>CM067860.1:49854878-51183878 GCA_034642435.1 Megalocaria dilatata | reverse complement strand
CAGCCGGAATAGAAGGAAATACATGATAAAGTTATTCTTCCGCATGACAACGCTTGGTCTCGCAAAAGTTATCAAAAAATATTTAGAAACGGTAAAATAGAATATCTGACGACACCCGCAAAATTCGCCGGACATTGTTCCTTCTGACTGCTGTCAGTTTCGACGGATGCAACTCAATTTGGCAGCTCACCGCTTCACTTCTTTCGAAGAAATCTAATATTGGCTTCAAAATGTGGTTTGTGGCTTCTGCTCACTTTATTGCATTACTCGAGTAGTAGTTACCCTGTTCGCCTGTGCCCATTTGGTCCAAGATATCGCATTATTACTTCGGTAATAATAATAGCTTTTCGTTTATGGGTTCTGCCCACATTATTGCATTACTCGAGCAGTAATCACTCTTGTCGCTTGTGTTCTTTCGGTCCAAGCTATCGCATTTATTATTCTCGTAATTATCGACCATTTGTCGCTTGTGTCTACACACAAGATTATCGTGATTGCTGTAAACATAGTAGTCCAGTACTTAAGCTGCGTATCATATACAGTTAAACCAAATAAAATTCTTGTTGTCATAAATGTTCGAGTTTTACTTCAATACCTCGTCAACTATGGACAAAGTGCTTTTCGAAGTTCACCATTACACTGCATTGAATAATAATCCTCAAAACTAGTCGTAATGAATCATTCGGATCTATTAATTTCCAATTGCGTATTATCTAAAAATACTGAAATAATAAGCAAAATACGGCGGTGAACAAACGATGGTACGATAGATTTTGTTCAAGGCTGATAACTTTTCAGAGAGAGAGAGAGAGTTAAATGTAGTAGAAATATACAATAGTAAATATTCTTCAACTATACATGAACACTAGAGGACTAACGGCAAATGTTCAAAACAATGTTAAGATTTATGACCTTTCTTAACTTTTATGGAGCAGTTTATAAGGTCGTGTTTTGCGCACTATAAATTCCTCTGATTCTTTCAGAAAATGCGCTCTTCCTTTTGCTCATTCCAGAAACAGACTTCTTAAATCATATCCATAGCAATTTTTATCCGATACTTTTTCATGACTTTTAGCCACACTAGAAGGTGTCGACTTTAAAAGAGTGTGATCATGAAACGGTGCCAGAAATTTGAATCGGTCGACGTTGAATCGAATTAATAGGTGAAGTAGTCTTCAATTAGTGCGTGAGACATCCCAAACGATTCGAGACGTCTGCAGTTCTTGGAACCGTTGAAGGGGTTCGAATTTACCGGAGCATCCGAATGGAAGCCCTAATCTCACTGTGATTTAATGAAGAATAAAAGCCCTTTTACCTACAAAATGGCGTTCGCTTCAAAGGAGACTGTTTAATGATGAAACGGAATGTTTTACCTGAAATTCTTCAGAAAGTTGATTGGAATTCAGACAAAGAGTTTCGATAGACGTAAGTTACGAAATAATGCTTTTTTGTTGATAAGGAAATGATTACGTTCAAAGGAGTAACGAAAAGGCGATATAATGGAGAATTTGCATCTAAGGAATTGAACCGTTACGTTCAATTTAATGCTCTATTTATTACACACTTGCTTTTGCCTCTGCGACTCACACAAGGAGATTTTGAGGCTTAGGCCTTTATTGCTAGAGTACTTTGAATTCGTATCAATAATTAGTGTCAGTATTGAAACTATCAAATGAATATTTCATGAATATAAATTTATGCATCAAGTATTCGAAGTAATCCTTTTTCAAGAGAAAAATTTTAACAATTCCCTCAGTAAAAAACGAAGTCAACTAACTAGCTGCATGAAATATTTTTTCTACAATCATAAGTATGGAGAATATAACATTCTGTATTCATTAAAAAAAATGTATATATGACAGTAATTTATTTCCACAAAAATGTTTGTACTAATACAACAATTGTTTCGCCACGATGTGGCTTCTTCAGGTATTACATTGTACTGTCTGAAGGTATTGAGTGTAACCGAGTTTATATACATTTTTAGGTACGTGACCAAATAATAGAAGCACAAGTCATAAAAACTCTAGGTGTTTATTGGAGTTTGCCGCTAAAAATGCCATTAAGGAAAAATATTCAGTAATGGAGAATGATCGACATTGCTTGTTCGTTCAAAAGGATTTTACGGGCATTATACCTGTTGATTTCAAGAAATTCTAAAAGTGTTAATCTAGAACGTTTGCTTTCAACGTGGATAATTTCATAATTATTGTTGAAATTATGCCTCAATTCCTTAAGATGATTAGCATATGTCGAATGTACAGAATTGTATATATGCACCGACCGACAACTACATATCTTCACGAATTTCATTAATAAACTCCACCCAAAACTCAAATTCACAATCGAAGAAGAAAAGAATCAAAATATTAATTTTCTTGACCTCACTATAACAAGATTAAATAATTTACATGATTTTAGTATTTTTCACAAACCAACACATACAGACATCACAATACATAAAACTTCAAACCACCCCACTAACCAAAAGATGTCAGCATATAATAGTTTTATTCATAGATTATTGAATGTCCCTTTAAATTCGGAAAACTTTATGAAAGAATTAAATATTATTAAACAAATAGCATCAAACAACGGTTACAATCCCTTTCTTATAGACAAAATGGTATCCAATAAACAGAAGAAAATGGCATTAAATCTCGTGTACCCAATCATAAAAGAGGACAATACACAGAAATATTTTTCGTTGTCTTATGTCAATGGATTATCTGACAATATTGCTAAATATTTCAAAAGTTGTTTCAAATATAACGCGGCTTTTAAGACAATTAATAACCTTAGTACCTACATAAAAAACAATAAAGATCGTACAAATAAAGAAAATAAATCCGGAGTCTACAAGTTAACTTGCAAAGATTGCCTTTAGGATACATTGGCCAGACTGGTAGACCGTTCAAGAAACGTATCCAAGAACACCAAAGGGGTTATATATACAATTCGGTACATTCGACATATGTTAATCATCTTAAGGAATTTAGGCATAATTTCAACAATAATTATGAAATTATCCACGTTGAAAGCAAAAGTTCTAGATTAACACTTTTAGAATTTCTTGAAATCAACAGGTATAATGCCTGTATAATTCTTTTGAACGAACAAGCAGATGTCGATCATTCTCCATTACTGAATATTTTTCCTTAATGGCATTTTTAGCAGCAAACTCCAATAAACACCTAGAGTTTTTATGAATTGTGCTTCTATTATTTGGTCACGTACCTAAAAATGTATATAAACTCGGTTACACTCAATACCATCAGACAGTACAATGTAATACCTGAAGAAGCCACATCGTGGTGAAACAATTGTTGTATTAGTACAAACATTTTTGTGGAAATAAATTACTGTTCTATATACATTTTTTTTAATTAAAATGAGTTTCCACCAAGTGAAGACCGAATCTATCAAACATTCTGTATTCTCCAACGGAAATTTTAGTATGAATGATATATGATTCATCAGATGTGAATTTTGTATTTGATCACTTTTTCCTGTGGCTGCAGATTGAAGCTTTTCTTACTCAGTCACGAATATCTCATATTCATGTCTGCTTTTATGGTACTTCAATCGTAATCATAGAATAACCTTCGGAAGACCCACCCTAGACGACTCCAAATATATGATAGGTCTTATCAGCACCATAACCGAGGCTCAGTATGATTCATATAGTTACCAATTTCCATAGTTTCCCATAAATTGTAAACTATAGGGTATGGTTGATTGATATTTGGAACGTATCATTCACTTTCGCAGTCTAATTGATCCAAATACCACTTCAGTTAAATAATACACATAAATATGTTGATTTCTATTTTATATCGTGAGTTGCTCACATGACGCATTTCGTTTACATAGTAACTTTTTCAAATGCTTATAAATAACTAGTCTGAAATGGTTACATACTGTATTCAAATAGTTTCTGTTTTGAAGTAAAGATGAATAAGAATTTTTTATTACTTTTGGTAGAACCACCGGGTCCCTAGTTGAATAGTTGCAATGAAGGTCAATTAAAATACTCAGTTTTTTCGTTTAATAAATTCCCGAATTTTTTGCTCGGTTTATTTCTAATCTTTCCAACTGATTGAGTTTCAGACTCTTATTTTCTTTATGCAAAATCTTGAAACGTTCATCAATATCATGTTTCTCTAATATTAGGTGTTACGGATACCATATTATTGAGGAAAGAGCATCGGTGTTTCTTTATACTAGTGTCAAAGGATATTTTGGATTGTCCAATATAAGATTTCAAGCATATACTGCATGCTAATTGGTTAACACCTGATAATTATGATAGGATTTGCGTTTTTTGACTGATGATTATAAATAGAAATCAACATATGTATGTGTACATTGGATTTTTATCAAGTAAAGGCCAACGCAATTCGATGATTGAAATGATTTTGGATTTTGTTGGATAAATAAATGTCCAAAATAACTTAGTGTTACGTATTTGTGATACGGATTTTTTATAATTGGATAAAGAAGCGCATTTATTTGTTAGCTCATTTCCTTTGATATCATTCTAGTTGCTGAATATAAAGAAAATGAATTAGTTTGAGCGATATGATTTATTATGGAGATTTCTACACAAAAATTTCCCTGATACTAAACTATTGTGAATGCCCCACAAATTATAGAATAGAGAGTGAATTTATGATTATCGGGACTAAATGACTCTTGATGAAAGATTGAATCTGTGAATGTAATTTTTCTAATGATGTTGAAATTTAAAAAGTTTTCATAATACAATAAGGTAAATACTTTGTGGTTAATAGTGGAGTGAATAAGTCTGAGCGTACCAAGGAAGGAACAGCACTTGTGATACATCAAAGATTCTAAGCAAATAAACAAGAGTATCAGTATATTTCATCCCAAACCTTGATCGTTAAAATGAGTTCTGGAAAACAATAATTGATTATAATAATTTTATGAAATAAAATAGAAAGGCCTTTTACTTGATAGAAGAAATATAACAAAATTTGAATATCAAAACAAATTAAAATATGTTTATCTTCTACAATTTTAATTTCAAAAAAATTTTATTCAAAAACTTTTAGAATTAAATTAATGTCTAAAACAAGCACCGCTTACATTTAATAGACGTATATAATCAAAACTCAATATATAATGTCAAATGGAATAAATAAAACAAAAGATATACGAAAGTCATTAAAATTAATAAATGAATATTTGAAGGAGACAAAATTTGTTTCTGGTCTTAACTTCAAGAATGCCATTTGCCTCTTAAAAACATGAACACACTTAAAGGACTTCTCAAAGAATATAATTTATTTGAAATATTTAATATATTTAAATATTCGAATAAGTAAATTCAGAAATCTCTCAAAGCATGCACTATATCTTCAAAAAACAAATATAATTCTAAGCAATTCCGTCTTCAGTCCTGAAATATATTCAAAATATCAAAATCAACAAACTAACCTACATCAAACAACTCACCACGTGTAAATGAATAACGTTTGGAGACATAGATCATCGTTATAATTCAAGATTGATCTATGTTCTAACAGAAGCAAAGAACAGTGTGAGTTATTTTTAAGGCTTATTTAAATTCATTGACATTCCATAATGAGATTTATTGAAGCCAAAATAAAATTTTATATCATATATAAAATAAAATAGAAAGGCCTTTTACTTGATAGAAGAAATTTAACAAAATTTGAATATCAAAACAAATTAAAATATGTTTATCTTCTACAATCTTGAATTATAACGATGATCTATGTCTCCAAACGTTATTCATTTACACGTGGTGAGTTGTTTGATGTAGTTAGTTTGTTGATTTTGATATTTTGAATATATTTCAGGACTGAAGACGGAATTGCTTAGAATTATATTTGTTTTTTGAAGATATAGTGCATGCTTTGAGATATTTCTGAATTTACTTATTCGAATATTTAAATATATTAAATATTTCAAATAAATTATATTCTTTGAGAAGTCCTTTAAGTGTGTTCATGTTTTTAAGAGGCAAATGGCATTCTTGAAGTTAAGACCAGAAACAAATTTTGTCTCCTTCAAATATTCATTTATTAATTTTAATGACTTTCGTATATCTTTTGTTTTATTTATTCCATTTGACATTATATATTGAGTTTTGATTATATACGTCTATTAAATGTAAGCGGTGCTTGTTTTAGACATTAATTTAATTCTAAAAGTTTTTGAATAAAATTTTTTTGAAATTAAAATTGTAGAAGATAAACATATTTTAATTTGTTTTGATATTCAAATTTTAAAAAAATAATTTTATAGGCACCCGAAGATAATGAGCCATTGCAGGAAAGGGAAAACTTTTACAACCAACTTCAATCCATCACGGAAAATCTACCGCAGAACGAACCGATGGTAATTTTGGGAGTTTTGAACGCCTTAACTGGCAAAGACATAATTCCTGGTATACTAAAACAGCGATTCAATGAGGATGTACTGAATGATAATAGAGAACTGATGCTTAATTCCTAAATGCGATCAGAATAAATAGTAATTTCTTTGATCACAAACCACAGTACAAATTTACTTTCAGAAACAATCGTGGGCATCAATCAACCATAGATTATATTGTGACAAATAGGTGTATACACTTGCTTCAAATATTAGATGTGAGGACACCGAATTCTGGAAACATCGGACATATATATATATATATATATTTTTTTTTTTTTAATTCACACTTCTTGTGGTATTCGTGTTACCCGGGCGCGTGCGCCAAGAGCAACTCCGGTGCTAGTGGGGATATATAATTTTCCGTATAATGCTGACTGCTTTCTGCATCCATGTGCTGGTATTATTTGGCAAATCCAGTTCCTTTAGGTGCTGTGTCGTCCTTCGATGTACGAGACCGTTTACACTTATTATTAGGGGCATTATAGACACCACCTTCAGTTTCCATATTTCTTTCATTTGGTGTGCCAGTGCCTCATATTTTGATATTTTCTCGGCATAGCTTTTTGCCAAGTTGTTGTCTTGTGGCACTGCAAAATCTATGATTATGGCGGTCTTCTTTCCTTTGTCCCACACGACCATATCCGGTCGATTATGCTCCACCCCTCTATCCGTTAATATTGTAAGGTCCCAGTAGATTTTGTATTGGTCGTTTTCAACTATGGTTTGTGGTGAGTATGTGTGGTGGGGTGTGAAACGCTGCACAAGTTGTTTCTGGAGGCACATAAGTTGATGCACGACCTTACCCATATTATTATGGCGGGCTAGATATTTCGTGCCGGCTATTGTGGAACATCCTGAGGACAGATGCTGGATCGTTTCCTCGGCTGCGTGGCACATCCTGCATTTAGTAGTTTCCACCTGTTGGCCTAGGATGTGCTTCAAATATGTCCTGGTTGGAATAACCTGGTCTTGGATGGCCAGGAGTGTTCCTTCCGTTTGGGGGAAAAGGTAGCCCTGTATCAGGTAAGTATTGGAATTTGGTAAGTCTACGTCTGGTTGGTGAAGGCTAGCGTAGAACCGTCCGTGTAAGGCTTTGGTCTTCCATTTTTCTTTCCATTTTTCAGGTTGGTCTTCTGCTGTTTCCTGAACGTGATTCCTTCTCTCCCATTGGGCAGTAATCCGTTGATGCACAGGTAAGTTATTATTATTAAAGTATTCTTTCATTTTGCATTCTTCTTTCAGACATATTTGCTCCAGGTTGCCGAGTCCACGTCCTCCCTCCTTGCGAGGTAAGTAGAGTCTTTCTATTGCGGAATTTGGATGTAGCATGCCGTTTTGTGTGAATGTTGTTCGTATCCTTCTGTCCAGCCTTTCTAAGTCCGTATTGGACCAACTGACGATCCCAGCCGTATACGTAAAGGTAGGTATTGCCCAGATGTTCATTGCTGTGATTTTGTTTTTAGCAGATAATTGGGAGCTGATTATTTTTTTTTGATTCTCCTAATAAGTTCGTTCTCAGCAGCGGTCTTATTTTCTTTTTGCTTCATTTCGTATGTTTGCTGTATCCCCAAATATTTGTATGTGTCCTCGGTCCTTAGGTTTGCTATCTCTCGTCCATCTGCCAGTTCAATGTTTGTTGTTTCTATCAGCTTTCCCCTCCTTACTTCCACCGTGGCACACTTTTCTAGGCCAAAAGACATCCCAATATCCGAACTGAACCCTCTTACTAGTTCTAGTTCTCCTTCTAGTTGTTTTCTTCCTCTAGCATATAACTTAAGATCATCCATGTAAAAGAGATGGGTAATTTGGGTATTTTGGTTAATTGTATAGCCATATGCTGATCTGCTTAGCATGTTACTGAGGGTGTTCAAGGCAAGGCAGAACAACAGTGGGCTCAGTCCATCTCCCTGGCATATGCCGTTTTTTATTTTTATTTCTCCTGTGCTGTACTTGGTTGTTCTTGTCTTTACCGATAAAGTTGTTCGCCATGTTGACATTAAGGCTTTGACCAAGTTTATTACCTTTCCGTCAACTTTATATAGGTTAAGGATTTCTAGCAGCCAGCTGTGCGGTACCGAATCATATGCCTTCTGATAATCGGTCCAGGCCATCGATATGTTTTTCAATCTAGTTTTTGCCTGTTTTGTGAGCATCTTGTCTATCATCAGAAGTTCTTTACTTCCGCGTCCTCTCTCCCTGCACCCACCCTGTTCCCATGCCATGATCTTATTTTTATTTAGGTGGATTCGGATTTTCTGTGCTATGGTTGAGGTAAGTATTTTATACGCTGAAGGCAGGCAGGTTATCGGTCTGTAGTTTTTGGCCTGCTTCAGGTCACCTTTCTTCGGGATCATGAGGGTGGTGCCCTGCGTAAAGTACTCAGGGATGGTGTCGGGATTCTGTATTGCCTTTTCTATTAGACGAGTGAGAGCTAGGTGTGAGTGTGTGAAAGACTTCCACCAATAGTTCTGTATGTTATCTATGCCTGGTGTGGTCCAGTTTTTCAATCTCTTCAGCGTCTCTTTCACATCTTCCTCGGTAATGGTTATCTTAGGCATCTCTCTCAGGTTGGTGTGCTCGATCTTCTCTCGTTCTATCCAAACCGCCGTCTTTCTGTGTTCGCCCTTATTTGCCCAGACTTTTTCCCAGTATTGCTGCATGTCTTTTGGGGGTGGAGGGGTTGTCGTGTCTCTACCTTTTTCTTCTTCTAGTTTTCGGAAGAACTGCCGTTGATTGCAGGAAAACAGGTTGTTATCTTTGAATCTCTGTGTTCTTTTATGGTATCTTCTTAATCTGTTTCCTAGCGCAGCCGTTTTTTGTTTCAGTGCTTCCATCTATACCTTAAGTTGTTCTCGTTGTTCTGTCTTCTTCTTTGTTTTGATTTTCAGCTTTTTAGTGTGTTTCTCTATCTTTTTTTCAACTTTCTTGCTGGGATCTGTAGTGTTTAAATATGCATGTAGAATACCAATTTCCCCTCTCAGACTTGTTATCTTCCTCTCTATTCTCTGCTCCCATGGTGGTTTTCGCTGATCTTGTCCCTCTTGATTTGGTTTTTCGGTCTTCGTTTCTGATATGATGTTTGTGACTGTGGCTGCACAATAGATGGTATGACAGAGTTCATGGAGGTTTGCTGCATTGTTGAATGCTGGATGAAGGGCGGAGTCCACAGCCCGGATTATTTCTTTGGTATTTTTGTCTTGTCTGATTTTAGTGATTTTCGGCCTTGCATCCATGCTTACTCCCTCCCACTGTAGGTTGACTTGCTCGAAGTATGTTCTTATTGCTGGTGTATGTTCATCCTGTGGTTCTGGTATTTGCCGTTCATCTTCTGTTTCTGGTCGTAATAAAGTGCTTCTCCTATTGATGCTTCTTCTTATGTTTTGCACTGTTCTGCTTGTCGAGGATCTTCTTGCCGTGGCCTTCATCGCTTCGACTTCGTCTGGCGAGAGTAGTTTTCGGGTTTTTATGTTTTTAATTTGGGCTACAAGATCTTTTCCGGTGAATATTTTCTCCGGATATGCTACTGCCCAAAGCTCCGCTAGTTTTTCCGCGTATTTTCTTGTTTTCGTTTCTCCCTCCGTAGCTTCGTAATATGAACTGAGTATTTTGACATTAATTTCCCTTGTCCAGTGCTGCCTTTTTCTTCTTTGGGTGGAAGCGGGATTGTCTTGTGTTAACGGGTCAACACGCGACGTATCCAAGCTATCACCCTGTCTATTCCTAATAGATCTGCGAGGCCTTGTGGTATCGTTTCGCAGAGTGGTGCCACTCGCTCCACCATCTTCTGCTAGGGACTGTGCCGGTCTTCCCCCAGGCGCACTCCCTACACCGGGGGCGGTATCCGAGGCTTCGTCTCCGTATATATCTCCGTATATATATATATATATATATATATATATATATATATATATATATAAATATATATATATATATATATATATATATAAAGATTTGTCAATTCAAAAAAATAAACATTAACGCCAATACGAAGACTTCATCGCAGATTATAAAGATCGAATCTTTATAGTATCCGTCCATAAAGTAACTGTATTATAGCCGCCTACAGAAGACAATAGAGAAGAACCCAATAAAAGATACCGATAGTTGCAATAAACTGATGGACAATATTAGGGAACCAGCAGTAGAAGCTTTGAGTACCCGACCTAGAACAGGACCAGAACCAAAACAGAACAAAACACCATGGTTCTATAAAGAAATCAGAGAAAAATGTAACAGAAAAACAAGCCTAAAATATTTAAAAACGCAAACACCATGAGCGTACGGAGAATATGAGACAATTTGCAATAAGACCAAAACGCTGGTCAGAGAAATGAAGAACAAAAACCAGGAGAATTTTTCAAGGAGATTGAAAGGGGACTTCTATGCGTTGCAAAAACAGATATGGAGAATAATTAGAAGTCAGAGAAAAGAAGTGAAAGAACTCATTAATACAAACCGTATACAAAAGAACACATGGATAACATATTTAAGAGAACTCTACCTAACAGAAGACCAAGAACAAAGACCAGAAGTAAACACAACTGCAATCATTGTAAACGAGGAAGCAACGATAGAGACAGAAGACGTGGAGAAGGCTCTCAAAAATCAGAAAAATAGGAAAAGTGCTAGTTAGGATGATATTTCGGATGAAGTGCTCAAGTATGGTGGACAATTACTGACCGAACAACTGACGTTTTTCATCCGCCGAATAATATCACTTCACAAAATTCCAGATGAATGCTGAATGCCTGATTGTAGCACAATATGGCTTTTTTTTAAAATACATCCCTCAGGCTCACCACCAAAATCCTAACTAACAAATCAAATGATCATATATCACTACCAGAAGATCAGCAAGGATTTCGAAAAGACAGATCATGCAATGATGCCATTTTCATCTTAAGGCAAATAACAGAGAAATCGATCGAATACAACCTACCTGCCTTCTTGTGCTTTGTTGATCTTAAGAAGATCTTCGATAAGATACTATTGAGCAAAATAATACATTTACTCTAGAAAAAACAATATCATCAATATCATAGAAAACATATATGCACAAAACACAATCCAGACCAAAATAAACGGAGAACTAACTGAACAGATTCCCACTAATATCGGAATAAGACAGGCAGATTCTCTTAGTCCATTGCTATTCAACATAGTCATGGATGAGGTAATTAAGCAGGTACGGAAACAAAGAGCATACAAAATGGAAGACAAGGAGGTAGAAATACGATGTTATGCCGACGACGCAGTGTTAGTGGCGGAAAACGTGGAAAATTTACAGAGATTTCTATATCAATTCTATAAAACAGCAAAAGGACTTGGAATGACAATAATAAAAATAAAGTGCATGACAACATCAAGAGTGCCGATCAGATGCAAAATTGTCATAGACAGCAACATCATACAACAGGAAATGAAATTTAAATACCTTGGAATAGAAATATCTAGTGACAGTGACATCGAGGCAGAAGTGAGAAATTAAGCAATAACAAAAACAGCGGTATGCCTGAATAACATGATATGGATTAATAATTATATAGGAATTGAAGCAAAATCGAGAATCTATAAGATGGTCATAAGGCCCATAATGACATATGCAGCCGAGACCACACCAGGAATAACAACAAAAACAAGGAGAATTCTGGAAACAGCAGAGAAGAAAGTGGTCCGCAGGATAGCGGGCAAGACGTTGATGGACAGGTTGAGAAGCGAAGACATCAAGAGAATGTATTGGGATAAATAATATCAATGACTGGATACTTCGCAGAAAGATGGAATGGAACGAGAATATCATTCGAATGTCAGCAGACAGAACTGTCAAAATATCAAGGGACAAATCACCATCAGACCGCCGAAGCATTGGACGGCCAAGAAAACGTTGGAACGACAATCTTGCAAACAACGGAACATAGGCTGGGATACGATGAATAAACAGGCTATGTTAGCCCATTTAATAGAAGGAAGAAGAAGAATATTTAATCTGATGCGATATTTAAAATCTAAACTCAGTGATCTGTACTAATCAACTACACTACTCCTTCCACTAGCTTTCAGCATATACAGGTGTTTTTTCCTTCTGATCATACGAACCAACTCGGAGGTAAAACCTAGAGGGAGACCTTAACGTCTGAGAAGAGAGTTTTAACACAGACTTATGTATAGACGCATCAGACATCTGCATATGTTTGTTTAAAGAGCATTTAAAATCTTGTTGACCTCTTCACAGGATAATAAATCTGAACAATCACACTCGCACAACAAGTTGAATGATAAGAGTTCATCGCCTTCATCAATATTATTCTTGCACTCCTTCGAGATACACCCCCTGTAAGACATTGAGACGTTTAATACTGGATGATATACATTATCATCAAGGAGAGGATTGTCAAACCTTCAAATTTCAAAGAAGATCAAATACAACAACACCCTTAAGATTCTAAGAGAACGAGCAAACAGTATACTACTCTGTCAAGAAAGTACCGGGAATTTTCAATTAAAACAACATTTTTACATTTAATCGTCAAAATTTATTGGGTCGCCTTCAAAATAGGCTCCATTTGCTCCAATATATATATATGTCAACGGCACTTCCAATTATCGAAACATTTTCTATAGGCGCTTTCCGGGATGGACTTTAGCTCTCGAGCCGAATTTTGTTTTATGGCTTCAATCGACTCAAAACGGGTGCCACGAAGGGGCAATTTTAGTTTTGGGAAGAGGAAAAAGTCGCAGGGAGCCAAATCCGGCGAATACGGTGGTTGCTGAAGCACGTTTGTTGAGTTTTTGGCGAGAAAGTCAGTCACAATCGTAGCTCGGTGAGAAGGCGCGTTATCGTCATGCAAAATCCATGAGTTGTTCGCCCACAAATTTGGCCGCTTCTTACGGATACGCTCACGCAAACGTTGCATAACGCCTAGGTAATAATAATAATAATAATAATAAATTTATTGATCCTTTCAGACATTTACAATGTATAGGACAAGTCTTACGAAGAAACATAGGTAAAAATAAACACATATAAAAATTAACAAACGGCATCAGCCAGAAACTCATCGACAGTATAATAACACTTATTGAGTAAAAGGGATTTAACTTCCCTCTTGAAAAACTTTCCATTCATTGATTTTAGTCGACTAGGCAAATGGTTGAACAGTTTGATACCCATATAATCGGGTGAGGATTCAAACTTGGCCGTAGAATGTCTAGGAAAGGCTATAATATCTGATTTACGTGTTTCATACTTATGAAAGTCTGAACATCTCTTATACTTGCTTAAGTTTAGGTGGATATTCACAAGGCAGTTCAAAATGTACACGCATGGGAAGGGAAGTATACCAAATTCTCGGAAAGTCGGACGACATGAATCGCGAGGCCGAAGTTTGAAAATAAGGCGTATGATCCTTTTCTGAGAAATAAAAACTCGGTGAGATCCCCCTGCTGAACCCCAAAGAACTACGTTGTAGCTCAAGTGACTATATACCATGCTGTAGTAAACACTCAGCAATTCTTCGACTGGTAGACAGCCCCTGAGACGTGAAATAGCATAGCAAGCCTTGTTAAGCCTACCACAAACATGCTCTGCGTGATGACGCCACGCAAGGTTACCATCAACAAACAGCCCCAGAAACCTGACAACTTCCGTCGACTGCAAAAAACCTTTTTGGTGTTTAATAACAAGAGGTCCCGAAGTTTGGTTTTCCCGATTCTGAAACTTAATCAGAACTGTCTTCGATAAGTTGAGGATTAGAGAATTTCTGTGGCACCAATCCTCGAAACACAGAACAATTTTCTCGCAATGCAACCTCAACTCCTGCCAGCTGGAAGCTCTGATTGCGATGGAGGTATCATCGGCAAACATAATCAATATAGGTACAAGCAGATATGTAGGGAGATCATTAATGAATAAAAGGAACAGGAGCGGGCCCAAGACAGATCCTTGCGCAACACCCAGATCGCTGACGAACTCGTCGGATAAACACCCGTTCAGTCTTACGTACACTCTGCGATCTGAGACAAAGCTTCTGACCCACTCCAGAAATACACCTCTGAATCCCATCTGATACATTTTCTCGAATATGAACTTGTGTTGGAGCGTGTCAAACGCCCGGGATAAATCGAAGAATATACCTGCAACACAGTATCCGCTATCCAAGCTGGTGTAAACAAGGTCGAAAAACTCGCAACAGGCGGTCCGGGTTGACCTACCAAGCCTGAAGCCGTGTTGTCTGCTAGACAGAATCGAATATTTCGTCAAATAGTTGTACATTCTATTATATATGACCCTTTCCAAAACCTTCGAAATCTGGCTCAAGATGGAGATAGGCCGATAGTTCGTTATATCCTCGATGTCGCCTTTTTTATGGATCGGTATAACTCTTGCCAATTTGAGGACAGACGGAAAGTATCCAGCAGAAATTGACTCGTTCAGCAGGCAGGTGATGGGCTCAGCAATTAGAGGAGCCAAAAATTTCAGAGACCTGGCTGAAACCATGTCAGGTCCGGCACCACTAGCGCTCTTCAGACCACGTATAGTAGAAGAAATTTCCTCTGCAGTAGCAGGAAAGAAGAAAAAATTATGGTCAAGGAGAACTTGCGTAGTGCACGAATCCGACAAGGAACCGCCGAAGTGCTCTTGGACAGAGACACGATTAACCTCGGTAAAGTATCGAGCAAAAGTTTCAGCTATCTTCTGAGGACTGGAAACAAGCAGATCATTGATCTTCAGTGAAATATTCTTAGGAATTTTAGCGTTGGTATTGATTTCATCTCTGACCATCTTCCAAACAGTTCTGCAGGTATTGTCAGAATTGCATAGGATGTTTTTATTATAATTAAATTTGGACGACTTTAATAATTGATTGTACTGAGTTTTTGCCCCACTATACAAGTGAGATGCCTCGGGTGTCTTCAAGTTCTTTGAGAGCCAATGTAAGTTCCTCAAATTGTTCCGTTCTCTACGTATTTTGGAATCAATCCAACCATGTTTCCGAGAAGTGGAAGAATGAATATATTTAAGTGGAAAGGCTTCGTCAACTGCAGACTTCAGCAAAGTGACGAAATGGTTGAACTTATCGTCAACTGGCAAATCAGAATAGATCACCCGAAAATCGCTGGTCCTGACCAATGAATAGAGAGTTTCCCAATTATCATCTGACATAACTCGCACCATCTCCCGTTTAGGGATACTGGGCTTAACATAATTACAAATGTATTCAAGCATAATCGCTCTATGGTCGCTTATAAACGGTTCAAACACATATGTATTGACAAGTTTTGAGTCAACATTAGTTGTTACATAGTCAACTTTGGAGGACGAGGTAATACCGTTCTTATTAGTAACGACTCTTGTTGGCTCTGAGGAGCTGACCACCAAATTGAAACATACAAACAAATCTTTTAGGGATTGAGATCGTGATGAAGGAGACAGATAATCCACATTAAGATCTCCGCATAAGAATATAATTTCACACATGGAGCTGCAGTATGTTAGAGCATATTCTAGAGTTTTTAAAAATAATTTGAAATCACCTGAAGGAGGTCTATATACACTTATTACACAGAGAGTGGTCTCATAACATTTAACTTTTGCTGCACACACCTCACAATGCATCTCAATCGAGAATCTTGCTACATTAAGCTGGTGCACTTGATGTGTTGACTTGGTATAAATAACAACACCACCATGTTCACGAGTTGGTCTGCTATAAGAAGCCGCCATATGATAACCCGCTAATGACATGTAAGGTAACCGCTCGGCCGAACACCAGTGCTCGGCCACACTTATGACATCCGGCCCGAAAGAACTGAGCAAAACCTCGAAGGATGTTATTTTGTTTATAATACATTGTGCATTTAATTGCATTATCTTGAACTTGGTGGATCTAACTTGATTTATTTGGTCATTTCCATAGCCTGCGATGGAAATTTCGGAATGGGACGCTCGATGGGCGGGCGTCTCCGAAAAAACCTATTGACTGTAACTCCCTCTGGCCAAAATGCTGGATCCATTAGCTGAGAAAAATATTCAAGAGGAAAAGACAGTCTAAACGATGAGTAGATATCAGGCTGTTTAGAACTGAGCTTCTCGCAGATAGGATTTGGAACTTTTTCTCCGAGAAACTTTAGCACATCTTCAGCAGAAGTTTCGGGACTAAGTCTCGAAACATGGAGATGAGCCATGGATCTCTTCGGGGCACTTATCAAAGCTGTACTCTTCGATGAACCCACTATAGGTGACTTGGATTTACCTTGCTTTCTCGAATTGGTTACGGATTTTTCCCCATTATTTTTTTTCTTTTGTTTCTTCTCAACTATCTTCCATCCACAAGTGTTACCAGTTGCCTCTGGCGCTCTCGAGTCTTCATTTACGTAGACGGTATCTTTCTCCTTCTCATGTGGACCAACTGTAGATACGTGAAGTTTATCAGCATTTGATGTATGATTCACAATATTATCCGAAGGGAGACTCCGCATGCCAGATGTAGGTCCGCGCGATTCGCCCACATCATTTGATGTATCTAGAGTCGGCTTATCAACCGGGGGATCCCGCACAGCTGATGGTGTTTGTGCGTTTTTTCCCTCGGCTATTGTTTGAATTATTTCAAGCAGAAAATCGATCTGTTTGTTTTGAGAAATTACCTCGTTTCTCAATTTCGACAATTCGGAATTCAGAGGTCTTATAGCGTCCTCAACAGCTTCGCGGACGATCAATCTCAAATCATCAATCTTGCGATCATCTTGGGGGCTCACAATGGAAATACTTGGAGATTTTTCACAGGATTGACAAAGCCACTCATCACGACCTACCTCAGCCCTCATTTTATTGTAGTCCTCAATGGAGATATTCACACACTTAATGTGGAAATTACTTTCACATGATTTACAGAATATTGGATCGTCGTATCGATCAATCTTATTTGAACACAGAGAACAGCATATTCCGCGTATTCTCGACATGACGACTAGCATGTAACTGATAATACTCCTTGTTTACCGTCTGACCCTCTGGAATGAATTCGTAGTGCACCACGCCACGGATATCGAAGAAAACAATGAGCATCACCTTCATTTTCGAGCGGCTTTGGCGTGGTTTTTTCGGTTTCGGCTCATTTTTTGCCACCCATTCCGATGATTGCTGGCTTGTTTGCATATCGTACTCGTAGACCCAGGTCTCATCACCAGTTATAATGCGTTCCATGAATGTAGAATCGGAATTACAGCGATCCAGCATGTCTGAAGCAACCTGTTCGCGATGACGTTTTTGAAGAAAATTCAGGTCTTTCGGTACGAGTCGTGCGGCCCCCTTTCTCATGCCCAAAATATCAATCAAAATCGTACGTGCGGACTTGAGGGATATCTTAAGATCATGTGCTATCTCTCTCAAGCTGGTACGACGGTTTTCCAGCACCCTTTCCTTAATTTTATCGACGTTAACGAGGCAAGTCTTGGACCACTTCACGACCGTCCTTGAAGGCTCTGTACCACTGATATGCACGAGTTTTCGATAGAGCATTATCACCAAAGGCCTTTTGCAACATTTTCAATGCATCGGCACACGAAAATTCATTTGCAACACAAAACTTTAAACAAATTCTTTGCTCAACGTAATCACCCATAGTAAAAATCGGCACGCACTCTGACATCGACTGACTTAATCAGCTGTTGCAAACACACCAGTTGACAGATCCCGCTCAAGCTTGGCATAGTAATTAAGGACAGTGGTACCAACCTAGGAAAAAAAAATTTTACCTGCCTCATTGCCCCGCCAGATTTAAATCGATAATTCCCGGTACTTTCTTGACAGAATGTATACTGAGATGACATCAACGCTGTGTTAATATTGATATCAGTTTTAAGCTATAACAATATACTGATGGGGAATGGACTCTAGCATTTTTTCTACCACTCTGACAATTTGACTTTTATGCAGGAACACGATTATTTGTGTGAATTAAATTTTATTATATGAACCTTTTCTTTCACTGTCGTATTTTTGGGCATCTTATGAAGTAAGATGTTTCCTGGGCGGTCGAACCAGAGTTGAGTGATATTTCTTTTAAATTATTTTCCTTTCACTTCGTTAACCTCATCTCTACTTTAAGTTTTGTTATGTTTACTTCTATTCCATTAAATATTTATAAAGTGAAATGAAACAGAAATCGAGGGAAACGAAAAACAGAATGTACATTAATATAATGCTCAAAACATTAAATCTAGAATTACATATTGTTTTGCGAGGTGAATTTTTTACTTAAACTATCAAAATGAACCATTTTAACAAAACAAGCCTATATAAAATAATCAAGTCGACAAGATATAAACACTTTTTTCTAATCCGCTGCGATGAAATTTCAGGTCCAGTTCGGTGAGTTAGGGATATGCACAGTTGATCCAGGTCACATGCGAATTCAAACACTGAATCGAGATTACGATTGCAACATAAATATTCCAACGGTAATTAAAATCGACTGATCCATTATTAAATAATATAATAAGATTTTTTTTTATTTTCCGTAATTAATTGAGAGATATTCATTTAAGTATTGAACTCGTGTAGTGTTCAAGCAAAATAAAGTAGAGAGATTTCAGTTGAGGTATAGTCGATGTTTGCGAATTTTCATTGATGTAGTGCAGGAGTCGACAACTTTTTGAGTCGGAAGAGTCAAAATTTACAATTTACAAAATTTCAAAGTCTTTAGAAAATTACTACATTTTTTCTTGCTAACGATAAGTAGTACTAGCATAAATAAGGTTTTTTGTTAAGAAAAAATGTTTTATTCATAAGAACACATATCTATTTATTTGGTTGATTCGGTCTTTACTTGGGGGAAACTCATTTTAATCAAAAAAATTTATGTAAAACAGTAATTTATTTCCAAAAAAATGTTTGTACTACTACAACAATTGTTTCGCCACGATGTGGCTTCTTCAGGTATTACATTGTACTGCCTGATGGTACTCAGTGTAACCGAGTTTAAATACATTTTTAGGTACGTGACCATTACTGAATATTTTTCCTTAATGGCATTTTTAGCGGCAAACTTCAATGAGCACCTAGAGTTTTTATGATTTGTGCTTCCATTATTTGGTCACGTACCTAAAAATGTATTTAAACTGGGTCACACTGAATACCATCAGACAGTACAATGTAATACCTGAAGAAGCCACATCGTGGTGAAACAATTGTTGTAGTAGTACAAACATTTTTGTGAAAATAAATTACTGTCTCATATACATGTTTTCAATTACATATTTATTCATTTAGTTAAATATAGAGAAGAGTCCAGGCATGAACCTATAAACTCATAAACAAAAAAGGAAACAAAAGCAAACAGTACAATTTATTTGGTCAATGTGTTGATGAGTTAAAAACCAATTGTCATAGCGATTCTTGAACCCACTAACAGAAGGTGCACCAACTATATCAGGCGGTAATCGGTTCTAGCGCTCAAATATCCTATTGGGTAGGAAATTTTGGCGGACTGAAGTTCTAAATTTTTCCTTGGCAAGCTTATACTCGTGATTTATTAAGTGAATAAAGATTGTAGACAACCGAATCACTCCTGAGAGAAATCCATCAAGCTGGACCAGAAAATTCCAATATCGGACGAACATACGTGGTGTACAACAGTTTGCACGTTTTTAAACTGCATCCATGGAACAATTTATATGAAGAGTAGAATAATTGCTTAGCTCTACTGAATATATTTGCAATATGGAAGAAGCAGGATAAATTTGAGGTTACTGTAACTCCCAAATCACAGTGCTTGTCAACATCTTTTAGGAATCTCTTTTCAATGAAATAATTGATTTTGGGATTTTTATTGCCTATGGGAAATACGCAGTATTTTTGACATTAAGGGGCAACATCCATTATTCACACCATCGACTCAATGTATTTGGGTCATCTCGTAGAATCTTAGCGCACATAAGACCAAAATTTTAGAGCTTGATATCGTCGGCGAATAATGCACAGCTCGATTTTATATGAGGAAGGAGATCCGATGTAAGCGAGAGGAATAAAATGGGACCGATGACCGTACCCTGAGGTATATCGCGGGTCACTTGGGCATCACCTGAAAATGTGCTATCCCCAATTCTTACCCGAAAAGTCCTGTCGTGTAAAAATAAGTTTATCTACGACAAACAATCACCTCTAATACACAGATGTCCCATATTATTAAGGAGTCGACGATGGGGAACACTATCAAATGTCAATGCAAAGTTCAAGTAGATGACATCCACCAGTAGAGTCCTAATCATTTATACAGGGAAGTCGATTCATGCGAAATATCAAAACAAATTAAAATATGTTTATCTTCTACAATTTTAATTTCAAAAAATTTTTATCCAAAAAAACTTTTAGAATTAAAATAATGTCTAAAACAAGCACCGCTTACATTTAATAGAGGTATATAATCAAAACTCAATATATAATGTCAAATGGAATAAATAAACCAAAAGATGACGAAAGTCATTAAAATTAATAAATAAATATTTAAAGGATACAAAATTTGTTTCTGGTCTTACCCACAAGAACGCCATTTGCCTTTTAAAAACATGAACACACTTAAAAGACCTCTCAAAGAATATAATTTATTTGAAATATTTAATATATTCAAATATTCGAATAAGTAAATTCAGAAATCTCTCAAAGCATGCACTATATCTTCAAAAAACAAATAAAATTCTAAGCAATTCCGTCTTCAGTCCTGAAATATATTCAAAATATCAAAATCAAAAAACTAACCTATATCAAACAACGTACCACGTGTAAATGAATAATGTTTCGAGACATAGATCATCTTTATAATTCAAGATTGATCTATGTTCTAACAGAATCAAAGAACAGTGTGATTTTTGATTTTGATATTTTGAATATATTTCAGAACTGAAGACGGAATTGCTTAGAATTATATTTGTTTTTTGAAGATATAGTGCATGCTTTGAGAGATTTCTGAATTTACTTATTCGAATATTTAAATATATTAAATATTTCAAATAAATTATATTCTTTGAGAGGTCCTTTAAGTGTGTTCATGTTTTTAAAAGGCAAATGGCGTTCTTGAGGGTAAGACCAGAAACAAATTTTGTCTCCTTTAAATATTTATTTATTAATTTTAATGACTTTCGTATATCTTTTGGTTTATTTATTCCATTTGACATTATATATTGAGTTTTGATTATATACGTCTATTAAATGTAAGCGTTGCTTGTTTTAGACATTAATTTAATTCTAAAAGTTGTTTTGAATAAAAAATTTTTGAAATTAAAATTGTAGAAGATAAACATATTTTAATTTGTTTTGATATTCAAACATAATATTTAATATTTCAATTTCTTTATAAAATTTAAGTACTGTCGAAAATTTCAAACTCATAAAAGAAACATTTTCTTCAGAGCTTCAAATCGAGTTAATATTTTATCCTCTAGTAACCATCGTACAAAAGAAAAAGATTGAAGTGACCCTTCCGTTTGTTCACTCCAGAATAATCGTTGAAATGTCTGCCCGAGTCCGAGCTAAAGTTCTCCGGATATACGAGTATGTTTCTTTAATCAGATTCCACTGTCTTGAAAGGTCGCATTTTCTTACTATCGGAGCTCTAGACAGAGTGAGTTACACCCAGATACTTCTCGGAATATCCTTAAGTATATTTGTAAAAATTTATGGGTCCGAACAGAATTTGTCCTCAATTCTTATAATTCTATTCGCGAGAACGAAGGGAGTAATGATAAGTCAAATGAGAAAATCATGAAGTTGCAGGTTATAGTTTTCAAAGGAGAGTTTATGCTCAGTAAACAAAAGAGAACCGATTCAAATAAATCAAATGGTAAAAGATGGAAGTTATTGATTTGGGATACTCGTTCATAAAAAATTCCTTCCTTAAAATCATCCATAAATAGTAATATTTCCTCTTATATGGAGTATCCAAAAAAAGTTGTATTATTATTACTATTATATTATCCTGATACTCCTAGAACTTCTGTGAAGATCCCTCAGAAGCGTTTTCAGCTTTTGCGAGTTAGAGGTTTAGTTGTGTTCTGGGTACGCTCCGTTACTGCGGTCTTGAGCCATTTTAGGTCCCAGCACTGTTAATTTTCGAGCCAACCTTGAAATGGTGGCCGAAACCCGAAACTTTTAGGGGCTTAAATAAAATACAAAAAAAAATTCCAAAGTTCCATGTAGAATTCAAAAGATATAATTTTTTTCAAAGTGGAGATTTTAAAATTTTCTAGATTTTAAATGGAATCAGGTGATAGAGCTCGGCGATCGTGATTGTAATAAGTGATTGCAATCACCCTATTATATTGTCTCCAAAGGTTTATTGAGCACAGATAATATAAAAATATAATCTGAATTCACTTGAGAAATATGTTCATGAAACTTTCATGAAATTAACCATTAAAATAAACAATTATACAACAATGTCAAGGATATATATATATATATATATATATATATATATATATATATATATATATATTTTTTTTTTTTTTTTTTAACCACCGGGTCCTATGCTATGCACGCCGGGTTATTTACCAAGGTGTGCACCGCCGCTACGGGCCTTGGAGAAATTTTCTTACTATTCTTGTCGTACTCAGAATTATCTGTTTTTGCGAACCGGAAATCACGCGCTGATCCAGGCAGAGTCTCCGAGTATTCTCAGGTAAGTGCTTTTCTATCAACCCATTCACCGATATAATCAGCGGGAGCACGTTTACAGATTTCAACCGGTGCATTTCGCGGAGTTGGAAGGCGAGATCAGAGTATTTTGTATATATATATATATATATATATATATATATAAAACTTGTATACATGTATATATATATATATATTGTAATGGTATTTACAGTTAAAATAAATAATTACATAAATATATTAAGGAAAAGACTCACCTTTGTATATAAGTTGACTCGTTAGAGTATAACTAGAGCAAAATTCATTAAATAATATCCATTCTGACAGAAATATTAATAATTCAATTCGTAAAAACACTCACAAGCTAAAATTATGAAGAAAAAGCATATTCAGGATACATAACGACTACTCGAATGAAAATTCTTTGAACGTTAATCAAAACACAGTAATCTTGTTGACAATTTATAAATAGAATTCAAAGGGAGATTTCAATTTACAATTATACAATACTAGCTTTTTACCCGCGGCTTCGCCCGCAGTGGAGTCATTAAATAAGTATGAAAGATAAAGGGTAAGGGTATAATAATAGTAAAACTTCATTACTGAAGTAGCTAAATTTGACGATTTTTTGACAAACAATTGTTTTATCTTTCGTAAAAAAATTTTTTTTTTTAAATATAAAGTACCCTATGTTACTTCTAATACCTTCAAGAGTATATGTACAAAGTTTCATGATGATCGGTTCAGTAGTTTTTGCGTGAAAGCGTAACAAACAAACTTACATTCGCATTTATAATATTACTAGCTTTTTACCCGCGGCTTCGCCCGCAGTGGAGTCATTAAATAAGTATGAAAGATAAAGGGTAAGGGTATAATAATAGTAAAACTTCATTACTGAAGTAGCTAAATTTGACGATTTTTTGACAAACAATTGTTTTATCTTTCGTAAAAAAATTTTTTTTTTTAAATATAAAGTACCCTATGTTACTTCTAATACCTTCAAGAGTATATGTACAAAGTTTCATGATGATCGGTTCAGTAGTTTTTGCGTGAAAGCGTAACAAACAAACTCACATTCGCATTTATAATATTAGTAGGGATAGGGATAGGGATAGGGATAGTAGGGATAAAACCAGCCAAAGTTGCAATAAATAGAAGTAATTTGAATTTAGATATCCAATTTGAAATTGATGAAGAATTTGTTGAAAAGATTTGTTATTATAATGAATCACATATAAACTTTAGTGAAATTGTTGACAAAGAACAAGCTAAATTAAATATAACTCACCAGAATGATGTAAATAGGACAAATTTGATCAAAAATCAATTAATTCAATGAAAGATAGCATCTACGTCAGATATTTCCAAATGATTAATGAAAGAGATATCCTTGAAAATGTTTAGGCATCAATAGTATTGTAATAGCATCTAAGCTAAAGAAATTTAATCAATTTCATTAGTAATATTAAGTATTTTATAAGTTATAAGCATTAGAAGTTAAAATTTGTTGAATTTTGACACTTGAAATACTTTACGAAGGAAAAGCAAGACTTTTACTGTTCTGTTTAACATGAAACATACATCAAAATGTAGTTAAAAAAATAAGCTAATTTTCAAAAGTAATTTCAAACCAGGAAATATTGTAAATTTTGTAAAATCATCAAAAGCATCATTTTTATATAATTTTGACAGAAGCTAGTAAGCTTAGAAATTCAACTTTTCTTGAAAACTATATATTTATAGTTTTCAAGGAAAGTTACGCTTTTAGGAGAGAAAAGCAATTAAAAGAAGCGCAACACAATATTTGAGTATGAAATACACCAGAGTCGAAACCACGTCGGTTCTTTTTTAAAATTACTCCTGTAAGATAGTTTCCATTATTAATCATACTTCCCATAACATGAAGAAAAAGAAATATAAATATAAGAGAATAAGAACCAATATATACATTATCTTGATGACGGAAAATTTCAACATTTAAATCAAGTATAAAAAGAAAATCAGTGATGAAAAATTGACATCACTGACTTGATAAAATTCAAAAAGTTCTAAAATTACAAGTGAACTCAGCAACAAATTGGAACGTTCTAGAAGTGTTGTTTCCAACCAGTTTTATTCCTGAAACGACAATTAAAAGGAACAATCATAAATTGATGAACAAACTTACCAAAGGTATTCAAATTCAATCCTGTTAATATTTCCAGAAAGAAATTTAGAAATAGCAAACACTGTTTACATTAGAATTACGTTAGGTTATTTAGATAAGGTTAGGTTAACATAGAATTAGATTTAGGTTATTGATCAGTGATTATAATATTTCAAATTACTTTCATAAAATATAATTAAAAAATTCAATCTTTTAGAAAATTCAAATTGAACCCTCCCTCAAATATCAAATCAGATTTAATAATATTATAATTTAAAAATTCAAAATTATAATCTTAAGAGTTAGCCGGAAACATAGAATACATCACTTACATACAAGGGTGATCTAATAAATATTTAAATAAGAATTTAAGTATTAAAATTTCATATTAATTTAATTCCATAACAATATATATATATATATATATAGATATTTATATATATATATATATGTAAAAATAATTTTTAGGGAAAACAACTTTGTAACTTCTATGTTTTATGTTCTGTGATCCATGTTCTACGACAAATATTTTAACCTAAAAGTGTCACTTGTTTATTTAGTTAGTTGTTAGAAATGTGAATTGAGAAACCCGAAGAAATAGCATTGTTCTTGATTTCTTCCAGGTTAGTGAGCTATTTTTTTTATTTATTTCTTTTTATTTCTTTGTATTTCTTTGTATGTTAATATTTCATTTTGTGTATGTTATTCTGTTATATTTTAAATTGAAGAAAATAAAATCTTCAGGAATCATGACATCCAATCGTCTATTTCTCCAATTATGATTACATTCTTATAAATCAAAAACGTAAGCTATAATGACGACATCCATGAAGATTTGCATCGCTTTGGAAGCATCCAAGACTGATAAGAAGAAAAATACATACAAATTCAAATAGATCCAAACTACGGGAACGGAAAATACATATTATGAAATACCAGAGGACAAATAGGATATATTTGACCATCATGAACTTTTGGCTCTACCGAAGGTGAAGAATATCTTGAAATCAATCAAAGTAAGAGGTTCATTTCGTACATGTACCATTTCATTAACTCCGGAATTGAAAGAAATACATTTTGATGCCGAAGATGTGATGTTAAATAATGAATATTTGCAACTGATTTATTCACCCGCATACGTGGGAACAGTATTTGGACAAGAATCACCAAAACCATAGGATACGGTAGAACTTTCAAGAAAAATCAAGGATTTCAAGAGGATAGGGGAGGATTTTGTGCTAAATAATTTTGGTGGTAAGAGTGTTTCAGTGAATTTATGGTTAGAAAAATTCGAAAGGGAATGCAAGCGTTGTGAAGTAGAAGAAGATACAGACAAAATTTTGATTTTGCGGTTGTTTCTGGATGGAATAGCGAAAGAATGGTTTGATTCTAAATTAATTATATTAGGTTTAGACAAAAGTTTTCAAATATGGAAAGATAACTTCTTAGAGAGTTTTTGTGAAACGGATTGGTATAAATATAGATAAGCCTATTCATTTAGGTACATAGGAGAAAGTTCAGTTGACTACGCTTTTAGGAAAGAAAATTTATTGTTGAATCTCCGAAATAATTTTCCAACTGACATATTAGTTGATTTAATTGTGACAAGTTTGCCAAATATTTTACAAGATAGAATTGATCGATGAAATGTAACAACTTCCGAAAAATTATTGGTGAGTTGCGAAAGCTAGAAAGTTCAAAAAAATATGACAACGATCGAAATAAAGAAAATCATAGAATAAATAAATCTGCCAAACAAATTCCTTTCTATTCACAAACAAATAGAAAACCAGTTAAGAAGGAGCCATGCCCAATTTGTGAGAAGAATTGTTTTTCAGGTATATTTCATCCGGAGGCTTTATGTCGGCTAGGGAATAAATCCAATAATTTTGAACAAAGGGACGTACCCGGTAACTGTAAACAATGTTGGGGTACAGGATGAATTGAATCAGGCCATTTCAAACCAAAAAAAACTAAGACTGCTACTATTGATAAAATTGAAGGTTTATTTATAAATAATAATGAATTATAAGGAATTTATGATTCGGGCTCAAATGTTAGTCTTCTGAATTCCAAAGTAGCAGAAAAGTTATGTCTACGCATTCAAGATAATAGAAACACATTGAAAACAGTCAGTGGCAGGGCAAAATTTCCAGAAAAAATAACTACTAAAATGAGAATCAATAATATCAAAAAAGAAGTTGTAATTTTGTAGTTAATGAGAAAAATTTCGAGTATGATATTCTACTCGGACTAGATTCTATTTCCAATTTTCAATTAAAACAAGATTTTGATTTGAATATTTATCAAAGATTAGATATGATTGAAGACAGAGAGATCGATTGTTTCCATAATAATAATAATAACAATGATTACACCATCAATTTCAATAAAGGGATACCAACAGAACTTTTTGAAGCAAAATTAGACCATTTGAAAGTGAATCAGAGAAATCGAATTGAAGTTTTAATAAATAAATATGACCATATTTTTGCAAAACACAAGTTTGATATTTGTCAGGTGTAAAATGATGAGGCACATATAAAATTTTAGAATACAAATTTATAGCAAAAAACCATACAGATGCTCAATGGAGGATCAAAAAGAGATCGAATTCCAAATAGGAAGATTGTTGAAAGCGACTCTGATTGAGGAGTCCTCCTCACCTTTTGCATCACCAGTCACTTAAGAATATAAGAGAGATGAAGGGTCTTAAACCTGATTATGTGTCGATTTTCGTGAACTCAATAAATTAATTGTTCCCGAACCACAGCATTTCCCATTAATTGATGAAATCTTTGCCAAGACCTGAAATGCAAAATTCTTCAATACATTAAATATAAATTCTTCCTTTTGGTGGATTCCTACTCGTATCAAAGATAGATATAAGACTGCTTTTGTGACACAGAATGGTCACTGGTTTTGGACTTAAAAATCCCCGGCCGTATTTCAACGTATATTGAATAATATTATCAGAAAATATAACCTGAATTTATTCTGCCTAAATTACATAGATGATATTCTACTATTTTTTTCAACATTTGACCAACATATAGAACATTTGGAGAGTCTCTTGGAAGCAATATGTAATGAAGGATTCAGACTTAAATTCATCAAGTGTAATTTTGCAGAAGAAGAAATCAAATATTTAGGACATATCGTAGGAAAAAATACAGTATGACCTATAAATGACAATTCAATTTACATTAGAAATTTTTCTCCACCAGATACTCTGAAGAAGATAAGGCAATTTTTGGGTAAAGTTAATTTTTATCACAAATATATAAAAGATTCAGCTAGAGTATAGAAGCGTTGCATTATTTACTGAGAGAGGATATAAAATTCCATTGGTCATTGGCTTGTCAGGAAGCTTTCAATAAGGTTAAGGACATCCTTTGTTCTGAGCCAATTTTTGGAATTTTTGACCCAAGTGCCTATACTACTATATATACTGATGCCAGTATTCAAGGAGTTGGAGCTGTTCTTAAACAAAAACAGATTAATTGTGAAATGAAACCCGTAACTAAATAAATATCAAAAGAATAAAAAAGCAATATTTCTAGAAAATCTGGCAATTAAAGAGGCAATTAAATTTTGGAAATATTGGCTAATAGGACATAAATTTATTATTAGTCATTAGAAGGAAAATAATTTTGTAGAAGACCAGATGAAGAGCTGGGTGACATGATGAATTTTCTATCACAATTCGATTTTGAGATTAGATATGAACCAGGAAAAAAAAATGTAGAAGCAGATTGCCTTTCTAGAAACCCAGTTCTGTAAGAAACGGAGAATATGGACGAATGTATAAGATAAGTTAATTTGGTGGAATTAAATGAATTAAAAACGAAAAGAAAACTAGGGCATATACGAAAATAGCCGATGAATGTATTGAACAATACAATAGAACAGACCATTTATCTGCAACTGGATATTATTATTGAAGAGAGAAATTTACCAAAGAATAAGGAAATAGCATATAAAGATTCTTTACGCTATCATGAATACAATAAAAAACTGATCGACAAGAATAGAAAAAATTATTATTTTAAAATTGGAGACTATGTTTACGTTGAAAATAAATCAAAATTGAAAAGAAAAAAATTTGATGAATAAGAATAGGACCTTTTCCAATAGTGACAAAAATTTCTAACACTATATAAAAGATAGATATTGGAAATAAAAGAAAGGACAATAACTATTTTCATGTAACTAAGTTGCTCCCATGTGAACACGCAAACATGTAATGAGGGGTGAATACTTTGTGAGAGAGCATGTAAAAATAAAATTTTTAGGGAAAACAACTTTTTAACTTCTATGTTCTATGATCTATGTTCTATGTCTAAGATTTTTACCTAAAAGTGTCACAATAGCATTGTTTTTGATTTCTCCCAGGTTAGTAGGCTATTTTTTTATTTATTTCTTTGTATTTCTTTTTATGTTATTATTTTATTTTGTGTATGTTATTATGTTATATTTTGAACTAAAGGAAATAAAATCTTCCAGAAACAGGACATCAAATCGTCTATTTCTCCAATATATATATATATATATATATATATATATATATATATATATATATATATATATATATATATGTATATATATATATATATATATATATATGTATATAGAGGTATAGGAACAACCAGCTGTACTACAAAAATCCTAAAGAGTTCTTCCGCAAGCTTGAGAACGCAAACAACACGGAAGGAGTGAACCCAGATGAGAGAGAAATGTTTGAAGTCTGGAAGGGAATTTGGGAGCGAAGGGAGACTCATGATGATGAGGCTTTCTGGATAAAAGACGCTGAGAAGGAGGCAGGAAACTACACCATGGAAGATCTCGAAATTATGGAGGAAGACATATCATCTGTCCTTAAGAACTCAAATAACTGGGCTGCTCCAGGATCTGACAAACTCCATAATTACTGGTGGAAAAACTTCAAGGCCACTCACCATAAATTGGCCAAATTTTTTCAGAGAGCGTTGGCGGAACCCTCCATCATACCAGAGTTTTTCACTTTGGGGGTCACCCATATGCTTCCAAAAGGAAACACCAGTCCTGACCCCAAGGCTTATCGACCCATTACATGTCTTCCTACTGTCTATAAGATACTCACAGGAATAATCACCAAACATCTGTGGAAGCATGTAAGCAAGTACAAGATCCTTGCACGAGAGCAGAATGGCTGCAGAAGAGGTGCCCAGGGCTGCAAGGAGTTGTTAACCATCGATCATCTTATAACCAAACAGGCAAGGAAGAAGTTAAGGAACATCTCGGTCGCATGGGTCGACTACAAAAAGGCTTTCGACTCGGTCCCGCACTCCTGGCTTCTTAAAGTTCTGAAACTCTACGGTGTATCTGGAAACATTATAGGCTTACTAGAACATCTGATGACAACCTGGAGGACGAACTTAACATTCGGCAAAATAATAACACCAGAGATAAGAATCTTAACTGGCATCTTCCAAGGGGATAAACTCAGCACCCTCTGGTTTTGTCTAGCTTTAAACCTCCTCAGTAGGCTGCTCAACAACAACCGATACGGATACCTTGTGGACGACAGGTCAAACATCAAAATTACTCATCAACTGTATATAGATGACCTCAAGCTATATGTCGCGAATGAGGAGCAACTGAGGAGCCTTCTTGGGATAGTGACATCTTTCACACAAACCATCAGAATGGAGATGGGGCTGGACAAATGTGCCTCATTACACGTCAAGAGAGGAAAGTTGACACAAGGGGGAGAAATGCTTATTCAAGATGAGGTGGCTATACAAGAACTAAGCCCAGAAGAATCATATAAGTACCTGGGTATACAACAAGCATTGGAGATAAGAACATCAAAACAGAAAGAAGATTTCAAAAATAAATTTTTTGCTAGAATAAAAAAAACCCTCCGCAGTAAACTGAACTCCAAGGCAATGTTTACGGCAATCAATACATGGGCAATTCCAAGTATAGCCTACTCTTTCGGCGTGATCAGGTGGTCGGGCACAGAGTTGAAGGCGATTGACACACATGTGCGAGTCCTAATGTCTAAATACGGCATCCACCATTCCCATGCATCGGTGATCAGACTTTACATGCCTAGGCACCAAGGAGGAAGGGGTTTGCGAAATGTTGAAAAGGCCCACAATAAAGCGGTAACTGAACTCAGAGAATATTTCCACTCAAAAAACTTACCGTTCTTTCAATCAATATGCCAGGAAGACCGCAACATAACGGCTTTAAATCTGGCAAGCAGAAATAACCCACCACAGACGCCATCATCTGAACAACTACTGGAGGAATGGCACGGCAAACCCTTACATGGCAGGTATCCGGAGGCACTGAAAGAAAATAGAGTTAATAGAGAGCAGTCACTAACTTACCTTAAATCCGGTTATTTATTCCCAGAAACCGAGGGACGTCTCATCGCAATCCAAGATCAGGTAGTGCCAACAAGAGCGTACCTGAAACATATAGCCAAAAAGAACATACCGACTGACAGATGCCGAAAATGCTGCCAAGCCTTGGAGTCTATACAACATGTGACATCCTCATGCCCCATTCTTGCACCTAGGGAGTACACCCAGCGGCATAATGCTATGGCAAAAATCTTTCACCAAGCCATTGCCATGAAAGTAGGACTTATACTTACCTCTCGAAGGGTACACGAATACTTACCCAAGCCGATACTTGAAAACAGTCAGTTCAAACTCTACTGGGACAACCCGATAATAACGGATAGATCGGTGCCGCACAACAGGCCCGACATCGTGATCTTTGATAAAGGAAACCGCAAAGCAACAATCATTGATATAACCGTCCCGGCAGATGACAACATAAGTAGAGCGTACACGGAGAAACTAACAAAGTACCACGACCTGGCTTTTGAAATAAAAGAGATATACCAGCTAAAAACGGTAAAGATTCTGCCCCTGATAATCTCCACGAATGGATTGGTTGAGAGCCACCTGGCAGAAAATACGGAACTCCTTGAACTGGATCAGGAATTGATAAGTAAAGCTCAGAAGGAGGTGATCCTCTGGACAACAAGAATTGTTAGAATGTTCCTTACAGCTGCCTAGAAGGTCCTTGGTCGTTAAAACCCGGACCTTCTAGAGGAAACTCCCATAATGGTGACTATTAAAATGTATATATATATATATATATATATATATATATATATATATATATGCTCGTAAGAGAGTAATTAAATCAATATAGTTCCAGAAATATTCAACTCAACTCATTATAAGACAAAATTTTGAAGAAAGAGCTTGTACGGAGTACACATCAACTAGACGATTAAAAATTCTTCGAAACGTTAGTCAGTCCTAGAAAATCTGTACAAAAATTAAAATAGAATTGAAAGGGATGATTCACTTCACAATTACTCAATGTTGTTGTGAGAACAAATCATAATACCTATACAGAAACTAACAGAGAAAATTTTATCGTTATCATGAAAAGTATGTCAATCTTAGTAAGAATATGCAAGCCAAATCAATCTAACTCATCAAAGCAATATTATTTTACCAAGACAAATATAATTCAATGAATTCAAAGAAGAAAAGTAATTAGGTCGGTAATTTTGAAAATTTATATACAAATTGTGTGGTCTCAGATGTCTTTAGCATGAACAAATTTGTAATAAGATATAAGCTGAAGAATGGTAACCATTTTCTTGGGTAATTGTTAGTAACTATCATGTCAAAAGTTGAAAACTTTTTACACTCAGATGAATTTTGATGAGTATCTTCATTTAAACTGAACCGAATGAAATGAAAATGGTACCAAATTTTTCTAGAGTATTTTCAGATCAAGAAACATTGTAATATTCATGTAAAAGCGAGAGCATCATTTCTGAAGAACTCTGAGCAATTCAAGTAAGCTTTGGAAATTCGATTTTTCAGAAAGCAATTAAAAGAAGCGCAACACAATATTTGAGTATGAAATACACCAGAGTCGAAACCACGTCGGTTCTTTTTTAAAATTACTCCTGTAAGATAGTTTCCATTATTAATCATACTTCCCATAACATGAAGAAAAAGAAATATAAATATAAGAGAATAAGAACCAATATATACATTATCTTGATGACGGAAAATTTCAACATTTAAATCAAGTATAAAAAGAAAATCAGTGATGAAAAATTGACATCACTGACTTGATAAAATTCAAAAAGTTCTAAAATTACAAGTGAACTCAGCAACAAATTGGAAAATCCAGAATAAAAGGAAATTTCTGAAGCAGAATACGGGGACAATTAAGAAGAACATTAATTGAATGAAACCCAAGGTGCCCAGAAAAATGAGGAGTATTTCATGTATGAATCAAATATCAAAAGACGAGCATAAATATTGTAAAACACCTGAACATAGATAAACGAGGGGCGTTCAATGTATTCTCGGTATAGGCATGAAAGAAAACTCATGAAATTTTGGAAAAGTTCTATTTTTCAATGTTGTCCCCTAAAACTTCAAAACAATTCAATAGAAATTCAATTTGTTAGTTGTTAGATCGAGTTGTTTGATCGAGTAATAAGCCTCTCTTAACCTTGTGAAAATATTCTTCCGGTGTGTCCTCAAAATAGGTATTAATTGCTACCTTCAGTTTTTTATTGTTGGAAAATCGCTTTCCACGAAGATATTTTTTCACATTTGGGAATAGGTTGTGAGTAGTCACTAGGGGCCAAGTCTCGACTGTACTAATTTCTTTGAAGTCACATTCCCGCACAGCAGCTTTCGCCACGTGAGCCTTGTGAACCGGCGCGTTGTCATGAAGCAGAAATACCCCTGTGGTGAGTGTTCCTTGCCTTTTTTCTTTAATTGCTTTTCTCAAATTACGCGAAGTAGTAGCGTATTGAGCTGCTGTGATGTTTTCGTCTTTTTTAGTGTATTCTATTAATAAAACATCTTCAAAATCCCAAAAAATCGTAGCTATTATTTTTCCAGCGGATGAGGTAACTTTTAACTTCTTTGACGGCTGTGTACCCTTTTAAATCCACTGCATGGGCTCTTCTTTACTATCAGGGTCAATGTTATGAACCTACGTCCCATTCCCAGCAACCAGCCAGTTAAAAATAGTCGATAGGTTTTCTCCACAGAGCTCTTAAAACTTTTTACATCACTTGACTCGCACTTGCTTCTGAGTTGCGGTGAGCATTCTTGGTACCCATCTTGCACTGACCTTTGAGAGCTCAAGATGGTCATGAAGGATAGGTTTGTTATCTCTGCAAACATCCTGATTTTTATGCTAGCATCTTCAAGTACCACCTTTTCCAATTTTTTTACATTTCCTTCAGTGGTACCGCTAACAGGCCTGCCCGAGCGAGGGTCGTCTTCAATACTTTCCTCTTTTGAATTAATTTGAACACTTTTAAATGGTAGATAACGAAGGACACAGTCTTGGTAAACAGCAGCCATCTCTTTACGAATGATTCTTTAACTTTTTCCCCGCTTAGTGAGGAACTTTATACCTGCGCGGTGCTTGATTTTCTTCATCATTGTGGTGTCAGTCATTCTGGTCGTCTTTCACTGAGAATACGTAGAAAACTAACGATAGTAAATTAGTGAAATTTTATATTTATACCCTTAGGTAGTGTTATCAGTAAATGAGATAATTAGATCACTGACAGCCATAAAAAAAGGATAAAGTGCAAAAAGTATTTCTTTATGAATTGGCCAAAGTACCTGATATCAGACAAATATATGCGCTGAAAATGATCATGATCATCAACGAAAAGAATATTCTTATTAAAATAAAGAACTATAACTACAAAACAAGAAATTTTGAAAAAAACTTTGAACGCCGAATATCATCGAATAGGATAGGCTGGAGGTTTTGCATCAATATGCCTCGAGAGTTTGTTCCCTTTAGTATCCCTGGAAATAAGGAACAAGAAAAGGCAGATGTCTTTCAAGAGTGAACTGAAGAAGTGGATAATGAATTTTGATAGAAAAAATACATTAATTAATAAAGTTTGAATATCAACAGATTGAATTTGTTAGTCTATCATTTTAATTTCGAAAAATTTTATTCAAAAATTTTTAAAATTATTTTAATGTCTTATAAGCACAGCTTATATTTAATAGACGTATAAAATCAAAACTCAATATACAATATCAAATGAAATAAATAACCCAGTAAATATAAATTGTCAATTAAAACTAATAAATAGATATTTGAAGGAGACAAAATTCTGTTTCTGATCTTACAATTATGAAAACTATTATAATTCCTTTTCAAAAATACAAAATATAATTTTAAGGACTTCTCAGAAAATATAATTTATTTGAAATATTCAGTATATTTAAATATTCAGTCACTTCAAAAATCTCTCAAAACATGTATTATACCTTCAAGAAACAATAAGAATTCCGATGAGGTCTGCATCGGTCCTACTCCACATTTAAAAAATAAAATTAATCAACAACAAATATAACTCAATTCACAGACCTAGTGATATCCTCAATTTGAACACATCAACTTTAAAATCCAAGATATGCTATGTTCGTCACAAAAATCACTGAAAGCTGTAATGTATTATATGGTTTTCTGTGAACCACTTGATATTTCATAATGAGTTTTATTCAAACCTAAGTATAATTACATATTATATATAAAATAAAATAATAAGAAGAGGTCTTTTACTTGACAGAAGGAATATTACTAAATTTGAATATCAAACCGGATTTAATCAGTTCGTCTACTGCAATTTCAATTAAAAAAAATTTTTTTCAAGAATTTTTAGAATGAAATTAATGTCTCATAAGCACAGCTTATATTTAATAGACGTATAAAATCAAAACTCAATATACAATATCAAATGGAATAAATAACCCTACAAATATAAATTGTCAAATTAAATTAATAAATAAATATTTGAAGGACACAAAATTTTGTTTCTGATCTTACAATTATGAAACCAAACCCAAAAGAATACACGAATTCAATAGTGAAGATGCTGAAATACACTGATTGAATGAGGAAATCGAAATTGTAGACTTACATTCTGTCAAGAAAGTACCGGGAATTATCGATTTAAATCTGGCGGGGCAATGAGGCAGATAAAAATTTTTTTTCCTAGGTTGGTACCACTGTCCTTAATACTATGCCAAGCTTGAGCGGGATCTGTCAACTAGTGTGTTTGCAACAGCTGATTAAGCTAGTCGATGTCAGAGTGCGTGCCGATTTGTACTATGAGTGATTACGTTGAGCAAATAATTTGTTTGAAGTTTTGTGTTGCAAATGAATTTACGTGTGCCGATGCATTGAAAATGTTGCAAAAGGCCTTTGGTGATAATGCTCTATCGAAAACTCGTGCATATCAGTGGTACAGAGCCTTCAAGGACGGTCGTGAAGTGGTCGAAGATAACGAAGATAACGTCGATAAAATTAAGGAAAGGGTGCTGGAAAACCGTCGTACCAGCTTGAGAGAGATAGCACATGATCTTAAGATATCCCACGAATCCGCACGTACGATTTTGATTGATATTTTGGGCATGAGAAAGGTGGCCGCACGACTCGTACCGAAAGACCTGAATTTTCTTCAAAAACGTCATCGCGAACAGGTTGTTTCAGACATGCTGGATCGTTGTAATTCCGATTCTACATTCATGGAACGCATTATAACTGGTGATGAGACCTGGGTCTACGAGTACGATATGCAAACAAGCCAGCAATCATCGGAATGGGTGGCAAAAAATGAGCCGAAACCGAAAAAACCACGCCAAAGCCGCTCGAAAATGAAGGTGATGCTCATTGTTTTCTTCGATATCCGTGGCGTGGTGCACTACGAATTCGTTCCAGAGGGTCAGACGGTAAACAAGGAGTATTACCTAGGCGTTATGAAACGTTTGCGTGAGCGTATCCGTAAGAAGCGGCCAAATTTGTGGGCGAACAACTCATGGATTTTGCAATACGATAACGCGCTTTTTCACCGAGCTACGATTGTGACTGACTTTCTCGCCAAAAACTCAACAAACGTGCTTCAGCAACCACCGTATTCGCCGGATTTAGCTCCCTGCGACTTTTTCCTCTTCCCAAAACTAAAATTGCCCCTTCGTGGCACCCGTTTTGAGTCGATTGAAGCCATAAAACAAAATTCGGCGCGAGAGCTAAAGTCCATCCCGGAAAGAGCCTATAAAAAATGTTTCGATAATTGGAAGTGCCGTTGGCATAGATGTATTGGAGCAAATGGAGCCTATTTTGAAGGCGACCCAATAAATTTTGACGATTAAATGTAAACATGTTGTTTTAATTGAAAATTCCCGGTACTTTCTTGACAGAGTAGTACAGTATAAATTCTACAACGGAGCATACTCGTATTTATGGAAAACGTTCAAAATTAGCTGAATAAAGCATTGAATATTTTGTTTTAAGTTGAATTTTGGGAATGAAATTTTAAATTATATGGACTGTGTGAAAATTCTAGTATGTTTAACTCTACAATACGTACTATAGAGTTAATTTTTTGTGAAATTTTCACTGAATAAACTCTATTATCACCATTCCATCTAAAAGATAATCACTGTTAGATATAAGGTTAGATCGTAGATTTCATATATCAAATTAATTTATTTCAATAAACTCCCCAGAAAATAAATCGGGAAATTCAAATTAATTCAATCTGACAATTCAATTTTAAGTTACAAATTTTTGAAATACAATTGAGCAATAAATCGAATATGGCGCCCATTTCAAATTAAGTAGCATGGTACTATAGTAGTATCGTTCTCAATATCCCGCAATAACTATTCGATGCCGACCTGCATACAGAGAAGGTTTTATAACGGTGCATCATGTTTCTAGGTCACGTATTTTTAGATTTTGATCGGTTTTGTGATCAGGATGACGGCGATTCGGAAATCGTTCCATGGATAAACGTTCGGTAGCACGGGAGTTATCGTTACAATCTCCTAGAACCTATATCATATCGACATATTATCTGTTGGTATGCTTTTCCATTTTGAAATAAAAATTAACTTTGAAGCTTTTCAATAATAACAACCAGATATTTTGTTTGGCTCACGTTACTGCCTGGATTCACGAAGCAGTAAGCTAAAATGAAGTTTGACTCGATTAAGGTGCTAGAAAATTTCGTGATAGGTCACAAAAATGTATTAACGAAAATGGTGATGTTCCTGAGGTTTATCATAGCCTAGAAGGACATTTGTCTTTAATATTTCTTCTAATTTTGACAAATACACTCGTGAAGTTAGTGATTTCTTTCTATCCTATATATAACACATGATATACCAACACTGTTCTCACCGATTGCGTGAGCAATTATTATTTTCTGTATTCTCCCGTTTATGAAGTAATGAAAACACATAATACTTTATCTCAGGCCATTAATGTTGATTAATTTTCCGACTCTGCCTGAAGGATTCGGTTCATCCTGATTAATTATTTTGTGCGTAAAAATTTGACACTTGGTGCTGATTGGTTGAGGGTATTCAGGTAAATTCCGAGGTTGGCCATTTTATATTTGGTTTTGTTTTTATTTTCGCTCAGAAATATTTTATTTGTCCTTGATGTTCGTATATATTTTTTTTTTCATTCTTTAAACATCAATCAATGGATACTACTTTGAGTGAGACCCGTTTGTGTCCCGAAATAATAAATAAATGAAATTAATGTATAAACTAATTTCATGAAAAAACTTCAGAATGATACTTATTTTTCAATATTGCTTAAAAATTATCTATTTTTGGGAAATTTTATATTTTTCATTTCTGTCTTATTATCAATTGTAGTATACATATTCCATCTCTGGAAGGTGAGTGATTGATCCACGATATTATGATCTGATCAATTATGTGAATGAATTGTTATGCTCGAGTTGATGCTCGCTGAAATAGTTTTATAAATAATTCATATTCGATATGTAGAAGGCTAATATTAAACTATTTAAATAATTTTATATACCTTCTATCAAGTATTAACCACTATTTATGTTATTTTATTCATAATATATAATTATTTGGTTTCCTCAACATTCTTTATACACATAGTACTTGTGCTATAATAGAGGCCGTTAAATTGTCTTTCAATATTTTAGATCAAGGGTAAACCACAGAATTATTTATTTGTAGTTAACATTACACTCCATTTAAATTTTTCAGTATTCATTCACCAGAAGTTGAACGGTGAGTAAATATTTGTTGCTGATTGATGTTATATTTTATTGAATATGAATTAGTTGAGTACTGACGAAGCAAAGTCTCTCTTAAAACTTATTTCTCAGTAATGTTTTCACATATCTTGAGATTTTATAGAAAGTAACTTAGTTAGATATCCAATAATATTGAATATTCTAAGTAAGATAGTTGAGGATGAAATCCTTAAGATTATGTTAAACATTTTTGAAAGATATTTGTTTTCATGAGATTGATCAGCAGCAACAAAATTGTGTCTACTCAAAATATTTAATTTATAGCATATTGGTTAAAAATTGTTATTTATTGGATTTTGTTATATCATTTGGATGTCTTATAATGAATGTTTATTTTATATGTCGTTTGATATAAAAGGTACTTATATAACATTTATTTAATTTAATTCCTGAAGTAATAATTCTTGAATATAATTTTTTGAAATTAAATATATAGAAGGCTAATATTAAAATATTTAAATAATTTTATATACCTTCTATCTAGTATTAACCTCTATTTATATTATTTTATTCATAATATATAATTATTTGGTTTCCTTAACATTCTTTATACAGATAGTCCTTGTGCTATAACAGAGGCCGTTAAATTGTCTTTCACTCTTTTAGATCAAGGGTAAACTACAGAATTATTTTTTTGTAGTTAACATTACACTCCATTAAAATTTTTCAGTATTCGTTTACCAGAAGTTTTCTGAATTGTTGGAGGATGAATAAATATTTGTTGTTGATTGATGTTAATATATACTTTATTGAATATGAATTATTTGAGTAATGACGAAGCAAAGTCTCTCTTAAAACTTGTTTTTCAGTAATGTTTTTACATATCTTGAGATTTTATCGAAAGTAACTCAGTTAGATATCCAATAATATTGAATATTCTAAGTAAGATAGTTTTATGATGAAATTCTTAAGATTATGTTGAACAGTTTTGAAAGACATTTGTTTTCATAAGATTGATCAGCAGAAACAAAATTTCGGCTACTCAAAATATTTAATTTATAGGATTTTGGTTAACAAGTTTTATTTATTGGATTTTGTTATATCATTTGGATGTCTTATAATGAATGTTCATTTTATATGTCGTTTGATATAAGTGGTACTTATATAACATTTATTTAATTCCTGAAGTTATAATTATTGAATATAATCTTACAATTAATCAATTAAATATGTAGAAGGCTAATATTAAAATATTTAAATAATTTTATATACCTTCCATCAAGTATTAACCTCTATTTATATTATTTCTTCATTACTTGGCTTGTCTTAGGCACATTAAACGATATTACTTTACCATTTAAATTTAGATTCTACCTTCGTATTTTTACTTCAGTTTCTTTTTAAAGACGACAGTTTATCGTAGTGTTATTACCTGATAATGTCTCTTCGTCATCATCAGTTGAACCTGATAAGTGGCTCTCGCCGAGGTGTCTTGACGGAAGTACGGTGTCTATGATCCAAGTAGGATAAGTATTCGAGTTACCATCTTCAGAATAATTTTAGAAGCTTAGCTACACCTTGCTAATTGTACAGGTTTTAATATGCAGAAAAACTCTTATAAAAAACAAACTAGCCCGAATATTTGCACGAGAAAAGATTAAGCATTAACAACGAACCTACACAGCTGCGTATGCATTGAGTTAACGATAGGTTTTGACAACTTTTGACCAGAAATTAAAATTTTTATTCTAACAAAACTGTATCTGTAAGATGTATATGTAATTTACATTGACTTAGAAAATTATGTGTTTGGAATATTACACCCAAAGTATTATTTATTGATAAATATATTACTCACATTTCTTGCGAAGATTTGGACACTCCATCTTGTAAATACAAACGACTAGAAGGAGTAATCCAAACATAAAGCTCGAGTCACAATATTGCTGGCGCCATAAAGAATGCATCTAAGACTACAGGGCTAGTTTTCTATAATCAAAAACGTGAATTTTATTCTCCAAGCTTAAAGGTCCCCCAGAACCCCCCAGAATAATCGCTCAGATATGGTGTATAAAACCATGTGACTTGAGTGCAGCAGGTGCTAAATAGGACAATCTAGGCAGTTATTGAAGACCAGAATTAGACAACACAAATATGATTGTGACGATAGATTCAAGGATAGGGGCAGTTTCACCACTTCAACTGACCACAGTTGTTCTGAATGTCACCGTTTAGATTTCGACAATGTCGAAATCCTTGATTATGACACTGATTGAAAAAAGAGAAACATAAGTGAAATGATTCAAATCCGATTGAACGAGACAGTTAATCACATTACTGGAACGCAAGATCTCAGTCAAATGTTTACAAATTTATTAACCCTGTATCGCCGTTCCCGAACTCCGTTATAGAAATCAGTCATAGCTTGCACGAGATACCAGCTGCTCTGTATGAATTCAGTAAATAAATATTTAATTCGAATGATCCTCCTATGAATTTTTTAATGAAAAAAATTGACAAAGTGTTTCTTATATGCATTTTTCCGAATGTTTATAATAATACCACCTCTTTTATCAGACTGAATGAACTTGGTAAGCTATACCACAGTTTTTTACCCAACGTAATTTATTATTTTATTTATACTGTATGCTATTGTCTATTCGTTGAATTTTTGTTGTTGTGTTTATATAATGCTCTATTATCTGTTCAGATTATTTGTAGTTATTTGTTTATGAAATTTTCCATTAACACCAGCTATCATTCTTATTGTTTTGTTGTGTTTTGCTGAAAATTATTTATAATTTTTTTTATACAGCCTTGAAAAAGTTCGAATATACAGAGGAAACGTCGGCGCTCAGTTCAGCTTAGTATTGTTCTTCATTTCCGGTCCTAAATCCTGTAAAAAATATCACTATTGAATGACAACGTTGATAAATTTACCATTTTGCTTCTTCTCTTATGGTGGCTTTTGTAACATCAATTTTTTCTTTGCCTTATAGCAATGTGTGAAATTTTTGTTTCCCACTGATTCCATTATTAAAGGAAGAAGGCCCATTTTCTGAATCTTAATATTCAAGAAGTTCATGTAGCGTTCAGAATAAAGATTAGTCTTATAAAATTTTTGGATAATATTTAATTATTATTAAAGTTAATAATTGTCAGTATATACTAAACAAATATTAAGGTTATTGACACCTCATTTAAATATGACTGCAAAGACGTAGTATACACATCCTACCTGTAGGCAAAATAATGTGTGTATATTAGTTTCAGCTGAATCTAATGTATAGTTTGCAGGGAGGTATTCTCTCACCCTTACTGTGGACCCTTCTCGTTGATGACCTGCTAGCGATCATTTCGCTGTGGGGAGTCGACGTTCAAGCATTTGCCCTTGACCTGGCAATCATAGTGAACGGAATATCGGCCGTCCTTCAAGAGATACTGAACACTATTGACAAATGGTGTATAAGAAAAGACATGTCTCTTAACCCGCAAAAGGTAGTTATAGTACCATTCACTAAAAAACGGAAGTTGAGTGGTTAAAAACCGCCGACTATCCATGGTGAAATAATACAATTCTCATTTGAGGCAAAATACCTGGGAATAGTCCTGGACAAGACCCTCAGCTGGAGTTCACACCTAGGTAAAGTGTGTCATAAAGCCAGAATGGGTTTCTGGACTTGCAGGCGGATCTGTGGTAAAACCTGGGACCTAAAGCCCAGGCAGATGTACTGGCTATACACTAGGGTGATTAGACCTTGGATAGTGTATGGCGCTGTAGCGTGGTGGAAGAAAGGCCAACAAACGGTTGGCGAACAAAAGCTCACCCGACTACAGAGACAGGCTTTCCTTGCAATTACAGGTGCGTTTCGCACCTCACCCACGGCAGCCATGGAGGTTCTACTAAATCTACCACCCCTGCACCTACTCGTGCAGAGGGAGGCGGAACGGACCACATACAAAAAATATCAACTGGCGATTGACAGGCCAGAGGCAATAGTGATGGGAGGCTCAGCACTGCTGGACGAGCTTTTAACGAACAGTATCCTATCGATGCCCTCGGATCTAATGTCAAAAATCACGAGTCAGGAACGGAATTTCAATGTAATCGTCCCCAGCCGAAAAGAATGGACCCAGCATGCTGAGGTTCTATTGAGAACCGACCTTGGCTTGTTCACAGATGGAACAGGAGCGGAAGTCTATGTGAACAAACCGAGAATTAACATCTCATTGAGTCTCGGTCAAAACGCAACCATATTCCAGGCAGAAATATTTGCCATTGAAACCGCGGCGGAACTGCTGATAAAACGGCAAATCCACCACGGTAAAATCAAAATATTTACTGATAGTCAGTCGGTACTAAAAGCTCTGGAATCCAGCTGTTTTACATCCAAAACAACTGGCTCGGTATGTATAATGGAGTCACTCTGGTTTGGATACCGAGCCACTCAAACTATTTGAGTAACGAGGAGGCAGATCGGCTGACATTTGCTGGAGCTGCGCTGCCTCTGGTAGGACCGGAACCATTCCTGGAACTACCACATGACGTGGCTAACGAGGCGATAACAGGCAGAATGAACTCAAGGCTAGAGTCTTTCTAGCGGAGCAATTCTGGCCTGAAACATTCGAAGTTGTTCCTTGGAACAGCTTCGAACAAAAAGATGGCGAACCTAGCGCTAGGTCTGGATAGGGCCAACCTAAGAACACTTGTCGGAATTATGACAGGTCACTGCAGACTGAAAGCGCATTTGCACAAAAACGGTCTGGCTGAAGACAATGAATGCAGGCTGTGTCTTGAGGACACTGAAACAGCTATGCACATCGTCTCAGAGTACCCAGCGGTGAGTCGCATCAGATTCGCGGTCTTTGGCCAGGCTTTTATAGCCCACAGCGAACTGAAAAAACTACCCCTGAACAAAATTATCGGTTTTATCCAAAAACTGGATCTCGTCGGGGAGATATAAATTAGGGGTGAACCACAATAGTCCATGTGGACGCAGTGGTAGGGTGGACAGATGCCCGCTCGCCATAAATAACATAACATAATGCATAGTTTTCAAGATATCCAAAAAAATTTTTGGAACGCAAAGGAAGCATTTCATGTTATTCATATCTCGAGAAAATTTCATCTCAAACCTCAATATTTTCGTACTCTAGACATATTTGAAATAAATCCGCACTCAATTTTCCTAAACTTGCAGATATTCATTGAGTTATAGAAGCCTCGTTTCTCTCATTTGATGAATTCAGCGGAATAAATCTTGTTCATTTCAAGGATCGAAAAAACTAATTATTACGTCTGCACTAGCTTCCTCCAACCTCTTAATAAAACCGTTTCATATCAAAATACCACTTGAAATGTCCCTGAGATTTTCAAATTCGAGGAGAAAGTACGTTTTCCGGGAGAAATCCCGGAAAGTTACGGAAAAATATGCCAGATAAGTGAATGATGTAACTTCCTCTCTGCTCTCAATTTAAGAGTTAGGAAATTGTCAAAATGAAATTTGCAGAGACGAGAATGCGACATTGAAGAGGCTGGCAAAGTCGGAAACGAAGCAAAGGGATTCGAGAAACCAGAAAAACTTCGCCAAATCTAGTTTAAACTTCTTAAAACTAATTATTTCAGAGTCCGAAAATACTCTTCGGAAAACCAACCAGCATAGTCGAAGATTAAAAGGCTGACTCTGGCGGGCAGTATATCCCACAAATTATTTCACCGTCTGGGGTTCATTTGTGAGGATAGTACAGTAATTAGGTTTTTTATTTGGCCGTGATTCAAAGCAGATTATTGAGAGCAGGCGGTGGATGAAGTTCATCAAAGTTTGGATAGAAAAACAAAAAGGGTAGAAAAGTTGTTCACCTTCTTTTCGTTTTTGTTGGAAAAACTAGGAAAATTTTACGAGATGAGAGTTTCGAGAATCCCTCATTACATGGTTGAGCGTATCCTCTATCTGGATATGATCGAAAAAAAATAATTAAAATATTAAATAAAATAAGAAGGAACGGTTTTTTACTTGATAGAAGGATTATTACAAAATTTGAAAATCAAAACAAATTTAATCTGTTGTCTTCTACAATTTTAATTTCAAAAAATTCTTTGAAGAAACTTTAAGAATTAAATTAATGTCTTTATAAGCACTGCTCATATTTAATAGACGTCAAAATTCATCATACAATATCAAACGGAATTAAGAAAAACCAACGAATATAAACTGTCAATTAAAATTAAAATATAAATAAGCAAACATTTTTTGTTTCGTTCCAGGCATGCGTAATGAACTCTTCAGACAAACTTACGAAGCCCTGTTTGTTACAAAATGCATTGTTTTCCGATCCCATATGAATGAAAAATAACCCTTTCTCAAAAATATAAAACATAATTTCAAGAACTTCTCAAAAACTAATTTATTTGAAATATTCAATATATTTAAATAAATTACTTCAAAAAATCTCAAAACATGTAGCACATTCTCAAGAAATAATTAAAGTTACGATAAGATCAGTTCAACATTACATATAAAAAATAATAAAATCAATTAAACAATGTATAGACTTACTCAGTGAATATCCATTGAGGACCGTGTATTCCTAAGATTCACTGAGTAAGTCTATACATTGTTTAATTGATTTTATTATTTTTTATATGTAATGTTGAACTGATCTTATCGTTACTTTAATTATTTCTTGAGAATGTGCTACATGTTTTGAGATTTTTTGAAGTAATTTATTTAAATATATTGAATATTTCAAATAAATTAGTTTTTGAGAAGTTCTTGAAATTATGTTTTATATTTTTGAGAAAGGGTTATTTTTCATTCATATGGGATCGGAAAACAATGCATTTTGTAACAAACAGGGCTTCGTAAGTTTGTCTGAAGAGTTCATTACGCATGCCTGGAACGAAACAAAAAATGTTTGCTTATTTATATTTTAATTTTAATTGACAGTTTATATTCGTTGGTTTTTCTTAATTCCGTTTGATATTGTATGATGAATTTTGACGTCTATTAAATATGAGCAGTGCTTATAAAGACATTAATTTAATTCTTAAAGTTTCTTCAAAGAATTTTTTGAAATTAAAATTGTAGAAGACAACAGATTAAATCTGTTTTGATTTTCAAAAATTAAAATATTCATTTTGGCTCAGAAGATTCAGCGCGCTGGTTAATGAATAATTGTATAAATTTCACTCAATTGATATAAAGGGCTGTTCTTTATGCTCTATGCCAAACTCTGTATTAATTCTTTTTTTTTATACGATCAGTTCTCGCTTCGAAGACACAACCATTTGGAAACTATATTTTCATGTTTCAATTAAAAGAAGTCTGACAAACGAAAATACCGCAGAGCAATTTGTTTTACTTTAGTTATTCACTATACGGTACAATAAACGGTACACTTTTCCTCGACTCAGGAGTATACAGAAATTGTATTTGTATATGAGTTTTTCTGATGTTAACTCCAGAAAAACAGCTCGAGAACATCAGAGAAAGTACACAAATATTCACCAACCTGTCCAAACAGTATTTAGAGCATCATTTCGAAGCCTTCTAGAAACAGGTAATCCTGCTGATAAAAAAGCCATTGGCCGAACTGAACTGAATGTACGAAATGTATTGAAAGCTATTATTGGCAACTCTTCAGTTAGTGTTCGGCATGCAGTTATTAGTCTCCATTTATCACCGAATTGTGTATGGTGTATTTTAACTGGAGTGAAATGAGAAATTACTTTGTTTTCTGTCACATTATTTACTGATTATACAGTAGTCTAATGCTTATAACTTATAAAATACTTAATATTACTTATGAAATTGATTAAATTTCTTTAGCTTATATGCTATTACGATACTATTGATGCCTAAACATTTTCAAGGATATCTCTTACATTAATCATTTGAAAATATCTGACGTAGATGCTATCTTTCATTGAATTAAGTGAATTTTGATCAAATTTGTCCTATTTACATAATTCTGGTGAGTTATATTTAATTTAGCTTGTTCTTTGTCAACAATTTCACTAAAGTTTATATGTGATTCATTATAATAACAAATCTTTTCAACAAATTCTTCATCAATTTCAAATTGGATATCTAAAGTCAAATTACTTCTATTTATTGCAACTTTGGCTGGTTTTATATTGAATAATTGTAAATTGAAATCTCCCTGTGAATTCTATTTATAAACTGTCAACAAGATTACTGTTTTTTGATTACCGTTCAAAGAATTTTAATTTGAGTAGTCGTTATGTATCCTGAATATGCTTTTTCTCCATAATTTTAGCTTGTGAGTATTTTGATGAATTGAATTATTAATATTTCTATCAGAATGGATATTATTCAATTAATTTTGGTCTGGTTACACTCTAACGAGTCAACTTATATACAACGGTGGGTCTTTTCCTTAATATATTTATGTAATTATTTAATTCAAGTGTAAATTCCATGACAATATATATATATATATATATATATATATATATATATATATATATATATATATGTAGTTAATATGTTCTCGAATATACCAAATGCTGAATGTATGAATATAATCGAATATATTCTGATAAAAAATAATATCAATCGTGTAGAAGTGAAATTTTAACCCTTTTTGAACTTTGCGTGCTGCCAAGAATCTCTCATTTTTTCCTAGGAATCTCAATGCGACGCTATTACTATTACTAGGAACGAAAATAGCCAAATGTCGCGTCGAAATTTTGGGTAAAATTCATCCTGTCCTCGAGTTTGGCTGGAACGCGAATATTCCACCTGAGCCAGGTGCTAAGGAGGATTTCAAGCCAAAAAGGTGCTTTTTATAGGTCCTCACTGAAAACAACGCTTTTCAGCTCTGTGGTTCCACGAGGCTTTTTAGGAATTGGATCTATAGGTTCATCAGTGAAAACAGATGAAAACAGCTCCAAGAAAATATTGGCAGCCTTGGTGTGGTCTTGACATATCAAGTTAGAGCTGCTTTCAACTAGGGGTATTTCAACCTTGCAATTCGAGGAAGATCTTAAATATTGAATATTGAAAAGTGTTTTTCTGCCTTTAGAGCTAGCTTATTTATGTTCAAATGAGGTTTTAGAGTTCTGTATTATAGCAGACACAGAATTAAAAAAGGATCTGAGGTTCTGATAGTCAGTTCGTGAACGACTTCTAATTTTTCTATGCCATAGTGATTTATTTTTTATAGTCATTCTGAGAAGTTGGTCAGTAATCCATGGTATGGAGAGTCTTGCTTTACTGGTTTTCTCCTCTGTACACAGGGATACTGCCTTCATAAAGATACTTAAGAATGCCATCCCCAACATGTCGACATCCGCGCCTTCAGGAAGAACCGTATTCCAATCTTCATTCGAGAGCAGCTCCTCTACCCTTTCTAATTTGTTTTGCGGATTATTTTGCGTTTGGAGTGAGCAAAGGTGGGAGAACTAAATTTTATTTCAAAAGCCATTACACTATGGTCATATTTTTCAAATGGTGGGAGGTGAAAATAAGTTAGCATCAATAGTTATCATTATATCGAGAACAGAAGGAGTCTGACCGTGCCTAAACCTTGTAGGATCAGAAATTAACTGCTGTAGATCAGTATCTAGCAACAATCTGTCGTAGAGATATGGAGGTGAATTACGGAATACTGAACCATGGGCCACTCTTTGTCTGGACAATTGAAGTCACCAGAAATTCTTCTTTTGGACCTTGGGAAGACATAAACCTGACAAATAAGGTACCTTTTGTTGTGTCTTTTATGTCGCATGACTCATCTATAGCAAGTGATGAGGCAGAAGAAAATTGAATATCTTCCACCTGCAAATATGTTACATTTGAATACATTTTAGCTATTCTGTTTTGTACTGTTCTAGCGGTTAATGGCATATCTTTGATTTTTTGAAATCACTTGCGCCCGCGCTGAACATCGAACAGGAACCCTTTGGCGCTCGGCCTAGAAACATCGACAAGACTCTTATTTTGTGTTTCGACCAAACGGTTCACACACACTCTCGCATTCTCTGAACAATTAAGTTTCAATGACACACTCTCTCGCTTTCGATCTACCCCTAAACTCAAACTTGTACACTTGTTATATAATTATTTAGGCTGTAAATAAATCAATTAAGGTCTCATCTCTCTCAATCACCCATAGGTACGCTTATTCTAGAAATTGATTGACCTTAATCAATTACATAGAAGAATTCAAAAAGATATCTCAATATAACAAGAAATTCTTTCACCTGATGATAACTGTAATAAATTTAACTTTCTTCTCTAAATTCATTTTTTTTACTGTTGATTATAGATATACTAAATATACGTGCATATACGCGTTAGCGAACATTTGTACTGTAGCGAACAACTTCTTCGCTCCTCGTCCAGAAACCTGCCTTGCTCGGTTCCAGCTTGACCGGCGTACCAATAGAGGACCCGACCAATCTAAAGATTCATGACTAACCGTCATCGCGGAGTTCAAATAGGGCAAGGCATACAGCGTTTGGCAACCACCGTTCCAAGCGGAACACATGGTCACTGGCGTCACAGGCAGAGCTGCGCATTACGCCTGTCTGATGAGTTTCAGATGCGCAGACTCGGAAACGAAACGCCGTCTCCCGAATTAAAAGGTGGAAGCTCTCTCGCAACATCCGCATATCCTACGAGAGCTTCAGTACAATTGATTACTAATGTGCATCCAAACACTACGTTACGGTGCTCTGTAATACTTTGTGCGAAATTTTTTATATATATATATTTATAGATAGACAGACATAGTTTAGGCATTAATGTTGTGAATAACAAATCATTTTCATTTCTCGTTGAACGTGTGAGAGATAAATTATATAGTTTTATACAAAGACGTGACAAAACTTGAAAATAACTTTTATAGTGAACTGGCTGTGAATTTGCTAGTATGCTCAACTTGATTGATCGCAAGTACTATCAAGAATTGAGATTCACGATTTACAATGCATTCATACCCGAAAGATTGAGTAAATGTATCGATGACAGTGAACAGGCTCAGTTTTATCAGCTAAAGTCAAAACGAAACTGATACTAACATTGGAACCAACCCTGTATACTAATGCGCGAAAATTCATCACTTTCACAGAAGTATGGTTGAAATATAAAAATCATCACGATGATTGTGAACTCGGTAGAATATTAGGACTCTTGAGAACCCTTGCATCAACCAAGTAGTAGTTACTTCTCAGAAATTAAGATCAGGCTTGAGTAAAAATGAAGAATGGATGAAAACACTTGCAGGACTATTGAAAAAGTATGCATTTATCATAATGCCGGATGAGCATTCTGAGATATAGGTAACGGCAGACTCCTAAGCTGCTAGGTATGGAGCCAGAGGATAGAAAGAGCGAAGCATTTATAGCTAACTCTAGAGGCTGACAATAGACGAATTATCGGAAATAAGTTCGCAACACTTCCACGTCAATGTCAATCAACAAGAAGCTGGAATTTTTGGGTTTGCGGGTGTGGAAATAGCGCGATCAATGTTTCCACTTATAACGTCTTCTAATGAATGTTTAGAAGCTGCATCGGGCTGAAATCATTAGAAATTTAGTTTTTATTTTTCAGTTAGTATATTTCAGGAAATTTTTTGCACAACATTTGCGAAGATGGGAGATTTAGTATCCTATATTTATATAGTCGTGCCTGGAATCCTTAGTAATCAAGTAGTGAATAACCACTATAGAGGAGATCTAAGAAAAGAATAGTACTTTAACCTAGGCTTGGTTTATTATTTACCATGTATTTGAATGTCATACCTTCATCTTGAAAACCCCAACGTAGAAGACCCTTGTGAAGTGAAAGAGTTGTACACCAGTGGCATTCCTTTGAAGGGAACCAAAACTGTAAGTAGCCCGTGTTAGCTGAACTGGATCGAAATGCTGAGCTCTGTAATTTTTGTTTCCTATTATTAATTTCTTTTATTGTTCTTTATAAACTCTTCTTCAATGTTCTTCATAACTCATAAGCTCTACCCCAATTGTGTTTGTACCTTGTCGCGGTGAGGAAGTATAAGGTCCTAGTTTCAACCAGGTGAAATGGATTAAGTCGTGTTGTCTGAGACTAGAGAAAGAGTGGGCGTTACAGAACAGGGCGCTCACACATGAAACAAGCGTGACCTCACCCAAGTCAGCTTATCTGTCCAACGGAAAAGTGAATAAGAACTATATATATGCTAGCTTTAAGGTGAGGGAGGTTGTATCGTGATAGATTACTCAAGAACGTGATTTATAGCATCAAATTCTTCTTGGCGGCCGTTAGTCTTCAAAAGTTCCCTATGGAGAAAAGGCTACCTGGAGAGGGTGGAAGGCCCACAGAAGTATTCGTACTTCTGTTAGTACCCCAATTGGTCTCCCCACCGTCTCTGTACCTTGTCGTGGTGGGGGAGATTGTCATAACGAGTGTCCTAGTTTCATTTATGAAATGGAGGATATGGTTATGATGCCTAAAGCATATTACTCGCAATCCAAACTTCCTTTCTTTCTTTCTAACTCACACACCGTTCCATTATGTTGTCCCACTCCATCCATTTCCTTCCGCAAGAGTTGAAATCGTACGGGGAAGCTGGCTCTGCGATTCGCTCTGCTCGCCCCCATGGTTTCATCTTTAGATCCTTAAGCTTCCGCTGCAGGGTCCTTATTGGTTCGTTGGAGGAAAAAGGGAGACTATGACGTTTCGACCAGGTTTAGAGATCCTAGAACAATCGCTCTGCTCGCCCCCAACTTCGGGCCCATTCGTGTATCCTTAAGCTTATCTTATCTGCTGCAGGGTCGGAAGTGGTCGGTTGGAGGGAAAGGGAGACTACGACGTTTCGACCGGGGTGAGATCTCGGAAGATTCGCTCTGCTCGCCCCCAACTCGGGCGCCACTTTTTGATCCTAAAGCCTATCCTCTTCGATGCTTCGGAGAGCCTCGCTTTTAGCAGTCGAACAACAACATCGGTCCTTAAGGGGTTGGGGATCCATGCTGGGAAGCTGTTATTTGCGTTGTTTCATTACTTCAATCTTTCAAAACCATAGAGACACTTTTCTCAAATGACTGAGTGTTGGGATCGACACGGTGATCTTTTTTTGAGAGGGGAGGTGACTTGTGGAGGTCCCTCACCCATTTGTGCTAGCGCAAAGTTCTCTATAATCTACCTTCAAAATTCCTATCCTTTTCTTTCAGCTTATCGGGGGTCTGCTGGAGTGTCAAATATTGAGCGAAACCCGGGACAGCAATGATGACAATAGTATTTTAACGTTGGTGAAGAGCTCTGCTCATATGCCGACATGTACAATTCTGAGTATGAGTACCCCTATTGGTGTTGGATTCGAGGAGGCAGTGGTTGAGGGCTTGCATGCTAGATCAGAAGTGATCGAACTTAATTCTCGTATCAGAACTGCTCCAAAGTTTTCTCAATGATTTGGTTGGTCCTTCCGTTGGTCGAAGGTAATCGAACAGGACCGATTGCGACACAACGGAGGAGTGCGCGGTTCCTGACGATACGGTTGATGCTCGAACTAGGATCGATTGAAATACTTCACAAGGGTTCCTGGGTTTGAAGATACGACTGACTGTTAGTGCTCCATTGAGGCATCTATTCTTGGCAGTTCTTAAAATTGCGGCTGAGTGGTAGAAATACGCTCTGGTACTTACCTACAGAGCCAATATAGTTTGGGTAGTGCTTCGGTGCAACCAGGTTTTCGGACTGAAGCGGAAATTGGTAACATGGTGGGTTATTCCCTAAAGAAGGGGTTCTTGCTTTGTGCGATGATAAGTTCAACCCTTATCACACAACCTCATTTGGAAATTGCGAAGACAGTTACCTGGTGAAGAGCCAGTAATTACGTGGAGACTACTAGCTGGTGGAGAGCCTTACTCCTATATGGAGAGCTACAATGTTCTCTATAACGATATCGATTATCATCTGAACTCAATTATTACTATTAGGCGTTGTAATACCCCTAGTGAACTCAATTCTCTTAATATCAAATAGAGAATTTGCTGTAGAGTTAGGTTGTTTTCCTTCATGTTAACTTTCTGATACCTAGTGATCGTTTCATAATGTTCTTAGTTCCTGGGACCAATTTTACCGTTCCCCACTTTTCAGAAAAAGTGGCGCCCAGAGGAGCTATTGAGTGACACAGTGTTGAATGAAATAAATTGTATGAGATAGTCAGGTCACCATAAAATTGGGAGAGGCCACGATGGGAAATCCACTAAGTCCTATCTTAGCTGAAATATTTATGGATTTCCTAGAAGACAAAGTACAAGAGCACGTGCTTTTTAAGCAATTTATTTATTGGTACCGTTTTGTAGACAACTTTCGTTATTCTTAGAATTTATCAACCAGGTATACCCTACGATAAAATTTACTCACGAAGAAGAACAAAATGACAGCATAAATTTTTTAGACTTGAAAATAATTAATATTAACAATAGACATCATTTTTCGATTTACCGCAAACCAACACACACAGACGGCACAATACATTCTTCTTCAAATCACCCTTTATCCCATAAATTAGCAGCATACAATAGTATGGTGCATAGACTAGTTAATGTACCTATGTCACAAGAGAATTTTGAAATAGAATTGAATATAATGAAACAAATAACAGTAAATAATGGGTATAACCCATCAATTATTGATCAACTATTGAATAAAATTAAACTGAAACAATCTGTCATTAGTTTATCCACATATCAGAAATAATGAAAAGTTTAAACTTTTATAAGCTTACCATACATAGGACAAGAATCTGCACAAATAGCTAGATATTAAAAGAAAAAACGAAATGTCAATATCTCATATAGAACAATAAATTCTTTAGGTAAATTGATAAAAAATAATAAAGATATCGTCAATAAGAACAAGAGATCAGGAGTATATAGGTTAAATTGTGGTAAATGTCCATATGTATACATTGGCCAAACGGGTAGATCTTTTGAGAGTAGGATCCAGGAACACCAGAATTCATTCGTTAAGAATAAATCAAACTCCACTTATGCTAGGCATCTACAAGAATCCGGACATGATTTTGACCATAACTTTGAAGTTCTCCATTTCGAGAACAAATGCAATAGATTGGACCTTTTAGAAGCAATGGAAATAAACCGGCATCATAAACTGAATATTTTGTTGAACGACCAAACAGATGTGAACCGTTCTCCGTTGTTGAACCTTTTTTAATAAATTCCTTGTAAACTTCATTTTATCACGTATTTTTAGGGAAACTTGTATTTAAGGAGAAAGATTTTGTAAAGTAGTTAGTAACCATACTCACCTGACGAAGTCAATAGGTAATTGACGAAACAATTATCGTTGAAAAATAAAAATAAGCGGAAATAAAGTGTTTTACTTCAAATCATTTACGGTGAATTTCCGTCAAGTAGAGACCGAAACAATCAAGAATTCCTATTTGAGTATTTTCCTTTCACCACTGCTATTTATTGTTGTTATAATTTGTTGTTCCTGTTCTTCCATGAATATCTTGTGTCAGTTATTAAGTTTTCAGTTGTCTGATGAAGAAATGAAAAGCAAAACTGCAGATATACTCTCAGTTCACATAAGAACTTGAACTTTTCAGTGAAAGACAAATATTGTGGTTTTCAAAAAATCATTTTGATTGTAATCAGATAGCAAATATAAATGACTGAAACACTTCAAAACATCTCATAGAAATGGCATAAATGTTAAAAAATACCATTTTTTTTCGTCTCATGAAATATCCAAAATATTAAGTCACTCTCATAAATATAAAAATAAAACTAAACAGCCCTTGGGAAACGAGATGCACCATTTCCTTATCTAACGACGTTCGTTACCATGGTAATAATTCTAATCCGAGTAATTTCCCCACAAATAAAATTATATTCTTTCGAGCTAACCCTGTTAGTTTCGAATCGTCTTCAAACCTGCTGGAGGTCGGCTTAAATTAATAATTTTCTCGGATGCAGCTCCATAATTGAACATCCGAAGTACGCTCCGCTTCTTGGGTGGTGGAACCTGAATTTCTGATCGTGCTGTGAAGAAGCACTCTTGCTATCAAACAGGAAAATAGACCGTCCTTGTATTTACATTATAAATTGGAGTTCAACACACAGTGAATACTAAGCAGGTTCAGGTTTCCATAGAGGAGATTACCCTATTTCTTAGAGTGTATGAACTTTTCATTTAGTTACGTGTAGCACATTGTCTGGATAGTACATCTGTTTTATATTCATATATACTTTTGTCGTGTATTCAGAAGAAACTTCCAAGATATTCATTAAGATGTCTATTTGTCCCCTTTTGCGACTTTTCTGTTACATGAGAAAATAATTTCTTCCCTGCATAAGCAATTCACATGAGCGGATGGAATTTCTTGCTTTTTCTGGTGAACATCTGAGCTTGAAATGCAAAAGCTCAGAGCTTGTCATGAATATTTATTTGTTTTGAAATACCTGGGAGGTCTTGGTTAAGAAATGAGCCATTCGAGCCCTTTGTCTCTTACCAGACACTTCGTTGGGCTTTCAGAATAACGAAATATATTGAAAAGTAGAAGAACACTCGTATTTTGATAAATGTAATGGTATACTATCAGCTTGAAAATGATTGTGATAATAAGTACTTTCCATTCTCTCCTCCGCGATCAGCCTCTATCCCAAAGATTCCATGTTGAAATGATTTTCAGTTCCCACCATAACTAATCTTACATCACATGATTTAATTTCCTCGAAAATGAACAAGATATTGTCTATCTTTACACGGCAGATATAGGATCCTTTCCAGCCCGGTCTTCTCTCTGTTACAATAACGTCACATTTCGCACAAAGCAGTCGCCAAAATAACTTTATGAGAATCTGTCAGTCATTTTCCATTAGTCAGCCCTAAATCAACTTGACAAGAAATATCGCCATACCAAGGAATTCTTCACATAGTACCATCTAGTGAGGAATAAATAATTGCTGCATTTTTCCTCAGACTATTTCATTACTGTACATATTTCGGTTCGAATTTTCTCTCTAATCCAACTGAATGACACTCGTTCTTGGCTTGGGAGGTGTAAATAATTGAAGGGAATAATGACTGGAGAAAGAGAAATTCTTCTCAGGAAGAATAACTAGGATAAGACAACCAAACAACCTTCTACACAACGCATCGAATGAGATGCTTTACCGGACAACAAATGTTAAACCAATAGAAGCTAGGAGCTAGAAGTTTAACAATAAATTCAACAGAAAAGCTCATAAAAATGGAATTCGTCCATTATTTGAAAAATTTATTTAGGACAGGGCAAGAAAAATAAAAATTCCTGATAGGCCACTGTATCACTCATAACATAAGAAATTACAATTCCATTCGACTTTGTACATGAATATTGTCCAACAGGCAACTTCGGTCGTTGGCTATTTGGAGCTGATTCAATAAATTTTCTAGTTAGTTAATTGTAGTTTTGATTAGTAGAATAAAATGACCAATAATATATGCGCTACCTATTCTGAACAATTAATTCGCGAATCAAACGATTTTGTGATGCCTACTGTCTTAAGACATGTGTCGATCTCACAATGAATCGATTGAATTTCCTGTTGTTTTATCGTCAAATATAAATACTGAATTGTTTCAGCCGTTACTATTTGGTAGTTGATCATAATTAAAACAAATTGTAGAAATTACTATGTTTAACTACCAATAAAAATATTTATACATATACATTTTCTTGTGACTCGAGTTTCGGGAAATGAACTATCCCATCATCAGACAACTGAAGACCTAACAGTGGTAAAGAGGTATTTTTGTTTTGTAATTTGTTTTCAACAAATTATCATCGGTATTATTTAACGCAAAGGACCCTACTTCAAACATACACAAATCAGGAGTTTATGAGTTATCTTGTTCTACGTGCAGTAGTAAATATATAGGACAAACAGGATGTTCCTTCAGGACGAGGTTCAACGAAAATAAAATGAGTTGCATAAAAAATAAATAAAATTCTACTTTTGCCATTCATTGTCTAGAAAACGGTCATTCCTTTCCCACAATAGATAATCTTAAAATTTCACATGTAGAATCAAAAGGGAAGAAACTCGATTACCTAGAATCTGTTGACATTTTCGAATCAGTTCACGATAACAATAAAGTGAAAATAATGAATGACTGTACGGAGCTATGTAAATCGAAAATATTTGAGATAATCAAAAAGTAACATCTGTTTAAAACCTTTTTCAACGAACATAAAATGAATTTAATGAAAAGTAAAAAAATTCAACTTTTGCCACTCATTCTTCAGAAAACAGTTATTCCTTTCGACAAAAAAAAATCTTAAGAAAATTTTACATGTAGATTCAAATGAAAAGAAACTTGATTATTGAAATTTTCAAATTCGTTCACAATAAAAATAATTTGAAATATAATGAATGACTGTATGGGACTATGTAAATCCAGATATTTGAGATATACAACAAAATAACGTAAAATTAATGAATGACTGTACGGAGCTATGTAACCCCAAAAGTTATTTGAGATATTTAAATGGGTACCATCTGTTTAACCACCTTCTTTGTCGATTGCCGACACTCCGAAATCTGTTAGAAGGCCCTTCCTTCTTAACCCGGTTTTTTATCACGTTCCGCTTGTAAACCTCTGTACCACTATTAGGTATTATCTAGAATCTATTGAAATATTCAAAATATTTATCAGTTTTGTTTAAATACCTCTGTACCACTGTTAGGTCTTCAGTTGTCTGATGATGGGATAGTTCATTTCCCGAAATTCGAGTCACAAGAAAATGTGTAATATATATTTTTATTGGTAGTAAAACATAGTAATTTCTACAATTTGTTTTAATTAGTCAAATATATCTTGAACTTGGACGAACAATAACTCTGTACGAGGGTCATCAAAACATCTATTTGTCACTGCAGACTCAAAATAGGTGTCTTTCTAGTGTTTATGCGTGAGATCAAGAGTAGAACGAAGCAATTTTTGCGAAACTCAGGAGGAGAATGTTAAGTCAGTAGCTTTTGTTCAACAAAAAATGATTGTTTTTCAATCATATTTGAAAGTAAAAGATGGAAAAAGAGGTTAAATTGATCGATTCTTTGAAGAACGAATATCATGATCGCAAGATCAATATCGTAAGGCCTGCATATAAGGTTGAATGACTTAAAGCATTTTGTCAGTTTTATGATTATCTAATGTAAAGATACTGGGTATTTCTGAAGAGAAAAACGAGAACTTGATAGCTATCATGGCGTTTTTGGGGGCAGAATATGGTCAGAAGCACACATATGGTTTTTACGTTCAACAAGAAACAACCAAAGAATATATCTGTAATATATTCGTCACGAAAAATCAGGGATGGCGGCCAAATTGAAGGGGAGTTTGCCTTTTGACCCATAGAGGTAAACTACGGTTCTGAGGTGAATCTCTACTAAACTCACCATTCAGCACTCGGAAATGAGCTTTCATTAAAAAAGGCTCGTTTGGCTCAAGGCCAGAAGTATCCTCCTAAGGAAGAAGGAGGCAGCTCTTTGGTTCTGATATTGGATGAGCAATACTTGCACACTCTATTGGTTTCTCGTCGCTGTTTGTAACATTCTATTTACTGCGGTTTTTGTTTCTATATAATAAGGTACGCGAAGTAAATATCAAACTAAGAGACTTAAAATTCAACATACCCCTGGTAATGATATCACGTGGTTCGGTTGGACTGTTGGAGATCTTGAAGTGTTTGATAATGGATATTCGGTTCATAGAAGGAACCGTGAGAACTCTGCTAGAATGAAACTGATAAATAGTGGAGTTTTATTTAAGGCTTGGTGCAGTTGCCAGAAGAGTGAGAGAGCGAGGCTGAGGATATCTGCGTTTCAATTAATAGCGGTAAGAGGATACATATCTGCTGTGTATATATATTTCCTGGTGATATCTGTGCATTTTTATTTTTGTTGGTGAAAACATTGATTTGTGGTGACTTCAGTAGGCCGCCTATTACATACCGACTGTTTGTTTTGATCCCAGTTGGAAGCGAAAATAAATTTAGTTTTCTGACTGATATTTATCCTAATTTTAAACAATTCAGCTTTGTGGAAAATGAGAACCAAGAACTTTTAGATCTGATAGATTTTTATGGATAGTCAATTACAAATCCTAAAGAATAAATATATCCTGTGGTAAATGAGGATCCTTACTATGGAAGTGTCACTCTGTTGGTCTACATCAGGATCGTTCGAACTGAATGAATCGTTTGAAGTTCAGATGAGCAGATTACACAGTTTCAAACATTGACTCGGAGGGTATAAATTATTTGGTGACAATTCTGTTGACCACCGCTTGGATTTGTTTCATGATATATCAACAAAATAATTAGCGATTAATTGTTCAAAATTAAAAGTATTGTTCCGACTTACTTTAAAAACATCACAAAAGAGCCGATGAAACCAAAATATAACGCTCATAAAATATAGCAATATTTCTTTTGCTCTTTTGATTATGGAATGTTTTCTCAGAATTGAAACAGCGATCAGGTTAGATTTTTTTCGTTACATTTTTTCAATTGAGAGCGAGATTTCCAAGAAGTTCGAGTGATGATACCAGAGCTTGAGGGTTGGCCAAGATTCATGTCCAAATGAAATGAGATATAATGTTACTGCCAAAGGTGCTGATATTGCAACTCTTTCCGCAACCTACTTTCGTTGTGTAATTCGATCATATGAGCAAAAATTTTGGAGATATATTCCGGTTCCGAATGACAATGATTCGATAAATAAAGTCACATAAACCAACGGCAGGTTTACGACGTCCTTTTTGGATTAGATGAAAGTGAGATTGTAGGCCCTGATGGTCTGTCTTCTGTTTTTGTTAAAAGATGTACTGAATCGTTGTGAGTTCTCCTATCCATTATGTGGAATCTCTCTTTCATATATATATATTTATATATATATATATATATATATATATATATAGATATATGAAAGAAAGATATATATATATATATATATGAAGGAAAGATATTATATATATATATATATATATATATATATATATATATATATATATATATATATATATATATATATATATATATATATATATATATATATATAATCTGCAACGTTGGAGTCAGTAAAGTACTCGAGTTTTTATTGAGAAAAGTATCTTCAGTTCTGTTGAGTCCTTGAAAGTTCCCGTTTGTTTCTGGCTTTGTAGTCTACTCCGAATATATTTTAGAAGCAATTTATAGCCAAGTTAAAGCTGATTCTGTGTACACTTCTCGAAGAACTCAGATGAAGTGCATAATAGTGTCTTGATTGTCACATTGTTGACATCAGGCAAAATAGCATGTGTACCTTAAGAATTCTACTCGTTATCTTATTTTTGATGTGAAATGAAAGTTATTATCTATTGAAAATGGGCATATTCAGTGTACAAAAGTCACCTGCCATTGATTTCAACTTATTTCTCGACATACTCACTTACATTATTCAACAATGTATAGACATGACTCATGCAGTTTTGATGTGTAAGGAATCTGAATACTAACTTCAATAAAATAGACTATAAGCCGAAATCTCGCTTTGTGGGTTTTTTTAGTTGTTTTCATGAAAATGATTATGAACCAACTAGGGCATTTATTGATATTTCTGGCATAAATTTTTTGCATGCTCGATTTTCTTTCAACAAGCGCTAATCTTCAATTCTGTAATACAAAAATATCAGCGGCAAATATTTCTGATCACAGCGTTATATTTGTTGAATGCTTTCATTCGTTATCTGGAAAAGTACAAATTTATGAACAAAGGAATAATATTCGTTATGTGAGGAACATTCCAAAATAATTTGGCCACGGGTGCCAATTTATTATGATATTTCTTATTGAAATTTCAATTAATTATCATTAATTAAACTTCACGTTATGGGAGCCAATTTATTATGATGAATGAATGAAATTTTAATAATTATAATCAATTATCAGAATTAATTAGAAAAAATTTGTTTGATCACCTTCTTTATGAGTTAAATTCATTATGGAATTCATTTTTTTGATTGTTTGGTTTGACTACATGTTAGATCACCCTTGTATAATGATGAGTGTAACGAGTGCTGCCTGCTAAATGGTTATATTTCAAATTAAGTAATTGAAAATTGAAAATCAATTAATTTTGATTATCTGTATCTAGTTCAATTTGAATCTTTACTGATTTAATTTTTTAATATATATTGAAGCCAAATAATATGAGCTATGAATCTGTGAACTCTAAACTAAACTTAATGCTGAGCTGTATATTCCAATGCTAATCTTATCTTTAAACCCAACTGTAATAAACATGAAATGAGTTTGAATGAAAGGTTTACACAATTTAAAATTATTTGTATCCATTGGTGGGTTCGTTTTTCAATTTATCAATGTTGTTTTCAATAGTGTCCTTTCTCTGTTTCAGAAATTTCTACTGGATTCTGGATTTTTCTGGAAAGCCAACTTCATTGAATCTCTTCTTAGCATTTAAATTGTTGAATACTTGATTCACATTAAAAATTCAGGTAAAGTATTACTTGATATAATTCACAATAATAATGTTATCTTCTGTTTAGGTTATGGAACTGTATACTTTGGGAGAGTAAAAATAATTTTAATCAGAGTGACGTGTTGTCTGGGCTCTGGATTATTACATACTGAATGACGTTCTGCCTGCCACTTCCTTTTATAGGTATCTTGAAAAATTCCAAAGCTTACTAACATTCGTAAAAATTGTTAAAAAATTATACTTTCAATGATTATACAAAATTTTCACTATTTCTTGGTTTGAAAATATTCTGCGGAATTAGCCTGAATTTTTATCAAAATTTTGTTATCAGTTTTATGTTGATAGGTTGAATAAAGTATTCCTTTTTTATCACAAAGTATTTTAGGTGACAATAGTATACAAAGTTTAACTTCTAATGCTTCTAACTTCAAAATAACTTAAAATTACTTATGACATTGATTACATTTCTTTAGCTCATTTGCTATTACAACTTTATCCATGCTTAATCATCTCCGAGGATATTTCTTACTTACACATTTTTAACATTTGTGACGTAGACACTATGTTTCCTTGAATTCATTGAATTTTGATTGAATTTGCCCTGTTTACATTATTTTGATGGGTTAAATTTGGATGAGCTTCTTCAATGTCAATAATTTCACTAAAATTCATACAGGCTTCATGACAATAACAATTTTTTTTTCATTTTCTTTACCAATTTCAAAATAGATATCTAAATTCAATCTACTTCTTATTTCTTCCAACTTTGTCTACCTATGCTATATTGTGAACTGAATTTGAGTTAAAATTTTCAACAAGATTTCGGCTTTTTTCACAACGTTTGAAGAATTTTCAGTCAACTAGTTGTTATGTACTCCAAATATATTTTTTCTTTAAAATTTTGTCTTGTGGGTACTTTTACGAGTTGAATTATTGATATTTCTGTCCGAATTAATCTTTTTCAATTGATTTTGATCCGATTACTCTCTACTAAGTCAACTTATATACATCGGTGGTTCTTTTCCTTGATATTTTTGTATAATTCTTTATTTTACCTGTAAATTCCATAACAATATATGTAGATTCTTATGTGCATATAAGTTTCGGGAATTGATTGCCTTCTCAATCCCTTTTCAGATTCTCACGTATCGAAATCAATGCAAAAATTTAGATTCAATTAAAAAATGATTAAGCAAAATGGTATATTTTTAATTCAATGACGTCGTCGATATTCGATATTTCATGGAATTTTCTGATTGGTCGAATTTACAGAGAATTTCGTCGAAAATTTCTTCTAGCTGAGATATTCCGTTATCCATAATTTTTAAGTCACTTAATAGGCTATAATATCTACTTTTACCTATTTCTACCAAATTCATTACTTTCACATTGTTCGGAAAAAAGATTTCGCCTACACAAACAAATTTTTTTTTAACTTTACGATTGCCATGGACAATATTATTTTAGAAAACTGAAACAATGTGTACTTATTATGAAAATTAATGCTGAAATCTTCATATTTTCCCTAATTCACCTATATCTTGCTCGTCCATCAACTCCTAATAATCGAAAATTTGTATTAACTTCATCTAACGTTTTTGGGAATGCCCCTTTTGGTTGGAAATCTGAGAGGATTTCGTCGAAAATTGGCCGTTATTCGAAACTTCTTCAAAATACACTGAGAAATTTTCATTTTAATTTATTTGTTATTCATCAGATAATATAATTATATTTATCTCTGTCAATTTTCTTTCGATTTTAACGATTCAAATGGAACTTCAAGTACTCCTCCACAGATGTGATTCTTCCATGTCAAACGCGTACCTGAATGATTAACATTTCTCAAAATTTTCCTATTGGTTGGAAATGCTACGAAATTGTTCGGTAATTTACCGTTTTCTCGAGCATGTTTAAAAAAATATTTACCCAAAGAAATGTGTAAAAGGTCATTAACAATAAGATCATCGATTTTCATCATAAATTTTTTTCCACTACCAACTCAGTTAAAATATCATATAATAATACAATAATAATATAAAACAAGTTGTAGAAATTACTATGTTTTACTACTATTAAATTCATATTTCACACATTTAATCGTAACTCGAGTTTCGGGAATTAACTATCTGATCTTCAGACAACTGAAGACTCAACAAGCAGAAATTCATGAATATACAGAGGCAGAAGAGGTAATAAAAACAGGTTTGAAAAGGTTTGAAATGAGAGGACGCTTAACAACTATTCGAACGTCCGCACGTCAAAGAAGATTGGTAAACAGATGGTTCTTATTAAAATATCTCAAAAATTTTGGATATACATAGATCCGTACAGTCATTCATTGTTTTTATTGTGAACTAATTTGAAAATTTCAACAGATTTCAAATAATCAAGTTTCTTTCCTTTTGATTCTACATGTAAAATTTTGAGTTTATCTATTGCCGGAAAAGGATGGCCATTTTCTAAACAATTAATGGCAAAGGTGAAAGTTTGTTTATTTTTAATGAAATTCATTTTATATTCGTTGAACCTTGTCTGGAGGGACCAAACTCCAAACATACATAAATCGAGAGTTTATGAGTTATCTTGTTCGACGTACAGTAATAAAAATATAAGACAGACGGTTCGTTCTTTCCAGACGAGTTCCGAAGAACATAAAATGAATTTCATTGAAAATAAACAAACTTCTTCTTTTGACTGCCACCCATTATTGAGAAAACGGCCATCCTTTTACGACTTAAAATTTTACATGTAGAACCAGAAGGAGAGAAACTTGATTATTCAGAATCTGTTGAAATTTTTAAAATAGTTCACAATAACAATAATCTATAGGTAATGAATGACTGTACGGATCTTTGTAAATACAAAAGTTTTGAAATATTCAAATAAGTAACATCTGTTTCCCAATCTTCTTTGACTTGCCAACGTTCTAATTGTTGTTAAGCGTCCTCTCATTTTGAATCTTTTTTAACCTGTTTTTATTATCTCTTCTACCTCTGTATATTCATAAATACCCTATTCTGCTTATTAAGTCTTCAGTTGTCTGAAGGTGGGGGAGTTAATTCCCGAAACTCGAGTCACAATTAAATGTGTAAAATATCAATTTATTTCTACTAAAACAAAGTTATTTCCACATCTTGTTTTGATTATGATCAACTACCAAATAGTAACGACTGAAACAGTCAAGTATCTAATGATAATTTATTTCCAACCAATATGTTGTTAATTTTCAAATTTGACCTCGCTGTAGATGTTTCGGGATCCGCAGAATTTTCTGATTGGTCTCAATTTACAGATAATTTCGTGGAAAATTTACCATTTTCTTCATCTCTCTTCGGAAAATTTTGTTTAGAACTTTTTTAAACCATTTAAAAAGGACACTTTATCGATTATTCTCTACCCTCTACCCAAATTGATCACTATTGCTTTGTTAGAAACGACCACAGCTCACACAAAAAAGATCTTCATCCAACTTTGCTATTCATTTCTTTTTTAGTAGAGTATATAGACTATACATATCGAAAATGTCGATAAAATGACAGAAATAATAGATATTGATCGGCTGCGAAGCCTTGGCCAAACGAAATGAAATAGATTCATTTCTTAAACAGGTAATGACAAACGAGAAGAAATGGCTCACATACGACAATATTCTGCAAAAACTATAGTGGTCAAAGTGTGGTGAAACAGCTCAAACCAGGACTAATGGCCAAGAAGGTCCTACTATTTAGTGGGACTGGAAACGAATAATTTATTACGAGTTGCTTTCATATGGCCGACCAATAAGTTCGTATCTCTACTGTCAAAAATGGGAAAATATGAAGCTAGCGATTGACCAGAAACGGCCAGAATTAACCAACAGAAGAGGTGTTATGTTTCATCAGGACAACGTTAGACCACACACGTCTGTAGCAACTCGCCAGAAACTCCGGAAGCTTGGTTGGGAAGTTTTAATGCATCCACCATAGATTATTGACCTGAAATCAAGCGATTACCATACTTTTCTTGCATTGAAAAACCTTCTGAGCGATTCGAAATTGACATCAGGAGAAAATTGTGAGAATCAATAACTCAAGTTTTTCCCAAATAGATACCAAGACTACTATGAGAGAAGCATTATGAAGATATCTTTGAAATGGCAACAAATTATAGAACAAAACGGTGCATATTCGACCCGAATCGGACAATCCTAAATATGTCGAATAAAGTCTTGAAATTCACGTAAAAATAATGGATTTTTCCCCAAATTATTGTTCAATATATTTAAATAATACCTGGTTACTACTTCTATCTATTGGGCCGATATTTTAAAACACTTGTAATTTTTTGATCATTCTTTTGTACCTACATAAATACTGTAAGTGTTAATTTTGCAGATGTCTGAAACTGAAGTAACGAAAACAATTTAGATTTTGAGACTAAAACATAATAATTTTCAGAGACATGATTTAATTATGATCAACTAGTACAATAACGACTGAAACAATTAAAAAAATAATAATTCTATTTTCATTTTCTTATGAGCATATTTAAAATATAATAAAATCTCATTTATATTCGATTTATTCGCGCATTCATCCAGCTAACCTTGCCACAACCGAAGATTAATCTCTGGCCCTATATCAGTATTCTCCAGCAGCCTGGAGCACAATCTTCTTCCCGGTCAGATTCTAATTCCCTTGTTGGTTAACCGAACGTCTATGAAATTAACATTATACCTCAGCTCATGATTCTTGTTGAATAAACGCCTCTGCATAGGAACCGCACTGTTAATCTCGTTTGTATAGAAACTTACCACAACTAGATTCCACATTTTGGCTGCCTCTGCTACCGTTGTACAAACCGTGCTGCACCCTGCAAGGAGCATCAGCTTTTGGGGTTGATTGTAGAGAAGATTGTACATAACGCTGGCTCCGAGGCCTGGTTCACACTGCAAGGAAAAACGAAGAAATTGAATGATGATATTCAGTAGGACAATGTTATTATTGTTCATAAGTTAGCAAAACATTTTCATTAAAGGAAAAATTGAATAGAGTAATGTTGAGAAAGTTGACAAGAAAATTGTTTCAAGCATCATCCCTCATTGATTTCAGATACCTAACACATCAGTTAAGTGAAGAAAACACGAAGTTTTTGATCAAATTCGACTTTATGCATCAACAGAGTCTCATTCAAGAGCGAAATTATCATTCCAGCGCTTCCCTAACTTTTCAATATTTTTCTTAAATAATGATCTATCTTCGTCCATCACGTCTTCATTCGAGCCAGCAATTCTTAGGACTGCGATCAACAGTAAAAAAATTACTTCAAACAAAAGATAGGGTGCGAAAACAATTGAAAGTATAACTCGCCCAATTTTGCAATCGTAGACTATGCTTGTGAGGCGATTCATCATCTTGATGGAAGACTACTATTTTTCTCTGCATATGGGGCCGTTCATTCGAAATTTTCTCATTCAATCAATCGAATTAGGTCATATAGAGATCGCTATTGACTATCCAGCCATATTCGTTGTAGTCGATAACCAAAATACCGACAATTCAAAGCTTCAACATCGAAATAAATGAACCCATGATCGACCGCCATTGGGCCAGGTCGGACGTAGCAAGAATCGATCCCGCCACCAACCATCAGCCCCGAGCGGCAACCTTGGCTCGTGCGACAACAGACGAGTACGTCTGAAGCCTAGTAAAGTCACATTGTATTGAGCCTTTCGACCCATAGAAGCTCAAAAAGGTATCGTTGCCACCTTTGACTAGACAGGATACGGCCTTAGAGGCGTTCAGTCATAATCCCACGGATGGTAGCTTCGCACCACCACCCGCCCGAGCGAGTGCGTGAAACAAATGTCCGAACCTGCGGTTTCTCTCGTACTGAGCAGCATTACTATCGCAACGACGAGTCATCAGTAGGGTTAAACTAACCTGTCTCACGACGGTCCCAAAATATGGACGCCATAGCCTTAACAGCAGCCTGTTGCTCTGTGAAACGCTTTGGGCGAGGTTCACTGACAGCTGTCTACTCATAAGACGATCTTTTCATTGAAAGGAATAGAGGTAGATATTTTATCCACTTTAGCATACCGACGTAAAATATCCTGTTTATTCCGCTTAAATAGCTTCAGACAGCGCTTGAAATAATTGATTCGCTGTAATTTTCGGCCCAATGTTTACAAACGCAGTACCCACTTCGAAACCAACCTTCTCATAGATGAATGTTCATGGCAAATCACGTTCCTAAAGGATATCAGTTATTTTCTGAACCGTCACTATACCGATTTCAATCTGCAATATAGCAGTTTCGCAATGTAAATAATAATTTGAGGTCCCTTTCATAAAATTTATAATCGAACTCTGTTCTCCACTTGCGAACCCATATAAGAATGATGTTTCACTTTTCAGTGTCCTTTGTATGGTATTTATTATGATGAATATTTCTTCTATATTATAAATTCTGAATTCAAGCAGACAATTTATTCATTCTGGTTAATAATTAAAAAAACAAACCACATTGTGGAGGATGCAAGACAAGAAACAAGCCACTTGTGCTTGTGTTCCTTCTCGATTATGATACCTTATGAAATGAGTCTAACGTTGTAATGTGAATGAATACTAAATCAGTCAATAGACGATTATAAAATATTAGAACATTTTATGGTTCTATCTTTTATAGTTTAGGCAGCGTACGCAAAATAAGTAACTTTTCTGGTTGATTTTTTACACCTTGTGTCCGAAAAACCCAAATATTTTACGGAACCCTATTTTTTCCAAAATAAAATTTAGCCTATGTTACTCGTGGATAATGTAGCTTTCGAATGGTGAAAGAATTTTTAAAAACGGTCCAGTAGTTTTTGAGCCTATTCATTACAACCAAACAAACAAAGTTTTCCTCTTTATAATATTAGTGTGGAAAACCGATTTCATCGCTACATTTCATTTTAATTCGATTTGATGAATAGTCTAAAATCATACATTCTGTCATGAAAGTACCGGGAATTATCGATTTAAGTCTGGAGGGACAATGAGGCAGGTAATTTTTTTTTTTCCTAGGTTGGTACCATTGTCCTTAATTACTATGCCAAGCTTGAGCGGGATCTGTCAACTAGTGTGTTTGCAATAGCTGATTAAGTCAGTCGATGTCAGAGTGCGTGCCGATTTTTACTATGGGTGATTACGTTGAGCAAAGAATTTGTTTAAAGTTTTGTGTTGCAAATGCATTTTCGTGTGCGATGCATTGAAAATGTTGCAAAAGGCCTTTGGTGATAATGCTCTATCGAAAACTCGTGCATATCAGTGGTACAGAGCCTTCAAGGACGGTCGTGAAGTGGTCGCCCATCGACGGCTTCGATCGAAGATAACGTCGATAAAATTAAGGAAAGGGTGCTGGAAAACCGTCGTACCAGCTTGAGAGAGATAGCACATGATCTTAAGATATCCCACGAGTCCGCACGTACGATTTTGATTGATATTTTGGGCATGAGAAAGGTGGCCGCACGACTCGTACCGAAAGACCTGAATTTTCTTCAAAAACGTCATCGCGAACAGATTGCTTCAGACATGCTGGATCGCTGTAATTCCGATTCTACATTCATGGAGCGCATTATAACTGGTGATGAGACCTGGGTCTACGAGTACGATATGCAAACAAGCCAGCAATCATCGGAATGGGTGGCAAAAAATGAGCCGAAACCGAAAAAACCACGCCAAAGCCGCTCGAAATGAAGGTGATGCTCATTGTTTTCTTCGATATCCGTGGCGTGGTGCACTATGAATTCGTTCCAGAGGGTCAAACGGTAAACAAGAAGTATTACCTAGGCGTTATGAAACGTTTGCGTGAGCGTATCCGTAAGAAGCGGCCAAATTTGTGGGCGAACAACTCATGGATTTTGCTTGACGATAACGCGCCTTCTCACCGAGCTACGATTGTGACTGACTTTCTCGCCAAAAACTCAACAAACGTGCTTCAGCAACCACCGTATTCGCCGGATTTGGCTCCCTGTGACTTTTTCCTCTTCCCAAAACTAAAATTGCCCCTTCGTGGCACCCGTTTTGAGTCGATTGAAGCCATAAAATAAAATTCGACGCGAGAGCTGAAGTCCATCCCGGAAAGCGCCTATAAAAAATGTTTCGATAATTGGAACTGCCGTTGGCATAGATGTATTGGAGCAAATATGGCCTATTTTGAAGGCGACTCAATAAATTTTGACGATTAAATGTAAAAATGTTGTTTTAATTGAAAATTCCCGGTTCTTTCTTGACAGAGTAGTCTGTCTCCTCGAGTCTTATACAGGGTGTTTAACGAATGATTCTACAGGCTTTCAGGGTAGATGCAGGACACTTTGGTGAGTCTGAATCAGTGCTCAAAATATATCCTAACTATATTCGTTTAAGAGGTACAGGATGTTTTATGTATTTTATCAAAAACTTTCAATTGGCATACCTCTTGAACGCCTGCATGGATCTTCATGAAATCTTGAGGGAATGAGTATAGGCCCATGGCCAATATTTCCCCATAATGACTAATCGATAGCGTAGGTTCGGACTGAGAAAATTACATTCCTTATCCTACATCTTGTAATCATACAATTTTCAAAAAGCGAAATACTTTTCAGACTCTACAGTGAATACTCTTTCAAACAAGTCTATTAGGATCAATGACACACTTCACATCATCATTTTATGAAACATTGAATATTAGGAATTTGCAATTTATAGTAAACACGAACCTGTGGATCTCTGAATAATGCGTCTATTCATATTGAATCGATTAAAATTCCCAGTAACATTACTTAGGTATTGTAATGCATCATCTTATTCCATCCAATACATGAATGTAGGGGCAACATCGTAATTTTTGCAAAACTAAATTTAACCGTGAACTCGAACTAACATTGAACATTGAACTGGACTATTATAAAATGGACTTAATAATAAAAATATGAAATGTATCTTATGAACATGTGTGGAACTGAAAAAAATTGACAATAAATAAGAGATAAAATTATAACTTGTTTTCGAAAATACCCCTCTCTCTTCTAAACATTTTCTAGCTCTTGTGCTCAAATGAGCTACAGCTTTCTTCAAAATTTCCGGTCGATTTCGTATTGCTTCACATGCAGCTTGAATACGATTAATCAGATGCTCCTTGTCTATGATTCCTTCAGAGTAAACTTCATTTTTCAAGTGCCTCCAGAGAAAATAATCCAAGCATGTAGGCAAGATCTTGCAGACCAGTCATGAGGTACCCCTCTACCAAACCAATTATCTGGATAAACTTCATTCAAATGCGCTACAATTTCACGCGTAAAATGTGCTGGGGCTTCATCATGTTGGAAGTACATTTCTCTTGGAATGCTCGATTGAAAATTGTAGATATGTTTATCCATTCAGCCTAGGTGGAAGAATATATGGTCCAATTAGGCGATTATTGTAAATTACACACCAAATATTGACGGAAAAACGATGTTGTGAATTGCGTTTCCTAGTCACTTTCAGATTTACTCTGGACCAAATATGTTCATTGCGACCATTCAAAATGCCATCTTGTGTGAAGATCACTTCATCAGTAAGAAGCGTTCTGAAAATAGCTCGCTGTTCCGCAAAACTCATCTGCAAAATCGCATCCTTGGTAGTTCATCGCTCAAAGATTTGGACGGATTGTAAATGAAATGGATGCCACTTTTCAGGGTGCAGAACTCGCCAGACCTGACAATGTGGTAAACCTAAAACTGAACCAAGACGCCTAGTGTTGGTTTAGGGATTTTCTTGGACAGCATCTATTATCTCTTCATGGTTTACCATCGAACTTGCTCTTTCTCAATATAAGAAAAACAAATGTTAACTTTCGCTATTTTATTGATTTTCCCAACAATTGTTTCGTCATACCATGACTTCATCAGGTGAGTATTTAAACTAAAATAGCGGAAGTTAACATTTGTTTTTCTTATATTGAAGATGAATTTTCGTCAAGTAAAGACCGAGACAATCAAAAATTTGCTCTTTCTCGTTTAGTTACTGACGGAAAGTGTCCAGTTTCAAGAAGTGAGCGATTAACCCGTTCGAATGTTTGGTGGTTAGGAATTCGATAATCCGGATATAGCCTTCGATATTCCCTAGCAGCTTCACGACCATTACACTTACAAAATTCATAAACTAACAACAAATCAGTATACTCAGTATTCCTAGATGACGGCATTTCGATAATTGTCTTAATGAAAATTTTATGAAATCACAACAATCACACCTCTTGCGTATTTTTCTATTTCAATAATTACCTGACATTGGTTTGAAATGCCAAAATTCATAGCATGAGCCACTTAGATTTTGAAATGGGTTAAATTCAGAGTAAACCAATTTCTTCAGTGATCTTTCACATAGCATTGAAAATAAATGATATCTTAAGCTTCAGATCGATTCAAGCAGCATGTGAGAAGATAAATAGTGGACCAGAAAGAAAGGCTAATGAAAGCTGCCGAACATTCAATACGAGAGCTAGCAGGTGTCAAAAAGAAATAGGAAAGTTTTCTAGAACAAATCAAATACGAAAATTGATGGGAGAAGGGGTATAAAAGAATTCATTTGCGAAAGCGTAAATAAGATTTCGAAAAGTATTTCGTTTTGTATGCGTGTGTCTACGAATCGAAAATTCCAGATATTCAATAGCTCATAAAATATTTATGCGAAGTGTGCCATTTCTTCAAATGAGCTTGTTTGAAAGACTATTCATTGTAGATTGTGGAGATAATTTCACTTTTTGATAATTCGGTGTATAGGGTGTTTTACAATATGGGGGATGAAGAATATAATTTTCTCAGTCCGGACCTGTGCTATTGACAAGTGATTAGGTGCAAATATTAGGCATTGGCCTTTACTCATTTCCTCAAGTTTTCATTAGGATCCATGCAGACGTTTCAGAGTTATGCCGATTGAAATTTTTTGATGAAATACAGAAAACATCCTGTATCCGTCAAACTAATATAGTTAGGACATATTTTGAGTATGTCCTGCATCTGCCCTGAAAGTCTGTACAAAAACTCGTGAAACATCCTGTATATATTTCATTTAATTTTTTCAGCCTTTGTTTTTTTGAACGAAAACAATTTTCGTTCTGTAATGTTAATTATGGATGAGATTAAAATGAGTTAATATTAAGACTTCTTGACCTTGCTAAACTGATTTTTCTCTCATTCTCTTTTTGGAAGAAAATCTCAAAATTACGACAACAGTTTCATCTTATCTTTGAGGTATTTTCACTCGCATATTCCAAAAATTCCGTTTATAAAAAAAAATTTAAGATGGAACTGAAAGAGAATAGGCTACATCGAAAGATCACATCTATATTGAACAAAGTTATATTATTATTAGTATTATATATCATTATCTTCTTGTCAGAGTACGAATTCACCCCTGCGTGTCCGTAATTCACACCTAGTGCTAATTTGGATAACATCCCCACTAAGCAAATTGCTAGAATGTTCAATCAGCTTGAACTATATCTCCAGTGCGCATCTAATGCCACCGGAATTCAGACATATAGAGCGGTTTCACGTAACATACATCTATTTCCTTCCACACACGTATCGATTAAGAAAAGCGGACTCGTTTACCTCATTATCTTTCTGGGTTAAGGTGTTTGAATTGTTGGCTCAATCATGCCTGAAGGTCAGGCACGAAACTTTAATTTGATATCGACATCCCATTTATGTTCTGCAGGTGATCTTTGCCACAAAATGAATACACTAAACATATCAAACATCTTTCAGCTATTTGCACCGTTATCTTTCAAGTAAGCCTGATTGTTTTAAGTTGTGATTTGATTTTGAGTTAACCTTAGGATCGTCTTTGATGTTAAAATTTTGTACCTAATTCCTACTGCGATAGCATTACATAGAACATTTCAAGCAAATGTAAATCTGATAACGTTTGTTTGTCTATTATCTTCTACCATAAAAATCTTGTTTTGACATCGCCTTGATATTGAGGTCCCTATCGATCTTGGTTTGTATTATCGTATTATTTACATATGATTCATCAAACTTGGCTGCTTTCCATAAGGGATAACTTTTGCTGTATTACAATATGAAATGTTTCATGTCGACAGTGAACTTCTCCTAATGTTCTCTTTTTATTTTCCTGATCTCAAAATTGACCCTATTCCTTGTTTCTCTATATATGGTATAATTCTCTTCGGTTGGGGCACTTTTATAACGTAAATAATTTTTATTCTTTTCCTCCGCAAGTACCTTCACATGATGACTGAACCAGGGTTTGGTGTTATTTCTCGAATTCAGATTAACCTTCCTTTTTCCTATCGCTTCTTCGGCCGCTTCGTGTATGCATCTTTTGATAATATTCCAGATACCCTCCACGCTTTCTCCTGTTGTGGTCTCTGCCCCAAGTTTTTGATTTAGCCTGCATTCATACAGATTTCTGGTGGTGTCGTAGTCAAATGATTCCATGTTATATTTTTCGACTATGATTGATATCTGCTTCGTTTTGCGATGGTTTTCCAAAAATAATTTTCCGAGAACTAGGTTATGATCTGTTCCAGTGTTGGCAGAGGTTAGAACCCTTACATCCTGTATGTCATCCGGTGTGAAACATCTATTAGTTATTATAAAGTATATTATAGACCTTTGTCCCCTAGTGTTTCAGAAGGTGTACTTATGTTGATCTCTGTGTGGAAAATACGTGTTGTTTATTCTCATCTTGTTTCTTGCACAGAAATCGTTCAGTAGGTCTCCATTTTCATTCAACACGGATTCATTAACTCGTTGTTTCACTCCAGCAATTTCCTCCGATCCGATCCTCGCATTGAAGTCACCGAGAAGTATTATTCTTCCGTTGTTGTCAATTTTGTTGATGGTGTTTTGTAGCTCTCTATAGAAACTATCTGATTCTTCTCTTGGCTTTCACATATCCGGGGCGTAGATGCTCACAAGATGTAGATGTCCCTTGGGGAAGATAAGTGTCACCCTTAGTATTCTGTCACTTACGTAGTCGATGGTTTCTATTAAATCAACGTATTTTTCATGTAAAAGTATAACAACTCCCGAGTGGGCTCGTTCGTGTTTTGGCTTTCCACTATAACACAACATGTAGTTTTCATATTTTGTAGTACCCTGACCTTTACGTTTTGTCTCAGAAAGTCCACATATGTCCACCTTATGCTTATTCATCTCTAAAAGAATTTCCTGATCCCTTCCATTCCATGAAGTAATATTCCAGCCAGCTATTCTAGTGATTTTCCGTTTTCGTTTATTCCTTTTTCGCGCTTGTTTCGTCTCCAAAATCCGTCCAGTATCCGAGACTTGACCTTCATTTCTCTGAGCAAAAGGCGATTTTACCTTAGGCAGGAAGCTAACCTTACCTAAGAACCCTCCTCCTTTATCCGGGCTTGGGACCGGCAGCAACTTCAACTGAACTACTCAATCCGCCCAGTTTCCATTGCTGGCGGAGTTCAATAGACTAGCATACATCGCTAAGGACGGAAAACCAGCAAGCAGAAGGCCATTAGGAAGACCACCCAAACGATGGAAGGATAGCTAGAGTTCAATCTCCCAGGAAGCCGCTTCCTAAGGGGGAGACCTTCACAGTGAACAGACCTTAAGGTCTAGAAGAAGAAGAAGACAATATGAAATCCATTTTAGACCTAAGATCTTGACAATTTTTATTTACGTAAGACGGGCAAATGCATAAGTGTCAATTTCATGGGTAAAGTGCATTAGTGTACAATTTAATGAAATTCATTCTCTTCAGGTCGCCTGTTCAGCGGATAGGGGGTCTTCCTAGGTTTCTCTTGTCAACTTTCCGTCTCGACTCGATAAGTTTCTTCGTCCATCTACTGCCTTAAAATCCTGCTACATTTCATCCTCATTTTGACTTAAGTCTGGTTACGCAGTTACGATGATATCGTCCTCATTGGTTCTTCTGCGTATCTTCTCGTTCTTCACTCAGTCCTTTAACGTCAATCCAAGTCTGGATCTCTTCATTTGTCTCTATGTACCTCTCAGTTCATTGCCTGATGATTTTGTCAGGGTCAGTGACACAGCTTTATTGGTTTTGGTTTTGTTCATTAGGTACCAGATTTGTCATCATTTAGCTTTAAAATAGTTTATCTTCAATCCCGCGTCTTGCATAAAATTGTGAAGTTATTGTAGCACACAGAAAACAAACAGATATTATTATTATTATATCCTAAGCTTCTCCTTGGTTGTCTGATATTAAAACAATATCGTGCACAAAGGGGTTGAGGCTTTCTACATCAATATTTCTTTCCTTCCTTTCCCAAGGTAATTTCTTAAGAGCATATTCAAAAACTGTGATAAATAGATGGAATGAGATGGCGCAACGCGATATCGGGGTGATTTTCCAATAATGTGAGTAATCTAATTATCTCATTTAGTACTATCTGAGTGTGTAAATATGAAATTTACTGATAAATCATTAGTTTTCTAGATATCCTCAGTGAAAGACGATCTGAATGACTGACGCCAAAATGATGAAGAAAATCGAGCATCGCGCCGTTATGAAGTTCCTCACTAAGCATTGAAAAAGTCAAAAAGGTCAAAATGGTTGCTGTTTACCCAGACTGTACCCCGTCAATATCCACCGTTCAAAGGTAGTCAAGTGAATTCAAAAGAGGCAGGAAAAGCCTTGAAGACGACCCTCACTCAGGCGGACCCGTTACCGGCACCACTGAAGAAAATATGAAAAAAGTGGAAGAGCTGACAGTTGAAGATGCCAGAATAAAATTCAAGATGTTAGCAGAGATGACAAACCTATCTGTGCGTCCATACATGCTATCCTTCGTGATCATCTTAACCACACGGCACATCAGAAGCAAGTGCGATTCTAGTGCTGTAAGGATTTTTATAGCTCTGTGAGGAAGACTATATATCCCAACTATTTTCAACCGGGTAGTTACTGACGATGAGACGTGGGTTCATCATTATGATCCTGAAAGTAAACAAGAGTCCATGCAGTGGATTGAAAAGAGTGCACAGCCCCTAAAGTAGTTTAAAGTCACCCCATCCATTGGAAAAATAATGGCTAGGGTCTTTTGGGATTCTGAAGGTATTTTATTGATAGAATACACCAAGAATAATGAAAGCATCACAGCAACATCATACTCAACCACTTTGCGTAATTTGAGAGAAGCAATTAGAGGAAAAAGGCGAGGAAAACTAACAGCGGGAGTGTTGCTGCTTCATGACAACGCGGCCCGCTTAGAGAAGGCTGCTATGCGGGAATGTGGCTTCGAACAAATTACTCATGCTCCGTACAGTCCAGACTTGGCATCCAGTGACTACTACCTCTTCCCAAATGTGAAAAAATATCTTCGTGATGTGCGATTTTTCGACGATGAAGAACTGAAGGAAGCAATTAATACCTATTTTGAGGAGAGGCCGAAAGAATATCTTTAACAAACCAAAGAAAGTATGGGAGACAGTCGATGACATAACCGGTAGGAGTAAGAAGTCCCACAATCCAAACATAACACATAGTCCTCAGCACCTAGCTGAGGATTCCAACGATCATTCTATCAATGTTGCCACAAAAATTAAGCAGAATTCTCAAACAAAGGAAAAATTTCAGCTTTCTAAAAACCGAGGCAATTTAAAATCGTTTTTCGTCTTTGGTATTGCTGAGGATGAAGTTATTTATACCGTCAAAATGATGAAGAATGGGAGTACCTCTGCCTGTTATCAATGGGTCAATTCATTTGATAGCAAAACTACTGTCTGAGATTATTTATGCTTGTTTCATCCAGGAAATATATCCAGATTCTTTAAAAACATAAATAGTTGTACCTGTTCATAAGAAAAGAGATCTCAACAATATTGGACAATACAAACCTCTCAGTCTTCTGAGCGAAATCTCTAAGATATTCCAGAAAATTCTCTCAGTGAGCTTACTTCCCTTTCTTAACTGACTGTTTCTACAGGGTGAGTATCGGGTGACCTGTCTGGCCCAGGAAATGTGTTCAACTGTACGTTTCTGCTAACTGGCGAATGAGAGAGTGGGTTAGGAAAATTTTCTCAGTGAGAATATTTAAATTTCTTCGAAAATGTAATATCTTGGCGAATAATCAACATGGTTTTCTCGAAGAAAAGAATACAGAGACTGCAAAACTCAAAATGGTCAACACAATGATTTCAGAATAAGAGAATGGTTATCTTTCAATTGATTTGTTCTTGGACCTCAGTAAGGTATTTGACTGCGTCAACCATGATTTGCTTCTGAAGAAGTTATTTACTATGGGATCAGAGACAAACGGCTGAAACTGATCTGGAGCTGTCTATGGGACTAGGGTTCGGTAGGTGGAGATTGAGTTGGATGGTGAAGAATACTTCTCAGCTGGACAGAAAATAGAGATGGGGGTTTCCCAGGAAAGTATTCTTGGTCCGTTTCTATTTCTGTTGTACCTAAATGACCTTCCTGATGGTATTATGAACTATCTGCTTTTAATGTATGTAGTGTCTCGAAAACATTTAGAGGACGCAATGAATTACATCAGGGCTGAATATGAAAGTGTTTTGAAATGGTGTAGAAATAACCATATAATTGTTAAGTCGTAGAAGGCGGAGTGTGTCTTATTTTCGACACGTCATTCAAGGTTGATGTTTCCTGATGCTGTGTCCCTGGATGGTGGTACAATTATGTTGCAGCCTTTTACCAACTTTCTGGTTATTATCCTTGATAGCCACATCAACTGGAGCTCTCAGGTATTGAACATAAGGAAAAGACTGAACTCAATTGTTTATAGAATGAGATTATTGTCGAGAAGAGTAGACTCTTCCGTTCTCAGGGTAGTCTTTTGTGCGAAATTACAGTGTCTGTACAGAAGTCAGCGCTACGTATTACCAATAACATGGGATACAGAGAGTCCTGCTGCGGTGTTTTTCGGAGGAATGGAATATTCACATTGACAGGGTTTAACATGAGGGGTGCCTCCTGTTCTTTCGGAAGCAGAGTTCCTATTTCGAACAATTCATGAATTCTAATGCGACTAGGAAAGTGATTCATTTCCATTTTCTCCAATATTCTTCAATATTAACAGAGAAAAATGTCAAATACATCTGCCTGAAATTGTATAATTGCTTACCATGAAAGCTTCAACAAGTTGAGAATTTCAAAAATTTTAAAAGAGAGATATCCAACTTTCTCATCGAAACTGAACCTTAAAATGTTAAAGAGTATTTGGATCACTGTTAGTGTAAATTATTTCCATAATTGCATTTTGTTTATCCTTATTCTTGACATGTTCTTCTTCATGTACCTTTTTATACATTGATTTGAGAATAAAGTGATTTGATTTAACAAGATTGAGGGAAGCTTATTTCGCGATCTAACACAATGAGAAATACTGAATTGTTTCAGCCGTTACCATTTGGCAGTTGATCATAATTAAAACAAATTGTAGAGATTACTATGTTTTACTACCAATAAAAATATATATTACATATTTTCTTGTAACTCGAGTTTCGAGAAATGAACTATCCCATCATCAGACAACTGAAGACCTAACAGTGGTACAGAGATATTTAAACAAAACTGATAAATATTTTGTAGATAACACCTAATAGTGGTACAGAGGTTTACAAGCGGAACGTGATAAAAAACCGGGTTAAAAAGAGGGGCCTTCTAACAGATATCGGAATGTCGGCAATCGACATAGAAGGTTGTTAAACAGATGGTACCCATTTAAATATCTCAAATAATTTTTGGGGTTACATAGCTCCGTACAGTCATTCATTATTTTTACACTATTTTGTTGTATATCTCAAATATATGGATTTACATAGCTCCATACAGTCATTCATTATTTTTTTAAATTATTCCAATTATGGTTGGAGTTACGGAATGAATCAGTTAATAGTAAATTATAGGTGATATAGTTATCATTGAATTTCGGGGATATACTGGCTCACAGTTGATGGAGAATGAGGAAAACCACAGAGGGGAAAAACCCGTACTATATATCTTCACACGCCGATTCCACCACTTCCTTAACTCAATGAAGAGAATCTTCAATCACAAACAAATCAACTTCTCCCATAAGTCACACTCATTCATTTTTATACTATTATTAGAAAAAGATACGAGTTACTTTGTTATGAAGAATCTACTAATTTTTATGTGCAATAATAAGAAAGATTTTACTTCATCCATTTTGAGACGCAACTAATATTTAAAAAAATACCTCCTACAAATATTAATTTCAAGAAAATATGTATACAAAAACTTTCAGAATTAAATAAAATAAATGTATTATTATAGAACACCATGTCAATTTAGTAGACATATAGAATTGAACACTTATTAAACAGTACCAAAGAGAATAAAAGAATTCAAAGAAACATAAATCATCAATTAAATCTACTAAATTGATACTTGAAGGGTACAAAATTTTGTTTCGTATCTTGTTTTATTATACCAAATTCCTTTTTAAAAATTCAAAACATAACTTCATGATCTTCAAAAACAACTTGCTCAAAACCAGTTCCCTCAAAAAAATTCCTAGAACATGCAGAACATCTTCAAAAAGCCATATAGAATCATCACAACAGAAACTCATTAGCACTACTATTTTTTATTTTATTATATTATATATATATATATATATATATATACATATATATAAATATATATAATAATTATATATTTTGTTTTATACTTATAATATATCATATTCTATATTCAGTTGATATGATATTATTTGTTCATTAGTTCGATTTTTTAAATTTGAGTTAACCTGATGAGTTTCCGTTGTGATAGTTCTAAATTGCTTTTTGAAGATGTTTTAAGAAATTTTTTGACGGAACTTGTTTTAAGCAAGTTGTTTTCAAAGAAGTACTTGAAGTTATGTTTTGTATTTTTGGAAAGAACTTTGGTTTTAATAAAACAAGGTACAAAACAAAATTTTCTACCGTTCAAGTAGTTATTTAGTATATTTTATTAATAATTTATATTTATTTGAATTCTTTATTACTTCTGGTACAGTGTAATAAGTGTTTAATTCTATATCAATACTAAATTGACACGGTGTGTTCAAAGACATTTGTTTTGTTTGATTCTGAAAAATTTTGACTAAAAATCTATTTTTAATTAGAATTTCTAGGAGGTAAACAGAATTAATCTTTATGATATTTAAAAATTGTTAAAAAAAAGTGTATGCAACTTCGGTGTAAACGCCATTAATACACTACTATTTCACAACATACTCGTGTATTCATAATAAATTTGATCATAATAATATTCATTTACTCAAATCTGAAATCATTACAATTACATCATAACTTATTGCCAAACCAATAAATAACTCCCAGTTAAGGGCATATAATATTCACTTATACAATTATAAATAACACTAAATGGCAACAAAATGAACTTAAGTAATTTGTATCAAATAAGATTCATATATCTCCATGATCAATAAATAACAGCCAATCACCTTAAGCAATAAATGGCAGACAACACATGTTTGGGACAGATTCAGAGCGTCAGTAACCAAAAATCGTGTAATGAATAACTTATTCCAATCCCTTCCGTACTAGAACACATAGACCATGAAAGTTTCCCAATTTATCAGAAAAAATGCACATTCTTCTCATTGACGTACTTAAGTATCTGCATCCTCATTCCCAGAAATTACGCTTTAAGTTTTCCCCTGAATATACCGATGCTACTTGTGTATCTGATCTCTATTGATGTCAAATTATAGAAGCTTGGAACTGAGTATAAATAAAATCTCTGTATGTTGTAGGTTGTTTTTATGTGATTTAAAAATCTGATAATTTATTTGCGATGAGTTTCGTATTGGTGACCCACTTTTTCGAGTTTATTCAGGTGTTGCCTGATGATGGTTCTGAAAAAATAAAGCTGCCTGATATCCAAGATCAGTATTTCACTGTATATTGCCTCGGTAGGATTCTTCCCCACCTATAAATCAGCTTCAACACTAATTTCTGTATCTTTTATAGCCTCGTTAAGTATTTGCTGTCCCCCAAGCAATTCTTCTGTAGGTAAAGAGAGTGCACGGCTTATATCATCCGCATCTACATCTCACGTATGTAGTATGGTCTAATTATTTCATTTTACAGTTTTTCACTAAAAAAATCAACATGTTGATTCCACCTCTGACGTGAGTCCATATATGTATACACCAAGAGATTTTACTCTCATCTGTGAGACTCCATCACTTCAAAAGTTTACAAGTGAGTAAACAAGTTTTATCTACAATGATCTTTCGAAATCTTCTCTCGAACAATACAATTATATCTCTGAGTTTTTAGTATACTTTACATTTGAGGGAGATCACCACTGTATCATCCCAACCAATTCTACACGACACCCAGTGAGAAAGATCATTCATATATTTGTTGAAGAATCAGATTCAAGATAGTTCCTTGAAATACCACACATACCAATTACAGTAATCTAGTCATAAATATATTATATAAAATCTTTGTAAATTTGAATGAATAATTACAAGAATATTAGATATCAGACATATACTGAAAATTACTTGGTTGTGGTACATCAGTTTATACCTTTATCGCATATAATGGTTCCACTTCAAATTCACGTCGGTTTAAAACGTTTTTCTACCTTGTCCGATGCCTAATCGCCATTTCTTCCTATCTGCACAGTCTTCTTCTCTTAGGTTCCTTGCACTCATGGATTTTTGTACGGATTTGTGCCACTCAATTTTGGGTCTCCCTCTTTTCCTCGATTGTGCAGGTTGCCATGATTGTACTTGTTTCGGGAGTCTTGTTTCAGGCATACGTCTTACATGTCCGTACCATGTTAGTTGTTTATTTTCTACATCCTGTGTTATTTTACCTTCGATTCCCATAATCTCTTTGATGTTCTTGTTCCTTATGTAGTCTTTTTTTGAAATACATAAAGATCGTCGTATCGCGTCCATTTCCACTACCTCCACCTTTTTCTTGTGTTTTTCTGTCATTCTCCATGTTTCGGCACCATATAGTAGTGTACTCTTGACCATCGTCTCATAAATATTGAATTTAGTTCTTCTCAATATTTCCTTACTCCACAATATTCCATTGAGACAGCCAATTACCTTTTTTGCTCTGCGTCTTTACCGGTTTCATCGAAAGTTATCCCCAAATAAACACAACTCTTACTGGAGGATATTTTTTGTGCATTTTCTAGTTCCAGATCTGCGGATTCGGCTCCTACACTTAAATACTTCGTTTTATCGATGTTAACTGTCAAATCCCAAATAGTGTTCTCCTCGATTAACCTGTCCATCATATACACCATGTCATCCCTGCTCTTAGCAACCACCACCTGATCTTCAGCAAACTGAAGAGTGCACACGCATGTGTCGTCAACATCAATTCCCATGTCGCGAACCATCCTTTTCAAAACCGCGGCAATATATATCTTAAACAGCGTTGGTGATACGCAACATCCCTGTCTCAAACCTTTGGTTACTGGAAACTCCTCGGTGACATATTTACCTATTTTAATTCTTGATTTAGAGTTCTTATATAGTTCTTGTAAAGCTTTCATATATGTATGGTTTATATTCCATTGTTCTAGGACTTCCCACAGTTTAGAAATTGGGATGGTATCATAGGCCTTTCGGAGATCTACAAAAGTTATGTGTGTTTCCATATTCCTAGCGTTCCGTTTTTCTATTATTTGTTTCAAGCAGAAGACATTGTCGGTACATGATCTCCCTGCTCGAAATCCGCTTTGTTCTTCATCTTCGTTCTCCCTGTAGTCATCCTCTATCAAATCCCGAAGAATCCTCCCATACAACCTACTGAGTGTACTGGTCACAGAGAGTCCGCGATAGTTGTTGCAATCATGTTTATTCCCCTTTTTATGGATTGATGTAATGTAGGCAACTCTCCATTGTTCCGGAATTGGGGAACCATTTAGGCATTGATTGATCACATAAGTCAGGTTTTCATTGAGTTTTGGGGTTCCATTCTTGAGCATTTCAGCGTATACCCCCTCTGGTCCACAGGATTTATTATTTTTGAGCTTGGTTATTGCCCTTCTGAGAGTATCAGTGCTAATGTTGAAAGGTTCTCCTTGCACATTTATCGGCTGTATAGACGGATTTTCAAGGTATTCAGTTCTGGTCTCCTGAAGCAGGTCTTGATAATGGTTTTTCCACTACTCTGGTTTGATTATCTGTAAATTTGCTCCATCCTTAACTGGGTGCTTCACCGCTTTAATAAAATCCCATATTTCCGAGCATTTCCTTCCTCCTATATGTGTATTGATGTCCTGGCATTTCTTGTCCCACATTTTGTTCTTCTTTGTCTTTATTAACTTTCTCAACTTTATTTTAGTTTTCTTGTATTCTTCATGATCTTCTTCTTTTTTTGTGTTCAACCATTTTAGGTATTTTTGCTTTTTGTGCAGAGCCAACGTCTCGATCTCTTTTGTCCACCAAATCTTTTCACTGATCTTTCTCTCCTTCACACCAACTGCCTCCTTAATAGATTCGTGTAAACTTTTGATGATGTTATCATAAACTTCGATATATGAACGGTTATGATGGTCTATCAATTTTTCATCCAAACGTTGTTGATATAATCTCTTGGTACTCTCGTTCATAAAACTTGCAAAGTTGTAAATGGGTAATTCAACTGTCTCCATCCCACTGGTTTCACTAAGCTCGTTGTTGTGATTATACTTTTTGAAAGGAAGAATCACCTTAGCTCTGACAAGGTGGTGATCTGATCCACACGTAACTCCCCGAAGAACCCTCACGTCATTCCATTTTAAAGCTGTTGATTTTTTGCATATTACGTAGTCAATAATCGATTTTAGATTACGTGTGTTTTGTCTCCAAGTGAAACGATGAATATTTTTGTGGTTGTAAAATCCATTATTGATTTTCAAATTTTGTGTCTCACAGACTTGGATTAATGTTCGTCCATTATCGTTTATCGTTTCTTCTCCAAATGGTCCCACAATCACATTACTTCTCTGACTTCCAGTTCTACTGTTAAAGTCGCCTAAAAGAATAACTTCTCTGTTACTTCCAGTTTTTATCAGTATTTCCTCGATACTCTCAATCTTTCTATCCTTTCATCGTCAGATGGTGAATATGCTGCTATTACAGCGATGTTATGTCCGTATATCCTGAAATTTACTTTGAGGATATTCTCATTAATCGATTTCCAGTCAGTGATTTTATTTTTCAGCTCTTTCTTTACCATTCATAGACTTCCCCTAGCTGCTCTTCTTTCTTTTGGTACTCCAGTAGTTACCGACGATGTTGGTGCCAATTCCTTTCTTCTTTGTTTCATTCAGTGCTATTATGTCCAAATTCACATTCACACTAAACTCCAGGGAAAAAATTCCTCCTTTAACACCACCAAATCGAGAGAAACGAAGACACTATATTTCGTGAAAAATAAATTCTTTTCTACGTAAAAAAAATTATATAAAATCGATTATACAAGGTGTCTATTTTAAAAAGGGCCAAACTTCAAGGGGAGATCATACAAGTTATTTGCAACAAAAAATTTCACACAGCACATGGTCGAAATAATGACGGTTATCCTTCAATTTAACATTTTTTCTAGATTTCACCAAATATTTCAAGGTTCTGCATATAATCAATTATACTTCAATTATCCTTGTAGCCTCATCAAATATGACCACATATCTGGAAACATGCCGTTTCCAGATATAAATTGGATGAGGCTACAGGGGTAATTGAAGTATAATTGATTTTATGGAAAATATTTAAATATTTTGTTTAATCAAACAATGTTAAATTGAAGAATAACCAAAATGTATATTTTAAAGAATTGCCTAGTATGTAGAGATACCTTTCTGAATTCTTCGGAAGTAATTGATTAAACTTTAACCAATTAGTATGCAAATTCTTGGTTAAGCAAATGGCGGGAAAAGTGGGATGTATATTAGAATTTAATGCTTTATTCACAGCCTAAAATAAATACTAATATATAACACAAATTTACAGACTTTTATTATTTCGGTGGTTTCAACACTAAATACGGTGAAAACACTATCTTGATCCTGGAATAGTTCTTCTTTGAGTTTTTTCTATTGTTGTTCACGACACAGACTTCAATTTTATTGGTTTCACTTTTGAGTTCACTTTTCACAACTTAATATCTAATTACAAATGAATAGTGTAGATAATACATTCACTTCCAGGTCCTTAGAGCGTAATGGGTAACTGGGAGACAGAGAGAGAGAGAGAGAGAGAGAGAGAGAGAGAGAGAGAGAGAGAGAGATCCTTCGAAGTTCAAAGTGAAAAATGCGAACATAAAATATTTCAAGCTCAGAGATAAAAATGTTTCACAAGTTACGAGAGCTTACTTCAAAAGAACGTTTGTGGGATCAGAACTTGTCTTCAACAGAAAGGGACAGTTAAACACATTGAGAGAGTGGATTTGGGTCCGAGAAGGTAGCCCAGGTAATTCCAATACGACAATCGTCTTGAAACGGCTAAAAAGATTCTAATAAGTTTCCACGAATAATCTAAGCGACAAATATCTTCGTTTCCTGACTGGTGTTTGGGCCCGTTTAGGTAGGTTTCTAGGAATTAAATGAGACATATTTGAAAGGCCTAAATTGTTTAACTCTGGGTACGTAATTGTTACGTACCTGCAAAGTGAATTAAAAATTCCTTGTTCGAAGTAAATTTGAACATATACTTGTGTTAAAAGAAATATGATCGATCTCCTCTGAAGTTTGGCCCTTCTAAAGTAGACACCCTACATAAATTTGAAACGAATATGATGTTTCACTGACAGCCAGAATCGAATGAAACTCAGAAATTCTGAAAGAATGTATATAGGATGTATTTGGACTCGCCTTGTTATGGTTTCACCTATGAACCCTCATGGCATGTCTACATGCCAGTCTCAAACCAAATGGGTAGACTTACTACTTTATTGGCAACTACAGATAACCAGAAGAATTTTATCTCTCTCATTCTCAAAAAACTTCAGTCTTTTTTATTAAATATTTCAATTTTAACAGATATATTCTGTTAGCTATTGAATTGTATCAGTGTCCTTACTTGGTGACAATCTATATTATTATATTTAAATATTATTTATTCTGTTAGCCTTCTACATATTTAATTTCAAAAAATTATAATTAATATTATAACTTCAGGAATTAAATTAATGTCACATAAGCACTGCTTATATCAAACGACATATAAAATAAACATACATTATAAGACATCCAAATGAGATAACAAAATCCAATAAATATAAATTGTTAACAAAAATCCTATGAATTAGATATTTTCAGTAGACAAAATTTTGTTTCTGCTCATCCCTCTTATGAAAACAAACATCTTTCAACAATGTTTAACATAATCCTAAAAATTTCATCATAAAGCTTTCTTACTTGGAATATTCAATGTAATTTAATATCCGACTGAGTAACTTTTTAGAAAATCTCAAGATATGTAAAAACATTACTAAAAAATAAGAGAGACTTTGCTCCTCAGTACCCAATCACATTTAAAAAAGATATAACATCAATCAACAAAAAATATTTACTGACTCTATCAATCAGAAACATCTTGGCAAATGAATACTGAACATTTGAATAGTGTCCTATGTGAACTCCAACAAATAGTTCTATGGTTTACCATAGATCTTAAAGATTGACAGGCAATTTAACGGCCTCTGTTATAGCACAAGGACATCTGTCTAAAGAATGTTAAGGAACCGAATAATTATATATTATGAATAAAATAAAATAATTGGAGGTTTATACTTGATAGAAGCTATTTAAAATTTATTAAATATTTTAATATTAACAGATATATTCTGTTAGCCTTCTACATATTTAATTTCGAAAAATTATATTTATTATTATAACTTCAGGTATTATATTAATGTCATATAAGTACTGCTTATATTTAATAAATTTTATATACCTTCTATCAAGTATAAACCTCCATTTATTTTACTTCAGTCTTTTTTCGATAAGTCTAGCGATACTCGTTTTCTTCATCTACTGATGAGATAATCGACATATGAGTACGTACAATTTTAGCTGTGTTCACAAATTGCATATTTATATTTTTGTCAAAGAACTTTTTTGACATAATAACGCAATGCATTTCAAGAAGTGCTGATACCATGGTCTTTCCTGCGCTATATTTCATGTTTGTAAAATATACGAGATATCTTTCCATATCTTTTCACTTTTTGTATACATGTTGAGCTTCAGTAAGCAGCTGTAACGATCTTAAATTGATCTTCACCTATAGACTAGGATGCTGCTAGGGAAGAAAACAACTTTGAACTTTTGTTGGCAGTATTGGTATAAAATTGAAACCAAACTTTACTCAACGTCATTTGTCAGAATTCAAAAGAAAATAAAAAATAAATAATACGAAAATTCATGATTATTTGTTATCTATCGCCGTCAAATGGCAAACGCTCCTACATTTGTACAATTCAGATGCGTCCTTATGAGCGCTGGAACGTTTGTGTGTCATCCAGATATAAGCGTCACGTCAACTTCATTGAATTTAAAAAACCAATGTTAGTGCGGGAGATCTTACAATGCCCGTCACTCACGTTTCAAGGCACAAATCTGGGTTATAATGGAATTTAGTCCTTTACGTTCGTTTGTCATCATCTCTGGCACCAGTCGGATACGTGGGGATATTCGTCACTCTGCTGTTAACTGTACATCTGATACAAAAAGCCCCTTTTCAGAGGACGATGAATGGGGCAGGAAACAGAGACATTAGTTGTGTTCTGGATTAGTTACCGTAGCTTCAGAAAGGAAATTCAAAAATCGTTATATAAGAAATAAAATAATAAAAAGGGTTTTTTTATTCAATAGAAGGCTTTTACAATATATTAAATATCACACAAATTAATTCAGCTAACCTCACTACAAATTCAAATTTTCCTCAAAAACTTTTTAGAATGAAATAAAATGAATGTCATAAAAAACATAGTTCTTAAGGTAACGTTTTACATTTTCCAAAGTGGAAAGGGATTTGGTTTTCATAATCGAAACAAAATATTGTATACTTCAAGTATTAATTTAGTATTTTCAATTGAATGGAATTCTCTTATTCCTTTTGGTACTCTGTAATGAGTGTTTATTCTATACACAATGAAAATAATGTAAAAAAATAATGAATGACTGTATGGAGCTATGTAACCCCAAAAATTATTTGAGATATTTAAATGGGTACCATCTGTATAACAACCTTCTTTGTCGATTGCCGACATTCCGATATCTGTTAAACGGCCCCTCTTTTTTAACCCGGTTTTTTAACACGTTCCGATTGTAAACCTCTGTACCACTATTAGGTGTTACCGAGAATCTGTGGAAATATGCAAAATATTTATCACTTTTGTTTGAATACCACTGTACCACTGTTAGGTCTTCAGTTGTCTGATGATGGGATAGTTCATTCCGCGAAACTCGAGTCACAAAAAAAAGTGTAATACATATTTTTTGGTAGTAAATCATGGTAATTTCTACAATTTGTTTTAATTATGATCAACTACCAAATAGTAACGGCTGAAACAATTCAGTATTTATTCTCTATGTCTACTAAACTGAAACAGTTTTATTCTAATCATTATATTTATTAATTTTAATTCTAAAAAGTTTTTGAATTAAATTTTTTTTTGTAATTAAAATGTAAAGGAGATTAATAGAATAAATATCTATATGATATTTAAAAATTTTGTTATAATCCTTATATCAAGCAAAAATCACTTTTTATTATTTTGAAGTATATATTAATAATTATATTTTGGTTTACCCCTCATGCATATTATCATTTGGATTTAACTGAGTCCATAAAATACATTCTGTCAAGAAAGTACCGGGAATTATCGATTTAAATCTGGCGGGGCAATGAGGCAGGTAAAATTTTTTTCCTAGGTTGGTACCACTGTCCTTAATTACTATGCTAAGCTTGAGCGGGATCTGTCAACTAGTGTGTTTGCAACAGCTGATTAAGTCATTCGATGTCAGAGTGCGTGCCGATTTTTACTATGGGTGATTACGTTGAGCAAAGAATTTGTTTAAAGTTTTGTGTTGCAAATGAATTTTCGTGTGCCGATGCATCGAAAATGTTGCAAAAGGCCTTTGGTGATAATGCTCTATCGAAAACTCGTGCATATCAGTGGTAGAGAGCCTTCAAGGACGGTCGTGAAGTGGTCGCCCATCGACGGCTTCGATCGAAGATAACGTCGATAAAATTAAGAAAAGGGTGCTGGAAAACCGTCGTACCAGCTTGAGAGAGATAGCACATGATCTTAAGATATCCCACGAGTCTGCACGTACGATTTTGATTGATATTTTGGGCATGAGAAAGGTGGCCGCACGACTCGTACCGAAAGACCTGAATTTTCTTCAAAAACGTCATCGCGTACAGGTTGCTTCAGACATGCTGGATCGGTGTAATTCCGATTGTACATTCATGAAACGCATTATAACTGGTGATGGCACTTTCACATGTGCCTTAAAGATGAGATTTTCAAATGAGATGTTCGAAAATTCGATATTGCTGGTTGTCATAAAGTATTCATATTACAACATTTATGGTGCCTTCTGTTACGGAAATGATAGACTTATTGACTTGTTTATGATGGAAGGAATGATGTGGCTATGACTCACCTTGCCTATGTCTCAGTTTCGGAGGATCAACATCCTCCTGCATCGAATATTGTCTTGAGGCCATTTTCACAAGATCAACACGTTAATTTTCTGAGAGTTATCAACAGGTTTTTCAATTTATGTATGAACCATGGCTTTACTGCGAGAGCGATTCGGTGAACGGATCATCTCACGCTTTGGACCAACGAATTGGCCGGCTAGATGGTGTGATATCACACCTCTCGACTTTTTCCTTTGGGGCTATGTAAAATGAAAAGTATATATGGATAGGCCAGCGACAATTGAGGTATTGGAGGCCAATACTACTTGTGCTATTGGCCAAATACCACTAGAAATACTCAGACGTGTAATTGAAAATTGGAACTTCAGAATGGACGTTGTTAACCGTAGTGCCGGATAACATCTGAAAGAAATTATCTTTGAAAAATAATTTTAAAGAATGGTTCTTTTATGTAATAATGAATATTATTAACTGAAATTGTTTTTATTAAATTTTTTATTAAAAAAAATACCTCTATATAATGCTCTACGAAGTGAACCTTGAATAATTTTCACTACAGGGTTCATAGTTGATATTGTTCATTCTTTTAGTGTCCTGTAGGCATGACAATGCCTACAGGAGTGAAAATAATCCTAAAATTGCTTCTGAAAAAATGTGAAGCATTCAATTCTGTGCATTATGATAAAAAACAAATAGGGCGTTACATCTAAAAAAAATCGAGAAATATCAATTTCAGGTTCGTCATATTTGGCAAACTATAACGGACACCTGTGTATAGCAAATTAATCTTATTTATGATGACTCTATGAATCTTTTAGTAACCATGAATTCTGAATATTAAAACATATTGAAATATGTTTGTCTTCTACAACTTTAATTTCAAAAAATTTTTATTCAAAAACTTTTAGAATTAAATTTATGTCTACAACAAGCCCTGCTTACATTTAATAGACGTATATAATCAAAACTCAATATATAGTGTCAAATGGAATAAATAACCCAACAGATATACGAAAGGAATTGAAATTAATAAATAAATATTTAAAGGAGACAAAATTTTGTTTCTGGTCTTACCTTTAAGAACACCAAATGCCTTTTAAAAACATGAACACACTTAAAGGACTTCTCAAAGAATATAATTTATTTGAAATATTTAATATATTTAAATATTCGAATAAGTTATTTCAAAAATCTCTAAAAAATGTGCACTATATCTTCAAAAAACAAATATAATTCTAAGCAATCCCGTCTTCAGTCCTCATTTAATATTCCAAATATCAAAATCAAAAAACTAACCTATATCTCTCACGTGTTAAAATACTAAAGCTTCGAAACACAGATCAACTATATAATTCAAGATTGATCTATGTTCTAACAAAATCAAAGAACAGTGTGAGTTATTTTAAGGTTTATTTAAATTCATTGACATTCCATAATGCGATTTATTGAAGCCAAAATATAATTATATATTATATGTAAAATAAAATAGAATAGAAAGGCCTTTTACTTGATAGAAGAAATATAACAAAATTTGAATATTAAAACATATTGAAATATGTTTGTCTTCTACAATTTTAATTTCAAAAAATTTTTATTCAAAAACTTTTAGAATTAAATTTATGTCTACAACAAGCACTGCTTACATTTAATAGACGTATATAATCAAAACTCAATATATAATGTCAAATGGAATAAATAACCCAACAGATATACGAAAGTAATTAATGGATAAAAATTTTTTGAAATTAAAATTGTAGAAGACAAACATATTTCAATATGTTTTAATATTCAAATTTTGTTATATTTCTTCTATCAAGTAAAAGGCCTTTCTATTCTATTTTATTTAACCATGAATTCGTTTCACATTCGTGGTACGTCTTGTTTTTCCACCGTTTTAGATCGTTTAGCTCAGTGCTGTGCACTAAACTTTTTCCAGTTTTCTCTCAACAAAATTTAAACCGTTAGAAAAATATTTCTAAGATTTTGCGCTCGAATATAGATGGTGAAGGTCATTGAAAATACCTTATAACATACAGGTAAATCCATTCAAAAATCACCCGTCTGTCAAATACCTTGTTTTGAGAAAAGCCTGTATATTGGAAAATGATTTTTTGAGATGCAGAAACAGAAATACACTAGAAATACTAAATAGAGTTTCTACACTCTGTTTTGCCACTATGTGACGATGTATATCGATAGAAGAAGGATGAAGCTTTTTAACCATGTATTTTTCATGTGATCTGAATTTATTTAGGAGAGCAGTTCGAGAATTTCAAAAAATTATGTTCACTCGACTTGCGGATAAAGAAACACTGAATTCTGTAATTTATCCATCATATGTATATTCTTTGAGGAATAATTCAATGAATTGAAAGTTTCAGGAGAAATAAACTGTTGAGGGCGAAAAAGCCACAAATTTTACATCGGCGCTTTTCACCATTTTTTGGCACTCTATAAGTACGTATCAATTAATTTCATTGAGGCGCTTAATGTGCAAAATAGCTAGGTTACTCACTTCACTGTCGTTACTGTGTAGTTTGAGGGTATAACCAGGCAACAGGTCCTTCTTCTCATTGACGTCTTTGAGAGCCAAGTTAGCGGCAGGCATGCAAGCCTGTCCTCCTTGCCATCCTCCTTCCCCCGCGATCGGGAAAATCCCTCCAATGTGCAACACATTGCTGTCAGAGGAACCGTCGACGCTAACGCTGAAGATTAACAACTCAAAGACTGATACCGCTGTTCCAAACCATTGTGCCCAGTTCTGAAACGATAGAAGTGGAAAATGAGGAGAAATGTTTCTTTTTGATGATATAAGTTCAATTGAATGATTCATGTATAATACAATCGTATATCAGGTGTTGAAAATGTTAATATTTCCAGTCAAGGTTCTAGAAATTTCATAAATCAGATATGATTTAAATATAACACCCAGATAACACAGGTTATTTTATGGATATCATATGAATTCTCATAAAATATCTGAGAAGTTTCACCGTGTCCATGCGATCTCTACCTAGAGAGAAACCATTGGTACTTCTTTCATTTTGTTACTACTGACATTTGTCAATTATCATCTCTTGTGAGCTAAATGCTCAAAATATCTACAAAAATACACAAAATATAGAGGTACTGAAAATCATGCAGCTATTTTCAATATGAATGAAAATGAAAGCATAACTTTTAATCAAATTATGTGATGTATTTTGGAAAACATATTTTTCTCAAAACTATTAAAATTCAAAAATTCAAATGAGATATGGTCACACGAAGAGTAATGATGCATCGTTTCCTGCCAAGCGCATGTTGATCACGGTTTTGTGAATTTTGAATATCAAAACAGATTCAATCTGTTAGTCTTCTACAATTTTAATTTCAAAAACATTTAATTAAAAAATTTACAGAATTAAATCAATGCCTTATAATAACCACTGCTTATATTTAATAGACGTATAAAATCAAAATTCACCATGCAATATCAAATGAAATAAAAAACCCAACAAAAATAAACTGTTAATCAAAATTAAAAATAGGTAATATCGAATGTTTTGTTCCAAACATGCGCACCTGAACTCGTCAGATAGGAGAGGTGCGTACGTTTTTCCTATAACAAACATTTGACAATATGATTAATTTCTAGTCTTATATTTATGATAAAATAGAAAGGCTTTTTACTTGATAGAAGAAATATAACAAAATTTGAATATCAAAACAAATTGAAATATGTTTATCTTCTACAATTTTAATTTCCAAAAGAATTTTTTTATTCAAAAACTTTTAGAATTAAATTAATGTCTAAAACAAGCACCGCTTACATTTAATAGAAAATATAGTGCACATTTTTTAGAGATTTTTGAAATAATTTGTTCGAATATTTAAATGTATTAAATATTTCAAATAAATTATATTCTTTGGGAAGTCCTTCAAGTGTGTTCATGTTTTTATAAGGCAAGTAGTATTTCTTAAGATAAAACCAGAAACAAAATTTTGTCTCGTTTGAATATTTATTTATTAATTTTAATTACTTTCGTATATCTGTTGGGTTATTTATTTCATTTGACATTGTATATTGAGTTTTGATTATATACGTCTATTAAATGTAAGCGGTGCTTGTTTTAGACATTAATTTAATTCTAAAAGTTTTTGAATAAAAAAATTCTTTTGGAAATTAAAATTGTAGAAGATAAACATATTTCAATTTGTTTTGATATTCAAATTTTGTTATATTTATGAATACTAAATCTTTTTCAAAAATACACAACATAACTTTTAGAACTTCTCCAAAACTAATTTATTTGAAATATTTAATATGTTTAAATATTCAAATAAGTTACTACAAAAACTCTCAAAAACATGTAGCACATCCTCAAAACCAATTAGAATTCAGATCAGGTCAGTTCAACTTTACATTTATAGAATATATTCAATTAAAAATAAATAAACTTGTAATCTTACCAAACAATTTCTGGAAACTCTGTGAATGCAATTAAAACTAGGTAGGTAGATCTTATATCCCAGGTACTCTATGTTCTATGCTAAACACAGAAATCACACAAAGTTTGTGAGGCATTTTATGGCCTTCATTAAACCACTGGAAGCTGTATAATAAATTTCAACATTCAAAAACCTAATATAAATATATATCATATATAAAATAAAATAACAAGAAACGGGTTTTTTACTTGATAGAAGGATAATTACAAACTTTGAATATCAAAACAGATTCAACCTGTTAGTCTTCCACAATTTTAATTTCAAAAAAATTTTTTTTAAAAACTTTAGAAATTAAATAAATGTCTTATAATAAGCACTGCCTATATTTAATAGACGTATAAAATCAAAATTTACTATACAATATCAAATGGAATAAAGAACCCAACAAAAATAAATTGTTATTTTAATTAAAACTAAAAATAAGTAATATCGAATGTTTCGTTCCAAACATGAGCACCTGAACTCGTCAGATTGCGTGGTACGTATGTTTTGCCTATAAAAAACATTCGACAAAATGTTTAGTTTCTGGTCTTATATTTAGGAACTCTAAATCTTTTTCAAAAATACACATATTTTTATAATAATTTCAATTAGAAATTCATTTTTGTTGGGTTTTTATTCCATTTGGTATTGTGTAGTGAATTTTGATTTTATACATCTCTTAAATGTAAGCAGTGGTTATTATAAGACATTAATTTAATTCTAAAAGTTTTTTAAATTAAAATTATAGAAGACTAACAGATAAAATCTGTTTTGATATTCAAAGTTTGTAATTATTCTTCTATCAAGTAAGAAAACCACTATATATATATATATATATATATATATATATATATATATATATAATATAAAATTATATTAGGTTTTTGAATAATGAAATTCATTATACAGTTTCCAGTGGTTTAATGAAGGGAATAAAATGCCTTACAAACTTTGTGGGATTTCTGTGTTCAGCATAGAACATAGAGTATCTGGGATGTTAGATGTAGCTACCTAGTTTTAATTGCATTCACAGAGTTTCCAGAAATTGTTTCGGTAAGGTTACAAGTTTATTTATTTTTAATTCAATTTATTCTAAAATGTAAAGTTGAACTGACCTTATCTGAATTCTAATTGTTTTTGAGGATGTGCTACATGTTTTTGAGAGTTTTTGAAATAACGTATTCAAATATTCAAACATATTAAATATTTCAACTAAATTAATTTTGGAGAAGTTTTTAAAGTTATGTTGTGTATTTTTGAGAAAGATTTAGTTTTCATAAATATAAGACCAGAAACTAAACATTTTGTCAAATGTTTGTTATAGGCAAAACATACGCACCACGCCTATCTGAGTTCAGGTGCGCATGTTTGGAACGAAACATTCGATGTTATTTATTTTTAATTTTGATCAACAATTTATTTTTGTTGGGTTTTTTATTCCATTTGATATTGCATAGTGAATTTTCATTGTATACGTCTATTAAATATAAGCAGTGCTTATTATGAGACATTAATTTAATTCTAAAAGTTGAAAAAAAATGTTTTACAATTAAAATTGTAGAAGACTAACAGATTTAATTCTGTTTTGATATTCAAAATTTGTGATTATCCTTCTATAAATTAAAAAAAAACCACTTCTTATTATTTTGTTTTGTGAATTGTTTCAACCCCTAAGAACATGTCTGAAGTATATACCATATATGTTCTGTCAGGGTGTTTCTCTCTTTACTGACTCCTCACTACCACCGGAGTTGCTTTTACACGGTGGAGACAGAGTTCGATTGTAATCTAAAGGGTCAACGATTACCAGGCTATGCTTTCTTCAATGTAGACTTAAACAGGTTCATTCAAAACATACTGTGGGTTTTCAGATTCAATCAGACTTAATGTATGACAAAATATTCAAAATCCAAGGTGAAAAGAATCAATCAAATAAGTCAGAGGTGGTTGTTTCGGTCAGGCAAGGTGAGCAGACTTACGGGATAAATTAAAATAAATGGCAATGGAGGAGTTAAATAGTGAGCAACATAAAATATAATAAACTAAAAGGTACGCCACGGCAAAGCGTCACTTGAAATTAAACCACAATAGTACAGCCGAGTGCGTTTCAAAATTAAACTGTGTTAATAGGGGCTCCTTACTTTCCAGGGCGGTAGCAGTCGAGCTGGGATACCAACAATTCCTGGTCAAGTCGTCCCTACAGGAACTCCGAGATACTTGTTGACAATGGGTGAACCTGACGAGGAAGGAGCGCCCACGTGAAGACGTTGTGACCTAGCCTTAGCGAAGGTTCACTCCAAAATCAAATTAAAATACGAGGAAGAGCTATAGCAGCGGTTCCGCAATGATAAACCTAAACAGGGCTACGTAGATTCAACTTGACAACGCTTTGACGGAAAATAAAAAATCGGCAACGGAATTAATAACGGGGCCTTGCCACTCTAGAAATCTTCGTGAGTTCACTGTACTAAAATCAACACTCACTGGTGAGTTCTATCTAAATTATTTCACTAATTCAACTTCTGTTCGTTTTAACAAAATTCACTTTCTCAAAAACTGAACAAAAATGGGATATTCGATAATTGAAATACTTGGAAAAATCTATAATATCAACCATCTGACCAACGCGTGTACACCTAAACTTGACTGGCGAAATATTTTTCAAAAAATCGGATTAAACTCTACTATCGGAATATTTCTAAAAAGTTCTAACCCAACTGTCTCGATGGTAACGAAAAGAGAGGACTTTTCTGGCCGGCAGGTCTATTTAAAACCCTCGGTAAAATGTGGCGTACCCACGTCATAGAGGGGGAAAATTCGTTGTCTGATTGTTGGTGGAACTTGACGTCAAATTTTTATAGAATGCGATCGCAAGAAATTCTCAATTCGGCCCCATCAATCTCGCGCCTTTTCTTTACTTTATTTATAAACATAAAAAAACGGAAAAAGATAACATTTTCATATCAGCGGAATATAACATTTTCGCGACTTCTTTTATACGTAGATGTCTAAAAGAAGACGCATAAACGATGATTAACACGATTTCAATTTAACGTCTTCCGATCGAAAACAATTAACGTGTACAGGTTATGCCATAAAATCAAGGCGCCTCGACTTATCTCGTACGTCTACACTCGTTGGGAACACCAGCCAGTCGATTGGAATTTACGATCTTTCCGGGCAAAGAGAACTTACGGGTATAGAGCACGCTCGAAAAATAAGAAACTTCATTACAGTTCGATTGAATTCAGATCCGGCAATTGAAATAGTCGGTCTAAAACTGAGATATATTCTTCCAGGAAATTTTCTATGGTTCTTGGTATGCAGCGTATTGTTATGCATAAGACAAATATCATCAAGAAGGAGTGTGAGCTATGGTAATAAAAAAATTCTACAAATCGAGACAGTGTAACATACATCTATATAGCAATTCTCTACTCAACCAAAACTGTTCAGGTTTTGTTGGTCACTGGGGCAAGTTGCAGACATGCGCACATTTCTCGTCAGTGAAATGAATGCCAGCGACTACAAATCTAACAAGTACCTATATTCGCTATACATAGAAATACTTATGTATTAATCATACACTAGCGGCATTTGGAGTATGCAAATATGCATACAAGATATATCTAAGCGAGCTAATTCAATAAAGAAATGTTTTCTCGATAATTTCACGTAACAAACGCAGAAAAAACTTTCTTCATTCTCAATTTAGACCGTAATATGCCATAATGCTCATATTTACCATATTCATATTCAAATAAATTAATTCGGCTCATCTCTAGGTACCAAATATCTTTAATAAAGAGTGCAAGCTATGGAAATAGATGTGGTACAGATCCACCAAATTAATTCACATGAATATGAATATGCTGGTTATGAGCATTACGACATATTATGGTCTTACTTGAGCACGAGGAAATTTTTTTCTGTGTTTGTAACGTGAAAATATCCAGAATACATTTCTTTACTTGAATCAGCTCGCAAAGGTAAGTCCTGTTATTTGTATACTCTAAATAGTATATTTGCGTATTCCTAAATAGCTATTATAATTATTTTTAAGCAGATTTTGAATGAACTAACTTTTGCTAATATGAAGAAATATAATTGATTTTCTCCTTATTGAAACTCGTGAGAAGATTCATAAACTGTAGGGTATTTATCAAAAATATTGGTTTCCTTGTTCTGGAAAAAATGAAAACATTTTATTATACTCTATTGAATCAGTCTTTACTTGATAAAAATCCATATTGAATAATATTAAATAAGGTTATTCTGATTTACACAATTTATTACAACAATTGTTTCGCTATCACAGCAGTACCATTATTTACTCAAAATGTAAACCTGCCTGATGATGCTACTCTGATAGCGAAAAATAAAAATTGTAAAAATCAGAATAAACTTATTTCATCTATTTTTATATTCATTTTAACCCTTACTTCAGTTCTATATAATATCTATATGGGAAAAAGATAAAAACTTGAGGAATACCAGGGACGAAAAAGAATACGGAGCTAGAAGTATTTGGAAAGTCATCAAACATGAATGATTACTGACTTCAATTGTTCTCAGACGTTGTATGTGCAAACTCGACTAGTTGCTGTCCAGTTCACGACAGTTATTCAATACAAGTATACGTAGAAATGGTATGTCTTATCGATTACCCGTCCTGATTCATTAAGAACTCCATTGTTTATTCAAACACTGCCGACTTTGGAGAGTTCCCACCCTCGCTAGTTTCATCAATTTTCCCATTCTTGGCCTTTTCCAGGTTACAAAGACAATTCATCAATAAGTTAGCGAAGCAATAAATAGAACATGATGTACGTCTTACTGGAGAAACAGGCGATGCAGAGCGACGATTAATTTTAACCATATTAAGAGATGATAAATGAACTTTGGAAATAATAGCCCTTCCAGACGTGTTCATTCTAGATTGGGCCGATTCGACTCGTTATGATACGTGTAGGACGACGAGTTTTGATGCATGCCAAAATAACGAACGTCTATTCATTATTTCCATCTATCACTAAATTTTTTTTCCAACATTTCGATACAAAATTAATCTGCTCTTAATGACTATTAAAGTTGTAACATATATTCCAAAATTTGACTCCTTTTGCCTTTTTTCTTTGATAATAATAATAATTTCGGACGAATATAAAAATGTATTGGACAAGTCAAACGAAAGCAATTTTGCATCCAAAGAAAAATGGTCATCGCCAAAAAACTCTTTGAACTTTCTGAACGTAAGACAAGATTTAAATTAGAATACCGAATTAGAAGGAATGCATAGAGTGGTAACATTCATGGTGGAGTAATTATGAAAGCTAGATAGCTCTCCTATATCATCTTCTCAATATATGATATATATATATATATATATATATATATATATATATATTCGTTTATTTTTAGTTATTTGATATATATATATATATATATATATATATATATATATATATATATATATATATATATATATATCAAATAACTAAAAATAAACGAACTCCGCTATGCCAGTCCCAAGGCTAGAGTCTCATCATGGTGAGAAAGAAGGAGGGGGAGGAGTAACAACCTCGCTAAAAAAACTGGGGTTCATCTGGCCCGAATGAAAGTACCCCGTAAGGCTCCTGCCAGGGTAGGGGATATCTACTGGCTTGTAGAGAGATGCTGGTTCATCTAAAGGAAGAAAACCTTGATTACAAATCACCAGTTCCCCCAGGTTGGAACAGGTTGGCAAAGGGTCAGCTTCCCATTACTTGTGAAATCCAAATTCTGCTGAAAATTTTAGTAAGAAGCCTCTAAACTCGAACAGATATTTACGGAAATGACCACGGCAATGAAATAGGGAAATGACTTCTGGAACATGGAACGTGCAAGGATTGAGAAAGAAAATGAAGTATAATTTGGAAGGACCACATCGTATGAAGGTCAAAATTACAGTACTAACGGAGACTAAGAAAAAAGGAAACAGAATCGAATATGCTGCTGACTTTTTACAGCTCTACAGTGGAGAGCCCAAATTTTATAGGGCATGTAAGGGAGTTTTGATATTGATAAATAGGAAATATCATAAATGTCTCAATAGTTGGAATTCAATAAACAAAAGATTTATAACAGCTTATCTTAACATAAGCACAAAGAATATCAGTTATAGGCGTCTATAGTTCAAATGAAGATGCGAAACTGACAGAAAAAGATTAATTCTATGACTTACTGGGAGACAAAATAGCCGAAATGGGGGATAAACGTAAGTTATTCTGCGGGAAGTCTTCAACGCTCGAACAGGGAGCAAGAACAACGATGATGTAATTGGTAAATAAGGTGAGGATACTCGAACGAGATTGGTAAGCGGCTAATATAAGTACCAATAACACAAGCTTAAAATATTGAAAGGCTTTTGCTAATACGACGAGATACATAAATACACCTGGCATTAAGATACAAGAGATCTGAAATCCATTATCATTATTTCATTGTCAACCAAGAAACAAAATTGAATGTACTGGACACAAAAGTGTATAGGAGTATAACATGATATAGATTTAGATCAGACCACTACTTCTTAGCCTCGAAAATCATTATCGCTTTCAGATATAAACATAAAGAACAAGATAAAACAAAGAAAGACATAAAGCAAATACGATACAACCTTAGTGGACTTCATGACGAAAGTACTTACTGCTTTATGGCAGATTACAAAGAATGTGTAACATCGTTCAATAGCTCTTGACATAGATTTCTGGCGAAGATCTGCTGGTAAGTCGAGATTGGAAAGACTACGAAATGAGCAAATGAGAGAGATGATGAAAGTGAAAAATACGATAGTAGGAAGAAATACAGAGACGACAATTAATATGGTACGGCCATGTCGGAAGAATGCAGAAGGACCGTATTCCCAAGCAATTTTGAAATGGATACCAACAGAAAGATGAAGAAGAGGAAGAACTAAAGCCACATAGTTGGGCGTAATACATAGGGCAACTTCTGAAAGAAACCTATACAATAACACATTGACATTTAACAGCGTCTGTGGGTGAAGTTGAAATTTTGGGTTTTTGGATGTAAGAAGAATTGATGAAATTTCCTAATTAAAAACTTCTTAGGATGGGATTCTAGAAGCTGAATGGAACTGAAATTATTGAGAATCTGATTTTCTAATTTCCATTTCGAAGTTTGTGAACTATTGGCTTTTTTGTTACACGTGAGTCAGTTCCCAAGATATGTTTCTCATACTAAAGGTTGCTCAAATATATTTTCCATACTGAGGATATCGATTTTCGATATTGATCTTGATAATTATCAGCAAGTAAACCTGGATGGAAAATTAAGCCGCTCATGTGTATTCATGCCGGGAGTTATATAGAGGTTGTTTCATGTTGATTAGTCCTTTTAGAGGTATTGTAATTCCGTTGTAGAGAAGGTTTGAAGAAGAATAGTAGTTAGATCTAGCCTGGGAATTCTGTTTGTCCTTGTTTTGGCGATTAAAATTTCATCGTAATATTGCCAACGTAGCATAATATCAATGGGAGACCCTCGTCGAATGGGAGAGTTATTCGATAGTGATATTCCACTGGAAGGCTTTTGAGGCTGTAAGGAGCCTCGTGAAAACTAAACTGGGCCTATAGTCAGGACCATATTATTTTTTATAATGTACTCTTATGACGATACTGTCTATAATTTATATGTGTATTATACGAACAACGGTTCAATTCATTTCAGATCTGAATCAAATTACTACGCTATATGATATACTTATCCTGATACTCCTAGATCTTCTATGGATAACCCTCAGAAGCTTTTTCAGTTTGTGTGAGTTAGTAATTTAGTTGTTTTTTGGTTAGAATTTGTTACAGCGATCCTACACAACTTTAGGTCACAGCACTGTTTATTTTTGCTCCAAATGAGTGAAATGGTAGCTAAAACCCGTTCAACTAAATAATTTCTTTCTCACTTGAAGGGGATTTAATTACGGGACCTTTCGGTTTTCAGCACCATGCTCTAATGACTGAGCTATCGGTGCGCTATAATATCTTATCTAGACATTATAACATGGATTATTGGAAAGTAGTACCACATTTAGTTAGTTCAATTACGATTGCTTGGATATCTGCCTACACCAATGATGTTCTAATACTACTGGTATTTTTCAAGAAATTCTTCTATAAACAATAGTAGTAGTAGAAATCATTTTTATTGATAGTAATCAAATGACCATCGGCTGAAGTCTTCCTGACAGTTACATTAATACTTAGTGTTAAATAAGTATAATTGTATGGAAAAAAATTTACTTTAAAGGTCACAGGTATTCAAAAATTGGTAGCTCTGGTAGTTTGGCCTTCGGTGTGTTTTCTATGTCATAATAATGTAACAATGGATCCATATTAGGGTGTGGACAGCTCAGTGGTAGAGCATCGGACTCGTGACCGGAAGGTCCGGGTTCGAATCCTGTTGAGGTGGAAACGAAATTTTCTAGTTGGACGGGTGTCGGCCACTATTTCTCTGTTGGGTCAAAAATTAACAATGCTGTGATCTAAAGTGGCGCAAGCTGAAAAGGCTTCTGAGGGATCTTCACAGAAGATCTAGGAGTATCCGGATTATAAAAATAATATTAGCCCTGTTGGTGTGCTTCTTATCAAATTTTTTTCTCAGTTCTTGTAGTCTTGGAAATATTGGCTCTATTTTTGTTGATTCGTATAAGAGTTGCTTTGGAGGGTTATGCAACGAGTTGTTGTTAGGATGTCTAAGTTTGGTAATTTTTCGTAAACTTGTTCTTTCGGCTACTTATAATTTATAGAGCGTTATCTAAAAGAGTCAGAAAATTTGTATGTCCGTACTCCAGAAGGGGCCTGCATATCAACTAATAAATTGAACTAGCAATCTTCACAGTGATGTCCAAGTTTTTATATTATAAGTGAGTGATCTGAAATGACCCGCTCGTGTAATGGCTGATGTTGTTTTTGCAATCTTGTGTGTGTTTTGAAGATGAGCTTGTTTTCTATATGTACTCCGAAATACTGGCAAATGTTCGTAGGACTTATTGTGCTGTTGTTTATTTTAATACACAAAGAATTGGTATTGACTTTGTGATTGAATAGGACAAAATTTAATTTTGCTGAGTTGGGCTGCAACTCCAACGTAGCACTTCTATAAACATGAGTTTATTGTAATTATTTTTCTTGTACAAATGACTGCTCACTCTCTGAGACCCGTATTACCCCATCCCATCACCCACATTTTATATAGAATGCCGCATATATAATATTATAGAGCTTCGAATCATATAAGTAGGAATAGTATGTATAAGAGGCAAATTTGCCTCTGTGATCTACAAAATCTTGTCGAGTTTGTTTGAGTATAGAATTGTTATACAAAGGCATGTTACACTGTGTCGATTTCTAGAACTTTCTATGACCATAGCTCATACTCCTTATTAATGATTTTTGGTACAGATCAGCTGAATTAATTCATTTTAAACAAGATATTCTACAGTAGCTAGTAATATTCCGTGAAACATAAATCAGAAAATAATAGAAAAAAAAACAAAAATAATCCCAAAATATTAATCATATTAAGTGCATCGATGATAGGTGACAAAATTACATAATTTTTCAGCCTATTTCTTAGACGGAGCCTTCCACTTGTCCGATCCTTCGGCATATATTCGCAGGAGCACGTAGACGAAGCACAACCTCTGGCATGTGTGTTTATCCACTCTAGGCGTAACGTATCTTGGTTCATCTTATTTCTCGATTCATACTCTGACTCTGTTATTCTAGTTTGTATTTCCTGTGCATTCACGCCAAGTAAAATCTGGAGCATAAATAGCTTGAGGGGGATTCACAATATTGGCAATAATAAATAGTTCATCTGACGAAAAGAGAAAAGGCTTTCTGTAGATAATACGGAGCAACCATTTTTGGTCCATTTCGACCTTCTTTATATGATAACTGTAAGATGCTCCCAACCTTCTACATCTCATTAAGGACTGATATAATGCTGAATATATGATCTTTACTTATGCTAAATCCAAATGTTTTGTGAAATATTTGAACCTGCTTAGCAAACAACTCAGTTTATTCTGCAAAATATCTATATATTTATCCCATTTGACGATCAATCGCTACACCCAGGTATTTCACCTAGGCAACTTCGGGGACTGACGGAATCATCAAATGCCACATTTCTCATGTGTGGAAGATTTGATTCGAAGGATTTTCCAATAAGAGGTTTCATAATGAATAGCTCGCTATCTGGACAGCTGTCACATTTGAAGCTGTCATGCTTTGATATTTGACAAGCAAAAACTATGTCATTAGTTTTCTTTCCAGAAAATTCCTCATTGCATCTTCACCAGATGTGCCTTAATTAATTTCTCTATGATTTTAGCCACGTTCGACATCAAACCTATTGGTATATAGTAAGCAATGTTGGTACTTTTCCCTGACTTGAAGATGGATTTGATGACAGCAGACTTTAGTTCGTTCAGAAATTCGGCAGTTTTGAAACTCAGATTAATAGGAACGTAATTGGTTATGCTATATTTTCACTGATATTCTCTATAAGAACTGTGTTCAAACCATCCTCCTCTGGATTTCCTTCAGTTTCAAACTAAGATGATTTTCTGCACATCATTTTCACAAGTTGGGAATAGAAATAGTATTTTTCCCATTGAATTTTCACCTTCCTTCTTTTCTAGAATTTCTTCTATATTTTAGCAGCAAGTTGCCCTTCCTTTGAATTAGTTACTTGTCCGTCATCCAAATTTTCATTTCTGGCCTATATTTTCCACACAGGTCATCTAGATAAGACTACAGTGACATTGTTTTAGATTTAGTCTTTTAGATGAAATAATCCGTGTGATCCTTTTTGGCATTTTTAATGTGAGTAGTTATTATATTTCGATTTATGGTGTACTCATTTTTCATTTTTATGTTGTGCGGATCTTTCATCATTCTTTTATATAACATATTTTGTCGGTAAAAATTTTGAATATCATACAGATTTATTTGGTTAACGTCCTACAAATTTAAATTTAAAAAATATTTCATTCAAAATCTTTCAGAATAAAATAAAATGAATATCTAAGAACACATCGAGTCAGTTCAGTAAACATGTAGAATTAAACATTTATCGCACAGTACTAAAGGGTATAAAAGAATTCAAAAAAATATAAATTATCGAATAAAATCTACTGAATAAATACTTGAAGGGTACTAAATTTTGTTTCATACGTTGTTTCATTGAAATCAAATTTCTTTCCAAGAATACAAAACATAACCTCAAAGAACTTCTCCAAAGAAAACTTGCTCAAAATAACTTCCTTCAAAAAAAAAGATTGAAGTAGTCCATAAAATACCTTGCACTTTGTGTAATTTCTGTGACATAGAATAACATAGGATTTTTAAAACTCAATTTTATTCTAGTGTTGTTCAATTAACTACATTCAGTTTGTCTGGTAAGATATTTTCTGCTAATTATTTTTATTTTTTCAGTGTGAAGTTGGGCTGATTCTGAATCGCGTTTTGAAGAAGTTCTTGAGGTTATGTTTTGCATTTCTGTAAAGGAAGTTGGTTTTAATCGAAAAAGGTACGTAACACAATTTTTTACCCTTCAAGTATTTATTTATTAGATTTTATTTATATTTCCTTCAATTCTTTTATTTCCTTTGGTACTGTGTGATAAGTGTTTATTCTATATGTCTACAAAATTGACACGGTGTGTTCTTAGATATTTATTTCATTTAATTCTGAAAATTTTTGAATAAAAATTTTTCAAAATTTTTAATCTCAATGATATTTAAACTTTTTAAATAATCCTTCTATCAAGTGAAAAACCTCTTTTTATTATGATATTTTTTTGGTTTATGGACTTCGATATGTCAGGAGTAACCTAGACCTTTCTACTTATTTTCTATTTGTTAACCTTATTTCAATGTAACCTAGATTTTTGAATATTTGAAAAATTCATACTGAATTGTTTCAGCCGTTACTATTTGGTAGTTGATCATAATTAAAACAAATTTTGGAAATAACTATGTTTTACTACCAATAAATATATATATTACACATTTTCTTGTGACTCGAGTTTCGGGAAATGAACTATGCCATCAGACAACTGAAGACCTACAAGTGGTATAGAGGTATTTAAACAAAAGTGATAAATATTTTGAATATTTCAATAGATTCTAGATAACACCTAATAGTGGTACAGAGGTTTACAAGCGAAACGTGATGAAAAACCGGGTTAAAAAAGAGGGGCCTTCTAACAGATATCGGAATTTCGGCAATCGACAAAGAAGGTTGTTAAACAGATGGTACCCATTTAAATATCTCAAATAATATTTGGGGTTACATAGCTCCGTACAGTCATTCATTATTTCTACGTTATTTTGTTGTATATCTCAAATATGTGGATTTACATTGTTATTTTAATTGTGAACGAATTTGAAAATTTCAATAATCAGGTTGCCTTTCTTTTTAATCTACATGTAACATTTTCTGTCGAAAGGAATTACTGTTTTCTAAAGAATGAGCGGCAACAGTTGAATTTTTGTCAACTTTTCATTAAATTCTTTTTATGTTCGTTGAAAAAGGTTTTAAACAGATGTTACTTTTTAAATATCTCAAATATTTTCGATATACATTGCTCCATACAGTTATTCATTATTTTTACATTACTGTTATTGTTAACTAATTTGAAAATTTCAACAAATTCTAGATAATCGAGTTTCTTCCCTTTTGATCCTACATGTAAAATTTTAAGATTATCTATTGTGGGAAAGGAATGACCGTTTTTTAAACAATGAGTGACAAAAGTAGAATTTTGTTTATTTTTTATAAAACTCTTTTTATGTTCGTTGAGCCACGTCTTGAAGGAACGTCCTGTTTGTCCTATATATTTATTACTGCACGTAGAACAAGATAACTCATAAACTCCTGATTTGTGTATGTTTGTAGTAGGGTCCTTTGCGTTAAATAATACCGATGATAATTTGTTTAGCGTTTTGAAGGCAATATTGACATCTGATTTTGAAAAACTATTGGTCACTTTTTGACTTATGCTACCAAAGTACGATAGAGAAATGATTTTTTTTTCTTCAGTTTTTCTGATGGGATAAATTTGGCTCATAGCTATAATCTAATTCGACAGAAACTATCTAAAATAGCTATGAGCCAAATTTATCCCATCATAAAAACTGAAGAAAATAAAAAATTCATTTCTCTATCGTACTTCAGTAGCATAAATCAAAAAGTGGCCAATAGTTTTTCAAAATCAAATGTCAGTATTGCCTTCAAAACGCAAAACAAATTATAATCGGTATTATTTGATGCAAAGGACCCTACTCCAAACATACACAAATCAGGAGTTTGAGAGTTATCTTTTTCTACGTGCAGTAATAAATATATAGGACCAACAGGACGTTCCTTCAAGACGAGGTTCAACGAACATAAAATGAGTTTCATAAAATATAAACAAAATTCTACTTTTGCCACTTATTGTCTAGAAAACGGTAATTTCTTTCCCACAATGGATAATCTTAAAATTTTACATGTAGAACCAAAAGGAAAGAAACTCGATTATCTAAAATCTGTTTAAATTTTCAAATTATTTCACAATAACAATAATGTAAAAATAATGAATGACTGTACGGAGCTATGTAAATCAAAAATATTTGAGATATTTAAAAGTTACATCTGTTTAAAACCTTTTTCAACGAACATAAAATGTATTCAATGAAAAGTAAACAAAAATTCAACTTTTGCCACCCATTCTTCAGAAAACAGTAATTCCTTTCGACAAAAGAAAATCTTAAGGAAATTTTACTTGTAGATTCAAAAGAAAAGAAACTTGATTATTGAAATTTTCAAATTCGTTCACAATAAAAATAATTTTAAAGAATAAAATTTGAATATCAAAACAGATTCAATCTGTAAGTCTTCTACAATTTTAATTTCAAAAAAATTTTTATTAAAAAAATTTTTAGAATTAAATTAATGTCTACAATAAGCACCCCTTATATTTAATAGATGTATATATTCAAAAACTCAATATACAATGTCAAATGGAATAAATAGACCAACCAATATAAAGAAGGCAATTAAAGTTAATACATTAATATTTGAAGGAAACAAAATTTTGTTTCTGATCATACCATAGTGAAACCAATTCCTTTTCAAAAACATAAAACACAACTTAAGGATTGCCGACATTCCGATATCTGTTAGAAGGCCCTTTTTTTTAACCCGGTTTTTTATTACGTTCCGCTTGTAAACCTCTGTACCACTATTAGGTGTTATAAAGAATCTATAGAAATATTCAAAATATTTATCACTTTTGTTTGAATACCTCTGTACCACTGTTAGGTCTTCAGTTGTCTGATGATGGTATAGTATATTCAATTTCAATAACTCATAATGAGCTAGTTAAAGTTTCAATGATCCATAGAATCTTGAAAACGAATGATATGCCATACACGCTGCAACCTCCAATCCCGGCTTTATCCGAATAAACTCTCCAAATGATTCTCCCCTGGGTAAAACAGGCATGCCACCTGAAAATTCATTACAACGCGGCTGATATCGTGTGAACATACGTTTATCTATTCTCGCTCAGGACCCGTTCATCAGGCTTAAAATCCTTCAACAACATGAAGGTAAAATCGCGCACAATGCGTAATGAACAGCCATCGTGGGTTCATTCATCATGTGGCTATATTAGATCTGGGATCACTTCCTGCTTTTGACAAGTTAACACCCGTGAATAAATTATTACTCAGGGAAAAACGTGAGATATATCCTACTAGATCCACCCCTCCGTTTAGATCGAACCTATCGAGTCGAAAATGAAGTTCGAAGCTGGACGGATTGTGCTGTTCGGGCTACATTTTGCGGATGCGTTTAGGGTTTGTGAAGGAGAATCATGCTGAAAAATGGGCAGAGAAAGAAGAATATGGGTGATAAAGGATTTCGGCAGAGAAGGTTTGTATATACCTACAGGTAACGTAAGGAATTGCTTGATAGGTGGTATTTTTTAATTCTTCCTAGTAATTAGTTGAACGTTAACCAATTAGTATGGAAATTCTTTGTTAAGCATTCCTCAAATGAGGTTGAGAAAGGAATGTATATCAGACTTTTATGGTTCATTTATAGCCTGAATACATATATTATAAGTTTGATTTGTTTGCCCGAATTGGGAGCGGTGTTCTAGTGTATCATAGAACTCTAATTGCGGTGAAAACACAATCCTCTTCGTGGATTAGCAGTTCTTTGAGCATTTTCACCGTTGTTCACTTTCACCAAATTCACTGGTTTCACTGTTGGGTTCACTTTATACATGTACTAACTAATAACAAGCAAAATATGCAAATGATACATTAACTTCCAAGCCTGTCTAATCATTATGGGTGTAACAGAGACGTGTAACTAAAACTTGAAGAACGTAAAACTAGCGAGCGGTTTATCTTGTGCTTTTCGACCAGCAACAAAATGCAACTTTTCAGGGTTTGTGTCTTCAACGCTGCTTTGTGTGTAACTAAAAGAGAGTGCTGCTTGGAGGGTTAAAGTGAAATGTGGATATAAAATACTTCAAGAGTAGAGAGAGATGTGTGTTATAACTTAGTAGTTGAGACAAAGAGAAATATAATTAGAACTTACTTCTAAAGAATGTGTGTGGGATCAGAACTTAATGTTCGAATAGTAAAGAATATTGCGTGACCGTTTGGTCGAAGCACGAACAGAGGGCCAACGAGCGACTTCGAGGGATGTTGTCAATTGAACTTTTTGGCTCACTCGCAGAATGTGAGACTGTCTTAGGGCTCGAAATGTGGTAAGGTAAATTCCGAAACGATATTCGATTGTTGTCATCTTGAAACGACGTTGGTTATAACAGATTTCTAAGAAATTGTGAAGGACAAATATTTCGCTCATTAGCAGGCCGAAAGGTTTCTACAAAAAAAGAGACATATTTGAAAGGCCTAGATTCCTGACTTGGGGGTCATACTTATTATGTACCTGCATAGTAAATTAAAAATTCCTTGCTCGATGTCAAATCTGAAAAGGCATTTTATATAATAGATTTCAAGAACAGATAAACAAATTTAAGGTAATTAAAAACACATAAACTGACTTCTATTTGATTGATTCTGCCCTTATCATTTCAAAATGAAAATGACGATCAACTTTCATTTCAATTAGAAAAACAGAATAATGATCTGAAAGCTCTCAATAAGCTATTAAGAGTACAAATAAGTTTCCGCCGTACGGAACCCAATTTCCTTGTTTATGAATCATTCCTAATGATTTTAAACATTGTGAGACTGCTTGCTGAGTGACTTCTAATGTTAGAGCAAGTTCTTTTTATGTTTGAGATGAATCTTCCTCCAATAATTCCTCCAATTCTGCATCCTCGTAAATTTTTGGCCTTCCACTGCGATCTTTGTCTTTTACGTCGAAATCACCGTTTTTAAGCTTTAAAATCACTCTCGACACGTTCTCTCATTCAAAGCACCCTCACCATATGCTTCTACGAGCAATTCATGCGCCTCAGCGGCAGATTTCTTTAAATTAAAGAAGTAAACTAATATTTCCCGCAAATGACGCTTACTTGGCTCAAATTTTGACATTTTCAACGTATAAAAGTTATATTTTACCAATATAAAATCAATGATATTAATAGGTTATGTTGTTCTTGAATGTCCAAACTATTTTTTAAGCCGGTTATCATCTGCGAAAGCTAACCGAAACCCCGTGCCGCGCCATCTACAATAAAACGGCGGAAACTTATTTGAACTCCTAATATTAAATTTTGAAAACTTGGATCAGAATTTCTTAGAAAAACTCAGTTTTTCTTCCAATAAACATACGAAATTCTCAAATTCCGTACAAAACTCCAAAAATGAAGAAAATTAATAAAAAATAATGAACCAATATGCTTGATACAATTAAGTATTTTGACCTATAAATTTGGAGCGAATAAATGCCTAATACAAAATTGAATTATCACAAATTTTTCGGATCAACCTTCGAAAATATTCCACGTTTTCAGTCGTCTTTCGAGAGAAGCTGTGATTGATAAACGTGACCTAGAGGTCTAGAATTGACTTGCACAAGATCGAATTCTGGCAGTATCTACCTGTAGAGAACCACCGAGTACCTTTTATATCATACAACAGTGGCTACTGCCTACTTCTCCTTTTTCAGACGATAATGCCCTTATTTATTGTGTCAGAAGCGTAGATGATACCACAGCACATTCGTATTCCTCTATTGGCACCACCGCCTCTGTCGCCCAACCTCAATGCAGCTGAGCATGCTTGGGGCGAGTGTTAGATCAGGCACCACACAGATACTCCAAGAACTCAGGCCGCTTCTTTGCAGTGAATTTGAGCAAGGACATTTCAAAACCGGATCGAAAGCATGCAGAAATTTTTTATGATTCTAATTAACTCTAGAGGTGGTGAAACATCCTATAACTTTTTGTTTTTTCTAGTTTTGAAAAAATGAAATTTTAGTCTCTATACAAGAAACGAAAACTTGGTCGATAGATTTTTAGCGTGTTATTATTCATCGAAATACCCAGAGTATGTACAATTCGCTAGTTGTCCGCTTAGTGAATTTGAGAGAGGTCAAGTTGAAATGTTGCCTGCAGTCGCCTCATCAGTATCTCTAACTAATATACAGCTATTTGACTGAGCATGAAGACAAGGTTAAACACATAGAGAGCTTTGAACGTTCCATAAGAACAATACAACGACAAGATCGCCGATTAAATCATATCGCTCTCAGGAATGAATTTAGCAGCACCTGAGTCAGCGAAAATAAGTAGTTTGAAGAATATGATCTGATAGTTCGCATTTGTATAGTATACCGCCAAATACGAAGTTTTTTTGCCTTTTCTTATCACCCCATTAAGTGATACTCCTCATAGTTAAACATTCACATGAAAAAAATTAATCTATATAAGATTTATCTGATGAATCTTTATCTTCTTTGCTACTACCATCACTCTCATAAAAATTTTTAGAATTAAATTCATGTCTTAAAAGAACAGCTTATACTTAATCGACGTATAAAATTAAAACTCAATATACAATATTAAATCGAATAAATAACCCAACAAATATATAAATTAAATATAATATAATTGTGAATTATAATTACTAAATAAATATTTGAAAGAGACAAAATTTTGTTTCCAATCTTAAAATTATGAAAACTGATTCCTTTTCAAAAATACAGAACATAATTCAAGGAAAATATAATTTATTTGAAAGATTAAATATTTTTGAATATTTAATATATTTAAATATTAAATATATTTGAATATTAAAATAAGTTACTTTAAAAATCTCTCAAAACATGTATTATATCTTCAAAAAACAATTAGAATTCCGATAAGGTATTCGTCGGTCCAATTTCACATTCAAAAAATAAAAATAATCAACAAAAAATATATGGCACCTGACAAAACTGATATTCTTGATTTGAACACATAAAACTTCAAACTCCAAGATAGTCTATGTTCGTCACAAAAATCAGAGGAAGCTGTTAGGTATTATATGGTTTTCTTTAAACCACTTGATATTCCATAATGAGTGAAATTGGTTTTATTGGTGTCACCTTTGAATTCACTTTTCACAACTTAATATCTAATCACAAATATATAATGTAGATAATATAGTAAATTCACTTCCAGGCCTTTAGTGCGTTATGAGTAACTAAGAGAGAGAGAGAGAGAGAGAGTTTCTTGGAAGTTTAAAGTGAAAAATGCGAATATAAAATAATTCTAGCGTAGAGATAAAAATGTTTTACAAGTTACGAGAGCTTACTTCAAGGGGATGTGCGTGGGATCAGAACTTGTCTTCAACTGAACTTTTCTATCGCGTGACCTGCCTAGCGCTGGGGATGTGTTCAACTATTGCCTTTTTTCTCTAACTAGCGAACGAGAGAGTGAGTTTGGGCCCGAAAAGGTGGCTCAGGTAATTCCGATACGACAATAGCCTTGAAACAGCTAAAACGGTTCTAATGGTTTTCTAGGAATAATCTGAGGGAGAAATATCCTTCCTTCTTAATTGGTGTTTAGGCCAGCTTAGGTTTCTAGGAATTAATCTAAGAGAGTAATACCTTCGTTTCCTAATTCATGTTTAGGCCCGTTCAGGTTTCTAGGAATTAAATGATTCATATTTGAAAGGCCTATATTGTTGAACTATGGGGACGTAATTGTTACGTACCTGCAAAGTGAATTAAAAATTTTTTGTTCAAAGTAAATTTGAACAGGCATGAATCTACAAATTGAAAAAGTTGTAGTAAGTAACCTAAGGGTGAGTTCGCTTTGTGTAGAGATATATGGAAGGTTTATGTAAAGTGGGCTTAGCATTAGAGTAAACTCTACCGCTCTTCATCGAACAGATGAAGAAGTTGGACGAGTTCACTTTTAGCATCGCTTTTCGACCATAATATCTTCCTGCCTCCACGTGTATGACACTCGATTTTTCCCGACCTACTCGCAGCACAACAATTAAGCGCTCCCTCCAAAATTGAAAATTTATATTCCTGTGCTTCCGGCAACCAAATTGAATCTGGGAGTTTCTGTATCAAGAAACAATGGAATACAACATTAAGGACATTATTCTGGCGGAAGTTAAATGAGGAAGTGTTGTTATCCTCGTTTATGAATATTCAAAATAATTAGAACGCCCTGCTTGTCTCCGAGGTGAAACTTGGAGGGCGCGGGTCTTATCCAAGATTATACGAACTACCTTACGTTCGGCTTATTAATTTCCGTGGGACTTGCGCCATTCAATTTGCTCGCCTGCTTTGCTAGAAGGCATCGCGATATACACATAACGGCCTCTGGGTTTGAGGAACAGCATCAGTTAACGAATATTCATACAGATGGATAATGAGGGTTAATGGAGTCGAAATGAAGACTTTTTCGCAAGTTTGCCTGGAATTGAAGGTATTAAAAATTTATGAGAGCACTCATTTTACATCTGAAGATTACATGCATCGAATAAAGATATATAAATTGTTAAATAATAATGATCGTAACACTCTTTAGAACTCCACTCAAATAAAATTGAAGGAAATTTCAATGAATTCGTTCATGGAAGGTAATTTGTGTTCTTAAAACCTACTTATTTCCTACTATTGGGTCCTTTTCAGAAAAAAATTATTCTATCTCTTATAGATCAAATCAGTTAATTTTCAATTGAAATAAATTAATTCGGCTGATCTGTACCAAATATCATCAATAAGGAGTGTGAACTTTGGTAATAGAAAATTCTACAAATCAAGACAGTGTAACATAGATCTGTATAATAATTCCATTCTCAAATAAACTGGATAAGGTTTTGATGACCACAGGGTCAAATTGCACAAATGCGCACGTTTCAAACTGGTTGTTTTTCATAAGTGCAATGTATGCCAGTGACTAAAAATGTATTCGCTATACACAGTGACACTAAAATATTAATCATACACTAGCGCCATCTAGAGTATGCAAACATACATATGTAGCGTGCCCCCTCAGAACGTGGCGTGCCAGCTCCTCTCGAAGAATTCTACTCTGCTCTGCTACAGCTTCCGATGTAGCATATAACCCCGACGAACCTGCCCATTCATTTGGAGGCCTTAATTGGTCCCATCCATCATTTCGAAGTAGCCTTTCCTTTCATTTCACAGATTGCCGCTGGAGATGGTACCGCGACCAGACCAGCCGCGGACTGTTTCCTTGCCTGATTCCCAGCGCCCTATTCCGTGGCCTTACCGACGCTCACTGGGAGAGGAGTATGTAGCATGCCCACTCTGTACGTGGTATGCCAGCTCCTCTCGACGAATTCTACTCTGCTCTGCTGTAGATTCCGATGCAGCATATGAGGGGGCGCGGCAGGTAGCAAAAAATACCTCAAAGATCCGCCCTCACCGGGGTTAAGTAGGGCAGAATACCTGCGTTCGATGACTAACGTTTCCATGAGGAACGGGATCGCTTTGGCGTCACAGGCAGGGCTGCTTACCTCGACTGTCTGTAGAGTTTCAGGTGCATAGATTTTGAATGAAGCGCCTTCTCTTTTATTAACACAGCATTCCTAAAGAGCTGCTTCACATACAAGACAAATCTTTGAGAGCTAATTCATGTAAAGGAATATATTCCCGATACTGTCACGTTGCAAAAGCAGAAAAAACTTCTTTTGTAATAATAATATACCCTAATACTCATAATTAGCATATTTATAATAGAATAAATTTATTCGGCTGATGGCTGATCTGTACCAAATCTTATACCTTTAAATGAGCAATTCTTTGTAGATATATATATGTATATAAAATAAAATAAGAAGGAACGGTTTTTTACTTGATAGAAGGATTATTACAAAATTTGAATATCAAAAACAGATTTAATCTGTTACTCTTCTACACTTAAAATTTCAAAAAAATTTTTTGGAGAAACTTTAAGAATTAAATCTTTATAAGCACTGCTCATATTTAATGTTTGATTTGATATTGCATGATGAATTTTGATTTTATACGTCTATTAAATATGAGCAGTGCTTATAAATACATTAATTTAATTCTTAAAGTTTCTTCAAAAAAACTTTTTGAAATTAAAAGTGTAGAAGACTAACAGATTAAATCTGTTTTTGATATTCAAATTTTATTTATATATATATAATGTAAATATATATATATATATATATATATATATATATATATATATATAAATATATATATAATTGGAATCTCGGAATCGGCTCCAATGATTTTCATGAAAATTAGTTTGCAGGTGGTTTCGGGGGCGATAAATCGATCTAGCTAAGATTCATTTTGAGAAAATGTCATTTTATTCGTATTTTATCGATAATCAACTTAAACATAGACTTACTAAATATGAATCTTCCTGACATCTATTGGCGAATAATAATACTATTTTTTTAGCAACCAATTGCTTCAACGACACAACAACACTAAAGCTATTCCAGCAGATGGCGTTGTTAGGTAACACGAAGCCAATGGGTGTTTGCTTTGAGGTTAGACTAAGAAAATCAATTGTTTATTTATATTATTTGTGTCTTCTTTATGCACGTGTTCACATAAAAATGCCTAAATGATCTTGAAAGAAAAGGCTTATAATCAACTTTTACGATCCATTGGAAATTCGGATCTCCCTTTCGGTGGAAAAGTAATAGTACTAGGACAAGATTTTCGCCAATGTCTGCCTGAACAGCCACGTGCGAATAAAACTGAGTTATTAGATCTTTCTATCAAACGATGCTCCTTATGGTCTGTTTTTAAGACTTTTAAACTAGAAGAAAATATGCACGTTGATATAGAGCAACGTCAATTTACTGATTATTTACTAAAATTAGGCAACGGCGAACTGACTCTAAATGCTATGGAAGAAATTGAATTGCCACAGAAATCATTTCAAGCAACAATCTTATTGATGAAGTATTTGGTAACTGCTAAGCAAATGAAAATGATGAGCGGATGAAAGATAGAGCAATACTCGTGCCTCTCAACAAAGATGTTCAAAAGAGAGTACAAAATTTACTATAGCAATGACTCAATGAAAAATCAACCTGAAGGAGCAGTTGAATTCACAATAGAATTTCTCAATAGTGTCAACATTTCAGAGTTGCAACAACACGAACTAAAATTGAAAAAAAAACGTTAATAATATTGTTCCGTAATTTAGATGTGTCAGAAGGGCTATGCAATGGTGTGAGACTCATGGTCACAAGTCTGTGCAATCACATAATAAAGGCAAAAATTGTCACTGGTGAACAATCCGGCAAAGAAGTACATATACCTTAGACTCATCAATAGGACAACTGGGATGCACCATGCAGCGTCACCAATTTCCCGTTAAATCTGCATTTGCCATGACCGTTCACAAATCCCAAGGGCAAACTGTTATATTATATTATATATATATATATATATATATATATATATATATATATATATATATATATATACTAAGTAATTGATTGATAAACTGTAAAAAATCAGGTATTTGCTTCTAATATAATATTAAACTAATTGCTCTCATGATTTTTTTCTTTGATTAACCAGGTCATATTTTTTTATCATTCTGTCCATAAGATCCAGAAAAAATTTTATTCATATTTCATCATTTTATTAGTATGTAATTCGTACTTAAATATAATTTCTAAAAAACACAATTTATAAAAAAAAATACCGAGCAAAGCTCGCTCATCCAGGTACTATCATTAATACGGAATGAGATCTATGTTAATAGAAAGTTCTCTAAATCGAGACAGTGTAACTATTACCATAGCTCACACTCCTTTTTGATGATATTTGGTAAAGATCAGCAGAATTAAATTATTTGAATATGAATATGCTAATTATGACCATTAGAGCATATTATGGTCTGACTGGAGGAAAGCTTTTTTACCTCTATAACGTGAAAATATCGGGAATACATTTCTTTACTTGGATTAGCTGGTAAAGGTATGTCTTGTCTGTATATTTGCATAATCAAGATGGCACTGGTGTATGATTAAAATCTTAGTGTCTCTGTGTATAGCGAATATAAATACTTGACAGATTTGTTGTCACTGATATACGTTTCACTGATGAAACGTGCGCATGTCTGCAGTTTGCCCCTGTGATCAACAAAACCTTACCGAGTTTGTTTGAGTATGAAATTATTATACAGATGTATGTTACAATGTCTCGATTTGTGGAACTTTCTATTACCATAGCTCATATTTCTTATTATTGATAGTTAATTTTCATCTCATTTAATCGAAACATTATAGGAGGAGTAGAAAAAACTTCATGCGGTTCTGATAACAGATGTCGCTACGTATTTATTATTCCATTGTATGATCTGTTAACACCTTCATACTGAAGTGTGATATTTTTTTTCTCTGTGATTCCCTATGTAAACAACATAGTTTCTGTGTGCTCTGAAAATGTCAACTTTTGTACCGAATAATGGGTTTTTGCGGGTACTTTTACTTCATCACGTCTAATGAAGAAAATGGCTGCCGAAAGTAATCGTATGTTAGTGGATGGTGACCATGCTCCAGTTTAAGGAACGTGTCAGAAGTGGTTAGCTCGATTGAAAACATTTTTGATTTGGAAGACGGAGAATGACTCGGTGCGCCACCAAAGTTAAACTAGAGGCAATACTCGATGAAGATCGAGAACGCAACAGAACCTCGGGAAAATACTTGAAGTCAGTCAAACAGCCATGCCAACGCTTTAAAGCAATGAGAATGATCTGAAAGGTATGAAATTGGGTGCCGTATGAACCGATGCCAAGAGACATTGAACGCTGTTTTTTCACGTGTGAAAAACTGCTTCAACGGTAAAAAATAAGCAGATTTTTGCATCGAATCGTATTCAGCGTTGAAAAATGGGTCCATTATGAAAATCTTAAACGTCGGACAACTTACGGATATATCATCATCAACTGTCAAGCCGAATATTCACCGAGAGAAGATCATGCTTTGTATTTTTTTTAAACATCTTTATTATTAAATAGTACTACAACAATCAACATTTTGTGCATGTCGAATCAGTGCTTTTACATAGCTTTGGCCTCGAGATTTAAATAATTCCAAATAATTATCAACAGTCTTACATTGACTAGGTGGTAAATTGTATCAACTATCTTAACAACCCTAATATAGCATTTAAGTTTCATCTGTTTCAACAAACATTCAGAAAGTTTTTACATTTTTTAACAAATAGTGGATAGGAATGGGCAGATCTACTGTCCTCACTTAAACCATTAAAACTTTTAGATGCAAGATGAAAATGATTATCTAGACCTATGTTAGTTCTACTATGAGAAAGACATATGTTCGAGTGTGGTCTTGTATTATGATCATGAACTGCATCAGTCGATTGAAAACTGGTGTTTGATTTCTGTATGTTATTAAGTATTCTATATACAAGCTTGCACTGTTCGAGCTTCAATACACTCACTAATTGAGGTATATTCAATTCCTTATGCTAATCATTTGTCGATGTAAAACATTCATAGTTGAACAAAAATTTTAAAAATTTGTTTTGCATAACTTCTATTTAATTTAATTTTACCACATATACTTTCCATATAGGCAGCAGATATCTTAAGTGTGTTAAGCAAAAGACAGCATACATATATTTTTTGTTTTAAATGAAATGTAGTCTCCGCACTTATTTTGTGTCGATATTTATTTTCAATTTGCTAGAGTACAGCCAACTGAAAAACGTATTATCCCCTCTCAATTTCCCCTGTGTATACTAAATCAAATGTTGCAGATAAGGTGCTACTTTTTTATATGAAATCAACCTGGAAAGTATCAAATAGGGAATGCACCTGTGAAAAATGTACCACATTTTTTCAAATCACCTTTTCAAGTATTTTAGAGAGTACACTGATTACATAAATCGGTCTATAATTGTTCATTAATTTCTGCGGATTTAAAAATAGGACATACTTTACTTGTTTTAAGCTCTCTGGGAAAAATTCCAGAGTTTGATGCCTGATTTACTAATGATATTATTGGTTCTTGTATTCAATATTTCAGGTTAATTAAAAACACAGTGACTTCATCATACCCAGGTGCCGATTTTTTTTCAAATTTCATCATAATTCTACTTACTTCCTATTCGTTAAATCTAAACTAGATATCAAGTTATCACAGAAAATCTCCCTAAAAGTGTTTTTTATTCCTGATCTATTTACATAGCTAGTTACATCTTTAACAACAGTTTCTCCTATCTCCACAAAATATCGGTTGAAAGAATCCAGAATTTACATATTTTCATCAACAATTCTACCTGAATTGTTTCAGCCGTTATTATTTGGTACTTGATCATAATTAAAACAAATTGTAGAAATTACTATGTTTTACTACCAATAAAAAGATATATTACACATTTTCTTGTGACTCGAGTTTCGGGAAATGAACTATCCCATCATCAGACAACTGAAGACCTAACAGTGGTACAGAGGTATTTAAACTAAAGTGATAAATATTTTAAATATTTCAATAGATTCTAGGTAACACCTAATAGTGGTACAGAGGTTTACAAGCGGAACGTGATAAAAACCGGATTAAAAAAGGGGGGCCTTCTTACAGATATCGGAATGTCGGCAATCAATAAAAGGTTGTTAAACAGATGGTACCTATTTAAATATCTCAAATAATTTTTGGGGTTACTTAGCTCCGTGCAGTCATTCATTATTTTCACATTATTATTTTGTATATCTCAAGTATTTGGATTTACATAGCTCCGTACAGTCATTCTTTATTTTTTACATTATTTTTATTTTGAACGAATTTGAAAATTTCAATAATCAAGTTTTTTTTTTGAATCTACATGTAAACTTTTCTTAGGATTTTCTTTCAAAGGAATTTCAGGAATTACTGTTTTCTAAAGAATAATTGGCAAAAGTTGAATTATCGTTTACTTTTCGTTAAATTCATTTTATTTTCGTTGAAAAAGGTTTTGAACAGATGCTTCTTTTTAAAGTAAAATATTTGAAATATTCAAAAAGTAACATCTGTTTAAAACCTTAAAACATAAAATGAATTTAACGAAAAGTAAACAAAAATTCAACTCATTCTTTAGAAAAGAGTAATTTCTTTGGACAAAAGAAAATCTTAAGAAAATTTTACATGTAGATTCAAAAGAAAAGAAACTCGATTATTGAAATTCTCAAGTTCGTTCAAAATAAAAATAATGTAAAAAACAATGAATGACTGTACGGAGCTATTTAAATCCAAATATTTGAGAAATACAAAAAATAATGTAAAAATAATGAATGACTACGGAGCTATGTAACCCCAAAAATTATTTGAGATATTTAAATGGGTACCATCTGTTTAACAACCTTCTGTCGATTGCCGACATTCCGATATCTGTTAGAAGACCCCTCTTTTTTAACCCGGTTTTTTATCACGTTCCGCTTGTAAACCTCTATACCACTATTAGGTGTTACTTAGAATCTATTGAAATATTCAAAATATGTATCACTTTTGTTTAAATACCTCTGTACCACTGTTAGGTCTTCAGTTGTCTGATGATGGGATAGTTCATTTCCCGAAACTCGAGTCAGAAGAAAATGTGTAATATATCTTTTTATTGGTAGTAAAACATAGTAATTTCTACAATTTGTTTTAATAACAATTCTACCTGTTTGTTTGCCAAAAAAAAATATTTATGTACTTCCACTGCTTTTTGGTATCATGATCCTTAGATTCCCAATTTTTTCGAAAATACTAATTTTTTGCAGCTTTCATCAGAATCTTGTACTCCTTAAACTGAGCTTCCAGCTGAGGAATTTTTGGGTTTTTATTTTTTTGATTATATACTCGATCTCTCAATTTAATCATATCTAATATATTTTGATTGATTCATTGATTTACTATTCTAATTTTTAAAATTTTATTACTATTTGCAGTTTCTCTTTATGATTCTCTGATACATATTTACAGATTTTAAAATTATGTAGGTTTAGGAAATTTTTATATTCTGATTTTCTACACAATCCCGCAGTAAGTCAATATTGATATCTCACACAATGATAGGTTTTTTTTGGATATTTTAACATAATTATTACAATATAATCAAGAAATAATACTTTGCTACAAGAGGGTGCTTTATATATTGCACTTACTTCCAAATTTTGTTCACTTATATTAATGCATAACCAGTCTATGATTTGTCCCTCTGACGATCTCTCTATTTCTCTAATCTTGATGTGAGATTTTACATAGAGACACCCCGCCTCCTCATCCTTCTCTCCACTTGTGTATAGACGTATAATTTTCAATGTTGTATAAATGACATTCTTCCTTGTTTCGCCATGTTTCCAAGAAAATCAGTCCCTAACTATAGTACGTTCTACATTGTCAAATTTCTAACACTCTGAATATTCATGCAAACAACTTTCATATCGCCTTCACGAGGCCCCAGCTCCTATTGTTGTCGCAGGACATCTTCATTATCCACTAAGAATCACTTTCGAATTCTCATTCCTTCTTAGGAAAATATTTCCATCGCTCATTCAAAGAAACTTGAAATTGTTTTCTTTTTTGAAGGCCCTGGCCATTGCATGCAGTTTTATATTATCCTTTGTAAGCTCATGGTTGAGGTATATTTTGCTGTTGTTTGGGAAACCCAATCTGCTACTTTCTATGTGAAGTCTTTTTTTCGATTTCATCTAATTTTTTCCCCATTGCCATCTTGAAATTCTATTTTTATTGAGCTACTGTTGTTTTTACCCAATCGGTATGCCTTTAATTTTTTTTTTTTTTGATTGGTGCATCTAAACATTGTCCCATTTGTTCAACAGCTTTCTTTAAATTCTCATTTTCTTTAAGTGGCACACCATGCATCAACAGATTATTCATTAGTTTGCTCTCTTTAGACTTATTCAACTGACTTTCAACATATTTCCACTTCTTTTGGGTCATATCATTAATTTTCATTTGCTCTTCATATTTGCTGAGCAAATTCGTATATTTTTGATTCACGCTTTCCAACTTCTTCAAAATATCCATCCATCACAGATCCATGGATCTGAGGCCTTACTAATTCTTTGATACGCCTACTTCGTCATAGAAATACATTGCCTATGCTTCCACTCATAACAAGTTTCACATAGCAAGCCATCCTGGTGATCTTCCAATGTTAGCTTGCAAGTACAGATCTCCTTAGACATATCGTCAACTCCGGCAACGCCGCGCTGTTTGACCACCAGGTATTACGATATCCTCCTTCCGATGCTCCCTGAACCGACCCCGACCTGACCTTGCTGACCGTCAAAATTATCATTATTGTTTGTGTTTTCTCACTAATAATACGTGGTGCCAAGTAAGGGATAATACTTTAAACTTTGAAGGTATAATCAAATTTTCAAAATAAAGCTTCAACAAAAAGCCGAACGAACTCATTTGTACTCCTAATACATATGCTCAACTTCAAATTTGTTTTCGAGTTGTGGTATTTGATATTTGTTGCGATGATTTTGCTAGGCTTCCACTATTCTGATTTTATAATAATTTAATAAAGATTTATTTTCACTAGTAAGAACCCCAAATGCAGGAAATATACAAATAAAAAATGAATTAAAGTATGATATAAGTATATAATATAGGGTGTCCGAATGAAAATTTGACCCTTTAAGAACTCAAAAATGAAGAATTTCCGAAAATTAAAAAAAAACGGGTCAACTTCTGTTTGTTCCAAAAAAAAACCCCAACATGTTTTGAATAGGGAAGAGATGTCGAGTAGTGGTTAGTTTGAATGTAATTTATATTATGTGCACAACCTAGTTAAAATTTTCAAAATCGGTTCACTATTCACGAAATAATGTAATTTGAACTCACCATCAAAAAGTATTGTCGAACAGACAGTTGAACCACCCCAACTCAAAAACCTAAAAGTTTTGAAGAATCCAAAAGTAATTCTGAAATTCAATTTTAAGGAGAAAGAATTCCTGTGACGAAATTTTCATAAAAAAATAACCTGAGGATGGTAGCAACCCCTAATTTTTTTTGATAAGAAAAAGAAGGCGGATGTATTTCAGTTAAAAAGCTCTTCTTGTTCTCTAAACATTGAAATTTTCAAATTCGATGATTTTTTTTAAGGAATTTGATATTGAACATTATCAGAAGCATAACTCAAAATACACCAGATCTGTAAGTTTCTGTTTGAGTTACCCTTTTGATAAAGTTCAATATCAAATTGCTCCAAAAAAACACCGAATTTGAAAATTTAAACTAAGATGTTTAGAGAACAAAAAAATCTTTTTAACTGAAACACGTCCTCATTCCTATTGAAAAAACATTGGGGACTGTTGCCAACCTCATGTGGTTTTTTCGGAATTCTTTCTCTCAATACGGAACTTAAGAATTATTTTTGGATTCTTCAAAACTCTTAGGTTCTTGAGTTTGGGTGGTTCAAATGTCTGTTCAACATCACCTTTTGACGGTAAGTTCAAATTACATTATTTCGTGAATTATGAACCGATATTGGCAATTTCAACCGGGTTGTGCACAGAGCATGAATAAATTTCAAACTAACCAATTGGTTAGTTTGATGTCGAGTATTGACTCGACATCTTTTCTCTATTCAAAAAATGTTGGGAGTTGACTTCACCTTTATGGGGGTAGTTTTTCCGAAACAAACTCATTATGGAAATTCATCCCCCTCAAAATAGAAATTTACCTGTTTTCTGTTTAATCTTCGAAAATTCTTCGTTTCTGAGTTCTGGGGGGTCAAATTTTTGTTGGGACACCCTGTATATTTCACTGAAGACCTGAACGGTGAAAATTAAGTGTCAAATGAATAGATCAGAAGACTATGGCTCTATATAAATCCAAAACAAAAAAGAACTCTCATCATTTCCCCCGACATCAGCGTTTGCTGTCACATCTAAAATCATAGTCCTCCAAACTACTAAGTTTGGATTGAAGTGATCGTCAGAGAAACTCGAAATTTCATCAACTATAGAACACATCAAAATCGATAGTGACTGCATTGTAATGCTTGTTTTGTGAATGGCAAGATCGAACAGAACAAATGCATAGATCTAGAGCCAGAACACCCTATATGAAAGTTTACACAAGCCGAAAGAAAGGATCAATCAATACTTGGTTTCAAAATTCCATGGAGAAATCTGAGACACAGAATTCCTCCCCTAATATGGAACGCGACTACTTGACCGAATCTACGCAATAATGTAGTATGATCGCAATAATGTACTATGATTTCAGAAGTCTTCCCTGGATATTTAATGTGTGAATTCTTGGAATTCGAGGACTGGATTTCAAATAACATTTCAAATTCTAGTCTGATCCTTACAAAAGCATTGAACAGAGAGATTAGCGTCCTTGAGTTCGAAAATCACTTGCAGTTTCATGTGACGAATGTCACATGACGATGTCCTAGCAAGTATATATTCTGTCAAGAAAGTACCGGGAATTATCGATTTAAATCTGGCGGGGCAATGAGGCAGGTAAAATTTTCTTTCCTAGGTTGGTACCACTGTCCTTAATTACTATGCCAAGCTTGAGCGGGATCTGTCAACTAATGTGTTTGCAACAGCTGATTAAGTCAGTCGATGTCAGAGTGCGTGCCGATTTTTTAATATGGGTGATTACGTTGAGCAAAGAATTTGTTTAAAGTTTTGTGTTGCAAATAAATTTTCGTGTGCCGATGCATTGAAAATGTTGCAAAAGGCCTTTGGTGATAATGCTCTATCGAAAACTCGTGCATATCAGTGCTACAGAGCCTTCAAGGACGGTCGTGAAGTGGTCGCCCATCGACGGCTTCGATCGAAGATAACGTCGATAAAATTAAGGAAAGGGTGCTGGAAAATTAGAGCATAGATAAATCTTGAAATATAACGATGATCTATGTCTCGAAACATTATTCATTTACACGTGGTGAGTGGTTTGGTATAGGTTAGTTTTTTGATTTTGATATTTTGAATATATTTCAGGACTGAAGACGGAATTGCTTTGAACTATATTTGTTTTTTGAAGATATAGTGCATGCTTTGAGAGATTTCTGAATTTACTTATTCGAATATTTAAATATATTAAATATTTCAAATAAATTATATTCTTTGAGAGGTCCTTTAAGTGTGTTCATGTTTTTAAGATACAAATGGCGTTTTGAGGGCAAGACCAGAAACAAATTTTGTCTCCTTTAAATATTTATTTATTAATTTTAGGGACTTTCGTATATCTTTTGGTTTATTTATTCCATTTGACATTGTATATTGAGTTTAGATTATATACGTCTATTAAATATAAGCGGTGCTTGTTTTAGACATTAATTTAATTCTAAAAGTTTTTTGAATAAAATTTTTTAAATTAAATTAAAATTGTAGAAGATAAACATATATTAATTTGTTTTAATATTCAAATTTTGTTATATTTCTTCTATCAAGTAAAAGGCCTTTCTATTTTATTTTATGTATAATATATAATTATATCTTGGCTTCAATAAATCTCATTATGCAGTGTCAATGAATTTAAGTAAGCCTTGAAAATAACTCACACTGTTCTTTGATTCTGTTAGAGCATAGATAAATCTTGAAATATAAAGATGATCTATGTCTCGAAACATTATTCATTTACACGTGGTGAGTGGTTTGGTATAGGTTAGTTTTTTGATTTTGATATTTTGAATATATTTCAGGACTGAAGACGGAATTGCTTTGAACTATATTTGTTTTTTGAAGATATAGTGCATGCTTTGAGAGATTTCTGAATTTACTTATTCGAATATTTAAATATTTCAAATAAATTATATTCTTTGAGAGGTCTTTTAAGTGTGTTCATGTTTTTAAGATAGAAATGGCGTTTTGAGGGCAAGACCAGAAACAAATTTTGTCTCCTTTAAATATTTATTTATTAATTTTAGGGACTTTCGTATATCTTTTGGTTTATTTATTCCATTCGACATTGTATATTGAGTTTAGATTATATACGTCTATTAAATATAAGCGGTGCTTGTTTTAGACATTAATTTAATTCTAAAAGTTTTTTGAATAAAATTTTTTAAATTAAAATTGTAGAAGATAAACATATATTAATTTGTTTTAATATTCAAATTTTTTTAAAAGTGGGACTGTTAGAACATCGACTGAATTCATAACCAAGAAACTGAGGATACTATCAAGACCAGCGGTCACACCATCGGACAACATTTCGGAGCTATTAGGGGTTAAAATGAGTTCGTGTGATTATGATAATATATATCACTACTGGTGTGTTATTCCACTGTTTCATTTGCAACACCGTCATTTTGAAGTGTCATTATTAGGCTTTTTTGGTCATTTCGCTGAAGTGTAAACAACATAGTTTCTGTGTGCTCTGAAAATGTCAACTTTTGTAAAGACTAAAGTGTTTTGCGGGAAGTTTTAATTCATTACTATAGTATGAAAAAAAAGGCCCCCGAAAGTCATCATATTTTAGTGGATGTCATTCTCTAGATATACGAATGTATCAGAAGTGGTTTGCCTGATTCAAAGTAGCAATTTTAATTTGGAAAACGAAGAACGACAATGAGCGCAACCAAAGTTTGATGATGAAGAAGGCAAGACTCAATAAGGATTCATCATAAATGCAAGTGGAACTCGCAAATCCTGACACTTGAAGTCACTCAAAAAGCCACATAACATCGTTCAAAAGCAATAGGAATGATCTGAAAAATAGGAAATAGGGTCTTCACGTGTGTGCAACTGCTTCAACGGCAATAAGGAAGAAGGTTTTTGCACCGAATTTTGACTGGCAATGTAAAGTGGGTTCATTACGATAACACAAATTGTGAGCCAACGTATGGACAACTCATCATCAACTGTCAGGCCGTAATAAATATTCATGGCGAAATGATCATGCTGAGTAAGATCAAGCATTGGAAGTCTTACCTCACCCGCCATACAGCCCAGAAGACATTGCTTCTTCCGATTTCCCTCACTTCCAATCAATTCACAATGAACTGGCTGACCAATACTTTTCCAATTAATATGAAGTCAAAAATGGATAAATACATGTAGATATTAGCAGCCAAAGAGCCGGCAATATTTTGCGATGAGATCTGCCAATTGGCAAATATGGAAAGAAGTAGTGGCTAGCAATGGAAAATACGTCGAACTTTGAATGAATAATCAATTCCTCAGAAAGCTTCAATTTTTGATAAAAAGCTACTTGAACTTATTTATACTCCTATAGTTGCTCTCTTATAATTTGGCTGAATTCCAAACAGACATCATAATTATCCTCATTACGTTTCTGCGCTATTCTATACGGATGTAATTTATTCTTCTTCAAAATGGATCGTACTCTAGTTCTATGATCTGAGACACATATATTACAGCTGCCTTGTATCGGATGTTTTTTAAGAGTGATATAATTTTCGATTAGGATGACTGTGATATGACAGAAGGTAGAAGCCATATTGTTTTCACCTTTCTGTTCAGTAAACATTGACAAATTATCATGGAAAGACTCACGTCGCAACAACGTTTACAAATTGTTGAGATTTATTTTCAAAATCAGTGTTCTATTCGCCAAACTTATAAGGAAGGCACTTCGTGAAATTTATGGTTTACGTAAGCGTCCATCAGAGCAGGTTATTCGACGAACTATCGATAGATTTCGGACAACATTTTCTCTACTCGATGCAACAACAACAACAAGACAAAATACTGTACGTACAGAAAGAAATATCGCTGCTGTGAGTCATAGTGTTAATGATGATCCAGATTTGTCTATTCGTCGACGTTCACAACAAATTGGACTCTGTGCATCCACCACATGGAAAATTTTGGGTGATGATCTTGGTCTACACACATAAAATATCCAACTGGTTCACTAATTGAAGCGACTTGATCATCATAAGCGTCGTTTGTTTGCTGATTGGGCAGCTTGAAGTTGATCCACTTTTTTATTGTAAAATTGTGTTTAGTGATGAAGCTTATTTCTGGTTGAATGGCTATTTAAACAATCAAAATTGCCGTATATGGAGTGAAAAAAACCTCAAGAAATTCTGCAGGTTCCATTGCATGCTGAAAAATGTATGTATGGTGTACTTTACACGCTGGAGGCACCATTGGTCCATATTTCTTTAAAAACGATGCTGGGACTAATGTTACAGTGAATGGTGCTCGTTACAGATCGACGATCAATGATTATTTGTTTCAAAATTTGAATGGTATCGACCCGGAAGTGTTTTGGTTCCAACAAGATGTTGTTACACCTCATGCTGCTACCGTTACAATGGATTTATTGAAAGGAAGATTTGGCGATAACATTATTTCGAGAAATGGTCCAATTAATTGGCCTCCAAGATCATGCGACATAACTCCACTGGATTATTATCCTTGGAGTTATGTCAAGTCATTGGTTTATGCTGCTGAACCAGAACAAATAGACGCTTTGGAATCCAACATAGCTCGTGTTATTGATGAAATAAGGCCTGAATTACTCGAAAAAGTGGTTCAAAATTGGTCTGGTCGAATAAGGTTCCTCAGAACTAGTCGTGGTGGACATATGCCGGAAATTATGTTTAAATCATAAATATCAAGAATTTATCATTCAATTAAAAAAAAATTGCTTCAGTTTTAATTTAAATGTATTTTATTCAAATTTAAAGTTTCATCACTCTAAAAAAACACCCGATACTTAACGTATGAGTAAGATAAAATATATCAATACTGCAACTTCATTATCTTCATTAACTACAAGCTTGTTCATTTCATGTTTATACTCAGTAGAATTCACGCCTGATGAATTTTTTTTTCTAACTCTAGAACATACTTTCTACTGCAACATCTATCTTGGTACTGTTCAGTAAATACTTGATCTATTCTATTAGCACATTTATTCTTCATAAAATGAGTAAAATTTGTGTCTACCCTTTTCGCAGTTAAATAAACCATAGTATTTCATCTTCAAAAACACAATAAAATAACCTTCTAGCCAACACATTAGATACTAGAAAATTATTCGAAATTAACTAACTTCACGTGTGTTGTTTATATCGTATCCATTTGGAATTTTTACAAAAAAGTGCCACAAAACACTGCAAAATTAGAAATACAAAGTTATTATAATACTCGAAAATTCTTCGAATCGGGACAGTGCAACTTACGTCTTTGTAACAGTTCACAAAATTTTACCTGCGTACAAATAAACGTAGTCTGTAGCTCTCCCACATTATAACAATTCCCTGCAGGAAAGCCTTACATACTCAGGACGGGATAGGTAAATATGAATTTATGCACCCTGAAGGACGTCTTCATACCGTCTCGGCAGTGGTGAATTCTTGCATATTTTATGGCTATATTTCCTCAACTACGGGAGAAATCATTGGATATTTCGGGCATGTTGAGCGTATCGAGACTCCCCAGAGAGTTAGAGCGAGTATTCGAATTTTCGATGCTAAAAAAAGGCGAATATTTGTCTTGTTGCGCTAAATAAGCTAATTATTTTTTTTATGCTGATGATGGTTTTGGTTGGTGATAGTAATTACCTTCCGACTTTTCTAGTTCATCTAATTTGGTGTATTTACTATTCAATGGTGACAAATTTTAAACTTTTTTGTCAGGGACTATAATTCAATTCGTATTGTTCAACACATAAAAATTATCGAAAGTTTGAGATAATGAAAATAGTGAAGCTTTTTTCATACTATGTATCGGGTGTTTTTTTCAGAGTGATTGAACTTTAAATTGAAATAAAACACATTTAAATTACAACTGAAGCCAAATTCATTTTATTTGAAAGATAATTTTATGACATTTTTGTTTTAAAAATAATTTCTGGCATATGTCCACCACGACTAGCTCTGAAGAACTGCATTCGACCAGACCAATTTTGGACCAGGCCTTATTTCATCAATAACACAAGTTATGCTGGCTTTCAAAGCGTGTATTGTTTCTGGTTTATCAGCATAAACCAATGACTTGACATGACTCCAAAGAATATAATCCAGTGGCGTTATGTCGCATGATCTTGGAAGCCAATTAATTGGACCATTTCTCGAAATAATGTTATCGCCTGATCTTTCTTTCAATAAATCAATTTTCACGGTAGCAGCATGAGGTGTAGCACCATATTAGAACCAAAACACTTTTGGGTCGATACCATTCAAATTTTGAAACAAATAAACAAATAATCATTGTTTTTTTTTTTTTTTAATTTAAAAGGGATTAAATAAAAACATATTCAATAAAATTTCCACATTTATTGTGTTTCAACAATATTGTAATACTACATTTGCAACAATTGTTCCGCCAAATTCTTGGCTTCTTCAGGCGAGTTCGATGTTAAACTACTCTAAAGATTTATTTTTCTCCTTATATATTTCTCAAGATGGAAGAGGGGGGAACGGTATTCTAAATACTTCTGGGAATTTTTATGGCATGTTTATCAATGGTGATCTGTTGACATCGGTTTGGTCATTAAGAAAGATATTCTGCCTGTTATATCTGTTAATTTCTTTTGCTTCTAGAATATGAAGTCTTCTACTTTTGTTTTCTATGTGTAGAATTTTGTAGGTTGAATCAAACATATGTCCCTCGTCTAAAAGATGGTTCGCATAAGTTGAGTTCTGTTTTTTATTAAGGAAACTACTCAAATGTTCTTTAATCCTCTTCTTGAAGTTCCTTCCTGTTTGTCCAATATATACTTTCTGGCATGAACCACAATTCAACTTATATACTCCCGATTTTTTGTTTTTATCTAATTTGTCTTTATTATTTTTGATTAAATTACTTAAAGTATTATTGGTTTTGAATGCTTTATTGAAATTCCGTTCGTTTTTCAAAAAATTTGCTACTTCTATTGATTTTTTACCTGTGTAATTTAGTGTTATATATCTATTCTGTTCTATTTTTTCGCTTTTGGGGTATATTAATGTTAGAGCTTGCTTTAATAAGAATTTATTCAATATTTGGTCCACAATGTCAGGTTTGAAATCAGTAATAAGGAGAAAAAATAAATTTTTAGAGTAGTTTAACATCATAAGAAGCCAAGAATTTGGCGAAACAATTGTTGCAAATGTAGTGTTACAATATTGTTGAAACAAAATAAATGTGGAAATTTTATTAAATATGTTTTCATTTAATCCCTTTTAAATTAAATGAAAATGGATTTCCATCAAGTGAGGACCTCCACCATTCAAAATAATCATTGATCATCGAACGCTTCCGAGCACCATTCACTGTAACATTAGCTCTAGCATCGTTTTTAAAGAAATGTGGACCGATGATGGCTCCAGCGTGTAAAGCACACCATACAGTGCATTTTTCAGGATGCAATAAAACCTGCAGAACTTTTAAAGGATTGTTTTCACTCCATATATGGCAATTTTGATTGCTTACATAGCCGTTCAACCAGAAATGAGCTTCATCACTAAACACAATTTAATGATAAAAAAGTGGATCAACTTCATGCTGTTCTAGGGCCCAATCAACAAACAAACAACGCTTATTATGGTCAAGTGGCCTTAGTTCTGGAGACATTCGCATCTTGTATGGTTGTAGACCAAGATCATTACGCAAAATGTTTCATATGGTGGATGCACAGCGTCCAACTTGTTTTGAACGTCGAACGAATAGACAAATCAGTATCATCATTAACACTATGACTCACAGCAGCGATATTTTCTTCTGTACATACAGTTCTTTGTCTTGTTGCTGTTGTTGCATCGAGTAGAGAAAATAATGTCGGAAATCTATCGATTAATCGACGAATAAGCTGCTCTGAAGGACGATTATGCAAACCATAAATTTCACGAAGTGCTCCATAAGTTTTGCGAGTAGAACACTGATTTCAAATTTAAAATTTAAATTTCAACAATTTGTTAACGTTGTTGCGGCGTGAGTCTTTCCATGATAATTTTTCAATGCTTACTGAACGAAGGATGAGTTTAACGTGACGCATTTACCCTAAGGCTTTATGGTCACGGCCCCCCTGGGCAAGGGATAAAGATGCGCCGAATCAGCGCGCCATTCACCGGGGTACCTGACTTTCAGTACGGCTTTAGTTTCCAAGACCTACACCCTCACTGGCGGAAGAGGCCTATCTAACGTCTTGTAGCTATGCAGGCTACTTCCCGAAATGGAGACGCAACTCACAGGCCGAGGGGATCAGAACCCTGCTAACTCAGCGTGCGGGCTTTCAACCACTGCCTCCACGAAACCTAGCCTCTAATAGGGCGGCCGGGATTGCTCCCGGGGGCTACCGCCCATCCCGTGGTAGTAATTAACGTCATTACTGGTACATGCTCCGGGGACGTATTCCCTATCAATTAAGGACCTTGGAATGCAGGCCTTGCTGAGGCCAGCACATCAGGTAATGCGGATTTACTGATACGCGTCGGTTCTTCTGAAATTGATATCCGTCAGAGGGTGACAGGCAGATCCGGCCACACCCGGCACCGCACCCACCCAAGGATCTACCCCAGCAGACCGGTCCATTTCACGAACAGCTCAGGTTGTTATGCCTGACGTCCCCTAATTCATGGACCTTGCGGCACGAGGAATTACCGAGATCTATATGGGCCGCTCATTTCTTTGCGAGTCTGCTGTTAGGGCTTCTCCCCAGGGAAAGTGACACCCAGCTAGGCCGGAGTATACCCAGCGCGCAATCAGACGGACTCTCGTTCCGTTTTACCACCAGAAGATCACCGCCTTGCATTAACTCCAACTCCCATAAGGGGACAAAACATCGCCCTGTCCTACCCATTTCTGGGCAGGGACTATCTCAAAGAGTCTACTTATCGTGTTCTTTTTCTCCCGACCACAACTCTGGAATTATTCTCCATGCATTCGTACCTCTCTCTCGTCTGGATTAACTAGCTCAATTCGCTCTTCCCATGCATGCTCTCGTTACTCCTTCCAGAATCATTCTCCTGGCCTTTATGTACTCGACACAGTCGAATAACACATGGGATCAGGACACAATCTCCCCACACAGACATATGTCGCTCCCTTTTCCTTTTATAAAGGAACTCATTCAAGCTCCTATAGCCCGTGAGGATATAATCCAAACACAGACCAGGTAAAAACCATCCATTCTTTTCCACAAACATTACATCCGGGATAAAGACGAATGTGATCCTCCCTTTACTGCTTACATTCCATCTTCTTTACCATTCTTCCCTCAGTGTTTTCTTTACCACATCTATTCTTTCCATGAGACCAACGTCTCTTTCACCAGCAAACTTTCGATCGCACTCATCCAAGGCCAAGCCCATTTTGAGCTTGTACCTTACAGCCATCTCAACAGCCACATAGGTCCCATGGAAAGACATTCATCAACACATTCATGACTTAGGTGCACATCCGAAGGCATGCCCTCATCACAACCCCCTGAGATCTGTTGATCCCAGCCCATGCATACCCATGCACCATTGATCCATACCAGGCCGGAGCCCTATATATGGCGCATGCTCAAAACACGCCACCATATACAACGGTCATAGGCTTCCTTTTTAAGCCCCATTCTTTCTTGGGCACTCTTCTCAAACACCCCGCCAGCTTCGCCAACTTTGCTCTGAGCTCCGAGAAGTGGCCAGTAAACCTGAGCCCCTCCTCCACTATTATGCCTAGGTACTTAGTACCCCTTACATACTTCACAGCCTTTCTATTCAAGCGTACATTAGGACACCGACTAGCGGCCAACCTCCCTTTTAGCAACATGCAAACTGTCTTCTTCTCCGATACAGCCACTCCCACTTTTGAGGCCCATTCGCTCAACAGACTCAAACAATAAGTAGCCTTCGTCTTCAATTGGAGCCGACTCCAACAGGAGGAGCACGTCATCCGCATACGCAACAACCTCATATCCCTCTGACCCATACTGTTCCAACAGCTTATTCACGCATACATTCCACACCTCGGGTCCAGTAATTGAACCCTGTGGACATACTCTAGTGATTATATGCACTACCCTGTCATATGCATCCATCACTCTCACCTCTCTATCATAGAAGTTAGATTCCCACAATGCCATTTCTTCACATCCCTCATCATTCAACCTGTTCAGGATATACTTCCATTCCAGGTGGTCAAATGCACCTTTAAAATCCACAAATACTCCCAGCAATGCTTACTGAACAGAAATGTCAAAACAACATGGCTTCTACCTTCTGTCAAATCAGTTATCCCTATCGAAAGTTCTATCACTCTAAAAAAGCAGCCGATATATGTAAAGTAGAACAAGAAAATATTTTGCATGATCTTGTATTTAGTTGAACAAAACATACAATCAGAACAAGAAATAATGAAAACTTTGATACGTCAGAATATGTAATATATTCTAAGTATCAAAAATTTTCTTATGAAATATTATGAAAAGGAAAACGCATACAGAATATGGCATTAAAAAATATTATGATGATGGTGCGTCTGCAACGTCGTCTCATGCCAAGAATTACATTATCCAGTTGTTCGTGAGGAATCTCATTTTAAGATTGCTGAAACTGAAACAAAAAACAATGACTTATCCAATAGGAAATAGATAAGAGAAAGAAGATGTCTGATGTGCTTCAAAAAATGGCCTACGATTTGAGAAATTATTTCGATAACTGAGAATTCATATCTGAAATATACCTCACTCATGTTCTGCCGGATTCAGGCCCGGAGATTAAAGGGATCAGTTTGAAAGTGGGACATTTTATTATTGAAGGAAATTTCTTATTATGCTTTCTCCACACGTAGAGGCATTATTATGTCTGAGACAAATTTCTGATAAAAAATATTTTATATGATAACATCACAGGTTCAATAACGTTACTTATATATTCATTGGGTATAAAAAAACGATCGACCAAAACGGGTTCAGTTCTGTGACCAAGCCGAACTCCACACTAGATTCAGATCCTGCCCCGCTCCTGTAGCTGATCACTTCCTGTAGGTACACAGGAGTAAGGATATTAATAATATATTTCCTATTAACTAACAACTTACTAAAAATGCTTAAGACACACATAGAATACATGAGCTAACTATCGTTATATATTATTTAAATATTTTAATATTAGCATTCTACATATTTTATTTCGAAAAATTATATTTAATAACTTCAGGAAGTAAATTGAAATAATGTCATAGAAGTACCACTTATATCAAACGACATATAAAATAAACATCCATTATAAGACATCCAAATGAATAACAGAATCCAATAAATAAAAATTGTTAACTTATATGACATTAATTCAATCAAACTCCTGAAGATACTGAATTGTTTCAGCCGTTACTATTTGGTAGTTGATCATAATTGAAACAAGTTGAAGAAATTACTATGTTTTACCACCAAAAGAATATATATTACACATTTTCTTGTGACTCGAGTTTCGGGAAATCAGATGTCAATATTGCCTTCAAAACGCAAAACAAATTATCATCGGTATTTTTTAGCGCAAAGGACCCTACTCCAAACATACACAAATCAGGAGTTTATGAGTTATCTTGTTCTACGTGCAGTAATAAATATATAGGACAAACAGGACGTTCCTTCAAGACGAGGTTCAACGAACATAAAATGAGTCTCAGGAAAAATAAAAAAAATTCTACTTTTGCCACTCATTGTCTAGAAAACGGTCATTCCTTTCCCACAATAGATAATCTTAAAATTTTACATGTAGAATCAAAAGGGAAGAAACTCGATTATCTAGAATCTGTTGAAATTTTCAAATCAGTTCATAATAACAATAATGTAAAAATAATTAATGACTGTACGGAGCTATGTCAATCGAAAATATTTCAGATATTTAGAAAGTAACATCTGTTTAAAACCTTTTTCAACGAACATAAAATGAATTTAATGAAAAGTAAACAAAAATTCAACTTTTGCCGCTCATTCTTTAGAAAACAGTAATTCCTTTCGACAAAAGAAAATCTTAAAAAAATTTCACATGTAGATTCAAAAGAAAAGAACTTTATTATTGAAATTTTCAAATTCGTTCACAATAAAAATAATGTAAAAAATAATGAATGACTGTATGGAGCTTTGTAAATCCAAATATTTGAGATATACTACAAAATAATTTCCAAAATAATGAATGAATGTACGGAGCTATGTTACCCCAAAAATTATTTTAGATATTTAAATGGGTACTATCTGTTTAACAACCTTCTTTGTCGATTGCCGACATTCCGATATCTGTCAGAAGGCCCCTCTTTTTTAACCCGGTTTTTTATCACGTTCTGATTGTAGACCTCTGTACCACTATTAGGTTTTACCGAGAATCTGTTGAAATATTCAAAATATTTATCACTTTTGTTTGAATATCACTGTACCACTGTTAGGTCTTCAGTTGTCTGATCATGGGATAGTTCATTTCCCGAAACTCGAGTCACAAGAAAATGTGTAATATATATTTTTTTGGTAGTAAAACATAGTAATTTCTACAAATTGTTTTGATTAATTCCTGAAGTCATTAAATATTATTTTTTGAAATTAAATATGTAGAAGGCTAATGTTAAAACATTTAAATTAATTTTGTACACCTTCTATGAAGTATTAACCTCTATTTATGTTATTTTATTCATAATATATAATTATTTGGCTTCCTTAACATTCTTTATACAGATAAGTCCTTGTGCTATAAGAGAGGCCGTTAAATTGTCTTTCAATCTTTTAGATCAAGGTTTTAACACAGAAATATTTATTTATCTGTAAGATAACCTTATATTTTTAGTATTAAATTTCTCAGCAGCTCATTTGCCAAAAGTTTCTAAATTATTGAAGGGTGAGTAAATATTTGTTGTTCATTGATGTTATATTTTATTGAATATGAATTATTTGAATTATGACGAAGCAAATTCTCTCTTAAAACATGTTTTTCAGTAATTTTTTCACATATCTTGAGATTTTATACAGAGTAACTTAGTTAGATATCCAACAATATTGAATATTCTAAGTAAATAGTTTTATGATGAAATTCTTAAGATCATGTTAAACATTTTTGAAAGATATTTGTTTTTATAAGATTGATCAGCAGAGACAAAATTTTGTCTATTCAAAATATTTAATTTATAGAATTTTGGTTAACAATTTTTATTTATTGGATTTTGTTATATCCTTTGAATGTCTTATAATGAATGCTCATTTTATATGTCGTTTGATATAAGTGGTACTTATATGACATTATCTCAATTTAATTCCTGAAGTCATTAAAAATAATTTTTTGAAATTAAATATGTAGAAGACTAATATTGAAATATTTAAATAATTTTATACACTTTCTATCAAGTATCAACCTCTATTTACGTTATCGTTATATAGATATTGTTCCATGAGTAATATACAAACACAAAGGTACAGACCTGTGGAGAGTACTATACATTGAAACAACTGCAACAATCTGAATTTTTCCTGCAAAAACCTGTACATTATTTTTTAACTAACAAAATAATCGTATGGACTCAAACAACAGAAAAAACAAAAATTAAAAACAAGGGTAAAAGTAGCAATTTTTCCGATCAATCAACTACATGATATAGTAAACTAGAAAAAGGCTTTTAACTTGATAGAAGAAATACAACAAAATTTGAATATCAAAACAGCTTTAATCTGTTAGTCTTCTAAAATTTTAATTTTTTTGAAATTTGTTTTGAAATTAAAATTGTAGAAGACTAACAGATTAAATCTGTTTTGATATTCAAATTTTTTTACATGATATAGGTTTTTTTTACTGTACATTTCCTTAGTTTTTGTTTGACTACTTAGTCCTTAGTACTTGTTTGACTTTTGTTTTACTACGATAGATTTTCAGTTGGAAGTTCATTAAACAATTTCGGTTCCAAACAATCTCTTTGGTCTTATTCATTCTGAGATAGCATAAGCTTATTTTATCTGTCATCAAGACAGTGGGACACGAAATGCTCCGCTACGGATTCAGTTTCGTGAAAATTAGAACTATATGTGAATATAATTAATTTACATATATATCCAATATAGCCGATAATCTATGAAACAATTTGGTAGGAAAAGTGATCTCCTTTTTAAGGGTTATATTCGGTATTCATTTCTGGTGAACAAAGAGCCTGTTTGTCTCACTTTTTTATGCAGCTTTCTAAGCTATAATGTCATATCCAAGTTGGGATTCAACCTGAGAATAATACGAAAGCAATATACAGGGCGTCCAAATAAAAATTTGACTCCCCAGAACTCAGAAACGAAGAATTTTAGAAGATTAAAAAAAAAGAGAGATGAGTTTTTTCCGAAAAACCACCCAAATGAAGGTGATATCAACACCCACCATTTTTTGAATAGAAAGAGATGTCGAGTGTTAGTTAGTTTGAAAGTTACTCATATTCTGTACACAACCCAGTTAAAATTTTCAAAATCTGTTCATTATTCACAAAACAATGTAATATTGTACTTACTGTCAAAAGATGATGTTGAACAGGCACTTGAACTGTCCAGACTCAAAAATCTAAGATTTTTGAAGAATCCAAAAATAATTTTAAAGTTCTGTATTAGGAAGAAAGAATTTCTATGACGACATTGTTCTGAAAAAACCACCTGAGAATGACAACAACCCCCAATGTTTTTTTAATAGAAAAGAGATGGCGGATGTGTTTTAGTTAAAGAGTTTTTTTTGTTCTCTATAATTATAGTTGAAATTTTCAAATTCGGCAATTTTTTCTTAAGGTTTTCGATATTGAACATTATAGGAAGGGTAACACAAACAGAAACTCAACTCTCGGGTAGACAAACGTGTTTAAGGTTTTCGAGATCGTCCTTCTCCAGATTGTCATCACTCCATGTTTGCTTGTTTATATTCTGGAGTGTAATGATGTATCTATAGCTCATCAAAGGTGATAATGTCATTTAAGGAATGATCACTCCCGTCTCAATGAGCTTTGTGATTTTCACATAGTAGGCGAGGAACTTATTTTGCCGATAGTTTTCCATAACCCAACCCATTATAAATGATTGGTGAAGTTCTCTTATACGATAATTGTCCTTTTGCAAATTCAAATTGTGCCAGTCATACACTTGACTTCTTGAGAGCGTCTTTTAAGCTAACTTTACAGTTAATCGATGCAAACTTTCGGAAAATTTTACGCCTTTGCGCGATAAAAATTTCATAAGGAGGCGTAAACCTCTTACTCAGATATGAAGCTATTGGCTCCCAATCAACAGTAGTTGAAATAGTAGTTGAAAACGCGCGTTTTCTTTCCTTCCCTAGATAATAGATACCTTGCAATACATACCATAGCACCACACGCGGCACTTCACGAAGCAGCCGGTAACAAATTCTATTTTATATTTGATTCACCCTAGTGTTTCAATCATTATATAATTATTGGAGAATTATCTGAATTTCAATATCTTTTGTCCAGAACAGATACACAAATTATGAGAATTTTACATGTTTTTTACTGTTCATTCAGAAATAAATTTTATTGAAGAAAAATATTATTTGAAAAAAATTGTAACAATAGCAAATTGTTCTAGAAAAGAATTTGACGATGGTCAAAAGGATCAAGCGGAAAAGTCAACAGAGTCATATATAGACGTTGAATGCAATATTTTTCCAATTTATCCCAAGTTATCTTTTTTTAAAGGCTGAGCTTTAAATACCTCTGTTCATTTAAATATTTTAATATTAGCCTTCTACATATTTAATTTCAAAAAATTATATTTAATAACTATAACTTCAGGAATTAAATTGAAATAATGTCATATAAGTACCACTTATATCAAACGACATATAGAATAAACATTCATTATAAGACATCCAAATGACAACAAAATCCAATAAATAATAATTGTTAACCAAAAATCCTATAAATTAAATATTTTGAGTAGACAAAATTTTGTTTCTGTTCGTCCCTCTTATGAAAACAGATATCTTTCAAAAATGTTTAACATAATCTCAAGAATTTCAATATAAAACTATCTAACTTAGGTTATTCAATATTATTGGATATCTAACCAAGTTACTTTCTATTAAATCTCAAGATATGTAAAAACATTACTGAAAAACAAGTTCTAAGAGAGACTTTGCTTCGTCAGTACTCAATCATATTCTTATTCAATAAAATATAACATCAATCAACAACAAATATTTACTCACCCTTCAGCAATTTAGAAAACTTCTGGTAAATGAATACTGAAAAATTTGAATGTAATATGTAATAAGCTTAAGTAAATTGTCTTTCAATCTTTTAGATCAAGGGTAAACCACAGAATTATTTATTTGTAATTTAACCTTATATTACATTTGAATTTTTCAGTACTCATTTACCAGAAGTTTTCTAAATTATTGAAGGGTGAGTAAATATTTGTTGTTGATTGATGTTATATTTTATTGAATATGAATTATTTGAATATTGCCGAAGCGAAGTCTCTCTTAAAACATGTTTTTCAGTAATGCTTTTACATATCTTGAGATTCAAGAGAAAGTAACTAAGTTAGATATTCAATAATATTGAATATTCTAAGTAAAACAGTTTTATGATGAAATTCTTGAGATTATGTTAGAAATTTTTGAAAGATATTTGTTTTCATAAGATTGATCAGCAGAAACAAAATTTTGTCTATTCAAAATATTTAATTTATAGGATTTTGGTTAACAATTTTTATTTATTGGATTTTGTTATACCATTTAGATGTCTTATAATGGATGTTTATTTTATATGTCATTTGATATAGGTGGTACTTATATGACATTATTTTAATTTATCTTCAGAAGTTATAATCATTAAAAATATTTTTTTGAAATTAAATATGTAGAAGGCTAATATTCAAATATTTAAATAATTTAATTTACCTTCTATCAAGAATTAACCTCTATTTATGTTATTTTATTTATAATATATAATTATTTGGTTTCCTTGATATTCTTTATACAGACAGTCCTAGTGCTATAACAGAGGCCGTTAAATTGTCTTTCAATCTTTTGGATCAAGGGTAAACCACAGAATTATTTATTTGTAACTTAACCTTATATTACATTTAAATTTTTCAATATTCATTTACCAGAAGTTTTCTAAATTGTTGAAGGGTGAGTAAATATTTGTTGTTGATTGATGTTATATTTTACTGAATATGAATTATTTGAATACTGACGAAGCATAGTCTATCTTAAAACTTGTTTTTCAGTAATGTTTTTACATATCTTGAGCTCTAATAGAAGGTATCTCAGTTAGATATTCAATAATATTGAATATTCTGAGTAAGATAGTTTTATGATGAAATTCTTAAGATTATGTTAAACATTTTTGAAGGATATTTGTTTTCATAAGATTGATCAGCAGAAACAGAATTTTGTCTATTCAAAAATATTTAATTTATAGAATTTTGGTTAACAATTTTTATTTATTGGATTTTGTTATATCATTTGGATGTCTTATAATGAATGTTTATTTTATATGTCGTTTGATATAAGTGGTACTTATATGACATTATTTCAATTTAATTCCTGAAGTTATAATTATTAAATATAATTTTTTGAAATTAAATATGTGGAAGGCTAATATTATAATATTTAAATAATTTTATATACCTTCTATCAAGAATTAACCTCTATTTATATTAACTCCGTTTAATTGACTGAATCACATCTTTTGTGACACAGTAAATATTTCCTTGGTTTTTCAATATTCCTTGTCTCTATGTCGAAATGGGTTCAAAATTTTAAGCAGTGAAAGATATATTATTCACGAAAATCACAAGATCAAAGACGATATATTGGATAAAGTATTGGACAATAGCCAGTCGTTGTTAAAAATCAATATGAGCTGCCAAACACTGCTGTAAATATCATTTTATGGCAATTCTGCCAATTTGAATATTGCGGAATGACGTTTTAAAAACAGATCAACCCTATTGGGATCTAATATTCAACAATAAACCATTCAAATAGAATTTTATATCACCTCTCTATATCGTCGATAAGCACGGTGTAACAAAATGTTGCCATCGGGGCATCATATTTCACATTCCGAAATATCTGAAAGTTCCCTTCAAACCAAATTTGTTCTTCTATACTTTATCAGATTTTATCGAAACGTCTTATTTTCTCCAGTATAGCTGGAACATCCCCCAACGAAATAGGATCCTTATGCAAATCTGTTTGATAAGCACAGCCGTCTGAGCGAACGCATCACCAGGCACGATTTATGTATATTTAAGGTACACATCGAATGTTAGTCTTCCCGATGTTTTGCTGCAAAAGGCATTTAGGGCAGGATTATGAATTATGTGTGATCAGCGTTGGTGATAGAGATTCGGAAAAGAATGCCGAGTTCTTTTATTCTTATTCACTCAAATATTATCTGAAAACGCGGTCAGTATTTCTTTCAGGTAGATTTTAAATATATGATATTTTAATGCTCAAATGTACCGGTTCGAAACTCAAATTATTGTAAAATGAATTAGAAATAGGCTGATAGAAGAGATATAACAAAATTTGATTATCAAAACAGATTGAATCTGTCAGTCTTTTTTTTTTAATTAAAATTGTAGAAGACTGAGTGATTAAATCTGTTTTGATATTCAATTTTTTTTCAAATTATTGAGTTCAAATCATAAAAAACAAATACCCTGTGGCAGGCAACAGCATGGATTGCGAAATTCCAAGTCGACGTTTATACAGAAAATTATACATAGTTACATATATACATATATACTACTCTGTCAAGAAAGTACCGGGAATTTTCAATTAAAACAACATTTTAACATATAGTCGTCAAAATTTATTGGGTCGCCTTCAAAATAGGCTCCATTTGCTCCAATACATCTATGCCAACGGCACTTCCAATTATCAAAACATTTTTTATAGGCGCCTTCCGGGATGGACTTTAGCTCTCGCGCCGAATTTTGTTTTATGGCTTCAATCGACTCAAAACGGGTGCCACGAAGGGGCAATTTTAGTTTTGGGAAGAGGAAAAAGTCGCAGGGAGCCAAATCCGGCGAATACGGTGGTTGCTGAAGCACGTTTGTTGAGTTTTTGGCGAGAAAGTCAGTCACAATTGTAGCTCGGTGAGAAGGCGCGTTATCGTCATGCAAAATCCATGAGTTGTTCGCCCACAAATTTGGCCGCTTTTTACGGATACGCTCACGCAAACGTTTCATAACGCCTAGGTAATACTCCTTGTTTACCGTCTGACCCTCTGGAACTAATTCGTAGTGCACCACGCCACGGATATCGAAGAAAACAATGAGCATCACCTTCATTTTCGAGCGGCTTTGGCGTGGTTTTTTCGGTTTCGGCTCATTTTTTGCCACCCATTCCGATGATTGCGGGCTTGTTTGCATATCGTACTCATAGACCCAGGTCTCATCACCAGTTATAATGCGTTCCATGAATGTAGAATCGGAATTACAGTGATCCAGCCTGTCTGAAGCAACCTGTTCGAGATGAAGTTTTTGAAGAAAATTCAGGTCTTTCGGTACGAGTCGTGCGGCTACCTTTCTCATACCCAAAATATCAATCAAAATCGTACGTGCGGACTCGTGGGATATCTTAAGATCATGTGCTATCTCTCTCAAGCTGGTACGACGGTTTTCCAGCACCATTTCCTTAATTTTATCGACGTTATCTTCGATCGAAGCCGTCGATGGGCGACCACTTCACGACCGTTCTTGAAGGCTCTGTACCACTGATATGCACGAATTTTTGATAGAGCATTATCACCAAAGGCTTTTTGCAACATTTTCAATGCATCGGCACACGAAAATTCATTTGCAACACAAAACTTCAAACAAATTCTTTGCTCAACGTAATCACCCATAGTAAAAATCGGCACGCACTCTGACATCTACTGACTTAATCAGCTGTTGCAAACACACTAGTTGACAGATCCCGCTCATGCTTGGCATAGTAATTAAAGACAGTGGTACCAACCTAGGAAAAAAAATTTTACCTGCCTCATTGCCCCGCCAGATTTAAATCGATAATTTCCGGTACTTTCTTGACAGAATGTATATATATATATATATATATATATATATGTATATATATATATATATATATATATATACATATATATATATATATAAATATATATATATATATATATATATATATATATATATGTATATATATATATATATATATATATATATATATATATACATATATATATATATATAAATATATATATATATATATATATATATATATCTATGTATAATTATAGATCATTATACATGTAATGTATAATTGTTTATTAGACTTTCTAGCCGAACCAATTGAAAAATTAGTTAAAACAAATTCTAGAAATTACTATGTTTTACTACCAATAAAAATATATATTACACATTTTCTTGTGACTCGAATTTCGGGAAATGAAAGTTGAATTTTTGTTTACTTTCTAAACAAAAATTCAACTATTGCCACTGATTCTTTAGAAAACAGTAATTCCTTTCGACAAAAGAAAATCTTAAGAAAAATTCACATGTAGATTCAAAAGAAAAGAAACTTGATTATTGAAATTTTCAAATTCGTTCACAATAAAAATAATGTAAAAAATAATGAATGACTTTATGGAGCTTTGTAAATACAAATATTTGAGATATACAACAAAATAATGTAAAAATAATGAATGACTTTACGGAGCTATGTAACCCCAAAAATTATTTGAGATATTTAAATGGGTACAATCGGTTTAACAACCTTCTTCGTCGATTGCCGACATTCCGATATCTGTTACAAGGCCCCTCTGTTTTTTTTTAACCCGGTTGTTTATCACGTTCCGATTGTAAACCTCTGTACCACTATTAGGTGTTACCGAGAATCTGTTGAAATATTCAAAATAATTATCACTTCTGTTTAAATATCACTGTACCACTATTAGGTCTTCAGTTGTCTGATGATGGGATAGTTCATTACCCGAAACTCGAGTCACAAGAAAATGTTTAATATATATTTTTTGGTAGTAAAACAGTAATTTCCACAATTTGTTTTAATTCAATAATTTATGTTGAACACTTTTAAGAGGATAGGTTAGTGATACGACGGAGCTGAAGTTTGTGGAGACAACCTGAGTTACACTTGACAAAGACTTGGGAAAAGCTGGAAATTTCAAAAACAGAGGAATTGATGAAAAAAATATTTGAATTTGTTAATTAGAATGAGAAAAATTATGAGGTAGAGCATCTTGCATTGCCTTCTTCTCGAGTAGCTTCTCAACCCGAATCTTAGTTTATTTGATGAACTGAACGATAAATCACAAGTTATCCCGCTAAGCATATACTATATATGATAATATAACCCATTCATTTTGTGGAACATTGTCTTCGCCAGTATGCAAAAGCATATAGTATATGGGTTATTTTCAGATAAAATAGAATAATACCCTGAAATATTATGAATAATGCTGTGATCGATTGCTCTAGTTAGATTAATTTATTTAATTTCAGATATTACACAATTCAACACAAGATCTGATGCTGGGATATTTGATGCCATGCGTTCGAATTTGGGATTAGTTTTCCTTTTAAATTTAATAGATATTAAATCTTAATGCAATATATCGGGTGTTTTTTCAGAGTGATAGAACTTTAAATTGAAATAAAACACATTTAAATTGATATTGAAGCCAATTTTTTCATATTTGAAAAATAATTTTATGACATTTATGTTTTAAAAATAATTTCCGGTATATGTCCACCACGACTAGCTCTGAGGAACCGCATTCGACCAGACCAATTTTGGATCACTTTTTCGAGTAAATCAGGTCTTATTTAATCAATAACCAGAGTTATGTAGGCTTCCAAAGCATCTATTGTTTCTGGTTTATCAGCATAAACTAATGACTTGACATAACCCTAAAGAAAATAATCCAGTGTTGTTTTGTCGAATAATCTTGGAGGCCAATTGATTGGACCATTTCTCAAAATAGTGTTATCACCAAATCTTGCAGCACCATCTTGTTGGAACCAAAACACTTCTGAGTCGATACCATTCAAATTTTGAAACATATAATCATTGATCACGGATCTGTAACGAGCACCATTCACTGTAACATTAGCTCCAGCTTTGTTTTTAAAGAAATATGGATCAACGATGCCTACACCGTGTAAAGCATACCATACAGTCCAGTTTTCAGGGTGCTATGAAACCTGCAGAACTTCTTGAGGATTGTTTCCACTCCATAGACGGCAATTTTGCTTGTTTACATAACCGTTCAACCAGAAATTAGCTTCATCACTAAACACAATTTTACGATGAGAAAATGGATCAACTTCAAGCTGTTCTAGGGCCCAATCCTCAGACAAACGACGCTTATTATGGTCAAGTAACTTTAGTTCTTGAACCAGTTGGATCTTGTGTGGGTGTAGACCAAGATCTGTACCCAAAACTTTCCATGTTGTAGATGCACAGAGTACAAATTGTTGTGAACGACGACGAATAGACAAATTTGGATCATCATTAACACTATGACTCACAGCAGCGATATTTTCTTTTGTACGTACAGTTTTTTGTCCTGTTGTTGTTGCATCGAGTAGAGAAAATATTGTCCGCAATCTATCGATAGTTGGACGAATAAGCTGCTCTGATGGACGATTATGTAAACCATAAATTTCACGAAGAGCTTCATAAGTTTTGCGAGTAGAACACTGATTTTAAATTTAAAATTTAAATTTCAACAATTTGTAAACGTTGTTGCGGCGTGAGTCTTTCCATGATTATTTGTCAATGCTTACTGAACAGAAATGTCAGAAAACATGGCTTTTACCTTCTGTGAAATCACAGTTATCTCTATCGAAAGTTTTATCACTCTAAAAAAATACCCGTTACTTTACACTATAAGGATCTAAATCTATAAAATAAAATAATAAGAAGAGGTTTTGTACTTGATAGAAGGATTATTATAAATTTTGAATATCAAAACAGATTTAGTCTGTTAGTCTCCTAAAATTTTAATTTCATTCAATAGCTTGCGGAATTAAATTAATGTCTTATGAGCCCTGCTTATATTTAATGGACGTATAAAATCAAAACTCATTATACAATGTCGAATAGAATGAAAATTCCAAAAAATATAAATTGTGAGTTAAAATTAATAAATATTTAAATGAGTGGCGTTTCGTTTCGAGCCTGCACACCTGAACACATTAGACAGGCGTGGTGTGGAAGTCTGTCCGTGACGAAATATGTTGTTTCTGATGTTATATTTTTGAAATACTGAATTTTTTTCAAAAATACCCAACATCATTTTAAGAATTTCTCCGAAACTAGTTTATTTGTAATATTCAATATATTTGAATAAGTTACTTAAAAATATCCCAAAACATGTAGCACATCCTCAAAAAATAATTAGAATTCAGATAAGACCAGTTCAACTTCACATATAAAAGAAAAATATTAATATAATAAATATTTCAAATAAACTAGAGTTTGAGAAGTTCCTAAGATTATGTTGTATATTTTTAAGAAACATTGAGTTTTCATAAATAAAGGATCAGAAAACTAAACATTTTGTCAAAAGCAAAGCTGCGTACGCTTGTCTGAAGAGTACAATGCGCAGGCTTCGAATGAAACAAACAAACATTAATTTATTCATTCATTTTAATTGACAATTTATATTTGTTGTGTTTTTTGATTCCATTCGATATAAGGAGTGCTTATAAAACATTAATTTAATTATAAAAGTTTCTCCAATAAATTTTTTGAAATTAAAATTGTATAAAACTGACAGATTAAATCTGTTTTGATACTCAAATTATTTAATAAGGATTTTCTGTACACTTTTTTAGCTCTGCCTATGGAGAAAGTGAATTTGAGATGTTTTAAAAATAGATGTAGAATCTAATAAAGGCTTTGTTGCAGTCCAAAATTAATTGCTCACCTTGGTAAAACTATATATAATAATTTTAGAACACTTATACTTGAACGAGCATTGATCGAGAAAGCATTAAAAAGTAGAGCTGATAGCAAAAAACTATTTTCCTATTCAGATTCAGTAGTATGAATAGAGTTTCATAACCTTAGGCAACAAGAAAAAAAAATTTGAAAGCGTCTGTTATCACTATATATATCACTATATATAATAACTATATATAATTATCTATAATTATACATTATCTTGATTGTTTCGGTCTCTACTTGACGGAAATTCATCGTAAATGATTTAAAGTAAAACACTTTATTTCCGCTTATTTTTATTTTTCAACGACAATTCTTTCGTAAATTACATATTGACTTCGTCATGTGAGTATGGTAGCTGAGAGTTCTATATGTAATTGACGAAAAATTGTACTTGAAAAATAAAAATAAGCGGAAATAAAGTGTTTTACTTTAAATCATTTACGATGAATTTCCGTCAAGTAGAGACCGAAACAATCAAGATAATGTATAATTATAGATAATTATATATAGTTATTATATATAGTGATATATATAGTGATAACAGACGCTTTCAAATTTTTTTTTCTTGTTGCCTAAGGTTATGAAACTCTATTCATACTACTGAATCTGAATAGGAAAATAGTTTTTTGCTATCAGCTCTACTTTTTAATGCTTTCTCGATCAATGCTCGTTCAAGTATAAGTGTTCTAAAATTATTATATATAGTTTTACCAAGGTGAGCAATTAATTTTGGACTGCAACAAAGCCTTTATTAGATTCTACATCTATCTTTAAAACATCTCAAATTCACTTTCTCCATAGGCAGAGCTAAAAAAGTGTACAGAAAATCCTTATTAAATAATTTGAGTATCAAAACAGATTTAATCTGTCAGTTTTATACAATTTTAATTTCAAAAAATTTATTGGAGAAACTTTTATAATTAAATTAATGTTTTATAAGCACTCCTTATATCGAATGGAATCAAAAAACACAACAAATATAAATTGTCAATTAAAATGAATGAATAAATTAATGTTTGTTTGTTTCATTCGAAGCCTGCGCATTGTACTCTTCAGACAAGCGTACGCAGCTTTGCTTTTGACAAAATGTTTAGTTTTCTGATCCTTTATTTATGAAAACTCAATGTTTCTTAAAAATATACAACATAATCTTAGGAACTTCTCAAACTCTAGTTTATTTGAAATATTTATTATATTAATATTTTTCTTTTATATGTGAAGTTGAACTGGTCTTATCTGAATTCTAATTATTTTTTGAGGATGTGCTACATGTTTTGGGATATTTTTAAGTAACTTATTCAAATATATTGAATATTACAAATAAACTAGTTTCGGAGAAATTCTTAAAATGATGTTGGGTATTTTTGAAAAAAATTCAGTATTTCAAAAATATAACATCAGAAACAACATATTTCGTCACGGACAGACTTCCACACCACGCCTGTCTAATGTGTTCAGGTGTGCAGGCTCGAAACGAAACGCCACTCATTTAAATATTTATTAATTTTAACTCACAATTTATATTTTTTGGAATTTTCATTCTATTCGACATTGTATAATGAGTTTTGATTTTATACGTCCATTAAATATAAGCAGGGCTCATAAGACATTAATTTAATTCCGCAAGCTATTGAATGAAATTAAAATTTTAGGAGACTAACAGACTAAATCTGTTTTGATATTCAAAATTTATAATAATCCTTCTATCAAGTACAAAACCTCTTCTTATTATTTTATTTTATAGATTTAGATCCTTATAGTGTAAAGTAACGGGTATTTTTTTAGAGTGATAAAACTTTCGATAGAGATAACTGTGATTTCACAGAAGGTAAAAGCCATGTTTTCTGACATTTCTGTTCAGTAAGCATTGACAAATAATCATGGAAAGACTCACGCCGCAACAACGTTTACAAATTGTTGAAATTTAAATTTTAAATTTAAAATCAGTGTTCTACTCGCAAAACTTATGAAGCTCTTCGTGAAATTTATGGTTTACATAATCGTCCATCAGAGCAGCTTATTCGTCCAACTATCGATAGATTGCGGACAATATTTTCTCTACTCGATGCAACAACAACAGGACAAAAAACTGTACGTACAAAAGAAAATATCGCTGCTGTGAGTCATAGTGTTAATGATGATCCAAATTTGTCTATTCGTCGTCGTTCACAACAATTTGTACTCTGTGCATCCACAACATGGAAAGTTTTGGGTACAGATCTTGGTCTACACCCACACAAGATCCAACTGGTTCAAGAACTAAAGTTACTTGACCATAATAAGCGTCGTTTGTCTGAGGATTGGGCCCTAGAACAGCTTGAAGTTGATCCATTTTCTTATCGTAAAATTGTGTTTAGTGATGAAGCTAATTTCTGGTTGAACGGTTATGTAAACAAGCAAAATTGCCGTCTATGGAGTGGAAACAATCCTCAAGAAGTTCTGCAGGTTTCATAGCACCCTGAAAACTGGACTGTATGGTATGCTTTACACGGTGTAGGCATCGTTGATCCATATTTCTTTAAAAACAAAGCTGGAGCTAATGTTACAGTGAATGGTGCTCGTTACAGATCCGTGATCAATGATTATATGTTTCAAAATTTGAATGGTATCGACTCAGAAGTGTTTTGGTTCCAACAAGATGGTGCTGCAAGATTTGGTGATAACACTATTTTGAGAAATGGTCCAATCAATTGGCCTCCAAGATCATTCGACAAAACAACACTGGATTATTTTCTTTAGGGTTATGTCAAGTCATTAGTTTATGCTGATAAACCAGAAACAATAGATGCTTTGGAAGCCTACATAACTCTGGTTATTGATTAAATAAGACCTGATTTACTCGAAAAAGTGATCCAAAATTGGTCTGGTCGAATGCGGTTCCTCAGAGCTAGTCGTGGTGGACATATACCGGAAATTATTTTTAAAACATAAATGTCATAAAATTATTTTTCAAATATGAAAAAATTGGCTTCAATATCAATTTAAATGTGTTTTATTTCAATTTAAAGTTCTATCACTCTGAAAAAACACCCGATATATTGCATTAAGATTTAATATCTATTAAATTTAAAAGGAAAACTAATCCCAAATTCGAACGCATGGCATCAAATATCCCAGCATCAGATCTTGTGTTGAATTGTGTAATATCTGAAATTAAATAAATTAATCTAACTAGAGCAATCGATCACAGCATTATTCATAATATTTCAGGGTATTATTCTATTTTATCTGAAAATAACCCATATACTATATGCTTTTGCATACTGGCGAAGACAATGTTCCACAAAATGAATGGGTTATATTATCATATATAGTATATGCTTAGCGGGATAACTTGTGATTTATCGTTCAGTTCATCAAATAAACTAAGATTCGGGTTGAGAAGCTACTCGAGAAGAAGGCAATGCAAGATGCTCTACCTCATAATTTTTCTCATTCTAATTAACAAATTCAAATATTTTTTTCATCAATTCCTCTGTTTTTGAAATTTCCAGCTTTTCCCAAGTCTTTGTCAAGTGTAACTCAGGTTGTCTCCACAAACTTCAGCTCCGTCGTATCACTAACCTATCCTCTTAAAAGTGTTCAACATAAATTATTGAATTAAAACAAATTGTGGAAATTACTGTTTTACTACCAAAAAATATATATTAAACATTTTCTTGTGACTCGAGTTTCGGGTAATGAACTATCCCATCATCAGACAACTGAAGACCTAATAGTGGTACAGTGATATTTAAACAGAAGTGATAATTATTTTGAATATTTCAACAGATTCTCGGTAACACCTAATAGTGGTACAGAGGTTTACAATCGGAACGTGATAAACAACCGGGTTAAAAAAAAACAGAGGGGCCTTGTAACAGATATCGGGATGTCGGCAATCGACGAAGAAGGTTGTTAAACCGATTGTACCCATTTAAATATCTCAAATAATTTTTGGGGTTACATAGCTCCGTAAAGTCATTCATTATTTTTACATTATTTTGTTGTATATCTCAAATATTTGTATTTACAAAGCTCCATGAAGTCATTCATTATTTTTTACATTATTTTTATTGTGAACGAATTTGAAAATTTCAATAATCAAGTTTCTTTTCTTTTGAATCTACATGTGAATTTTTCTTAAGATTTTCTTTTGTCGAAAGGAATTACTGTTTTCTAAAGAATCAGTGGCAATAGTTGAATTTTTGTTTAGAAAGTAAACAAAAATTCAACTTTCATTTCCCGAAATTCGAGTCACAAGAAAATGTGTAATATATATTTTTATTGGTAGTAAAACATAGTAATTTCTAGAATTTGTTTTAACTAATTTTTCAATTGGTTCGGCTAGAAAGTCTAATAAACTCTCATCATGAAATGTATCTTAGGATAAAAACGTTAAATACGTGAACTATTTAAAGATACTTACAAAATTTCTTACGTATTCTATTTCAGAATGTTATTTTAATTTACCGGAAAATAACCGACTTACCACATGCTTCTGCATACTGGTCACGAGAATTTTTTACAGAGTAAATAGGTTTTTCTATCGGAGCATTAGTTCGACAGTTTATGATTTATTGTTCATTTCAGCAAATAAACTGAAATTCGGGTTCAGATACTGCTGAACATCCTTCAACATCGCGAATCAACAGATTCATATATTATGTTTTCATATGGTGTTCTATTTTTTAACTTTCTAGCTTTCTCCTAGTCTTTGTCAGATATAACTCAGGCTATATGCACAACCTTCAGTTCTGTCGTATTACTGACCGATCAAAACGATATAACCAGGGAAGTTCATTGAGTGTATCAGTTACTTGCTGAATTGTTTAACACTTTCTCAAATGTATTAAAGTTTCGAACTGATTCTTTAAGAGATTCGGCGACGACGCCTATTGAACTCTCGCCATGAAATATATCTGAGGACAAAAACGTCATGAACAATTAAATATTACTAACGAAATATTTTGAGTAGTCTATATTGGAGTATTATTTTAGTTTGTCTGAAAATAAACCTACCAAATGTTTTTGCATACTTCGGTGACGAGAATTTTCCACAGCGTATATAGGTTGTTCCGTCACAGGCTCATTGCGATAACTTATGATTAATCGTTCATTTCACCAAATAAACTAAAATTTGGTTTCAGAAGCCGCTTGAGAAGAAGGCAGATGAAAGTTTCTCTACCTGATTCTTTATCCCATCCTACATTATGAATCAATGTTGCGATTCTTACCACGGATTCGAATATTATGTTATCCTTAATTCTTCCATTTTTCAACTATCTAGCTTTTTCCTAGTTTTTTTCAAGTATTACTCAGATTGTGTGCACAACCTTCGGTTTTTTCGTATCACTAACTGACCAGGATGATAAAGCCAGGAAATTTGGTCGAGTACATCAGTTATTTGCCGAATTGTTTCATATTGCTCACAATTACTTAAAATTGTTCAACAGAAAGCATTGAATTTTTAAGCCGATTCTTCATTGGATTAAGCCAAAAAAAACTTTTTTCTATCCTTCAACATCAGAAACAACATTGCGATTTATATATAATGATTTTATTCATATATGTTCAAACTTTCTAGTCTTTTCCTAGTCTAAGTGAAGTGTCATTCAAGTTGTCATCACAACCTTCAGTTTTTCCGTATCATTAGCCGAACAAGACGACATAGCCAGGGAAATTCTTTGAGTACATCAAGTATTTGCCGGATTTTTTTACACTGCTTACAATTTGTTAAAAGTGTTCAAAACAAATAATTAAATTTAAGAGTTCATTCTTCATTAGATTCAGCGGGAACGTTTATTGAACTCCCATCATGAAAGGTTTATACAGGTATGGAAAACTTGGACATGTGAATTCTACCAGTTAGTTGAATTGGCATATGAGCGTGGCTCTTTCACCAAGGGACTACTCAGCAGTCCCCGCAGTCTGTCCCCAGAGGCAGAAAGTGTGATAAGAATCACGCCATATCATCGCGCGAAACAAGAATCCCTCCCAAGAGATGAACCCACCAGCTTCCAGTTTGGGCTTCAGTTCGAAAACCTACAACCGTCTGACTGGTAGCAGCGAAGCACTATCTAACCTCTACTGGCTCTGCATGGTCAGTATCCGAGTTGTTTAGGACGCAACTCACACGCCGGAAGGGCTTTTTATCCATTCACCCGAACGCAGTCTCATAAACTAAGATAATCTCAAGATTGATGCCTCAATTGATGCTGGTACGAGCACCATCAACACGGCCTGTACGTCATGACCTTGTCCATGTCCATGTCCTTTCGACATGCATAACTGTACCTCCGATGAAATCAGATGACATATGGCAGGAAAGATGGGAAAACTTGACTCAAGGTAGAATAACATTCAAATTCATACCTGAAGTCGCACAGGAAAGACCCCTCAATATTGACTTCCTCAAAGCCCAAGTATTGTCAGGACATGGCGAATTCGGCTGTCACCTGAAAAGAATCGGGAAATCCGAATCTGACTGTTGCGACGCCTGCCCCAACGAAACAGGCGACCCAATACACAGGATATTGAACTGCCCTAAATACTTGGACGCCCAGGAGTGAATTAATGAAGAAACCAGAACGTGGCCACCTGCCCTAAAGCAAATCCATCATCTGGAAAACAGGAGCATTTTCGAACAATTAGCCAGTCCCAGCCCGTGCTAATTGTTAACCAGAACTGGAACGCCCACTGCCCTCAATCCAAAACCCGTAGGAAATCTTTTCTTGTCTGCCAGCGTGGTTAATCCAACACAGAGACAGAAACCAGGGAAAACCAGGACACCCCTCCCCCTCACTCGTGAACCACCTGGCCATAAAATCCAGAGACTCCCGGGTGAACTAACATCCTCCAAGAAAACGAACATTAGGACTTACCAAAGTGTAATTTTTGAGGTGTTGTGACGAGCATCGCGACAGTGAAGCGTCGTATCGGTTGAAATGGCGCAAAGTGATATTAGAGACACTAGCAGGAATCAGAACAATAACACTTCCCGAATGGAAGTCACACAAACTTGTAATTTGCCTAAACTTTGTACCACTTTATAAACTATGGCATACTGCGCTATGCATCACTGTCTACATATTACACTTCTTTTTTATTTCTCTTCTTCTTTTTACATTCATATATCACTCTTTAATTCAAGACTTATGGAATTATATTGTACCCAGAAATCAGGCACCCAATATGGTGCCATACCTGTATTTCATACTATATTTTGAAACGATCGTGCCGTTGGGCACCTTTTTTTTTGTACGTCATGACCCACGAAACCATGTGAAGTCTTTCGATCGATCCTGGTGTCAAGCACCAACGTACTGGCCGTTTTGTCTAGATCCACAAAACCCTGAAACGTTACGCATTAGATCCAGGTTCAGGATAAGGCCGGTTGAACCGTCAAGTCAAGCTAAACCCTGATTCATTTCATGAAAATATCCCTGAGAGATACCCTCCTGAGGTAACTCAGTATGCTACATAACCCACTCGGCCACTGGACAAAAAAATCCGGAGATTTACTGCAATAGAGTGGAGTACGCTAGTTTTAAGGGAGAAGCCCTGTGCTGCGACAGACTCCCTGGAAAAACATAGACAATCGAAAACAAAGGAAATTCAATGTAAATCAAGAAGAATCAAAACCTCAAGGCGATGCAATGACGAATAAACAACTCTTCTCTCTTAATGGTAGTGGGAAGTGAAAGAGGACTGCAGAGCCTTTCCATCGAAGCATCAAAACTGCACACTGCCATTGAGAGAGAAGAGTGATTTATGCTTCTTCGCATCGCGCTGAGGGTTTGATTCTTCCACTGCTCCACTGGACATGGATTCAATTCACATTGAATTTCCTATGTTTCCGACGGTCCTTTCTATACCTGTATACCATGATCCATTCACCGGCATTGAATCCGTCACTAGCCAAGCCTACCCCCAATTTCAACAGTCATTAAAAATCGCAACCTAATATGCAAAACCAAACAGCCCAATTAATTCGATAGCCCGATTCAACCACCACCAAAAGCCGTAAAAATAATCCCGGAGTTCCACTTAAACCCCGAAATACCATTTTTTACGATCACTTCACCGGCAGCGCACTGGCGTCTGCCATCTAGTTCGCGTGAAAGTTACCCGGCATAAAAATCCACCGCCTTAGGCTTATCTGACTGCTATTTAAATAAGCAATAAAATGGAAATGTATAAAAGCGCGAACAGAGCGTATTGAATAAATAACTGCAGGTCAGAATATGGCATTGTGTCACTGTCGACCTAGAAACTGCGACGGTCCCTTAATGGGAAAGGGCAAGGCTGCAGGCGTGCTAGAAATGTACGAGATCGCAGAGTCCAGGATCTGCATTTATTCGTCTGACAGACGGATATTCAGAGTGCTCCAGTCCTCTGCTTATTGAATTTCGTTGTTTATGGAGCAAGAGATATGGATTATGGCTTAAATGTCAGCGGAACTGGGTAGAAATTGGTATGTTGATGATATACGATGATATGAGGATCTACTTGTCATTTGTGAAAATACTAAGAATATGTAATAATAATAATGTGGTTCATTTCAAAAATTCATAATAAATTATAACAACCAAAATTAATACAATAAAAATATATATAAATATATGAATAAAGCATAATGATTCAAAATAAAAAACATGTGCAGAAAATAAACCACCTTCACTATTCCTGTGCGTCTTCAAGTAGAAACCGGGGCCACCCTGTCAATTTCATCTACAAGCAAATCCTTTAACCAGACTTTCAACTTTATACTGTATGAATATTAGCTGTTCATGCTTCTAATATTAGGTAGAACTTGGGAGTAGATCCTTGTTTAATAACCCACCGTTTTAGCTGCCCTTTCTGTTACATACTCGCAATTTTTCTTGTGCCTTGAGTTGTGATTATGCTTTATAGACGACAGCTACCCTCTGTTCCTATACTGTAGACAAACATTCCTATAGTAATGAAGTTTCTGTTTGGGATAAGCTCGTTCTTTGTTATAATTAATTTTCTGGAAAATTTTTTTGCATAATTTGAAGTTGTATTTTATGAAATTTGTACGCTCAACCCCAATCTGATATTCCTTATTTCAAGTGTTATCCAATAAGTGCGTGTTCCTTTGAGAAAACCATCAGCTATAAGCTTTTTTAGTTTTTTAGGCGTTTGGACAAAAAAACAGACATCGTGGTTTCTCGGTCACTTTGACGATATGAAGGTTCCATCTCTGGTGAGCGTCAATTTCGACTCCAATGTAAGTTTTCGATGAAACGCATTCAATCAAATGACCAGAATTGTCGTTCTTCAGTGCCGATTGGTCAATTTTTGGTAGGCTAGATATTTTACTAGAGAAAACCATGCATTTCGCCTTCTCCATATTTAGCATCAAGTCCATCTCACCCAGCCAATCTTTTATTCTTTCCATGTAATACTTTGTCCTATTCACAACTTCTCCCTAAGTAGAGCCGGTAAAGAGAACTACTGTATCATCCGCAAAAGATGACATATCGGCATCCACCTTCAAAGATAGCAATCCATCGATATACATTAAAAATTGCACTGGTCCTAGTACTGTTCCCTGAGGTACGCTGGTTAAGACAGTTTGTATTTCACTGATGTCTTCCGTAACTTGCAGCACGCATTGTGTTTTATTCTCAAGATATGATCAAAACAAATCTCCTGCAATTTCTTTTATATCAAGGTCCTCCACAACGTCTAACAATTTTTGGTGATTGACAGTGTCAAATGTCTTGGCTAAGTCTACGAAGACTCTCAAAATTGCCTTCATTAAGTGCTCAATAAATATTATTACAAACAATAGCATCCTCAGTTGATATTTCTAGTCTGATACCGAACTGTCTTCCGGAAAGCATATTGTTTCCCTCTAGAAATTCAACCAGTCTCTCTTTGTGATTTTTTTACAATTTTTGCGACTGTTCTTATTAATGATATCGATATCTGTAGTTGGAACGATCTTTCTGATGACCTTTTTTGTGTAGCGGTTACACAAGAGGTGTTTGAAGACTTTCTCGTCTGTTGGTCTGAAAAATATTTTCTTGTTCTCTCTTTTTCCTTCTATGGCAGAAACTGATGGTCCATTGATTCAGCTGGCGATATCTCTAACGACATTAATGAAGTGCGAGTTGAATATTCGAGCTTATTTATCCGTAGTTGTTATTTAATCATTTGCGTAATTGATTTCCAGTATTTCAGCATGGGCCCTCCCACTTCCTGTCAGTTCTCTGATCACCCACAGAGCTCTTGATTTCTCCTGATTCATTCTAATCTGCCTGGAGTAGTACTGTTTCTTTGTTATCTTGAGCAAATATTTGCATTCATTTTAATATGCTTTATGTCCTCTAAGTAATTCAGTATCATTCGGGTTTCTGACCACTAGCTTATAAATTTTCTGCTTCTCATGAGCTGACTTCACCAAGCCTTTCGTTATCTACGGTTTTCTTTTCACCTCACAACCTTTCACTTATCTTCTAGAAGATAACATTATAGCATTAGTTATTCTTGCTAGCAAGCATTTCGATATGAGATTTACGTCATTCAAGCAATAACAATCACTGCCTCGATAAACTGGTAGAATTTTTTCCGATCGAATGATATTTTCTTTATTGGAGGCCTATGATCTCTGAGAGTTGATGCAGGATATTGCAAACGGAGGAAAGTGATCTATAGCCTTGCAGCGAATAGCATATGAACTGCAACCTAAAGGGACCATTGCGTTCTTGACGAAAATGTGGTGAAGTAGAGTCGTAGATGTATTCTGAACTCCTGTACATTTATCTATTATCCATATATGGTAAAAACTAAATTCTGAAATTTCATTTATTAATTCCATTGTTATGGAATCAATAAATGAAATTTCAGAATTTAATTTTTACCACAATTTTAGTGGTGTCAATTTTGATAAGGTTCTATTTGAATTTTTGAAAGGTTGAATTTTTAAATTATATATATTATATGGAAGTAATTTGAAACATAATCAGTGATTATTAATTTAAATTCTATTTCTAGGTTCTAACCTAACCCTATCTAAATATCCTAACGTAATTCTAACGTAAACAATGATTATTATTCCTAAATTTCTTTCTGGAAAGATTAACAGGATTGAATTTTTACTACCTTGGGTAAGTTTGTTTATCGATTTATGATTGTTCCTCTTAATTGTCCCTTCTTCGTTTCAGGAATAACACTGATTTCGTTGGAAACAACATTTCTTGAAGATTCTGTAATTCACAGGCAACTTGATTTTCTTCTATATATCCAATTCGTTTAAAACTTGATTTTTATTTGGGATTTTTCCATTCACATGCAGGTAATGTATTTTCTGGATTCAATTTCCATTCACAATAACCAAATAATCTTCCTTTTTTAGATGATGAAATTTTTTTTGTAACTTTTTCAATTATGGACCGACAAGGACTCTACTCTGCATATATGGAGACTGACTCAATTTTGCTGTGTCTGTCCTATTTATAGTTTTCACGAAAAATTGAATTTCAAAGCTTAGTAGCTTCTGTCAAAATCATAGAAGAATGATGCTTTTACAAAATTTACAATATTTCTTGTTTTGAAATCACTGTTGAAAATTAGCTTATTTCTTAACCAACATTTTGATGCATGTTTCATGTTGAACAAAACAGTGAAAGTTTTGCTTTTCATCCGTAGAGTATTTCAAGTGTCAAAATTTAACAAAAGTTTAACTTCTAATGCTTATAACTTATAAATTATTTAGAATTACTTATGAAATTGATTAAATTTTTCAGCTTAGATGCTATTACAATACTATTGATGCCTAAACATCTTGAAGGATATCTCTTACATTAATCATTTGAAAATATCTGACGTACATGCCATCTTTCATTGAATTAATTGATTTTTGATCAAATTTGTTCTATTTACATAATTCTGTTGAGTTATTATATATTTAATTTATAATAGCTTATTCTTTGTCAATAATTTCACTAAAGTTTATATGTCATGATAGTAACAAATCTTCTCAACAATTTCTTTATCAATTTCAAATTAGATATCTAAATTCAAACTAATTCTATTTATTGCAACTTTGACAGTCTTTACATTGAATAATTGTGAATTGAAATCTCCCTGTGAATTTTATTTATAAATTGTCAACAAGATTACTGATTTTTGATTACCGTTCAAAGAATTTTCATTAGACTAGTCGTTATGAACTCTGAATATGCTTTTTGTTCATAATTTCAGCTTGTGAGTATTTTTATGAATCGAATTATTAACATTTCTATCAGACTGGATATTATTTAATTAATTTTGGTCTGGTTACACTCTAACGAGTCAACTTATATACAAAGGTAAGTCTTTTCCTCAATTTATTTGTGTAATTATTTCTTTTAACTGTGAATTCCATATATATATATATATATATATATATATATATATATATACGGTGAAGAAGTAGGTATGCTTGTGGACCAAAAAGTGGTTTTTCATGTAATCAAAAAGATATTCATTGAATTCCTACGGCACAATTGGAGGTGAACGATCAGGAGCAACTATTATGTTATGTTTGTCAATACCTGTAATTGTGAGGCGGAGAGTTTTCGTAAAACTAAGATTTAAGATGGCATATTTAAAAGCTAATTTGTTTTTTACATATACAAGAATGCCATCGTTCTGATTATAATATCCTGAATTATAAGCAACCTCCTATCCTGAAATTCTAGACTAGAAGATATTGCTATCGTGTAATGGAAATCTTTTTCAAAGAAAATGTAATCTGAGCAGGTTTTCACAATGCTTTCGATCGAATTAATCACAGAAATAAATATGTTTCGAAGAATGCGTTTCCCTATTTCTCTATTGTGTTGGCTCGAAATCTTTTCGCCCTTTTGCAGTTTTGAACTGCATATCATCTTATTGCTTATATTGGAAAGAAGTTCATGAAATCGCTAGTATTCATTTAAATGAATTGGTATATATTTTTTATTACATTCAAGGTTTTATTTCATCCTATACTAAGTAGTTTTCTTGATTATACTTTTATTGCATAAAAAACATTTTGATAATAAAAATTCCCATGACTTCTGTAAATTATGCATCTATAATGCATCATAGAAGCCATGTGTTGCAGAGCTGCACAACCATCAATTTCTTTTAACAAAATAGGTAATTTGCATGGAAAACAATGAATACTGCTTCGATATTGCGAGAATAACCTCAAAATAGCTCGAAAACTTCTGTATGTGTACAACTTTAGCCCCTCAATCATCGCGCAAGACCAGTAAACCAATACGTTATTCGATATGAGGGTAGGTTTACTTATCGCCCAGCTAGTCTCCGTTCACCTGAAAGCTAAATATACGGTGGCTTATGGGAGATTTAAGGTGCGATATATGCAGCGTTTTAATGTTTGAGTTTCAAATAAATTTTGTTTTTTCGGCGTCTCGCGTGTGTTGATGTAGCTTTCCTTATTGTAGATTTGACAGAAAGATTTGCAGCATTCTCAAAATGAATGTTGTTGAATTTATAATATTATCAATATTGAAAATTTTCACAAGTATTCGTTTAGTGAAAAAGTAACATCTTTCGGATATTAATTTAGAAACTTCCGGCTCAAGTCAGGAAAAATCTTATAAGAAACAATTTAAACGGAAAATATATTCGCGAAATGAGCTTGTGGGTGCAGCTATATTGTTTTGTCCGTGTGTTCTTCGATAGTGCAAAAATGTGGTCACAGACGGCTCTTAATAACTTTACTAACATTCGATAATATTGAATAGGATTATTCTTATTCTCACAAATTTTTAAATTAATACTACAACAATTATTTCACTAACACAGTAGCATCTTCAGGTAGATGGTATCTTACATTTTTGAGTAACTAAATTTGTTTTCGAAATTGGCTTCTATTTAAGTTGGAATAGGTACAAACATTTTTTATTGAGGAAATCATTAATTATGCGGAATGCATTATTGAGCGAACGGAAACCAAACTAATAAAATTTACCTTTGCCAAAGATGGCACTACTTTCGGTGTGACAGCCTCAAATATAGACCACCGTCTATACAAAAAAACCTTAATGTATCGGAATTGGCTATTGGTATGATTACATTGCGGAAATTCAAGTTTAAAAATATGCAGTTGAACTTTTTATTAGCGATATCAATATAGATTTCCTGGAGAGAAATGACATGAACGCGGTGGGCTGTTTGAATGATTATTTGGGTTTTCTAAGCGAGTTTGGGTTTCGATCATATATAAATGAGCCTACAAGACAGTTAGAGTCTCACAAAATGTCTATTCTAGATCATGCATTCATTAGAGTTGAGCAAAGGAGTATCTACATTGAACCTGCTATCATTAAATTTACTCAGACCACAATATGCTCTTTATAAGTTTTAAAATCAATATAAAATTGGAAAGGCAAACACCGAACCCGCACAGGCAGAATATAATTAATTATAAAAATTCAAATCGAGCTCTTTCTGGAGAGAAATGGGATGATGTTATTCATGAAGTCGGTCCTTAATTGTGTTATGATCGATTCGCTCAAAAATTTAATATTTACGTCAAAAGAAACACGGGAACAGAAGTTATTTCAAACAAAAATCGCAAGTTGAAGCCTTGGATCTCACAACGAATGATTGTTTCAATTCGTCACCGTGACTTCCTGAAGAGACGCTTGAAATATGAGATAGAAGCAGTTAAAATTATGGAGTATAGGACATACAGGAATAACCTCACTAAATTAATAACAATTACGAAAAACAATTTCTAAACAGGTTTCGCAAACAATCAATCAGGTAACTGACGGCGGGAAGAAGAATAAGAAATCAAAAACCTTATTAGAGAATGAACAAGGTGATACGCTGAGAGCGGACAGAGAAGTGGCAAATTTATTGGTAAAATTGGTGAACAACTGGCTGGTAAAGTAAAGAAAGTGAGCCGAATATCAGCCGAACGAAATTTAATTATAAGTTCAATCTTTTTAAATCCTATTTCTCAACTTGTGTCTATAATTGAATGTTTAAAATCAGATTCTGTTCCTTGTCCAGATGGCGTATCAGTACGTCTGATTAAATATTGTCATCTATATCTTCTGAAACCGCTTATGTATATAATATATCTTTGTTTTCTGGAAGGCTCAACACCCCGACGGTTTAAGGAATCAATAACATTACCCATATACAAGGCTGGCTGTAAAAGAAAAGCAACCAATTATAGGCCTATAACGCTGATAAACAACTTTGCGAAAATATATGAAAACTGCCTAAAGTCACGATTGGTAAGTTATCTAACCAATAATGAGATCTTGAAAAATATTAGCACAGAGAATGCCATTCTTGAATTAACGCAATTTATCATTTCAGGAAGTCACAGAAATAGGAAATGCGTGGCCATTTTCTTGGATCTGGCAAAGACATTCGACACTGTGAATTTCGAAATATTACTTGATAGAAGCGGTTGGTGTTCGTGGAATTGCCCTCAATATTTTTAGAAACTACCTTGACGAACGATTCCAGATTGTTAAGATCGGAGAAGAAATGAGTGATCCATTCTCTATTTCCATGGGTGTTCCCCAGGGAACGGTGTTAGGAGAAATTTTATTTTTAGTTTACATTAACCTACTGGCGAATTTACCTATAGGTGGGAAGGTAATTTGTTATGCGGATGACACCGTTATCATTTTTGAGGATCAGACATGGACTGGGGTCATTTTGAGAACAGAGCTGGAAATGCAGACGATGGGTTCTTAAGTCAAAGTCTTCTGAGCCTGAAAGTAAGCAAGAACTGCGGATGTATTGAGTTCATGAATGTAAATAACAGCCGATGCATGGGTTCTTCAGATTGTGATTGTCAGGTTATCGTCAGAGAAAAAACTGTAAGATATTTTGGGATTGTACTAGATCAACATTTGAATTGGAAAGAACATAGCTTGGTTAAGAAACTCAATTTTAAAATTTTATACATTCAGATTTATATTGGACATTTATGCCTATAGTGCTCTTGTTGAATCTATTCTCAGGTGGGGAAGTTGCTATAAAAATGCCTTGGATACAATAAAAAAATTACAAAACATTTTGAGAGTTATTTTGAAAAAGAAACGCCTCTATTCGATGCATTTACTTTACGAAGAAGCGAATGTTCTGTCAGAAAAATATGTGTATATCAATCATCGATATATGCAAGACAAGAATACCTTGAAATGTGCCCTCCTCCTTGTCAAACCAGACGAGCTATTTTTCCGGAGATCCCTCTTCATAAAAAGAATTTCACCCAATGAAGTCTGTTTTATCACGGCCCAAAACTTTATGGCCTTTTTTCCAGAGAATAAACCCAAGTAAAGAGTTTGATATCTTTTAAGATACTTCTGAAGCATTATATCAGATCACATGGAGATATCTTATTTAGGGTTTTTATATATTTGAGAGGGATTTTGGTCCCCTGTGATCTCGATTTCAACCAGTGTCTTCTGTCATCATTGGATTGATTATTATTATTATTATTTTCTGTTTATTTTTTATTATTTTTATAAATAAAAAAAATACAAAAATGTATATGCACCGCGAGCAGCCTAGCGGCGGACTGTCTCCTTTTCTGATTCCAACGCCCTACCCCGTGACCTTAACGACGCTCACTAGAGGGGGAGTATGTAGCAAACAACTTCTTTCCTCCTCGTCCAGAAACCTGTCTTGCTCTGTCGCAGCTTGACCGGCGTACCAATAGAGGATCCGACCAGTCTAAAGATTCGTGACTAACCGTCCCAGCCAAGTTAAAGTAGGGCAAGGCACAGCGTTTAACGATCACCGTTCCATGCGAAATACATGGTCACCGGCGTCACAGGCAGAGCTGCGCATTACGCCTGTCTGATGAAGTTTTAGATGCGCAGACTTGGAAACGAAACGCCGTCTCCCTAACTAAGTGTTGGAAGCTCCATTCCAATACCGCATTTCACTCTAGAGCTTCAATAGTAATAGCTCAATATTCAGAATAAATATAATATAACAGTATTCAAGAGTTAGAGAGTGACTGTATTAAGTTTATTGTGCTTTCGAATTTGATCAGATAAAAGCGACCACGACCACGGTAAAAGCGACTCATCTGAAAATTGTGGAATTTTTCGTCGGCTTGTTGATTTTTCTGCAGAATCTGAATAAGTATTAGCTGAGAGTTTAAGGAAAGCGTCTTCAGAGGCACCTCAAAAGAATTTAAAAAATGATTTACTCGATTGCATCTTGAGATTTGTCAAGAGGGAGTATTTTATGAAATGCAAACAGCTCCGTTTTGATCAATTATCACTTATGAAACAACAGATGTTTCAGCAATACCCCAGTTGATTCTATTCTTCCGGTATATATAAAATTCAGAGTCAATAGAAAGTTTTTGGGGTTATTTGGTTCATGAAAAACTTGATGCGAATTCAATGAATGAAAATTTTCAAAAATTCTCTATTATGTTGTGGAGAATTGCCCTGAAAAAATTTACCAAGAGTTACGGCAGAGCAGCTTATATGAGGGGCCTTCACTCAGATATTGGAGCAAGAATAAAAGAATAATACCCTTTCATGCATTTCGTACACTGTTACGCAAACCAATTGAATTTTATTATGTCAAATGCTGCATCAATCAATGCACAAGTAGAAGTCTTTTTCTGGAGTCTGCGTGACATTCCAGCATTTTTTTGGTAATTCACTACAACGGGTTAAAATTTTGGACAGAGTTGAGGGAAAAAAGTCGTCATGGAGTTTTCACTCGCTGGAATTTCAACATACGAGCTGTAAGTGAACTTTTTGGACATAGAAATTTCTCAATATAATGCATGGAATAAAGAGAATCAAATGTTGCCAGAAGAAACGTAGCCAGTCCAGCGTTGAATATTGCGGGATAGATTTTTTTTCGGTTGAATTTTTTTCATCGTGATATGACTCATGTAGATATTCCATCGAAATAACATGAACAGGAAAAAACTGGGCCCATTTTAGCAAGGCATGCTATCAATATTCTCCTAGAAAATATAACAATAAAAAGAGGAAAATTGTATCAGTGCGATAAAAATGTGTGATGTTATTATCAATACTGCTCGCGATTGGTTGAAAATTAATATTTATCTTGTAACAAGTTCTTCATTTTTGCCGAGATATTCTCCAAATATCAGAATTCCTACATATATGTGGCCTGTAGATTCTATCTCTATGCAGAATTGAACAAAGAACGTTTACGTTCTGAATTATCAGTGATCTATTCAAGAATTGACTGTAGTAATTGAAAAGACACTATTCCATTCTAAGCAATCATTATGCAAAAAAATTCAGGAGAAGCGTTTTGTGAAACAAAAAAATTATTACAAATTGTAGGTACTATTCCACTGAAAACATCTGAAGCTAAAGTGCATTTCGACCATGAAACGAATTATTTTTCATTATTATAATATTATTATATATAAAAATTGTTTCAAAAAATTATGTGTTTGAAGATGCTTGAACACTCTCTAAATTGTTTCTATTGAGAGGAAGATGATAAGAGGAATGAAAAATTTGAATGCATCCAAGAAATCTTGAAAAATTGAACTTATTCATAAAAAATAAGTGTAAGTGTTTTTTCTCCCGAATATGGAAGAAGCAAATATTGCAGTATCAGTACCTGAGTTGTTTTGGGACGCAACTCACGCGCCGAAGGGGCTTTCCATCTACCCACTTGAACAAATTCCCATGAACCAAGATTGTCTTAAGAATTGATGCCTCAATTGATTTTGGTACGAACGATCACCGTCAATCCGACCAGTACGTCAAGACCCATTAACCCTTGTGAAGTCTTTCAATTGATCCTGACTTCTAGAACCAACGGTCTAAGCCCTGCCGTTGAGACCCACAAACCCCAGAAACATCTCGCAAATGATCCTGGTTCAGGACAAGGCCGACAGAACTGTCAAGTCTCGCTAAACCCTGAAGCATTTCTCAAGATAGCCTGAACATGAGTTTCTGCGATCAGATAGATGGAATGCCCTTTTAGTCGAGCATGCGGACTTTCAACCACTGCCTCCTCCAATTGAGTGGCCAGGTTGTACGAATACTTCCCGAGGTAACGCAGTATGCTATATAACACACTAGACCATTGGACATAAAAATCTGGAGATTTACTGCATAGGGTACAGTACGTTAGTTTCAGGGTGTGCTGCTACAGACACTCTTGTCACTGAGTTGGACCACGCGGCTCAGCCCTCCATTTCACTTTTATGGTGAAACTAGGAACGAATTCCGTTGAACTTCCACCACAAGGGTCCAGTGACCCGCGTGATTGAACTTGCCTTAGGCATCAATACTTAATCCTCCATTTCACCGTGATGAAACTAGGGTCTGAGTCAAGACAAGCACGCCCAGCGTGTCGAGCTTCAAAGTGGAGCGCCCTTCTTGAACAGTAGTCACCTTCTCAATCATGAAGATTATACCAAAAAATAGAAAAAACTATCCTCAGTTATTTTGAAGGGGTTGTTATGGTCTTCGGCAGCTCAATATGTGCGAGCTCTGGACACTGTCTCTATTATACTGAATTAGTACCTTCTGATTTGGATGCACTCACTTCTTTTGCCCACGAGCCACCACTGACCATCTCTACTTGTACCATAAAGTATTTGGATCTCTTTTTATCTAGATGTACTGAATTGGATTAACTTCAAGCTTTAGTTTTCAGGGTAACAAAACTAAAGATGCGTTCAATTTCTTTACTGATCTCGTATGAACCAATTGTTGAAAGCTTTTTCGCATTAATATTACCTATATATTTCTCTTTAAATGTGGTTAACTGGTACCCTAGTTGAAAATTTTCGTAATTTCTCTCGTAAGTTCTGGTAAATGAGTTTTAAATTTATAGTTATGTTGATGTACCGAGAAACCGGTCACAAAGCATTATCTGGAGCCAAAATTGAAGAACTATTGCCAGATCAACATGATTTGGAAGTGCCTCTGTAATGTGGCAAATATAACTTGGTTCCTGAAAGAACACCATCAGTTTGGCAGCACAGGGCGATCGCGTTTGTCTTATGTTGTTTTATTGCCACTTGTGCAAAACATGGTCGCTCCATAAGAGTGGAAAATCCGTCTTTGAATTGATAATTTTGAAGTTGAATTCCCTCTATTCTGACCTAACAACACAAATTCGTAGTAGTCGTTCTGAAGAAATTATTGCCGCTATTCCAGTAGGTGTGACAGAACACAAAGAATGTTTCTCTTGCACCTCCTTTATAGGAGGCAAGTTTGTCCAGGATGACTTCCTGTCGAATTTTGCTTTTAGGTTAGAATCTACGCATATAATGAATAAGAGTAGCTAAGCCAACTAATCATTGTTCATGTCCAATGTTTGGTGATTATGCTTTGAAAATGTGGGAAAGCAATTTTGAAAAATCATCGAAAAATCCTGCGATAAATTGATGACAAAATGAACATAAGTCTCTGAACGAAATTTTCACTATCACTGAAAGTAAGACCCCCCAAGTTATTTCATTTCAACCGGTAAACTTACTGTTTAGTCTGTATAATACAGTGGAATGAATTATCGGCCTATATTTTTTCAAGAATTAGGACGCATTGTGATTTTGGTATCTGAAGGAAACCGTGACACGCTATTTTAGAGTGTCATTCGATTTTGAATATTTTTGAACTAATATCTTCAGTAGAAAGTGATAAACTTCGAAAGGTAGCTGTCAAAATTTTCTGATTAGTAGGCGTTTTGTTGAAAAGTTACAGTGATTTTAGTGAAAGAACTTCTGTTGTCTTCCAAACAACGGGAAAAAAGTTTCTTATGTTAACAAAAAATTGCGTTTTCATGAAAAAAAAACATCGCTGAAGCAAAACCTATGCTTGCAAATGTTATTTGTACTTTACACTACCAAGAACATCAATCATTATCGGCTGATTTGCTGAATTTAAACGTGGTTATACAAACACCACTCAACAGAGATTGGTTACACCGCAAGATATCAAAAATTGCACAAAATCATTTTGGCAAACTCTAAAGTGATTTAGGAAATAGTTGATATTCTAATAATATCCAAGAAACTTGTCGGCTTTACATAAAGATTTTCAACAAGATCATTTGAATTATAGTAGTGATGTAGCTTTAAGCGTATTCTGGAATTTTTGGCACTTTAGAGGTAAGTAGAAGGTTTTTCCATACGAGGGTATAAAAATTTATAAGAGGTATAATGTTTTGAGAATCTAAGCGGTGATTTGATTACTGGGTTGTTCGGAGAGTAGTTTCGTTTCTTTTTGGAAGAATGAAAGGCAAATTTGGTGAAATGAATAAATATTTCATTAAATTATATATTGGCCATTTTAGTCCAACACCTTTTGGTGTCTTTCTAATAGTAGCATGAATCCAGGCTCTTTGCTGGCGAAAAACTGATCCAGGTGATTTTTGACCTTTTGACTGAACAAACAATAATCCGAAGGTGCCAGATGTGGAGAATATGGTAGGTGTGGCAGTGTGTCCCATTCAAGCTGTAAAGGCTTTCGGCATGTGATTAAACTTCTATGAGGTCTCGCATTATCTTGGTGGAACACTACACCTGTTCTGTTGATTTATTCTGGCCTTTTCTGTTGAAATACATCATTCAGTTTGTCGATCTGTTGACAGTAGACTTCCGAATTAATTTTTGTTTTATCCGGTAGAAGATCCTTTGAAATTCCACCAAACAGACTGCATCACCTTTTTTTGATGGATATTGGCTTTCGAAATGCTTGGAGTCGGGTTCATTATCTCTTTTGCTCCATGATCCCATGCGTTTGACATTGCTATAAACAACCTATCTTTTGTCCCCAGTAATGATGAGAAATGGATAATTTTCGTGACGTTTGATAAGAATTATAGACGTCAACGCAACGACACAAATTTCTCTTCGTGAGAACATGCGGAACCCATATATGGAGCTTAGAGGTTAAATCCAGGCCTTTCAAGTGGTCGTAAGCAGTTAAATTCGATAAATTCAACCTCTTATCGATCGCATGTGTTGTTATTCGCCAATTTTCATCAACTAATACCTTTATCACGTCTTCATCAGCTTCAACTGGCCTTCCGGAACGTGGTGCATCTTCGACATCAAAATTACAGGATTAAAATTTTGTATAACACTGGCGTAGTGTCAACACATCTTCTCAATACACATCGGTTAATTTCTTTCTGGCCTGAGCATCATTTTTACCTTTTCTGTAGTTAAGAAGTTAAATATGAAGAAGATGCTGCTCGTTACATTCCATATTCAAAAGGGCATCAACTAAAAACTAGTGCCTACAATTAACGCAAGCCTTGCTGTATCCGCTCTCCTAACATAATAAATAATGATTATGCGGCTTAAGTGTGAAGTTTCGGAAAAATACAATTAATTCATGTGTCGGGGAAAAAGCAAATTACTTTCCGAACAACCTCATATTTTCCAGAAATAACAACAATCCTAATAACTCTGCGATCTCGCAGGCTAATCATATTGAAATTACGTATTGCTGAGATCTCCTCGAATTAAATTTAAATCGAATCCAGAGAATCTCCGCTGAACCTTTTCAAGTCGATTTATACATATGTCGCACTGAAGTTGTATGGACTGCACACTATATCCTGCAATGAATAGGGAAAATATATTATATTTTTGTTCTCTGTGGAAGAAATTGCATGGCATTCAATTAAATTTAAGATCAGATCGTTCTTTTCGCAAAATTACCGAGTTCCCCTTGAAGACTGAGAAAATGATTGCAGTTTTTGAGTCTCAGATGAATTTAAGGATCGTCAGCAAAAAGTTGAATTTCACAAATCTTGAAATATTCGTAAACATGATCAGGGGCGGTTCGTAGATGAGAAGAGTGGGTGTTCAGCATCAAAATCAGAAGATAGCGATTCAGTATAACAGGGAAAGCATTTGGAGTCACCAAATATTGAGCTGCTGGCGACCCTTTCACCATAATTAAATACAGCTTTTTCTGTTTTATCTTTCATAACATTTATGACTGAGAAGATAACTACTAAAGTTTTATTTTTTTAAAATAGGATGAATAATATCTAAACAAAGAAAGAACGAAAATAAAGATAACTCATCGCTAAATTTCTTCAGTCCATGTTTGGGAAAAAAAACACTCGCACTTTATAGAAATTAGTTAAACTCTCAAAGATATTTTGGATGCAAGGTATCAATAACGTTTTCATCTATATTTCATATTTCTCTTATCTTTTTCTCAGATCCAGCATAGAGGGCGTTTAGCTTATCTTAAATTATACAATTATAGTTCATTAGGGCGTTTTACCTATCTTAAGTCATACAATTATAGTTCAGTAGGGCGTTTAACCTATCTTAAATCATACACTTATAGTTCAGTAGGTAAACGTTCTAACTTTAATCGTAACAATAGAATATAAAATCCACATTCAAAGTGTCAGGGAAGTCAATTCTGATATTTGGAAAAATTTTCCGAAAAAATTAAAAGTTACCAGAAAAAAACCAGAAGTTTCAGGATCTTCGTCATCAATAAGTCCATTTGCCTCATCAATAATATCACCAATGGAAGTTCTTCTTCTTCTGTTGGTGCCTATCCATTCTGGATGTTGGATAACATGATGGCGACACGGACCTTATCAATTGCTGCCCGAAATAGACCTGTGGTTGTCAAGTTGAACCAAACTCTCAAATTCTTCAACCACGATATTCTTCGTCTTCCAATGCTTCTCTTTTCCTGAATTTTTCCCTGTATTATCAGTTGTAGAAGTCGATGCCTCTCCGGATTTCTCATAACGTGACCCAGGTATTCAAGTTTTCGTTTTTTCACTTGATACAAGATTTCCTTCTCCTTGTTTTCTCCTCATTTTCCACTCTAACAGACGAAGTTTGCCTCCAGTAGAGATTGGCAATGATTCTCAAATCCTGTCCTTCCAACCTGGCCGATTCCAGAACTTTCATCATTTTATTGTGCTGCGCTTGATCGAACGCCTTCAGATAATCAACGAAGCAGGCATAGACATCGTGGTTAACGTCTCTGGCACGTTGAATTAAAACCTGTATACTGAACAGTGCTTCTCGAGTGCCCAAGGCATTTCGAAAGCCGAACTGAGTTTGCCCTATTTGATCTTCACAAGTTTTATATATTCTTCTGTGGATGATTTTCAGAAAGAGCTTGAGAGCATGACTAACAAGACTGATGGTGCGGAATTCTTCACAACTTTTGGCGTTTGACTTCTTTGGAATAGTCACGAAAGTGGCTTTCAGCCATGCATGTGGTATTGCTCCAGAGGAATAAATCTCATTGAAAACATCGGTGAGCCATTTCACATCCTCTTCTTCCTCAATAAGTTTTAAGAAGTCCCCTCTGATGTTATCGGGACCTGGAGCTTTCCTATTTTTCAGGTTCTTTATGGTTCGTCTAACTTCATCCACTGTTATCGGAGGGAAATTCCCCATAGTGTAAGTGGGTGGGTTGATTGATCGACTTGGGTCATTGAAAAGTCCTGTTATGTATTCTTGCCAAACCTTTATTTTTCCTGAACGATCCAGTATGATGTTACCATTTTTATCCTGTATTTTTCCGCTAGTATTCGCTGTCATCACTCCTGTCATATCTCTTATCCTTTTGTGCATATTGAAAGAGTCGTATTTTTTCTCTAGTTCTTCAATTTCTGCGCACTGGCCTGCTATCCAGTTTTCCTTGGCCACTCTTATTTTCTTTTCAATTATCTTTTGAATTTGTTGATAATCCCTCTGGCTATTCTGGACGGCCCTTCGTCTGTTCATGAGTTCCAAAATCTCATCTATTATCCAGGATCTATTTTCGATCTTTTTCGTAGTCAGAAACTCATTGCCGATCCTTTCAAACTCCTCAGATAACCTCGACAGAGACGATTCCACATTATTCGCTGAATTCCTTATTTCGTGAACTTCTTGGGATATTTTTTCAGTTATTTTTTCCCTTGTTTCTTCTTGTCCGATTCTACTCATATCCCACTTCTTATTTTCAGGAGCCCTCTTCAATTTTTTAAATCTCAGTTTAAATTTAGCACAGAGAAGATTGTGATCAGATGAAATGTTGGCTTCTGGATATGTTTTCGCAGTAATGCAGCTGTTACGGTATCTTTTATTTATTAGCAGGTAATCTATCTGATTTCTTACTACATGGCCTTGTTCATCTTGAGTACGTATATAGTCTTCTTCGTGGTTGTTCAAACATTGTATTCAGGACAGCAAATTGTTCTTCCATTACAAAATCCTTGAGTCTTTCTCCACGCTCATTTCGAATGAGCCCCCAGTCCGAATCGCCTGATTAATTCTGAACTTTCACCTTTACCAATTTTAGCACTGAAATCCCCCATTATGACATTTATATCTTCATTCTTCAATTGTTTTAAAATGCCTGATAAAGTCGAGTAAAATATTTCTATCTCTTCTTCAGGTCTATCTGAGGTAGGTGCAAAGAGCTGAATCAGATTCAATTTTATAGGTGCAGTTTTTAGTTCCAAAAATATTATTCTGTCCGAGATAGCCGTAAAACTTATGTCGTATTGGGAAATTTTAGGGGACAATGGAAGTTCTAATACTTGCTTTATTTTCGTTAAATGATTGATAGCATGCCGTGCTGAACTGGGCTCAATATTTCTCTGTTAGTTGAATAGAATATCCACATGAGGCATAACACGTTGAATAGATTCAACGGAAAAACAAAAATTTGATCCTGCAGCATTCCGAATAAACTGACGGTATTTCCGTTGGCCACATGCGATTCTATTGCTTCCATTTATTCTATTAAAAACTTCCATATTGAAAATCTGTATATGCGGTGCGTATATTTTGAATTTCAACGAGTAGAGAAGCTGCATGAGGAATTTTTTTTCAACTCTAACGTTTTGATCAATTATTAAAAATGCCGAAATGTAATACAGATTTCCCAAAACTACTTTTATATGGGGATTGATGGATGCGGCATTTAACATAACTGAATTGCTGTGTGAAGCAATGTATTATAATTGCGCGGAAGGATAATTGTTTTTGTTCGAACATCTGAGAGTTCTCAACTCATTGCAGAATAACTTTGAGTTTCAAGTTCCTCTGAGCAATTTGCTATGAAAATCAATAATATTTCCGACATTTTATTCGCCTCAAGTATCTTTTTGAAGTGTCTTTGAAAACTGAACTTTTCTTCAAATATTCAGCTAATACTTTATCAAGTTCAGCACATAAATTGAAAAGTCCACTAAAAATTCCAGGATTCTTGGATGAGTGGTTTTCATCGTGGCCACGAAGCGCCATTTCTAAAGCAACAGAAAATTTAATACATCTATAATTTTTGAAAGGACAATTATTTTTTGCGACGGTTTTATTGTATTGCTGAATTCTAAGAATCAGGATGCTTTGCAATGTTGGATTTCCTTATAATGCAAATCCTAATTTCTTGTGTATCTGAGTCTTCGAATTCTCATATTTTTTATTTTGTCACTCATATGGATTAAGTTAGTTATATCAGTTTACGAACATAATTTTTCACCATTGAAATGTACACAAGAAAAACATTGAAACGAATTCTTTGCACTTCACCACAGAAATGCTCATTTCGCGAATATATTTTCCGATTAAATTGGATTTCATGAGATTTTTCCCTTTTACGATGGAGGCTTCTGTTACTTTTTCACTAAAAGAATACTCGTGAAATTGTAATAAGATAATGAGATTAATAAAATTATGAATTATATTTTTATCACCATCATTTTCAAAAATTCAAAGAGCCCCGGCCAAATCGACAATGAAAGAAATTCACGTCAACAGAGGTGATACGCTCAAAAAATAACATTCATTTAAGATTGAAAAGTTAAAACGTTGCACTTACTACTCTGTCAAGAAAGTACCGGGAATTTTCAATTAAAACAACATTTTTACATTTAATCGTCAAAATTTATTGGGTCGCCTTCAAACTAGGCTTCATTTGCTCCAATACATCTATGCCAACGGCACTTCCAATTATCGAAACATTTTTTATAGGCGCTTTCCGGGATGGACTTTAGCTCTCGCGCCGAATTTTGTTTTATGGCTTCAATCGACACAAAACGGGTGCCACGAAGGGGCAATTTTAGTTTTGGGAAGAGGAAAAAGTCGCAGGGAGCCAAATCCGGCGAATACGGTGGTTGCTGAAGCACATTTGTTGAGTTTTTGGCGAGAAAGTCAGTCACAATCGTAGCTCGGTGAGAAGGCGCGTTATCGTCATGCAAAATCCATGAGTTGTTTGCCCACAAATTTGGCCGCTTCTTACGGATACGCGCACGCAAACGTTTCATAACGCCTAGGTAATACTCCTTGTTTACCGTCTGACCCTCTGGAACGAATTCGTAGTGCACCACGCCACGGATATCGAAGAAAACAATGAGCATCACCTTCATTTTCGAGCGGCTTTGGCGTGGTTTTTTCGGTTTTGGCTCATTTTTTGCCACTCATTCCGATGATTGCGGGCTTGTTTGCATATCGTACTCGTAGACCCAGGTCTCATCACCAGTTATAATGCGGTCCATGAATGTAGAATCGTAATTACAGCGATCCAGCATGTCTGAAGCAACCTGTTCGCGATGACGTTTTTGAAGAAAATTCAGGTCTTTCGGTACGAATCGTGCGGCCACCTTTCTCATGCCCAAAATATCAATCAAAATCGTACGTGCGGACTCGTGGGATATCTTAAGATCATGTGCTATCTCTCACAAGCTAGTACGACGGTTTTCCAGCACCCTTTCCTTAATTTTATTAGGCAAGTCTTCGACCACTTCACGACCGTCCTTGAAGGCTCTGTACCACTGATATGCACGAGTTTTCGATAGAGCATTATCACCAAAGGCCTTTTGCAACATTTTCAATGCATCGGCACACGAAAATTCATTTGCAACACAAAACTTTAAACAAATTCTTTGCTCAACGTAATCACCCATAGCAAAAATCGGCACGCACTCTGACATCGACTGACTTAATCAGCTGTTGCAAACACACTAGTTGACAGATCCCGCTCAAGCTTGGCATAGTAATTAAGGACAGTGGTACCAACCTAGGAAAAAAAAATTTACCTGCCTCATTGCCCCGCCAGATTTAAATCGATAATTCCCGGTACTTTCTTGACAGAATGTATATTGCAGCTCAAATTTGCCATAAGCGACCATATATTAAGCTTTCAGGCGAAGATGTGTACGGTAATGTGTAACGGTAGAGCTGTTCGAAGCTGTGCAGAACATCAATGTGACTGAAAGAAATTGATGATAAGTAAACATACACTCATACGGAATAACGTATTGGTTTATCTAAGGTGCTATTCGGTCTTGTTCGACTGCTAAAGGGACTCAAACTGTACACACGCAAAAATTTTCTGGCGATTTTAAATATACTCAAAAAATTTTGACACAGAAGAATTTTTCACTGTTTCCCATAAAAATTACTTATTTAGCTGCGAAAAAAATTTGTGGTTTTGCATCTCTGCAGCACATGGATAGAAACAGCTCTTGACCATAATTATATACCAAAAAATGAAGAGATGATATCATTGGGATCCCTGAGGTACCCCGGCAGTAACTAACAAATATCGACATTTGAATAACTTCATCGCGACATACTGGAATCTTTTATTCAAATATAATTCGAATCAATACAGGAGCAAACCGAAAACCACAACAGCAGTAGACTACTTATCTTCTGGAAAGCTTGCTGAAATCAGTCAATCTGAATTCCTTTATACAAACTCCCAAGGAGGTATTCTAACTTCGAACTACTCGATTAGTTTTACATGACCGTCCACTTTTCGTTACCGAATTATTTGTGTCTAAAACAGATGGGAGAGTTGGGGATAATTTACTAAATGAGCAAAGCTTACTAGGGTTGATTCAGTAAATGCACAATTTTCTTTAAACTCTAGCAGAGCCGAAATCTCCTATCTTTACACGACATTCTTCAAAATGTGTTGAAGAAATTCCTGTGAGTTGCGTGGTTCAACGCAGTGGCAAGAGTAAGTGTCGTACTACACCATACCACATCATACCTACATCATACCACCCTCCCGAGGTAACGGAATATATATATATATATATATATATATATATATTATATATATATATATATATATATATATATATATATATATATATATATATAACGCAGTGGCAAGAGTAAGTGTCGTACTACACCATACCACATCATACCTACATCATACCACCCTCCCGAGGTAACGGAATATATATATATATATATATATATATTATATATATATATATATATATATATATATATAATATATATATATATATATATATATATATATAATATATATATATATATATATATTATATATATATATATACATCTGCCGAACTAGCTAGCATCCGTACAAAAAGGGTATCGGCCTGCATCCTCGTGTATACTTCGTGTATATTCAGAGTTTTTTTTCCGCACAAGATGACTTCCGGTATAGATAGCGGTCGAGTTGGCATCCGTATACTTTTTTACCTATAATGGTACAAGTTGGCTGCCGTATAATTTAGTACCAGCCAAGGTGGCACACTGAGATGTTGCCATACTGCCGTATTTGTCTGGTGTAATGAATGGTAATACTCAAACGGTAAATATTACACAGAACCATTGCTGGCATGAAGTGGATTTTTTCAGGGTTCGCTGTTATTCTGTTGCTTCGGATAAGTCATACGGTACGCGAATTTTGATGGTTCATTATTGTGAATTATTGAATTTATTGATCAGTTGAATTTCTCGTAAATATTATTGAAGAATTAATATTTTTTTAGAATTTTATCACATAGTTTAATCTAATCTTTTTCCTTATATGTTTTTCTATATTCTCATATTCAAAACTCTCTCTGTTTGAATGTATTGATTAGAGGCGGAAAAGTGGAGCCTTTTAAGTGTGGATTCTTTATTTTGTTGAGATTTTATGTTTCATTACAAGAAGAGTTCAAGAATTGCCAAAAATTACGTGTTTTCAAGTCCTTCTCCAAAATGAACAATATTTCCAATAGGAGATTAGTTTTTAAACACATCTTTCATTATTAAGGAAGTGAAAAGTTTTTTCGTAACGACAAGATGAATGTAACACTGATCAAAAATGAAAGATTTTCCTCAGAATTTAACTTTCTTATTTTCAGTCGACTTCAAAGGTTTTTTGTGCTAGCTTGTGTATAAATCCTGAATATTTCCGTGTTCGACTTGAAATGCCGATACCATCCTAATGGAAACTTTAATTTTTCATTGCAGAATTGGAAGCTTAACATCATTCAATGTAGAAAAAGATAAAAGAGAAAAAAGTTAAAGAATATATCAAATTATAATGATATTTTGTTCACAATCCTATTCCGCAATTTTGTTGCGTTGTGTTTAATCACTCCACATTTGAAAAATATTCCATTTCGAATTCCAATAAAACGGATGCTTCGAAATAACTTTGGATCGCCCGAACAAACATTTTTATTGCAGGAATAAAAAAAATATATAATACCGATCTACAATAATATGAATATTTTTGAGTAATTGGAAAGAACTAATTTTTATTTTGTGAATCCATTATGAAATGATTGTCCTAGTAGCGAATAAGTATCTCCATACGTGTTAAATATTACGTAGTTTAGCAGGCGCCTTCCAAGGCGCCAAATGTCTATATATCGCGAGTATCGGATAGACGGTCTCAAACGATTAGAAGATTATAAACACAAGACGAAGATGAATAATCCTTGATCAAATAAAAACCTGTCGTGTTGGTGCACGAGCAATAAAAAACTCGAACGGAATAAATTGAATAGTGGAAATTTTAAGGGTACGTTTTAACGGAAAAGGTTTGTAGGTATATGTAGATACAAATATAAGAGGGAAATACCGATCCGATGAAACTGAGATTTTGAAATCCACTTCCACTTATCAAATGAACGAGTCGTTTATTCTAGCAGAATTTCGGGATCATCATAAAAGTACCTATACCACAGTATGCTATTGTAACTTACTGTTTCATAGGTTAAGTTTTTTGCGTAATGAGGAACCTGTGCGTAGAATATGAAGAAAAATATCATTAATCACGCGATAAAAACGTTCTACAAAAATTTCGAGTATAGGACTTAAAATTTATGTTTTCTTGGAGAAACACTAATACTTCATACTGAAAAATTGGTCATTTTCCTGAAATGTCATATTTCAACTAGTAAACTTTAACCATAGGCATCAAATCATTATAAATTCAAAAAAATTTTTTATGTAACTTTTATTAGAATTCAACGATAAGTTAATGTCATTTATATGCTAATGGCTATAAAATCGACCACCTGTAATATGCAAAACACAGATTTCTTATTATTTTTTTCATTATATCTCATCGAAAGTATCTAATTTCGTTCTTGTGTTCCGTTTTTTTCAATTGCCTCAAAAATGATTTCACTGAGCATGACTACGAGAAATATATGACCCAAAAGCAATTTTAAAATTAGAACTAAGTCTTACTAACATTTCTATCACCGTTATTGCAAATAATAACCGAAAATTCAATTATTAATTGTAATTAGGTTTTGACATTAGCTACCAGAAACATTGAATATGATTTAAAGAAAACACTTTATTTCCTCTAATTTTCATTGTTAATAAGGGGTATGAATAATGGTAATAGAAAGCTCTAGAAATCGAGACAGTGTAACATACATCTGTATAACAATTCTATACTCAAATAAACTCGACAAGGTTTTGTGATCAACAAAACCTTGTAAATTAACTGATTGATTATTACTGATTTTCCTTGTTAAATAAATTTTAAATATGAATGATATAACGAAAAATATTGTTCAGAAAGGCTTCAACCATGGTTAGTAGACTTGATCGATCGCGCACGGGAAAAGCTCACTTTTAGGACTGATAATGAAATATACTATTAATGAGATGAATGGAGTTTGCGGTTGGCTCTAGGTAAAATGGTTAGGAGATCGGTTGTGGTCTGTGTGGGTCTTGTTACTGTTTCCTTACGCCACTTCAGAAACAGCGTTGATTCTTCACCCAAAAGCGAATAATTGCACGGATAACGGTATAGAAAAATCAGAATTGAAACTTCTAATTAGATTTTTTCGATGATTAACATTTTTGCAAATTTAGAATTGTTTTTCTGAAAAAACGGAGAATCACATGAACAAAAAAATTCAAGGTTAAGTTTCAATTCGATTCCTTGATATTCCTGTCGACTCAAAGGTTTTTTCACTTTATGATATATTTCAGGTTTCGGATGAGACCAGTTGGTGGGAGATGGCGCTGTTAATCATATGAGCCTTTTTCAAGAAGTTACTGACAGATTTGAAATTGTTAGAGTAGATTTGAAGTGTAAATCGACATATGAATAAGAAAGCGGTCAAAAGCTCCTAAAGTCACATCAGTGCTTATTAGAATTTTTCTCCATAATTCCTGAATACGAGCTAAGTGTAATTCGTCGTTATTTACAATTCACAATATTTCAAATTGGAAATTACGTTTCATTTTAGATTTTTCAGTTAAAATTTAGATGTCTTTTATTTGAGAGGGTCCGAAAATGAATAACCAGCAGTTTTTCTTATTGATTTTCCGCAGAAATCTGATGAAGTAATCGAAAACTAGTGAGAATTTTCGATGCACATCAAATCTCAGACTTGGCCGTTGTTGTCGAAAGGAGTCTACTCTGTATGAGATGTCCGGTGCGTGGTTTCGATGTACTTTGAATCGCAGACAAGGCGATATCGATATCGCCAGAAGATTATGATTTCTGATAGATTTCCGAAACCGCTGTTAAGTAATTACAATTTGGAATTTAATTTTTTCGCTGTTTCCAACGTCACAGAACTTGTTACTTTTTCGTTCAAACGTTGTTAAATTTAGAATTCTGACGAAAAAATATTCTCGAAAAAAGGTGAACTCAAATAAGTCACATCTGTTGACGAATCTTCTTTGCGTGTTGACATAACAATAGTTGTTAAGGGTTTATTTTCTTTTTAACCTCTTTTCATCACCTGTTTTACCTGTACAAGCATAAATACTCTGTCCTGCTTGTTAAGTTTTCAGTTGTCTGAAGAAGGAATATTTATTTCTCTAAACTTGAGTTACAAAAAATGTGTAAAATATCAATTTATTGGTAGTAAAACAGTAATTTCTAATAACTTGTTTTTATGTATTTTATATCCAAATACGAAATTTCAATTCGAAGGCGCTGACGTGCCCTCACCCATGAAGGTTCTGGTAGCATTCGATTTTCTCTACTACGTTGCTCTACTAACATAATATTTATTTTTTTATTTCATAATTATACGATTCTCACGAAATTCATCTTTACCCCATATCACATCGACCGGATCATTAGTTTTGAAAATACGGGAAAAATAAAGTTTCAAATGTCAATAACTCCTAACCTATTCGACGGGTGTTGCCCAACGAACTCAGCCGAGATACATATTTATGCTTTAAAATTTTAAAAATCTGGGTTTTTTCATTCTTAAATTGCTGTCTTTACATTCGGCAGGACATAATCACTTAACCACTAATTTTTCATGGGTACGTCCAACCTAGCCGTTTGAGACTCTCTTCAGCTGATCATTCCAAAATTCCAGATATTTGAACACAACATTGTTCCCTGAAACATGCGCGCAAAAACATTTTGAGTAAGCCATTTTAGTTAAGTAAATGTAAAATTTTATGCTGAATTTCATGTGGATAATAACAAAATTTGAAAAAATTTGAAAAAGCTGTCATTCTTTAACTTCTTGTCAAACTTTAATTTGAGTGGATCTCTGTTTTCTGAGATATTGGAAAAATTACACCAGCCGTTTACCCGCCGTTTACGAATTTCTTCATGGATGAACAAGCGCATGGAAGCTAGTGATCTCAGGTCAGTGCTTTTAAAAAAAAATTATGTTCAGCACTATTTATTTTGACGCCGAATCAGAAAGGACATTCCATGTCATATGTGAAACATTATTGATTGCACCAAGGTTGGATGATTCGTTCAGATTGTATTAGGAATTTTTACAGGAATTAAAAAAATTCAAATCGAAGCATCCCTATTCTTGTAGATTTTTATTTTTTTTATGATTGACAATATTTTCCTTCGTGTTAATTCAATGAAACAGTCGTTGTAAAATGGCAGTGCTTGAAGACGTTTTTATCGAATGTATATAGATAACTGAGTGAATAAATATTATTATTATTAGGAATTAGCTCAGAGATTTCAAATTTTCACGTAGATTTCAAGTCTAAATGGGCAATGCAAAATCTGCAAATATTTTTGGAAATTATTCAAACATTTAATAGCAGATATTGAGCGAGTTGAAAATACTTTTTTGATGAAGTGATAGATTTTATTATGAGTAGTCAGAAAAAATGATATGATCATTTATCTCCTCTGGTTAACTATTACTTTTCATCATTATCACATTGTATAGAAAAGAAATAAATTAAATCGGATAGCAGGAGGGAAATATTACAATGGAAACTTACTACTCTTGTTCTTTCCATTGAATTCATTTTTACTTATTCACTTTTTTTTTACTAATCTACCAATATTATTTATTATTCGAGGAAATATTTGTTTTTGTATTTTTATTTTTCCATTTGATTGTGCGAGTTAGGAGATAGCGTGTGTTCTATGTTCGTTACTGTTTTCTTTATACCACTTTAGGAACTGCGCCCTTAATTGTTTACCCAATAGCGAATGGTCAGACGGTCCCCCGAAACCAGAAATTTCTTTCCTGGCCCTGGGTTCGAACTTTCAACGTTACGGTATGAGTCCATAAGGCCAGGCGCTGGCAAGAATATTACGGAGAAAAGATATATATGAATTCATTTACTCAAATTTACTCAAACAAAAAGCTCATAGAATTGGGATACACAAAAAAACTATGTGCAAGGATTGGCTATGAGATTCATGATGACGCATGAAAATTGGAACGAAAAGAGGATTTCTTTGTAGAAATGCATGTTTGTTCAAACTTGAAATATAGCTTTCAAATTTTCGAATCAAATTCTATAGTCGTGGCGAATAATAGTCATTACCAAGTTGGTACTATTCGAGAGAAACTTTTTTCTTCAGAAAAAGATATTAGGAGTCTGCGGAATAAATAAAAATCTTAATATTGAATTGTTAAATAAATAAAGTACCTTTGGTGAAAAATACTCCTTAACTTCGAAGGTGAGACGTAATATAGCATTGATAGAATCAGTTTATTCAATCAAATTCAATCGCCGAGCTGCATGAACGAATAAAACTTTCGATAACAGCGATAATTATCTTCCACTTGACTTAAAGTCATCCGAATCACGTCAAACCACCATTTTACAGAAAAAAAAGATGTATTCTATAAAACCGATACAAGACGCTTGTTTTCATTCAAACGATGAATGAGAAAAAAAAACTTCGTGAATTTAACGCAATCCAATATATTTCTAATTCGAATACAGCTCCAATCCCAAAAGTTTACGTATCAGCCGAGTGGATTATTTCTAAAGTTTCAATTACTGAGCTGCAAAAACGCATAAACCTTTCAACGAAATCAACGAAAATGTGTAATCAGTTACACAAAATCGATATGAACTGATATGAAATATTAGGGGAAAACCTTGATTTGAATATATTTTTTTGAATTTTCAGATTTTGTGACACGACGAAATTTTTCACAAACGTATGCGTTATAATTTTACTATTTTATACCACATTCCAATTCGAAAAGATCTGCAGTTTCGAAAATATTGTAAAAAATAAGAAAAAATTTCGAATATCAATAACTTCGAAATCAAGAGAATTAAATTGCCTATTAATGAATCCAGTAAAAATATTTTGACTCCAAACCTTCCTTGAAAATTCAAAGATAGCAAGATATTACCTAGAACATGCACGCAAAAAAATCCATAATAAAATAATAATCCCCAACATCAATACGAATTAATGTCCAACGTAGCGCTAAATAACAATTCGCTCTTTCAGGAAGCTACAGCTGTTCACAGTCTGCTTACGTATCGATCGAACGGAAAAAAACAATCTTCACCTTCTACTCTTATGAATTCCAAGAAAGAATGCAAGATAATTACAAAGTAAACAAATCCACGTTGTCAAATGTACTGGATGCCAAGTGAACCGTTGTTTAGATAGCCCCATGATATACAAAGTATACACGAAATCGACCCGAGCGCCACCATGATAAAACTCAGTGAACCTAAAGTATCCACGGCAGTCGAGATAGGTCCAAAAAGGGTCAAGTTGGCATCCTGCTGAAAATTAGCGCAAACGATAAAGGATGTTCCCTTATATCATTTACCGATGTCACTTCGTGTTGGTAAGTTGGCATCCGTATATTGGATGCCACCTTACCTCGGATGCCATCTATACCGGTAATTTTACATGGGGGGATGCAGCCTTGTACGCTGGATATATATATATATATATATTATATATATATATATATATATATATATATATATATATATATATATTCCGTTACCTCGGGAGGGTGGCTCGGCCCTAGGGAAGTATTCGTACGACCTGGCGACCCAATTTGGCGTTTGACTCGAGGGGGCAGTGATTGAAAGTCTGCATGCTAGACGAGGAGGGTATTCCATCTATCTGGCCGTAGAAACTCATGACTCAGGATTTCTCGAGAAGTCCCTCAGGGTTTAGCGGGACTTGATGATTCGACCGACCTCGTCCTGAACCAGGATCATTTGCGAGACGTTCCCGGGGTTTGTGGATCTCAATGATACGGCTTAGACCGTTGGTACTTGAAGCTAGGATCAATGAAAAAACTTCAGAGGGGTTCGTGGGTCTTGACATAGGGGCCGGATTGACGGTGCTCGTACCAGGATCAATTGAGCCATCGATTCTTGGGATTTTCATGTTTCTTGGGTCTGCGTTCAGGTGGATGGAAATAAGAAGCCCCTTCGGTGAGTTGCGTTCCAAACAGCTCGGGTACTGACACTGCGAAGCCAGTAGCGGTTGAATAGTGCTTCGCTGCTACCATACACGGTGTAGGTTTTCGAACTGAAACTGAAACTGGAAGCGGGGTGGGTTCAACTCTTCGGAGTGTTTCTCGCTTTGCGCGATCATAGGGCGTACCCTTATCACACAACTTACTTTTAGGTAAATTGTGGAGACTGCTGAGTCACCTGTTGAAAGAGCCACGCTCATATGCCAGTTACTCGACCTGGTAAAAATCAAGATATCCCTGTCTGTTTTTCCTCATGTCACCGGACCTTGCCGCGGTGAGGAGCTCATCACGACTAGGGCCTTAGTTTCAGCACTGAGGTGAATGGAGGGCTGAGTGTTGGTGTCTAACACGGTGGCAGGAGTATGTATAGCAGCACGGGGCTTACACCCTTAAAAATAACGTAACTCTATCCTTTTGCGTACTGCGCTACCTCGGGAGGGTGGAGGCTCTCGTGGAGTCTTAGTACTCCCTGACCATCTAATTGGTATTGGATTCGAGAGGGTAGTGGTTGAAAGTCTGCATGTTCGACTAGAAGGGTATTCCATCTATCCGGTTGCAATTAACTCATGATTCAGGATTTCTCGTGCTTATGGATTAAGCGGATCTGTATGGTTTGACCGGACTCGTTCTGAACCAGGATTGTTTGTGAGACATTTTTAGGGGTTTTGGGTCTTCACGATGTTTTAGACCAAACCAGAATCGATTAAAAGACTTCACAGGTGTTAGTGGGTCTTCACGGTGGTGTTGGTTAACGGTGCTCGTACCAGGATCAATTGAGGCATCGAATATTGGAATGTTTCTTATTTCTTGGGGCTGCAATCAAGTGGGCTGAAGTAAGAAGCCACTTCGAAGTGTGAATTTCATCACAAACGACTCGGGTACCGATCTCAAGAGCCAGTAGCAATTGCATAGTGCTTCGCTGCTACGAGTCACGGTGTAGATTTTCGAACTAAAGCCGAAACAGGGTGAGTTCAACTCTTCGAAGGTGTTCTCTCTTAGCGCGATGATAAGGCGTATCTTTATCACACAATCTACATTTGAACACTTTGAGGAAACTTCTTAGTGCTCACCTAGAGAAAGAGCCATGCTCACATGCCAGTAACTACACCGGTAGAATTCACTCTGTTCTAGTCTGATGGGACGATTACCATTGGATTAATTGTTCTCAAAGTTGCTACCACTGATTCAGAATTGTGTCAGTTTTTTTTTTAATTTTTAAACGTTTTTTGTTCGTAAACGTCATCGTCATAAAAATCGACACATTGACTTCCCACATTAACAGGTTATGACATTGGGTTCATATTCGAATACGAATTTATTTCGTCTTTTTTAATTCAGCCTACACATGATAAATTACTCGTAATAATTCACGTATGTTTTAGCTGGAAGAATATCTCAGGAAACGAATGAATAAATAATCCATTATGCATCCGAAATAAATCTCTCAGTTTTCCGCTGCAACTAGGCATTTACCGAACTGTTTATTTATGTTCACCTACATCCATAATTCACTTCGAATTTAATCGTCCTCCGTGTTTCGTTTTTCCCCCATTCCCCAAGAATAAACATGACCTGAATTCCCTTGTTTTCGCAGATAATAGCAAATAAACCCGGCGGTGATATTTGCCAAAAACACCATAATGAAAAGGAGAGCCAATTTTGGCACGATTCAGTTGAACAGTTTAATTGAAATTGATTAACGGTTGAATTATTTATTTATCAATTGAAACGCGTCGATAAAACAATGATTCTTTGATTACTGATGGATTGGATGGATCCCTGTAGGAATTAACCTGAAGTTTTCAGTTTTTACGAGTAGTTAACCGAAAATAGGTTGATACGTGTTTACAAAAAGATTGAAAGAGTCTATTAACTTTCATTAATTCAACATATATAAATATATATAAATGGAAATTCATAATAATTTCCCATTTGAACATCATTGTATTCATGAATATTCTCCATGATCTGTCGATGTAAGAACGTGAACCGAGATTAACATCTTATCATGATTCATTTTACGGACGTTTGAAAACTAAGAGAGTGGATTAAATATAAACCGGATCTTGCAAAAAAAATACATATATTATATGATGAAAAATTTATATATTTTATTTTTCTGTATAGTCTCCGCTTCTATCAATAGATTTTTTCCAGTAAATTAATATATTTTATGCCATTATCGAAGAGCTGAGTCGATCGTGTCTTCCGCAATTTGGTCAAGAATGATTCCACTACTAAGTCATCGTGAAAACGGCGTCTTCCTTATTAACCTTTAAATCGAACAATATGTAATAAATAGAATAAAAAAAATTATTGAGTGTTTACTCGATAACAGTAAAAGAAATTACAAATATTAATTCTGAAGTTATTCCTGAAATATTGTAGAAATGATTTCTGAAACCGTTGAAAACATTATTAACAGAAATAATAATAAAATAATTTCTAAGACACACTGTTATTAGTTGAAGACAATACTGAAAAATACCAGAAAAGGCTCTATAGAATAATTTGCCATAAATAAAAATCAAAAATGACTTTAAATTCAAAATTATATATTCTAACCTCTACAATATATATTGAAACTATATACAAAAACTATCAAATTGATATCCTTATATATAATCGATATAAAATAGTTTTCAATGTCTCGGAAAAAACCTTTTTACATCCCGACTTGAAATGTATTAATACAAATGTATTAAAAAAAACTATATAAGTATGTATATTAACATACAAATACAAGAAAATCCACTATTCCAAAATTATCAAAATAAAGGATCAAATAAAAATGATTGAACGAGAAATCGAATATTTGATAGCTATTTCGGCCTTTCAGACCTCATCAGAAATGTATTGAATTCTGATTCAAATATATAACAAGATCAAAATTCAACTTGCCAAAATAAGATAAAACCTGGAATGAATAAACTTGAAGTAAGCTTTAAAGTATCCACTATGAAACATAAATGATCAATTTGATAGTTTTTGTATATAGGTTCAACATATATTGTAGAGGTTAGAATATATAATTTTGAATTTGAAGTCATTTAAATTTTACTTTTATCAAGTATTGACTCACATTCAAATTGAATTTCAAATTATGAAATAATTTCATATAGAGTCTTTAGATCCACAATATATTCCTTAATTATTTATTATTTTTGAAAGTCTGGTTCTTTTTCTTATCATGGGACATTATTTGGGGTGAATAAGTTTCATTATTGTTTTTCTGTGTTCCGAGTACAAATAGTTATACGTTATACGTAACAATACGTTGATCATTTCTGTTTTATTTTGGATACTTTAAAGCTTATTCAAGTTTATTCTGTCAAGGTTTTATCTTGTTTTGGTAAGTTGAATTTTGATCTTATTATATATTTGAATCTGAATTCAATACATTTCTGATGACGTCAGATAGGCTGAAATAGCTATCAAATGTTCGAGTTCTCGTTCAATTATTTTTAGTAGATCCTTTATTTTGATAATTTGAGACAATTTTGGAATAGTGAATTTTCTTGTATTTGTATGTTAATATACATACTTATATAGTTTTTGTTAATACATTTCAAGTCGGAATGTAAAAAGATTGAAAAATATTTTATATTGATTATATATAAGGATATCAATTTGATAGTTTTTGTATATAGTTTCAATATATATTGTAGAGGTTAGAATATATAATTTTGAATTTGAAGTCATTTAAATTTTACTTCTATCAAGTATTGACTCACATTCAAATTGATTTTTAAAAATCAAAAATATTACATGAATGGAGTATGAAGTTGGCTCTAAGTGAAACATTAAATCAATTTTTAAAAAAAATTTACACAGTTTATATATTTCACAATTTATTCAGAATACTGACACGTGTTTCAGCCTTTCGACCATCTTCAAAGGAGAGGAGGACAAAAGCCAACTAAACTTGAAATTGAAAAGGCCCCTTTTATCCTTATCACTTAGGACATCTGTATATTTACCTGGCGCATTGCTGACTATTATTTGGGAATTTGTTGAATTCTCCTTTTTCTCAGTGGATTTTTTTATTGAAGGAATCTCCAAATAGCCCATCAATTTATTCTTATTAAACCTTATTATATAGTAAAGTGACAAAATAATTATTTTCTATACAATGTCTGCAAAACCGGTTGATTTCTAGTTTTTCAAAATAGACATCCTATGTTCTCTGATTCTATGTTGTAAACATCGGCCTTTCTGCCCTATATATATATAGCATTAAAATTATCACAATTAATTTGATAAATCCCCGATTCTCAAAAGTTTGGGTTACTTTCTTTATTGTTCGCCAAAATCTTAGCTAAATTATTTCTATTTACTGTTAAAGAATTAAAATGTTAACATTCCATAGTTTTATTCATAAACTTTTGAGCATATAATAAAACTATAACGGCTATAGAACTGAAATAAATTACTAAATGAGAAAACTTATCACAATATTGAAAAAAAATTATATCAATATAAATTATCCTTAAGAAGAAAAGAAAATGTGGTTTTCAATGGCTTATGTGAAGAGTTTCAGCAGTAGGATCACTAATTGTCTTCATGAAATGGAAATTAATTCTTTAGCAATAATTATAAATATGATTTCAGTTCTATAGTCATTGTTCGTCGCTATAAATTTAATTATATTGATTTTTTTTCGGAAATTAACTTCGTTCAACGGGATGCTCAAAAGTCTATGAATTAATTTTCGAACACCTTCCAAAGCGTTGCCAAACCGTATTCTTATACATATATGTATACCAATCTTTTGTAGTGTCTTCCCATAATAATCTCAATATTTGGAATCTTTTTCCTTCATTTATTGCAAATCTCAAGATTTCCCTCCTTAAAAGTTTCTAGCAATTATCCATCATTATGATTTCTGCCATTATGATTTTCAAGGATGAAATACTTTACAACAAGCTGCATGTCTAACTGTGTCTGGTTAGAATTAGATGAAATAACTAACTTCTCTAATAGTGAAGACATACATTCTGTCAAGAAAGTACCGGGAATTATCGATTTAAATCTGGCGGGGCAATGAGGCAGGTAAAAATTTTTTTTCCTAGGTTGGTACTACTGTCCTTAATTACTATGCCAAGCTTGAGCGGGATCTGTCAATTAGTGTGTTTGCAACAGCTGATTAAGTCAGTCGATGTCAGCCGATTTTTACTATGGGTGAATACGTTGAGCAAAGAATTTGTTTAAGGTTTTGTGTTGAAAATGAATTTTCGTGTGCCGATGCATTGAAAATATTGCAAAAGGCCTTTGGTGATAATGCTCTATCGAAAACTCGTGCATATCAGTGGTACAGAGCCTTCAAGGACGGTCGTGAAGTGGTCACCCATCGACGGCTTCGATCGAAGATAACGTCGATAAAATTAAGGAAAGGGTGCTGGAAAACCGTTGTACCAGCTTGAGAGAGATAGCCCATGATCTTAAGATATCCCACGAGTCCGCACGTACGATTTTGATTGATATTTTGGGCATGAGAAAGGTGGCCGCACGACTCGTACCGAAAGACCTGAATTTTCTTCAAAAACGTCATCGCGAACAGGTTGCTTCAGACATGCTGGATCGCTGTAATTCCGATTCTACATTCATGGAACGCATTATAACTGGTGATGAGACCTGGGTCTACGAGTACGATATACAAACAAGCCAGCAATCATCGGAATGGGTGGCAAAAAATGAGCCGAAACCGAAAAAACCACGCCAAAGCCGCTCGAAAATGAAGGTGATGCTCATTGTTTTCTTCGATATCCGTGGCGTGGTGCACTACGAATTCGTTCCAGAGGGTCAGACGGTAAACAAGGAGTATTACCTAGGCGTTATGAAACGTTTGCGTGAGCGTATCCGTAAGAAGCGGCCAAATTTGTGAGCGAACAACTCATGGATTTTGCATGACGATAACGCGCCTTCTCACCGAGCTACGATTGTGACTGACTTTCTCGCCAAAAACTCAACAAACGTGCTTCAGCAACCACCGTATTCGCCGGATTTGGCTCCCTGCGACTTTTTCCTCTTCCCAAAACTAAAATTGCCCCTTCGTGGCACCCGTTTTGAGTCGATTGAAGCCATAAAACAAAATTCGGCGCGAGAGCTAAAGTCCATCCCGGAAAGCGCCTATAAAAAATGTTTCGATAATTGGAAGTGCCATTGGCATAGATGTATTGGAGCAAATGGAGCCTATCTTGAAGGCGACCCAATAAATTTTGACGATCAATGTAAAAATGTTGTTTTAATTGAAAATTCCTGGTACTTTCTTGACAGAGTAGTACACTGAATGCGTCTATCAAGATTTGATTTGATTTATTCTGTATAAACTAAGAGATCAGTTTCTATGATCTGTTTGGAAAGAAGCCGTATTTTTCCTGGATAATTTGTTCTCGCACCAAAATAAAGAGATAATTGTCGGCTAACTTTTCAAATACCTGAGCAATGACACAAATTTTACTTACAGGTTCATAACTAGTAATTATATTTCTTCGACCACCTCTGTGAATAGGGATTACTATGTATAATTTATCATATACATATATCAAGAAAAGAATCTTCGAACAATGATTACAAAAGCAAGATTACACAAAAGAAGTAAAGGGGTGGTAACGCCCTGTTCACAATTTCTTACGAACACTGCAGGAATGCCACTGTGTCCCACTGCTTTGTTTGGATTCAGATCTCTGATACCCATTAATACATCATGCAATTGAAGCTAAATTAATGTGATTTGGCTGCAACTTTGATCACATTTTTCAGCATAATCCACATAATGATTCGTTGGATATCTGTGGATAGGTGCATACGGAAATGGTGAAAAGCACTAACGTGAAGTGAGGAGATTTTGCGCGCTGGTTCGTACCACCCACGACCCTCACAAAATAAATTTTTATGATCTTCCAGTTGATCGATCCTCATGAAATTTCGTGTATTATTCTAATTTTAAATGTTGAATTTCAGATCGATCGGATTGGTAATTTTGCAAATATTGGAGAAAAAATGAAAAATATTCAAACTTGAATGACTGCGGAATAATCGAATAACAGTTTTGCCAATGAACGAATTAAGCTGCGGCATTCAGACTCAAAACCTTCCCTGAAAGTTTCAAGGCCCATTCGAAGGTTGGCGTACTTACGGCCGGTCCGACAGACCTCGGATTATTCACCACTGAGTCCAACCTGGGCATTCAAGACAAAATTCTTTGTAACTTCATCTTTTCGGCAAATTTATTTTTCGCATCAACCTCAATGTCTACCTCCCACTCAAAATATTTGAAATAATCAAGGATTTATTATCAATATGTGTGTCTCTTATCCAGTGTAAATCAGGTGAACCGATATTTTCACAATATTTTGTGGTCAGTGAATATATTATTTCAAGAAGTTTCGGTCAGATATATCTTTTCGATCAAAATATCGTTAAATAAAATGAAATTCGTTTTTTGACAATTTTTATTATAGAAATTACCTCGAATATCTCAATGATTCAATTTTTTCTCGTTTCAGATTTTTTTCATTTCAGGTTATAATCCAATAACTCTTCAAATAATTTATTCATTTGATGATTAATAATAATACATGAAAAAATAATATTATTTCCCAGTTATAATAATGTCTTCTGTGGTCAGATTCAATCTTATTGTCGCGCTTCCCAACATTTTTGTCAGAGATACCTTTCTGAACAAAATATCGTGAAATACCATACATAACATTCCGTTTCAATTTCAAATATGATATAACTTGTTTTTGACAATGTTTATTACAGAACCTCTCTCACCGATATCTCAATTATTCTAATATTTTCTGATCTCAGCTTCAATCAATAATAATTGTTTCTGTTCCAGGTATATTCCAAAATTTTTCACTTTGTTATAACAATTTCATATTCACATTAAAATATATTGTGAGAAAACTTCAGACAAAGGACGTCTAAAATAAAAAATTGATTTCAAAATACAGAATGTCTCTCCACTACGTGACTTTCTATTGTGAATAAAGGGTATGAATACGATAAAAAATAAAATGAATAGACGTTAATACTTGATAGAAGGTATATAAAATTATTTCAATATTAGCCTTAACAATTATAACTTCAGGAATTAAATTAAAATAATGTCATAAAAGTACCACTTATATCAAACGACATATGAAATAAACATTCATTATAAGACATTCAAATGAGATAAAAAAATCCAATAAATAAAAATTGTTAACTAAAATCCTATAAATTAAATATTTTGACTAGACAAAATTTTGTTTCTGCTCATCTATCTTATGAAAACAGATATCTTTCAAAAATGTTTAACTTAATCTTAAGAATTTCATCATAAAATTATCTTACTTAGAATATTCAATATTAATGGATATATAACTAAGTTACATTTTATAAAATCTCAAGATATGTGAAAACATTACTGAAAAACAAGTTTTAAGAGAGACTTTACTTCGTCAGTACTCAATTATATTCATATTCAATAAAATATAACATCAATCAACAAAAATATTTTCTCACCTTTTAACAATTCAGAAAGCTTCTGGTAAATGAATACTGAAAATTTAAATGGATGTTTTATGATCAAATTCTTAAGATTATGTTAAACATTTTTAAAAGACATTTGTTTTCATAAGATTGATGAGCAGAAACAAAATTTTGTCTACTCAAAATATTCAATTTATAGGATTTTGGTTATCAATTTTTATTTATTGGATTTTGTTATATCATTTGGATGTCTTATAATGAATGTTTATTTTATATGTCGTTTGATATAAGTGGTACTTAAATGACATTCATTTAATTCAATTCCTAAGTTAAAATTATTAAATATAATTCTTGGACGTAAATATGTAGAAGGTTAATATTAAAATATTTAAATAATTGTATAAAGACGAGTCTGGAATTCTTTCATTTTTTTCCTACGATGCGAAGATATGTGACCTCAAATGGTACGCCCATAATTCAATTTTTTTGTGATTATTTCTAAACGACTCAAACAATTCTGGAAATTTTTTTAAATTTGAGTCGATACAAAAATCAGTAATGATTTGTTCCTGACACCTAGGATTTAAGTCAGAAACTTTATTTTTTTGTTACGGATATCGGCAAAATTCCTTCACTACTGATTTTTATCATTTAATTCAGCCAAAAGGGTATAGCGCTGAAACCCCGAAAAAATGCACCGTTACAAGCATTTTTACGATTGAATATTAAAATATTTTTTCATGAATATTGCAAGCTGTTTGTTGTTGCTATGGTTACTAAAATTTTTCTTTCTGCTATTGGTCATTTTTCTAAAACCATTTCTATTTTCGATTGACCAAACAAAAACAAATGTGTGACACATCTGAATAAGATTTCAATGTACAGATTTTGCATTTTGTCATGCTGTTAGGGCAACGGAGTTTTATGCTGAGCACCTCCCAAACAAAAATTTGTTAAAATACATTATATGATAAAAAGTTTGTGTACTTCGGAACATAGGGTCAGAATCGGCAGTCAGTCAAGTCAGGTCAACACAGAAAGATCAAGTCGAGACAATAGCGGCAGTAGATGTTACGCGGTACCTAGACAGCTTAGACATTGAGGAAAAAACTTGCGGGAGTAAAGTTCTTGAAGTACGGTAATACCACAACCGATTATATTAGAGGAATAAATGTTTTGTTTCTTGCGTAAATACCTGTTAACATACGTGTACAAAGTACATCACATGTTTTCAATGATATAAACGAGAGTTAAGAAGAAGCGTATGACATTTAAAAATCAACTAAACACCTCAGATAATTGATGTCATTATTGTGATAGTAAAAAGCTCACATCTGTTTTTTTATTGTTATAATAATAAATTATTTTCACAATGTAATCAAATCATCTAATTAGATAGATTTAAGGGTTTCTATTCCTCTTGTAATGTTTTTACTGAATGAAGATGATTAAAAAAATTTAAATTTTATTATATATAATAGTAAGAAGCTAATGGACATAATCCTCATAAGGGCTCAACCGTAAACACGTGTTTCGAGCTTTCGGCCCTCATTAGTACGTAAATTCTACCAGGTTATCGGATTGGCATACGAGCATAGCTCTTTCACCAAGTGACTACTCAGCAGTCTCCACAGTCCAACCCAAGAGGTAGAAAGTGTAACAAGCATTACGCCATATCATCGCGCGAAGCGAGAACCCCTCCGAAGAGATGAACCCGCCAGCTTCCAGTTTGGGCCCCCACTCGAAAGCCAGAACCGTCTGACTGGTAGCAGCGAAGCACTATTCAAACTCTATTGGCTCTGCAGGTCAGTACCCAAGTTGGTTTGAGACGCAACTCACACGCCGGGGAATTCTTATCCAAGCATCCGAACGCAGTCCCATGAACTAAGATAATCTCAAGATTGATGACGTCTATTGATCCTGGTACGAGCACCATCTAACGACCTGTATCCTGACTCACCGAACACATGTGAAGTCATTTGATTGATTCTGGCGTCAAGTACTAATGGCTAAGACATTTCGTCGAGATCCACAAACCCTTAGAACATACGCATTGATCCGGATCCGTGACAAGCTAGGCCATTTCATGAGAATATCCTGAACATGGGGGTCTGCGAACAGATAAATGAAATACCTCCCTAGTCCAGCATGCGGACTTTCAACCACTGCTCCCTCGAGTCCAACACCAATGAAGTGGCCAGGTGTATAAGTAACACCTGAGGGCAAACCACCCCCCGAGGTAACCCAGTATGCTACATAACATACTCGGTCATTACACAGAAGAATCCGGAGATTAACTGTGATAGGGTAGAGTACACCAGTTTCAAGGGAGAAGCCCAATGCTGCGACAGGCTCCCTGTTACTGTATTAATCAAGTGGCTCAGACCTCCATTTCACTAGAACGGCAAAACTAGGGCCCCATTCGGAGATCTTCCACCATACAGGTCTAGTGACTGGCGCGAAATGGCATTACGTTAGACACCAAGACTACTAGGGTCCTAGTCAAGGCAAGCATCCCCATCACGACACCTCAACAGTACGGTGAAAAAGTGTGAAAGATGGGCTACACTTGGTGGAAAAAAAAAACCAACAATCAACGGAGTCAACAACAGAAGCCAGCCGCCAATTTGTGGTTTCAGTAAGGAGACCCCGTGATCACAGGGCAACAACCAAACTTCGCACACGGAGGAGCTACAGCTACTTGCGTGACATCCGAATCCAGGAACATAAGAAAAAAAGAATAAGGAGGGTATTGGTTGGACAATAGAAAGAAGCTAATGGACATAGCCATGTTCCTTATGAGGGTTATGTCCAGTAGCTTCTTTCTGTTGTTTCAAACATTTCCCTCCTTATTCCTTTTTGTTTTATTATGTATCTAAATAGTCTGATCAGACGAACATAGAGGGTCTTATTCCTTTTGTAATATTTTAAATGAAATGTGGAATAATGCGCATGAGAACAAGAAGATTTCAGGAAATATTAAATTCCGAACAAAAAACCCTAGGGATATGAAATTACAGTAAAAATAGAACTTGTAAACATTAAAACAATCCGAAGAAAATTTCATCAAATTAAAATGGATCTACGATGAACCGATTACTTTCATTCTTTTTTTTGTAATTAGAAAAGTATTCTTATTTTCCCTAATATGCAGAAAAATAAAAGAACGTCGTCTTTCCTCCGCAGAGAGTTTACAAATTGAGCATTATCTCGAAATGCTGCTCACAACCAGAAAATTGGAAGTGAAACGACTTCATCAACTATTTAATCAAAACCTGTATAATAATTTCATAATTTTCCACATTTCCACGAAATGAAATATTGCGTAATATATTTCGCTTTTTAAACAGCAGAGTCAAATTAATTTCTCCAACGAGCTCCAAAAACCAGGGCAATTTTTGTGTAGGTCCATGGAAGGTAATTATTGTTGTTAATCCAGTGACAGATTTCGTGGTAAAAAATGGAAGCTATAGATTATCATTATTATTATTATTATCCTGATACTCCTAGATCTTCTGTGAAGATCCCCAGTGTTTTTTTCAGGTACATTGCCGGGGGGGCAGTGACCCCCCGGAGGAAAATGGGGAGTGCCTAGATTCAGTTACGACGTTCTACTTCACGAACAAAAAATTTACATATTCAGAATACTGAAAGAGGAAGTAATTTAGGGTCTGGTCTAGGGGAATACCGACGAATTTAATTATAAAAAACCATCACAAATGCCGATTAGTGTCATAAATAATATTCCAAGTCGACATAGATTTCTCTGCCATTTCTTATCTGTACGAGTTTTTAGCGATGACGGAGTTTGTTGGCATGATTGAACTTGTCGGCGTACTATGATAAAAGTGCCAACTGATGAATTTTCTGTAAATAGGGGCGGCTCTTTTGATATTTCAGCTTCGGCTTTATTCTTCTTATTCTTGAAACAAATCCCCTTTCATCACTTGTGTTGATGTGTTATGTTTAATGTTAGCAGTATTTCAGTTATAAATTATACAGACAACAGTTACTTTTGTATTCAGTTGTTTTCTCACTTCGAATTGGTAAATGAGAATATAATATTTATATCAAGTAAATTTATTTATAGTTGCATTACACACGTGATACCACAGAATGAATACGCTTTGTAATTAGTAATTCTCATATCATCGTAAAAGTCATTTTTGAAGGCTCGTTCCAGGTATTACATAAACTAGTGCTATACGTCACAAATGTAATTTTCAAATTTTGACCCGGGAATGGTCGCAAACTAGTTGACTCACTGAAGACGAATCCTTGCTTCTTGGTCAAATTAAATTCTGTTCCTCTGGCACGATAACTATCGTATAAGAAAAGGGTCCTATAGAGTCTTGATATTTTCAGGTTAGGTTCGGGTCACGAATGCCTCGTATCGCTTAGGGGAAAAATTCAACATGGTGTTCCGTAAATATTGCCGATCGAAATTTTGTTTCCTTTTCATTTCAAAACTTCTTATTCGATCGAGGTATAATTTCGCACTCAGATGAACAATGACATATTCAAGTTACGCGCGAAATTTCGTTCAGATTTTACAGGGGGTTCCATGAATATGGCAATTCGAATTTTGTAATTTAAGAATTTTATCAAAGCGATTTCTCAAACTGGTAAATGCTATAATGCAAATCTACCTATCTTATTCTAAGGTGATTGAAATAGCGTTCAAAAGCTCTTTGTATAAAGTCAATGCTTTAATAATCTAGTTTCAAGGCTAATATGTTCAGATCCCATTGAAGTTTACGAAAAAATATGTTCTGGATCTTTTCGAAATTTTGTGAAGTGAAAAAACATAATGCTAATGAACCCTCTCTTTTGAGGTATTTGAACTAATTGGTTATTTTCGATTATATTATATCGAAAATTGCTATCGATTATCCAACATTAAACGGTATAGCCTATTTATTATCAGTACAATTCTGAATATAAAGATTTTACGTTCATTTTTGGCATAGCATTCTCTCCAGGAATGTTGGAGGTATTTTTAATTTTTCTTTCAATCACAGATTGAGGCTGGTCAGAAACTAATTACAATGAAAAAACAATAGACTCCTACTTTCGTGCCGTACTGAAGAAATCGAAAGGTCATACGGAAGTGGGACCTACAATTGTATAGAACCTCAACCTGATGCATCCGTATCAATAGAACCAAGGCCTTTCCTTCAACCTCCTGATTCGCAAGGGAGGAACCAGGTTGGTCCGTCGTCTGCTGGTCTCCACTTTAAGAAGGTATTTAGCCCATCTGGTAAAGAAGATGTACGTCGACATTATAACAAAAATTGGGAGAAACGATATAGTTGGTTGGAGTACGATGAGCAAAAAGGTGAAGCATTCTGTAAACTATGTCGAATTCATATGAAAAATGAGAAAATATATTTCAAAAGAGGTGGAGTATTTATATGTGTTCCTTTTACATCTTTCAAAAAGGCATTAGGAAAGAAAGACAGATTAGAAAAACATGAGCATTCATCTGTTACCAGTACTAGTATTGAAATGGAAAAACTCAGAAAACAGGTATTGAAAAGACCAGCTCATGGCCAAATTCTGTCAGAGAGCGATAGTGAAAAGGATTCGAATAAAAAGTGCTTGAAAATACTGCTAACAGGATTGTACTTTTTAGTAAAAAAAGAAATTGCTCATACCACAAAATATAAAAGCTTGATCGAAAATATTTTTGTGAATTTAAATGAGGACTTCAAGCAATTGAGATACCCTGAGTGACCGAGCCAATTATAGAAGTAAGGATACAGCTTGTGAATTGCTCACATGTATGGGTAAAGTTTTAAGATCTTGACTCAAGGATTCCTTGAGAAATAAGATTTTTTCCGTTTTAGCGAATGAATGCACTTCTTTGAAGAATGAAATGGAACTAAGTATAATGTTTAGAGTTATCGAAAATAAAGTGTCTGTTGAAAAGTTTCTAGCAATAGTAAAAATCCCTGATGGCAAGGTCGAGACTATTTCGAATGCTATCGACGAAGATAACATTATAGCATCTGGTTTTGATAAAGCATCCAATATGGCCGGAAATGCAGGTGGAGTAAGAAGAAAACTGTCTAAAAAAGCCAAAAGAGATGTGCTTTATATGCATTGCCTACCGCATATATTGGCATTAGCTGCAGCTTCCTGCAAGAAAAAAATAAAAAGATTAAAAGGTTTCTTTATGTACTGAAGGACATCTACAAAATCTTCAGCAAGTCACCAAAAAAAACAGAATATTCTGCAAGAAATTCAATCTGTTTTGAATGATCCAAGTCCCAAAATTCTCAGATTTCATAGAAGTTAGATGGTTATTCCACTATAAAATAATGTGTGAATGCTGTTTTCAGAAGTCTGAAGTTCATTTTGATAGCTTACGAGTACATTCATAAGGAAGGTGCAGATCTATGCATCGCTTGCAGGAGGCATTATGCTTGAAATCAGGAATGAGAATTTCATCATCACCTGCTATATGATGAATGAGGTGCTAAGTGCACTCTCGGATCTCAGCAATACTTTGTTAAGAAAGGACTTGTGCCTGACCAAAGTGAATCCGTTAATTACAACAACAAAATTGCATCTGAAAGATATTGCACAGCAGAGTGGAGATTTGAGAAGTCCCTTACAAAAAGATGAATAGAAAAATCGATTAAATCGAAAATGAAGTGCAAATTATTCAAGATGAGAAAATTATTGAAACATTAAAGGTCTTGAAAACTTATTGTGATAGCGTAGTCATTGAAATAGAGGACAGGGTCAATGATGAATCGATTGAAGTTATGACTTTCTCAAGCAAATTTGAAGCCTTCAAGTCTTTTATTACTCTGACAGAAAATAAAATCAATAAATTCTGTATCAAATTCTCTACTCTCAATGCAGACATTGTATTAGCAGACATAAAATCATTTGAATTTTACATTCAGGCAATGCTCAGTTATGATTCCATGACAATTAATGATAATGCGATTTCAAAGAATTTGGAAGCGGATGTTAGATACATAGAGTTACAGAAGCTCTGTGAAATAATTCTTGGTATCCCAGTAACGACTGCATCCGAAATATCGTTCACTACGATGAATAGGGTACTGCTAAATCAAGAAACAGACTTTTACCAGGAACGCTAATGCATTGTATGTTTATAAGTATTGAAGGATCGAAGACTCCAGATGAAGAGTACCTAGATGAAGCTATAGATTTATCTGGTAGGAAAAAACCTAGAAGAATAATATTCTTGTAAATAAAAATGATTTGTTCTCAAAAATTCACTATTATTTATTATTTTCCTCAATAAATTCCTTTATCAATTTTAGGAGTTCAGTTAGTTGTGTTCTGGGTAGGCTGTGTAACTGCGATCTTGCACCACTTTAGGTCACAGCACTGTTAATTTCTGACCCAACGGTGAAAATGATGGCCGACACCCATTCAAGATGTTCATCATACATAAGGCGGAAACGATAATGAAAATTATCAAATGCTTAGATAGTATGTCGTGTTAATCTGACAGCGTTTCAGTTAACGAAATATTGAAATAAGATCTACTCATATATAATATTTCTTACTGAAAATATAAAAATGATGTATTTTAATAGTTATCATATTAGACAAAAGCTCCGTTTTCACTGGGAACTCAGCAATATAATATCTGATCTATATCCCACCTAGCATATCTTACATATCAAAAACAATTTTAAGAAGGGAAAAAGATATAACCGATGAAAATTAATCAAAAAAAAAATATTACATTACTGTTTTCTCAATTTTTTCAGTTCGAAAGTTTACATTATTTGTATCGATTCACCGCTTAGCTTGTAGTTTTTGCGCGGTAGTTCCAGGTAGCAGAGTGTTCTTGTGTCACCCAAATGTATGTAATTTTTCAATTTTGGGCGGAAAACGATCTTAAATAACTACGTTGCACCCACAGAAGAATAATCCGAGGCCAAAAAAAAAAAAATACTGTCCGGCCATCCGTCTGTGAACAAGCTCATTTTCGAACCGAAAGAACTTTATACTTGAAATTTTCAAATAAAATTTGAGGTCTGAATGCCGCGGCTTAGTCTGTTAATGGAAAAAATCATTCAAATGGTTTCTCAGTTAATCACATTTGAAAATTTTTCGTATTTTCGCAAATGTAGGTGCAGCCAATCTGAAATTCAGCATTTAGAATTAGAATAATAATGGACGTGTTTCTGCGTAAATTCATCACAATCCTAGGATTAAAAGTTTACAAAAATATTATATGAGCATCATCTGACACTTTCTAAAAAAAGGTAGGAGATGGAGACTCGAAATTCTCCGGGTAGGTTGAAGGACTCTTGGAATACTGAATATCTCAGATGAGTTCCATACTGAACAAAATCAATGATTTGGCTGTTGGGCTTTTTTTGAAATTTCTCTCTTTTTCCTAGTATTTTCCAAACTACAGATCTGATTAATCTGAAATTTATAGCTTAGAGGGATAATGAAAATGAACATGCTTCTGAAAGATTCAATGATTGCAAACTTCCAAACAAAAACGAAAAGCAGAGCAGCACTCCCAAGGCCGAGTTCAAATTCAGCATATACATGTAAATAATAACAAGAAGGCGAGTGCAAAATTGTGAAGATCGTATAATTATAAGATAAAATAAAAATATTTTGAGAGGATTGTTGGTGACATGAACTAGCGGACAAAAGTACCTGACTTCACATCAGGCATTTTACTTTTTTTAAGAAAAAATTGATTCATCAGTCATACCTTATAAAGATAATGAAATAAAGAAGGAAACACTAAAACTTTCTTGAATTAACGTTTCCATTTAGACGCTGAATTTCTTGAGTGATGAAAAGAAACAGGTTTCATTCATTTTCGTATAATCTGTAAGATCCGAACTTTGATGAATGCAGTATGAAAACTATTTTTTCTCATACGCTGTAATAGTTAATAGTAATGTTGTGATGCATAGTCTCAAGTCTCAAGTATGAATACTCATTCATACTTATCACAATAGATTCTAGAGAAAATCAATTTCGGGTAGCACATTGAATGAAGACGGAAGGAAAAAATAGAAAGTCTTGAAACAACGATGAAAAGTTTAAATCACCATGTCAAATAATTTCAAGGATTATTGGGTGAAGTGATAGATAAAGCATATATAAACCATAATTTGCTTTTAGAAAAAATCAAACTCTGAAAAACAAGGATGGTATAACGAATGAAATAGACAGTACAAAAAAATAATAAAAATCCTTCTCTAAACATTATCCTCAACACCCTCAAATCATCGAATATCCATTAAGAAAATCTAAGAGATACAAAAAGTTTGATCATGAAACCGCAGATGAAGTCCACATCTATGTTACAGACGCCCGGAAAATTGTATAGAGAATATGTTATGAACAAATATCAAACATAAACAATCAACATAAAGTTGGAAAATACACAGGAAGGAAAGGTTTATTTGAAATAGTCAGCTGTAAGAAAAGAAAACCGAGAAGGAGTCTGGGTACTGATGAAATGAGCAAAAAAGCAAAAATGAGTTGTTAGTCAGAAAAAGGAAGAAAATTATGGCATTATATTGAAAGGTTAAAAGAGCGGTTTCGGAAGAACAGAAATTAAAATATTTCATCGATAAGATTTCACTCAGAAAAATATTACAGTAAAAGTATTCCAAGCAATCCAAATCGACTAAAGAAATGAAAACCCAATTGAAAAAAAAGATCTAATCTGAATTCCGGCTTAAAAACGCCGGTATCAAATAAGTTTGACACCGGCTTTTCTGAGTGAAATTGGTATAAATTTCCAGGAGGTAACTCAGGAAACCTAAAACATTCTGCAATATATACGGAGAGAAAAAATCTAACTCTTATTTATCAGAATGTTCAGTCCCTAGGTGACGTAAGTGTGTGAGTGAATTGAATACGTATTACAAAATGAAAAGGAATGTAAATTGTTGTCCAAAACAGAGCAGAAAAAACATACAAAAAATTACAGTTTTTACCCATTAAAAACTTCAATTTCTGTGGAGAGAACGAACACAGAGGATCGGCCGTCTATGTTGATAAGAATCTTAAATTTAAACCTGGAGAAAACTCAGTGATTATTCAATGGCAAGGTGGAATGTGCAGTTGCAGAATATTTTATCTAAAACAAAAATTATATGGTGATTTAAATCTGGAGACCATTAATAGAAATAGAAACATATTATTCTAACTATTAAAAGGTTTATTTATTACAGTGCATAGGGAAAACTAAACAGTCATTTTAAGAGGGTAATATTCTCACAAGTATTCAATAAGCATTTTCCAAAAAAAATTCCTAGTTCGTATAAAATAAAACTTTCTGTTATTGATCCAGAACATATACTGTGTTAACATGGGTTAGATCATTTACTTTTGCTTTGTAGCCATGATAGCAAAGGAAAAAACAGGTTCAATACTCAAAAGAGACTCTCATTCAAGTTAAGAAAGAACATTATGACTAAAAATTTGAGTATACAGACAGCAAGAATAAAGCCATACGGACAGTTTGAAACAGATTGAGAAAAACATATCCAATATTGTGAATTTTGAAATTTCTAGGTCCCATGAATTCATAGCGAAGGTTTTATATGAATATAGTAGAACCCATTCCAAATTTGTTGAGCAATATAAAGTTCGTCTTTATTTGCAACGTAGCTAGAAACATCTCGAATCATTTGAGACATTTCTCAACATCAGATATTTTCAATTGTCAATAAAACTTTAGAACAAGTTGAGCTATGGTATGGACGAAACTTCTTAAGAATTATTAAATCAAGCATCGACAGTATCAAATTTTTACTTTGTCATATTCTAAATAATTCATTATATTTTGGAATATTTCCTAATCAGCTTAAATTATCTACAATGAAATTACTTCTTGAGTCGGGGAACCAAAAATTCTTACACTATAGATCCATAAGCCTTTTTTAGAATAGAATAAACTAACAGCAAGCTTATTCCTAGACCCCGTCAGGGCTTTAGATTATCTGATATATTTCAATTGATTGTACAACTAGAAACATATGGAGTAGTGGGAAGTGCGTTGAATTGGCTTACGTCTTACTTATCCGACCGTTGGTAGTATTTCAGAAAACAATGAATGATAAAACAGTTCTTTCTGATTGGTTACAAAACATCTTTGGAGTTACGCAGGACAGAATTCTGGGGGCATTGGTTCTCCTTGTAGTAATAAACTGTTACAGAAGACAAAAGATGTCGTGAATGATTAGTTTCGCATACCTATACCAATATGTTGGTAGGAGATTACAGTATACACAACCTGAGAATAAAATACAGTCGACTATATCAAAGTACGGAAACTTGGATTTCACCGAATAATATTGTTGCGAATAAGAGTAAAACAAATTTTGTTATATTTCTCGCTAGTACCTTTACTATTAAAGAAAAGGTTCAGAAAACAAGAAATCCGTATATCAGAAGGAACCAAATTCTCAGGAATTATAATGGATGAATTGTTGAAATGAAATTATATTCAATATATATTCAAAATCTCAACAGGCAGGGCATCGCTAATATGCTAATACCGAATCTATAATTAGATATGGTATTATATTTTGGGGAATAAGTTTGTATCTCAAAAACGTTTCGCAAGATTTTTAGTGAATTTGGAATTCAGAGGGAAAAGTTTCGGACTCTTGGAATATTGATAGTCTATGGTTTGTATTTTCTTGAATGCCTGTTATACCTCTCCTTGGAAATCCTCTGTATAGTATATCGAGTTATTAGATGTATCTGTTCATTTTTTTTGTCAATTTTAAATCTAGATTCGTACAAAGTATCCACGATACACTTAGATAGAGCAACTAAGATCATTGAACAGATTCAGACATTATAAATGAACATTAGAAGATGAATAAGGATAGTTGGAATAAAATGATAGAAAGAGCCAATAATCCAGAACTGAATAAAAATTAACGTTTAATTTGGACCACGCTGAGAAAAAATATTGGTGCTGTTCTTTCAAAGCATTAAAATTTCAATAGTATTAAAGAATGAGTACTTCTGATTAGTAATCCAAATATGGTACTGTAAAATCTTCTCAATGAAGCAGTTTTACAAATATCATCAAAGTTCAATATTCTTAGAACATAATTCATCTAATACAGGAATCCTTTTCCATGAAAAAAATTCCAAGTCTCCAGATAATTTGGAGCCCTAATACGTGGCAATGAAAGCTCTATAAATTTTGCTGAATTTCATGAAATCTGAGTCGTTTGTTGTACTAGGAGACATCCAAAGGCGTGAAGTGGAGAAAAAGTAAAAAAAAGGATAAAATTCGTATTGAAATGTATATGTTTTGTATATATAAATCACAACTGGTTCCGGATCTAGATGAAAAATCATTTTTCCGTGCCGGCAGCTGCCTCTGATATGTCCTAGGAGGAAAATAAATAAAACGTCAACTAGACGTTTTCCAGTGAGAGTATCTCGTTCGTTATTTCGAGGTTAGGATTCTGGGATCAGGACATAAGAAGGATTTAAGACCCTCGCACGAATTTCAAATAAATTCGGGTATTGAAAACTCCCATTTCAGAGGACTGAAACACATGATTCTTGTTCACTACTAGCGAATTATCGGGTATTTTTTTAGAGTGAAAGAACTTTCGATAGTTCTAGTGATTTGACAGAAGGTAGAAGCCATGTTGTTTTGACATTCCTGTTCAGTAAGCATTGGCAAATTATCATGGAAAGACTCACGCCGCAACAACGTTTACAAATTGTTGAAACTTATTTTCAAAATCAGTGTTCTTCGACAAACCTATAGAGCACTTCATAAAATTTATGGTTTACATAATCGTCCATCAGAGCAGCTTATTTCTCGAACTATCGATAAATTTCGGACAACATTTTCTCTACTCGATGCAATAACAACAACAAGACAATGAACTGTACGTACAGAAGAAAATCTCGCTGCTGTCATAGTGTTAATGGTGATCCAGATTTATCTATTCGTCGACGTTCACAACAAGTTGGACTCCACCACATCCACCACATGGAAAATTGTGCGTAAAGATCTTGGTCTACACCAGCGTAGACGAACCAATGGCTCGCGACACAATATTTTGGGCACGTCGCAGAAGCGTTGCATGGCGCTAGTTTGTTTTGTTTTTATAATGCCGTGGGTTTCAATTGCGAATGACGCATTGTTTGCTTAGGCATAAAGTAATAGTGAGTTTTGTTGATATAATTGTATTGTAAAGTTTATTCGAGTGATTTTAAACTGATATTAAATATTTTGCTTATTATTATTAAATTTTAATATGGCCAGCTCAGCAAAAAAAACAAAAAGTTCATGATACTAAGTTTAACAGAGAATTTCCAACTTGGTGGACTGAGAAATATGGCATGATTAGTAAAGGTGACAAAGCGGTGTGTGTTTTATGTTCTGGAACAGTGGTATGTGGGACATCGTCTGTTAAACGGCATTTTGAAACAAATCATAAATCTGTTAGTAAAAAAAGCGAGGCAGAGCAAAAAGAATTTATTGCAAGTGCATTGAATGACAGAAATAAACAGTCAACGTCTATGATTAAATTTGTTGGCAAAAATTGTAATACAAGCGCGGCAAGTTACGCGGCTGCAAATGTCATTGCTCGGCATGGTAAACTTTTTCAAGAAGGTGAGTTTTTGAAGGAAGCCTGGTTAGCATGCGCGCCCTCTCTTTTTGAAGATTTCAACAATAAAGATAAGATAATTCAGCGCATCAAAGATACTCCTCTATCAAGAAACACAATAAAAGAAAGAATCTTAAAACTGGCCGGAAATATAACAGATCAACAAAAAATTGACATTAAAGATGCTTCTTTTATATCGCTATGTCTTGATGAAAGCACTGATGTCACTAAATCTGCACGTTTAGCTGTTTTTACTCGGTATTGCGTAGAAAACGTCATTAAGGAAGAATTAATTGCAATAAAATCGTTGCTAACAACTACAAAGGGAACAGATATAAGTACGGCAGTTAAAAATTCGCTTGCTGAAAAAGAAATTGATATAAAAAAAATTGTTTCTGTAACAACTGATGGTGCTCCAAGTATGGTGGGTAAAAAAAACGGTTTCATAAGTTTATTTCAAGCTGACGTAGGACATTCGATTCTTGAATTCGACTGTATCATTCACCAACAAGTCTTGTGTGCTAAGAGTGGTTTAATATCCCTTGATAATGTAATGGCGGTAGTTACAAAAATAGTCAACCTTATCTCGTTACAGGCTTTAAACAAGCGAAAATTCGATGCTTTGTTGGACGAAGTCAACTCGGTGTATAATGGCTTACTGATGTATAAATAGTGTTCGCTGGTTGAGTCGCGGAAATGTACTTGAAAGATTTGTTGGTTGCTTGGAAGAAATCAGACTGTTTTTGCAAAATGAGGGAAAAATTGCACAATACCCACAGTTATTGGACGTTATGTGGCTTTCAAAATTGATGTTTTTTACAGACATATGCCAACATTTAAACACATTAAACGTAAAGCTTCGAGGGACAAACAAAACAATTATTGCCATGATAGATCTCGTTCGCGCTTTTGAGGCAAAACTGCAAGTTTTTAGAAACGATATTATCACAAGAAACTACAAGTATTTTCCAAACTTGAAAAAATATATGAATGATTTAGATATTCACGAGACAGCAGACAAAGAAAAAATGACTGAAAAATTTATTTCTGTGATCGATTCTTTAATCAAGGAATTTTTAGGGAGATTTTCTCAGTTCAAAGAATTGTCGGAAATACTCAAGTTCATTATGTACCCAGATGTGATGTCATTTCATGAACTGAACTTTTCTCAATTTGATTGGTTGAAAATTGAAGAATTTGAAATGCAGCTGATTGATTTCCAATCTAGTTCAATATGGATTCAAAAATTTATTGAAACAAGGAAAGAGTTGGAATTAATTGAAACTGAAAGATCGACAAGTAATTTAAGTAAAAATGCTAATAATAAACTTCTGGAAACATGGAATGCGTTATCAGACACATTTAACTGTTTGAAGAAGCTGACTCATGCTATTTTAACCATGTTTTCATCTACATATGCCTGCGAGTCATTATTTTCAGAGATGAATAACATTAAAAACTCGGTTAGAAACCGTTTGACAGATGAATCTAGTTCAGCATGCATTTTGCTAAAAGTAACATCTTACAAACCTAACATAAATTATTTGTCATCTAACCTGCAGCAATAGAAGTCACACTAATTTTACTGAAATTTAATCTAAACATACCAAAATGTACCTCTTTTGCTTACTTTATTTAATAAAGAGTTTTGATAGTATTTATAATTATTATTTTTCAAATAATCAGAAAGTCAAAATTATTTGATGGCACGCGAATGACCCCATTAAACTTTTTTTTAGAAAAAATGGCACGTTGATGCATAAAGGTTCGCCTACCCTGGTCTACACCCATACAAGATCCAACTAGTTCAAAAAAAAGGCACTCGACCATAATGAGCGTCGTTTCTTTACTGATTGGGCCTTAGAACAGCTTGAAGTTCATACACTTTTTCATCGTAAAATTGTGTTTAGTGATGAAGCTCATTTCTGGTTGAGCAAAATTGACGTATATGGAGTAAAAACAAGAAGTTCAAGAAGTTCGACAGGTTCCACTGCCTCCTGAAAAATTAACTGTATGATATGCTTTACACACTGGAGGCACCATAGGTCTTTAAAAACGATGCTGGAACTAATGTTACAGTTGATAGTGCTGGTTACAGATCGATGATCAATGACTAATTGTTTCAAAATTTAAATGGTGTCGACCCAGAAGTGTTTTGGTTCCAACAAGATGGTGCCGTATTGAGTGATTTATTGAAAGTAAAATTTGGCGTTAACAACTTCGAGAAATGGTCCAATTAATTGCTCTCTAAGATCATGCGACTTAACTCCACTAGATTAATTTCTTTGGGGTTATGTCAAGTCATTGGTTCATGTTGATAAACCAGAAACAATATACGCTTTGAAAGCAATTATAACTCGTGTTATTGATGAAATAAGGCCTGAATTACTCGAAAAAGTGGTCCAAAATTGGTCTGGTCGAATGCGGTTCCTCAGAGCTAGTCGTGGTGGACATATGCCGGAAATTATTTTCAAAATACTACTGTATACTATGATCTGGTCAGTCACAATTGTCTTATGGCATTATAGGTTGGGGAGAAGTTAGGGAATCGCACATGAGATGCCTGCACACACTACAGAAAAAAATTCTGAAAATTATATTATGTAAAGGAGGGACGTTCCCAAGCGATGAACTATTCAAGGGCAGTAATGTCCTGAATATCCGACAACTATTTAGCATGAAAATAATAATGATAGTTTTCTAAAACAAAATTGAAACTAAGCCAATCGATCATTAATATGCTATCAGAGGCAGGGAAAAGGCATTCGTAACCCCAAGATGTCATAAATTAGTAGGGCAAAGACACTGCAACTACATTGGCCCAAAGATTTGGAGCATACTACCAGAAAAAAAAACAATCCATCAATAGGTACAATAAATATAAATTTTAAAAAAAAATAAAAATAGGCTCCAAACTTCCGATAGAAAGACCTTCCATCACATCATAAATCAAAATGATTAAAAACTTCAAAATCACCACTAAACTTATCGAAATGATTACCAGTAATTAACCTTTTGCGAACAATATGATCCAGACATGTGAATACACTTATTGTGACGCAATAACAAGATACTGTGATATTTTATTCCTGTTGAATCAACATCTCAATCACCCCATAAGTACTACCAATGCTAATTGTATGTGCGTTTTATCTATACCCATATACTACTCTGTCAAGAAAGTACCGGGAATTTTCAATTAAAACAACATTTTTACATTTAATCGTCAAAATTTATTGAGTCGCCTTCAAAATAGGCTCCATTTGCCCCAATACATCTATGCCAACGGCACTTCCAATTATCGAAACATTTTTTATAGGCGCTTTCCGGAATGGACTTTAGCTCTTGCGCCGAATTTTGTTTTATGGCTTCAATCGACTCAAAACGGGTGCCACGAAGGGGCAATTTTAGTTTTGGGAAGAGGAAAAAGTCGCAGGGAGCCAAATCCGGCGAATACGGTGGTTGCTGAAGCACGTTTGTTGAGTTTTTGGTGAGAAAGTCAGTCACAATCGTAGCTCGGTGAGAAGGCGCGTTATCGTCATGCAAAATCCATGAGTTGTTCGCCCACAAATTTGGCCGCTTCTTACGGATACGCTCACGCAAACGTTTCATAACGCCTAGGTAATACTCCTTGTTTACCGTCTGATCCTCTGGAACGAATTCGTAGTGCACCACGCCACGGATATCGAAGAAAACAATGAGCATCACCTTCATTTTCGAGCGGCTTTGGCGTGGTTTTTTCGGTTTCGGCTCATTTTTTGCCACCCATTCCGATGATTGCTGGCTTGTTTGCATATCGTACTCGTAGACCCAGGTCTCATCACAAGTTATAATGCGTTCCATGAATGTAGAATCGGAATTACAGCGATCCAGCATGTCTGAAGCAACCTGTTCGCGATGACGTTTTTAAATAAAATTCAGGTCTTTCGGTACGAGTCGTGCGGCCACCTTTCTCATGCCCAAAATATCAATCAAAATCGTACGTGCGGACTCGTGGGATATCTTAAGATCATGTGCTATCTCTCTCAAGCTGGTACGATGGTTTTCCAGCACCCCTTCCTTAATTTTATCGACGTTATCTTCGATCGAAGCCGTCGATGGGCGTCCACTTCACGACCGTCCTTGAAGGCTCTGTACCACTGATATGCACGAGTTTTCGATAGAGCATTATCACCAAAGGCCTTTTGCAACATTTTCAATGCATCGGCACACGAAAATTCAGTTGCAACACAAAACTTTAAACAAATTCTTTGCTCAACGTAATCACCCATAGTAAAAATCGGCACGCACTCTGACATCGACTGACTTAATCAGCTGTTGCAAACACACTAATTGACAGATCCCGCTCAAGCTTGGCATAGTAATTAAGCACAGTGGTACCAACCTAGGAAAAAAAAATTTTACCTGCCTCATTGCCCTGCCAGATTTAAATCGATAATTCCCAGTACTTTCTTGACAGAATGTATGTTTTATACTGTATATGTGTATATTTACACTGTGTTTCATTTGCTATTTTATCTAATTTACTTATTTAGATTTGGTGATATCACGCACAATGAACATTTTTTCGGAAATGTACCATCTGTGATGCCTGTGTTTGCATTTATATGTACCAGTATTGTATGAATAAACATTATTATTATTATTATATTAAATAAAACATAAATGTCATAAAATCATCTTTCAAATAAAAAAAAATTTGGCATCAATCTTAATTTATATACGTTTTATTTCAGTCTAAAATTCTCTAAAGCTCTCTTAAAAAAACACCCATTACTTATTATGAATGATTCCTGAATTGACTTTACAGAGCATGTATTCATTTTAGAGTTCCACAAATTGTACTTTAGCCGATTGAACGAAATTCTCTAGAATTTTTTGTTTTAAAAATTGACAACTTCGTGTATTTTACGTAGAAATTATGTTCATATACCAACGTTTGAGATTGTATTGACTCTAGGATGGTCAATTTGCCGTTTAAAGCCCGATGTTCGCTGATAGTGCTCTAGGAGCCTTCAAATGAGGCTTGTATCAAGTTGAAGGTCTTGATAACAAACAAAATTGGCATTTCTCGTAGGAAAAAAATTGGCAATAGTTATCTTCGCATTTAGAAAAAACAACCAGACTCCAAATGTACAAAATACAATCAGTTTACCTTGGAGTGTTTGGATTAATCTTGTTGATAACTTTTTGTTGTGACTAGTTTGGTTGATCATAATTTCTGTTGGCATGATGGATCGAATTTCCATCTGCGAAGCCTTGACCAGACGTAATTAAATTAACACACTTCTTAAACGCTTGGTGACTAAGGATAAAACGTTGGTCGCATACAACAATATTGTGTGAAAGGATCGTGGTCAAAGCACGGTGAAGCAGCTCAAACGATGGCTACATCAAGGCTAATGGACAGGAAGGCTCTACTGTATATTTGGTGGGATTAAAAAGGAATCATTCAGGATGAGTTGGTTCCATATGGCCAAACACTAAACTCGTATCTCTACTGTCAACAACTGGACCGTTTGAAGCTAGCAATTGACCAGAAACAGTCAAAACTGACCAACAAAAAAGGTGTATGTTCCATCATAATAACGCCAAGACACACAAGACTATAGTGACTCGCCGGACCTGGTTTCAAACGGTTACCATCCATTTCTCGCATTGAAGAACTTTCCTTGTGATAAAAGATTGTATCAATAGAAGATGATGAAAAGCGATTATTAGAATTTTTTGCCAATAAGGATAAAAATTTCTATGAGATAGGCATTATGAAGCTACTTTCAAAATGGCAATAAATTATAAAACAAAACGGTGCATATTTCACTCAAATCGGACAATCCCAAACATGTAAAATAAAGTCTTAAAGTTCATGCAAAAATAACAGATTTTTTCACAACCTTTCATCAGAAAGATTCTACCAGTAAAATTATTTCATGAATTACACATATTGTTTATACTTTTCTGTTGATTTTTATTTAACTGAATAATGTTCTTTTTCAATTGTCTCTCTATTTTGTTTCGGGAATTTTCTCTTATTCTAGATCCCCCAACTTCAAATTATTTTTTCTAGATCATTTTGAATACTATCCAGCCAACTATGTCAATTCTGTTTGCTGATTTTCTTGGCTTATACTCGTCCCTTTTACATGATTACAATGCTCAATCTTCCTATAATCAGGTTAATGTATTTCTTAACATCAGTTTCCTTTAATATTTTTTTTAGGTTATGCAAAATGAATTCTTAGAAGGATTCTTGTATAAAACCGACGTGGTCTCCACGCCGGAGTTTTTTACCGGAATGACATTTTGTGTGCGACTCTCTTTTATAGCTTCTCGCAAAATTGAATTTCCCAAAGCTTACTTCAATTTGTTAAAATCCTTCAAAAATGATGATTATTCTATAAAAAAAATGATATTCCTTGATCTAAAGCTAATGTAGAAAATAATCCTGAACTTTTATCTGAATTTTGGTCACAGTATCATCTCATTCGGTTCAGTTTTAATAAAAATTTTCATTAAAATTCATCTAAGTGTCAAAATCTTCCAAAGTTTTCATCTTTTAATGTTTCCGACTTACTGATTACTAACAATTACCTATGAAAATTATTACATTTATTCGGTTTATTCTCATTACAAATGTATGCTTGCTGAAAGCAAGATAGATTATGCATGTTGTATATGATTTTTCAAAATTAATAACGATGACACTCTGCTTTTTTGAATTAATTATATTTCGATGTTTTGTAAAATTTACTTTGCTCCAATATGTTATATTTGATTCAGCTTGCATATTGTCAATAAATCCGCTAAAATTTGCAAACTTTCAATGATAATAAAAAAGTTTTCAACCATTTTCTTCGATAGTTTTGGGACATGTATTAAAATTCAAATATCTTCGATTTTGTAGAATTGTGCTCTATTTTAACGTTGAATAATGGTGAATTAAATACTTTCTATCAGTTCTATTCGAATTTTGTAAGGATTCTCGAATTTTGGCTAACTTTGAAAGAATTTTCCTTCGACTAGTTGATGTGTAACACGAACAGAATATTTCTTCCAAATTTTGGCTTGTAAATGTTTCCATGTGTTAAATTATAAATAGCTCTATCAGAATTGATCTTATTTGAATGACTCTAATCAGATTTATCTCTAGCTAGTCAACTTATATACACGGGTAAGATTTTTTTCTTGAGATTTCAATGATCTATGTAGCATTAGTTCATTCTAATGAGTTTTAATATTTAGTGTACAGGATTTTATCGTATATTATAAAATCCTTGGCATACTGTTTCAATAAATTTGACACAATGAGACCAATAAATCTCCGAAAGGTGAAAAGCTGTATTGAAAGTAGTTGGTCGGACATATTTAGAGAAAAGTTTGTCCCTGTTATATACTTCATCCAAGAAAAAGCCATATGGACACTATGGATTATGAATTTCAACATCGAACGGTTTCATTACTTCCAATTCATTCCAAAGTGAATGGGATAAATCGAATTTTGTTTGGAAAACTAAGGAGAGGTGGTCATTTGATTGTTATGTAAAATTTCATTCCCAAATGTTTTATGATTTATACAATTGTAAACTATTTTTTATTTTTTTGTACACTTCTCCATGTTTAGATTACATTTTTCACAATTTTTTTCAGATATCCGTTCAGATAACGGATTTAAATGATTATATATTACTAACTCATCTGCTGACTTATTGATAGGTGTTTTCTGACACAAAATATACGTGCCAAATAATTCTAGAATAATATAGTCCCTCTAGAAACTATCCGGAATTTATTATTTTTCAAAATTTTAATATACTTCTTTTTTGTAACATTCTAAGACAAAAGTAATGTGAAAAATAGGTGGTGCAAATAATCAGCTATAGCCAAAGTTGCATGGCATTACTATTTGTTAAATATTGTTGATTGTTAACAGGTATACAATTTATGAAATAATATCGCAACTAGAGAAAAAATGAGGTAGAATATTTGTATAGAAAAGGTTTTCGAAACGTTAAAAAATTAGTGCAATTGACTGAATGGAAAAAAAGGGCTAAATATGAGACAATAAAGAGAATAAATAATGGCATGGATATGAGGCATAGACTTTTTTCAGGAAGAACGCAAGATTAAAAGAAACAAACTAAACGCTTTATTGGCATTAGGACGACACAATCTGCGCCTGGGGTTTCGAAAATTGGCTAACAGATTTGGAAATCAACGAAAATAATAGTATGTCCAGAAACCATCTGTACCTCACTGAAAAGATGAGGCTACATATCAAAAAATCCCTATTCTGACAGCTTCACAAAAGGAACGAAGGATAGAATTTTGTCAACGTTTTCGAGAAGATAAATTTAATAATGTCTTTATATCTCATCAAAGTTGTTTCGAACTTGTTGCAAATCACCTATAAATACTATCAAAACAACCTGTTATCGTTCAAATTTCCAAATTTCCTACCAATATAATGGTTTGGGGAGCAATATATCAGCGTGGTGCTACTCCTCTCTGTATAGTTGATGGTACCATTAATAGTGAAAAGTATTGTGGTATTCTAAACGATTTTCTCCTCGAAACGGCGCGTTTCCAGCAGGATAATGCAAGATGCCTTACTTCGGCCTATACTCAAGCTTGGATGCAAGAACACAAAATGACAACCATTTTATGGCCAGCAGCTTCATCAGATCATAGTCCCATTGAAAACATGGCTAATGAAGATTGAAGTTGAACGAGCAGCGCCACGAAATAAAGATGATTTAATTCAGTCAGTTTTACAGTCCTGAATTACCATCACCAAAAATTATGGAGGTTATCTAGTTTCGGGTGCATCCCGACGTTTAGTCAAGTGTTTAAAGTTAAATGTAGGATGTATAAGTAAGTCAGATGAAGGTTTTGTTATAATTTTCTTTGTCTCTTCCGGATACCTTCTAGACGGACTATGTAATGCGAAATGGTGAAGGAACTGGTCAGATTTTTTGGCTATATTAATTTCCATTCAAGAACTCTGTTGTAGATTAGGTGGAAGACTGTTTAAAGTTAAATGAAGGATGTTTAAGTAAGTCAGATGAAGATTTTGTTATAATTTTCTGTGTTTCTTCCTGATACCGTCTAGACGGACTATGTAATGCAAAATGGTGAAGGAACTGGTTAGATTTTTTGGCTATATTAATTTCCATTCAAGAACTCTATTGTAGATTCGGTGGAAGACTGTTTAAAGTTAAATGAATGATGTTTAAGTAAGTCAGATGAAGATTTTGTTATAATTTTCTGTGTTTCTTCCTGATACCGTCTAGACGGACTATGTAATGCAAAATGGTGAAGGAACTGGTTAGATTTTTTTGCTATGTTAATTTCGATTCAATAACTCTGTTGTAGATCAGGTGGAAGACTGGAATCAGTTTATATATAATTAGCGAAATATGATGCTGTATGAAAAAAAATACATTTGTTAGAATATTTCGTATTTTTGTTATATAAATTGTCTTATGAAACAAGACTTGTTCACTTTTTTAATTTTGATATTTTATGATATTACTCTGATAATCCTAGATATTCTGTGAATATCCCTCATAAGTGTAAGTAGTTTAACTTGTAGGAGTCAGAAGATCTGGTTACTTTGTGCCACCTTAGGTGCAACACTGTTATTCATCACCTTCAATTGACAAACGTCATTACTGTACTAGACTTTTTCAACGTTAATAACTTGTTGATATAAATTGAAGACGTAACATAAGCCAATGAAAATAGACCCAACAGCGTCAAATCTCATAATCGAAGTGGCCATATTCGAGAACATGGTGAATGTATTTTTTATCCAATTGATCAATTGATTGCGTGGAATCTAGTACCATCTAATCGGAATCATATATCCCTGATATCAAGTTCCTTGAATCTTGGTTAGGAGAAATCCATAAATATAACGTTCCATTGAATGTAACATGTCCATTATTTTCATCGATGAAAAAATAACATCCATCTGGAATAAGAACATTTCTCTGTTCTCTATCACTTATGAATAAATAGGTACAGAGTGACCAAGGTTTGGTTGTATTACTACTCTTTCATCATATGAATAACAATTCGAGTCTGGCGGTTTTGTAGTGGGTACTTGGAGATTTCTATTTGTTTTAAGAATTCCTGTTTCTTGTCTTTCAAGGTTATCTATTACTGGAAACACATAATTGCTCTCCACATTAAAAGAAAATTAACAGTTACGACCACATATCTATGCTACAACATTCATGGTTATTAAATTTTTAAACTCTCGGAGTTATCAAGGTGGTTATTTTTGTCCACTAATCCAAAATCATATGCAACTTCTTGAAATAAGGAGTAGAATTGATAAATAGTTCGACCAAAAGTTCAACCTATGAAATTTGTTTCACCTCCAAAAACGAGTCTCATCAGATTTGTGCTAAATTCAAGGATATCATAATTTTTGTGACTCAGAAAAAAGATGAAACTATGAAATGAATGCACTCACATTCGTGTATTAATGTTTTAGATACGCGAAAGAAATGAACTGCAATGACTCCTTATCACGTGTATTCACGAACATAGAAAACACAGATCCGATATACTACTTCTCAAGCAATGTCTAATGATAAATATTCCTATGTTTTCCAGGTTTGTTAGTACATGTGGTTATGAATTGCAATTCATTTCTCTATCTTATCCAAACATATTAGACACGTGTGGGTTCATTCATTTCCGGATTTTTTCTGTTTGGTAAGTGCAAAAAAATATGATTTATTTCATAAATCATAAGAAGCATATTCACGAAAGCTTTTTTCAAATAATTTATAAATGATTTATACAAGTTTATCGGACGATATTGCCACAGTCGTCTATATTTTCTTACCTAAAAATATAGACTTTACTTCTGCTATCTTCAGAGATCTCAGGAAGATGTCTCCTCAGAAAGCCATAAATAGTAATATGAGCTGGTACAGCGATTAGAAATATAGATGTCTTTATAATTGACATTAGTAATCTATCGTATTCAAAGGAATTTTTACCTTCCATCCCTTTCATAGTCCTAATAACCTGTTCCGCAATAATACTGAAAAGAAAAAACGACCTTTTATTGTTGTGAATTGAACAGGTCCCCAAAACAGATTCGGCACTCGGAGAAATCTGTGATATCAATTAACAAAAGACGCTAATGAAATCTTTACTGAATGCATCTGCGAGTTTCTGTGGCTCATCTGTTGTCAACAGCCCTCCTACACTTTCATTTTTCTGGTCAGTGATTTGATAGGTCATGTTCTAGATCGTCCTAGATTTATTTTGATACGTTTTATGAAGATTTTCTTATTTTTTCAAGATTTATATTATACACTTTCATGTTCAGGTATGAGTTAATATATTTTGGGATTTAAAGATGTAGAGGTAGTTCAAATGGTTTATGAGGTTATTATCTCGGGAGAACTTCTGCATATTTCCTATGAAAAGACTTTTCTTCGATGATATCAAATTTAGGCTTCTATTTGCTGAAAAAGGTATCCCATTTAGAATCAACGTCTGCTTCGTTCTTTTAGATTGAAAGACCATTCCAATCTTTGAATATCAAAACAGATAGTATTCTGCAATTTTAATTTCAAAAAAATTTTAATTCAAAAAACTTTTAGAATTAAATTAATGTCTACAATAAGCACCGCTTATATTTAATAGACGTATATAAACAAAACCCAATATACAATGTCAAATGGAATAAGTAAACCAACGGATATAAAAAAGTCATTTAAAATCAATAAATAAATATTTGAAGGAGAGAAAATTTTATTTTTGATCTTACTATAATGAAACCAATTCCTCTTCAAAAACATAAAACACAACTTAAGGATTTCTCAAAATATAATTTATTTGAAATATTTAATATATTTAAATATTCCAACAAGTTAATTCAAAAATCTCTCAAAACATGCACTATATCTTCAAAAAACAATTAGAATTCGTATAATCTCTTCATCGGTCCTAGATATTTATATTTCTTCTATCAAGTAAAAAGTCTTTTTCTATTTTATTTTGAGCATAATATATGATTAGATGTAGGCTTGAATAAATCTCATTATGGAATGTCAATGGTTTAAACCTTATAATACCTTACAGTTTTCTGTGATTTTATGATGAACATAGACTATCTGCATTTTTAAAGTTAGTCTGTTTTAAACAAGTTCCAGTTACACTTTAAGGTAAGATAAACTGATTGTTAATAGATTTTTATATTTTAAATATTATCTAGGACCGATGAAGAGATTATCCGAATTCTAATTGTTTTTTGAAGATATAGTGCATGTTTTGAGAGATTTTTGAATTAAGTTGTTTGAATATTTAAATATATTAAATATTTCAAATAAATTATATTTTTTGAGAAATCCTTAAGTTGTGTTTTATGTTTATGAAGAGGAATTGGTTTCATTATGGTTAGATCAGAAACAAAATTTTGTCTCCTTCAAATATTTATTCTTTGATTTTAAATGACTTTTTTATATTTGTTGGTTTATTTATTTCATTTGACATTGTATATTGAGTTTTGATTATATACGTCTATTAAATATAAGCGGTGCTTATTGTAGAGATTAATTTAATTCTAAAAGTTTCTTGAATAAAAATTTTTTTCGAAATTAAAATTGTAGAAGACTAACAGATTAAATCTGTTTTGATATTCAAATTTTGTTATATTTCTTCTATCAAGTAAAAAGCCTTTTCTATTTGATCATTCCAATCTTCAGCAGATAGATGTTCTGAGGAACTATTAATGGGTGTTTCAGTTATGGGGCGAACTTGTTTCGTTTATTAAGCGAATTTGTTTCGTTGCGCATTATTCTCATAGACCTTACTTTTAAAGTATACAACTGCAAAATAGTCAAGTGGACGACGGTCAGGACTTCTTGGAAGCCAGTTGATGTTACCCCTACGCGAAATAACCTCATTAGGGAATAATTCGTTAACAGCATCCATTGCTTGATTTGATGTATAGCAAGTGATCCCATCTTGTAGAAACCACGTTCTTGAGTTGAAACCGAGAAATTCCTGTAACTGTGGACCCAAGAAGTTTCGGAGCATATCTCAATAACGGTCACTATTCACATTGAGTGGTTAGCCTCGTCGATCTTGATAAAAATAAGGACTGATTATGCCTCTAGCACACATAGCGGCCCAACCAACGATCTTTGGGCTGTACAGGGGTCATTCATGCTTTCGTCTCGGGTTTTCCTCTGCCCCGTACTAACAATTCTGTTCATTGTCCATTCAGATGAAAGTTCGCTGAAGAGTATGTTATCAAAATTGTTGATTCGCCGTAACATTTCATTGGCAAAATTCAATCGATTAGCATAGTCTGTATCCTTCAATTCTTGAACCAATTGAATTTTATAAGCTTTTAAAAATCATTCTTTGAAACCAAATGTAAGAATGTTTTTGTATGTTTGATGATTGGCCTCGGCATCAGGTGGATAAATACGGATTTTGACGAACTGACGCTTCCACTTCTCGAATCTTTTCTTCGTCGTGGACTGAACGAGGGCGACCAGAGTGTTGAATTTTTACTTTTAGCTGTATTCTCGAACATCCGGATACATTTCTTGATGCTGTCGTCACTTGGTGCATCATCGCATATACAATATTGAATTGTGTCCAAATATCGTTTGAATCTCATTAATTAACAACAATTCAATGGCACGCCTACCGCATCCCACGATAACAACTCCCAGATAACGTATATAATCTCCGCCTTTTACCGACGTCTCTCTAATTGAATATACGCATTCATTTCACATGACGAACACCCAGATACCGGACAGACCGGGCATCAGAACCTTTTTAATTATATCCAACATGAGCAATCACGATCCTTCACGAGTTTTTCATTTCCGTAATGAGCGGGATATCCCGAAATGGAACGAACATAAATTCCGAGCAACGTAAATGGGATACGGTCTGTGGGGTCAGGGGCAGATAAGTCGAAAATGGGAAAAATACGGACTGAGCCGGAAAATTGGGAATTTCATATCTGCGGAGGGCAATTGCAGTGACTCTAGAGACATTCTGTCGGTTGTATTTGAAATATTGAGCTGGGTGTACCTAAATGTGGTAAACCCTTCGGAAAAAATGTGCTACTTTTGTTATTTCACTTCGTTTCATTTTACTTCATTATTTCCTCCACTAATTTACCTTTGAGAGAGCACACCGAGTTGTTCACACCTCACGTTTCAAATTACTCTGAAATTCATCAAGATATATTGTTTTCTGTAAAATTTATATGGGTACTGTCTACATTTTGGATGCGGTATTAGATACTTGATATCAGTCAAAATTTGTTGGTTGCGGTGGGGCTGCTAATTAATAATAACTAATGATTAAAAATCAATAGTTAAGTCCATAATTATATATATATATATAATTTTTTTATATATATATTTATATATATATTATATAATTTTATATATATATATATATAATTATGGACTTAACTATTGATTTTTAATCATTAGTTATTATTAATTAGCAGCCCCACGTTTTGGGGGCCAATTTATCAAGGAATTAAATGAATGAAATTTTCAATTATTAATTACTTTCAACCACATACGTTGGCAGAGCTAATTTATAATGATTACTTAAAAGACTTAATCAGACAAATTCTGTTTGACCACCTTTAAGTGTTAATTTTATTATGGAATTTTATTCTTATAAGTTTTAATATGAAAACTTGTTGGATCACCCTTGTATATACTTAAATGTATTATGCGTTGCGCCAGCTAAGTCTCAACATTATAATTTTGTTATTGAAAATTGATATTGATATTATTAATTTTGATTAATTTCAACTGGGGGGTTCAATTTGAATTTCGATGAACTTATTTTTAAAATATATATTGAATCAAAGTCATCTGAATTATTAATCTGTGACAAAATTTGAATACCGAAACAAATTAAAATATGTTTGTCCCCTACAATTGTAGAAGACAAACATATTTTAATTTGTTTTTTATATTCAAATTTTGTTATATTTCTTCTATCAAGTAAAAAGCCTTTTTCTATTTTATTTTATAAATCTGTGAATTCTGAACTAACCTAATGTCTATGGTCCTATGCTAGCCTAACCTTCTCTTAATATCGTAATACTAATGTAAACAAGAAATGTTTTGAATTTGAGTTGAATAGTTTAACATAAATAAACTTATTTCTACCTTTGGTAAGTTTGTTCATCAATTATCAATATTCCTTTTTATAATGGCCTTGCTTTGCACCAGGAATTTGTTTTGGTTCTTGGAGAATGATATTTCTGGAATGTTGGAATCCTCAGCCAACTGTGTTCAATTCTTTTTTACATCCAAATTGTTGTATATATGTTTTATATTGGGATATGTCCATTTGAAATATTCAGGTAACGTATTTCTTTATTACATTTCCATTCACAATAACAATTTTATTTTCTTTTTAAGCTGTGTAACTGGATTCTTGAAGAGTGAAAAATCTTTAATCAGAGCGATATGGTTCCCACTCTGGAATATTCAATACTTAATTGAAATTTCGTTTTATAGTTTTCTCGAAAATTGAATTCCAAAGCTTACTAGCATCTGTCAAAATTATTCAAAAATTATTACAAAATTTACATTATTCTTTAGTTTGAAATTATACTAGAAAATAAGCATCATCTAACTTTTGATACCAGTGTGTAACTCCGTTGGTTTGAATAAATTCTTTTCTTCAAGAATCTACATGTTTGTCTAATTCACACCATAGGGCAATCATTGCAAGTTAACTCGTAGACTATAGATTTATTATTTTTGTTTGTTATTTTTTTATGATAAAATAAGAAGAAACGGTTTTTTACTTGATAGAAGGATTATTACAAAATTTGAATATCAAAACAGATTAAATCTGTTAGTCTTCTACAATTTTAATTTCAAAAAATTTTTTTGAAGAAACTTTAAGAATTTAATTTATGTCTTTATTCAAATTTTGTGATAATCCTTCTATCAAGTAAAAAACCGTTCCTTCTTATTTCATTTTATATATAATATATAATTATATTAGGTTTTTTAAATAAAGAACTTCATTATACAGTGTTGAATGCTTTTAACTAAGACCAAGTGCCTTATAAGCTTTTTATGATTTTTTGTGAACATGGAACATAGAGTACCTTGGATATAAATGTACCTATGTGCATGTTTTTGAAGATCATATATTTCTGAAGATTGCAGTCGGTAAGTCTATATAATGTTTAATTGATTTTATTATTTTTTTATATGTAAAGTTGAACTGATCTTATCGTAACTTTAATTATTTCTTGAGGATGTGCTACATGTTTTGAAATTTTTTGAAGTAATTTATTTAAACATATTGAATATTTCAAATAAATTAGTTTTTGAGAAGTTCTTGAAATTATGTTTTATATTTTTGAGAAAGAGTTATTTTTCATTAATATATGATCAGAAAACAATACATTTTGTAACAAACAGGGCTTCGTACGTTTGTCTGAAGAGTTCAGTACGCATGCCTGGAACGAAACAAAAAATGTTTGTTTATTTATATTTTAATTTCAATTGACAATTTATATTCGTTGGTTTTTCTTAATTCCATTTGATATTGTATGATGAATTTTGATTTTATACGTCTATTGAATATGAGCAGTGCTTATAAAGACATTTATTTAATTCTTAAAGTTTCTTCAAAAAAATTTTTTGAAATTAAAATTGTGGAAGACTAACAGATTAAATCTGTTTTGATATTAAAATTGTTATATGAGTTTGTAAATCATTAAATGTTCTGAAAGCTACCTTCGAGTCAGAGTTAATTTTAAAATACTGACAATATCATCATACTTTATTCATGTGAGGAATAGAAATGTTTCTTTCAGTAAAATTTTTTTAACAGTTTAAACTAAATTCACTGCAATTTTCTTCTATTGTTTGTTTCTTAAATATAAAAATGTAATAATAGACTAGAACTCATTTATTTATAGTCATTATATTACACAGTATATTGTACATTTTCGGGTTATTTTACCCAAAATTCTGTGAAATATTGCAGTGCAGTTTCCATCTGCAGTTGAGGTGAAAACACTATATGGCTCGCAGAAGAATGAATAAATAACTGTTGTTAACCTAGATTCGATGAGTTCACTTTAAAAATTCACTAAGCTTAATTACAATATCATAGATAGTACGTCCAATTTCAGACCATTTAGTTTTGAATTTATATCATCACGAGAGTTTGAACGAAAATGTTCCTTAAGATTGAAATTGAGATGTTTAAAATGAGTGCAAATAGAGTTCTTCCTTTAAGAGCATAATAAAAGGGTTTTGTCCTACTGCGAGAGAGTATCGGGTGTTTTTTTAGAGTGATAGAACTTTCAATAGGGATAACTGTGATTTGACAGAAGGTAGAAAGAAGCCATGTTGCTTTGACATTTCTGTTCAGTAAGCATTGACAAATTATAATGGAAAGACTCACTCCGCAAGAACGTTTACAAATTGTTGAAATTTATTTTCAAAATCAGTGTTCTATTCGCCAAACTTATAGAGCACTTCGTGAAATTTATGGTTTACATAATCGATGAGAGCAGCTTATTCGTCGAACTTTCGATAGATTTCGGACACCATTTTCTCTACTCGATGCAACAATAACAAGACGAAAAAATGAAAAAAACTGTACGTACAGAAGAAAATATCGCTGCTGTAAGTCATAGTGTTAATGATGATCCAGATTTGTCTGTTCGTCGACGTTCACAACAAGTTGGACTCTGTGCATCCGCCACATGGAAAATTTTACGTGAAGATCTTGGTCTTAACCCATACAAGATCCAAGTGGTTAAAGAATTAAAGCCACTCGACCATAATAAGCGTCATTTGTTTGCTGGTTCTAGAACAGCTTGAAGTTGATCCACTTTTTTATCGTAAAATTGTGTTTAGTGATGAGGCTCATTTCTAGTTGGACGGCTATGTAAACAAGCAAAATTGCGTATATGGAATGACAACAATCCTCAAGAAGTTCTGCAGGTTTCATTGCATCCTGAAAAATGCACTGTATGGTGTGCTTTACACGCTGGAGGCATCATCGGTCCATATTTCTTTAAAGTCGATGCAGGAGCTAATGTTACAGTGAATGGTGCTCGTTACAGATCGATGATCAATGATTATTTGTTTCAAGATTTGAATGGTATCGATCCAGAAGTGTTTTGGTTCCAACAAAATGGTGCTACACCTCATGCTGCTACCCTAACAATTGATTTATTGAAAGAAAGATTTGGTGATAACATTATTTCGAGAAATGGTTCAATTAATTGTCCTCCAAGATCATGCGACATAACTCCACTGAATTATTTTCTTTGGGATTATGTCAAATCATTGGTTTATGCTGATAAACCAGAAACAATAGCTTTGGAAGTCAACATATAACTCGTGTTATTGATGAAATAAGGCCTGAATTACTCGAAAAAGTGGTCCAAAATTGGTTGAATACGGTTCCTCAGAGCTAGTCGTGGTGGACGTATGCCGGAAATTATTTTTAAAACACAAACTATATATCAAAAAATTATCTTTCAAATAAAAAAAAATAGCTTCAATCTTAATTTGATGTGTTTTATTTCAATTTGAAGTTCTATTACTCTAAAAAAGCACCCGATATATAATAGTTGAGAGATAATTTGCGAGTATCCATAAATGTACAACATATCGCGATATTCGATGTTTGAAAAAACAGGCATAATTTTCTCCATTTTTTCTAGAATACTTATTATAAATTGAGTTAATTCGTTAGATTCAAGAAAACGTACTAATACCCAAAATTATTAAGCGATAGAAACTGTCAGATTTTAAATTAATCAACATTTGTTATCTTCTTAGCCATGTTATTATAGCAGAGGACAAATAGCTAGCACAAATGTTGCTATGTCATTCAGAAGCACACTAAATGAGGTATTTTTTGCTCAAAAGAAAACATGTCCATAATCAATAATTTTTCATCGATAAAATCATTGGAAAATTATGACTGATATTGTTCACTTCAGAATCGTGATATTCATTTCCTTACCACAACCGCAATAAGAATTTTTCAGCTCACAGAACCTCTTATCTTGTAGCAAATTTAATGCCGTTTTAAGATATGTGATCAAATTTGATGAAGCTACAAAGATGGCTGAAATATAATTGATTTTATGGAAAAACTTGAAATATTTATTGAAATCAATAAATGTTAAACTGAAGGATAACCATCAACATTTCGACCATCTGTTATATGACATTTTTTGTTGCAAATAACTTGTATGATCTATCCTTGAAATTGGACCCGTTTAAAAGTAGACACCCTGTATACTCAAGTATCAATTACTCTATAGCTGATTCTCTTACGAATTTGTTTCAAGTATGGACTCTGGTACTATTGAAATGAAGAAGACTAAATGTGTTGTATTAATGGGTCAATTATATAAATAATAAGACAAATCAGTTTACTGAAACAATTGTAGCTTCAATATCTCAAAATAGTCGTCTTTATAATGTTTATATTTGTAATAATATTTACCTGACCCAAATTTTTTATTCTTTTCAGTTCGCTTACAATTGACATTCCTCTGTTTTCTCCCTAATTTATACGTTCAGTCCGTCAGGCTTGGCCTACCGAAACTTTTCGAAACACAAAGATATATACTCCCTTGTATTCGCTTCTCAAACTATGAATATTCATCGTAAAATACTCAGATTCGATTACACACTCCACTAAACGCGTCGCTTTGATCTGGAAAATCACTGGAAAATAGTTCCCCGAAGATTTCCCTGTGAAAGCTCAAATGGCGGTGTCAGCACAGTATAATGACCCTCTATCTCAGCATAGAACGGTGGCCGTTCGAGAATGGCTCGCTCTTTTCATGTGGGCCCAATCGAAGTTAGTTTTAGGAGGACTATTGTGTAGCCAAGAATGAGAGATGCTTGAGTTAGGAAATTTTCTCTAGACGCTTAGTAGGCGACTGTTTGAATTCAACTGCCCAAGTGGCTAGATACGCTCTGTGTGCTATTCTGTGAATTCTGAAGAGCTTCCAAACGGGGTTTCAAGCGCTTCCGCACAATCCCTTCCATAATGAGTAATTTCGGGTGTTTTTTTAGAATGATGGAATTTTCGTTAGGGATACGTGTGATTTGACAGAAGGAAGAAGCCATGTTGTTTTGACATTTCTGTTCAGTAAGCATTGACAAATTATCATGAAAAGACTCAAGCCGCAGTAATGTTTACAAATTGTAGAAATTTATTTTCAAAATCAGTGTTCTATTCGGCAAACTTATAGAGCACTTCGTGAAATTTATGGTTCACATAATTGTCCACCAGAGCAGCTTATTCGTCGAACTATCGATAGATTTCGGACAACATTTTCTCTACTCGATGAAACAACAGCAACAAGACAAAGAACTGTACGTACAGAAGAAAATATGGCTGCTGTAAGTCATAGTGTTAATGGTGATCTAAATTTGTCTATTCGTCAACGTTCACAACAAGTTCGATTCTGTGCATCCACCACATGCGTATAGATCTTGGTCTACGCCCATACAAGATACAAGTGTTTCAAGGACTAAACCCATTTGACCATAATAAGTGTCATTTGTTTGCTGATTGGGTCCTAAAACAGCTTGAAGTTCATTTGATCCACTTTTTTATCCTAAAATTGTGCTTAGTGATGAAGCTCATTTCTGGTTGAACGGCTATTCAAACAAGCAAAATTGCCGTACATGGATTAAAAACAATCCTCAAGAAGTTCTGCAAGTTCCATTGCATCCTGAAAAATGCACTGTATGGTATGCTTTACATGCTGGAGGCATCATCGGTCCATATTTCTTCAAAAACTATGCTGGAGCTACAGTAAATGGTGCTCGTTACAGATTGATGATCAATGATTATTTGTTTCAAAATTTGAATTCTATCGATCCAGAAGTCTTTTGGTTCCAACAAGATGATGCTACACATCATGCTGCTACCGTAACAATTGATTTATTGAAAAGAAGATTTGGCGATAACATTATTTCGAGAAATGGCCTCCAAGATCATGCGACATAACCACACTGGATTATTTGCTTTGGGTTTATGTCAAGTCGTTGGTTTATGCTGACAGAAAAGAAACAATAGACGATTTAGAAGCCAACATATAACTCGTGTTATTGGTGAAATAAAGCCTGAATTACTCGAAAAAGTTATCCAAAATTCGTCTGTTTGAATACGGTTTCCCAGAGCTAGTCGTGGTGGACATATGCAAATTATCTTTCATATGTCAAGTCATTGGTTTATACTGACAGAAAAGAAACAATAGACGATTTAGAAGCCAACATATAACTCGTGTTATTGATGAAATAAAGCCTGAATTACTCGAAAAAGTTATCCAAAATTGGTCTGGTTGAATACGGTTTCCCAGAGCTAGTCGTGGTGGACATATGCAAATTATCTTTCATATGTCAAGTCATTGGTTTATACTGACAGAAAAGAAACAATAGACGATTTAGAAGCCAACATATAACTCGTGTTATTGATGAAATAAAGCCTGAATTACTCGAAAAAGTTATCCAAAATTCGTCTGTTTGAATACGGTTTCCCAGAGCTAGTCGTGGTGGACATATGCAAATTATCTTTCATATGTCAAGTCATTGGTTTATACTGACAGAAAAGAAACAATAGACGATTTAGAAGCCAACATATAACTCGTGTTATTGATGAAATAAAGCCTGAATTACTCGAAAAAGTTATCCAAAATTGGTCTGGTTGAATACGGTTTCCTAGAGCTAGTCGTGGTGGACATATACAAATTATCTTTCAAATAAAAAAAATTGGCTTCAATCTTAATTTGAATGTCTTTTATTTAAATTTTTTTCAATTTGAATTTCTATCACTCTGAAAAAAATACCTGATATATAATAGTTGAGACATAGTTTGTTTATTTAGTTTGAAAATGTAGTATCACTACGAAACTCGAGTCACTGTATAATCAGTAAATTAAAGTAATAGAAAACAAAGTCATTCTAATTAAAATGAACTATCATAAAGTAACAGACTACTCCATCCAATATTTATAGTGATCAGGATTCCGCACAAAATAATCAAACTGACCAATTTCTGATCTTCTTTAATGAACTTTCACAGTACCTATCAATGCTAGGTTATAAATATTATATTAATATTGTTGTTTCAATACTATTCAAGAAGATAATTTGACACAGGGACAGGAATTTTGTATTTGCGCACTTAGCAATTCATACAGCGGCAATCTGGGTGTAAGAATGTATTTATTATAACCATATTTCATAGTGATATATTTTATTTAGTTACTATTACTTTCTTGAAAGTTTCATTTGGGGAATGATGTTGATTTTCTGTGTGGTATGCAGGACCGAAATAGTAATTTCACAGAAATTATTCGAGTAAATTAGAAAGACAAAACGATTTCAGCAAAATCTTCAGATTTTGATAAAAATTCACGAACCGCTACTGCCGCGAATTACTTCGAACAATGGATCGTATATCTATAATGCCTGCTGGATTTGAAGTGGGCACTGCTGTGCCTTGAGGAAAATAGCATCAGAGATTCTAGTTTTTTGGCCACAAATTCGAATTTTGCGAAATTTTTTGGGGTATTCGCAATTAAAATTTGAACTTAATCTTGATGCAATAATTTATAAAAAATCCCGAAAGCACTCTTTTCTTGCTTAAAAATACAATATTCATAGACGTACGATAAATTATAACCAATAGATTAGATGTACTGTACTACTCTGTCAAGAAAGTACCGGGAATTTTCAATTGAAACAACATTTTTACATTTAATCGTCAAAATTTATTGGGTCGCCTTCAAAATAGGCTCCATTTGCTCCAATACATCTATGCCAACGGCACTTCCAATTATCGAAACATTTTTTATAGGCGCTTTCCGGGATGAACTTTAGCTCTCGCGCCGAATTTTGTTTTATGGCTTCAATCGACTCAAAACGGGTGCCACGAAGGGGCAATTTCAGTTTTGGGAAGGGGAAAAAGTCGGAGGGAGCCAAATCCGGCGAATACGGTGGTTGCTGAAGCACGTTTGTTGAGTTTTTGGCGAGAAAGTCAGTCACAATCGTAGCTCGGTGAGAAGGCGCGTTATCGTCATGCAAAATCCATGAGTTGTTCGCCCACAAATTTGGCCGCTTCTTACGTACACGCTCACGCAAACGTTTCATAATGCCTAGGTAATACTCCTTATTTACCGTCTGACCCTCTGGAACGAATTCGTAGTGCACCACGCCACGGATATCGAAGAAAACAATGAGCATCACCTTCATTTTCGAGCGGCTTTGGCGTGGTTTTTTCGGTTTCGGCTCATTTTTTGCCACCCATTCCGATGATTTCTGCTTGTTTTCATATCGTACTCGTAGACCCAGGTCTCATCACCAGTTATAATGCGTTCCATGAATGTAGAATCGGAATTACAGCGATCCAGCATGTCTGAAGCAACCTGTTCGCGATGACGTTTTTGAAGAAAATTCAGGTCTTTCGGTACCAGTCGTGCGGCCACCTTTCTCATGCCCAAAATATCAATCAGAATCGTACGTGCGGACTCGTGGGATATCTTAAGATCATGTGCTATCTCTCTCAAGCTGGTACGACGGTTTTCCAGCACCCTTTCCTTAATTTTATCGACGTTATCTTCGATCGAAGCCGTCGATGGGCGACCACTTCACGACCGTCCTTGAAGGCTCTGTACCACTGATATGCACGAGTTTTCGATAGAGCATTATCACCAAAGGCCTTTTGCAACATTTTCAATGCATCAGCACACGAAAATTCATTAACAACACAAAACTTTAAACAAATTCTTTGCTCAACGTAATCATCCATAGTAAAAATCGGCACGCACTCTGACATCGACTGACTTAATCAGCTGTTGCAAACACACTAGTTGACAGATCCCGCTCAAGCTTGGCATACTAATTAAGGACAGTGGTACCAACCTAGGAAAAAATTTTTTTACCTCCCTCATTGCCCCGCCAGATTTAAATCGATAATTCCCTGTACTTTCTTGACAGAATGTATAGTTGGAGCTACATTCTGAATTCAACTAAACGTGATAGGCACGACAAGCGGCATTATAGTATAACCATTAATCACCCCAAAAATGAGAAACCTATTCGAATAATCAGTAGCATGATTCTATATTCCATAGTCTTGTCATGCCATTTATATAAATTAGCTGGTTGGACAAGATTGATGTAGAACGTTTCACTAAAAATTGATTAGTCATTAATGAAATCAGTGTAGATACTGGAATAACCTGACGTTCAATGTTTAATGATATTTCGTGTATTAATTGAAAACGTACTATCCTGAATATTGATTACTGTTCAAGAAAAAACTGTATTTGTCGCATATAGAGTGTAGCAATAGCTCTGTGGTAGAGCAATGTACTGCGAAACCGAACGGTCCCAGACGGTTTCTGCCACTACTTCACTGTTGGGTCAAAAATTAGCAGTGCTGTGCCTAAAGCGGCGTAAGGTAACAGTAACAAAGCCTAATCATAAAACAAATTAATTCTTAACTTACAGGAGCTATACGGAGCTTCTGATGGATCTTCACAGAAGATTTTGGAGTATCATGATGATAATAAATATCAATACAGGGTGCTGAAATAATATAAAATTATCTTTGATAAATATCTTACGATATTTTCTTATATCTTTTGATTCAGATTACTGCCTCAGAAACACCGTTCCATGAATGACAAATATTGAATTTTATTATTATAACTGATATTTAATCATCAAAATTGAACATAACAACAGATCCAATATTATTTGTGAACCTATTTCATTTCATTCAAACTTTTCAGTATAATCCAATCTCAACTATAACCATCATATCAAATTTTTATATTCTCACGTTTTCATCTTGAAAACAGTCGAAGAAATGATTCTGAATAAGTAGTGGATAGCCTAATTCTAGCACAAGCATGGAGCAAGTTCAAATCACAGATTCGGATCATCTTCTCACCTGTGTCAAAATCGAAAAATACAAGCTTCTTTCCAAATCTTTAGAAAATGACATTACAGTTGATATTTACCTGTTTTGACATAAAATATTCATATCGAACTGAAACGAATCTTACTAATGAACACTTTCGGAAAGATTGAAATAATATGAAATTACTACGTAATACCTTTAATTATTTCAAAGTTCTCAAGGTGGGACATTTGTTATGATGATCATAGTTTAGGTTGGATGTTGCTGAAAGTTTTAAAGAAAGTGAATATGTTCATATTTATAATAATGTATTTATATTATGTTTGTTTTTTTAATTACTATGCTGATTTTTTATTTTAATGATTATATGTCAGTTCATTCATATCAGTTATGTTTGAAAATGAAAAGAATCAATTGAATGGTTTCAGGGTTCTTTTCATTTGAATTTCAATTTCTTGAATATTTCTTCTTATTCTTCCTCGTTTGTTAGGCTCATAGCCTGTTTTCTCCAACTCAATCATTCATCTCGTTAGATGTTGAGATCCAGGATTCGCGCCACCTCTTAGGTGGTCGACCTATAGGCCTCCTGGTTTCCGGAATACCATTCCGTGCGATTCTCGCTATTCTATCATGAGCCATTCTTCCCACATGTTCGTTCCAAGCTCTTATACGTGTCCGTCTCCATCTCACTATGTCCCTCACACCGTGTTCCCTGCGTATTGTCGAATTACGAATACGATCTCTCAGTGTACATCCCGATATTCTTCGGAGTACTCTCATTTCGGTAGTTCTAAGAATTGACTTTGTTTTGCTATTATCCGCTCTCGTCTCAATGGCGTACGTCATGATCGGTCGAATACAGGTCTTGTATATTCTTACTTTTGCTTCCTTGCTCATGTATATGTTATTCCATATCACATCCGACAAGCTTCCTGAAATTCTATTCGCCTTGTTTACTTGGCTTCTCACTTCCCTTGTTCTATCTTGATTTGCAGATATCTCGATTCCCAGGTAGTTAACGACCATGACCTGCTCTATTGGTTTATTTTTCACTACTAGCTTGCATCTTACGGGCTCTTTGCTTATTGCGGTAGTCTTGGATTTTTCAATGAAAATTTTCATGTTAAATTGCGTACTTATGGTATGGAATGCAAGACAAGAGTCTTTGTAGATCGTCTTCATTTTCGGATATTATAACGGCGTCATCAGCAAAGCATATTATCTTGATCTCCCCCATATTTACTCTGTATCCTGGTGCTGATTCTTTGACGTATTCTATTATTTGATCTATTACCAAATTGAAGAGTACTGGACTTAGAGAGTCCCCCTGTCTTATCCCTGACGCTATCGGTACCTCCCTGATTAGTTTACCGTTCACTGATATTTGTGTTGTTGTGTTGGAGTTTAGTTCTTTAATAACACGTATTATGTTATTTGGTATACCTTTCTTTTTCATTATTTGTAGGACATCATTCAGTCTCACTCTATCGAAGGCTTTAGTAAGGTCAATAAAACACATATATGCTGGTTAAGCATATTCGATAGATTTCTCCACTATCTGCCTAATGATGTATATGGCATCTACTGTCGATCTATTCTTACGGAAACCTTGCTGTTCTTCTGACATGCTACAATATCTGGGTATTATACCCTCCGTGATTTTAGTGAATAGTTTCATTATAGAATTCAATAGTGTTATTCCTCTATAGTTGTTCTTGTTTTTCTTATCCCTTTTTTTGAATATAGGTATAGTTATACTTCTTTTCCAATCTCCAGGTATCTTCTTCTCCATAAGTATTCTGTTGAACAGTTTTTTGAGTTCTTCGTGTAGTGCATCTCCTCCATATTTAATCAGTTCGTTGGAAATGTTGTCCGGACCTAGGGCTTTTCTCGGTTTTAAATTGACTATCGCTTCTTTCACCATCTGGGGACTTATTATTTGACCGATGTTGTCTTGTTGATCAGATACACCTTCGGGGAGACAATCATGCTGTTGTGGTTGATCTTCGTTAGTGTAAAGTCTTTTGAAATGTTCTTCCCATTCATGCTCAGAGATTATTCGGGATTGTGTGTATTCCTTTACATCCTTTTTCTTCTTCTTATCATATTCCACACCTTTTTCTGTGCCCCATACATGTCGTGTTCCATATCCACCGTAAATCTTCTCAAATATTCGTTTTTCATTTCTCTTATGTTAGCGTTTACCCTATTTCTTATTTCTTTATATAGAATATGTTCTGTGTCCGACCGGTTATTTCTATATCGCAGGTAAGCCTGTCGTTTTTCAGCTGCCAGTGATTTCAGTTCAGGTGTATACCAATGCTTAAGAGACGGTTTCAACTTTGTGTTCACTTCTCTATAGCCCAGAGCCTCCTCAGTTGATTTACTTATATTTGCTCTGATTTTATCCTAGATTTCTTCGACATTATCTGTGAGTTTGATTGGGTTATCTTTGATCTTTTCTGCAAGTCTACTCTTATATAAGTTCTTAGTTGCTTCATCATTTATTGATTCAATGTTGAATTTCCTTTTGATGTTCGGAGGATGTTTCTTTTTATGTTGTATTTTAAGCCTCAATTTACACAGTACTAATCTATGGTCAGATCCAATTTCTGCAGATGTTAAAGTACGAACATCCAATATCTGCGTTGGATGTATAACTCTATTCGATATCACGTAATCTATTGTTGAACTTTGTCCTCTAGTATTCTGCCAGGTTATTTTGTGTTGAGGCTTATGAGGAAAGGATGTGTTATTTATCCTCATGTTGTTACTGGTGCAGAAGTCAATCAAGTTTTCACCATTTTCGTTAATATGCTCTTCATTGTACCTATTTTTGATTCCATCTATCACCTCGCTGCCAATTCTTGCGTTAAGGTCACCCATTATTAGAATCTTTTCATCCGATGATATCTTGTTCACTTCAGTTTGCATCAGCTCATAAAAGGTGTCTGTTCCTCTTTACTCCTGCTACTGTCCGGCGCATATACACTGACGATGTGAATCTTTTTTGAGCCTGTTTGTAATGTTATCCTGAGAATGCGTTCGTTAACGTAGTAGATATCTTCAATATTGTCTTCGTATCTATCTGCTATTAATACAGCCACTCCAGCTGTTGCTCTTCTCTGTTTCTCCACTCCACTGTAGATTAAAATGAAACCAGGAACTTTTAGGGTTCCCTTTCCTTTTCTCTTACTTTCTGAAATTGCGCATATGTCAATCTTATGCTTCTTCATTTCTAGGAGTACATCTTGGTCCTTGGTACGCCATGACCTTATATTCCAGCAGGCCATCCTTAAAATATCCTTTCTCCAGGTTTGTTTCTTCCTTACCAATCTACTATTCGTGGTCCTTTTTCGTGCCAAGTCTGTTACCGTTGAATCCGTCCGTTTCCGAGGACGTGGAGCACAAATTATATCAACTTCAAATCCGGTATGTAGATGTAAAATGACGACACAAAAGCTGATGCATAATTTCGTGAAGATAAAAAATAATTTTTTTTATATTACAAATATTTAAAAATGATCGCCTGAAACCTGCAGATACTTCATTAAAGAGTTCAGTAGCGAGCACAGCACTTTTCTTATTTTTCGTTATCGAGGTTCGGCAGAAAGTATGGAAAATATTTGTTTTTTTTTTTGATATTTTCTTTCTCCAGTCTTTCTCGTCAATATATAACGAAGCAGATCTAAGAGAAAAGGATAGAGCATTTCCTGATTTTCCGTTGGTCCCTGAGGATCCATATCATTCTGCATTGAATATTATGTTGTAGCCATTTCATGAAAACAAGTAACATGTTTTTTACCTACGGGAAATTAACTTTGAGGACTTTTTATCATCTAATCAAGGTTTCGATTGTAAAAATTAACAACTTTCAATCAAGTTGACTACGCATTGGAATTCATTTGGAGTTTATTCATCAAAGGAAAGAAGCTACCAGAATATCAGGTGTAATGTACAGGTAGGGTCTTTTGTAAGAATTCGCAGGATATTGTCAACGTGTTGCAGAGTATTTCACAGAGACTGAAGGAGGTAACGCTCAAAAAAGTCCAAATCTCCTAATAGGATCACAGGTGGAGTTAAGGGCATTTCGCCCTTCGTCATAAGAGATTGCAGTTCTCCTCTCGCTAAGCTCCTAATCATATATTTGGGTATCAAACCCTGCACTTTTTCTAATATATGGAAGCGATCTTGTATGGTCCCCATTTTCAAAAAAGAGACAACTCTCAACTTGATAATTACACTCGAGGACCTATTCTGATTTTGTCAAACTTTGCTAAGGTCTATAAACAGGTGCCATATAGGGATATGAACAGATTTAATCTGTTAGTCTTCTACAATTTTAATTTCAAAAAAATTTTTATTCAAAAAAATTTTAGAATTAAATTAATGTCCACAATAAGCAGCGCTTATATTTAATAGACGTATATATTCAAAACTCAATATACAATATCAAATGAAATAAATAAACCAACCAATATAAAAAAGGCAATTAAAATTAATAAATAAATATTTGAAGAAGACAAAATTTTGTTTCTGATCTTACCATAGTGAAACCAATTCCTTCTCAAAAACATAAAACACAACTTAAGGATTTCTCAAAAAAATATATTTTATTTGAAATATTTAATATATTTAAATATTCAACTAAGTTAATTCAAAAATCTCTCAAAACATGTAGTATATCTTCAAAAAACAATTAGAATACGTATAATCTCTTCATCGGCCCTAGATAACATTTAAATATCAAAATCAATTAACCATCACTATATCATACCTTAGAACTTAACACGTGTCTTGTTTGAAAGAGACCAACTTTAAAAAAACCAGGTAGTCAGTTCGTCACAGAATCACAGAAAACTGTAAGGCATTCTATGGTCTTCTCCACACCATTGACATTCCATAATGAGAATTATTCAAGCCTAACTATAATCATATATTATTTATAAAATAAAATAGGAAAAGGCTTTTTACTTGATAGAAGATAAATTAAAATTGTAGAAGACTAACAGAAGAAATCTGTTTTGATATTCAAATTTTGTTATATTTCTTCTATCAAGAAAAAAGCCTTTTTCTATTTTATCTCTAGTGATCTTAGAATTAATACGCTAATCATCGAGATCGATCAAATTTACCCATGTAGAAGAACAAACATTTATTCCCCAAACTTAAAAATCAACAAAAACAATAACTGCCATCATTTTTCGATTCATCGCCATTTGACGTATACAGATAAATTAACTCACTCTCATCATCAAATTATTCACATTCACAAAAATATGGCCTACAAGAGTATGTTGTTCACACTAGTCAATATATCTAAAACTTGTGAAAATTTTGAGAAATAAAATGGAGCAAATAATGATTGATGGTTATAATGATGATGATTGACAAACTCTCGAATAAAATTCATTTCACACAATCGATATAATTAAGCCTCATATGCCATATTTTTACGTTGAAAAAATTAGTTCGAGCTTTCCAACATGGTTTAAAAGAATACCAGAGTTCCTATATTCATAACAAATAAAATATATTAACCACATGACAGGACCCAATTTTGGGCATAATTTTAGAGTTTTCACGTAAAGAACAAATCCACTAAATTAAACCCTTTAGAGGCTCTAAAAATAACTATGTACTCTAAGGGAGACGATAGTACAGATTACGTAAAGATTAAATGGAGTGTATTAACATAATAGCGTTGCGATGGCATCAGAAAACTCACGTTTACTCTAGTGTAAATCTATCATCTGGAGATAAGGGATGATTCTTGCAGAAGAATTGGAACTGCACCCAAAGTCACTGTGTCAAAAGCAAGTTATGTCTTAATTGTTACGATCAATACTTCAAATAAGGGTAGTTATATAGTGGGAATTAACACTGAGCAAAATACTGATGGGTGATATATCAGGATAATTAGCGTTTTTTTGTAGCCATTTGAAATATGTTACGAGGGGTTTTCAATGTATTCTCGCGATAGGTATGAAAGAAAAATTTTGGAAAATATTATTTTTCATTATAGTGTGCTAGAATTTCAAATACATTTGCTAAATCGAGAAAAAACTTCTCTAAACCTAGTAAAACATATTCTTCCGGCTTCTGCTCAAAATAGGTAATAATTGCCAACTTTAGTTATTCATCGTTGGAAAATCGCTTTCCACGAAGATATTTTTTCCAATTTGGGATTAAATGGTTATCACAAGGGGCCAAGTAGGGACTGTACGGAGGATGAATCATTTCTTCGAAGCCACATTCCCGCACAGCAGCTTTCACCAGGCAAGCCTTGTGTTGTCGTTAAGCGACAAAAACCCAGCTGTGAGTTTTCTCGCCTTTCTCCTTTAATTGCTTATATTTTGAATTGAATCAGTCCTTACTTGGTTAAAATCCATATTAAATAATATTCAAATAAGGTTATTGTGATTATCACAAATTTTTATTGTTATGTTTGCAGCAATCGTTTCGCTATCAGAGTAGCATCACCAGGCAAGATTACATTTTGAATAACTAAGCTTGTTTCCGAAATCCGTTGCTATTTATATTACAGTAAGTAAAATAAATTTTTATTGAGCACTAAAACCCAAAAAGGGTCTCTGCAAATTCCAGCTTATCTGAATATATTTAGCAGAGGTGAGTTATTTAAATCTATTTATTCGTTAAGTTATATTCCAATTTTATTATGTTTATTTATCTGTAGGGATTCTAACAGATTCTATGTCGGAAAGTTCTTCCAGTCTGTCCTATGTAAACTTTAGGGCAATCACCGTAGGTTAACTTATAAACCCCCGATTTATCATCTTCATGTGTACAGTCTTTATTATTTTTAATAAATTTACTCAAGTTTGAATTGGTGTTAAATGAAGTTCTTAAATTATATTTATTTTTGAGGTATGTAGCAATTTTCTCAGAAATACCTTTAGTGTATTTAAAGGAAATGTATATAAAATTTTCTTTTATATTAGGAAACACCAAAATCCCCTTAAGAAATACTTTTCATATTGGTATAGATATGTAGACGATATTTTCTGTTGCTTCACAGGTAGAGACAGACTTATGAAGAAATTCTTTTTATTCATCAATGAAATACACCCTTCAATTAAATTCACTATGGAAACCGAACATAATAATTCTATTAATTTTCTTGATTTAACTGTTACTCGAATAAATAATTAACATGATTTTTCAATATTTCACGAACCAACCTATACGGATTCTATTATACACAATAAATCAAATCATCCTTTAAATCAAAAATTATCAGCATTTAATTGTATGATCCATAGATTAGTTAATATTCCCATGAATCGAGAAAATTATATTTCAGAGCTTAACATAATTAAACAAATAGCTATTAATAATGACTATGATCCTAAGTTGATAGACAAATTGTTGGTGAATAAATATAATAAAATAGCTTTAAATATGGTGTTTCCTAATATAAAAAAAAATTTTAAATACATTTCCTTGAAATACATTAAAGGTATTTCTGAGCAAATTGCTACATACCTCAAAAATAAATGTAATTTGAGAACTTCATTTAAAATCAATTCAAACTTGAGTAAATTTATTATAAATAATAAAGAATGTACACATTAAGATGATAAATCGGGGGTTTAAAAGTTAACCTGTGGTGATTGCCCTAATGTTTATATAGGACAGACTGGAAGAACTTTCCGACATAGAATTTTTGAACATTTGAAGAGTTTCCTCAATAATTAAAGTTCTACATATTCCAACCAGGACATACTTTCAACCATAATTTTGAAATTCTACATATAGAAAGCAAAAGTTATGCCTTAAATCTGTTAGAATCCCAAGAGATAAATAAACATAATAAAATTGGAATATTACTTAACTAACAAATAGATTTAAATAACTCACCTCTGTTAAATATATTCAGATAAGCTGGAATTTGCAGAGACCCTTTTTTCGGTTTTAGTGCTCAATAAAAATTTATTGTACTTACTGTAATATATAATGCAACGGATTTCGGAATCAAGCTTAGTTATTCAAAATGTAGTCTTGCCTGGTGATGCTACACCATGTTGTAAACATAACATGTAAACATAACAACATAACAATAAAAATTTGTGAAAATCAGAATGACCTTATTTAAATATTATTTAATATTGATTTTCACCAAGTAAGGACTGATTCAATTCAATATATAAGCAATTAAAGGAAAAAGGCGATAAAACTCACAGCTGGGTTGTTGTCGCTTAACGACAACACAAGGCTCGCGTGGCGAAAGCTGCTGTGTGGGAATGTGGCTTCGAAGAAATGACTCATCCTCCGTACAGTCCCTACTTGGCCCCTTGTGATCACTATCTAATCCCAAATTGGAAAAAATATCTTCATGGAAGGCGATTTTCCAACGATGAAGAACTGAAGTTAGCAATTATTACCTATTTTGAGCAGAAGCCGGAAGAATCTGTTTTACTAAGATCAGAGAAGCTTTTATCTCGATTTAGCAAATGTATTGTATTTAAGGTTCTAGCAGACTATAATGAAAAATGATATTTTCCAAAATTTTTCTTTTATGCCTATCGCGAGAATACATTGAAAACCCCTCGTAACATATCTCAAATGGCTACAAAAAACCGCTTATTATCCTGATATATCACCCATCATTATTTTGCCCAGAGTTAATTCCCGCTATATAACTACCCTTATTTGAAGTATTGATCGTAACATTTCAGACATAACTTGCTTTTGACAGGGTGACTGTGGGTGCAATTCCATTTCTTCTGCAAGAATCATCCCTTATTTCCAGATGATAGATTTACACTAGAGTAAACGGGAGTTTTCTGATGCCATCGCAACACTATTATGTTAATACAGTCCATTTCATCTTTACGTAATCTGCGCTATCGTCTCCCTTAGAGTACATAGTTATTGCTAGAGCCTCTAAAGGTTTAATTTAGTGGATTTGTTCTTTACGTGAAAACTCTAAAATTATGCCCAAAATTGGGTCCTGTCATGTGGTTAATATATTTTATTTGTTATGAATATAGGAACTCTGGTATTCTTTTAAACCATGTTGGAAAGCTCTAACTAATTTTTTCAACGTAAACATACGGCATATGAGGCTAAATTATATCGATTGTGTGAAATGAATTTTATTCAAGAGTTTTGTTAATCATCATCATTATAACCATAAATTATTATTTGCTCCATTTTATTTCTCAAAATTTTCACAAGTTTTAGATATGTTGACTAGTGTGAACAACATACTCTTGTAGGCCATATTTTTGTGGCTGTGAATAGTTTGATGATGAGAGTGAGTTAATTTGTCTGGCGATGAATCGAAAAATCATGGCAGTTATTGATTTTAACATAAATAGAGGTTAATTCTTGATAGGAGGTATATAAAATTATTTTAGTATTTTAATATTAGCCTTCTACATACTTAATTTCAAAAAATTATATTATAATCATTAAATATAATTTTTTGAAATTAAATACGTAGAAGGCTAATATTAAAATATCTAAATAATTTTATATACCTTCTATCAAAAATTAACCTCCATATAAGTTATTTTATTCATAATATATAATTATTTGGTTTCCTTAACATTCTTTATACAGATAGTCCTTGTGCTATAACAGAGGCCGTTAAATTGTCTTTCAATCTTTTAGATCAAGGGTAAACCACAGAAATATGTATATACATTCTGTCAAGAAAGTACCGGGAATTATCGATTTAAATCTGGCGGGGCAATGAGGCAGGTAAAAATTTTTTTTCTAGGTTGGTACCACTGTCCTTAATTACTATGCCAAGCTTGAGCGGGATCTGTCAACTAGTGTGTTTGCAACAGCTGATTAAGTCAGTCGATGTCAGAGTGCGTGCCGATTTTTACTATGGGTGATTACGTTGAGCAGAGAATTTGTTTAAAGTTTTGTGTTGCAAATGAATTTTCGTGTGCCGATGCATTGAAAATGTTGCAAAAGGCCTTTGGTGATAATGCTCTATCGAAAACTCGTGCATATCAGTGGTACAGAGCCTTCAAGGACGGTCGTGAAGTGGTCGCCCATCGACGGCTTCGATCGAAGATAACGTCGATAAAATTAAGGAAAGGGTGCTGGAAAACCGTCGTACCAGCTTGAGAGAGATAGCACATGATCTTAAGATATCCCACGAGTCCGCACGTACGATTTTGATTGATATTTTGGGCATGAGAAAGGTGGCCGCACGACTCGTACCGAAAGACCTGAATTTTCTTCAAAAACGTTATCGCGAACAGGTTGCTTCAGACATGCTGGATCGCTGTAATTCCGATTCTACATTCATGGAACGCATTATAACTGGTGATAAGACCTGGGTCTATGAGTACGATATGCAAACAAGCCAGCAATCATCGGAATGGGTGGCAAAAAATGAGCCGAAACCGAAAAAACTACGCCAAAGCCGCTCGAAAATGAAGGTGATGCTCATTGTTTTCTTCGATATCCGTGGCGTGGTGCACTACGAATTCGTTCCAGAGGGTCAGACGGTAAACAATGAGTATTACCTAGGCGTTATGAAACGTTTGCGTGAGCGTATCCGTAAGAAGCGGCCAAATTTGTAGGCGAACAACTCATGGATTTTGCATGACGATAACGCGCCTTCTCACCGAGCTACGATTGTGACTGACTTTCTCGCCAAAAACTCAACAAACGTGCTTCAGCAACCACCGTATTCACCGGATTTGGCTCCCTGCGACTTTTTCCTCTTCCCAAAACTAAAATTGCCCCTTCGTAGCACCCGTTTTGAGTCGATTGAAGCCATAAAACAAAATTCGGCGCGAGAGCTAAAGTCCATCCCGGAAAGCGCCTATAAAAAATGTTTCGATAATTAGAAGTGCCGTTGGCATAGATATATTGGAGCAAATGAAGCTTATTTTGAAGGCGACCGAATAAATTTTGACGATTAAATAAAAAAATGGTTGTTTTAATTGAAAATTCCCGGTACTTTCTTGACAGAGTAGTGTTATATAGGAGGGAATTGGGTATCACACTTATCCGAAGAAATCAAAATGTAATTGACGGAACAGTTTTTGGAGTGTCGATAGCTCAATGGTAAGAGATACTGAATTGTTTCAGCCGTTGCTATTATATTTATCCTATCATAAAAACCAAAGAAAATAAAAAAATCATTTCTCTGTCGTACTTAGGTAGCATAAGTCAAAAAGTGGCCAATAGTTTTTCGAATTCAGATGTCAATATTGCCTTCAAAACGCAAAACAAAATATCAGCGGTATTGTTTAACGCAAAGGACCCTAATCCAAACATACACAAATCAGAAGTTCATGAGTTATCTTGTTCTACGTGCAGTAATAAATATATAGGACAATTAGGACGTTCCTCAAGACGCGGTTCAACGAACATAAAATGAGTTTCAGGAAAAATAAACAAAATTCTACTTTTGCCACTCATTGTCTAGAAAACGGTCATTCCTTTTCCACAATAGATAATCTTAAAATTTTACATGTAGAATCAAAAGGGAAGAAACTCGATTATCTAGAATCTGTTGAAAGTTTCAAATTAGTTCACAATAACAATGATGTAAAAATAATGAATGACTGTACGGAGCTATGTAAATCTAAAATATTTGAGATATTCAAAAGGTAACATCTGTTTAAAACCTTTTTCAATGAACATAAAATGAATTTAATGAAAAGTAAACAAAAATTCAATTTAGGAAACAGTAATTCCTTTCGACAAAAGAAAATCTTAAGAAAATTTTACATGTAGATTCAAAAGAAAAGAAACTTGATTATTGAAATTTTCAAATTGGTTCACAATAAAAATAATGTATAGAATAATGAATGACTGTATGGAGCTTTCTAAATCCAAATATTTGAGATATACAACAAAATAATGTAAAAATAATGAATGACTACGGAGCTATGTAACCCCATAAATTATTTGAGTTATTTAAATGGGCACCATCTGCTTAACAACCTTCTTTCTTGATTGCCGACATTCCGATATCTGTTAAAAGGCCCCTCTTTTTTAACCTGGTTTCTTATCACGTTCCGATTGTAAACCTCGGTCCCACTATTGGGTATTACCGAGAATCTGTTGAAATATTCAAAATATTTAACACTTTTATTTAAAAACCACAGTACCACTGTTAGGTCTTCAGTTGTCTTAGGATGGGAAAGTTCATTTCCCGAAACTCAAGTCACAAGATGATGTGTAATATATATTTTTTGGTAGTAAAACATAGTAATTTCTACAATTTGTTTTAACAATGGTAAGAGTATAGGACTCATAACCGAAAGGTCACGAGTACAAATCCTGATCAGGTGGGAAAGAAACTTTCTAGTTGGACGGATTTCGACACCATTTTACTGTTGGGTGGAGAATTAACAGTACTGTAACCTAAGGTGGCCTAAGATTGCAGCAACAAAGTCTCACCAGAACACAACTGAACTCTTAACTCGCACCAGCTGAAAATAGCTTCTGTGAGATCTTCACAGAAGCTGTAGGAGTATATGGATAATATAAATATAAAATATATAAATTAGTGTATGATTCAATGTTTAGCCAATTTGGGGTGTTTCACATTAATCGTTAGTAATATTCTTCATTGAAATCTCTAGGAGAATAACAAAAACCCACTGCAAATGTTGAGCAGTGTACTTATTTCTAAACATAACACCAATTGATATTTATTACAAACATTATTTTTTCAATTAGCAGTGAAATTACGTCTAGCCTGGCAGAGATTCTGGATTGGAAACAAGGCAAAACAACAGGATGACATTCTATTGAAATTACTGGTGCAAACAATTCATAATTTCCATAGTATAATCAGCGCAAAGGTCGAAAGGCTGTCCGTGATGATATATTGAAAACGGATAATTTAATAACGAAATCTAATGACCAACCTGTATTACAGAGATTGTATAATCCCTTCGGGACTTCGGTCTCTATCTATATCCATTGGTAGAATTGTTAGTAGACATGCACTAGAGCATATTTATTAGTTTATCAGTGGCATGTAAAACAGGGCTGGGGCATCATGGGTATAGATAGACTTGGACATCTGGTGATCGATAGATATAACGGAATAATCCTGTACCTAATGTTACCTTCCAAATCAACTCAGTTTATGAATTAATTTTTGAAATTGGTCGAAATATTTATATCTGATTACAGTCGGCAAATGGATTCCGGTCAGGCAAAAATTTGGATTATTTCATAATAGGAGACTTACTCAATTATGAATTTTTTTTTTCCAGTTTTCGTTAATTTTTATCTTTTCATAGAGTAAATATCTTAAATTCAGAGTAACCAGAAATTGTGGGATCATTGGCTTCGTATTGATACGTGATAAATTGCTTCATCACTTATAGATCATACCACATTTTACTTGCCTACCTATAGAACCAACCAAAAGTGGATTTATTTTCGTTTGGAAACAAATTTTTGAAGATGCCTTTGAGAAGACCTTTTATGTAGTTCTAAACTTCATTGATGTATATATTTATGAGTAGAGAATACTTTGTAACACTGTCCTATTGTAATATTTAGTGAATGTTATCTTTGGGTGTTTACATAATCGTCCATCAGAGCAGCTTATTCGTCGAACTATCGATAGATCTCGGATATTTCCTCTAGTCGATGCAACAAGAACAACAAGACAAAGAACTGTACGTACAGAAGAAAATATCGCGGCTATAAGTCATAGTGTTAATGATGATCCAGATTTGTCTATTCGTCGACGTTCACAAGTTGGACTCTGTGCATCCACCACATGGAAAATTTTGCGTAAAGATCTTGGTCTACACCCATACAAGATCCAGCTGGTTTAAGAACTAAAGCCACTTGATCATAATAAGCGTCATTTGTTTCCTGATTGGGCCCTAGAACAGCTTGAAGTTGATCCACTGTCTTATCGTAAAATTATGTTCAGTGATGAAGCTCATTTCTGTTTGAACAGCTATATAAACAAGCAAAATTGCCGTATATGGAGTGAAAATAATCCTCAAGAAGTTCTTCAGGTTCCATTGCATCCTGAAAAAATCACTGTATGGTTTGCTTTACATTCTGAATCATCATCGGTCCATATTTCTTTAAAAACGATGCTGGAGCTTATGTTACACTAAATGGTGCTCGTTACAGATCGATGATCAATGATTATTTGTTTCAAAATTTGAATGGTATCGACCCAAAAGTGTTTTGGTTCCAACAAGATGGTGCTACACCTCATGCTGCTACCGCAACAATTGATTTATTGAAAGAAAGATTTGGCGATAACATTATTTCGAAAAATGGGCCAATTAATTGGCCTCCAAGATCTTGTAACATAACTCTACTGAATAATTTTCTTTATGGTTATGTCAAGTCATTGGTTTATGCTGATAAATCAGAAACAATAGACGCCTTGGAAGCCAACATAACTCATGTGATTAATGAAATAGGGCCTGAATTATTCGAAATAGTGGTCAAAATTGGTCTGGTCGAATGCGGTTTCTCAGAGGTAGTCGTGATGGATATATGCCGGAAATTATTTTTAAAACATAAATTTCATAAAATTATCTTTCGAATAAAAAGGAATTTGGCTTCAATCTTAATTTAAATGAGTTTTGTTTCAATTCAAATTTCTGTCAATCTAAATAAAACACCCGATACAAGTGGACATTTCTATTAATCAGCAGCTATTAATGAAAAATAATTAAAAATATTATTCCAAACCTAAGAGATGTTTACAGATAGCCTTAAATATTCATTTCTAAAAAACCCTTCAATGTAATATCATATTGAAAATGAATGCCACACATTTCGATGTATAGGTTCTCTCAAGTTCCCTTCAAGCCGCATCTATTGAGTAGAAGGTATGTAGATATTTTTTCTATTAATTTTTTCCTATTGGGCATACAAATAACTTTCAACTGAGGAGAAATTGGTTAAGAATTCCTAGGGTTTTTTCTGAATAATGTGCTATGTATTTTTTTTTTAAAGAATAAAAAAGAATATTTTAAATCCATGTGTTGCATATTTTGGGAATGGCATTTCTTATTCAATATCCAATCGAAACAGCTGTCTCTTATGACGATTGCGCATATCCGCCATTATATCTTTTATTTTCATATAATTTTATAAAGTAAATAAAAACAACTTGGATTGAATGACTTTAAATTCAGAATTATATATTCTAACCTCTACAATATTTATTGAAACTATTCACAAAAACTATCAAATTGAAATCCTTATATATAATCAATATAAAATAATTTTCAATGTCTAGGAAAAAACCTTTTTAGGTCCCGACTTGAAATGTATTAATACAAATGTATTAACAAAAACTATATAAGTATGTATATTAACAAACAAATACAAGAAAATCCACTATAGTTTTTGTATATAGTTTCAATATATATTGTAGAGGTTACAATATATAATTCTGAATTTAAAGTCATTTAAATTTTACTTCTATCAAATATTGACTCACATTCAAATTGAACTTGACATAAGTTTCACTGTTTATTTGACGTCTGTTGACATATTTGCTTTGGGTTTTTAGCCCATTGAAAATGGGCTATCCTATAGAAAAATCCTTTAGAAAAAGAAAAATTTCACACCACAAATAAGTAATAAAATTTGCAATAGACTAATTACAAATAAGTAAAAATTTTGAATATTAAAACAAATTGAAATATGTTTATCTTCTACAATTTTAATTTTAAAAAAATTTTTTTTAATCTCTAAAAATTTTTGGAATAAAAATTTTTTTGAAATTAAAATTGTAGAAGATAAACATATTTCAATTTGTTTTAATATTCAAATTTTGTTATATTTCTTCTATAAAGTAAAAGGCCTTTCTATTTTATTTTATATATAATATATAATTATATTTTGGCTTCAATAAATCTCATTATAGAATGTCAATGAATTTAAATAAATCTTAAAATAACTCACACTGTTCTTTGATTTTGTTAGAACATAGATCAATCTTGAATTATATAGTTGATCTGTATTTCGAAGCTTAAGTCTTTTAACACGTGAGTGATATAGGTTATGTTTTTGATTTTGATATTTGGAATGTTAAAAGAGGACTGAAGACGGGATTGTCTAAAATTATATTTGATTTTTGAAGATATAGTGCACATTTTGTTAGAGATTATTGAAATAATTTATTCGAATATTTAAATATATTAAATATTTCAAATAAATTATATTCTTTGAGAAGTCCTTTAAGTGTGTTCATGTTTTTTAAAAGGCAATTGGTGTTCTTAACGGTAAGACCAACAACAAAATTTTGTCTCCTTTAAATATTTATTTATTAATTTTAGTAACTTTCGTATATCTGTTGGGTTATTTATTCCATTTGACATTATATATTGAGTTTTGATTATATACGTCTATTAAATGTAAGCGGTGCTTGTTAGACATAAATTTATTTCTAAAAGTTTTTTGAATAAAAATTTTTTTGAAATTAAAATTGTAGAAGATAAACATAGTTCAATTTGTTTTAATATTCAAATTTTGTTATATTTCTTCTATCAAGTAAAAGGCCTTTTTATTTTATTTTACAAATCAGTAATAAAATTTGCAGTAGACTAAAACAGAATAATATTAATATTATTTGCACAAATGAGAAAAACTTAGGTTCACTCTTAGTCGATAGCAAAGACTGTCGTGAAACGTTTGAAAAAAGCGGTATATACAAATTATATTGTAATGAATGTCCTGCACTTTACATAGGTCAGGCAGGACGATCTATAAACATAAGGGTAGAAGAACATAAAAAAGTATATTACATAATCAAATGACATTTTTCGGAACAAAGTTCCGAAAAACCAGATTCCGTTTTTTAACACGAATTAAATATTTATTATAGAAGAACGGTAATATAAATGTGAGACTGCTTGCTGAGTGACTTCTAATGGTAGAGCAAGTTCTTTTTGTGTTTGATATGAATCTTCCTTCAATAATTCCTCCAATTCTGTATCCTCGTAAATTTTTGGCCTTCCACTGCGATATTTGTCTTCTACGTCGAAATCACCGTTTTTAACCTTTTGAAACCACTCTCGACACGTTCTCTCACTCAAAGCACCCTCACCATATGCTTCTACGAGCAATTGATGCGCCTCAGCAGCAGATTTCTTTGAATTAAAGAAGTAAACTGATATTTCCCGCAAATGACGCTTACTTGGCTCAAATTTTGACATTTTTAACTTATAAAAATTATATTTTACCAATATAAAATCAATGATATTAATAGGTTATGTTGTTCTTGAATGTCCAAACTATTTTTTAAGCCGGTTATCATCTGCGAAAGCTAACCGAAACTCCGTGCCGCGCCATCTACAATAAAACGGCGGAAACATATTTGTACTCCTAATTACAATCATTTCATAGATTTCAGTAGAATTAAGATTCTACACGTAGGTAATAAAAGGAGAAGAATGGAACTTTTTTTGGTAAGAAGCTACCAATTACGAATTAACAACTTCAATTTAATTTATCACCATTGCTATTATCTGTAAGAGATGAGGACCCAACTAACACCATATTTCTACACTGTTCAAAATTGTACCTGTGATCTACCCTACCATTTCAAATCGGATTTTAAATTTTGTTCTCTTCAGTTTTGAAAATGGGCTTAATACCCGAAACATATATGTCAACAGACATCAAATAAACAGTGAAACTTAAGCCAAGTTTTTCATTCACTTTATTAATTCAAAGATGTTTCACCAAGTGATGTGCGAGAAATCAATATCATTCTATATAATTGTAGAGATTTTCGGAAAAAAATCTTCTAATTAATATCACTAATTAATATTTGTTGTTCAAAGGATCATAAATTGGCTGATATAATTAATATATCATTGAAATAATATAATAATATATAATTATTATTAGTATACAAATTTGTTAATTAGCACAGAATATAATGTTTTGCATCATTTTTCAGTGATAATATACAACCTTGTCGCAACAATATCAATGGCTTCCAATCATGAATGCCTAGAGTGGAAATGAAAAAATATGAAAATTCTCCCATTTTGTTCTTCAGCGTACATTCCGCAAACGGATTAAGTCACGTTCACCTGAGTACCAATAACGACATATAACCCAATGCTTTTATCGCTACACTCTTGCCTCATTTGCTGTCGAGAGTGGCATATTGGATGTAATTTATTTTCCGTTTGGGACATAAAGCAGACCCTGATAGAAAATCCATTTTTATGGCCGCAATTGTTACAGCAAGATATTTAAGAGGTGGAGCTTCAATCTAGGTGACGAAAATACTGATTATTGATCGGTTTTTTGCTACACAGAATTGGGTATGTTTAAGTTTCGGTTCAATCTCGGAAGAAAAAACTTAAAGTTTCGGGATACATATGAATATTAAAATCGATAATGGATAAAGTACTCTAGTACTCTTTCCATGAGTTTGGATGAAAGAATTGGGGTTATATTTACTGAACTAACACTTCAAATAGCATTTACTTAGTGAGTTATAATCATTCAACTCTGACCAGTATTTACAGAAAAATAATGCTTCTTTCCGAGCCAGCAGAATGCATAAAAATTTAAAATTCCACAACAATCTATACTGAATTGCAACTTAAGTAAGTTCAATAACTCGCTCATGAAATTTAATCCATATATCGGGTGTTTTTTCTAGAATCATAGAATTTTCGATAGGGATAACTGTGATTTGACAGAAGGTAAAAGCCATATTGTTTTGACATTTCTGTTCAGTTAGCATTGACAAATTATCATGGAAAAACTTAAGCCGCAACAACGTTGACAAATTGTTGAAATTTATTTTCAAAATCAGTGATCTATTCGCCAAACTTATAAAGCACTTCCTGAAATTTCATGGTTTACATAATCGTCCATCAGAGCAGCTTATTCGTCGAACTATCGATAGATTTCGGACATTTTCTCAACTCGATGCAACAACAAAAACAAGACAAAGTACGCACAGAAGAAAATATCGCTGCTGTAAGTCATAGTGTTATTGATGATCCAGATTTGTCTATTCGTCGACGTGCACCAGTTGGACACTGTGCATCCACCACATGGAAAATTTTGCGTAAAGATATTGGTCTACACCCATACAAGATCCAACTGATTCAAGAACTAAACCCATTTGACCATAATGAGCGTCGTTTGTTTGTGATTGCGCCATAGAACAGCTTGGAGTTGATCCACTTTTTTATCGTAAAATTGTATTTAGTAATGAAGTTCATTTCTGGTTGAACGGCTATGGAAACAAGCAAAATTACCATATATGGAGTGAAAACAACCCTCAAGAAGATCTGTAGGTCCCATTACATCCTGAAAAATGCACTGGTTGGTGTGCTCTACACGATGGAGGCATCATCGGTTCATATTTCTTTAAAAACGGTGCTGAAGCTAATGTTACAGTGAATGCTGCTCGTTACAGATCGATGATCAACAATGATGAGAGGCTGGGTGGGAAGTTAAGAGGTGGTTTGACTAATGTATTCAGGTACTGCAAAATAACTCTAATAACCAACTAACTTAGTGGTAGATCAACAATAATTTGATGAGGGATCGGCTGAAAACATGCTTCCATCCACATGAAATTCATGACTTTTAAATTATTCAATAAAGGTTGTATATACATTTTATTTCAGCTCTGCTCGTAAAGAGGGTAAATTTTGAGTTTTTTATGACTAGGGAGATAATTAGGGTTTTCAGTGCTCAAGTCGATGGCGTAAGTATATTATATCGCATATAGAATAACCATACTTAAAAAAACATTGATCGAAAAAGCGTTAATCTAAGTTGCTATATCTAAAAACAAAGAGGGAAAGATGATTTAATATTTAGATTGAGTCTTCAGTTATAGCAGAAATCAGTTCTAAAATTCTCTGCACCCAAAAACATTTTTTTGAAAACCTGTGTGATAGAATACCTAACTAATCCAACTAATACGAATTAATTTCATTTGACGTAACAAGAGTTTTCACATCGATACTAACTCTTAAAATCAAAATATTATTGAGGAAATGATATCTTATAGTCATCTGTCATTCAATTTCGAAGCAAATTTCCTTGAAAGTACCGAAAACGTATTTTCAAGCAAATTAATTTAGTTGAATAATAAAATTTCATTGATCTAGCAAGGGGAATTCCAATATTTTCGTTTTTAACAGAAGCATTCATGACTAAATCTGGAAACTCGCTAGAGAACTTCAATGATAAATTAGTGAAACATATTTATAACATCATCTTCAAGTGGAACTTCGAATTTTTTTGAAAGACATTATTGGTTAAATTCATGGCAGCAATAAAGAAAAACTTTCTAGTTATATTAACAATAAGTTTGAATTCGAGATTTTTGGAAATTGGACACTGTTGATACTATCCTTCATTCAAAATCTAATTAGTCATAGAAAATTATGTGTTGTATGCCTGTTGTAAGTCTTCCATAACTTCATTCATAGATATTAGGCTTTCTCATTGAATGAAGTTAATTTGCAAAAAAAGTCGATATAATTGGAACTATAATGTGAATAATGGCTATAAAATAGAAATTATATTTAAAATGATAACAGAACAAATTTGTTACAATACTCCGTACCAATTGTGTAAGAAAAAAAAGAATCATTTTCAAGAACGTATTAGCATTAAAATTGTTAATGGTCGTTATAAAATGAGTATTGAATCTTTACCTGTAAATAAAAATGATTTGAAGTAAAACACTTTATTTCCGCTTATTTTTATTTTTCAACGACAATTGTTTCGTCAATTACATATTGACTTCGTCAGGTGAGTATGGTTACTAACTACTTTACAAAATCTTTCTCCTTAAATACAAGTTTCCCTAAAAATACGTAATAAAATGAAGTTTACACGGAATTTATTAAAAAAGGTTCAACAACGGAGAACGGTTCACATCTGTTTGGTCGTTCAACAAAATATTCAGTTTATGATACCGGTTTATTTCCATTGCTTCTAAAAGGTGCACTCTATTGCATTGGAGTTTGATTTATTGCATAAAAAATCAAACTCCACTTATGCTAGGCATCTACAATAATCCGGACATGATTTTGACCATAACTTTGAAGTTCTCCATTTCGAGAACAAATGCAATAGATTGGACCTTTTAGAAGCAATGGAAATAAACCGGCATCATAAACTGAATATTTTGTTGAACGACCAAACAGATATGAACCGTTCTCCGTTGTTGAACCTTTTTAAATAAATTCCTTGTAAACTTCATTTTATCAGGTATTTTTAGGGAAACTTGTATTTGAGGAGAAAGATTTTGTAAAGTAGTTAGTAACCATACTCACCTGACGAAGTCAATATGTAATTGACGAAACAATTGTCGTTGAAAAATAAAAATAAGCGGAAATAAAGTGTTTTACTTTAAATCATTTACGATGAATTTCCGTCAAGTAGAGACCGAAACAATCAAGAAAAATGATTTGACTGGGATGTTGGAAAATGATAAAGGGAGCAAACTGTATATTCCCAACGCGAAGACATATAAATTAAAATGCGATGGTTATAATGCACCCCATAAAGGGCAGTTTACAAAAGAGAATCAAGAGAACAGGACGTCTATATTGAACAGTTAAAAATCTACTTGTTTTTGCCATCGTATAGAAAATAAGCATTCAATTATTTTGAAATTTTTTAATTAAAAATTCACGGAGAATGTATGAAATGTATCTAATTCACAAACGCTCTTCAGCAACACCTCCATATTGGATGTTGTTGTAACCGTGCGCCATAAAAACTACACAGATGTTGAAATGTAGATAAATAGAAAACATAATCTTGAGTTTATGTACTATTTGTATACTCTCTGATCGTTAAAATATGAAACGACTGAAACACGTGTCAGATTTCCGAAATAAATTATATACCGAGTAAAACATTGTTATCATGTTTCAACTAGAAACGAACAGGAATTCTAGTCAGTTCAATTTTTTTAATATAATATACCATGCCGAGCATGAAATTAGGATCATCCCGTAAACAAAAAAATTATCTCCTATCAAAATTCCGGAAAATCAATAGCAGCATTTGTTTTGTGTCAATGGTTTTATCTGTTCCCCAGAAATAATTAAGCGGGTTCAAGCCAGGTGAACGGGCTAGCCATGAGATAGTACCAGAGAGCCATATCTAGTTGCGCGGTTATTCCTCATCAAAATATTCTCTAACTAAACGGCATAGTACACCAGGCAGTCGCCTTGTTAGAGCTACATGTCTCTTCAGATACTCAATGGCATCTTTCAGAATATTCAGTGAATGATTTGGTAAAAAATCCAGAAAAAACTACGTTGTTCAAGAACTTTGGAAGCTCAAAAGGTACAATGTTTTCTCCAATTGAAATTCGGTTCAACATGTTTACTTCGAAACGACACTGTAATCTATATTGTCGCATCAAATTTGAAATTTCTACATGCCCCTCTTGCAAATTGTGCAGAATCATGTAACTATCCTTTGCGAGTGTAGACTCTTCAGACTATAACATTTTCACTAAGTTTGACGAATCTTCCTTTTGCAACTCTTAGGATCCTAGCACTAGTAATATTTGTGCTCGTTGTACATGATACAGGTCTCTCGTTTTTTGTTCATTTCGCTAGGCTGTACACTTGGGTATTCCTGTGCTTCCTTATATTACACTTACTGAATGAACTCGGGTCTTATTCGGCTGCTTGTAGTACGACGTCCTCGTAAGGGAAGGAAATTTTTCGTTCTCCAGGTGCTTGGTTTGGAAATCGGCCATCTGAAAGTAAACGGTGCACATTTGTAAAAACTCGAGGATTCCGATAACGAGCAGCATTGGGGTACCTCTCACGATAAATTCTTGCTACCACACTGACATTGCCACCACATTCTCCATATATGATGTGCGTGTTGGCATATTACCGTGTGATATACACAGACATGGCGGCACAATCACACGTTTAACGATAATCGAGGGGAAGCAAGGGTAATCAGAAAAATAAACTAATTAGGCCAAATCGAAATCAAAAGCAATCAAGTGCAATTAACGAATTAAAATACGATTATCAACACAAACGAATACGGAAAGTTGCGCAGAAGAGGAAGGGGCGTATCATACTGATCTGTATTTTGTGAGTGTCAGTGGAGATGAACGCGTCTCTCTCGCACTAATTGAAGAGTGTTATCTACGAGTATATGAAATTGTTATTGCTAAGCGTAATTTAATGCATCTTCACTGGCTAAAATCTAACTTAAAATGTCAATCAACTCAGGAAATGTACAGAAAAGCCGAACTTTCCTATTATTCTCAGCTCAGCTCAGCGGGAGAGCATCGGACTGGTGACCGGGAGGTCCGGGTTCGAATCGTGTTCAGGTGGAAAAGAAATTTTTCAGTTGAACGGGTGTCTGCCACCATTTCACTGTTGGGTCGAAAATTAACAGTGCTGCGACCTTGAGTGGCGCAATATCGCAGTAACAAAGCCTACACAGAACACAACTGAACTCCTAACTCGCACAAGCTGAAAAAGCTTCTGAGGGATACTAACAGAAGATCTAGGAGTAGCAGGATAATAATAATAATTCGCTCATTCGAAATACAAAATTGAAGTTTGTGGTGACCGTAATGATCAATCTAAAATTAAAAATAAAACGGTATGGACGGTAGTGAATGCTCTGACTGACCGCTAGAGTGGAAAGCATGAACCCATTTCACTTGTGGTAGATGGGGTTTCACTTGGTGGGCACAGTGAATTGGCTGAAACCTTCGCCGATTATTTTTCCACCATAACTGAGACCTCACTAAACCTTTATTATAGAGGCTCTTTACCTTGCTCGTGTACTACTTGTGGTATGTTAAATATTTTTTTTATCCTGTTATTGAGAATGAAGAAATGGAGAGTATAAAACTACTCAAAAATAATAAGAGCACTGGAACTGATTTCATCTCTTCAAAAATTTTAAAGTTACTAAGTTCCGAAATTGCTCAGCCTCTCGCGCAATGTATAAACTTATCTATTAGCTAAGGAGTGTTTCCTTCTATGCTCAAAAAGGCTATAGTTGCTCCTACACATAAAAAAGATGATGTACCTAACATAATCAACTATAAACCCATTTCTCTTCAACTTCCTTCTCTAAGGTGTTTGAGAGAATTGTTTTCAATAGAATGAAAAACTACCTTGATAAGTTTAACATTCTGGAACCTACGCAGCATGGCTTCAGATCAAGTCGCTCGACTCAAACGGCAGCCATTAGTTTTGTAGAGTTCATATATGATTGTCTCTATAACGGCACATATATCGCCGGTTTATTTTTCGACCTGCCCCGGGCATTCGATTGCCTACCTTTTCTTTATTATCGAAAAGTGTTAGTTATAACCTGGGTTTCAGGGGTGTATTTTCAGACTGGTTACTTAGTTATCTGGAAGGTAGACCTATGATTGTCAAGAACCAGAGCTCTTTCTCTGCTGAGCGCAATATAGATTTGGGAGTGCCCCAGGGTTCGATTCAGGGACCACTTCTATTTTTACTTTTCATTAATGATCTTCATCAAGATTCTCATCAATTTTACAATTGGTTTGGACATTCAATTTCTGTCGCCGAAATTTAAAATAGTTTTGTTTGCTGATGACAACTCAGTGGCCGTTGCGGCCAGTACCTTCGATGAGCTTGAAATGTGTTGTGAACTTCTGGTGCAAAGCTTTGCGAAGTGGTGCCAATATAAAGGCTAATGCTGAATTATGATAAGACTGTTTGCATCCACTTCTGAATTGGAAATAATGATCGCAAACTGATCATTCGACATTTGGATGTTGTGTTGTGATTTAGTGTAACCTGTTATTTTGATCTATCCGATAACATGTATTTGTCTAAAAGGATCAGTAAACAATTATTATTATTATTATACTTTTCACAGATCAGTAAGAGTGGCGTCACTTTTTGTCTAGTTCATAGAATTACTCTGTCGCAGAATTACTCTCTCCGTCTTTTTCTGTCCCATTCATACTAAAACCTTGATGTTGGAGTCTCCAGGAAAGCCTTGGGTACACTAAAAACATTGTGAGTAATCAAGAAGAATTTTTCAAACTAGATTATTTTACGAATTAAAAATTATTCCACAAAACTTTCTGACTAACTTGCAAGTGTTATACCATTTTGAAATCCTTATTGTGAGTGTGGACAGCCGAGTGGTAGAGCATTCGACTCGTGACCGGACGGTCCGGATGCGAATCCTGTTCACGTGGAAAAGAAATTTTCTAGGTGGACGGGACGGTGACCATTTCACTGTTGGGTCAAAAATTAACAGTGCTGTGGGCTAAAGTGGCGCAAGAACGTAGTAACAAAGCCAACCCAGAACATAACTGAACTCCTAACTCGCACAAGCTGAAAAAGCTTCTGAGGGATCTTCGCGGAAGATCTAGGAGTATCAGGATAATAATAACATAAATAACATAATTGAATGCCCTATACTAAGACTAGAATTGTTCTTTTTTTCGGTAAGTACAGATAATTGAAGTACTAATTTTGAAGACTTGAGGAACTACTTTGAAGTTGAGCGAAAAGTGACATTTTAATTCAAGCTGGGATGGTTGGCTTGAAATACTAGGTTACAATTTACAGAAGCATTATTCAGGATCACGTAATAGGAATAAAATTGAAAATGATATCAGATAAATAAAAATGAATTGATAAATTGATTCATTATATATATTGAAAATATATATCATTTATTCAGAAATACATTAATTTTTCTTTATATGAAACACACATAATAGCTTATATTTTGAATTTAGTATACATTCTGTCAAGAAAGTACCGGGAATTATCGATTTAAATCTGGCGGGGCAATGAGGCAGGTAATTTTTTTTTTCCTAGGTTGGTACAACTGTCCTTAATTACTATGCCAAGCTTGAGCGGGATCTATCAACTAGTGTGTTTGCAACAGTTGGTTAAGTCAGTCGATGTCAGAGTGCGTGCCGATTTTTACTATGGGTGATTACGTTGAGCAAAGAATTTGTTTAAAGTTTTGTGTTGCAAATGAATTTTCGTGTGCCGATGCATTGAAAATGTTGCAAAAGGCCTTTGGTGATAATGCTCTATCGAAAACTCGTGCATATCAGTGGTACAGAGCCTTCAAGGACGGTCGTGAAGTGGTCGCCCATCGACGGCTTCGATCGAAGATAACGTCGATAAAATTGAGGAAAAGGTGCTGGAAAACCGTCGTACCAGCTTGAGAGAGATAGCACATGATCTCAAGATATCCCACGAGTCCGCACGTACGATTTTGATTGATATTTTGGGCATGAGAAAGGTGGCCGCACGACTCGTACCGAAAGACCTGAATTTTCTTCAAAAATGTCATCGCGAACAGGTTGCTTCAGACATGCTGGATCGCTGTAATTCCGATTCTACATTCATGGAACGCATTATAACTGGTGATGAGACCTGGGTCTACGAGTACGATATGCAAACAAGCCAGCAATCATCGGAATGGGTGGCAAAAAATGAGCCGAAACCGAAACAACCACGCCATGCCATTCAAATGTTGAAACAGATAATCATTGATCATCGATCTGTAACGAGCACCATTCACTGTAACATTAGCTCCAGAATCGTTTTTAAAGAAATATGGACCGATGATGCCTCCAGCGTATAAAGCACAACATACGGTGCTTTTTTCAGGATGCAATGGAACCTGCAGAACTTCTTGAGTATTGTTTTCACTCCATAAACGGCAATTTTGCTTGTTTACATAGCCGTTCAACCAGAAATGAGCTTCATCACTAATCACAAACAAACGACATTTATTATGGTCAAGTGGCTTTAGTTCTTGAACCAGTTGGATCTTGTATGGATGTAGACCAAGATCTTTACGCAAAATTTTCCATGTGGTGGATGCACAGAGTCCAATTTGTTGTGAACGTCGACGAACAGACAAATCTGGATCATCATTAACACTATGACTTACAGCAGCGATATTTTCTTCTGTACGTAAAGTTCTTGTCTTTTTGTTGTTGCAGAAAATGTTGTCCTAAATATATCGATGGTTCGACGAATAAGCTGCTCTGATGGACGATTATATAAACCATAAATTTCACGAAGTGCTTCATAAGTTTGGCGAATAGAACACCGATTTTGAAAATAAATTTCAACAATTTGTAAATGTTGTTGCGGCGTGAGTATTTCCATGATAATTTGCCAGTGCTTACTGAACAGAAATGTCAAAACAACATGGTAGAAACTTTCTGTCAAATCATAGGTATTCCTATCACTCTAAAAAAAACACCAGATAGGTAGGTGATAATTCGGTTACATATTTTTCTTTCAATTATGTAACAATTGGCATATTGAAACAACAGAGGATATAAAATTGATGAGTGAGTACACTAGAAACATTCATTTACCCCACTCAATAAATTTTATGATTTTTCCTGAATCACCCATTGCTGGAAAATTGTAATATTTTTTTGAGTTCCTGATGAAAATTCCTGAAAGCGACTCGTGCAAAACCACTCCCGTCTCTTAACCAATTAAATTCCCCTCTGGGCCATACGCTGCTCGGGATAAGCAGACATTAAATTAAACTAAAATCGTTTTTGGGTCAAAAACTCAGAGCGATTCTGAATACTCGAAAATACCCATCGAGAATGATGGCATATCTGGAACATGCCTGCCTGAAGAATAATATATCTTGTACGTAATTCACATTTCAGTAGATGCGGGAATGATGAGAGACAACAGCCGTTCTAGGGTATGAAGAAATAATGAAAAATGCTGGAAGGCTTCATGATTGTAATAAGATGGGACGTTGAAAAAAGGAGCACGTTTTCTTGGAAATATCCCTACCTAGATCCGTCTATCGAGAAACTGCGGTGAAAAATTGGGAAGTTATGTGAGAATTCTATTGGCTGCAAACAGGTGTGTGGAAAAATATTATGTAACTTTCGATTTGGTGAAAATATGTTCTGTCTAACCCCGAACCTGTGAAGAGAATATTTGAGGACTGTTATATGAAATCCGGTGCAAGTCGTAGGTAGTAAGCGTCAATTTTGGCTTGATTTGATGAGATAGAAAAAGGCTTTTTACTTGATAGAAGCAATATAACAAAATTTGAATATCAAAACAGATTTAATCGGTTAGTCTCCTACAATTTTAATTTCAAACAAATTTTAATTCAAAAAACTTTTAGAATTAAATTAATGTCTACAATATACACCGCTCATATTTAATAGACGTATATAATCAAAACTCAATATCCAAACAAATTGTAGAAATTACTATGTTTTACTACTAAAAACCATCTGTTTAACAACCTTCTTTGTCGATTGCCGATATTCCGTTATCTGTTGGAAGGCCCCTCTTTTTTAACCCGGTTTTTTATCACGTTCCGATTGTAAACCTCTCTACGACTATTAGGTATTACCGAGAATCTGTTGAAGTATTCAAAATATTTATCACTTTTGTTTAAATACCACTGTACCACTGTTAGGTCTTCAGTTGTCTGATGATGGGATAGTTCATTTCCCAAAACTCGAGTCACAAGAAAATGTGTAATATATATTTTTTGGTAGTAAAATATAGTAATTTCTACAATTTGTTTTAATTATGATCAACTACCAAATAGTAACGGCTGAAACAATTCAGTATCTAAAACTCAATATATAATGTCAAATGGAATAAATAAACACAGATATAAAAAAAGTCATTTAGAAACTCTCTGAATTCTATTCCTGAGGTAACTTCTCAACAATTCCAGTTGAGCGTTGAGCGAATACCATGTGTATTTAGTTTATTGAGAAGCCTTTCATTGTTCACACTGTCCTTAGGCAGGCCCAAAAACAGTCTAACAGGTACTTCTCTACATTCGAGTGCTTCTAGAATTTAAGAAGTCAATTCATAAAGAGCAGTGCTGGTGCTTTTGTCTCTTCGGTACCCATTTTGGTTTTTCGAAAATACTCCAAATTTATGCAAGAAGTTGGGCAGTCTGTTCACCAAAACCTTTTCAAAAATTTTTGAAAATGAAGTGAGCAGGCTTATCGGTTAATTATATATAAAATAAAATACAAAAAGGCTTTTTACTTGATAGAAGAAATATAACAAAATATGAATATCAAAACAGATATAATCTATTAGTCTTCTACAATTTTAATTTAAAAAAAAATTAAAATCAAAAAACTTTTAGAATGAAATAAATGTCTGGAATAAGCACCGCTTATATTTAATAGACGTATATAATCAAAACTCAATATATAATGTCAAATTGAATAAATAAACTAACAGATATAGAAAAGTCATTAAAATTAATAAATAAATATTTAAAGGAGACAAAATTTTGTTTCTGATCTTACCATTAAGAACACCAATTGCCTCTTGAAAACATGAACACAACTTCTTCTATCAAGTAAAAAGCCTTTTTCTATTTTATTTTATATATAATATATAATTATATTTAGGCTTCAATAAATCCCATTATGGAATGTCAATGATTCAAATATAACTTTATAAACACCTTACACTTTTCTGTGATTTTGCTAAGAACATAGACCATCTTGAATTTTAAAGTCTGTTTGAAGCAATCATCCTGTTAAACACGTATGAGGTGAGATATAGTGATAGTTATTTGATTTTGATATTTGGAATATTATTTAGGGCCGACGAAGAGATTACCAGAATTATAATTGTTTTTTGAAGATATAGTGCATGTTTTGAGAGATTTCTGAATTAACTTATTTGAATATCTGAATATATTAAATATTTCAAATAAATTATATTTTTTCAGAAGTCCTTAAGTTGTGTTCATGTTCTTAATGGTAAGATCCTAAACAAAATTCTGTCTCCTTTAAATATTTATTTATTAATTTTAATGACTTTTTTATATCTGTTGGTTTATTTATTCCATTTGACATTATATATTGAGTTTTGATTATATACGTCTATTAAATCTAAGCGGTGCTTATTGTAGACATTAGTTAAATTCTAAAAGTTTTTTGAATGAAAATTTTTTTGAAATTAAAGTTGTAGAAGACTAACAGATGAAATCTGTTTTGATATTCAAATTTTGATATAATGAGGCCGTAAGTTCTCAAGGTGTTAGTCTGATTGATAGGAATACCAAATACATAAAGCTATACAGAACAAATAACACGAAAATATCAACGTCAATAAATGTAAAATAAAGGATACGAAATAATTTTAGAATAAGAAATAGAAAACTATGAAGAAATTACGGACGTGATGAACAATAGCAAAATTATTGTACCGCCATATATTGTATTAATACAGGTTTTCTCAACGAAAATTCGATCCCCCCAGAACTCAGAAACGAAGAATTTTCGAAGATTTTGAAAAATCAGATCAAGTACTGTTTTTAGGGGGACGAAGCTACTTGAACGATTTTCGACAAAATGGGCAGTAGTTTGATGGATAACACTTCTTCCCCTTCTATTGTATAGGCTGCATTTAACGAATCGGGGGAAATTCCTTCTCTGTATGTCATAGTGAACATCCTTCGAAGAACATGTGTAAGCTTTGGTGGACACTTTTTGATAACAATGACAAGAATCTCGTCTAGTTCAGTTGCTTTCTTGGAATCGAGTCCACAAATCACTCGACGAATGATTCGTGACTTGAAGTACATATCGTTCTATATGAAACAGTTGAATTGTTGGAGGTTCCAGAGCATATGTTTCAATAGTCGAATTAGCAGCGAGTATCCGCGAGAAGAGATTAGCTTCAGCTTCTGGTGCAAGCACAAGTGTTGTATTCTCTTTTATCAGGGGGAGAAGTTGTTGCCAATTTTCTTTGTCATGGACCAAGACTCGCGCGATCCACTGGGACAGTGAACTTGTTGGTTATTCTTGAACTATATCCTTTTTGACTTCATGTGTGGTCTGATTGTATGTATTTCTGTGCTGAATGTAATTGGCACATGTCTCGGCAGGTGGATTTGACCGTCACCGTCAGTAGGCTATATTCTTCGCAGTTGTGGCCCTTCTTAAGTCACCTCCAAATTATGGATTGCTGTTTGCAGGTGGTTTGACTGTATTTGAAATAAAAATATCCATTACGAAAAGAATCGTGTCTATAATACAATCATAAATGCTTTTTATATTTCCTGTATTAGAGCTAGTTTTATTCCATGGATACGAGGCATGAAAATCATGCAGAGCATATCCATTTGCTGCATTACAGTGCCAAATCCTACGTTGTAGCCTAGATGGAACAGGTTCGACTATTGGGACCAGTTAAGACATTTTCACGAAGCAATGATTGGGATTGCCCAATGGTGCTAAAATGGCAACCTTATTGCACTCTTCTTCTTGTCAAAAAAATGCCCAGTATATTTGCTGTATCTTCAGGTTGATCAGCAGAAACTCTGGTATGCTCTTCGACTTGTTGGGAGATTACGCTCTAGGGCATCATCAGTTTTGTTTGACTGTTTGAGCCAATCTGAATTATGAGCATTGAAGTCGCCCACTACAACAATTGATGCATTAGGGTAACGGATTTTAATCCAGTCGACCTTGCTGGAGGGATTTTCCAACAATTTTGGTGTTTCTGTAATTCGGAAGTCGATAGACTCAACACACTAAACAATGTGACCATGTGGCATGAATCTGAGCCACATGTTATCCAGGTTGATGGGTTCACCCTCTCTGACAAGCGAGATCTGAGCACGAATGTACAGGTAAGCCGGCATTGAATCTAAATCTAGAATGTATTTCGTGCGCGGCTACGTTGAATACGTTGAGTATTAGAGCATTATTGATGAGATGTCAACAAGCATCGAATAATATGCATGTCTGCTTCCTGTCGATCGTCGACATCTATTGGAGTAGATTCATGTTTTGAATCATTCTGCAGATGATAATTGTATTGCCTGGTTACAATAAAATTCTACTATCATAGCAAATATTCCCCAGATATTTGAAGAATTTCACCAAGCACGTTGTTCAGAAGAGAAAAATCACAAAATTTAATATACGAACTGATTCCATATTAAGTTGAATATATTCGAATACACATGCAATTTATGTCCTAAGTTTAAAAACAACCAAACAGTATTTTATAATCTTTACAAATTCAAGAAATTCCTCAAATGTATTTCGATTTCGAAGATTCAGTTTATATGTATCTACTCGAGTCTTTCTATTCTGAATAACATGCTTGATGGGTTTGATTTAAAAAAGAAATTCACTGGTATAAAGCGTTCATGGAATATTATATCTCTTATAATTCGTAGAATCAAGTTTTCTATAAAAAGCGGGGAAAATTTCTTACATATTTCAATATAGTCCTATGAAAGATGTCAAAAGTGTAATGAAATAAATATAATTTACATTGATAGGTCATTCTCTCGAACAGCTACAAAAAAGATGTTAACGATATTATCAACTATAAATAAGCCTTTTAAGTCCTTATTATTTAATATATGCAATTGTGTTATGTTTACATTCAACTAAATTATTTCTTCAACAGAAATATGTCGAGAAGAATAAAACTTTTTTCACCCATTAGTTCCGATTTACCAAATATTTGTTCTTTCTAGCACATTGTACTAAATCTAAGCGTAGGATTAGAACACGATATAATTTAAGTATGCAACAGATTGCTAGCGTGCTCAATTTTCATGGTTTCTGTGCCAAGTCAACCTTGAAACTCGTTTTTATTAGGGTTAAGGAAATGCCGCATTGAAAAACCTTATAATAGCACTCGAAATGAAATGCAGCAATGAAGAATTCCTACTGATTCTCGTGAATTTATTTGCTTATTTCAAGAGTATAATTATCTCAAGAGTGAAAGTTGAAAATTATCCGTGCGTTCAACATAAAACAATCTTAATTCTTTTGAAGAGTTTCTCGTCATTATGTAAATACATTAGAAAGACATTTCCATCTGAAAATGAACAATAAAATGAAGGCGAAGAAATTGTTGTATTCTCTGGAATTCGGGACAATTAATTATTATTTTAAACTTTTTCCCTACTGTCAAGAATGTAAGGAGATTCGTCCTCGAAATATATCGGGTGTTGTTTTAGAGTGATAGAACTTTTAAATGAAATACAACACATTTAAATTAAGATTGAAGCCAAATATTTCTTATTTGAAAGATAATTTTATGACATTTATGTTTTAAAAATAATTTCCGGCATTTGGCCACCACGACTAGCTCTGAGGAATCGCATTCCACCAGACCAATTTTGGACCACTTTTTCGACTAATTCAGGCCTTATTTAATCAATAACACGAGTTATGTTGTCTTCCAAAGCATCTATTCTTTCTGGTTTATCAGCATAAACCAATGACTTGACATAAACCCAAAGAAAATAATCCAGTGGAGTTATGTCATATGATCTTTGAGACCAATTGGACCATTTCTCAAAATAATATTATCGCCAAACCTTTCTTTTAATAAATCAATTGTTACCGTAGCATCATAAGGTGTAGCATCCTCTTGTTGGAAACGCTTCTGGGTCGATGCTATTCAAATTTTGAAACAAATAATCATTCATCGTCGACCTGTAACGAGCACCATTCATTGTAACATTAGCCCCAGCATCCCCTTTAAAGAAATATGGACCGATGATGACTCCAGAGTGTAAAGCACACCATACAGTTAATTTTTCAGGATGCAATGGAATCTGCAGAAATTCTTGAGGATTGTTTTCACTCCAATTACGGCAATTTTGCTTGTTTACATAGCCGTTCAACCAGAAATGAGCTTCATCACTAAACACAATTTTACGATAAAAAATGGATCAACTTCAAGCTGTTCTAGGGTCCAATCGGCAAACAAACGACGCTTATTATGGTCAAGTTGCTTTAGTTCTCGAAAAAGTTGGATCTTGTATGGGTTTAGACCAAGATCTTCACGCAAAACTTTCCATGAGGTGGATGCACAGACTCCAACTTGTTGTGAACGTCGACTAATAGACAAATCTGGATCATCATTGACACTATGACTTACAGCAGCGATATTTTCTTCTGTACGTACAGTTTGTTTTCTTGTTTTTGTTGTTGCATCGAGTAGAGAAAATGTTGTCCGAAATCTATCGATAGTTCGACGAATGAGCTGCTCGATGGACGATTATATAATCCATAAATTTCACGAAGCGCTCCATAAGGTTAGCGAATAGAACACTTATTTTGAAAATAAAATTCAACAATTTGTATACGTTGTTGCGTGAGTCTTTCCATGGTAATTTGTCAATGCTTACTGGAAAGAAATATCAAAACAACATGGCTTCTTCCTTCTGTCAAATCACAGTTATTACTTTCGAAAATTCACTCTAAATCACTCTAACAAAGACACCCGATACTAATTTAGGAATAGTTCTCCTGTGACCAAGCAGATATTGGTTCCACATGATAATGAAAATGGGACAAAATCTTCTCTCGTGTCGGTCATCAGTTTTCGAGGTATAACATATTGGCGGTCTTTGAGTCTTTATGGATTCACGTGTTTGCGCCTTACTTGGGCAAATCATCTGGTCCGACGAAAAAATGTACATTCTTGATTCCCACCGTTAATCGCCCCCCAGACATTAGATCTTGACGTGATGGGGCGCTCTCTTGACTAGGACCCTAGTTTCGTCCCGGCGAAATGGAGGGTTAAGTCTTGGTGTCTAACGTAATGCCATTTTGTGCCAGTCACTGGACCTGTATGGTGGAAGATCTCCGAATGGGACCCTAGTTTTACTCAGCTGAAATGGAGGGCTGAGCCGGTTGATTAACTCAGTGACAAGGGAGTCTGTCGCAGCACAGGGCTTCTCCCCTAAAACTACTAGCGTACTCTACCCTATCGCAGTATAAATCTCCGGATTCTGTGTAATGGCCGAGTGCGTTATGTAACATACTGCGTTACCTCGGGGAGGTGGTCTTGCCCACAGGTGTTACTTGTACCACCTGGCCACCCCATTGGTGTTGGACTCGAGGGGGCAGTGGTTGAAAGTCCGCATGCTGGACTAGGGGGGTATTTCATTTATCTGTTCGCAGACCCCCATTTTCGGGATATTCTCATGAAACGACTCGGGTTTTAACGGGACTTGACGGTACGACCGGCCTGTCCTGGCCCATAGATCTCTGCGTAACTATTTAGGGTTTGTGGATCTCGACGAACTGGCACCGCCATTAGTGCTTGACGCCAGGATCAATAAAATGACCTCACATGGGTTCGGTGGGTCAGGACGTATAGTCCGCTAGACGGTGCTCGTACCAGGATCAATTGTAGTCGTCAATCTTGAATTTATCGTAGTTCATGGGACTGCGTTCGGGTGGATGGATAAGAATTCCCTCCGGCGGGTGAGTTGCGTCTCAAACCAACTCGGGTACTGACCTGCTGAGCCAGCAGGGGTTGGATAGTGCTTCGCTGCTACCACTCAGACGGTTCTGGCTTTCTAGTCGGGGCCCAAACTGGAAGCTGGTAGGTTCATCTCTTCGGAGGGGTTCTCGCCACGCGCGATGATATGGCGTAATCCTTATCACACTTTCTACCTCTAGGGGTGGATTGTGGGGACTGCTTGGTAGTCACTTGGAAAAGAGGCCTTCCTCAAATAGCCAATAACTATTCTGGTAGAATTCACCCACCGTTAATATGTTTTTTAGAACACTGTCCAACAGTTAGAAGTAGTATATTTTGTGTAACGTTATTCAAACTTTTTACATCCTTTCCTTAATTCCACATGTATGTTATGATCAATCCTCAAATCGAAAACCAACGATATTTCGTAATTCATTATTATGGGTTGGTTACATGTCGCGTTTCGTTTACATAGTAAATTCTTCAAATGCTAATAAACAACTGGTCTAATATATCGTTACAAATTTTATTTAAATGTTTTCTATTAGAGATAAGTATACAATGAAGTTACTATTGGTAGAACCACCGGGTCCTCCAGTGAATAGATACGAATTAGTTTGTTAATTCAATAAACTCCTCAAATTTCGCAATCGGTTTCTAAAATTTCTAACAGGATCAGCACCAGACCCTCATTTTTGTCGTGTCAAATCTCAAAACGCTCATAATAATCATGGTTCTATACAACATTCTTAAAAATATATCTGGACCGAGTAGTTAAAGACTGCCGAAGATCATCCAAAGCTATAAGTGGCGATAGCTCAGTGGTTAGGGCTTTGGGCTCGAAACCGAAAGGCCGAAAGGTTCAGATGGGAAAGAAATTTTCTAGTTGGATAGGTTTCGACCACCATTTCACTGTTGGGTCAAAAATAAACAGTGCTGTAACCTGAAGTGGCGTAAGATTGCATTAACAAAACCTACCCAGATCACAACTGAACTGATAGCTCGCACAAACTGAGAGAGCTTCTGAGAGATCTTCACAGAAGATCTAGAAGTATCAGGATAATCAGGATAATTGTAGAGATGATTCATCATAGTAGTTTATGGTTGTAAATTTTTTTGTTTTCAGTTCATGGTATATGTAGAAAGGAGCATTTTTATATTGTTTTCTGGCTATCATACATAATTCGTCGAATTTCTTAATTAGTTTATTTCTTAACTTTCTAGCGGGTTCATCTTTAGACCTTATTTTCCTCATGCAAAATCTTGAAATGCTCACCAAAATCAGGGTTATTCGTGATCAATAGTAGACAGTATGAAAGCCAAAAAATAATATAATAATCCTATTTACGAAGTATACCGAAAAGTGAAAACCAATAAAATATACAACACCCTCACCTTAAATGGTAAACCATTCCTACCAATATAGAAATTCCTCAATAACAAAGACATAAATATACTTACTGACAAAGAAACTGCAACACCCAGAAGGAGGTGTTTCAATTTTAAATTTTTTTTGTAAAACATGGACGTATAGCAAGCAGTAAATGATTAAAATTTGAATAAAAAAATCTTGAAGGTCTTTTTTTTTCATGTAAACATTTTTTGTTACTCAAATATGTAGTCGTTTTTTGCAAATTTTTTAAATTTTATAACAAACCAGCTGTTCGAGGAGATCCAAAGTCGATGTTTAGTTGTTCTCAAAATACCTAGAGCACGTGTACGCGGAATTTATCGCCAGCTAAGTGAATTTGAAAGAGGTCGAATTATTGGTCTACGAGAGACAGGGTTGTCATTTCGAGAAATCTCTAACCGTACGAACAGAAATCCAACTACTGTTTTGAGATGTTGTCAAGCTTGGTTTGATGATGCCCAAAATCGAAGAAGACGTCGAAGGGGCACAAATGAAGTTCAATATCGACGTTTAAGACTTATGGCTATTAGAGACCGATTTGCGACAACTCGATCTTTGGCTGATGAGTGGTAAGGAGAATAAGACCATCCTGTAACATGAATTCTACCAGGCTTTCATATTGGCATGTGAGCATGACTCTTTCACTAAGTGACTACTCAGCAGTCTCCACAGTCCACTCCTTGAGGTAGAAAGTGTGATAAGGATTACGCCATATCATCGCGTGAAGCGAGAACTCCTCCGAAGAGATGAACCCACCACCTTCCAGTTTGGGCCTCGGCTCGAAAGCTGAAACCATCTGACTGGTAGCAGCGAAGCACTATCTAACCTCTACTGACTCTGCAGGTGAGTACCCGAGTTGGCTTGTAACGCAACTCACCCGTCGGAAGGAATTCTTATCCAAGCACCCGAACGCAGTCCCATGAACTAAGATAATCCCAAGATTGATTACTGTAATTGATCCTGGTACGAGCACCGTCAACACGGCCTGTACGTCATGACCTACTGAACCCATGTGAGTACGCCAGTTTTAAGGGAGAAGCCCTGTGCTGCAACAGGCTCCCTGTCACTGGGTTAATCAACCGGCTCAGCCCTCCATTTCACCAGAACGGCAAAACTAGTTCCCCATTCGGAGATCTTCCACCATGCATGTCCAGTGACTGGCGCGAACGGCATTACGTTAGGCACCAAGACTTAACTCTCCATTTCGCCGGGACGAAATTAGGTTCCTAGTCAAGGCAAGCACCCCCATCACGATAAGATCTCTTGCCTGGGGGGCGAGCCGGATAAGGTCTATTGGACTGCAGCATTATCGACCCCATCTTGTGTTACCTCTGAGTGGTCTCTACAGTGGTGCAGAGAACGTCAACATTGGAATGTGGAATGGCATCAGGTAGTATTTTCTGATGAATCTCGATTCTCCTTGGCTGCAGATGATGGCCGAAAAAGGGTTAGACGACGTCGAGGAGAAAGACGTGAACCTCAGTTTGATATTGAACGTCATGTACACCGGACAGTAGGCGTTATGGAATGGGGTACTATTATACATGCAAATAGGTCACCTTTAGTCTTTATTCGAAGTAATATGACAGCGCTGCGTTACCTTCAAAAAATAGTAGAGCCATATGTTCTCCCTAGCCTTAACCGGCTTGAGAGTCCAATATTTCAGCAAGATACCTCATGTTTCCAGAATTAGTTTGAACTTTTTTGAAGCAACCCCTGTGAATCTTTTACCATGGCCGCAGAAATCTCCCGATCTTTCGCCCATATAACATGTTTGGAACATCATGGGTAGGCTTGGAAATTTACCCCAGCCCCCATGGACTTTGGCGGCTCTTGATGAATTGGGGTAAATTATTTTTCAATATTTTATTTGACTTAAATTTAAATTTCAATCAATTAGAGACAGAATTATTAAAATATTTGAGAGGTATTAGTGAAAAAAAAGTTTTTCGCTAATTTCGACGCTTAATATATATCTGTAACATCGAACACAAAATGAAACTTCATATTTTATAATGACTCGGGATCCCAGCACATTACCATGTTTTAGTCTACTCGAACAGTATGACATGTTCTGATTACATAAAAAAATATAAATTCAAGCGGGACAGTGCTGATACGTCCGATGGCGTGAGCACCCAACAATAATGTATCAAAAGATACAAAAGGCTTGAATAATTGAAATCGTATGAAACAGATGGGGATAACAACTACGGTTCCGTTCAGAAAACACATATTTTCAGTTGAATTGACTGGATATAATAGGAAATGTTATTACTGAATCATATTGAACCTATCCAGTTACGAATCAATCATACACAAATGATTTCCATATCAATTTCGGATTTTGATCAAGTATTTCGGGTTGACTGTAATTAACTTGCTGAATATTGAAACCATTTTCAATTCCACTCAACCTGGTACGTACAGGCTGTTCAAAAAGAATGGAAACCATTAATATTCATAAAATATGATTTTAAATTGATCTTACTAGCAATATGTTGGTCGGAAAGTAATTTCGTTTTTTCCCGACAGAGAATTAAATTGTATTTTTTCGAACCTACCGTCATACTTGAGTGCATAATCATTATATGTTTTAAGAGCTAATATAGCAAGGCTTATGTGTAAAAAAGTTCAATTAATTTAACGCAGTTTGAATATTGAAACAAATTAATATATGTTTATCTTCTACAGTTTTAATTTAAAAAATTTTTATTCAAAAAAAAAAAAAAAAACTTTTAGAATTAAATTAATGTCTAAAACAAGCACCGCTTATATTTAATAGACGTATATAATCTAAACTCAATATACAATGTCAAATGGAATAAATAAACCAAAAGATACACGAAAGTCCCTAAAATTAATAAATATTTAAAGGAGACAAATTTTGTTTCTGGTCTTGCTCTTAAAACGCCATTTGTACCTTGAAAACATGAACACACTTAAAGGACCTCTCAAAGAATATAATTTATTTGAAATATTTAATATATTTAAATATTCGAATAAGTAAATTCAGAAATCTCTCAAAGCATGCACTATATCTTCAAAAAACAAATATAGTTCAAAACAATTCCGTCTTCAGTCCTGAAATATATTCAAAATATCAAAATCAAAAACTAACCTGTACCAAACCACTCAACACGTGTAAATGAATAATGTTTCGAGACATAGATCATCTTTATAATTCAAGATTTATCTATGCTCTAACAGAATCAAAGAACAATGTGAGTTATTTTTAAGGTTTACCTAACTTATTGACACTGTATAATGAAATTTATTGAAGCCAAGATATAATTATATATTATATATAAAATAAAATAGAAAGGCCTTTTACTTGATAGAAGAAATATAATAAAGTTTGAATATTGAAACAAATTAATATATGTTTATCTTCTACAGTTTTAATTCAAAAAATTTTTATTCAAAAAAAAAAAAAACTTTTAGAATTAAATTAATGTCTAAAACAAGCACCGCTTATATTTAATAGACGTATATAATCTAAACTCAATATACAATGTCAAATGGAATAAATAAAGCAAAAGATACACGAAAGTCCCTAAAATTAATAAATAAATATTTAAAGGAGACAAATTTTGTTTCTGGTCTTGCTCTTAAAACGCCATTTGTACCTTGAAAACATGAACACACTTAAAGGACCTCTCAAAGAATATAATTTATTTGAAATATTTAATATATTTAAATATTCGAATAAGTAAATTCAGAAATCTCTCAAAGCATGCACTATATCTTCAAAAAACAAATATAGTTCAAAACAATTCCGTCTTCAGTCCTGAAATATATTCAAAATATCAAAATCAAAAACTAACCTGTACCAAACCACTCAACACGTGTAAATGAATAATGTTTCGAGACATAGATCATCTTTATAATTCAAGATTTATCTATGCTCTAACAGAATCAAAGAACAATGTGAGTTATTTTTAAGGTTTACCTAACTTATTGACACTGTATAATGAAATTTATTGAAGCCAAGATATAATTATATATTATATATAAAATAAAATAGAAAGGCCTTTTACTTGATAGAAGTTTTAGACATAGTTTTAGACATTAATTCAATTCTAAAAGTTTTTTTTTTGAATAAAAATTTTTTAAATTAAAACTGTAGAAGATAAACATATATTAATTTGTTTCAATATTCAAACTTTATTATATTTCTTCTATCAAGTAAAAGGCCTTTCTATTTTATTTTAATTTAACGCAGTTGTTTTTGGTTGGTGCCCTTTTAAATATGGACAGCAATAAGCAGCATTTTCGTCATATTTTACTTTTTTATTATAGAAAAGGTTAAAATGATGTTCAAGCCAGAAAGAAATTAACCGATGTGTATGGAGAAGACGTATTGACAGAACGCCAGTGCCAGAACTGGCTCGCAAAATTTCGATTAGGCAATTTTGATGTCGAAGACGTCGAACACGTGAGATCGGTAAGAGGTTAAATTTATCGAAATTAACTGTTTATGATCACTTGAAGACCTGGTTTAACCCCGAAGCTCAATATGTGGGTTCCCCGTGTTTTCAGGGAGAGATATTTGTGTCGTCGCGTCGATATCTGTGATTCGCTCAAACGTTATGACAATGATCAATTTTGGAAGCGCATTATTACTCGGGGACGAGAAATAGGTTGTATATAACAATGTCAAACGCAAGAGATCATGGAACAATAAAGATGGACTGGCTCAAAGCATTTCCAAAGGAATCGGATAACGCAACGATTAATTCGGAAGTCTACTCTCATAAGCTAGACAAACTGAATTATGCATTTCATCAGAAAAAGCCAGAATTAATCAACAGAAAAGACCAAGATAATGCGGACCTCATACAAGATTGGTCACTCGCCAAAAGCTTTTACAGTTTGGATGGGATACACTGCGACTCACACTATATTCTCCAGATCTGGTGCATTTGGATTAATATTTGTCCGGCCAGTGCAAAATTTGTTGGACGATAAAACCTTTACTTTAAATTAACAGGTCAAAAATCGCCTGGAACAGTTTTTTGCCAGCAAAGACCAAAAATTTTATGAGCGTGGAATCATACTACTACTAAAAATATGGCAAATGGTATTGGACCAGAATGGTCAATATATAATTCAATAAAATATTTATCCGTTACACAAAAATTGTCTTTCATTTTCCCAAAGAAAATACGAATTTACTTTCCGAACAACCCAATAATTCATTTTCAGAATATGAAATACAAATCGTAGAAATTGACTCAAGACACTGTTCGTCTTAATTTTCGAGTGTTTTTGGAAATTGTCATTATAAAATAGAACACTTGTTTACATTTTCTACTTTATTTTTGGTATTGACGTACGTTTCGTCTTTGCTTGAAAGACTTCATCAGAATACTGTATTCTGTATTCAAAAATACAAAACATAATTTTAAGGACTTCTCAGAAAATATATTCTATTTAAAATACTTAATATATTTAAATATTCAAATAAGTTCCTACAAAAATCTCTCAAAACATATGTAATATCTTCAAAGAACAACTAGAATTCTGATAAGGTCTTCATCGGTCCAACTTCACATTTAAAAAATAAAATTAATTAATAACAAATATAGCTCACCTCACACACCTCCTGCTATCCTCGTTTTGAACACACTTACTTTAAAATACAAGATATTCTATGTTCTTCACAAAAATCACAGAAAGCTGTAGGTTATTTTATGGTTTTCTTTAAACGACTTGATATTTCATAATGAGTTTTATTCAAACCTAAGTATAATTATATATTATATATAAAATAAAATAATGAGAGGAAGTTTTTTTACTTCATAGAAGGAATATTATAAAATTTTAATATCAAATAGTTATTTAATAATTTTAATTGACAATTTATATTTGTTGGGTTATTTATTCCATTTGATAATGTATATTGAGTTTCGATTTTATACGTCTATTGAATATAAGCTGTGCTTATAAGACATTAATTTAATTCTAAAAATTTTTCAATAGAATTTTTTTGAATTAAAATTATGGGAGAGTAACAGATTAAATCTGTTTTGATTCAAATTTAAATTTGGAACGTTGCGTATTTCTTTCCTGCGGTGGAATGTTGCTATACTTTCGATTATTTCTGAATGATAGATGGGTTGAATTAAAGGGCATTTAAGAGATTTTACTGATGTGCAACTATCCAGGTAAAAAATTATCCATTGTTTCCACTGGGCTTTCCGAAAATAGAGGGTATTCAAATTAAAGAATCGTAACTGATTGTACTCTAATTGAATCATTCCTGACTTCATGGAAATTAATTTTAATTGAATAAAATAATAAAGAAGATTTCCATGATTTACAATCAACAAAAACAAGTCTTTTGCCAACACTGCAAGTCCTTCAGGTTTACGTTTTCACAGTTAATTCAAAAGGTAAACATGAAGAAGCCACACTGTTGGCGAAACAATTGTTGTTGTTACTATGATTTTGGACTTTCATTGAATGAATGATTTCGATAATGCTGACGAAGAACCTTAAAGACAAAAAAAGGGTGACAAAAACGCGGATTGAAAATGGAAAATTATAAAAACGATTACATATGATGAATATTATAATTATTACTATGTTTAAATAAACCACTTACATTTAATAATATATAGAGTCAAAATATCCCTAATATATTCCTTAATTATTCATTATTTTTGAAACTCTGTTTATTTTTCTTATTATGTGGCATTATATAGGATGAATAATTTTTGTTGTGTTTTTCTTTGTTACGAGTACAAATGGTTAACAGTTGAAGATTAACAAGTTGGTCATTTCTGTTTTACTTTCTATACTTTAAACTCACTTTAAGTTTATTTGTTCCAGGTTTTATCTTATTTAGTCAGTTAAATTTTGATCTTGTTGATATATTTGATTCTGAATTCAATACATTTCTGAAGAGGTCTAGAGACCGAAATAGCTATAAAATATTGATGTTCTTGTTCAATTTTTTTTATTTGATAGTTCATTTTGAGAATTTTATATAATTTTGGAATACTGGATTTTCTTTTATTTGTATGTTAAGGTACATGCTTATATAGTTTTGTTAATACATTTGTAGTAAAACGTTTCATGTCGGGGTGTAAAAAGATTTTTCCGAGACATTGGAAAACAATTTTTATTGATTATATATAAGGATATCAGTTTGATAGTTTTTGTATATAGTTTCAATATACATTCTGTCAAGAAAGTACCGGGAATTATCTATTTAAATCTGGCGGGACAATGAGGCAGGTAAAAAATTTTTTTCCTAGTTTGGTACCACTGTCCTTAATTACTATGCCAAGCTTGAGCGGAATCTGTCAACTAGTGTGTTTGAAACAGCTGATTAAGTCAGTCGATGTCAGAGTGCGTGCCGATTTTTACTATGGGTGATTACGTTGAGCAAAGAATTTGTTTAAAGTTTTGTGTTGCAAATGAATTTTCGTGTGCCGATGCATTGAAAATGTTGCAAAAGGCCTTTGGTGATAATGCTCTATCGAAAACTCGTGCATATCAGTGGTACAGAGCCTTCAAGGACGGTCGTGAAGTGGTCGAAGACTTGCCTTGTTCCGGACGTCCATGACGTCGATAAAATTAAGGAAAGGGTGCTGGAAAACCGTCGTACCAGCTTGAGAGAGATAGCACATGATCTTAAGATATCCCACGAGTCCGCACGTATGATTTTGATTGATATTTTGGGCATGAGAAAGGTGGCCGCACGACTCGTACCGAAAGACCTGGATTTTCTTCAAAAACGTCATCGCGAACAGGTTGCTTCAGACATGCTGGATCGCTGTAATTCCGATTCTACATTCATGGAACGCATTATAACTGGTGATGAGACCTGGATCTACGAGTATGATATGCAAACAAGCCAGCAATCATCGGAATGGGTGGCAAAAAATGAGCCGAAACCGAAAAAACCACACCAAAGCCGCTCGAAAATGAAGGTGATGCTCATTGTTTTCTTCGATATCCGTGGCGTGGTGCACTACGAATTCGTTCCAGAGGGTCAGACGGTAAACAAGGAGTATTACCTAGGCGTTATGAAACGTTTGCGTGAGCGTATCCGTAAGAAGCGGCCAAATTTGTGGGCGAACAACTCATGGATTTTGCATGACGATAAAGCGCCTTCTCACCGAGCTACGATTGTGACTGACTTTCTCGCCAAAAACTCAACAAACGTGCTTCAGCAACCACCGTATTCGCCGGATTTGGCTCCCTGCGACTTTTTCCTCTTCCCAAAACTAAAATTGCCCCTTCGTGGCACCCTTATTGAGTCGATTGAAGCCATAAAACAAAATTCGGCGCGAGAGCTAAAGTCCATCCCGGAAAGCGCCTATAAAAAATGTTTCGATAATTGGAAGTGCCGTTGGCATAGATGTATTGGAGCAAATGGAGCCTATTTTGAAGGCGACCCAATAAATTTTGACGATTAAATGTAAAAATGTTGTTTTAATTGAAAATTCCCGGTACTTTCTTGACAGAGTAGTACCGGGAACTTTCAAGAAAGTACCGGGAACTTTCAATTCCCGGTACTTCCTTTTTTCAATTCCCGGTGCTTCTGCGGCAGTGTCGACAGGCAGTGCGTATTTACAATATGCTTCAACACTTCTCTCGCGATCAACTTTCGGCAATGGCGGACGACGAAATTGCAGTTACAGCGTTTTGTCTCGTCAATTTGTATAAATATGTAAGTGTCTTTAAAGCTAACGAGGAATCCAAAAAACCTTTCCATGATAAAGAACGCAAACCAAATTGGTTGGTCCACAAAATCTGCCCCTAATGCGGATTTAAAATAGTTCCGTTTCTTTTGAGAAGAGGCCTGAATGTAGACATAAGTGATTCTTTTCAAATTTGAACGTCAAAACAGATTTATTATGTTAGCCTCCTAGAATTTTAATTTCAAAAAATTTTATTCGTAAACTTTTAGCGTTAAATCAATGTCTTATAAGCACTGCTCATATTTAATAGACATATAAAATTGAAACACATTATATAATATCAAATGGAATGAAAAAAAACCAAACAAATATAAATTTTCAATTAAAATTAATAAATAAATATTTGAAGGAGACAAAATTTTGTTTCTGGTCTTATATTCATGAAAACTAAATCTTTTATTATATATTTGATTGATTCGGTCTTTACTTGGTGGAAACTCATTTTAATTAAAAAATGTATATGAGACAGTAATTTATTTCCACAAAAATATTTTTGTGGAAATAAATTACTGTCTCATATACATTTTTTTAATTAAATCTTTCATGAATAAGTTACTTCAAAACTCTCTCAAGACATGAAGCACATCCTCAAAAAACAATAAGAATTTAAATAAGGTCTTTTTCAGCCCAACGTCACAATTGAAAAATAAAATCAATTAACAATAAATAACTTACCCCTGAGATCTCATGGTATCCATGTTTGAACAAACCGTAAAATGAGACACCTTTAATATCCAAGGTCTCTCATTTTAGTGTTTGTTCAAACAAAGACACCACGAGGTCTTAGGGGTAAGTTATTTATTGTTAATTGATTTTATTTTTTAAATTTGAGTTGGACTGAAGAAGACCTTATTTGAATACTAATTGTTTTTTGAGAATGTGCTACATGTTTTGAGAGATTTATGAAGTAACCCATTTGAATATATTGAATATTTCAAATAAATTAGTTTTGGAGAAGTTCTTAAAATTATGTTTTGTATTTTAGAAAAAGATTTAATTTTCATAAATATAAGATCAGGAACAAAATTTTGTGTCCTTCAAATATTTATTTATTTAATATTATATAATGAGTTTCGATTTTATATGTTTATTAAATACAAGAAGTGCTTATAAGACATTAATTTAATTATAAAAGTTTCTTGAATAAATTTTTTGAAATTAAAATTATAGGAGGCTAACAGAATAAATCTTTTTTGATATTCAAATTTTGTAATAACCCTTCTATCAAGTAAAAAACCTCTTCTTGTTATTTGATTTTTTTTCAATTGGAAATGGAATTTACCCCATAACTAATTCTTCTCCAAGCATCATGCGCTTGAACTTGTGATATTAATTTTTGCAGTACTAAATTTCCCTTTCAGTCCCAAGAAATTCTAAGAAAGTTATTATTTTCTCGTTACTCCACACCGTTAGCATTTGAGAAGCCATGTTTCATCGAATAACTGACAATAATAACAACGTAGGTATTCAGATTCATTTTCGGACGACCTACCTAGGCTGAATGTGATCACATATTGGCGCTCCCACTGCCGGCTCTTTGACTTCCGCACGAAAGCGCTAAAATAGCTCAATTAAACTCAGCCTTAGGAAGCAGGGAAGTGAGCAAGGAATTAGGAATAGTAAGAATGTAATCAATTTATGGTTTATTCCTACACTTTCCAACAGATAAAATACTTTATACCAATAAAACAATAGATTTCATCGGAAATAAACCTTTCAAAGAACACGAAAAGATCCTACAGAAGCATTCAATAAAAAATCAAAACTATATTTAAACAATCTGATAGCATTATTACCCAAAATGACATATTTAATCTTTCAACTATGAATCCCCAGGTACCACAATTGTATTCCCTGATAAAACTCCAGAAAATACATTACCCGATAAGACCAGTAGTTTCATATTATACAGCTATAGCATAAAATCTTTCTAAATTCCTTATAAATATTATCAGATTTATCTGTAAATTTCAACAAATACTATCAAAAATTCATTAACACTATTTGACAAAATTAAAAACATGGAAATATCAACCAATACAAAACTAAATTAATTCGGCTTATTTGTACCAAAAATCATTAATAACGAGTATGGGGTTGTATTATAGAAAGTTCTACTAATCGAGACAGTGTAACATACATCTGTATAACAAATCTATACTCAAACAAACTCGACAAGGTTTTGTAGATCACAGGGGCAAATAACAGACATGCGCACGTTTTAAACTGATTGCACTGACGAAAACCAATCAGTTCGAAACGTTGCATGTCTGCAATTGGCCTCTGTGATCTACAAAACCTTGTCGAGTTTGTTTGACTATAGAATTGTTGTAGAGATGTATGTTACACTGTCTCGATTTCTCGAACTTTCTATTACCATAGCTCATACTCCTTATTAACAATACAAAACTTGTCTCATTTAATGTTGTAAATTTGTTTCCTAGTGTATCATCTAAAAACGTAATAACTCGTTTTGAAGAAATACTATTTAAAAACAAAGTGCATTGTTTAATAACACCAGATATTTTTAATTCACTAAAAAATTGTCTCAATCAAATTTATTTCAATTTTCATGGAGATATATACAGTAGTACAGAGTGTTTAATTATGGTTTGCCCCTTGTGCCCTCTTGTAGAGCAAATTTTCATGGATAGTTTACGAAAAACAATTCACGAAAATAATAGAAGTATCGTTATCAAGATCGATTATTGGTACAGACATGTAGATGACATCATTTTTTGCATTAAAGGTACCAGTAGACAACTTGAAAGCTTTCTTCATTACTTGAATTCATTAAATAAAAATATTGGGTTTATAATGCGAGTAAACAATGATAACTCATTGAATTATTTAGATTTAACAATAATTAGAGTTAATGATGAACATAATTTTTTATTTTTGATAAACCTTCTCATACAGATATAACAATTCCCATAAACTCTTTGCATCCAATACAACACAAATTATCAGCATTTCATAGCATGACACATAGGGTATCAACAATTCCTTTATCCCCAAAAGAATTTAATCACGAATTAAATATAATTAAACAAATAGTACCTTATAATGGGTATTCGTCTTCATTAATAGACAATATGATAGCCAAAAAGCAATATCAAAATGCTGTTAAAGAGATATACCTCATGCGAAAATCCGGGGAAAGAATATCTCTCACTTACGATGGAAAACCATCATTAAAAATGAATGAAGAAATTATTTTCTTTGAAATTAAAATGAAATGATTTACAGAAATAAGCTATTTTCTACTTGTGGTAAGTTTGTTCATGTATTAAAAATGTTCCTTTTATGTTGGCTCTGCTCTATTTCAGGAATTTGTTCGGGTTTTTGGAGAATGTTTCTGGACTTTTCTGGTTTTCCAGCCTACTTCATTTATTTCTACTTTTGGATTTAAATTATTGCATACTTGATTTATATGTGAGATATTTCTAATTAAAACACTCAGTTAACCTGTTTCTTGATTACATTTCCATTCACAATAATAATGTTAATTTCTATTTAGGTTTTGGAACTGGATTATTGAAGAGAGAAAATCTTTAATCACAGCGACGTGTATGTGCTATGGAGTATTTCATACTGATTGGCATTTCCTCTGCTTCGTTCTTTTATAGTTTTCTCGAAAAATTGAATTCCAAAGCGTACTAGCTTTCGTCAAAATTATTGAAAAAACATGATTTCGATGATTTTACAAAATTTACAGTGTTTCTTTGTTTGAAACAATTCTAGATAATTAACCCAAATTTTTGTCAACATTTTTATATTAGTTTCATGTTAAATAGAGCAGTTAACGCCTTGATTTTCATCCGTAAAGTATTTCAAGTGTCAACATTTACCTAAGTTTATCTTCTTATGCTTATACTTATAAATAACTTTAAAGTACTCCAATTACCTATGAAATCGATTACATCGCTGAAGCTTATATACTATTACAAGTTTATCCATGCATAAACATCTTCAAGGATATTTCTTACATAGTTATTTTCCAAATTATTGACGAAGACATTATGTTTCATTCAATTAATTGATTTTCGATTAATTTTTCCGTATTTACACTATTTTGGTTAGTTAGATTTGATTCAACTTGTTCTTTGTCGATAATTTAACCTAAGTTTATATATAATTCATGATAGTAACAAATCTTTTCAACAATTTCTTTAACAATTTCAAACTAGATATGTAAATTCAAATTACTTCTATTTATTACAACTTTGGTTATCGTCAGATTGAAGAATTGTGAATTGAATACTCCCTATGAATTTCATTTAAAAATTTTCAACAAGATTTCGGATTTTTGATAATCGCTTGAAGAATTTTCAATCGACACTTCTCAACTTTGGCTTGTGAATTTTTTTTTAATTGAATGTATTATTCAATCACATTTGGTCTGACTACACTCTAACGAGTCAACTTATATACATCGGTGAATGATTTTCTTAACAAATATTTGTATGATTATTAATTTTTTTTAACTGTAAATATCATAACAATATATATATATATATATATATATATATATATGATTAGTATTGAAATCAGTATTTTTTTGGCGCTGGACAAATATTTTCCACCAAATTATATATTAATATTTATATATATATATATATATATATATATATGTATATATATATATATATATATATATTATAATAATATATAAATTTGTGGAAAATATATATGTATATATATATATATATATATATATATGTGTATATATATATATATATGTATATATATATATATATATATATATATATATATATTATAATAATATATAAATTTGTCGAAAATATATATGTATATATATATATATAAATATATATATATATATATATATATGTATATATCAATTGAACGTTTTCATTATATAGTGTAAAAATCTTCACAAATTTTTGGATGTAAATTTTGATCATTTGAATTCTTTATTAACCTTATATATAATATTTACTCAATCAATTTATCCTTATTTATTTAATACTTCCATCATGGCATAATAATAATCTGGATTAATGAAGGAATTAATGTAGATATTATCAGCAAAGGAATTTGTTAAATTATTTCACTGTGATTTAGGGATCTTCAGCCAACTCCATTCGGATATGAATATTTCAATTATTGATCTACTAGGCTGAGTTTTTGAAATTATATAATACAAACAAACATATATCAAATATTGAAGGTGAAATCACAAAGTAATAATTTTTTCGTGGAGAAAATGTCGACAACATGTTATAAGATACATTTCGAACTGTAAACGTATAGAACACTTCTCTTCAGAACATTTGTTTTTCTAAACCAATAAATCTATGACACATAAATTTCAAATTATTATTCAACAGTAGAAATTTACTCTGAAGTGATAGATATTTCCATTTAAAGCTTGTTATGAATTTATACTAGTTGAAGGTTGTTCACAATTAATAAATTTAGAAATTTGAAATGGAGATCTCATTAACATAAAACTAGTTTATTCTCCCCATACGGCATCATAACCAGAATATTTTAGATTTCACGACGGGAATAGAAGAAATTTCATTACGCATTCATACACCTTCTAGTAAAGTTAACGAGTTCAACTCACGCAAATTCATATAATAAATTAATACCTCTGAGGTATTCCAAATATAAAATAACTCTTTCCTTGTTATAACGGGAACTGCGTAAACAGTGATGATAGTATCTAATTTAAATACCACCATTCATGAAAAAACACATGAGATAACAAAATTGCTGAATTTTACTTGAAATTGGATGAGGGTTGTAATTAATTGAACAGACTAGCTAACCCGATTAGATTTATGAATTTTAGGTGAAATTATGTACGTTATATATCTAATTTGCCTTTCATAATGACACAAGAGAAACATATATTCAGAATGGAATAAAATGAGAAATTACTTTTTTATCACCTATTATTTGCTGAATATAGAGTGACTTTTTTTTATTGATAAAAGAGGTAAGAAATTTTATGTGAGGCTGCGAAAGCTGTTTTTATGTTAGCTTTAAGAACATTTCAGCTATTTTTTGCGAGATGGGTTCGAAAGATGTTAGCTTCACAAATTTGTTTCATCATACTCCATTGTGGAAGTTGGGTATATTTTTTCAGAATGAGTTGCTTCTTTTATTAGAGAACTTATGGTTTTTGTTTAGAATTTATTGTTTGTGGCTATTTGTTTGATTGTATTCAGTTTCTTCTTAAACTTAATAGTATTTAAGGGAATTTAAAATACTTTGTGTATCATTGATCTGTAAGCAGCGAGTTCAGATGGTTTGAAAAATTGGGTATTGTTTTATCTATCGTTATGAGTAACCTGAATGTATCAAAGGAAATTTCATCATTATTCTAAATTGAAATTACGTCTAGAAATTTTAATTCATTACCACATTGTCATTTCATAGTGAATTTGACCTAATTGTGCAAACCATTATGTAAGCCGATATATCGTCTACATATCTGTACCAAAAAATTATATGCTTGGCATGTGCGCAATTTAGGACTTTCATTTCGTAAAAGGACATAAAGATCATTGTACAAGAACATAAAGATTTCAGCGAGAAGAAGGCTGAGAGGTGAAGTCATGGCAAGTGCATCTTATGCTATGGGAAGTATGAATGAAATTTTCAATTCACAGATTAAGAGTGGCACCGCACCTGATTTACACTAGAACATGAAATTCAACCAAAAATGGTAGAATAGTGAGATATTAAAAAGTTTTCACCACCGAAGGATTTCACATAGTGAAGGCAATTCCATTAAAAACAAACGGGTGACCGGGAAAACAATTTTCGATAGCTTACAGAGTATGTCACGATGTACACCCACTGTACCCGCCTATGCTTACACAAAATGCAGACTCTGTGGTTCCTTAATTTTGCATGCTATGACAATAACAAACATGGACACACGGTGTGGCACTTTATTATTTCAAACTGGCAGAGGCAGAAGTTCCTTTTGAAAAACGTCCTGAGTAATGATAACCATACCTCCTTGAGATAGCCTTACATATAATAGTTTCCCTTGGTAGCTCTTGGTGAGTGAAATCTCGTATATGAAATAAAATAAGAATAGGTTTTTTACTTGATAGAAGGAATATTACAAAATTTGAATAAGAAAACAGATTTAATCTGTTAGTCTCCTATAATTTTAATTAAAAAAAATTCATTCAAAATTTTTAGAATTGAAGTATCGTTTTATAAGCACAGCTTATATTTGAGACGTATAAAATGAAAACTCTATATACAATATCAAATGGAATAAATCAACCAACAAATATAAATTGTCAATTGAAATTAATTGAATAAATTTTGAATGGAACAAAATTTCGTTTCTGATCTTACAATCATGAAAACTCCTTTTCAAAATTACGAAACATAATTTTAGGAATTCTTAGAGAGTATAATTTATTCAAAATTTTTAATATATTCAAATATTTAAATGAGTTACTTCAAAAATCTCTCAAAACATGTACTACATCTTCAAAAAACAATGAGAATTCCAGTCAGGTCTTTATCAGTCAAACTTCACATTTAAAAAAATAAATACAACTTACAATAAATACAACTTACCTACAGATTTCTTGTTATCTTCGTTTGAACACCAACTTTATAATACAAGATATTCTACGTTCATCACAAAAATCACAGAAAGCTGCAAGGTACTATATTGTTTTTTAACCCCTGACATTCCATAATGACTTTTATTCAAACCTATAATAATATAATTATATCTTTTATATGGAATAAAATAAAAATAGGTTTTTACTTGATAGAAGGAGTATTACAAAATTTGAATATATAAAACGGATTTAATCTGTTAGTATCCTATAATTTTAATTGAAAAAAAAATTTATTCTAAATTTTTAAAATTGAAGTAATGTCTTATAAGCACAGCTTATATTTGATAGAAGTATTTAATATAAGCTGTGCTTATAAGACATATTTGAAATAACCTTATTTCAAATTATTTGAATGTTGTGCTAGACGGCAGTGTTTTTGTATATAATTGAAGCGTTAGAATCCTCATGAATTACCTATCTATATCGTATACTTTTTGTCGGTGGTTGTACTCATTAATAATGGTTACTCATTCGTGATGTTCATTTTATTCGCGGTGCCTGCTATACAACGGCTTTGCATGTACTATTGTGTGGTCCGCAGTTACCTATCCCTTTGTTTTTCCTACCAATATTTATTAATAGAATATTCGTTTATACCCATGGTGTTGTTAGATTCACTCTGTATCTTCACGAACCAATGGAGTAGAGCAACTGTAACATCAGGCTGATAAATGTTAGTTTCGATGTTTTGAATATTTGAACTTCCTGGTACTGTTTCTTAGGGCTTGTTTATTTGTAATTTGCGTTGTCTTGACAATGAAACGTCCTTCTTTTCCTACATAAGATGATCACAATGAAAAGGTGAGAGTTTTCAGAAATTCTCTATAGTACAGAATAGAACAATAAAAAGACACAAAACTGTCAACGAAATATAGTAACTTATAACTAAATCAAGGGCTATATCAAGAATTCGCTAGCCAATAAGTCACATATTGGCAATATTATATTTTCATAGCTCCCCTAGCTTCAAAATGCAGAGAAGCTATGGGAGTTCATTTTGAAAATATTGTGCGAAATGACCGGTTCGTGTTGATCATTATACAATTCTCACGTAATAACCAAGCTTATTTTCCTTTTCTAGTTATTCTTTACAAAAAAATAAGAAAAATAAGTAATTAGTGAATTCGACCCTTCAACGCTATTTATTTCAGTATATTCATATAAACGTCCTTTTCTTACATTAGATGATCACAATGAAAGGGTGAGAGTTTTAAGAAATTCTCTATGGTACAGAATAGAACAATAAAAAGACAGAAAACTGTTAACGAAACATAGTAACTTATAACTAAATCATTTCAACGTATTTTTATACAACCTAAATTTTAGAAAGGAAAGATTTTCAGGTGGAGCTTCATCCTCATATATAGTGCCAACTATAAACCTTAAGTATCCGCTAACAAATTGACCATTCAAAATAGCACAGTCCTCGAAAGCATTCATAAGAAATTTAATCTGTTATGTTGGTCAATAAAAGAGGAAAACGAACGCAGGAGGCCGTAAGGATGATTGTAAAACTTAGGGCACAAGTTTCCTCACAAAATAAAACCGAAATATATCTGCCAGATTCTTCAGACTTGGTCGAAGTTTCTACTAGGACTTCCAAACTATCCGGAATTTGTTCGAAGTATTTTCATTTGATGTTTTATTCACTGCTGGTCGGAATTCATATTGGTCTTGGGATCCAGATTTATGTGAGGGAAGAGAGTTACAGGGGAAAAGTTAGCATTGTTTGCTCTAAAGATTTGTTTCCTGAAAAGAGTAGATTTAATCCTTGCGAACACCGCTTTAGAATTAAGAGATAAATAATATACAAATCACATTCGCATGCGAAATAATAAGATTAAACATCTTTGTTGCTACAAAAGGTGGAAATTGAAACAAGTTCCATGAAATAACCACGTTTTACTACCAAAACTTTAAAATTTACACATCTTGTATAACTGCACTTTCGAGAAATCACTCATCCTCAGATAACTGAAAACTTAGCAAAATATACAGAGCATTTAAAGTAGGTAAGTTCAAGGTTACAGGTACAGAAAATTATAACAAGAATGTAAGTGTTATAAAATGTCGACACATCGAAGAGTAATAGTTAACATATGTAATCTGAATATAATCTGACCAAATAAGGACTGCCTTATGGTGTATATTGATCAACGACGTAGATCCTTTAAGAAAATAATTTATGAACACCAGAGAAGTTAAACGTCAAACATCTATCACTCAACATATGTCAGTTATTTGAAAGACTTTGGATATGCTTTCAACAATCATTATGAAATTATTCATAATGAAACAACAAGTACCAGAATCATACTCTTGGAAGCGGTAGATTATAGTAGATACAAGAACAAAATTTGAATATCAAAGCAGATTTAATCTGTTAGTCTTCTACAATTTTAATTTCAAAAAAATTTGTATTCAAAAAACTTTTATAATTAAATTAATGTCTACAATAAGCACCGCTTATATTTAATAGACGTATATGATCAAAACTCAATATATAATGTCAAATGGAATAAATAAACCAACAGATATAAAAAAAGTCATTAAAATCAATAAATAAATATTTAAAGGATACAAAATTTTGTTTCTGATCTTACTATTATGAACACCAATTCCCTTTCAAAAACATGAACATAACTTAAAGACTTCTCAAAAAATATAATTTATTTGAAATATTCAATATATTTAAATATTCAAATAAGTTAACTCAAAAATCTCTCAAAACATGCACTATATGTTCAAAAAACAATTAGAATTCTGATTATCTCTTCATCGGCCCTAAATTTTGGAAAGGAATTGGTGTTCATAATGGTAAGATCAGAAACAAAACTTTCGTCTTCTTTAAATATTTATTTAAATTTAATGATTTTTATTTATTAATTTTAATGACTTTTTTTATATCTGTTGGTTTATTTATTCCATATGATATTGTATATTGAGTTTTGATTGTATGCGTCTATTAAATATAAGCGGTGCTTATTGTAGACAATAATTTAATTCTAAGAGTTTTTTGAATAAAATATTTTTGAAATTAAAATTGTAGAAGACTAACAGATTAAATCTGTTTTGATATTCAAATTTTGTTATATTTCTTCTATCAAGTAAAAAGCCTTTTTCTATTTTATTAGATACAAGAACCTTTAAATTCTTCTCAACGACCAAACACATGTAGCCAGATTACCCTTGTTGAACATTTTAACTTAGTGAGAGATAATTTGCCCGATCGTATTTTATGGTTATTTGTATCCCTTTTCCGCTTTTTTTTCTTTATCGGTGTTTCTGAAAGTTGGTGGTTATTTACTTTTTTTTCGCGTATGTTTTCTTATCTACATTTCCAAAAATTCGTAGTTATTAGTATTGCAAATTTTTCTCTCAATTTTTTTCGTGTTATAGCTATATGGGTAGTGAAGGTGTAATTTTCAGAGTAAGTTCAAAATATAAACCACATTGTTGGCGAAACAATTGTTGTGATTTGATAAATTTTGGAAATACTCTTTATCATTTCATTTAAATATTGTCTTCACTATTCATTGAAAAAGAACCAATCTCAAACATATATTATTTTTATTATTATTATCCTGATACTCCTGGATCTTCTGTGAAGATCCTTCAGAAGCTTTTTTCAGCTTGTGCGAGTTAGGAGATCAATAGTGTTCTGAGTAGGCTTTGTTACTGTGATCTTGCGCCACTTTATGTCACAGCATTGTTAATTTTTGACCCAACAGTGAAATGATAGCGGACAGCCGTTCAGCTATAAAATTTATTTCCCATCTGAACAGGATTTGAACCCGCAACCTTCCTAGGTTCCTAGGGTTACGAGCCCTAAGCTCTACGATTGAACTGTCGGTCTATCTAAATTAGTAGTTTATGAGTACATTCAGTAACAAATCTACAGTGTTTGCAAATTGGTTCCAAAAATTTAAGGAGCTGATTTTCAGTAGAAATTGACGGGGTCTTCCATACACTTTCCACATAAATTCATAAAACTTCCTGAAAAAAATAGGCAACTATCAAATATAGTTGAAATGTCATTTCGAGATAGAACTCAGCGTAGTTTTTAACCCACTTCCAGGAATGCCACATATGCATATCTGGCATTTCATCATTTGTATAATTTGCCATTGAATCTCAACAATGATAAAATTTGTCATTATTACTATATGTAACAACTGCCCACTTGAATTTATGAACTATTTGCAATTCTCTATTTGTTATAAACAAGCTAACATTTTTGGGAGAAAAATCAAGACATCTACAAGTTACATATTAGTTTTTTAAATTTAAATATTGTAGGAAATGATTTTTCACCCCCATAGTGATCAAATTGCAGAATTGAAAAATCAGGAAAAAAGTGATATCTCATTTGCATTTGATATCTCTATATTTTAATATTGTTCCATATAGGAGACATTAAAAAAAGATTTTTTATCGAATTCAAAGGACATTTATTTAATTGGAATAGAAAGATCTTGGAACAAAAAAACATATGAATTATCCCATTGATATTTGCCTAAGATCAATTTAAACATTTTCGCATCAATTCAGAAAAACCCTATGTAGGTCAGATAGGACATTTATTCAAAATTAATGTCGAAAAAATTTAAATAACATGAATTTTACGGTAAATAAGCAATTTTCCAGATTTGCAACCCATTGTCTAGAAAATGGTCACCCTTTTACCATTACAAAAATTGAATAGAGAAAGCTATTTTTGGTCTGTTGAAATTATGTACCATATATCATTTATAACACACAAAATATTTTTTCTGTTTATAATTTTTAATTTAAAATTTTACACGAAAATGCGTATTATCATTTTTTTTAAGTACTGAAATTCAGATCGATCGGAGGGAATGAAGAAAATGAAGAAAAAACAGCTCAACTGAGATATTCAGTCTCCGAATCCAACCGGACAGTTTTCAGTCTGTTTCTTCTTTCCGCTCGAGAGTAATTGCATTTAAGGTAGTACTTTTCTTATTTCTAATCATACCATTGCCACGAAATTCTGCATAAACATGGGTATTATTGCTGTACTTCTTCTTCTTCTTCTTCTTCTTCTACTTATATTAGGCCCTAGGCCTGTTCTTCACGATTTTTTTTTCATCCTCTCGTTTAGTTCTGCAGCCGTATTTGTGATGTGGACTGCCAACTGTCTCGCCATCTTTTGAAGGGACGTCCTGGTGGTCTTTTTCCAGTTGGTTTCAAATCCCTCGCTATTCGGGCTAATCTTTGAGGGCTCATTCTGCTTACATGCTGATTCCACTCTCTTCTCCTCTGTCTTCCCCATCGCACAACATCCTGAACCTTACATCGCTCTCTTATTTGACTGTTTGGTATTCTGTCCAGTAATGTTTTCCCAGCTATTGCTCTTAACGTTTTCATTTCCGTGGTCCTTAGAATCCTCTTCGTCTCCGCTGTATCGGCTCTCGTCTCGATAGAATATGTCATAATAGGCCTAACACATGACTTATATATGCGGATTTTCCCGTCCAATCTCAGATCTTTATTCTTCCAAATGACATCCCGTAAGCATCCCGATATATGAGCTGCTTTGTTGGCTTGTTTGCGTACAGTTGTTTTCAGGTCTCCGCAACTAGAAACTTCCACCCCAAGGTATTCGAACTTCGAAACTTGTTCGATTATTTCATTTTTTATTACAATTTTACATCTTATGGTTTCCCTTGCGACAACTAAAGATTTGGTTTTAGCTGTTGATATGCTCATATTGTACTCTCTTGCTGCTAGTTCGAATGCATGTGCCATTCTCTGTAGGTCGTCTTCGTTGTCCGAAATCAATATTGCGTCGTCTGCATAACACACAATTCTTATCTGTTTCGTAGAAAGCCTGTATCCCTGTCCTGCATTTCTTACTTTCTCCACAATTTTGTCCATTATTATGCTAAAAAGTAGAGGGCTCAGACTGTCTCCTTGGCGAATACCAGATGTTACATTCACCTCTGCTGTGAGTTCATTGTTTATCTTGATTTTAGTTTTGTTGTTAGGTTAGATTAGGTTAGGTTAGGTTTATAACAAAATTTGAATATCAAAACAGATTTAATCTGTTAGTCTTCTACAATTTTAATTTCAAAAATATTTTATTCAAAAAACTTGTAGAATTAAATTATTGTTTATCTTGATTTTAGTTTTGTTGTTAGTATTGAGATCTCTAATAAGCCTTACTATACTGCTGGGTTGATTTTGTTTTTTCAGCAGTTTCAACACATCTTTCAGTCGGACGCGATCAAAGGCTTTAGCAAGGTCTAAAAAGCACATGTAAACAGGTTTGTTGAACTCAGTAGCCTTTTCTGCGATTTGCCTTACCATGAAAATTGCATCTGTTGTTGACCTATTCTTTCAAAACCCCTGTTGCTCTTCACTAATCGAATATCCTTCACTAATCTTATTGGCCAAAATCTTAATTAGCAGCTTGAGCGATGTGTTCAGCAATGTGATGGTACGGTAGTTATCAGGATCCTGTACTTCTAAATTACGAACTATTCTCACGATCTTCTAAAAAAAAGTTTTCAACATGGTCTACTCACTCAATTTTGAAAGCTACCCAGAGCATTAGAAATTAGATTCATTTGGAAAAAACTTTTCCGAATCGGTTTTAGAATAGTTTCCAAGAGAAGAAATCGAGAAATTTTCATCATACTTGCTGTGATAAACTTTTTTACTTGTGAACGGATGATATAAATGATATGGGCGACTATTTGTTGATCATGTTACCTTATACCAAGACCAAAAGAAGAAGGTATTTTGTAGTAATAGAATATATAGGAGTTTATCAAAAACGTGCAATATAGAGACTCTCGAATTTGAATACTCGGCGTTTTTTCTGTAAAAGTGAGAACGGCAAAGCACGTCAAAAATTCATTGGTACTCAAAATTTTGGCAGAATTCCAGAAAAAATGGCAAATTTTCTAGATTATCCCAATGCAAAGGAGAATATTGAATACTGCTTTCGCAGAACTCCGTCTACGTTGCTGGTGCATTCTGGTAGGGATATAATGTGGAAGTATTCTGCGGGCAAAAGGGCTATATCAGGAATTCGCTAGCCAATAAGTCACATATTGGAAATATTATATTTTCAGGCGAGGTTCAAAATGCAGAGAAGCTAGGGGTGTCCATTTCGAAAAAATTGTGTGATTTCACGTAATAAACAAGCTCATTTTCCCTTTCTGGTTATTCTTATAATAAGGAACTTCAAAGCTATTTATTTCAGTATATTCATATCAACTGAATTTTTCGGTTCTCGGTAACTGTTTAAACTATTGATAGGAATTGCTCTGTGAAGGACCATACTTTGTCAGCAACGTGTAATAAACTGCTACAATGAACTTTCATACAATTATTCGAAGTTTCAATATAAAGTACACTAGCAGGAGACATATATGTACTCTGTTACCTCTGAAGCTATACTGTCCATTAGCAAAACTTGTTTTTCTATTTCGAGTACGATTATTGAATTTTACATTATGAATCGAACACAGACAGCACTGCGTTTGCAACTCACTTCATGAAAGAAAACGAAAAAAACGATAGTTTTGCTAGCAAGATCAATACCTGTAGATTGCATAGTTTGAAGTCAATTATTTCTCTCGGCTCATTACAAGGGATTTTTGATACAGTTGATGAAATAGAATTACGAAGTGGTGAATACGAGAGTTCCTGCCTTATTTATAGATGAATCATATGATCCAAATTTGAGCTGACTTCATTGAACTTTAAAAAAAATATTTGAGTTCAATGTTTTGGTACATTTCGTTAAATTAGTCTACATATCCAAAGGAAAGTGCATAGGACCCTAATGTGGAGGTTATTCTGACTCACCTATATGCCACTTAACCTCGAACCAAGTTAGTTTTTCTTTTCATGAAATAGCCCCTATTTTTACTCTTCAATTATTTGGAATATAGCCATTATGAATTGCGGTAGTTTGATAACCGTTATACATTCTGTCAAGAAAGTACCGGGAATTATCGATTTAAATCTGGCGGGGCAATGAGGCAGGTAATTTTTTTTTTCCTAGGTTGGTACCACTGTCCTTAATTACTATGCCAAGCTTGAGCGGGATCTGTCAACTAGTGTGTTTGCAACAGCTGATTAAGTCAGTCGATGTCAGAGTGCGTGCCGATGTTTACTATGGGTGATTACGTTGAGCAAAGAATTTGTTTAAAGTTTTGTGTTGCAAATGAATTTTCGTATGCCGATGCATTGAAAATGTTGCAAAAGGCCTTTGGTGATAATGCTCTATCGAAAACTCGTGCATATCAGTGGTACAGAGCCTTCAAGGACGGTCGTGAAGTGGTCGCCCATCGACGGCTTCGATCGAAGATAACGTCGATAAAATTAAGGAAAGGGTGCTGGAAAACCGTCGTACCAGCTTGAGAGAGATAGCACATGATCTTAAGATATCCCACGTACGCACGTACGATTTTGATTGATATTTTGGGCATGAGAAAGGTGGCCGCACGACTCGTACCGAAAGACCTGAATTTTCTTCAAAAACGTCATCGCGAACAGGTTGCTTCAGACATGCTGGATCGCTGTAATTCCGATTCTACATTCATGGAACGCATTATAACTGGTGATGAGACCTGGGTCTACGAGTACGATATGCAAACAAGCCAGCAATCATCGGAATGGGTGGCAAAAAATGAGCCGAAACCGAAAAAACCACGCCAAAGCCGCTCGAAAATTAAGGTGATGCTCATTGTTTTCTTCGATATCCGTGGCGTGGTGCACTAAGAATTCGTTCCAGAGGGTCAGACGGTAAACAAGGAGTATTACCTAGGCGTTATGAAACGTTTGCGTGAGCGTATCCGTAAGAAGCGGCCAAATTTGTGGGCGAAAAACTCATGGATTTTGCATGACGATAACGCGCCTTCTCACCGAGCTACGATTGTGACTGACTTTCTCGCCAAAAACTCAACAACGTGCTTCAGCAACCACCGTATTCGCCGGATTTGGCTCCCTGCAACTTTTTTCTCTTTCCAAAACTAAAATTGCCCCTTCGTGGCACCCGTTTTGAGTCGATTGAAGCCATAAAACAAAATTCGGTGCGAGAGCTGAAGTCCATCCCGGAAAGCGCCTATAAAAAATTTTTCGATAATTGGAAGTGCCGTTGGCATAGATGTATAGGAGCGAATGGAGCCTATTTCGAAGGCGACCCAATAAATTTTGACGATTAAATGTAAAAATGTTGTTTTAATTGAAAATTCCCGGTACTTTCTTGACAGAGTATTTGTATACAGAAATGTACTTATTTCAAAGTATTGATTAAACTCTGAGAACCCGCATGATGATGTTGTGTTCTACGTCCCAATTTTTGGGCTATGCTAGTTTGTATTTCTAAGGATATTATTGAGTCAAATATTTTGTCCAGTGTGTCAATGATCTAGTCATCTCAATGATTTTTAATGAAGAAAATCCATCAGAAAGATATGAGAGTAATGAATCAATAAAAACTCTTTTGGAGAGACATACAAAAAAGATTAGAAATACTTCTGGTAAGTAAATCTGAAAAAATATGTCTCTATAGTTAGATCTCTTTTCAACAACTACAAATTTTGAATATTTCACTATGCTCATGGTTTAACCTTTATATTATCAAGTGGAATAAGATCTATTCTTGCAAGTCAATCAAGAGAAACATGCAATTCTTGAAATTTCAGTTCACAGAGTGACGAGATTCAACCCACAAATGGTCTAAGCTTATAGAATTCAATTGATAGAACAACATTGAAACGGGTATCCTCAAGTTTTGGATTTTAAGAATATATCAAAAATTTTCAGGATTCTTAGAATTTCTGAGGGGAATTTTCCTTTATATCAATTTTTATAACTCAATTAAGTGGTCAGTAAACGCATTTTTGAATTCTTGCTTTTCACGCGGTTTAAAAATGGTATCAGAAGTCTCGCCCCTCTATGGAAGAAGAACACTAATTGAGAAATCTCTGCCTTAAATACATATACTACATATCGCACATGCGGAAAAAATTAGTAATTATTCCGCTATATAACCCGCTATTATGTCACTCAGTGCTAATTCTCGCTATAACTTTGGCGTTATTTAAATTACTGATAGGAACAATATAGACACAACCCGCTTTAAACACAGTGGATGTGAGTACAGTTCCAAGTCATCTGGATCGTCTCCAGATGAAAGATCTACCCTGGATTAAGGTCAGTTTTCTGATGTCATCTCAACACTATTACCTATATATAAATAGAGACCATTATATTTCTACTTAATCTGAGCTTTTTCCCGCAAACTAAGTTTAAACCATGGGTTTCTTTTTCTCTTGTTGAAGTAATATTGATTGGCCACGAATTCCAGCCGCTCTTTGCAATTGTTGTGCTATTGTGATATACATTACTACATTATACATTACTATGCCAAGCTTGAGCGGGATCTGTCAACTAGTGTGTTTGCAACAGCTGATTAAGTCAGTCGATGTCAGAGTGCGTGCCGATTTTTACTATGGGTGATTACGTTGAGCCTTCTCACCGTGCTAAGATTGTGACTGACTTTCTCGCCAAAAACTCAACAAACGTGCTTCAGCAACCACCGTATTCGCCGGATTTGGCTCCATGCGACTTTTTCCTCTTCCCAAAACTAAAATTGCCCCTTCGTGGCACCCGTTTTGAGTCGATTGAAGCCATAAAACAAAATTCGGCGCGAGAGCTAAAGTCCATCCCGGAAAGCGCCTATAAAAAATGTTTCGATAATCGGAAGTGCCATTGGCATAGATGTATTGGAGCAAATGGAGCCTATTTTGAAGGCGACCCAATAAATTTTGACGATTAAATGTAAAAATGTTGTTTTAATTGAAAATTCCCGGTACTTTCTTGACAGAGTAGTATCATCCTGATAATCCTAGATTTTCTGTAAGTTCATTTGTGTTATGGGTAGGCTTTGTTACTGCGATCTTACGCTACTCTTAGGTCATACCACTGTTAATTTTCGGCCTGGTAGTGAAATGGTGGCCGAAACTCGTCCAACTAGAAAATTTCATTCCTACCTGAACAGAATTTGGACCTGAGGGTTTTCGGTTCTCAGCTCAAGGTCCTAACCACTAAGCTATCACCATATGGTTATATATTAAGTTAAATTCACGCTTTTCGGATTCCTATTCATCGTTCGAAGTTCTAATTCCCAGTTCTGAGTATGAGAAGGCCCTTGCTAGTTCCAATTGGCCAAATAAAGTTAACTTACATATTTTTTTTCACCGGAGAACGAATCAAGATCGAGTAGGTTAAATGCAAGTGCTACCATTGAGTGTTTGAAAATTATGCAGCTGAATGCCCAGTGCATTTCAAATAAATTAGATAATTTAGATTTGTTATTGTCAAAAGCAGATGTTGATATGTTGAGTGTTGTTGAACATTGGTGTAGTGCAGAAGGTATTGAATCAATGGTGCTTGCTGGCTATATACAGGCTGATTGCTTTTGCCGCATTTTCAGGGAACATGGTGGAACTGCGATATATGCAAATCAAAACTTAAAAGTGAACAAATTAATGTTGTCAAAGTTCTCTGAGGAGATGCATATTGAAATATGTGGTGTTATGATTTCGGGTCGTGGGGCTCGTCTAGCCATTCTTAGTGTACTATCCTACTAGCCAAATCCGGCGAATACGGTGGTTGCTGAAGCACGTTTGTTGAGTTTTTGGCGAGAAAGTCAGTCACAATCGTAGCTCGGTTAGAAGGCGCGTTATCGTCATGCAAAATCCATGAGTTGTTCGCCCACAAATTTGGCCGCTTCATACGGATACGCTCACGCAAACGTTTCATAACGCCTAGGTAATACTCCTTGTTTACCGTCTGACCCTCTGGAACGAATTCGTAGTGCACCACGCCACGGATATCGAAGAAAACAATGAGCATCACCTTCATTTTCGAGCGGCTTTGGCGTGGTTTTTTCGGTTTCGGCTCATTTTTTGCCACCCATTCCGATGATTGCTGGCTTCTTTGCATATCGTACTCGTAGACCCAGGTCTCATCACCAGTTATAATGCGTTCCATGAATGTAGAATCGGAATTACAGTGATCCAGCATGTCTGCAGCAACCTGTTCGCGATGACGTTTTTGAAGAAAAATCAGGTCTTTCGGTACGAGTCGTGCGGCCACCTTTCTCATGCCCAAAATATCAATCAAAATCGTACGTGCGGACTCGTGGGATATCTTAAGATCATGTGCTATCTCTCTCAAGCTGGTACGACGGTTTTCCAGCACCCTTTCCTTAATTTTATCGACGTTATCTTCGATCGAAGCCGTCGATGGGCGACTACTTCACGACCGTCCTTGAAGGCTCTGTACCACTGATATGCACGAGTTTTCGATAGAGCATTATCACCAAGGCACACGAAAATTCATTTGCAACGCAAAACTTTAAACAAATTCTTTGCTCAACGTAATCACCCACAGTAAAAATCGGCACGCACTCTGACATCGACTGACTTAATCAGCTGTTGCAAACACACTAGTTGACAGATCCCGCTCAAGCTTGGCATAGTAATTAAGGACAGTGGTACCAACCTAGGAAAAAAAAATTTTACCTGCCTCATTGCCCCGCCAGATTTAAATCGATAATTCCCGGTCCTTGCTTGACAGAATGTGTATCGACCAGGTACTGGTAATTTTGAACTATTTTTCAATAGACTATTTAGTGCTTTCCAGTCCTGTTTTGATACTGTGGATTCTATTATTTTATGTGGCAATTTAAATATAGACTATTTTAAAAACGACTGTTTAAACTTAAAATTGTTGATGGATGTTCTCCATTGTTTTTTGTTTGAGGGCTACATCCCAGAGTGCTACTAGGGTTTTTATTAACATTAGGGGTCATAGTAGTATTTCCAAAGTAGATTATATCCTTACTGATGTTGAACCAGATAAATGTAAAGTTGAGATCTTTGAGCCACATATTAGTGACCACCGGAGTATTTTACTGGAGCTTGGCTTTGAGCTGGAACGGAGACGGAAGCCTGAAAAATTTATGTTCAGAAATCTTAGCCAACTTAATTAGACAAATTTTTTGGTATCTCTGGCAAAATGCAATTTTTCCGATATCTATGATTGTGACGATAGTGATAAATGTTTTGAAATGTTCATTAAATCCTTTCGATATCATTTTGAGCCATGCTGTCTGGTAGGTGAAATATCATCCGCCAATGCAAAAAAAGGATGGTTAACAGATGAAATAGTCCAAAGCAAACGGAAACTTTCCAACCTACAATGGTTATATGAAAATATTTCTATTCCTCAATCATATAAAAACTACAAAAAAGCTAAACATCAGCACAATATGCTAATAAAAAGTACCAAGTCTCAGTTCTACAGTTCAGTAATAGATAGATCTCTAAATAGAAATAAAACGGTTTGGCGTTTTGTGGGAGATCTCACAGGTAGAGTGAGAAGTTACGAAAATGATTTCACCATAGTTCTTGATGATGGTGAGTGTTCCGATCCAAGTCGTGCAGCAAATGTTTTTGCCGAGCATTTTTCCACTGCCGCTGGTCTCAAATTGAAAAATCGTTATGGAGACCAACTCTCTCTGTCCTGTACATTATCCCCTATGTTAAACAGTAATTTTTTCTTCTATTCTGTCTCTGGATTTGAAGTTGAGGTTGCCATTAGGAGTTTGAAAAATAAAAAAAGTGTTGGTGTTGACTCCATATCTGCTAAACTGCTGAAAATATCTAATGAAATTATAAGTGGACATTTCGCACACCTCATCAATATATATGTTGCAACTGCGAAGTTTTCTAAAATTTTAAAGAAATCGGTGGTTATTCCGGTGTTTAAAAATGGAAATATGCATGAAATCACTAATTATCGACCAATATCTATCTTGAGTGTGTTTTCAAGGGTATTTGAAAAGATAGTTCTTTCTAGAATAATGGGTTATCTCAACAGATTTCGGATAATTAATCGCGCACAGCATGGCTTTAGAAACGGACACTCAATCCAGACAGGGTCAGTTCAACTTTTCGAACATTTTTAGGAGTGTCTGGATAAAAACTTACTTGTTGCGGGTTTGTTTTTTGATTTGTCCTCGGCCTTTGATACGCTATCCTTTGAATTTATACTAGACAAGTGTTATAACTTAGGATGCAGAGGCGTTTTCCTGGATTGGTTATGTAGTTACCTTAATGAAAGAACTATGTCAGTTAAAATTGGTGAGAGTTATTCTAAGAGTCAAGGTAGTGGCCTTGGAGTTCCTCAGGGGTCTGTGCTGGGACCATTGTTGTTTATTTTATTTATTAATGATCTTCCTGCCAATTTCAGCCGTTTTTTGATAACACTTTTTGGTGACCACACTTCGGTAGTGGTTTCTGGCGGGTGTCTTGGGGAACTCCAGAAGACCTGTGAGTATATTGTACGTGAATTTGTGAGTTGGTGTCGAGCTAACAATTTGGTGGTGAATGCTGAGAAGACTGTATGTGTTTATTTTGCTCTTAAAAATAAGGGGATCAGTTCGTTTACTGTGAGATGTGGTTTAGATGAGATCACATCTTCTGAGGCGATTAAATTTTTGGGAATTTATGTGGACAGATGTTAAAGTTGGACATCCCATGTCGATGCTTTGTGTAAAAAATTAAACCAGTCATTTTTCGCCATTGTCAGGCTCAAAATGAATTTACCCAGAAGCTGTGTGCTCAATATTTATTATAGCCTGGTATATAGCCATATATCGTACAATATCTTGCTATAGGGAAGTAGCCCTGATTTTCACAGAGTATTTGTAGCACAGAAGCGAATTTTGCGAATTTTACGTTCCATATTTAATTTAACGTCATGTAAGCAAGTTTTTGTTGAAAACCGTATTCTTACTTTACCAGGTATGTATATTTTGAAATGTTTAGTGTATGCCAAGGAAAATGAAGGCGAATGGTTGAAATTCTCAAGTCACTATGAATATGCTACTAGGAATGCACAAATAATGATGCTCCCGAAGCATAAAACTTTTAAATTCGAATGCTCTCCTTTACATCGAGGCATTAAGTTTTTCAATCATTTGCCTTCAGCTTTGAAATCCTTGAATTTAAGAGGGTTTAAGTGGGAAGTCAAGGAACTTCTTTTGAAAAATGGATTCTATTCCGTTGATGAATTTTTTTGTGATCCCTTGGCGCTTTAGTTTTCCAATTGTTTTCTTTATCTCTTATGACTCATCATATACACTATGTAGTGTCTTAATGATTACATAAAATTATTATTATTATTATTATTATATTATCGGAACCTGTGTTTATTTCTTGAAATAATCTATCTACAATATATGAGATATAATTTAATTTCTCCTTCTAACATACATTTTTGTTTAGTATCAAACAAAATCAACGTTCATTTTATCGCTTCTTGAAAATTCTTGAAAACAAGTATCCTCCTCACGTTTTATTGAAAAATAAACCACAAAAGCGTAGGAGGATTGCAAAACCCATCTATCCGTGGCTTGCAGGAGAGCGAATGATGACATTACGATCCAACGGCGAACCAAGGAGGAAACTAATCGACTATCAATAATCGAATCGAACTTCCGAGCAAACAATCTCCGAGGCTAGGATAGGACCAATATTCTCATGTCAGGATAACTCAGCAGCGGAGTATACTCATTATTCAGTTCTTGACCGCAATGAAGGTCCCAGATATCTCGATATTGATGTTTGCGAAGGCTGAATGAGCCCAGTGTTTTTGTAGGATTCGTTCCGAAGAGATTTGTTTATTTTTCTAGTTCGCCAGTTTGGAAAGTTGTGTCTTGCGTATACGGATTCGAGATCATGGTACATTTGAAGAAAGAGCCCGGAAGTCAATATAAGGGGTTCTTTCGTAGAGAAATGTAAATTGAAGTTAAACGAAGGAAAAAATTTTTTCAATCTAAGAATTCGACTTTGTTTGACACATAGTTATACTGAATTTATACTTCAATATTATTTCGAATGTGTGGTCGATGTGATTCGTACCTATATGACGTATTCTGTAGATATAATTTTTTCACAGTGTTCCCAGTAAAACAGTCTGCATCTTGGCAGTTACAAATAATAATAATCAATTTATTGATACTTTAAGACACAAAGCTGGTATACGATAAGTCAGTACATAAAATAATAACAATTTTAGGACAATCACCACAGACAGTCATCCTCCAAAATATCTCTCACACTGTATTAAGCTTTCTGTTTCGTCTCATTAGAGACGGCCCTGTCGTTAGAAATTAGTTCCTCATTCGATACTTATGTCTTTTAGGTTGATATGCGATCTAGCAATTTTGAGATTGTTTCACTGTTTAGTTTCAGTCGATACTTCAGATTATTGATTTTCTAATTATTATATGGCCTTAGAAAACATGGAAAGTCAATTAGAGATTTGGATATATTTATGACTGTTAATTTCACATGACGCAGCATTCGGAATTACAAACTGACTCTATCTTTCTTCACTTGCATTATTCTCATAATCTTTCTGTAACCAATAAGAAGATTTGGTTTGTTCATTCAGTCCACCCCCAAATGGACCTTCCAATCAATTACGTTAATTTCCCTCTTTTTGTTAGAAGTGGTGCATCGAGCACCTCTAACGTTCAGTCTTTGAAAAGACTGTAAAATCATTATTATAAGTAATAGTCAAAGTGTTCGCATGTAGCCCTTTCTACATCATGCATTATTATTCGTAATAGTCAAAGTGTTCGCATTTAGCCCTTGCCACATCATGCATTATTATTCCTAACAGTCAAAGTGTTCCCAGGTAGCCCTTGGTACATTATGCATTATTATTATTCGTAATAGTCAAAGTTGTCACATGTAGCAGTAGCTACATTATGCACTATCATTCGGATATTCAAATTTGTTGTACATAGCTTGTGACATTTGGGTCCTAGCTATCGCGGTTATTATTGGTACATAGTAATCCAGTCAATTTCCAAAGTATTGGCAAATTCATTACCTTCGTTGTTAGTGTAATAATCATTTCTTTAACTTGGTTTATATACCGTAAACCAAGAATTATAGTTCGCTGTTGTCATCGTGTAAAACGAGTGTTTTACTTTAATTCCTTATCATTTTCGTTGGTTTATCTTATTGGATACACAAAGTTAGTTCATCATCGAGATAACTACAAACAAGTGTCCTTGAAGTAACACTCTTCGTCAACTACATCAAAAATACAGTCCACTAAACCTTTCGAAATTAATCATCGAGATTAATTAATTTGTAATTGTCTGTTATTTCGAAATACTGAAATAATAGGCAAAATACTGCGGTAAATTAACCGTGGTACGTTACACTTTCTTAATCATCATCAATTTCATTGTCCTTCTGAAACCTAAGCTATTCATTGCTCACACATAATCAGTTAGGTGATTATAAAGCCTGAGGCATTGATAAAATGTTGACGATTCAAATTTATTCGTTCTGTGGATGGGCATAGACAGGGTTTCAGAACTTAGCATGGAATAACTATGAAAACTACACAATTAAACAAAATCAGGTTTTTTATCTCTTATATAAAGTAAACATTCGTAGACATACATGTATACATGGTATTGTTAAAATTTAATGGGTTATAAATAATAGTCTGCAGTGTTCACGAGGATCAACTCGATAAATTATCCTGATAATTCGATTCTGTGTGACGAAAACTCTATTGAAGTCAACTGAATTACCCCGCACTATAATAGTATATACAATGTGAGTATAGCATATGCTATAATATATACTTACAATTGACTCAAGGAGCAGAGAGTCTCTAATATTCCGAATAGCATAGAAAGATGAGCTCAATTTTTCACAAACATAAGTTACATTCCACCTCAAATTTTTGTCAACATATAAATTCAAAAATTTTACAGTATCCTAAGATGTTAAATCATTGTCCATACATCGAAGTGAAATTGGCTCTTTCACGCAGTTCTTGGTTTCAAAAATTACCAATTCCGTCTTGGAAACATTCGCAACAAAAGCATTCTCCCGACACCACCGAACAAAGCTCTCCACCACAGCTTGGCAGCAATGCATGAGCTCGACCAGACTCGGAGCCGATATCCCTTTGAATCATCAAAAAAATTGACAAGCGACTTAGACGCAATATACGCAGTGAAGTCATTAATGAAGAAAATGAACAGCAACGGTCCCAAAACAGAACCCTGGGCTATACCCAACTCTTTTACAAACCTACCAGAAAATAATCTAGAGACTTTCACAGACAAAGTTCTGTCCAAAATATATCTATCAATTCACTTCAGATATATTCGCCTGAAACCGAGATGGTATAATTTACTGATTATCAATTGCGATTAAATACAATCAAGAGCTCTTGTGAGGTCCAAAAAAATACCCGCAAAATAAAGTCCCTCATCCAAAGAACGGTACATATATTCCATAAGATGGAGAGCCCCCCGTTCTGAACCCATGCTGAGAACTTGGAATAAAGTGAAACTTATCCAGATAATAATCAATCATACGATTCAGGATTACCGAAACACGTGTCAGGATTCTGGATAAATTGTGGAATATAAAAAATATGTGAATTTTTATAAATAAAATCATTATTTGATGATAATGGAATCAAAAAGAAGCAATAAATTTACATTATATTATTATCCTGATACTCCTAGATCTTCTGTGAATATCCCTTAAAAGCTTTTTCAGCTTGTGCGAGTTAGAAGTTCAGTTGTGTTCTGGGTAGGATTTATTACTGCGGTCTTGCGCCACTTTAAGCCACAGAACTGTTAATTTTTGACCCAATTAATAAATAAATTTTGACGATTAAATGTAAAAATGTTGTTTTAATTGAAAATTCCCGGTACTTTCTTGACAGAGTAGTAATATGACGTACTTAATATAATGTGACGTACATAATTCATCGTGGATTTTTTCTGCTTAGCGTCGAATTCAGTAGAGACATTAGTTTAACCCTTGTTTGAGATAAATATGTTCAGTATGAAAGGAGTATAAGCTATGGTAAACAGAAAGTTCTTCGAATCAGGAGATTGCAACTTTCATCTGTGTAAGAGTGCAAAACTTAAATACAGCCGAATAGATTTCGATGATCACCAAGGCATAAGTAGTGAAATACCTGTTTCTTCAATGCTTGTTGGCACCTCATTAATGCTATGCTCTAATGCCAACGACTGCAACACAGCCAGGTTTCTATATTCACCCTGTTACATAGATGCACGTTTCACTCTCCTGATTAGAATAACGTTTTGTGTAACATAGCTCGCATAACATTCGTAATAAATATTCGCTTCATTAATTAATTCATATTACTATTTATTGAGATTCCGGCGTAATAAGATATGAATTGAGCATGGGTGGGTTTCTACGTTTATAACGCTAGAAGTTATCAGGAATATAGTTCACTACTTGAATTAGCTTGATGAGGTATGCTTATTCACGGGCATTAGTCTACCATACATTCTGCTCACCGTATTGCTAAATGCAATACCTCTTGAGTTCTCGCAATTGTCTATACTTCTTTTCTTTTTGATAACTGATATCAGGGAAGTTTTCGATTCTGTTGGTATTTATGCACAATTTATGCAATCTGTGAACAGCTTTCTGAGGTATTCGTAGAGTTTAGTTGTTCCGGCCTTGACCAATTTAGCATGAATGTTGCCTGGACCTGGACTCGTCCATTTTTAAAGGATTTGCTCAATTCTTTGATCTCTTGCATGAAAACATTTTATGGTTGAGGAAAAAAAATAGTAAATATATCACAAAACACTATTATCCAAGGGGTGGAAAAATATGATAAATAATTCCGATGTGTCAATCAACCTCCTGAATAAATAAGAATATCTTGTTTATGATGAAAAGAAAAATTTTTAAACAGGGAAAGCTAAACAAAAACCGCCCGAAATGTTTTGAATCTGAAGATCAGTATATCATAAATGAATCAAAGTAAATAAAGTGGTGGAAAACTAAAAATATCCTGGAGATCTTTTATCGTTGATATTATATATACCTATATCCAGTTACTCCTCTCAGTTTTCTCGAGTAAATCGATGGCCAGATTAATGTCAGTAGCCCACGATTCTGATGAGAAAGGAAGATATATTCTTCCAACTGCGTCTTACGTTAGGAAAACAGAAGGCTTTTCCGATCTTTTTCAGTTACTCTTTATGCTTAGGGTAATTTTCAATAAAAGAAATAAAATGCTATCTTTCATATCAACAATTCATCACAAATGTTTCAAACAAAAGCGAATCCTTTACCACACCATGATTTCAGGCTTCTCAACCTTGTTTATTTCATTTATTATCTAAATAATATCAGCAATATAAACAGCAAAAATCATTTTTAATTTATTTCCATTTCAAATAATTAGGTTCATTTGTTCATCATTTTTTTTCATATTCCTCTGTGATATTATCAACCATCATTGAGATTTCATATTCATTTTTGAAACAAAGCAAGGCCATCATAAAAAAAAATTGACAAATTGATGAACAAACTTACCAAACTTACTTCAGATTACTTTGATTCAATATATATTTCAAAAATTAACTTATTAAAATTGAAATTGAGCCCTTCCTTTTTAAAGCAAAGCAAAATTAATAATATTAAAATATTCTAGTACGAATTAATATTTACATAGATCATTTCGCTGATACATCTTTCATAATGAATATCCTCATAATCTAACACCTTGATATTTTCAAAATCAAAAACATGTAATTCATCAAAATGATGTTTGGCTAAAGCTGTTTCATCCATCTTAATACATTGCTTAGTCTGGCAATCATATTAGTGGTGTCTAATTCTATTTATTTCACAAATATTGCTCAGTCTGTCCCATATAACTTTTATCACAGTTCATGAAGGGTTCTAGGTAGATTACATTAGACCGTTGGAAAAAAGGCGTTTCAACTTTCAGTTTAGATAACAAAGCGCCTATATTTTTCGTATTATAAAACGCTAAGTTGACCCTTAGTTTTTCTAAGCATTAAGTCGAGCTTTAATGATAATGATGGTATTAATGGAAAACTACAATTGTTTAGGGAGATTATTAAATTATTTTTCCAACCACGATTTTAAACATAAAAAGCCGTAATTTAGGGATTCATTCAAAGAGTGATCAACTTCTTGAGTTCAAAGTTTAAAATATAAACCTTATAAGAGAAATACTGAAACTTAATAGTTATCTCATTAGTTTGATTGATATAATGATTGAACGAACTAAAAAAAATTAATTACATGTAAAAGATGACAGAACAAATATGAATATAATGAAACAATAAAATATTGGAGTTTTCCATTTGTACCATCAGTATCAGTAAGGCTCAATTTATTTCTTAAGAAAAATAAAGTTTCAATCAAATTAGCGTTTTATGATATGAAAAAGATAGTTCCATTGTTTCCTACACTGAAAGATAAACCGCCTTTTCTCCAACGGTCCAATGTAATCTATCAAGTATCCTGCATGAACTGTGATAAAAGTTATATAGGACAGACTAAGCAATATTTGCTAAATAGAATTAAAAATTACAAGTATGATTGCCAAAAGTACTGTAATAAATGAATAAAAATTTTGAAAATGTCAAGGTGTTAGATTATGAGGATATTTATTATAAAAGATGTATCAGAGAAATAATCTATATACATATTAACTCTACAGTAAATGATATAATAGACACTCAAAATTTAAGTACGACATATACTAACCTTCTCAATAGAGGCAAACGAAGAAAAGGAATAACATAAACATATATATTTTGATAAAATAAGAAGGAACGGTTTTTTACTTGATAAAAGGATATATATTTTGTGTTCGGATTCGAATACGTCTGTTGTTATTTTATATTATTTTAAGTTATTGTATCTCAAGTATCTCCACCTTTCGATATAATTAATTTTTAAATTTTATGACCTCTGATGTATTGTTCTTCGACAGTTTTATTATTTGAGATTTTGAATGTTGACTCAATTTCATGCATACATTGAATATTCAATGATGTGTTTACACCATTAGCCTACATCATTCAATTGTGAGTGAATCTCTTGTATGTGTTGAATATTCTGTGATATTTTATTGCATCTTTTTAGCTGTGAAAAAGTCTAACTATAAAGACGAAACGTCGCATTATTAATGTGCTATGATTCTGAAAAGGCTATTCTATTCCCATTATCTCTTATTTGATTAAAAAATCAGAATATGCATTACAAACAACAACGAAGTCATCATGTTTTTTTGCGTCGTTGAAAATGCTCATAAAACATCGTTTTGTAGTAGCCACGTTTTTGGTTTATGTCAACAATGGGAAAGGAGCTCGAACGAGAAATTATACCTCAAAACTGCTAAAGTTCTTCCAGTCCACAAAAAGGATGCCACTGATGATATCGTTTCATTTCCCTTTAAAGCATTTCATCAAAAGTCATGGAAAAATTAATCCTCAACAGAATGTTAGAATATCTGAAAAAAAATTCAATGTTGACATACAGCCAGCACGGTTTACATATCAACCGATCGACCTAAATAGCAGCTGGTGACTTAATTTATTTTCTTTAGGACTCTTGATAACGAATCCCAGGTATAGGTGCTATTTTTCGACGAATCAAGAGCATTTGCCATTTTGGCTAAGTTATATAGCTTCGGTTTTAGAGGTGTCTTCCTCGAGTGGGTTGGGGATTTCCTGAATAAAAAATACTTTTATGTGATTGTGGCCAACTAGAATCTATTCAGTATCTAGTAGAAATGGGCGTGCTTCAGTATTCTGTCTTGGAACAACTTTTTTAATTTTATTCGTCAATGAGTGACCTCTCCATGTTATTAATTATTCGTCAATATTGGCGACCATTAGGGTTGTTTTGTTTGCAGACGACACTTCGTTTATTCTTTCGGCTCCCAATCTCGTTGAACTCAGGGCTAGGTGCGAACTTTTGGTGCGATGTTTCACTGATTGGTGTTCCCGAGACCCCATTATTCTAAACGCCAATAAGACGGATCTTGTGCACTTTCAGTCGCGATATATGGGTAGCCAGTTGACCTTAAGCCTTCTGGCGAGAGACTCGAAATGTTCCAACTGTGTTGGTTTTCTCGGTTTGCAGATTGACGGAATTTTGAGTTGGAAGTACCATGTTGATTTGGTATGTAAGAGATTGAGCAGTGCATTTTTCGCCATGAGACGTCTTCAACATATTCTACCGATAGAGTCCTTAATTTGCGTTAATTATTCCTTTGTTTACTTTCACCTTAACTATAACGTCTTGTTTTTGGGAGGTTCATCTTCGATCAAATTATTCAGCTCATCTTCAACCTCACGCCGATGGAGTCCTGTAGACCTTTCTTTATCAATAACAGATTGCTAAGTTTTCATCTTCAATTGTTTGCTGTATACTAGAAAAAATATAGAATTACTGAACAAATGATCGAATTACCATGTGTACAATGCAAGAAATAAAGATGTCCTCTGTATTCCAAAACACAGAAAAAATAAATTTCAGCAATCACCATCTTTCTAAAAGACTGAGAGTTTGGGAGTACAGAAAATTTGAGGGAGAGATTAAGGAGCTGATGCTAACGAATTGTTATAACAGTGTAGATGAATACTTGAATGGCTGTATAGTTTAGAATATCTAAATTTTGTGTTGCTTTTTTCTTGTTTTCGTTTTCTTTCCTCTCCACGACTTGCTACATTTTTTAAATTTATTTTCTCTGACGTGTTCTATACGTATGTATTCTGCCATAAGGAATGAATAAAATGTTATTATTATTATTATCATCAATATTCCAACCAATATATGTGAAAGAGCGGTGAAAAAGTTGCTTCATAATATCCATCGAATATTGAAAAGGTGTGATCATGGGAGTAAGACCAAATTCCATAGTTAATTGCAGCATGTATGCTGTACCTCAAACAAATTTGAGCTCAATATCTCAATTAATCATGTTATTGGAAAACAAATCGTTTTTTTCCTATTGAAAAACTCATAACATCTTCGTCTTGTGAATCTCTCAAAAAAATGAAATGTGATAAATCAGAAGTAGATTAATTTGTTCCCTAGAGTTCAACTCCAAACTTCGTTAACGAAAATATCAACAGAAAGATCTTAATATACTAACGAATTCAATAGATTCGTTTTCCGAACCATTTTCACTTATTTTCCACGATTTCCTGTGCTTTATTTCAAGCCAAGGCGGCTTCTGTGGACCGCACTTTTATCCTGGAAGTTAAGGGGAGGCGAAAAGCGAACACCGTATTCAATTTTGTCTTTGTTTGAACGAATTAACCGAAGTAGTTTTCCCGAGTGCAGGGAAATCTGCTGGTTAAATTTTTTTTGCGACGCCTGGTTTTCACGAAAACGAGAGGTGATTATGATACGCAAATTCGGGTTGTGAGCTGCTACAGTGTTAGAATAAAAGCAAGATGAAACGAATAAATTAGGTGGGATTTAAAAATACAGGGAAGATTGAATTAATTATCATTCTTAAGTGCCTAATATTAAAATATGTGTGAATTATAAGCTTTGTTTCATTGAGTAACCATAAGGAAATAATAATTGATATATTTGAATTCGGATAGATTCAGTACAATAAACTTCAAACATAAAGTGTATAGAATATATGGATGATATTAAAAAAAGTGCAAAAATGTTATTTTATAGTAGTTTACAGCAGAAAGTTTTTCCACTCAGAATCATGTTTCGAATTGATATCTTAAAAGTATAAAATAGGGGGGTGTAATAATAATAGGTCACTGGAAAGGATCTTTATGCTTATTCGATTTGTATATTCTCTATGAATTCAGTTTCAGACCGCTGCAACATGTAAAATATGATAATTCTTTGAAAAAGAATGATTATTATTTGAAAGGAATTTCACAAAATGCAGGTCTTTTGTATTATTATCAAAAGTTTTTTGTGTTTAAGTAAACGGATTCCAAAATTTTAACCTTTTACCAATATATATTTTTGAGCATTTGAAGCAATTCGGTTAATTCAGTATATTATTGGGGAGAAAGAAATCCATTATTTTTTCGGTAGATGGCTTCAGTGATCAATACTTCGTAAAGTGTCGATTGAACAATTTCAGATTTATACTCATTGTGAAGATGATATTTCATAATAAAAAAATTTTCTGCTATTTTTAGTTTGGTCCATTCAGTTGTGAATAACAGGGGATTCAAAATGGAAATCAACGAAGAGAATATTCGGTACATTTTATAGTTTTTCTTTCACAAAGGCAAACATGCAGGCCAGGCTGCTGAAATTGTGAAAGGTGCTTATGGTCCCGATACTGTAACCGCTTATTACGTGAAACTTTGGTTCTATCGATTCCGCTCAGGTATTTTTGATGTTAAAGATACAACTCGCACAGGCAGGCCCGGCGTCGAAAAAATTTCAATGAAATTACAGAAATAATCAGAGTTGACCGGCATGTTAGTAGTCATAGCATCGCACAAGAGCTAAAGATCGACCATAAAACAGATTTTAACCATTTACGCAAAGCTGGATTCAAAAATCAGCTCTATGTTTGGGTGCCACACCAAGTTACACCAAAAAAACATGATGGATCGATTTTCAATCCGCGGAGCCTCAGCTAAACGGAATGAAATAGACCTTTTTCTTAAACAGATGATAACTGATGCGAAATGGGTTACATATGGCAATATTGGGCGAAAACAAAGCGCGGTGAAGCGGCCCAAACGGTGGTCAAACCAGGACTCACTGCCAGGAATGTTGTTCTGTGTATTTGTTGAGAATGGAAAGGAATAATTTATTATTAGATACTTCCATCGTATCTCTCCATTCGTATCTCTACTATCAACAACTGAAACGTTTGAAGCTAACGATTGACCAGAAACGGCCAGAATTGACCAACAGAAGAGATTTTGTGTTCCATCAGGACTACGCCCGACTACACACGTCTGCAGTGACTCGCCAGGAACTCCAGGAGCTTGGTTGGGAAGTTTTAATGCATCCACCATATAGTCTGGACTTGGCATCAAGCGATTACTATCTTTTTCTCGCATAGCAAAACTTCCTGAATAATAAAAAATTGACATCAAGAGAAGATTGTGAAAATCTATTACTAGAGTTTTTCGCCAGTAAGGATCAAGACTTCTACGAAAGAGACATTTTGAAGCTACCTCTAAAATGGCAACAAATCAGAGAACAAAATGGTGCATATAGCACCCAAACCGGACATATCACTTGGTAAAACATTTTTAAATTAATAAAGTGAATAAAAGCAATTTGACTTTAGTTTCACTATTCATTTTATGTATGTTGATATATATTTTTCGGGTTTTTAGCCCGTTTTCAAAACTGAAGAGAACAAAACTTAAAATCCTATTTATAATGGTAGGGTAGATCACAGGTCTAATTTTGAGGCGAGTAAAAATATGGTGTTAGTTCGGTCCTAGTCTTTTACAGATAAGAACAGTGGTGATAAATCAAATTGAAGTTGTTGATTTGTGATTGGTAGCTTCTTTCTATCTGCTAAACAAATTTCCAAACTTTCTAAAAGGTTCATTGTTCTGCTTGAATTACATACATGTAAACTCTCAGTTCTACTGAAATGTATAAAATGGTTGTTATTTATACAATGTTCCGAAAAATCAGATGTTATTTCATTATGTAATATTTTTTTTTTATGTTGTTCTACCCTTATGCTTATAGATCGTCCTGTGTCACCTATGTAAAATGCCGGGCATTCATTACAATATAATTTGTATATACCGCTTTTTTCACACTTTTTCACGACAGTTTTTTCTATTGACTAAGAATGAACCTAAGTTCTTCTTATTTGTACAAATACTGTTAATATTATTTTGTTAGTCTATTGCAAATTTTTTTACTAATTTGTGGTATGAAGTTTATGCTATGGAATTTTTCTTTTTCTTTTTCTTGGAGAATACGGTAAAGAAAAGCTACAGCTTTTTTATGCCGTTTCTCGAAAATTAATTTATCTATTACGTTCGTATTTATCCATTGTTCGACGCTAAAGACTTCAAAACTCAAATTTTTTCGTTGAAGCTTTTTATTGAGAGAGGGGTTGATGGTAACCGATGTATAGAGGCGTGAAAAAATAAAATAAAAATCATTAGCGTCAAACAGTGCTTACAATACGAACGTAATAGATAAATTTATTTTTTAAAAACAGCATAAAAAAAGCTCTACCTTCTCTTAACCTTATTCTTCAGCACAAAGAAAAAAAAATTTTATAGCATAAACTTCATACCACAAATTAATAACAAAATTTGCAATTGACTAAACCAAAATAATATTAATATTATTTGTACAGATAAGATAAACTTAGGTTCACTCTTAGCCAATAGCAAAGACTGTCGTGAAACGTGTGAAAGAAGCGGTATATACAAATTATATTGTAATGAATGCCCTACATTTTACAATATAACATAAGGGTAGAAAAACATAAAAAAGTATATCACATAATAAATAACGTCTGGTTTTTCGGAACATTGTATAAATAACAACCATTTTATAGATTTCAGTAGAACTGAGATTATACACGTAGGTAATAAAAGCAGAATAATGGACCTTTTAGAAAGTTTGGAAATTTGATTAGCGCATGGAACGAAGCTACCAATCACAAATGAACAACTTCAATTTAATTTATCATCATTGCTCTTATCTGTAAAAGATTAGCACCGAACTAACACAGTATTTTCACACTCTTCAAAATTGTACCTGTGATCTTCCCTACCATTATAAATAGGATTTCAAGTTTTGTTTTCTTCAGTTGAAAATGGGCTAAAAACCCGAAACATATATGTCAACAGACATCAAATAAAAAGTGAAACTTAAGCCAAGTTGTTTTTATTTATTATATTAATTATAGTATACATATTCATAAAAAAGAATAAAACGAAAACTAATAAATGTCAATTCACGAGTATATATTCACACTAAATTGCTTAAATTGCTCAAAAATCTATAGAGTCTTAGAAAGACTCACATTATGCGAAACATCTTTTAGGAAATAATCATTCTTTTTCAAATAATTTGAATATTTTGCAACGTTAAAATATGGGAAACAAATAAGCACAAACATAACATCCTTATTAATAACCAAACCGACTTTCAATACACCCTCTACACTGTACACTATAAAATGATATCTGTACACTTTTTCAAAAACTATTAATTCAAAACAAACATGGTATACCATGTACTCTGACGAAGTCTCTTGAGATGAACGTGCCTTAGTACTATTAAAATAAGCCTCAACAGAAAAAAAATATTTTCTGTAGAAGTTAAGTTTATGAATACTGTATATTTCCATGTGTACTCGTATGTTTCTTTCTTTCTTAACTTCCACAGAAAAAAAAACATTCTAGAGGTTTTCAGAGGAAAACCTTATAATTATTCTTTAAAATAACATAAATAGAGGTTAATTTTCGATAGAAGGTATATAAAATTATTTAAATATTTTAATATTAGCCTTCTACATATTTAATTTCAAAAAATTATATTTAGTGGTACTTATATGACATTATTTCAGTTTATTTTCAGAAGTTATAATCATTAAATATAATTTTTTGAAATTAAATATGTACAAGGCTAATAATAAAATATTTAAATATTCTTCAAAATATTCGTTGAGAAAAACTCTTCAGCATAATATTCAATTTATGTTTAGCCTCATAAACTTTTAGAGTAAGAATCTCCTATAAAACTAAAAAGAGATCTCACCCCAAAAATTCAATTCAAACTGAAAACAACCTTCAAAGATATCCAAGCTATTTTAACGGACTACGATAAATTCAAGTTTATCAACATGAATCCCACTCCTTCCAAATTATATGGCCTTATTAAAATCCATAAAGAGAATTCATCAATACGCCCTGTTGTAACATACATTAATAGCCCCCTTTCGACACTAGCCACCAGATTAAATAAAAATTTTGAGAACTAATACACTTCAACTCACCCTATTCAGATTCTGAATTGTTTCAGCCGTTATTATTAGGTAGTAGATCATAATTAAAACAAATTGTAGAAATTACTATGTTTTACTAACAAAAAAGATATATTACACATTTTCTTGTGACTCGAGTTTCGGGAAATGAACTATCCCGTCATCAGACAACTAGTTCATTTCCCGAAACTCGAGTCACAAGAAAATGTGTAATATATCTTTTTTGGTAGTAAAACATAGTAATTTCTACAATTTGTTTTAATCACCCTATTCAATAAAAGGTTTAATCGAGCTCACAAAAAAACGGCAACTTAACAGTATTCTAGTAATGTTTGATATAGTCAATATGTTCCCGATTATATCAAATGCAGAATGTATGAATAAATAAAATCGAAAATATCCTAGCAAAAACTAACGTCAATCCGGTCATAAAAATCAAAATTTTAACCCTTTTCGAACTTTGCTTGGAAGAAAATTACTTTCGTCACAATAGTATATTTTGCAGACAAAGAGATGAAATTGCCATGGGTTCACCACTCAGCCCACTACTCGCTGAAATCTTTATGTCCTTTTTCCAAAGAAAAATACTGAAATCCACACACGCAAACCTTTTCACATGAATGATAATTTTTCAAATTAAGACAAATAATTCCGCTAAAAGTGGACTTACTGGACTTCCCATTGGTAAGCCCTTTGCTCAAAGAATTTATTGTTGAATGTAAAATAATTCTAAAACACACATTCCTAAAATTTCGAAAATATTAATTTTATTATTTTGTGATAGATGACTGTTGTTAATATTATAGAAGTTTTTAACATTGTTTGATATTCATCAATTGGAATAGAAGTGAATAGGCTTATCACGTCGAATGAGATGAATTTACATTTATTTGGTAAGGTTGTATGTTCTAATTTCTTAATGATTATAAAGAATTTTTAACAGAATACGGATAAGTACAATTTATTATGGACGGAAGATTTGTAGCCAAATCTTTACATAAATTATAAGCTGATGCATTTATATATGAAACAACAGGTCTCATAGGAATGTGTTCCTTATGTAATTTTGGCATTCTATAAAGAACAGGTGCTGTAGGATTCATGATATTTAGAGTTTGTGGGATTTCAACACTAAAAATATTCTTGTAATCATTAGACAATTGTTTTACCGATCTGTGAAAAGTAACTGCTGGGTCTAATTCAAGTTCTCTTAAATTTTCTGATTTTATTAAGAAAATGGTGAATTTAACGAATTCCCAAATACTATTCGGAAAAACCCTCTGTATTGGATGCTGTTATTTTCATGCGCCATAAAAATACACAGATGTCCGAAGTGTAATAAATAGAACTTTTTTCAATGTTCAAGCTTCCAGTTATTTCCATGCGATATAAAAATACACAGACGTCCGAAGTGTACTAAATAGAACATTTTCCAATTTTTAAGCTTCCAGTTATTTCCGTGCGCTTTAGAAATACACAGGTGTCCGAAGTGTAATAAATACAACATTTTTCAATTTTAAGTTTAGTTCCTTTTTGTACTTCTTTGGAGATGGTCGAAAGACCTTAACAAATGTCAGGATTCTGAATAAATTGTGAAACATAAAAGCTGTGTGAATTATTTCAAATAAAATTGTTATAATGTTTCACCTAGTACCAACCGAATACTTCATGTTATTATAAGTTATTGTTACTGAACATTTATAACGCAGGCTTACTCTGGTTATATATGTTCTATGTATAGCTATAATACAGACTTTGATAATTGATTTTTTGAAATTTCCTTAATGTTCAAATTTACTTTAAACAAGGAATTTTTAATTCACTAGCAGGTACGTCCTCAGAGTTAAACAATTTAACTCATTCATTCATTTAATTCCTATAAACCTTAACGGGCCTAAACACCAATTAAGAAACGAAGATATTCCTCCCTTAGATTATTCCTAGAACATATTAGAACCGTTTTAGCCGTTTCAAGACTATTGTCGTATTGGAATTACCTGGGCCTCTCTGTCTCTCTCTCTCTGTCTCTATTAAGTTGTGAAAAGTGAAACCAATAAAGTTGAAGTCTGTATCGTAAACAACAATAGAAGAAACTCAAGAAAGAACTGTCCAGGATAGTGTATCCACCTCAATCTGGCTTTGGCCAACCTTGAGTTCCACTCTGTTACGGAGGATCAATTTTTAATATTACCTGCTGACAGGTGGTCAAAATAAAATAATATTATTCAGAAATAAAAAATTTGCGTTTCAGAGTGGAAAAATGGTGAATTCTCATCCTAATGAGAATATATTTTTTCTTCCGCCTGCATGCGAATCCGCATGCAGAGGTACGTGTCGGACATTTAAACTTAGGCCAGCGATGCCATAAAAAGTACATAATATACATAAGAATACGGTGGTTGCTGAAGCACGTTTGTTGAGTTTTTGGCGAGAAAGTCAGTCACAATCATAGCTCGGTGAGAAGGCGCGTTAACGTCATGCAAAATCCATGAGTTGTTCGCCCACAAATTTGGCCGCTTCTTACGGATACGCTCACGCAAACATTTCATAACGCCTAGGTAATACTCCTTGTTTACCGACTGACCCTCTGGAACGAATTCGTAGTGCACCACGCCACGGATATCGAAGAAAACAATGAGCATCACCTTCATTTTCGAGCGGCTTTGGCGTGGTTTTTTCGGTTTCGGCTCATTTTTTGCCACCCATTCCGATGATTGCTGGCTTGTTTGCATATCGTACTCGTAGACCCAGATCTCATCACCAGTTATAATGCGTTCCATGAATGTAGAATCGGAGTTACAGCGATCCAGCATGTCTGAAGCAACCTGTTCGCGATGACGTTTTTGAAGAAAATTTAGGTCTTTCGGTAAGAGTCGTGCGGCCACCTTTCTCATGCCCAAAATATCAATCAAAATCGTACGTGCGGACTCGTGGGATATCTTAAGATCATGTGCTATCTCTCTCAAGCTGGTACGACGGTTTTCCAGCACCCTTTCCTTAATTTTATCGACGTTATCTTCGATCGAAGCCGTCGATGGGCGACCACTTCACGACCGTCCTTGAAGGCTCTGTACCACTGATATGTACGAGTTTTTGATAGAGCATTATCACCAAAGGCCTTTTGCAACATTTTCAATGCATCGGCACACGAAAATTCATTTGCACCACAAAACTTTAAACAAATTCTTTGCTCAACGTAATCACCCATAGTAAAAATCGGCACGCACTCTGACATCGACTGACTTAATCAGCTGTTGCAAACACACTAGTTGACAGATCCCGCTCAAGCTTGGCACAGTAATTAAGGACAGTGGTACCAACCTAGGAAAAAAATTTTTTACCTGCCTCATTGCCCCTCCAGATTCAAATCGATAATTCCTGGTACTTTCTTGACAGAATGTATTATGCGTTTCATTGACTAATTTCTGTTCCTATTTTGACAGTGTAGTATGTGGTCTGAGATCTATATAGGCTCCCTATCTGGCAGACAGCTTCATCATCATTGTCTTCCACCCCTTATCATCCTACGCCTTTACAATATCGTCGATAGAATCGCGAGGAACAAATGCCGAGCCTCCTGTTCTATTCCAGAACTCCGAAAACGTCCTTTCGGCCGTCATAATAAATCACGATATACTTCGTTATGCCGACAACAATTTCACGTACCGCCTCTAGGAATGGAAAGTCCCGGGCTTCGTTTATTGGCCCATCTGAAGTTTTAAGCTTGATAGAGCGGGAAAATTGGGTCATGAAGTTCCCCCCTCCACTTTCCACGCGACACGTTTTCGTACGGATACGTCGGGCAAACGTTTCAATATAGAGGCGGGCGTTAAGACTAAAAAATCATTAGGAATTCTCTACTGAATTCGAGGGTCTCTGAGTCACTCTGAGTTATTTCGTAGTTTAAAAACTTCTAATATAACAAACAATCTACGTGACGGGATTATATAAGGAGAAATGTCGACTTTCAGCGAATAGAATAGGAGAGAAAGAAACAAAAGGATTTATTTCGTTGTGAGATGGATGTTTGTTCTAAAAAAATAGGCAGAATATTTCTTTGGAGGTGCAATTTTTCATTTTGAAGTAGTCATTTTCAAGCACATAAGAACAAATATCACCAGTAAATTGTAGAAAATTCATTATGTTAGTGTAATAAGTTGATTCTTATCAACATACGTTTGGTTGTATTGGTCTCTATTTGTCGGAAATACATCTTGATGACAGTACCATACTCACCTGACGAAGTCATGTTATCATGACGAAACAATTGTTATGAAATTAAATAAATTAGCTTATCAACATACATTCAACCTTAAATCTTAAACTGTCTGGTTGAAGAGATTGTTGAAATTCTTCTTGTTTGCATGTTGACACAATTTTTCTTACTCGCGCGGAATTTGAGCGACATCTGTTATTAAGATTATTTATTGGCTTTATCTTGTCAGTTCACCTCAAGTGCGATTTTTACAATGAATAAAATAAAGAGAAAAAATCTGTCGTAAATTCTGCATTCAAATAGAATTTCGTATGCGACAGCAGCAACAGTATTAATTAAGGCGTGCGATAAATAAACTTTGTCAAAAATACATGGGTATACGTGCTAAACACCAAGTCAGTATTAATCAAAAGTGGTGAATAAGAAGTTTTTCGAATCGGGAGTACACTTAAGTGCAACTTACACTTAAGTATTACAATTAGAAACTTAAATGAAGTTGGATAGGTTTTCTTGATCGTTGATCATAAATAGCAGACATGCATGTTTTATAGCTGTTTGACTACTCATTAGTGCAATGCTTTAATGCCAACTAATGCAACTCAGCTACGCTCCTATGTTCATCTCGCTTAACGACCCTTCGGTTTTTTCAAGCAACAGCGCCATTGAATGCACGCGAATTCATGTACTCAGCTAACCCAGGCTCAATCAAGAAGCGAACTGTACTCTCACTTATATCTAACGTCACAAACGAAGAAATCTTCCACATAGTTAAGCAATATCAAGTTAAGCCGCCGGTACAGTAGAGTTGCTAAGCGTGGCGAATAAAGAAGCGTAGCTGGGTTGCATTTTTTTCATCATAGCATTGAACTGATAAGCAACCCAAAATCTATGAAACATGCATGTCTGCTGCTTATGCCCAGCGATCAACAAAACCTATTCGGCTTTATTCAAATTTCGAACCGTGATATACGTGAATTTTACCTTTTAGTGTATTGGCATGTGAGTGTAGCTCTTTCACCAAGTGATTATTTAGCAGTCTCCGCAATCTGCCGCAAGAGGCAGAAAGTGTGACAAGGGTTACGCCTTATCATCGCACATGACGAGAACCACTCCAAAGAACTGAAACCAACAGCTTCCAGTTTCGGGTTCAGTTCGAGAACCTACAACCATATAACTGAAGCACTATCCAACCTCTGCTGGTTCTGCATGGCCGAGTTGTTTGGGACACAACTCACACGCCGAAGGGGCTTCTTATACATCCATCCGAACGCAGTCCCATGAACCAAGATAGTCTCAAGATTGATACATCAATTAATCCTGGTACGAGCACCGTCAATCCGGCCTGTACGCCAAGACCCACGAATCCTTATGAATTCTTTTAATTGATCCTGGCTTCAAGCACCAATGGACTAGTCGTATCGTCGAGATCAACAAACCCCAGAAACGTCTCGCAATCGATCCGGTTACAGAATGAACCGTCAGGTCCCGCTAAACCCTGAAGCATTTCTCGATATATCCTAAACATGAGTGTCTGCGAACAGATGAAAGGAATACCCCCCCGTCCAGTATGCGGACTTTCAACCACTGCCCCCTCGAGTCCAACACTAATTGGGTGGCCAGGCCGTACGAATACTTTCCAAGAGCCTCTGCCCTCCCGAGGTAACGCAGTATGCTACATAAAGCACTCGGCTATTGGACAGAAAAAACCGTAGATTAACTAATAGGGTAGAGTACGTTAGTTTCAAGGGAGAGGCCCTGTGCTGCTACGGACTCCGTTATCACTGAGTTGTTCAACACAGCTCAGCCCTCCATTCTACCTTTATGATGAAACTAAGCCCCTATTCGGTCGATCTTCACCACACGGGTCCAGTGACTGGCGCAAATGGTATAACTTTAGGCATCAATACTCAACTTTTCATTTCATCGGGATGAAACTAGTGTCCTAGTAAAGACAAGCGCCCCCAACGCGTCAAGCTATAATTTCATGAGGGGTGTGAACCGTAATACAGATTAAAGTTGCACAGTCCCGATTCAAAAAGCTATAAAAAAAATAAAATAAAAAAATCTATAATAGATAACCCCCGAAACAATTAATTCATTTGGAGGGAAATGCTCATATTTATACAGTGGCTCAATTGGATATTACTTGAGTTTGTCAGATAATCCTTCGTCTGTGCGCTGGATATAATTAGGGGTACACTTCGCTTCTTAATTGAGCCTGGGTTGAAGTCTATTCCTGAAAACGCCTCCAATGAAATTTAGATAATTCCATTATTTGTGGACATAAGTGCATTATTTAGGAATAAGTGTCACTTGAAAATGACACAACAAATAAAATACATTTACAGTATATATGAACAATAATAGAATAAATAATATATCTAGAACAAACGTTTTCCAATTTAATCGGATGAAAAATTATAGGAAATCTTAAATAAAAGAATAGGGCAGCTTGATACCTCTAGAGGATGCGTCCCAGCTGGCGGATAGGAGGGTTGCCTTAACCATTCCGCTAGTCTTAGGGATGAGTAGGTGGGAAATAAAACACTACCCGCACAATTAGGGAAGATAGGACTCTTTAGTTATGGAGACAGCAACGTGCCCAAGATGAGACTCTTAAATCAGTTTGGGAGTAAAGGCATCGGGGCGACATCTTGATACTCGTTAAATACCAGAAAGGTTGAAACTTCTAGCAAAAAGCATCGGATTGGATGAAAAATTCGGAGACGAGAGAAACTGTGTAAACGAATGATGAATTGGTACATTCAGGGTTTGTCCTCAAAAGTGACAGATGTTGTAAATGTGAGAAAGGACCTGAACATACCCATAAACCCTTTTCATCCAATACAACATAAATTATCAGCATATCATAGCATGACACATAGGTTATTAATAATTTCTTTATCCTCAAAAAAATTTAATCAAAAGTTAAATTAAATTAATCAAATAGCACCTAATAATGGGTATTCATCTTCACTGATAGACAATATGTTAGCCAAAAGAGCAAATATCAAAATGCTCTTAAAGAGATATACTGAATGCGAAAAACCGGAAAAAGAACGTATAACTCTCTCACTCACTATGGAAACCATTATTAGAAATAAAAAAGTCTTTAATGGCATCGATATAAACATTTCTTATAAAACTATCAATTCATTGGGAACCTTTTCGAAAAACGCAAAACCGAAATGGGACAAATCTGAATTATCAGATACTCACCAAATACTATGTGGTATCTGCTCAAAAACATACATCGGATAAACCGGAAGACCATTTCATACTAGAATAAAGGAATACCGTCATTCCTACCTCAATAACAAGTTGGAATCTACGTATGCGGAACATAATAAAAGAGAAACATGAATTCGATGAAGGTTTTGAAATGTTGCAAAGAGAAAATAAGGGCTTGAAATTGTACCTGTTGGAAAGTTTGGAAATAAACCGTTTTAGAAATTCGGGGAATCTTTTGAATGACAAAATAGAGTTATCGAGTTCACCTTTATCAGATTTATTCACCTAAGGACCCAGTGGTTTTACCGAAGTAATAAAAACTTTTCATTTTACCCTTATCTCGAAATAGAAAATATTTAAATAGAGTATGTCTGGTCTGATACAAGGTACGAAATGGCTCTATTACGATGATATAAAAAACGATAAACTCTTATGATATAATAAACGATAAAGAGTTTTCAAAGTATTTTGTTCATCAGTGGAATATATCAGGTTATTCTTTTCGACTGTGGTTTTTATTTCCTCTGTATAGGATCAGTTTCTTTATTAATTGCCAGTTATATTTTTCTTCAGATTCCTTAACTAATCACATACTGATACGCTTTCATATTCTTTGTAGAAACGGATGAGGGTCCGGACAATTTTATTATAGCAATTCAGTTGACTTCTTGCTTGCTAAGATAGTCTCTGTGAATTTTCCTCTTTTTGTCTTCAATGTATGGTGGTTCGTGAATATGAAATATTGTCAATGTTTTCACTACAAAGTTCATGCTGAAAACAAAATTTTCAATCTTTTTTTTTATAGTTTCGAAATAAGCATCAAAATTAAAATAACTTTGATGGCTAACCTTTTTTGCCTGTCTTAATCATTAAATAATTGTATTCAATTCAAACTTTCACTGGATCAGTTGATGTTCATTCGAAACGGGCTCTTTCTTTCAAATTTTGGATTGTGAGTGTTTTTATGTATAGAACGAAAAATAAAGATTTCTACCCAAATCGATCTTATCTGAATAATAATAATCAAATAACTATTCCTTAAACTTAAATATCGACCAGAATAATTCTGTTATATCCAGCTACAAATTTTAATTTTATTACATTTAAAAACTTTTGAAATTAAAAAAATATATATTAGACAGTAATTTATTTCCACAAAAATGTTTGTACTACTACAACAATTGTTTCACCACGATGTGGCTTCTTCAGGTATTACATTGTACTGTCTTAGACAGTACAATGTAATACCTGAAGAAGCCACATCGGTATTACATTGTACTGTCTTAGACAGTACAATGTGATACCTGAAGAAGCCACATCGTGGTGAAACAATTGTTGTAGTAGTACAAACATTTTTGTGGAAATAAATTACTGCCTAATATAAATTTTTTTAATTAAAATGAGTTTCCACCAAGTAAAGACCAAATCTATCAAATACTTTTGAAATTAATTGAATGCTTTCGAAAACACTGCTTTTTTTTCGTAGATATAAAGATTTAACACTGGTTACACAGTATCAAAAGGGGTTAAATGAATCGAAAGAAAATATAGGATATCAATCGAACTTAGTCACCAAACATTTAGTGGAGAAACTGTTTCAGGCCAGTTTTATAAGAAACACAATCCACTTTAAAAATGCTCAACATAAACTGACGAAATTCTTGTGAAAAACATTTCTTTGATAAGTTCCTTTAAAAACTCTTCACAAATATCTTCTGAAAGGCGATTTGATATTCGTACCAATAATCTTCACCCCTTTTCCATGCCCGCAAAATAAAAACAATCAATAAGAAATATCTATCATACTTACACGACCTCGTCGTATTTCAAACTAAAATAGAACTCTAATAGTATATTGATGGTTATCAATCGTATGCTCTGTACCTTCACAGAAAATAGATAGCGGAGTTATATAAAGTAGTTTCCAAGACAGAGTTATATCCAAAAAATTCCGTGTGTTTGAGTGAATACAAAAATTGGTCTTATTAAATATAAAATCAACTAATGAAAATAGACTTTTTACTTGATCGAAGGTTTTTTCGATATTTTAAATATCAAACAGAGTAATCCTGTTATTTTTAATCTGTAAATTCTAAAGAGAGATTGTTTCGAAAAATTCCTTAAGTTTATGTTGGTCATTTTTTGAGCGTAATTTGTTTTTCGTAATACCGGTATGAAACAGTGAGGTCTCTACTAAGTGTTTGCTGAATAAGATACTGAATTGTTTCAGCCAGTACTATTTGGTAGTTGATCATAATTAAAACAAATTGTAGAAATTACTATGTTTTACTACCTATAACAATATATTTTACACATTTTCTTGTGACTCGAATTTCGGGAAATGAACTTATCCCATCATCAGACAACTCATTTTCCGAAACTGGAGTCAAAAGAAATGTGTTGTTTTAATTTGCTGAATAATTCGATCAATATTATATTTTTTTTGGATCCTTTTATCTCCTCTTGATGCTATGTGATGAGTGTTAATTTCATATGTGTACTGAGGGAAAACAGTATTTGCTAAGGCATTCGTTTCATTTAATATTGAAAAGTTTTTGAGAAATTTTATGAAATTAAAATTGGTAGCGATGTATAACGGAATTAACCTATTTGAGATTTAGGATGATGAAGAAGCCTTTTATCAAGTGAAAACTTTCTACTTTTTTATTATAGTCCGTGTAGAAAGTATCCGGAAAAAACAAAGCAGAATTGTAATTATTTTTAACTCTTGAATTAGAAAATTATAACAAAATATTCATCGTACTTACTTAGGCAACCTCCATTCAATTGTAAACAATTGACTGAACGCTGAAACTAGATCACCTCCATAATTTTCGGTGATGGTAGTCCAGAACTGTAAAACTGACTGAACTAAATCATCTTTATATCGTAGCTCTACTCGTTCAACTTCAATCTTCATCAGTCCCTATATGTTTTCAATAGGACTAAGATCTGGTGGAGCTGCTGGCCATGAAATGGTTGTCACTTGGTCTTGCATCGAAGCTTGAGTATATGACGAAGTATGGCATTTTGCATTATCCTGCTGAAAACGCCACCCCTCTGGATATAAAGCATGCGCCGTTTCAAGAAAAAACTGGTTTATAATGCCACAATACTTTTTACTATTATATTAATGGTACCATCAACTTTACAGAGAGACGTAGCACCACGCTGAGATATTGCTCCCCAAACCATTATTTTGGTGGGGAATTTAGAAATTTGAACGGTAGCAGGTTGTTTTGATAGGATTTTTAAGCGATTTTCACCAAATTGGAAACAACTTTCATCAGATATAAAGACAATGTTAAAATTATCTCCTAGAAAACGTGACAAAATTATATTCTTCGTTCCTTTTGTAAAGGTGACATTATAGGGATTTTTTCTGGTTTCCTTGATATGTACCCTGGTCGATTTAGTGACCTACGGACGGTTTCTGGACATACTTTTATATTTCGGCGACTTCCAAATCTGTAAGCCAATTTGCGAAACCCCAGGCGCGGATTGTGTCGTCTTAAGGGTAATAAAGCGTTTAAATTGTTTCCTTTATTCTTACGCGGTCTTCCTGAAACTGGTCTATGCCTCATATCCATTCCATTTTTTATCCTCTTTATTGTCTTATATACATAACTTTTTTCCAGTTCAGTCAGTTTGTAACGTTTCGAAAATTTTTTCTACACAAATATTCTACCTCTTTTCTTTTTTCTAGTTGCGACATTATTTCATAAATTGTATACCTGTTGACAATCAAAAATATCTAACAAATAGTGTTGCCATGCAACTTTGGCCATAGCCGACTGTCTGCACAACCTATTTTATACAATACTTTTGTCCTAGAATGTTACAAAAATGAAGTATATTGAAATTATAAAAAATAATAAATTTTTTCGTACGATAATTTATAGTGTACAGGGTTTCATTATATGGCAGTGCGAAATGGCTCTATGGCGATAAAGAAGAAAATATGAAATATCGAAAATAGAAACCTGAATCAAAACGTTCAGTCTCTTTCCTAAACGAATGTTTGATTGTATCGGTCTTTACTAATCGGAAATACATCTTGATGATTAACAGTAGAACAACTTGATTTTCGTTAATTTATTTGATTTCACAACAATTGTTTCGTCATGACAACATGACTTCATCAGGTGAGTGTGGTAACTAACTACATATTTGAGATTTAACTCTTCGAACATTCAAAATATACAGCAAAAAAGATAATGGGATTTCAACAGTTTTTATTTCATTATTTCACAAAGTTTAATTTCTAGAAGACGTTAAGTAAGAGAGATTCATTAATATTTTTTATTATTATAACAAATTTCCTTTAAAATCCCACTAACTTCCCTTCTGTATATTTTCAATATTTAAAGAGCTCAATCTCAAATTCAATTCAATTTATTCATCCATACGAATCTACATTCATTTATCCCTTACAATATGTACATTATACAATTAAGAAAATAATGTAGGAAATAAACAACAATTCCAGAAAGGTACAGCAAAAATCATTGTCATGTTTTCTAGTAGATAATGAGAAGCAACAGCAGAAGCAGAATGAAAGAGCAAAGTAAGCAAAATTTGAATATCAAAACATATTTATTCTGTTAGTCTTCTACAATTTTAATTTGAAAAAAAAAATTCATTCAAAAAGACTTTTAGAATTAAATTAATGTCTGCAATAAGCACCGCTTATATTTAATAGACATATTTAATCAAAACTCAATATACAATGTCAAATGGAATAAATAAACCAACAAATAAAAAAAAGGTAGTCAAAATTAATAAATAAATATTTGAAGGAGACAAAATTTTGTTTCTGATATTATCTTAATGAACACCAATTCTTTTTCAAAAACATAAAGCACAACTTAAGGACATCTCAAAAAATATTATTTATTTGAAATATTTGATATATTTGAATATTCAAATAAGTTAATTCAAAAATCTGTCAAAACATGCACTATATCCTCAAAAAACAATTAGAATTCCGATAATCTCTTCGTCGGCCCTAGATAATATTTAAAATATTGAAATCAATCGGTATATCATACCTTTAAGTGTACCGGAACTTGCTCAAACAGACTCACTCTAAAAATCCAGGTATTCAATATTCGTCAGAAAATCACAGAAAACGGTAAGGTATTATAAGGTTTTCTTTAAACCATTGACATTCCATAATGAGATTTATTCAAGTTGAATTTTGATTATATACGTCTATTAAATATAAGGTGCTTATTGTAGACATTAATTTAAATTAATTCTAAAAGTTTTTCGAATAAAAATTTTTTTGAATTTAAATTGGAAAAGACTAACAGATTAAATCTGTTTTGATATTCAAATTTTGTTATATTTCTTCTATCAAGTAATAAGCCTTTTTCTATTTTATTTTATACATAATACATTCTGTCAAGAAAGTACCAGGAATTATCGATTTAAATCTGGCGGGGCAATGAGGCAGGTAAAAAATTTTTTCCTAGGTTGGTACCACTGTCCTTAATTACTATGCCAAGCTTGAGCGGGATCTGTCAACTAGTGTGTTTGTCTGATTGTCTGATTAAGTCAGTCGATGTCAGAGTGCGTGCCGATTTTTACTATGGGTGATTACGTTGAGCAAAGAATTTGTTTAAAGTTTTGTGTTGCAAATGAATTTTCGTGTGCCGATGCATTGAAAATGTTGCAAAAGGCCTTTGGTGATAATGCTCTATCGAAAACTGGGTGGCAAAAAATGAGCCGAAACCGAAAAAACCACGCCAAAGCCGCTCGAAAATGAAGGTGATGCTCATTGTTTTCTTCGATATCCGTGGCGTGGTGCACTACGAATTCGTTCCAGAGGGTCAGACGGTAAACAAGGAGTATTACCTAGGCGTTATGAAACGTTTGTGTGAGCGTATCCGTAAGAAGCGGCCAAATTTGTGGGCGAACAACTCATGGATTTTGCATGACGATAACGCGCTTTCTCACCGAGCTGCGATTGTGACTGACTTTCTCGCCAAAAACTCAACAAACGTGCTTCAGCAACCACCGTAGTCGCCGGATTTGGCTCCCTGCGACTTTTTCCTCTTCCCAAAACTAAAATTGCCCCTTCGTGGCACCCGTTTTGAGTCGATTGAAGCCATAAATCAAAATTCGGCGCGAGAGCTAAAGTCCATCCCGGAAAGCGCCTATAAAAAATGTTTCGATAATTGGAAGTGCCGTTGGCATAGATGTATTGGAGCAAATGGAGCCTATTTTGAAGGCGACCCAATAAATTTTGACGATTAAATGTAAAAATGTTGTTTTAATTGAAAATTCCCGGTACTTTCTTAACAGAGTAGTATATAATTATTTTTAGGCTTTAATAAATCTCCTTATGGAATGTCAACGGTTTAAAGAAAACCTCATAATACCTTACAGTTTTCTGTGATTTTGTGACGAATATTGACTACCTGGATTTTTAAAGTTAGTCTGTTTAAGCAAGTTCCTGTACACTTTAGGCTTGAATAAATCTCCTTATGGAATGTCAACGGTTTAAAGAAAACCTCATAATACCTTACAGTTTTCTGTGATTTTGTGACGAATATTGACTACCTGGATTTTTAAAGTTAGTCTGTTTAAGCAAGTTCCTGTACACTTTAAGGTATGATATACTGATTGTTAGTTGATTTTGATATTTTAAATATTATTTAGGGCTGACGAAGAGATTATCGGAATTCTAATTGTTTTTTGAGGATATAGTGTAGGTTTTGAGAGATTTTTGAATTAACTTATTTGGATATTTAAATATATTAAATATTTCAAATAAATTATATTTTTTGAGAACTTCTTGAGTTGTGCTTTATCTTTTTGAAAAAGAATTGGTGTTCATTATGATAAGATCACAAACAAAATTTTGTCTCCTCCAAATATTTATTTATTAATTTTAATTGCCTTTTTTGTATTTGTTGGTTTATTTATTCCATTTGATATTGTATATTGAGTTTTGATTATAAACGTCCATTAAATATAAGCGGTGCTTATTGTAGACATTATTTTAATTTAATTCTAAAAGTTTTTTGAATAAAAATTTTTTCGAAATTAAAATTGTAGAAGACTAACAGATTGAATCTGTTTTGACATTCAAATTTTGTTATATTTTTTCTATCAAGTAAAAAGCCTTTTTATATTTTATTTCATCTACAGGCTCAAGAAATAGGGAAGATTTAACGGTAGACTCTTTCAGAAGATTATCGGGTCAAATTGTCAGATTAATTTCGCTTCTCATTTTATAACCCACTCTCACGAAATACTCGTTGAATATATTTTGTCTTTTTATAATTATCAGCTACTGCACTATCGTTTTCAGAAGTAATTATTGTATTATCACCTGTTGTTTTAGATTTATGTTCAGTTGTGTCGTCCATGATTTTCCGTATTTGAATATCAAAACAGATTAAATCTGTTGTCTTCTACAATTTTAATTTCAAAAAATTTTTTGAAGAAACTTTAAGAATTAAATTAATGTCTTTATAAGCACTGCTCATATTCAATAGACGTATAAAATCAAAATTCATCATACAATATCAAATGGAATCAAGAAAAACCAACGAATATGAATTGTCAATTGAAATTAAAATATAAATAAGCAAACATTTTTTGTTTCGTTCCAGGCATGCGTACTGAACTCTTCAGACAAACGTACGAAGCCCTTTTTGTCACAAAATGTATTGTTTTCTGATCCTATATTAATGAAAAATAACTCTTTCTCAAAAATATAAAACATAATTTCAAGAACTTCTCAAAAACTAATTTATTTGAAATATTCAATATATCTAAATAAATTACTTCAAAAAATCTCAAAACATGTAGCACATCCTCAAGAAATAATTGAAGTTACGATAAGATCAGTTCAACTTTACATATAAAAAAATAATAAAATCAATTAAACAATGTATAGACTTACATAGTGCCATCTTAGAAATACATGATCTTCAAAAAACATGTAAGTAGGTACCTTTATATCCAAGGTACTCTATGTTCCATGTTCACAAAAAATCATACAAAGCTTATAAGGCACTTGGCCTTAGTTAAAACCATTCAACACTGTATAATGAATTTCTTTATTTAAAAAACCTAATATAATTATATATTATATATAAAATAAAATAAGAAGGAACGGTTTTTTACTTGATAGAAGAATTAGCACAAAATTTGAATATCAAAACAGATTTAAACTGTTGTCTTCTACAATTTTAATTTCAAAAAATTTTTTGAAGAAACTTTAAGAATTAAATTAATGTCTTTATAAGCACTGCTCATATTTAATAGACGTATAAAATCAAAATTCATCATACAATATCAAATGGAATTAAGAAAAACCAACGAATATATTCGTTGGTTCTATATGTGGTGTCCATACAGTCTGCAATACATGTATTTAATTTTTCAATGAAACAGTCACACGATGTTTGGGTTACATTGTTAGAGAGTGCGGTAAGCCAAAGTTCATTTGATAACACATTTTTGAGCTTCCTGTAATTTATGATCGTCATTGATTTATTGGATTTTTTCTCTTTATTTTCAAATTAAGATAGTTTTATGTAAACAAAAGGTGAGAAATGATCTGTTAGGGATGTGCGTAAAACCACAGACTTTATGCAAGTTTGTTTATTAATTGTTTTTCCTGTCTGATGAAAATATGATCAATCAATGATCTGGTATTACCCGTAACCCTCATATTTATATGAGATATATAACCATTTGATTCAAGTAAATTTAAATAGCCATTTGTGTCATCAAATATGTAGTTAGTTACCATATTCACCTGATGCAGTCATGTTGTCATGATGAAACAATTGTAGTGAAATTAATTAAATTAGCGGAAATTAAGTTGTTTTACTTTTAATCATTTCTCCAAAACAATGTCAAACCCAATAAAATAGAGATACGGTCCTGACCGAATCGTATAATATAATTTTTCATGGGAGCCATTGTATCAAAAAAGAATTCCGGACGAAATTCATGCAGCCTCTAAAAGCTCGCCGGTCAGAATGCCAAACGCCCGAAAGTAGGAATCATTAGTAAATCTGGGCATTTCAACACGCTTTTCTGTCATCCCGTATTCCGACGATGTCCTTCAATTTTTTTGAGTCGCTAAAGTATGAATATAAAATACGCATATTTTATAGGGACGTGGCGTCCACTTACTCAGCGAGAGCTTTTTGGGAGCCCGTTAAAGCGGATCCGAGAAAGGCATTTTCGGCCGAATTCTAGCCGGCTAAGGGTCGGACAACGTATTGATTCCCCCCATTTCATACGGTCTGGTTTTTGTTTCTTGGATAACCGAGGAAGGGGAAGGAAAACAACCGGATAAAAATGTCCGGTTTATAGGGAACAAACTTGAGCTCGGAAGAATAGAATGGGGTCGGTGATGTTTTACATGGTGGTTGTTTGAAACGATCCATCGGAATTTTATGTTAGACAGTGGAGAAGTTTTTAAAATTCCATTTATCTCAAATTAAGGCATTGAGTGACGAAAGAGCTATTTTTTTGCGTAGTTATTTTACAATGTTGATATATATTCTGTCAAGAAAGTACCGGGAATTATCGATTTAAATCTGGCGGGGCAATGAGTCCTAGGTTGGTACCACTGTCCTTACTTACTATGCCAAGCTTGAGCGGGATCTGTCAACTAGTGTGTTTGCAACAGCTGATTAAGTCAGTCGATGTCAGAGTGCGTGCCGATGTTTACTATGGGTGATAACGTTGAGCAAAGAATTTGTTTAAAGTTTTGTGTTGCAAATGAATTTTCGTGTGCCGATGCATTGAAAATGTTGCAAAAGGCCTTTGGTGATAATGCTCTATCGAAAACTCGTGCATATCAGTGGTACAGAGCCTTCAAGGACGGTCGTGAAGTGATCGATCATCGACGGCTTCGATCGAAGATAACGTCGATAAAATTAAGGAAAGGGGGCTGGAAAACCGTCGTACCAGCTTGAGAGAGATAGCACATGATCTTAAGATATCCCACGAGTCCGCACGTACGATTTTGATTGATATTTTGGGCATGAGAAAGGTGGCTGCACGACTCGTACCGAAAGACCTGAATTTTCTTCAAAAACGTCATGGCGAACAGGTTGCTTCAGACATGCTGGATCGCTGTAATTCCGATTCTACATTCATGGAACGCATTATAACTGGTGATGAGACCTGGGTCTACGAGTACGATATGCAAACAAGCCAGCAATCATCGGAATGGGTGGCAAAAAATGAGCCGAAACCGAAAAAACCACGCCAAAGCCGCTCGAAAATGAAGGTGATGCTCATTGTTTTCTTCGATATCCGTGGCGTGGTGCACTACGAATTCGTTCCAGAGGATCAGACGGTAAACAAGGAGTATTACCTAGGCGTTATGAAACGTTTGCGTGAGCGTATCTGTAAGAAGCGGCCAAATTTGTGGGCATACAACTCATGGATTTTGCATGACGATAACGCGCCTTCTCACCGAGCTACGATTGTGACTGACTTTCTCGCCAAAAACTCAACAAACGTGCTTCAGAAACCACCGTATTCGCCGGATTTGGCTCCCTGCGACTTTTTCCTCTTCCCAAAACTAAAATTGCCCCTTCGTGGCACCCGTTTTGAGTCGATTGAAGCCATAAAACAAAATTCGGCGCGAGAGCTAAAGTCCATCCCGGAAAGCGCCTATGAAAAATGTTTCGATAATTGGAAGTCCCGTTGGCATAGATGTATTGGAGCAAATGGAGCGTATTTTGAAGGCGACCCAATAAATTTTGACGATTAATTGTAAAAATGTTGTTTTAATTGAAAATTCCCGGTACTTTCTTGACAGAGTAGTATACTAACTGAGAAAGAAACTGCAACACCCAGAAGGAGCTGTTTAAATTTTAAATTTTTTTTGGTAAAACATAGATAGTATAGAAAGGAGTAAATGATTAAAATTTGAATTCTTGAGGGATACTATCCCAAGCTACCTTTAGTTCATGTCTCAAAGCCGCCAAAGTCCGTGGGAGCTGGGGTAAATTTCTAAGCCTTCCACTCATGATGTCCCGAATATACTCTATGAGCGAAAGATCAGGGGATCTGGGCAGCCATGGCAAAGGATTCACATGGGTAGCTTCAAAAAAGTTTTAACTAAGTCTTGCAACATGAGGTCGAGCATTATCTTGCTGAAATATTGGATTCTCGAGCCGGTTAAGGTAAGGGAGAACATATGGCTGCACTATTTCTTGAAGGTAACGCAGCGCTGTCATGTTACCTCGAATAAAGACTAAAGGTGACCTACTAGCATGTGCAATAGCACCCCATACCATAACGCCTACTGTCCGGTGTACATGACGCTCAATATGATACTGAGGTTCACGTCTTTCTCCCCGACGTCGTCTAACCCTTCTTCGGCCATCATGTGCACCCAAGGACAATCGAGATTCATCAAAAAAAACGACCTGATGCCATTCCACATTCCAATGTTGACGTTCTCTGCACCACTGTAATCGTTGCAGCGAATCTCAACCGTCAGTGGTAACACAAGATGTGATCGATAATGCTGCAGTCCCAAAGACCTTATCCGGCGGTAAACCATTCGGACAGTTACAGGATGGCCTTGTTCTCTTAACCAAACATCAGCCAAAGATGGAGTTGTCGCAAATCTGTCTCTAATAGCCATAAGTCTTAGACGTCGATCTTGATTTTCATTTGTGCCCCTTCGACGTCCGGTGCCTACTCTTCTTCGATTTTGGGCATTATCAAACCACGCTTGACAACATCTCATAACAGTAGTTGGATTTCTGTTCGTACGGTTAGAGACTTCTCGAAATGTCAACCGCGCCTCCCGTAGACCAATAATTCGACCTCTTTCATATTCACTTAGCTGGCGATAAATTCCGCGTACACGTGCTCTAGGCATTTTAACAACAACTAAACATCGACTTTGGATCTCCTCAAACTGCTGGTTTGTTGTAGAATTTAAAAAAATTGCAAAAATCTACTACATATTAAGTAACAAAAACTGTTTACATGAAAAGACCGTCACGATATTTTTCTCCAAATTTTAATCATTTACTCCTTGCTATACTTTCTATGTTTTACCAAAAAAAGTTTAAAATTTAAACAGCTCCTTTTGGGTGTTGCAGTTTCTTTGGCAGTTAGTATACCATCTACAGAGCTTCGAAAATTCAATTTTAATTTAAGACCGCTAGGACTGGAATCTATAGTCCGTCTAGAAAGTATCCGGAATTAATTATTTTTCATATTTTTTTTGTACCATTCTAACTCACAAGCAATGTATAAAATAGGTTGTGCAGATGGTAGGCTATGGCCAAAGTTGTATGGCAACACTATTTGTCAGATAATATTGGTTGTCAACAGGTATACATCTTATGAAATAAGGTCGAAACTAGAAAAAAATCCTTATATCACTACAACGACCAGGCTACATATCAAGGAAACCAGAAAAAATCTCTATCATGATACCTTTACAGAAGGAACGAAGAATAGAATTTTTTCGACCTTTTCAAGGAGATAATTTTAACAATGTCTTTATATCTGATGAAAGTTGTTTCTAATTTAGTGAACATCGCTTAAAAATCCTATAAAAACAACTTGTTACCATTGAAATTTCCAAATTTTCCACCAAAACAATGGTTTAGGGAACAATATCTCAGCGTGGTGCTATAACCTTTCTGTATGGTTGATGGTACCATTAATAGAGAAAAGTTTTGTAGCATTCAAAACGATTTTTACCTTGAAACGGCGCATGCTTTACACCCAGAAGGGTGGCGTTTCCAGCAGGATAATGCAAGATGCTACACTTCGGCCTATACCCAAGATTGGATGCAAGAACACCAAGTGACAACCATTTCATGGCCAGCAGTTTCGCCAGATCTTAGTCCAATTGAAAATATATGGGAATAATGAAGATTGCAGTTGAACGCGCAGCACCACGCAATGAAGATGATTTAATTCAGTCATTTCACAGTCCTGGACTACCACCACCGAAAATTATGGAGGCGATCAAGTTTCAGGTATACCTCGATGTTCAGTCAAGTATTTACAGTTGAATGGAGGTTGTATAGGTAAATAAGATAAATATTTTGTTATAATATTCTAATTCAAGAATTAGAAACATATACTAAATAATTACAATTGAGCTTTGTGTTTCCCGAATTCTTTCCAGACGGACTTAGTACCAGTATTTATTATTACATATTGTTCTGCTCAATAATTTTGAAATATCATTGAAGCATAATAAAGTTCTCAAAGGCAGAAGTACAGGTACAAAAGAAAACTAACATGAGGAAATTGAACAGTACATTCAAAGGTCAAGAAAGAGAATATTAGATATAATAATTAAAAAAATTGAATAAGTTGAATGAAGAAATATCAATTAAAAAATGTACTGTAGCCTGTCGTGTTGATCATTTGAATGATATTGTTTTTCATTCTTTAAAACCAAATCGCTAACCCACTACACCGAAGGCTATGATAACAAGATGACATGGAGTGAAACTAAAACGCTCTATAATAAGGTGTATGAGCTATGGTAGTAGAAAGTTCTATAAATCGAAACAGTGTAACATACATCTCTATAACAATTCCATACTCAAACAAACTCGACAAGGTTTTGTTGATCACAGAGGCAAATTGTAGACATGCGCACGTTTCAAACTGATTGGTCTTCGTCAGTGCAGTATGCTAGTGACTCCAAATCTGTCAAGTATCTATATTCGCTATACACAGAGACTATAAGGTATTAATAGTATACTTGCGCCATCTATAGTATGCAAAATACATAAAAGACATAACTTTGCGAGTTAATTTATTTTGCATTCTATAGATGGCACTAGTGTATTATTAATACATAAGAGTCTCTGTACAGAACCAATATAGATACTTGACAGATTTGGCGTCACTAGCGTATATTGCACTGACGAAAACCAATCAGTTTGAAATGTGCACATGCTTGCAATTTGCCTCTGTGATCAACAAAACCTTGTAGAGTTTGTTTGAATATAGAATTGTTATACAGATGTATGTTACACTGCCTCAATTTCTAGAACTTTCTATTACCATAGCTCATACTCCTTATTATGGATTTTTGGTACAGATCAGCCGAATTAATGTATTTTAAAGGGTTTAGCTTGCGTTAGCGGTTTTGGCGGTCTGCACATGAAACATCCTACTTCGTACAATGCTTCATAGTGCGTCAATGAAAGATAAACAAAGCTTGTCTTTCCTTATTGAATCCCAAATTGTCAACCTGATAGTGACACCTTGTTTTTCAAGGTGTCGGAATGATAATGCTTTCTCCAAGATTAGTTCCTATTCTGCGTATTGTCAGTAGGTCTTCAGTTTCAAATTGTTCCAAATGACTAGTAGAGCGCCCGGAACTAAGATGGTTCGGTATTAAGATACTCTTAATCCAGCACAAGGAAGATAGTCTGATATTAAGATGATTCAAGCAGTGAGGCACTCCAGCAAGATTGTTCAGTTCTAAGATCATCAGGTACTGAGATCTCCGGTACTAAATTATCCGGTACTAAGATCTCCGGCACTGAGATGGTTCAGTACTAAGATCTCCGGTACTGAGGTGGTTCCGTACTAAGATCTCCCGGCACTAAGAGTGTAAATTTCAAATCTATAAGATAGTGCCTGCAACACGTGATCTGACCAGTAACTCTTGATATTAATAAAATTATTTACAAGGTAATAAACATGAGATAAAATATCCAGAACACAGGAACAAGAGCACGCTATTCAATCAGGAGCATGAGAAAGGAAATTAAATGCATATTATCATATAAAGAAACATGTTAACCTGTATAACCTGCAGAGAATGAAATGAATCAAAATAATAATTGGCGCTCATAAAAGCAGAAAAGATTGATCGGGATCTACGTATTACTTACCGTCTTCAGATTGGACGTCTTATAAGAAACAATAAAAATTCAATATTTCACGATTTTCATGGATTAGGTACGTTAATTCGATGAAAATACCACGATGTGTGTCCTCGTGTAACTTAACAATACGAGAGGAAGAAATCTGGTAAATTCTACGCTCCTTGAAAAAAATACACTTCTACAGCGCATGCGATAACAGCGTAAACTTTCATTGCAGAAACTCCAAACTTCTTCATGGTCTTAGTTTAATCACATTATTGCAGCATTTTTGAGCGATTGAAATTCAAATCAACAGTGGAGCGTTTTTTAACGTTACTTCTTTAATGTCAAATTTCAACTCAAACTTTGAAAAAATATTCAGTAGTTTTTTATTTAAAGCCAATATGCAGTATGCAAATATGCAATACTGATTTGACTTTTGGGCTGCCTAGCTGAATAAAAAATGTATTTCATATCGTATGTTAAAATATTAACTTAATGAATTATTTAATTCAGGTATAAGGGAGGATTTTGATTTGACTTTTCAATATTACGTTCTGAAATTTGTAACAATATAATCAATACAAAGTAAGTTTATATACACTTAATTATTTAATACTAATATCTCTTGATTCCTATTTACCATTTAGAGCTTAACACTTTCTACCACGGAATGGGTATATTCAAAAAAAATTTTTTTTTTTTAATTCTGAATCACAGATTGACTGTGTCTGACTTGAGCATAAGGTAAGATATCTGAATTCGAAACACTGGATAAAATCGAATATATTTGAGCTAATTATCAGTATCACTGTTTGACAGAATCTGACTTGAAGATGAATAAAATTTTCTGCCTTCGTTACGTTACAAACAATCGGAAATAATGCTCTTTTCGTAAATAGTTCCACAAGAGTAAGTCAAGTATCCGTTTCTGCATGAACTGAATGAACCCATTTTAACAAAAATCTATATGTTTTACTGTGCATGGAGAATGAAGGTACGTTGCAGATTTGTTGATGTTGCATATTACAGAGGAGTTTCGAGAAATCATAACATAAATAGAGATTAATTCTTGATAGAAGGTATATAAAATTATTTAAATATTGTAATATTAGCCTTCTACATATTTAATTTCAAAAAATTATATTTAATGATTATAACTTCTGAAAATAAATTAAAATAATGTCATATAAGTACCACTTATATCAAAGGACATATAAAATAAACATTCATTATAAGACATCCAAATGGTATAACAAAATCCAATAAATAAAATTTTTTAACCAAAATCCTATAAATTAAATATTCTGAATAGATAAAATTTTGTTTCTGCTGATCAATCTTATGAAAACAAATATCTTTCAAAAATGTCTAACATAATTTTAAGAATTTCATCATAAAACTATCTTACTTAGAATATTCAATATTATTGGATATCTAACTAAGTTACTTTATATAAAAACTCAAGATATGTAAAAATATTACTGAAAAACAAGTTTTAAGAGAGACTTTGCTTCGTCAGTATTCAAATAATTCATATTCAATAAATATAACATCAATCAACAACAAATATTTACTCACCTTTTAACCGTTTAGAAAACTTCTAGTAAACTGAAAAATCTTTAAATGTAGTATAACGGTTTACTATATATAAATATTTCTGTGATTTACCCTTGATCTAAAAGATTGAAAGACAATTTAGGGGCCTCTGTTATAGCACAAGGACTATCTGTATAAAGAATGTTAAGGAAACCAAATAATTATATATTATGAATAAAATAACATAAATAGAGGTTAATTTTTGATAGAAGGTATATAAAATTATTTAAATATATTAATATTAGCCTTCCACATATTTAATTTCAAAAAATTATATTTAATCACCTAGGTACCTCCGCTTACGGGTCAGACATTTAAACTTAATGCCAGCGCTGCCATAAAAAGTACATAATAATGTAGAAAATATGCGTTCCCTGAATTGAAGCAGATTGATGTCATTGCCACTAGACAACATTGTACTGGGCAGAAAACTACATTACCCTGGTCAAAATACCACAGTAAAAGATTTCAGCAGAACGATCGATATGAGAAAGAATAATCAAGGATGTAAAATACGGTGCATTCCTGTCTGATTTCAAATCTCATACGACACACTGTGCACTTTACTATGTTCAAATGTAAAGTTTGAGTCTATAAATAACGAGTTATTTCTAGAATTATCACTACAAAGTTGACAATTTGAGATTTGAAGTAGGAACATAAAGTTTATGGTTGTAACCTCAGTTTGATTAGCGCTCTTTGAGGAAATGGGTTATAGTGTTTATTGAGCGAACGAGAGTTGAAAGTGATATTTACTTCAACTCTATTTTCTTCTTTGACTTTTTGAAATTGTTCAAAATCTTCATATTTCTTAGACAGAAATATCAGTAGTATTTTTAATAATAATTACTAGTTGAATTCCATGAATAGTTTTCGAGATATTGAAAATACACTGAAATGAGCTTTTTTCATTTTAGTGCTAGGGTAATGTCATATGGGGACCAGTTATTAGGATTTCTTTATTTCTACCCTAGTATTTCACCACTTAGAATTAAATAAATGAGTCAAAGGATCTATAGGACTATAGATATTTTATATATATTTTTAAAAATTCTCTGTCGAAACCAAACGAAAGTTCTGGAAAGATATTCGTCGAATATACTCTTTCTGTAAAATTGTTGTTCAGTTTTTGAGCGATTTTGAGATTAAATTTTTGAATTGAATATTAGTATGAGGCAATATATGATTAAAGAAAATTTTTCCTCATTTTTTTTAAATTCAATCCTCACGTTTGAACTTCTGAAGTGAATCAGTCCAGTTGAAATCGTGAAATGAATTTTCACTATAAAATGAGATGTAACTTTTTAGTCTCGGATGAAAGAAACTCAGATCAAGATAATTATCATCATTTCGGTCAGTATTCCTTATTTTCTTTCGATTTTCAAGTGTTTCGTGATGTTTGAGAATTATGTATCTCTACTTGAATAGAAACAGTGTTTTAAGGCATTTTGACCCAAATTTTAGAAAAATTTCGATTCAATTTTACATAATGTTTCGGTGTAATATTTGAAACAACCTTTCAATTCATTTTTAATTTGTATATAATATAATTTGTTCTTCACATATTCGCACAAGAACTTTCTGATATAATTGAATGTGTGACCATGGCTTTCCTTATATCTTTTTCGGTATAAGAACATAGAATTGGATAAATTTTTTAGATTCACCTCAAATATTTTGTGTAAGATCTGTTTTTTCATGTGATGAGATGTAAGTATGCGATATTTTTTATGAATTGTTTTTACTTGCGTGTCGATAGTTTAGAGGTTAGATCCTTACGTTGAAACCGAAAGATCCCGATTTCAAACTCCTCTAGGTACGTAAGAAATTTTCTAGTTAGACGAGTTTCAGTCACAATTTCACTGTAGTTAAAGTAAGGACGCAGTAACAAAGCCTTAAGAAGGCAACTGAACCCACAACTCAAACAAGCTAAAAATCTTCTGAGGGATCTTCATAGAAGACCTAGAAGTATCAGGATCATATAATTTATTATTTGAAAAACTCCACTAAAAATTATATGGAGTATTTTCTGGAATTGAATTGGGTATTCATAAGGTTCGTTTTAAATGACTATATCAACCTTAACTCGCTAGGTATTCTCAGTCAATATTCTATATTTGCTTTTGATTCATTTATTTTTTCAACTATTGTGTGATGTTGGAGATTTTTATACGTCTACTTAACTAAAAACAGTGTTTTTAAGCCACTTGGATTTAATTTTTCAACATTTTGAAGACATTTTTTATATCGAAAACTGTGGAGGTTTCAATCCTCAATTCTGAACTCCTTGAGATAGTCAATTAGGCCAAAAATTCTAAGGATCAAGTTGAACAGCGGCAAATCCCGCAAATAGTTTCAGAAAAAATTTTTTGTTTACTTCCAGTCCTTGAAGTATAAAGATAAGACTGAAGAACTTGGATGATCAATCCCAATTGCAACTTAACTTTTGTCTCATGAATTATCATTTAGCAGTTTCCAAGAAAAGATTTGGATTCTGGACGGCGTACTGCAGCTTGCGAATACAGGGAATAATTTTATTACATTCTTGCAATCCGCACTACATTGAACTGTTTAAAACTTGAAAGGGATTGAATTTTTGTTCGATCGCAAAGGTAAATTTTTATCTCTTTTTCAGTAGATCTGTGAATATTCTTTGGAATGAGTAAAATAATTCAATAAGACGTAGTCATCCATGTCGTCTTACTATTGATATTCATTATTATTTCAAAATAATAGTTCAATTACAATAATGAGAAAGGAAATTTTTTTATTACCTGCGTGAATTATACAGGTAATGGAGAATAATAAGCGATGAACTTTGAGACACGTATCTATTCTCCTTAATGTACATTAGTCCGAATAATTCTTTCCCTGGAATCGATTTTGTTTTAGTGCTTATACTTTATAACAAAGTAATCATCAAATTGTCTAACTCAACTTCCATCAAGTAAATCATCCGGTCTCTAAAGGCAGAGTTTCCCCATTTAATTCGTTATTCCACACGGTTGCCGGGTGATTTTTATCGATATTTCATTTACATGAGAAAGGAGGTCAAGTACATGCCTTACATGAGGGTCGTGATATTCCCCAGTTTTGGAGATCATCGAGGAAATTCTGTTCGTGATAAGCGTTGCTCATTTTGCGACCCGAACTTCCGATGTTCTTGTGGGTTTGATAGTAGGAAGATGGATTAATTATCAGAGGGACTTACTATCTACACTTACGTATTTATATGCATAAAGCAGTATTTTGCAGAAACATTATTTTACTATTATAAAATAATCGCTCGAACATTAAACACTGTCATTTCTACTGGTGTTTTTTTAAAGAAAAAATAACACAGTTATTTATTCGACTTCCTTAATGAATTTATAGATATTTTACCCTTCACATATAGTTTCAAAGTCGAACTGAAAAAGTGAAAAATGTCCTTATTCAACCTCAAGTTATAGAATTTTCGAGAAAATTAACAAAATTTGTGTTACAATATTACATACTGACGAAAGTTAAAAAGATTATATTATCACTGAAGTCAAAACGAAGTGCTGATATTTATAACATTGGTATTTTGAAGCTCAACATTGAAGAAGTCTCCGAGCTCATCTCTATAAATGTAAACAAATGTTTTCGTGAATAATGTTTTCCTGATTAGTTGAAAACTGCTAAAATAATTCCTATCTATAAAGGAAAGGAAGATAAAAATAACTGTGATAATTGAACACCCAGATGTAAGTCACGGGGTACCTCAGAGATTCATATTGGGCCCATACTTTTCCTGATTTACATCAACGACCTGAACATCATAAATAGCAATTGCTTATGTTTGTAGGGGAAAGTGCTACAGTGGAACATAGGCCACATTGAAACAAAATAAATAAATCTGTTTCAAACTATTCAGAATGAGTTACGCCATCTATTATCCATTATAATTGTCACTTATCCGTCGAATTTGTCAACTAAAAACAATATTTCTCCATTCACGTCTTAGAACTTGATGTGCTTGGTCTGTTTGCTGCAAAAAGTTATTTCTTCCATAATTTCAGTGTGCGTATTTCTCACTTCAGAATAAAAAAAGGATAAGTTGTTTAATACTATTTTCAAGAATATATATTGAGTCAATTTCGTAGAAAATTGTTCAGTTTTACTATGAAATTCTTCAGTAATCTAAAATTTACCGTATCACGTAGTTTGAGCAACCTTGAAACAAAACAGCCGGGCCACAATGAAGCAGTATCATTGTGGCCCAGATACGCTGATTTTCTTAAACGTTTTTCACTTAAATTGTGTGTACATCTGAAAATTAAGCACATTTTCAAATAAGTATTGAAATAGTTCTTTTCGTTTCAGATATACTATAGATAATGTCTCATGGTAGAAAAAGAAAAACAAAGGGCATGTTTAGTGAAGACTCTATGAGGCAAGCTGTAATTGCACTCATAAGTGGTATCGATGGGCAAAAATTGTCGTTGCACGAAGCTACTTCATGATATAATGTAAAATATTCTACGTTATTTCGATATATGAAGATAACAAAAAATCAAAATATTGATAATATTCGAATGATTCCAAAATACCAAGGTCGCTTTATTTTACAGCTGATCAAGAAAGTTCCTTGGTAGAATACAACTAATATCTGGTACTGAAAAACAACCAAAGATTTTCGAGAATTGGCGTATGAAATGGCAATTTTTAATAAAATTAAAATGCCAATTTCGTGGTATCAGAACAAGCAGGCTGGAATTATGCGAGGATTTCTAGAACGTCACCCTCAATTGAGCATTCGACTATCAAAATGCAGTTTGTCTCGTGGTACCTCGTTTAATAGACATAATATATACAGGTTTTTTAATAACTTAGAAGATGTTTATAAACGTTCAGATAGATTTTCACATGGCTCTAGAGTATTCAATTTGGATGAGACGGACACACTAACAGTACAAAAGTCAAAGAAAGTCATAACAAAAAAAGCGTTGAACAAGTGAGCCAATATACAGGTGGTGAAAGTAGGTCTCTCATTACAGCGTTCTGTATTATCAGTGCCAATGGAACACCCTTCCTCCCGCTATGAATTTTTCCAGAAAGCATTTCAAAAATCATATGCTTGATGGAGTCTTGACGAAACTCAAGGCCTTGTGTCCGATACCGGAAGGATGAATGGAGAAATTATAGTGGATCATCTATAGAAAATCCCTCTTCACTTATTTAAGACAATCATGAAAGCCACTTATCCATTGAAACAATAAAGTTAGCTAAAAGTAATGATAGTAACGTTACCTCCTCACTACAGCCACAAACTACAGCGATTAGATGAGGCACTTTTACCTACATTTAAAACCCAATACAACGCAGCTGTAGACTCTTGGTTACTTCATCAACTTGGAATCCCCCTGATAATTTAAGAGGTAGATGGTTGTGTTGGAAAAGCATACGAATGTGCAATGACACCATCGAATATCAGAAAAGGGTTTGGAGTAACTAGTATTTAAAATAAAATAGAATAGAAAGGCCTTTTACTTGATAGAAGAAATATAACAAAATTTTAATATTAAAACATTTTGAAATATGTTTGTCTTCTACAATTTTAATTTCAAAAAATTTTTATTCAAAAACTTTTAGAATTAAATTTATGTCTACAACAAGCACTGCCTACATTTAATAGACGTATATAATCAAAACTCAATATATAATGTCATTATAATGTCATTGACATTATATATTGAGTTTTGATTATATACGTCTATTAAATGTAAGCAGTGCTTGTTGTAGACATAAATTTAATTCTAAAAGTTTTTGAATAAAAATTTTTTGAAATTAAAATTGTAGAAGACAAATATATTTCAATATGTTTTAATATTCAAATTTTAACTAGTATTTTCCTATTTGATAAAAATAGATTTTCCGACGATGATTTTATTGCCAGTTCAGTTACAGATCGCGAGTTTTCAGATAATCCAGCTAAAAACCTGGAAGAGAATGAAATTCGTGGCAAAGTTATGCCTCCTGGAGAAAATCCATCAAACGAAATCGCTGTAGTTCCATCAACTAGCGGATCTAATCCTTCAGTTGAAATGGAGGAAAAAACTTTCATTAGCCCACAAGAATTCAAAGGATATCTGAAGGCTGCAGCAAGGAAAATGAAAACAAAAGGAACAAAGGGACGTAGTTTTATTCCAAACTACTTTCCCGAAAAAATATATTAGAACAGAGAGAGATGATGAAAAAAAATAAGAAAATGAAGCAAACGTCAGGCAATAAAAAACAGAAGAAGAATCTTCAGAAGATGAAGTTGAATACTATAGTGACATGTTAATGGAAGACGAGTCTGATATCGATATGGAGTATTGCGAGGAAGTTAGTCCTACTGGTTTTTGAGGAACACGGCCGAGAGCCAACTTTGGGCGCTTTTGTGTTGGTAGAATTGAAGGTGAAAAACCAGTTTACTATATAGGAAAAAATATAAAAGGTTCAGAAAGACCTACAGATCCGTTTCTTGAGGAAAAGTCTAAAAGATGACCGCATTTTTATTTTTCCGGTTATTCCTGATAAGTCCTTATAAGAATGTAATCAATTCTTATTTTTATAATTGAAGAAATAGACGATTTGATGTCATGATTCTGGAAGATTTTATTTTCTTTAGTTTAAAATATAACAGAAAAACATACACAACATAAAATAATAACATACAAAGAAATAAAAAGAATTAAATAAAAAAATAGCTAACTAACCTGAAAGAAATCAAAAACAATGCTCTTTCTTCGGTTTTCTCAATTCACATTTCTAACAACTAACTAAATAAACATGTGACACTTTTTAGGTTAGAATCTTAGACATAGAACATAGAACATAAAAATAACAGTTTCATTTTTACATATATATTATTTGAAAACAAGAATTTTGTTTCAATGTGGCCCACTCTCCACTACTGTGATGGCGAGTCCATAATTGTGCATTCGAAGTGCAAGACTGATTTCAATGAGAAGGTACAACTCGTACTTAATTTCGAATTTCTGCAGTACCCAGAAATAAGTATCTAGTATATTAGATCTTGGAGTATCAGAATATCATCAATTCTATATTTTCTATAGATTGCTCCATATTTTTGAGTGTTCTATGACATTTGAAAATTCTATCTGTCTATTTAAATATAAACAGTGTTTTTAAGGCAGCTTTATTTAAGTTTTTGAAAAATTCATTTCGTATAAGCTTTGCAGAATTATAATGAATTTATATTTAAATTTTCAAAATATTATCCCCACCCAAGAAAAATTCCCTTTAAAAATAGCTATAGGATTTACAATTCTCATTTTGGAATATTTTGAAGATAATAATTCTAAATTATTCTTTGGGTACTATGCTTAAGGTTTGTATCTTTCGTGGGAGGCAATTAAGAGAAAAATTTTATTCATTCACTTAATCGTTCTGTATGCTCTCAATTTTTTTCCTTTTTTATATAAGAAACAACCTGTGCTGTGAATGCATAAGTCCGAATTCAATATTATATGTTCAAACTTTATACTCCGGTAAATCTGGGACTTTGAGGAAGTTCCTTCAATAGGAAAATTCCAAGGCGAGCATTAACCCTCAAAAGTTCGGACAATAGGTCAATTTTTGCCGGATATGGATGACCTGTCAGAAGTTGGAGCGAGAATCTTGAAAGCTATCGAATGTAGCTCCGCGACGCTGGTTCCGGCGTACGTGGCAAATAAAATATTTGTTTTCGTTCCTCTTCGATTGGAAAAGTAGAAACGGGAGGCGTTATTTGCGTTCGCTGACACAAATGGGGCATTTATATTCCATGAATCTGGTTACTGGACGTAAACGGAATTTTTCCGTTCTGTTCTGTATTTTATTGACTCGCATGTTAAATAACCTAAGCCTATGTTCGCAGAGGTGGGTCGTTCATCAATTGGTTTGCGGTTTGTGGTAAGGAGATTTTTTTGCGATTTAAATATAATATTCTACTCAAAATAAGAAAAACGAGATAAAAAAATCATTTTTCTTCTACATTTGATGCAGACACAAATATTATATGTCTGCTTTATTTTCGTAATCATCATAAAACTTTCACAATATATATTGAAGATGATATATTTAAATATAAAAATAATATAACAATATACTCGTATAATCAATATGAAATAAAATAATTAGGAGCGGTTTTTTACTTGATAGAAGGAATTATTACAAAATTTGAATATCAAAACAGATTTAATCTGTTATTCTCCTACAATTTTAAATTCAAAAAATTTATTCAAAAAACTTTTAAAATTGAATTAATGTCTTATAAGCACTGCTTATATTTAATGTTACATTTATTTTATATGTCTATTAAATATAAGCAGTGCTTATAAGACATTAATTTAATTCTAAATGTTTTTTGAATAAATGTTTTTAAATTGAAATTGTAAAAGAATAACAGATTAAATCTGTTTTGATATTCAAAATTTTGAAATAATCCTTCAACCAAAAAAACCGCTTCTTATTATTTTATTTCATATATAAAATATAATTATATTGGGTTTTTAAATAAAGAAATTCATTTTTCAGTATTGAGTGGTTTTACAGAGACCATAAAGTGCCTTACAAACTTTGTCTGATTTTGTTTTGAAGAACAAAGTATTCAAAGTATTCCATTTTGCAAGAATTGAAAAATGCTCATACACTACTACACTTTACGATTGAAGAAGAAAAGGAAGAATAATAGACTTCTTAGATGTGGCACTCATCAACAAAGACATAAAAATACTTACGAAAAAAAAAGAAATAACAAAACACTGACCGAATCCTAGGCTATAATCCTAACCATCACAGCAAACAAATACGAGGCACTATTGCGCCTCCTTTTATTATAGGATACATTGACAGAGCACTAAAACTCACATCACCACAGTTAAGGCCAAAAATAATAAAGAATTGAAAGAAAGACTAATCAAAAACAACTACCCCATAGGAAAGACTGCGCCAGTAATAAACCAAAGCATACATAGAATTTACATCACAGAGACAAAAAGGAAAGAAAATAAAACGCGAATAGCAATACCATACACAAAAAACTTATCCATTAAAATTACAAAAATATTGAAGCTAATAAAGTAATATAGAATTAGTCCCCACATTTCAAAATTAAATGAAGAACCTTTTAAGCAGACTAAAAGCTTCAACAACAAAGTCCAAAAAGTCTAATTCAATTTATAGTATTCCATGCAAGATTTGTGCTAACAATGTATCGGACAAACCTCACAAAGATCACGCAATAAACCAAACGCTAACAAATACACGAAAAACACGACAATGGCGGTCAATCAACATAAAAAACAAAGAAACGTGAATAAGACTACAAAGAAACAAAATACTGGCAATAACTAAACAGAAACGAAAGGAAATATGGAAGATGATACACCAACAATCAAATTTATAAAACACAGTAAAGGATAAACAAGACGTGAAACAACTAAGTCAATTTTATGTACCACTTCTAATAAAGCGAACACAATAAAAGGAGAAGACAACCTATGAAATGACACAAACCAGGAAGAACTCTGACATAAATAACGAGAAATTAAAGATGATATACATTTTATTTCAGTTAACTGATTTTGTGAAATAAAATTATTATATGTAACATTGCTAAGTGATTCAAATCTTTTTCCAGACCCAGTTTTAGTTTTCTTCATTTGCAAGCAATCATAGTGTTAATTTTTTACTGAAGAAGGAGAGTTGCTCCGAAACGTTTATTAAACTAGAAACTGAACCAACTTTTGTTTACAACCTGCCACTTGAGAAAAATTTCTATCAATTTTCGATGTGATATTACTTTTATATTCAAGTGTATAATTTGTCATATGTTTAAAAGTGGTTTCAATAGCATCAGGATTTGATATTTTCGATATTTTTCATATAATTTCAAATATTCCGAAAATATATGAAACCAAATGCTTTGACTGCAACCCAACTTAGGTGGATCAAAGTGGTAGGAACTCTGAAACGAGATTGAAAGATACAAAAGATCGACAGACTTTAAATATATTGAAGATTTCAATTTCCATATGAATATTGAAAATCTCGAAATACTCCATGAAAATCACAAAGGAAATTAATATATTGTCATGCTAGGAAATGAGTAAGTTCCACAAAAACCCCGATCTTCAAACACGAACATAAGCAAGGTCCATAAAATACCGATCTTCAATCACTGAAAAACCAACTGGAAATCAAAGATTATGTACTCCTTGACATGCATAACTTGTTCCCGCACCTTGAAATTACTTTAAATATCGAAATTCCCCCTTTATCATTTTCTCCTTCTTCCTCTTTTTAATAGGACTGTGTCCTGATTTTTTCTGCCTTCTTTCTGCTATCGTTATGTCTCTAATGATCTCGAGCTCCAGCTTTCTTTCCATCTCTTTGGGGGGCGTCCCAATGGTCAGCGTGTATTTAGAATCTGTCTTTTCGCCCATTTGGCCAGTCTTTCCGCTGGCATCTCCTCTACTTGGTCTCTCCAGAATCTCCTGCGTGCTCTGATCCATCTGACCACAATCTGCATCTCCAGTTCCTTCCTTATGTATGTACTCCTCACGTGATCGCTGACTGTTACTCGTTTGATGCATCTTAAAACCCTCATTTCTGTTGTTCTTGCCATTCTCTTGGTTGTAGATGTTTCTGACCTCATTTCGGCGGTTTATGTGAGCACTTTATCAAGCTTTATATATGCGAGTTTTCGCTTTGTGTCTCTGTGGGTCCAGATTACATCTCTCAGATAGCCGCCCCCCGTGGCATTATATCTTGACGTGATGGGAGCGCTTATCTTGACGTGATGAGAGCGCTTGTCTTGACTAGGACCCTAGTTTTATCCTGGTGGAATGGAGGGTCAAGTATCGATGCTTAAAGTTATGCCATTCGCGCCAGTCACTGGACCTGTGTAGTGGAAGATCTTCTGAATGGGGTCCTAGTTTTGCCATTATGGGGAAATGGAGGGCTGAGCTGGTTGATTAACTCAGTGACAGGGCCGCTCCCTTAAAACTAGCGTACTCTACCCTATTGCAGTAAATCTCCGGATTTTTCTGTCCAATTACCGAGTGCGTTATGTAGAATCCTGCGTTACCTCGGGAGGGTGGATGCTCACAGGTAGTACTTGTATCACCTGGACCTGATTGGTGTTGGACTCAAGGGGGTAGTGGTTGAAAGTCCGCATTCTGGACTAGGGAGGTATTTCATTTATCTGTTCGCAGACACCCATGTTCTGGATGTTCTCATGAAATGACTCAGGGTTTCGCGGGTCTTGACGGTTCGACCGCCCTCGTCCTGAACCTGGATCTAATACGTAACGTTTCACGGTTTGTGGATCTCAACGAAACGGCTAATCTGTTGGTGCTTGACGCCAGGATCAATCGAAAGACTTCACATGGGTTCGTGGGTCTTGACGGTGCTCGTACCAGGATCAATTGAGGCATCAATCTTGGGATTATCTTAGTTCAAGAAACTGCGTTCGAGTGTATGGATAAGAAGTCCTTCCGGCGTGTGAGTTGCGTCCCAAACAACTCGGGTACTGACAATGCATAGCCAGTAGAGGTTGGATAGTGCTTCGCTGCTACCAGTCAGACGGTTGTAGGTTTTCGAACTGAAGCCCAAACTAGAAGCTGGTGGGTTCATCTCTTTGCTTCGAGCAATGATATGGGATGATCCTTATCGCACTTTCTGCCTCTGGGGGCAGACTGTGGAGACTACTTAGTAGTCACTTGGTGAAAGAGCCACGCTCAGATGCCAATAGAACTATGATGCTAAAATTGACATCTCTCAGATAGCCTCTGTGCGCTTGTGCTCGCTGTATTATTTTATTTTGAAAAAATTGAGTGCTTGGGCTGCTGGAGGCCTTGAGTACCCTGAACAGAGGTATTCAGAACTACTCAATGTTATAATATCCTTATTTAAATATTTTAATATTAGCCTTCTACATATTTCATTTCAAAAAATTATATTTAATGATTATAACTTCTGAAAATAAAATAAAATAATGTCATATAAGTACCACTTATATCAATTGACATATAAAATAAACATTCATTATAAGATATTCGAATGGTATAACAAAATCCAATAAATGAAAATTATTAACCAAAATCCTATAAATTAAATATTTTGAATAGACAAAATTTTGTTTCTGCTGATCAATCTTATGAAAACAAATATCTTTCAAAAATGTCTAACAGAATCTTAAGAATTTCATCATAAAACTATCTTACTTAGAATATTCAATATTATTGGATAGCTTACTAAGTTACTTTATATAAAAACTCAAGATATGTTAAACATTAGTGAAAAACAAGTTTTGAGAGAGACTTTGCTTCGTCAGTATTCAAATAATTCATATTCAATAACATCAATCAAGAACAAATATTTACTCACCCTTCAACCGTTTAGAAAAACTGCTGACAAACTGAAAAATTTTTAAATGTAGTGTGACGGTTAACTAAATATAAATACTTCTGTGGTTTACCCTTGATCTAAAAGATTGAAAGACAATTTAGCAGCCTCTGTTATAGCACAAGGACTATCTGTATAAAGAATGTTAGACATTTTTGAAAAATATTTGTTTTCATAAGATTGATCAGCAGAAACAAAGTTTTGTCAATTCAAAATATTTAATTCATAGGATTTTGGTTAATAATTTTTATTTATTGGATTTTGTTATACCATTCGGATGTCTTATAATGAATGTTTATTTAATATGTCAATTGATATAAGTGGTACTTATATGACATTATTTTAATTTATTTTCAGAAGTTATAATCATTAAATATAATTTTTTGAAATTAAATATGTAGAAGGCTAATATTAAAATATTTAAATAATTTTATATACCTTCTATCAAGAATCAACCTCTATTTATGTTATGTTATAATATCCATTTATATCTAATCGTGCAGGTTGATTTTTTGAGAAATTTCACTGTTTTTTCCAGTTCATGTTTTCTATTACCTAACTCCACATTGATATGTTCACTAGCTGCACACTGCTCAGTATGCAGTTCTACTTTCCTTGGAGTATTTGGCACATTTGCATAATATGTCTTTTACTGTTAACCGTGTTGCACATCGGTCAAACTGGAAGGGGGAGGGAGCGCTCCCTCTGAAAAGAAGGAGATCATGCCTTAGTTTTGTATGGCCGCTTCTGAATTGTGTTTCTTTAATCTGACATCGTTTTAACATCTTTCAAATGCCAAGAGATATTTCTCCATTCTTGTTCCCATAGTTTAACATTTTTCTTCTCAGCAGGAGTTAAGCTTCTTAATAGGTGAAAATTTTGTGCTTGATTGTTTGTTGGTATGCCGCTGCTTCTTTCGCCAACTAATCTGTCAATTGATCCCCCTCTATTTCAGTGTGACAATGAACGAAGAGAAAGCTAATATTATGAATTTTCTGATGAAGTTTGCTGAGAATATGTTGGATTTCTTGAGCTATGGAATGAAGGGGATAAACTACTTTGTTAAGAAAGTACCGGGTATTTTCAATTAAAATAACATTTTTACATTTAATCGTCAAAATTTATTGGGTCGCCTTCAAAATAGGCTCCATTTGCTCCAATACATCTATGCCAACGGCACTTCCAATTATCGAAACATTTTTTTATAGGCGCTTTCCGGGATGGACTTTAGCTCTCGCGCCGAATTTTGTTTTATGGCTTCAATCGACTCGAAACGGGTGCCACGAAGGGGAAATTTTAGTTTTGGGAAGAGGAAAAAGTCGCAGGGAGCCAAATCCGGCGAATACGGTGGTTGCTGAAGCACGTTTGTTGAGTTTTTGGCGAGAAAGTCAGTCACAATCGTAGCTCGGTGAGAAGGCGCGTTATCGTCATGCAAAATCCATGAGTTGTTCGCCCACAAATTTGGCCGCTTCTTACGAATACGCTCACGCAAACGTTTCGTAACGCCTAGGTAATACTCCTTGTTTACCGTCTGACCCTCTGGAACGAATTCGTAGTGCACCACGCCACGGATATCGAAGAAAACAATGAGCATCACCTTCATTTTCGAGCGGCTTTGGCGTGGTTTTTTCGGTTTCGGCTCATTTTTTGCCACCCATTCCGATGATTGCTGGCTTGTTTGCATATCGTACTCGTAGACCCAGGTCTCATTACCACTTATAATGCGTTCCATGAATGTGGAATCGGAATTACAGCGATCCAGCATGTCTGAAGCAACCTGTTCGCGATGACGTTTTTGAAGAAAATTCAGGTCTTTCGGTACGAGTCGTGCGGCCACCTTTCTCATGCCCAAAATATCAATCAAAATCGTACGTGCGGACTCGTGGGATATCTTAGGATCATGTGCTATCTCTGTCAAGCTGGTACGACGGTTTTCCAGCACCCTTTCCTTAATTTTATCGACGTTATCTTCGATCGAAGCCGTCGATGGGCGACCACTTCACGACCGTCCTTGAAGGCTCTGTACCACTGATATGCACGAGTTTTCGATAGAGCATTATCACCAAAGGCCTTTTGCAACATTTTCAATGCATCGGCACACGAAAATTCATTTGCAACACAAAACTTTAAACAAATTCTTTGCTCAACGCTGACATCGACTGACTTAATCAGCTGTTGCAAACACACTAGTTGACAGATCCCGCTCAAGCTTGGCATAGTAATTAAGGACAGTGGTACCAACCTAGGAAAAAAATTTTTACCTGCCCCGTTGCTCCGCCAGATTTAAATCGATAATTCCCGGTACTTTCTTGACAGAATGTACTTGTTCAAATATTCTCATTGTCCTCAGTGAATTTGTGCATATAACGAAATTATTTTATTTGCCATAGAGTGAACTAGGAGTCCCCTTTTTAATTTGAGGTTTAATGACGCAGTTGTATATCGTGATGAGACTGCTGATGTCAGCTCCCTAGGTATTGTGTGAAAGTGCTCTTGTCAAGTTTGTGCCTTGGGTACTATTGATTTTCATTCTGTATCCGTCTTTATTTCTTCACACTAAACAACGATGTTACAATCCAAACAAGTTGTGTTTTACATTTTCAGTTTTATTGGTCAACATAAAATGGATTTCCATAAAATCAGAGAATCATCTATATAATCTACTGCTCAACCTACATACAGAAATATGGCTTGAATCAAACCTGTGAAGTTCGTTTGAAAAAATGAAAATCCATCTCACAAATCACTACTCGAAACTAGGAACTTTCAATGGTATACAACGAACAAGCCCTAACAATGCTTCAGTGAAAATTCCCAATTTTTAGTGTTGAATAGAAACTTTCCAAATAAAAGTAAATATTTCTGTGAACATTTAATTGAGCTATCCTTGTACGTAGCATTACTATGATCATTAATTGAACTATATTCCAACTTTTATGTTTGAACGTTTATTGATTTTCAGGAATATATTTCCAATTAATTTGGAAAAGAGGTCAAAAACGTCAAACGGTGTACGGTAGATGGACGGGTTCCTTTGTTGAATACAACATATTTCTTATCATAGAGAAGTTTTTTTTCATTAATGTAGTTTATAATCTGGAAATTATGATTCCAAACTTATTACTGAGCTAAAACGGTTCCTCCATATTTCAGGATTAATGATATCACAAAATTTATTTAAAACTTCCACTTTGATGAAAGAACCAAAGGAAAAATTCAAAACGTGATATATAACTCTATTTATTTTTTGCTTCCAAGGACTTGAAAGCACCGTATATATTATATTTTTTTAAATTTCATTCACTGTTTACTTCTCGTTCAAACAAACTCTCTCATTATTTCTCAGAACCAAAGGGACTTAGCTGGGCTTTGCTCCTGTTTCAAGGCACTTAGAATAACGAGAATGAAATTAATTAAGATGTTTTGCGTTCCGATTAATCACCCAGCATTCAGAAAGTAAACTCGCCAGTTTTTAAATTAGAACAAATGGAAATATCTATATGTAACTCAAAAACTGAATAAATGGAAGATTAAAACAGAATGTGTTCTTGATAACAGATATTGCAGCAGTTTCAGCTTGCTTCATAAATTTCTATATACGAAGCTTACCGGTGCCTTCGCCATTTTGTAACAAAATAAAAATGCCTTTGGTTTCTCAGTATACTTCCTAGTTTCCTTCAGAAGAGATGAACAAGATGACTATAGAACTATCTAAAATTCAGCAATTGTATAATGTCTACCTACTCACTCATTGAATTGAATTTGTGGAAAATGCAGTAGGATTAAAGTCATATATATCAAATGCTATAATTGGTGGTCATTCCTTATATAAATGAAGAGAGAGATTTGTACAATATATATTTATGTCAAAAGTCCAGAACTCTTCTGCCATGAATTTTCGTATACAAAAAAATGAGTCTCTATTTTTCAACTTCAAAAATTCTTACATAACATAAATAATGATCCCTTTCGCTATTTTGCAACTCATCAGTGTTCTACTAAATTCAAAGTCCAGCAGAAAATCAAACCATTCATTAGAATTTAATACATAAATTCAGAAATAATTTTTTTCAGCCGTTACTTATTTTGTAGTTTAATCTTTATTAATCCTTAAAAAATAATAATGGACAGTTCAGAAAATTATCTGGAGTTACAAAACCTAAGCTACTTCTATATCATGCATTCCAAAAAGAATAGATTATTCGAATCCATACATTTTTTGCTTCCTTCAAAATAAAAGAATGCTAGTGTTTGCTCATTTTCAATATTATTTTGGTTTTATTGTGTTTTCTTTATTTTTACGGCATATTATCACCTGAAGAAAGCTGAAATAAAATTAAACTATAGAAATTAGGATACACAAATAATTCCATCTCGAAAGAGTCACAAAGATTGGAGGATTGATGTTATATATCCTAGTAAATATCACATGTTGATCTTGAATACTTCTCGTACGATATCTATTAATGACAAACTATTCTCCCTTCCATTTTAGTTCTCTGATTATTGATTAATTTACATTAATTTGCCTGACATTCAACTACTTCGTTTCCAATTTGAGTTGTTTTGTATAGTAATGTTTTCCAACTTAATGAAATATCTTCAAAATGGTTTTATTTACAATTTCAAAACTTGCAATCTGATTGTTGTACATATCTGTTAATCGATCCATCATGTAGAATATGAATGATGACCGGAAATAATGCGTCGCAGATTACAAATAATGAATAACGTACTTTTCAATCAATATATTATGAAAGATACTTGTTAATCTCATTTCAAGAATTGATCAATGTAGAGCCATAAGTATTTAATAATATTCAATATTTCTTTAGTGACAACTGAAACATTACAATGGATGGTTTTTCCGCAATCGGAAGATTTAATAATTATGGCATTGAAGATGCGTTAACGATTTTTTTTCGAATTGAATGCAATATATATATATATATATATATATATATATATATATTGTTATGGAATTATATTAAAGAAATTTTGTGAATGAATACTAATGAGATCACCCTTGTATGTAGGTGATGTATTCTATGTTTCCGGCTAGCTCTTGAGATTATAATTTTGAATAATTGAAATTAAAATATTATTAAATCTGATTTGATATTTGAGGGACGGTTCAATTTGAATTTTCTAAAAAGTTGAATTTTAAAATTTTATTTTATGAAAGTAATTTGAAATATTATAATCAGTGATCAATAACCTAAATCTAATTCTATGTTAACCTAACCTTATCTAAATATTATAACGTAATTCTAATGTAAACAGTGATTATTATTTCTAAACTTCTTCGGGAAAAGATTAACAGTATTGAAGTTTAATACCTTTGGTAAGTTTGTTCATCAATTTATGATTGTTCCTTTTAATTGTTCCTTCTTCGTTTCAGGAATAACACTGGTTTCGTTGGAAACAACACTTCTAGAACGTTCTGAAATTCACAGGCTACTTGTTGATTTTCTTCAATATATCCAATTCGTTTGAAACTTGATTTCTATGTGATATTTTTTCATTCACATTCAGGTAAAGTATTTTCTGGATTCAATTTCCATTCACAATAACCAAATAATCTTCTTTTTTCAGATGATGATACTTTTTTGGCACTTTTTTAATTATGGACCGACAAGGATTCTACTCTGCATATAATTGGAGACTGCCGACTTTTTCTGTGTCTGCCCTATTTATAGTTTTCAAGAAAAGTTGAATTCCAAAGCTTACTAGCTTCTGTCAAAATTATATAAAAATGATGCTTTTGATGATTTTACAAAATTTACAATATTTCCTGGTTTGAAATTACTTTTGAAAATTAGCTTATTTTTTTAACTACATTTTGATGTATGTTTCATGTTAAACAGAACAGTGAAAGTCTTGCTTTTCCTTCGTAAAGTATTTCAAGTGTCAAAATTTAACAAATTTTAACTTCTAATGCTTATAACTTATAAAATACTTAATATTACTCATGAAATTGATTAAATTTCTTTAGCTTAGATGCTATCACAATACTATTGATGCCTAAACATTTTCAAGGATATCTCTTACATTAATTATTTGAAAATATCTGACATAGATGCTATCTTTCATTGAATTAATTGATTTTTGATCAAATTTGTCCTATTCACATAATTCTGGTGAGTTATATTTAATTTAGCTTATTCATTGTCAATAATTTCACTAAAGTTTATATGTGATTCATGATAATAACAAATCTTTTCAACAAATTCTTCATCAATTTCAAATTGGATATCTAAATTCAAATTACTTCTATTTTAAGCAACTTTGGCTGTTTTTACATTGAATAACTGTGAATTGAAATCTCCCTGTGAATTTTATTTATAAACTGTCAACAAGATTACTGTTTTTTGATTACCGTTCAAAGAATTTTAATTTGACTAGTCGTTATGTATCCTGAATATGCTTTTTCTTCATAATTTTTAGGTTGTGAGTATTTTAATGAATTGAATTATTTATATTTCTGTCAGAATGGATATTATTTAATTATTTTTGCTCTGATTATACTCAAACGAGTCGACTTATATACAAAGAAGAGTCTTTTCCTTGATATATTTATGTAATTATTTATTTTAACTGTAAATACCATGACAATATAATATATATATATATATATATATATATATATATATATATATATATATATATATATATATATATATATATATATATATATTATATATATATATATATATATATATATTATATATATATATATATATATATATATATATATATATTCGACTCAAGTTCTGCAGATCTGTATGTTTCATTCAAAGTTTCTTCCTCAAACGTCAGCACTGAATCATCTTTGTGAGATGATAATGTTTATATTTGGATATTGGAAATAAAAGAGGACCAAGGACTGTCCCTTGTTCATGTAATATTCCTCTTCTTGAAGCGAGTGAGTCACTCAGTACTATCAAGATTCAAATAAGTTTTGAGCAATAAATATGTTTTTTCAGCAGTAAAGATACAAATTTCTGAAAACTTGTTTCAATATAATAAATAACAGATTTGGTATTTACCAGATACAGCAGCTTTTGCTATCAATGAAGCGATTGTCTTAAATATGATGTTAATACCGAAAAATGAATTTATCTGTAATATTGATACTAATTTCTTATTGCTCAAGGATCAAATCGATATTTTCTCTTCGCTCTGCAAGTATTTTGTTCAGTTTGTATTGTAGACATTTTTGTGGAAATTAAAATATTGTCTCATATATTTTTTAATCAAAATGAGTGTCTACCAAGTAAAGACCAAAGCAATCATACAGTTCTGTTTGAGTTTTGTGGAGAGACAAGTCTATAGAGAAAATGTACTGGAGGATAAAATTTGTCATTCAGAATAACGCATTGTCATTCTATATCGATTTTTCAAATTAGGACGATCTCAATATATTTGTGTTCCGTATCTCACATTATTCATGGTTTTTGACTTTTTACTGAACATGGAAATCACCTTCCGGCAGTAAAAACGACCCTCATTCGGGTGGGCTCGCTAGCAGCAGTACTGATGGAAATGTGAAGAAAGTGGAAAGCTGGTACTTGAAGATGCCAGAATAGAAATCAGGATGTAGGCAGAGATGACAAACCTATCTGTCGGTACCATACATGACCATCTTAACCTCTCATAGGTTAGTGCAAGATGGGTACCGAGAATTCTTACCGCACATCAGAAGCAAGTGAGTGTCGAGTAGTGTAAGGAATATTTAGAGCTCTGTGGAGATGACCCATCGACCATTTTCAATCAGCTGGTTACTGGGGATGAGACGTGGGTTCATCACTCTAACCCTGAGAGTGAACAAGAATCCATGCAGTGGATTGAAAAATGTACACAACCCCCAAAGAAGTTTAACGTCACACCATCCGCTGGCCAAATAATGGCTACGGTCATTTGGGATTCTAAAGGTATTTTCTGGATGGAATACACTAAAAACGGTGAACTTATCACAGGAGCTACTTTGCGTAATTGAGGAGAAGCAACTAAGGGAAATGGCGAGGAAAACTAACAGCGGAGGTGTTGCTGCTGTACTAAAACACAAGGCCCGCATGATGAAGACTACTATAAGGGAATGTGGCTTCGATGTAGAGTGCGGGTTTGGCCCCCAGTGACTACCACCTATTCCCAAATGTAAAAAAATATCTTCGTGCAAAGCGATTTTTCGACGATGAAGAACTGAAGGTAGCAATTGATACTTATTTTGAGGAGATGCCAGAATAATGTATTTTACAAAGTCTAGAGAAGCTTATTTCTTGAAATAACAGATGTATTGAAGTTCTAGAGACTACATTGAAAAATTAAATTTTTCCAAAATTTCCTGAGTTTTCTTTCATGCCTATACCGATAATACATTGAACGCCCCTCGAATATATTCAATTTTGAAGGATTAAATCAAAATATCCAAAGAAAAAGGCACTTTAATAAACTTGCAAAATGAAAAATAGATTTTCTTACAGAAACATCATGAATGTACCTTGATCTTTCACTAATATCTATACATTGAAACGACTGTGAGTGAAAGAGGTTAACTCAAAAGCAATCGACAAATCTGTCCAAATACAGTAGCTTTCTGAAAACCATATTCTGGTCGATATGACGATATGCTGAGTTTCCAATTCTTTCAAATTACAAACGTAAGGTACTACAATATTAGTTTTGTAAAGAATTTATTTTTCATTTCTTTAATTAACTGAAAAATATTTAGGGTATTGTTTTTCAAATTTATCCCAAAAATTCGCTATATTTTAATAAATTAAGTGCATTTTTATATCTCAAGATTCATAAGTGAAATTTTCAATTTTTCAATCAACAATGCAGTAAATATTTTGTAAATTTTCTTTGTTTTCTATAGATTTTCATTTATTTTGAAATTTTTCACGATATTTGAAATTCAAAATACACGAAGTTAGATTTTCTGAAATACTTTGAACAATTCTTTGAAAATTAAATGAATTATGCGATTTATTGTCAGAGAATTCATTAATTCATTTACGCGAATAGCAATCGCATAAGAACAATCTCCTTACTGAGATTCACTAAATAAAATAGGAAGATATTATTCAAATTCAATTATGAACCTTTTATAGAATACTATAACTATTGTACAATGAGAATAATAAAAACCAAAAAAGAAGTTATAATTTCTTCATGAATTCAGTCTCTTTTGAAAATAGCTAGTGACAAATAAAAAATATGTATGTTATTCATGTACCAGTTATAAAAACGTATTATCCCGAAGAGACCGAGTAATAGGACAACGATATATGAACTCAAGATAAGAAAAAAGTTTTCTCCAATGGCTGAACTAAGGACATTGATCAAAGTTTTGCGAATAAAGAAAAAAATCAAAATTATCTTTATTTATTCGATATGAGAAAGGTTGATCGAAAATTACTCTTCTGTGCTCTAATCTGGTTATTTTATACAATTTGAGTCTTGAATTTCTGAACTGTCCCGAAACTCTCAAAATGAAACTCCATACATAATTTCATCTATGTGATAACTAACTTTAATTCGGGGCAAATTCCAATGTCCCCAACTTCTTATTAATAATAATAAATTTCATCAAGATAAAGCCGTTGAGCAATATGGAAGTTTTGGGAACATTACAGTTTCTTGTAAATGTTATACGTTTACACTTGCTACTATTCAAAGACAAATAGCGATTAGAGCAGAAGGCCGAAAATGTGTCAAGATCGTCCTGAAACTTGAAACTTGGTTTCATCCTCTAAACCATTATTGACAAGGTTCATTCTGAGATCATCCCCAAAGGGTTCGAATTTAAATAGCCGAAATACACATAAACATAATCAATATATAGAGTAGAAAGAAATAGACGCAAGTATGAACCGTGGAAGACGTCATTCATAATGATACACCGATATCGAACACACAGATAACGGGTGTTTTTTTAGGGTGATAGAACTTTATATTGAAATAAAACACATTTAAATTGAGATTGAAGCCAAATTGATTTTTTATTTGAAAGATAATTTTATGATATTTATGTTTTGAAAATAATTTCCGGCATATGTCCACCACGACTAACTCTGAGGAAACCATTTTTTGGAGTAATTCAGGCCTTATTTCATCAATAACACGAGTTATGTTGGGTTCCAAGGCGTCTATTATTTCTGGTTTATCAGCATAAACCAATGTCTTGATATAACCCAAAGAAAATAATCCAGTGGTTGTTATGTCGCATGATCTTGGAGGCCAATTACTTGGCCTCGGAATAATGTTATCGCCAAATCTTTCTTTCAATAAATCATTCGTTAGCCCGCTATCTCGGCAGCTGTCATTCTTTAGCTGTCATATTTTCAAGGTTGACAGTGAAAAACTACGTCATTAGTTATTTAAATATTTCAAAAATTTTAAAAAAATTTCAAAATTAGCCTTCTACATATTTAATTCCAAAAGATTATATTTAATGATTATAACTTCTGAAAATGAATTAAAATAATGTCGTATAAGCACCACTTATATCATGACATAAAATAAACATTCATTATAAGACATCCGAATGGTATAACAATATCCAATAAATAAAAACTATCAACCAAAATGCTATAAATTAAATATTTTGAATAGACAAAATTTTGTTTCTGCTGATCAATCTTATGGAAACCAATATCTTACAAGAATATCCAACACAATCTTAAGAATTTAATCACAAAACTATCTTACTTAGACTACTCAATATTATTGGATATCTAACCAAGGTACTTTATATAAAAAACTCAAGATATGTAAAACATTACTGAAAAACAAGTTTTAAGATCGACTTTGCTTCTTCAGTATTCAAATATTCATATTCAAAAAATATAACATCAATTAACAAAAATTATTCACTTACCCTTCAGTCCTCCAGAATTGGTTCTACCGAAATGAATCTTTTAAGTGTGGTGAGGAATGGTTCACTAAACACAAAAATATATCTGTGGTTTACCCTTGATCTAGAATGATCTAGAATGTGTTTAGTGAACCATTCCTCACCACACTTAAAAGATTCATTTCGGTAGAACCAATTCTAGAGGACTGAAGGGTAAGTGAATAATTTTTGTTAATTGATGTTATATTTTTGAATATGAATATTTGAATACTGAAGAAGCAAAGTCGATCTAAAAACTTGTTTTTCAGTAATGTTTTACATATCTTGAGTTTTTTATATAAAGTACCTTGGTTAGATATCCAATAATATTGAATAGTCTAAGTAAGATAGTTTTGTGATGAAATTCTTAAGATTGTGTTGGATATTCTTGAAAGATATTGGTTTTCATAAGATTGATCAGCAGAAACAAAATTTTGTCTATTCAAAATATTTAATTTATAGCATTTTGGTTGATAGTTTTTATTTATTGGATATTGTTATACCATTCGGATGTCTTATAATGAATGTTTATTTTATGTCATGATATAAGTGGTACTTATACGACATTATTTTAATTTATTTTCAGAAGTTATAATCATTAAATATAATCTTTTAGAATTAAATATGTAGAAGGCTAATTTTAAAATTTTTAAAATATTTAAATAATTTGTTGTTTTCAGCACGTGGATCTTGTTTCTTATTATCATTATTATTAATTTTTTTTTGGATCATATTGCTTTGTTTAAGTATTTGTGCAAATATATTTTTTATTGTATTAATTTAGATTGTTATAATTTAGTATAAAATTTTTCTAAATTTATTTTGAAGTAAATCACATCATTGTTGTTATTATTATTATTATTATATTAATTGTGAGAACTCTTTCATTTATGTAGTTTTGGGAAATAAACATTATTATTATTATTTTATATACCTTCAATCAAGAATTAACCTCTATTTATGTTATTTTACGTCATTAGTATAAATGAAAAGATGAACGCTTCAACAATGCATTGAAATTGTTAAAACTCACTACAAAAATGATGAAAATTCTGCAGTCACAGTTCGCAAAATTAAAGCTCTTTAGGGCCGTTCTGAAGCAAATTCTCGGCTGGAAATAGAAAAACTGGTAGATAAATTTGAACATTAAGGACAAGTTACTGATGTGAAGAATCGAAATCGTATGCGTTGCTCAAGAACAACTGATATATGGCTGGCTGCTGTAACCCAAAATGTTGACGCAAACCCAGGTTTGTCGATTCCTTGTCAATATTTGGAATTAAGCATTTCACAAAGGACATTACACCGTAAAGGCTTAGTTCTTGAGGCAAAGTTCAGTTAATACAAGAACTCAAGCTGATCGATCACCAGCAATGCCGTATCTTCACTGATTGGGTGCTTGAAACGCATCAAAATGATCCGGATTTTCATCGAAAAATCATCATCAGTGATGAGGACAATTTTCACCTCAGGGGTTTCGTTAGTGAGCAAAAGTTTCGCAGTTGGTACTCTGTTGGTTGCGGTTTTTGGGCTAGCTGAGTGATTGGACCGTACTTCCTTATTTATTCGAAAATTAGTCTGTGATATCAAATCTAGCCCTAAATCTTTGGTTTTTTGACATATTAGATTTGATTTAAAATTTCGTTTGAATTAATCGAATACAATACAAATATATGTGAAAATCCTAATAATAATCACATTGACTTGCTTGATAACAATTTCAAGTGAATTCTCATAAGCACCTGCGAAATATTGACAGAATCTGTCCACTGAATCTTGACGTCCATTATATTCATTATCGTTATTTATCAGTGAAATTTGCCGATCTTCAAATGTAAAATTCTTAACCAAGCTTCAGGATATAGTTATTATAAAATTTCCAGAAATTCTGAATTAATTAGAATAGAGAAAGAACCACTGAGTTAACTAAGTAGATAAAAAAGTTTCTTGGAACAACAACTCCCCTTTTCCCTCAAAAAAATACCCAGATGTTATTCAATTTCCACTAACTTTGTTGGAGGTATTCTGGAGTATAAAAGATAACGAAAAAGGGGTGTTCATTCCCAAGTAAAATGTCGGACGTATCGTTATCTCATTTCTTGAGTCCTTCGATAAACCTTATCTCCTCCTTCCTCCCTGTTTAAACGAAATAAAAAGGAAATTGGATCGTCCTCAGTATAAAACAGGCGACTTTGAGCTTTTTACGCTCTTTGTTACGACTAATTAACAGGACCAATTGATATTTTACCTTCATATCTTCGCAATTTGGGATAATTTCTTTACCCCGAGCTACTTAAAGAGCAAAGTTCAACTGAAATGTGTTTCACAAAGAACGAGCTGTGTCTGCCTTGGGAAATAATTCGGTAGAATATACATTGCGTTCTAACTACATCGGAAGTAAAAATTTTATGCCCGAGGAGGTGAGATATGAATTGGATTGGTTATTTCAAAAGCTATTTGATGTTAGTGCTGAATTGTAACAGTAGACTGGAATGCTTCATTCAACTTTGATCTCGTAACATTAAAAGCTTTTGTTAATTAATTGTGTTGAAGTTTATGTAAGAGACACTGTAATGATGATTAAATATATAATTTCTCTTATGCAATCGATAAGATAATTAAAGATAAAGAACGTTAAAACGACTAGACCCGTACTTTTTCCAGGTGATAATTTAATATATTAACATCTCTCTCGTATTATTCCAATTTTGTGGAGTGTGAATTCATGAACATCGTGCAATGTTAAGAATCTATAGTTGTAAGAAGTTCGTCTAATAATTAAGTTGGATATTTATTTTCGTCAATACTATTCACTTTAATGCAATCTTAATCTCATATATCATATAATTTTCTATATTGAATTGTATCAGTCCTTACTTGGTGAAAATCCATATTAAATAATTTGAAATAAGGTTATTCTGATTTTCACAAATTTTTATTGTTAAACTCACAACAATTGTTTCGCTATCGCAGTAGCATCATCAGGTAAGATCACATTTTGAATAACTAAGCTTGTTTCCGAAATCCGTGGCTATTTATATTACAGTAACTACAATAAATTTTTATTAGGCACTAAAACCCAAAAAAGGGTCCCTGCAAATTCCAGCTTATCTGAATATATTTAACAGAGGTGAGCTATTTAAATCTATTTGTTCGTTAAGTAATATTCCAATTTTATTATGTTTATTTATCTCTAGGGATTCTAACAGATTTAAGGCATAACTTTTGCTTTCTATATGTAGAATTTCAAAGTTATGGTTGAAATTATGTCCTGTTTCTAACAAATGGTTGGAATATGTGGAATTGCTTTTATTGTTGAGGAAACTCTTCAAATGTTCACACATCCTATGACGGAACGTTCTTCCAGTTTGACCTATGTAAATTTTAGGGCAATCACCGCAGGTTAACTTATAAACCCCAGATTTATCATCCTTATGTGTGTAGTCTTTATTATTTTTGATAAATTTAGTCAAGTTTAAATTAGTTTTGAATGAAGTTCTCAAAAATTATATAATTTTCTGTACAAGTTGCACATTAAAATATTTATATAATTTCCATCTTAATAACATTATGTTAATTTGTTTTCCTATTTTCATAGATATGATTAAATTACGTGATTTTAAACCTTTGTTCTAGATATTTTATCCCGTATTTCATAATGTATGTATGCATGTGAATCTTAGCATAAATCTAAATATATTGGGTTCCAGGTCACGTGACTAAGTGCATTTAGGCTCTGATTATGTTAAAATTTTCAGAATTGCTCTGAAATTTTTTTCTGGGCATGCGTTATCTGCTCAATTTTTTTTTCTGGACTTTTTGACAAATGTTGAAGAATTTGTTGAATATCTTGATGATATTTTTTCTTCGGGACAGATAATCTGGTTAATATAAGAAAAACAAATGTTAACTTCCACTATTTTATTGATTTATACGACAATTGTTTCGTCATACCATGACTTCATCAGGTGAGTATTAAAACTGAGGGCATACAATGCAAAATATGACCTTAAATACACAGCTCTGGTCCAAAAAATACAGGGGTGGAAAGAGATGGTTTACAATCAATGAAAAATATTAAGTAGGGGGATCTATTTAAATCTATTTGATCATTCTATAAAATTTGACTTTTATTATATCTATTAATCTCTAGAGTTTCTAACAGAATTAGTTTCTGACTTTTGTTGTCGATATGTAATATTTCTTAGTTCATATTGTAATTATGACCAGTCTCTAATAAATAGTTGACATAAGTTGAATTTGGTTTATTATTAATATAACATATTTCATGTTCTCATATCCTTGTTTGGAATGAACCCACTTATACGCATGGGCAATCACTACATGTTCAATTGTAAACTTCTGATTTATTGTTTTTAGGAATGACGTCTTTATTATTTTTCATTAAGCTTCCTGAAAATTAATGGTTTTAAAAGAGATATTATATTTTTCTTTTTTCTTTAAATATCTAGCAATCTTTTCGAATTTTTGGCCTATGTAAGTTAATGAAATAAATTTTGTTTCGTTTGAATTTTGAAATTTTGGATATACAAGTGATATTGTTTTCTTGTAATTTATTTTATCAACTAAATTATCTACAATTAACGGATTAAAATCTTTATTGAAAGCTATTTGTTTAATGGTTTTATACTCTTTGTCAAAATTTTCTTTCATCATGAGTATGTTTACCAATCTATAAAGCATACTATTATTATAAGCTGATAATTTTCGTGAAGATGGATGATTTGAAGTAGAATAAATCGTATCATCTGTATGTGTAGGTTTCCTGTATATGGAAAAGTCGTGTCTATTGTTAATTTTAATGATTTTTAAATCTAAGAAATTAATGCTATTATTTACTTCTTTTTCATGTGTGAATTCAATTGTTGGATATAATTTATTGATAGATTCCAAAAACGAACAAAGTTGTCTGTCTATTTGTGCCATTAAATAAACAAATTATGTCATCTACATTGCGGTACCAATAAACGAAATGTTTAAAATATGGGTGTTTTTGGATATTGGTTTCTACGTGATCCATGAATATTTCTGAATACAAAATGGGTTACCCATTGTTAGACTTTCTTCGCCTAAATAAAATGTGCCGTTGAACATAAAGTAATTTCGATCTAGACAAATGTTCAAGGCGTCTAATATTTCTAATTTCTTCCATTAGTTGATGATTTATTACTCCAAAAACGAACTGATCCTGTTGTGAAAAAAGAAATATTAGACGCCTTGAACGTTTGCCTAGATCAAAATTACTTTATGTTAAACGACATATCTAGTTTTATCTAGATGAAGAAAGTCTAACAATGGGTAACCCCATTAAGCGCCTTGTTATCAGAAATATTCATGGATCACGTAGGAACCGATATCCAAAAACACCCATATTTTAAACATTTCGTTTATTGGTACCGCTATGTAGTTGACATAATTTGTTTATTTAATGGCACAAATAGAAAACTTTGTTCGTTTTTGGAATCTGTCAATAAATTATATCCAACAATTGAATTCACACATGAAGAAGAAGTAAATAATAGCATCATTTTCTTAGATTTAAAAATCACTGAAATTAATAGAGGACAGGACTTTTACATATACAGGAAACCTACAAATACAGGTGTATTTCACTTCAAACCATCCATTTTCACAAAAATTATCAGGTTATAATAGTATGCTTTATAGATTGGTAAACATACCTATGACGAAAGAAAATTCTGACAAAGAATATGAAACCATTAAACAAATAGCTTTCAATAATGCTTTTAATCCGTTAATTATAGATAATTTACTTGATAAAATAAATTACACGAGAGCAATATCACTTGTATATCCAAAATTTCAAAATTCAAATGAAACAAAATTTATTTCATTAACTTACATAGGCCCAAAATTTGAAAAGATTGTTAGATATTTAAAGAAAAAAGAAAATTATAACATCTCTTCTAAAACCAATAATTTTTTAGGCAGCTTAATAAAAAATAATAAAGACGTCATTCCTAAAACCAAAAATCAGGAGTTTACAAGTTAACATGTAATGATTGCCCATGTGTATATGTGGTTCATTCCAAACAAGGATACGAGAACATGAAAAATGTTGTATTAATAATAAACAAAATTCAACTTTTGCCAACCATTTGTTAGAGAGTGGTCATAATTTTAATATGCACTATGAAATATTACATATCGAAAACAAAAGTCAGAAATTAAATCTGTTAGAAACTTTAGAGATCAATAGATGTAATAAAAGACAAATTTTATATAAAGATCGAATAGATTCAAACAGATCCCCCCTTACTTATAATTTTTCGTTGGTTGTAAACCATCTCTCGTCCTCTATTTATTGTACGAGATCTGTGTATTTAAGGTCATGTTTTGCATTGTATACCTCAGTTTTAATACTCACCTGATGAAGTTATGGTATGACGAAACAATTGTCGTGTGAATCAATAAAATAGGGGAAGTTAAGATTTGTTTTTCTTATATTGAAGATGAATTTCCGTCAAGTAAAGACCGAGACAATCAAAAATTAGGTAGCTGGTCCACTGAAAAACTTATATCAGCCTGAGAATTTCAGGAGAACGGGTAATATAAAAGGAGAATAAAGACTTTAAGATCTAGAAATTCGTGTAAATCTTGGATCTCCAACTACCTTAAATTTTAAAACGGAATAAATACGAAATTAGCCGTTTTCTGTGAATATTTTATCCTTGAATATAAACTGGCCTGAGTTTCATGGTTTTTATCACATTTTCAAACTGGTGTATTTCAGTAGTTCGATATATTTGTGGAATGGTATTATTTGTGTTAATTCTGAAAAGTGGGGAAATACAAAGTTCCGTATGCTCGTTCAATAATTTCAGTGCGGGCTCGTAATAATTTTTGTTAACCTCTATTGATTACAGGATGTCTGCTAATTCCAGATTATATTTAAATCAAAATATTATACCCGGAACCTAAAGGAAAGATACTATACATCCTGAAACTAACAGAAGTTTACAAATATTATCACAATTCCGCAATATATCTGTCAAACGAGCAGATGAAACTTTGTTTTTATACATAAACCAAAGTCTTCAAAGCCACAAAGTAACGGACTATACTCAGATTGTATAATATTGTTATATGTTGTGAATTTAGAACATATAGATAAGGAATAAGCTCAAAAATCTTCGTTACTAGGTTGGCAATTTGAGATTCACGTAGGAACACGAGGTTTTTTTGTAACTTTAATTGTTTTTTATTAGTTTTTGTTTCACTAGCGGCACCTTATGATTCAAGAGCTTCAGAGGCTAACAAACGAAAGTAAATAGTAATATCACATCCCAGTTTTTCTTTTCCTCCATACCTCATTTTAAGTTCTCATGTGTAATCGACACTTTCTCCTAGCTCATTCAAATGTTGACTCACGTTGGGCGCCAGTGTGACAAGATAAGAGTGAAGTAAACAAAACAATGTTGAAGATAATGTAAGTCCAACTTTCTTTCGTCCACCCACGAAACACATAAGTTTAAACTCTATGAATTTGAAAATTTATTAACAAAAATAACATTATTCTTGTTTTCGCTTTATTGCTTCATTTTTGTAGGCATATAAAAATGAAAAGTAATTTCGTCTAACTATCAAATTATAGTCGTGTTCCTCACTGGATAATACCTCGATTATTATTTTAAATATGAGTGAACACTTGATAGAAGTAAAACTAAATGTCTATAAATTCAGAATTATGTATTCTAACCTATCAAATTGACATATATATATATATATATATATATATATATATATATATATATATATAATCAATATAAAATATATAATATATATATATATATATATATATATATATATATATATATATATATATATGTATATATATATATATATATATAATATATAATCAATATAAAATATTTTCCAATGTTTCGGAAGAAAACCTTTCTAGAACCCGACATGAAACGTATAAACACAAAATATCTAAGTATGTATAATATATTGACATATAAATACTAGAAAATCCACTATTCCACTATTTAGGTCTCTAGACCTCTTCAGAGACGTATTTAATTCAGATTCGAATATATAACAAGATCAGAATTTAACTCCCCAAATAATATAAAACCTGGAACTTTAAAGCTAATTTCGTGTTTATTCGTTCCAGGTTTTATCTTATTTGGTGAGTTAAATTTTGATCTTTTTATATATTTGAATCTGAATTAAATACATCTCTGAAGAGGTCTAGAGACTGAACTAGCTATCAAATGTTGGAATTCTCGTTCAATTATTTTTATTTCATCCTTTATTTTGAGAATTTTAGATAATTTTGGAATAGTGGATTTTCTTGTATTTGTATGTTAATATACATATTTATATAATTTTGTTAATACATTTGTATTAATATGTTTCATTTCGTAAATAGAGGTCATTCTTGATAGAAGGTATATAAAATAATATAAATATTTTAAAAAATTTTAAACAATTTTAAAAAATTAGCCTTCTACATATTTAACTCCAAAAGATTATATTCAATGATTATAACTTCTGAAAATAAATTAAACTAATGTCGTATAAGTACCACTTATATCATGACATAAAATAAACATTCATTATAAGATATCCAAATGGTATAACAAAATCCAATAAATAAAAATTATTAACTAAAATCCTATAAATTAAACATTTTGAATAGACAAAATTTTGTTTCTGCTTATCAATCCTATGAAAACCAATATCTTTCAAGAATATCCAACATAATCCTGGGAATTTTATCACAAAACTATCTTACTTAGACTATTCAATATTATTGGATATCTAACCAAGGTACTTTATACAAAAACTCAAGATATGCAAAACATTATTGAAAAACAAGTTTTAAAATCGACTTTGCTCATCAGTATTCAAATATTCATATTCAATAAATATAAAATCAATTAATAACACATATTTAAACTTACCCTTCGTCTTCGAGAAAAAGTTCTATTTAAAAATGAGAATCTTAAATAGGTATCCAATACAGACAGAAATATCTCTGTGGTTTAACCTGATCTAGAAGATTGAAGGACAAATTTAATGGCCTTTGCTATAACACAAGGACTCTCTTTATGAATGTTTGGGTAAACCATATAATTATATATTATAAATAAAATAACGTAAATAGAGGTCATTCTTGATAGAAGGTATATAAAATAATATAAATATTTTAAAAAATTTTAAACAATTTTAAAATTATATACCTTCTATCAAGAATGACCTCTATTTACGTTATTTTATTTATAATATATAATTATATGGTTTACCCAAACATTCATAAAGAGAGTCCTTGTGTTATAGCAAAGGCCATTAAATTTGTCCTTCAATCTTCTAGATCAGGTTAAACCACAGAGATATTTCTGTCTGTATTGGATACCTATTTAAGATTCTCATTTTTAAATAGAACTTTTTCTCGAAGACGAAGGGTAAGTTTAAATATGTGTTATTAATTGATTTTATATTTATTGAATATGAATATTTGAATACTGATGAGCAAAGTCGATTTTAAAACTTGTTTTTCAATAATGTTTTGCATATCTTGAGTTTTTGTATAAAGTACCTTGGTTAGATATCCAATAATATTGAATAGTCTAAGTAAGATAGTTTTGTGATAAAATTCCCAGGATTATGTTGGATATTCTTGAAAGATATTGGTTTTCATAGGATTGATAAGCAGAAACAAAATTTTGTCTATTCAAAATGTTTAATTTATAGGATTTTAGTTAATAATTTTTATTTATTGGATTTTGTTATACCATTTGGATATCTTATAATGAATGTTTATTTTATGTCATGATATAAGTGGTACTTATACGACATTAGTTTAATTTATTTTCAGAAGTTATAATCATTGAATATAATCTTTTGGAGTTAAATATGTAGAAGGCTAATTTTTTAAAATTGTTTAAAATTTTTTAAAATATTTATATTATTTTATATACCTTCTATCAAGAATGACCTCTATTTACGTTATTTTATTTATAATATATAATTATATGGTTTACCCAAACATTCATAAAGAGAGTCCTTGTGTTATAGCAAAGGCCATTAAATTTGTCCTTCAATCTTCTAGATCAGGTTAAACCACAGAGATATTTCTGTCTGTATTGGATACCTATTTAAGATTCTCATTTTTAAATAGAACTTTTTCTCGAAGACGAAGGGTAAGTTTAAATATGTGTTATTAATTGATTTTATATTTATTGAATATGAATATTTGAATACTGATGAGCAAAGTCGATTTTAAAACTTGTTTTTCAATAATGTTTTGCATATCTTGAGTTTTTGTATAAAGTACCTTGGTTAGATATCCAATAATATTGAATAGTCTAAGTAAGATAGTTTTGTGATAAAATTCCCAGGATTATGTTGGATATTCTTGAAAGATATTGGTTTTCATAGGATTGATAAGCAGAAACAAAATTTTGTCTATTCAAAATGTTTAATTTATAGGATTTTAGTTAATAATTTTTATTTATTGGATTTTGTTATACCATTTGGATATCTTATAATGAATGTTTATTTTATGTCATGATATAAGTGGTACTTATACGACATTAGTTTAATTTATTTTCAGAAGTTATAATCATTGAATATAATCTTTTGGAGTTAAATATGTAGAAGGCTAATTTTTTAAAATTGTTTAAAATTTTTTAAAATATTTATATTGTTTCATTTCGGTATGTAAAAAGGTTTTTTCCGAAACATTGAAAAATATTTTATTTTATTCATTAATTAATAATAATAATAATAATAATATTTATTTAGCAACTTGCTATTATACAAAAAAAAAAAAAAAAAAAAAAAAAAAAAATGAAATTATGTGATATTACATGTGAAAAATAACTGAAAACACATTAAACTTACGCAAACTATAAACGAAAATACTCCTTTCTTAACCTAGATTTAAACTGTCTTACACTATTAGAATCTTTAATTGTTGATGGAAGGTTATTGTACCACCTAACAGTAATTTGGATATTAATTTGATAGTTTTTGTATATTGTTTCAATAAATATTGTAGAAGTTTGAATATATAATTCTGAATTTTGAGTCTTTTAAATTTTACTTCTACCAATTATTCTCACAGACAAATTGATTTTTAAATTATGAAATAAATTCATATAATCCAAATATCCACAATATATTCCTCAATTATTTATTGTTCTTGAAATTGAACATTATTTGGGATGAATTGTTATGTTTTTCTGTGTTCCAAGGACAGAGACCTATAGGTTATAGTCAAAAATTAACAGTGCTGTGACTTAAAGTGGCACAAGATCCCAGTAACAAAGCCTACCCAGAACACAACTGAACTCCTAACTAAGCTAAAAAGCTTCTGAGGGATCTTGATAGAAGATCTAGGAGTATCAGGATGATAAAAATAATAAAATTGTAAAAGTTAGACTATATAATTCTGGATTTAAAGTCGCCTCGATTATTGTTATTATTATTTAACGACAATAGATAAGATAAAGATTTTTCATCTCAGAAATACTGTAATTTAGAAGTATGGATATAAATTGTCAGTGTGAGACATTAGAGAAAAAGTTTTCGAATAACGAATAAAAAACTAATAAAACCAAAAGGGCAGAACGAAAATTTATGACCAAATAAAAGTCACATACGAATTCCTTATGAGGAAACTTCATAATTGGCTTTATGAAAAATACCTATTTGCAGAGAAACCTTGCTCTATTGAAGCAAAAGTTCCTACTGAAATGTTAATTCTGGATTCCTAAAATACAAACTGATAATGAAAGATTTAGTTGTTACTGTAAAAATAATTCTTACCATTAAAACAGTTTTCTCCTCTGTGTAAGTGAACCTTTCAGTAAACAGATATCTTCGTTGAATACTGGGTGATTCCATAAAAATTTGATTGTATGTAAATCAAGTTAATAAGCAGTACTTCATCGAATTTCGAGAATGAGTTCACAGTAAACACGAAAATATACAAGAGTCCAAAGTTCATACAAGGTACGGGATGATTAAGTAATCTGTAAACAGATGACAGCACCCGTTTTTCAACTCTCGTACTCCGCTACCTTAACAGTATATCACCTTACTCCGCATGCAGCTAAATTATATATGTTGTGATCTTGCTAAGTGTCCCCGAAGGGAAAACGAATGATTCCTTATGCGAAAAACGTACTCAAGAGGAACGAAAAGTGTTCTCCACTCTACCCTAGGACGAAATCCACGACTGATAATAGCGAGAAACAAACGGAGCTCAACAGACCACTTTATAACAACGCAAGAATGGCTGGCATTAAATTCTTAAAGGGCCATTATTGCAGCTACTGAATGTTGTTACAATTTAATGGGGCAAGAAATGATTATGGTACGCTATTTTTCCGGGGCCAATCTACTCGGAATTGAATTCTGTTTATGAAACGATCTCTGGGATTAGCCCGTTCAGAAAGTGAAAGGCAGTTTTTTGTCCGTTATGGGAAATTTGCATGGTAATAGGAATATCATAGAATACACACACACTTCTCTTATGGATAACACAACCTAACTTTTTTCCCATGTGATATGATTTCATTCAACAGAGATTCTCTTATGAGAAAGTGACCTTTGTAATCAAGGTTCTAAGTGGTTAAATACATAATAATATTATATATAAAAAATTAAGTAAATAAAAACAACTTGGCTTAAGCTTCACTGTTTATTTGATGTCTGTTGATATATATGTTTCGGGTTTTTAGCCCACTTTCAAAACTGAAGAGAACAAAATTTAAAATCCTATTTATAATGGTAGGGTAGATCACAGGTACAATTTTGAACAGTGTAAAAATATGGTGTTAGTTGGACCCTAATCTTTTACAAATAAGAGCAAGGGTGATAAATTAAATTGAAGTAGGTTATTTGTAATTGGTAGATTCTTACCATGTGCTAAATAAATTTCCAAACTTTCTAAAAGGTCCATTCTCCTGCTTTTATTACCTACGTGTAAAATCTCAGTTCTACTGAAATTCATGAAATGGTTGTTATTTATAATACAATTTTCCGAAAAACCAGATGTTATTCTATTATTTAATATACTTATTTATGTTCTTCTACCCTTATGTTTATAGATCGTCCTGTCTGACCTATGTAAAATTTAGGGTATTCATTACAATATAATTTGTATACACCGTTTGTTTCATACGTTTAATGAAACTCTTTGATATTGAGTAAGAGTGAATCTAAGTTTTTCCTATTTGTTCAAATAATATTAATATTATTCTGTTTTAATCTATTACAAATTTTATTACTTATTGGTGGTTATTGGTATTTATCGTATAGGAATTTTATTTTTCTTTGTCCTGAAGAAAAGGGTAAAGAGAAACTAGAGCTTTTTATGCTGTTTTTTAACAATTAATTTCAAGTTTACGTTCGTATTGTAACCATTATTCGACGCTAATGACTTCAAAACTTCAATTTATTTGTTAAAGTTTTCTACTGAGAGTGGGATTAATAGTAATCTATGTACAAAGGCGTGAAAAAGAGGCATTTTTATTTTATGAGGGTGGGAACTATTATTGTGTCTAAGGGAATCTGTATACGTGGATTTTCTAAATAAGTCAAATTCAAGGAAATTAACATTTATAGTGATCTGAATAACTGAAAAATTTTAGTGATTTTTGTGAATTTTCGATTTCAATAGTGAATTTAATAGAATTGAAAAATGAATTTAACAAACATTTCTAATTGTCTAATAGAACCTAACCAAATGAAAAATATATCATCCATATATCTTTTCCAATAAAGAACTTTATTCATCAAATTATCTTGAGAAGAAAAGATTTTATTTTCAAGGTGGATCATGAAAATTTCGCTTAAAAGTAGTGATAACGGAGATCCCATAGGAAGACCGTCTAATTGTTGATAAATTTTATGGTTTTATTTAAAATAACTTTGTTTGATGCATATTTGAAGTAGAATCATTGTATCTCGTATAATTTCAGAGATGAGTGATTGGTTTTACTGCAATGAATTTTGAACTTTATTTTTAATTTCTAAATTAGGTATGGAAGGAAATAAATTCACAACATCGAATGAAACAATTTTAGCGTTAGGGGGAATTTTTAAAGTTTTTAGTTCTTCTGTGAGCTGAAATTTTTTTTTTTGATAGAACATTTTGGGCTATGTTGTACCAAATGCGGTAAAATGATGTTGACAAATTTTTGACGCGGGTACATTTATATGAGAAACAATAAGCCTCATAGGACAATCTGCCTTATATATTTTAGGAAGGGCGTCAAGTAACGGAACTTTTGGATTCATAATTTTTAATGTATAATTTGTATCTGAAAGCAAGTTTGGATAATTTTTTTATGGCTTGTTTTACGGAATTTTGAAATTCAGACGTAAGGTTCTTTATGAGCTCTAGGAAATTTTTAGATTCAAATAATTTTTCGGCTTTTTTCAAATAATCCGATTTAGTTAGAATTGTTACCGTGTTGCCTTTATCTGCTTTTGAAATTTGATGAAAAGTTTTTTGTTAGTTCTTATTATTTTCAAGAGTAGACATTGAAATGAACTTTGCAAAGGTATGTTTGTCGCAATTGAGGTTCTCTTTTGAATCTATTGAATTTAATGCCAATTTACTATTTGCAGCGAGATTTTTCAAATCTTTTTTGTTGAAAGTATTGGGACAATATTTTAAAGCCTCTTCTAATAAATTGAGTTCTGATGTATCAAGTTGCGTTTGTGTAAAATTCATTACTCTATCATGAAATTTAACACTATTTTTTCTTTCAATCAATAGCAAAGATGACTTGCCTTTTTCTTTTTTTGTGAGGGTTCGCACTTTCTTCAAATGGTTTAGATGGTGTTCGTGTCCTATAATACCAATCTTCGCTGGTTGATTGGTACAGGTAATTTCATGATAGAGTTATAAATTTTACAGAAACGCAATTTTTTACATCAGAACTCAATTTATTAGAAAAATTTTTAAAATAGTGTCCCAATACTCTCAACAAAAAAGATTTTGAAAAAACTCACAGTAAATAGTGAACTGGTATTTAACTCAATCAATTCAAACGAGAAACTTAATAACGAAAACCATACCTTCGCAATGTTCATTTCAATGTCTACTCTTAAAAATAACAAGAACGAACAAAAAATTATTCATCAAATTAAAAGAAAAATTTCAGATAATCAACTCATAATTTCAAAAGCAGATAAAGGCAACAGTAACGACTGTCGTGAAACCTGTGAAAAAAGCGGTATATACAAATGCATTTTACATAGGTCATACAGGACAAACATAAGGGTAGAAGAACATAAAAAAAGTATATTACATAATAAAATAACATCTGGTTTTTCGGAACATTGTATAAATAATAACCAATTTCATTGATTTCAGTAGAACTGAGATTTTACACGTAGGTAATAAAAGCAGAAGAATGGACTTTTAGAAAATTTGAAAATTAGTTCAGCACATGGTAAGAAGCTACCAATTACAAATGAACACCTGTGATTTACCTTACCATTATAAATGGAATTTTAAATTTTGTTCTCTTCAGTTTTGAAAATGGGTTAAAAACCCGAAACTTATGCGTCTACAGACATCGAATAAACAGTGAAACTCAAGCCAAGTTGTTTTTATTTACCTTATTAATTTGAAAATGTTTCACCAAGTGATATGCGAGAAATCAATATCATTAAATACAATGTTTAAGTTTCACAAAATCATTTATACTGAGATCCCACAACTTTAAAGGAGAATGAATATTACTGCTTTCAAAACCACCATTACTATTCTGTAAACAATTTTTTGGTATGTAGAGATACCTTTTTGAATTCTTCCTTGTAATTGATTAAAGATTAACCAATTAGTGTGCAAATTACTGGTTAAGCATACTTCAAATGGGGTTGAAAGAGGGATGTATTATAGATTTCAATGGTTTATTTATAGCCTAACTACATATATTACAAGTTTACAAGTTCGATTTCTTTCCCAGAATTGAGGGAAATTTAATTGCGGTGAAAACACTATCTCTTTCGTGAATTAGCAGTTGTTTGAGCTTTTTCACCGTTGTTCACTTTCACCGAATTTACTTTTGTTGGTTTCACTGTTGGGCTGACTTTTCACAAATTACTATCTAATTATGGATAAGTAATGTAGGTATTACATTCACTTCCAAGCCTTTACTGCATTATAGGTTATTAAAAGAGAAATACTTAAGAGAACATAAAACTAGCGAGCGGTTTATTTTGTGCTTTTTGGGCAAGCGTCAAAATGCGACTTCTTTCGGGATGTTTCTTCAAGTGTGCCCTGTGGCTAACTGAAAGATAGAACTGTTTGATTATAACACAAGAGACAATCAGAAATGTGATTAGAACTTGCTTCTAGAGAATGTGTGTGGGTTGAGAACTTAATGATTGAAGAGAATATTGCGTGATCGTTTGGTCGAAGCACGAGGAGACGGCCAACGAGCAACTTCGAGGGATGTCTTTAACTGAACTTTTTTGGCTAACTGGCAGAATGAGAAACTCTCTTAGTGCTCGAATGTCGTCAGGTAGATTCCGAAAAGACATTCTACCGTTGTAGTCGGTTCTAATGGGTTTCTAAAGAAACTGTAAAGGACAAATATTTTCAGTCCTTAACAGGTCCAAAGGTTTCTAGGAAAAATGAGACATATTTTAAAGGCCTAGACTCATGGATCATAATTGTTATATATCTGCACAGTAATTTGAAAATTGCTTGTTCGATGTAAATTCGAACATAAGTACGCCTACGTCGGAAAATACAAAGTGATAACTTGGGACGATTTGGCGTGCGAGTAAAAGCAGTAAATGTGGTCAGATAAATTCCGAAATGACATTCGACCGTTGTCGTCGGTTCTAATGGATTTCTAAGAAAACTGTGAAGGACAAATATTTTCGGTGTTTATTAGGCCCATAGGTTTCTAGGAAAAAAAGAGATATATTTCCCGACTCGCGGATTATTATTATGTATAATACCTGCATAGTGAATCAAAAATTCCTTGTTCGATGTAAATTCGAACACATCCAAGTCTTACAACATTATTAATCTTACAATCCTTTGCTTTATTCATAAGTTTCTCGTAGTTACAGCTTCATATTAATATTTAATCAATTGAAGTTCCGTAAAATGACCCATAGATCTGAGGAGGAAGTAACCTAATCTCGGTACTCTATTTTTCTCCCCACCTGTATTGCATACTACGTTGTCAAGGTAGGCACTACGAATTTCTTCAAATATTAGTACATAAATTCACGAGCTCAAATATTTACTTTGAGCTATTTAAGGTTATAATTTGTGGACAACATAATTCGCCAATCTGAAATATTTAAAAAAAAATCAGAATACCTATCCTGATTCGTCACATCACATAAACATATATCATATTCCAATGGCGTAGGCATATCCAAAGTGACTTTTATTATTTTTTTGATGCCCCATTTTATCTACTTAAAGCATGCCTCAGCGTGTTTGAGTATACTTTAAAAGACGCACGTTTTACTAATGTTACCATGGCAACATTAACAACTCGATAAACGAGAACTCTAAATGTCAATTTTTATTATTTGTGCCCCTTTATTTTTAATATTGAAAAAATCAGCACAAACGTTCTTGTGTCTTCTCAATGGTTAATTAGAAATGAATCATTCACTCTTGGTTATTCATTATTACTTATTATTATTTTGTCACTATACTCACTTATTTAATATATTTATGCTGCATTTTTGTACTTCTCCACTTGAAAAATTATAGAGTAAGCGAATTCTGATTGTTATTTTATAGTACATGCTAAAGCGCGCAAGCGACTATTCAGAAAATTTCACGAAATGAGTCATAATAATCATAAAGATATTAAGGTTTTTTTTGAGAGTTCATCAGTGAGTGGGTGGAAACTAAAGTGAATTTCTTCCAGGTCTTCTGAAAAATTGGCTTTCACATAATGAAAATAATAAAACTGAGGTACATGCAAACTCTTCATCTTCAACTTGTACTACAGAAAAAATGTACATTCCACTGATTCTACCGCCAGCAAAATTAACACACTATGAATTAGTCAAATTAGAACAAAAACCTTCACTTATTTAAATATTTTAATATTAGCCTTCCACCTATTTAATTCCAAGAAATTATACTTAATAATTTTAACTTCAGGAATTAAATTAAAATAATGTCAAATGAGTACCACTTATATCGAATGACAAATAAAATAAACTGTCATTATAAGACATCCAAATGATTTAGTAAAATCCATTTGGATGTCTTATAACGAATGTTTATTTTATATGTCATTTGATATAAGTGGTACTTATTTGACATTATTTAGATAGATATAATTATTAAATATAATTTTTTGAAATTAAATATGTAGAAGTAGCTAATATTACAATATTTAAATAATTTTATATACCTTCTATCAAGTATTAACCTCTATTTATGTTAAAAACCTTTACTACTACAAGACATATGTGTATATCTTCTACTAGCGTAAGAATTCACAATCAAGTTGAATAAAATGAAAAAGTGGAATGTTCTTATTTGGATCCCATAAAATAAATAATAAATGATGAGATACAAGATTAAGTATCTGAATTTGCGCTAGTTTTAAATAAACAAGCCAATTTTTTCAAGACAAAACCATTATTGGTATTTCAAGAAAAAAAACTTCAACAGAAATTCAGGTGATGGGGAAAAACCAAAGAGAGCTTGGTTGGTATACTCCGAAATTAAATTTACAATTTTTTGTGGCCCTTGTCGTCTTTTTCATTCAGAAATCTCAAACTCTTTTTCTGTAAATATCCTGCCTTTTTTTCGGACTTTTTGTTTATGTACGTTAAAGAAATATATTTTGTATCAATAGCTATTGTTGGATATACAAGGGATATTGACTGTTTAAGTTGCATTAGTTTCAATAATTTATTTATAATCAACGGATTGAAACCATTCTTAGATGCAATCTGTTTTATTATATTCAGTTTTCTATCAGAATTCTCTTGTGTCATAGGTATGTTTTCTAAGAATGTGGATGATTAGAAATTTAGTGAATATTTTAGAGATTGGAAATGATTTTGACAATAAAAACAAAATCTTACACCTAGAAAACATGAACCTCAGGTTGAACTACCTTAAAGCCCTCGAAATTAACAGATACAAAAAAAGACAGATTCTTCTAAGCGACCAGACGGACGTCAATAAATCCCTCTTACTTCACCTTTTCTGAAACTCTATATAATAATACAAATTACTGTAAATTCCCACTACCTTCTTTTTTGTATATTTTGAATATTTAAAGAACTTAATCTAAAATATGTAGTGAGTAACATACTCACCTGATGAAGTCATGTTGTCAAGACGAAACAATTGTTGTAAAATTAAATAAATTAGCGGAAATTAAATTGTTTTACTTTTAATCATCAAGATGTATTTCCGACAACTAAAGACCGATACAATCAAACATGCAATTGTTGAGCATAGCCTTGATCTTGTGAATCTACAGAATATTTAGGTATTCGGGTCAAAGAAGGGAGCATAATCTTGGAGGTGATAAAGAGGATTAATCTGAGCCTGTCAGTACCATTAGAATGAAGTGGATATAGAAAATCCATTTTTTGAAGATTACATAATGAAGTGTGTACTACTCCGTCAAGAAAGTACCGGGAATTTTCAATTAAAACAACATTTTTACATTTAATCGTCAAAATTTATTGGGTCGCCTTCAAAATAGGCTCCATTTGCTCCAATACATCTATGCCAACGGCACTTCCAATTATCGAAACATTTTTTATAGGCGCTTTCCGGGATGGACTTTAGCTCTCGCGCCGAATTTTATTTTATGGCTTCAATCGACTCAAAACGGGTGCCACGAAGGGGCAATTTTAGTTTTGTCAAGAGGAAAAAGTCGCAGGGAGCCAAATCCGGCGAATACGGTGGACGCTGAAGCACGTTTGTTGAGTTTTTGGCGAGAAAGTCAGTCACAATCGTAGCTCGGTGAGAAGGCGCGTTATCGTCATGCAAAATCCATGAGTTGTTCGCCCACAAATTTGGCCGCTTCTTACGGATACGCTCACGCAAACGTTTCATAACGCCTAGGTAATACTCCTTGTTTACCGTCTGACCCTCTGGAACGAATTCGTAGTGCACCACGCCACAGATATCGAAGAAAACAATGAGCATCACCTTCATTTTCGAGCGGCTTTGGCATGGTTTTTTCGGTTTCGGCTCATTTTTTGCCACCCATTCCAATGATTGCTGGCTTGTTTGCTTATCGTACTCGTAGACCCAGGTCTCATCACCAGTTGTAATGCGTTCCATGAATGTAGAATCGGAATTACAGCGATCCAGCATGTCTGAAGCAACCTGTTCGCGATGACGTTTTTGAAGAAAATTCAGGTCTTTCGGTACGAGTCGTGCGGCCACCTTTCTCATGCCCAAAATATCAATCAAAATCGTACGTGCGGACTCGTGGGATATCTTAAGATCATGTGCTATCTCTCTCAAGCTGGTGCGACGGTTTTCCAGCACCCTTTCCTTAATTTTATCGACGTTATCTTCGATCGAAGCTGTCGATGGGCGTCCGGAATGAGGCAAGTCTTCGACCACTTCACCACCGTCCTTGAAGGCTCTGTACCACTGATATGCACGAGTTTTCGATAGAGCATTATCACCAAAGGCCTTTTGCAACATTTTCAATGCATCGTCAAACGAAAATTCATTTGCAACACAAAACTTTAAACAAATTCTTTGCTCAACGTAATCACCCATAGTAAAAATCGGCACGCACTCTGACATCGACTGACTTAATCAGCTGTTGCAAACACACTAGTTGACAGATCCCGCTCAAGCTTGGCATAGTAATTAAGGACAGTGGTACCAACCTAGGAAAAAAAAATTTTACCTGCCTCATTGCCCCGCCAGATTTAAATCGATAATTCCCGGTACTTTCTTGACAGAATGTATGTATAACATCTTCAGCATTTAATTTATTATAGGCTGCAAATATAAGGTTCTTCAATGGCTGAACGAAACGCTGCGTTCCCAATACAAATAAATAGATAAATTAACGGCTTTCATTTTCCATTCCACTGCAGACCTTATCCGCTTTTTCTAAAGGCGATAAACTGTCACCGCATTCTCGAATACCTTCAATTAATTACGATCTATATTATTTGGTCGAAGCGTGTTCCCTTGCTGAAAGAGATACCTAGATGATAAATACCTCAGCCTGTTCTTCAACCCGTCTAAATCATAATTTTCGCCATTTAACCAGCAACCGGTCGGACAGCCAGAGATAGCATAATAGGATATTAATGCGATTCAGTATCGTTTTTTCGGAGATCATTAATAACTTTTGCTGCTGGTCCTGCTAGTAGAGGGTTCTACAAATAAAACTTATGAGTCCGTCTTGACTACGGATGGAAAATAAAATTCTAGGGTGTCAGAGGCAAGAAGCAATTTGGAGTAAAAGCGTTCAATTCCAAAGGGGACAGACTGTGGGATTCATAGACTTCGGAGGTTGGTTTTATTTCGAATGGGTGAGGGAGAAATTCGTTGCTGATGTTTCTGCGCGAAGAAAGTAAAACTGAACTTTGCTCTTGGTAGAGTAGTGGTTACGAAACATGTAAAATTCAATGAAGAAATTCATTGGAAATGTATTCATATTCAAAAGGGCATCAGTATAAGAAAACTCCCGAATTAAATATATTGCAATAAGACGAAATAATATTGAACTTTGAATGAAACTCACAGGGATATAAAAATGAAGGTTTCTTCAAGAAACACATCATTGACTGGAGTTAAATGTCGAACGTTACGGTCTACAAAAATCCGCTTCAGCTTCTCAATCTCATCAATGGATTGTGAAATTTCGTCCTCAATTAGTTGGATGATGATTGGCTTGTAGACACAGACTTCACTTTTCAAATGGCCCCAAAGAAAGAATTCTAATGAACTCAAACTGTAAATAGCATGATGTATTCGTCATTATTTTTGAGATAATCTATTCACAAGGATTGTCTGTACGATTATTATATCGAAGACATATGTTTGTATGATTTAATTTTCTCATGTGTATAAACCTATCCTTGAATAGTAAATATATACTCCAATTGTCCCTGAACTAGAGCACTCCGCTGAGTCTAACATTTTTCAAGCGGAGTTCAAGTTGATCAAAACGAAATTTACACTGCAAGAACCTTTAAACCCATCTTAACTGAGGGAGCGTGTTTTAATTTTACCCCTTCGGCATGCAGGACTAACTCGGACCAACCGAGTTCATCATAAAATCGCAAGATCTCGATGGCGAAGTGACTTTCATTACTTCGGAAGATTATGCGCCGAAAAAACTTCTGCAAAGATAGCCCTTGTAGCGTGTTATGTGTAGCATTACAGTATTGGGTACAAAAAGTTGTTAATTTTATGCATAAAGATTCACAAGTTCGGCTTGATTTTAAAGCCAAGCATGAAAAAGTCAAGCCAAGCTCGCATAATTCTCCCTCAAAGCAAGCCAAGTTTCGTCGAAAGAAAGGTTGATATTTCAAGCTTTTTTCAAGCTTCTTCGATAAAGGTGAGAGTTTTCTGTGTTTTCAAGTTTGAATCTTTCATCTGTTTTTTGTGGAATAATATTGGTAATATTACTGATCTGTGTTTTATTTTCTGTCTTCAATAAAGCGAACTGTAATATCAGAAAAAAGCTCTGCGGCTTTAATTTTATACAAATTGCTTAAATAATTGTTCGATTCTCTTGAAAATGAGAATATTATCCACCTTGACACAGCAGGTATGAAATCCCTCACAGCTTCGTTTCCTCCCCCCCTTTTCTGTACGTATCTTCTGTGAGAAGCCGGTACCCGAAGCACTCTTTTTAATTGCAGTCAATTTTCATAGAAATCTTAATCCGACAATGGTCTTTTCAAAGGCAGTTAGACAATCAATGTTGCCCGAATGAGCCACCCCAGATTGGTTAAATATATATTTGCCTTGCGCACTTGTACGGAACACTTCACGACGGTCAGTACGCTACTATCTGTGTAGGATATAAATTCAGTGGGATATAAAATAAGATGTTAAACAAAACCTTTAAATTCTATTCTTACCTGGCTCAGAGTGGTTTCTTGGTGTGTTTCCCGGAATTCTAAAAAAAAGGGCCGATTCTACTGTCTTCAGTGGCACTTTCTTGATGAAATTACGGTGTAAATTGTACGTGAAATTTGTGATAATTTTGAGTTCGAGTTTTCTCCATAACGTGGAATAAAATCTTGTGTTGAATTCGAGTCGAAAACAGGAATGAATGTCTTTATATGTTGTATGTACGACGTGAAGATAGATTTGAGGTAAAAGGGGCGAACGAACGGAGTGATGCATAATTAAGGGTGAAATTTAAATTATTGCATTAACGATATGAAGGAAAATTAAATGCAGTAATAACTTAATGAAAATATAAATGATACTTGCAATAGAAAATTAAATGAAAAATATGCTTCGGTATTGCAAAATTGAATAACGCATTCAAGAAAGAACTCTACTCGCATTCACTTCCAACTTCTCAAATTTCATCTAAAGGAACATTTTCGTTCACCTTTTAATTTACAAATATCGCAACTAAAGAGCCTGACAGTGGGTGTGATTATACATGATTTGACACTTGGAATTAAGGTAAATGAATATCAGTGAAAAAACTCATCAATCTACTCCTCTACGAACAGTATAGAGCACCACAAATCGATAAAAACTCCATCGCAATAATTCTCTCAGAAATCCTGTGTACATAAGTAAGTCTAATTTAAATATATTAATTTCTGGCAAAACATTTGATGAACATTTTGGATATTAATGAGGTAAACAAATACACTTGGCTCAAGTTTCAGAAAAATTTAATTTATATTGTTGACATATATGTTTCGGGTTTCAATCTATTTTCAAAACTAAGGAGATTTAATCACTTAATATTAAAATTTTTATATTTCAAACAACAGATGGAAGTGACAGGGTTTTTTTCATTCGAGGTTGTTAAGAGTAAGTTATACCTGTTGACGATATTTTAAAAGAAAATAATTATAAACAGATGACAGTGATGGGTATAGATGAAATTCCAACTGATCGTTTGTTATCGCCAAATATTTAATGTGGGCCGAACAGATCTCCAGATATTCGAGTGGGCGATAACAAACGATCAGTTGGAATTTCATCTATGCTCATTACTGACGTCAGTTAATAACTGCTTCCTTTGAAGAATAAGCAAAATCGTCAACAAGTATAACTTACTGTTATAAATCTCAAATTGAAAAACCCTGTCACTTCCATCTGTTGTCCGAAATATATTAATTGTAATGTTGAGTAAATCCTAATTAGTTTTTAAAATGGGTTGAAACGCGAAATATATATGTCGAAGCATAAATAATATTTTTGTGGAACTTAAGCCAAATGTATTCATTTACCTTATTAATAGTTCTAATGTACTACCTCTCTATGCTTCCCAAAGTATGGTCATCCTGGAATTTGCAAACTAATTTATTTAACGCTCAATTACTAGTGAAATTCGAAAAGTTATCAATATACTAGTGAAATCTTCAGCAAACTTAATATTTTTTTTGTCCACAGTCTGTATTTTGTTTCCTTATAATAAAAGAATTCGTTAACTTTTTCCTGGTTTCAATTTTACAGTACACTCAAAAGGGGAACCATCTTATTTTATTAATATCTTTATTTGTACCAGTACAAAAAGTACCATCAATAATACACAAGCATTTATTTCAAACAATTCGAGCAGGTGTTACATATACACACCTTTTTGAATTTTTCCTAGTAATTGATTGAAGGTTACCCAATGCAAATTCTTGGTTAAGTATACTTCAAATGGGATTGAGAGAATAATGCATAATTGCCTTCAGTGGTTTACTTTCAGCCTTAACACATATATTACAATTAACAAGTTTGAATTATTTACCCAAATTGTGCGAGTTGTTTCGGTGTAGTTTAACTCTAATTACGTTGTTCGTAAAATAGTTCTTCTTTGGGTTCTTTCACCGTTGTTCACTTCCACCGAATTCACTTTTCATAAATTACCATCTAATTACAAATAAATAATGTAGATAATACATTCACTTCCAGGCATTTAGTGCGTTACTGTGTTATTGAGAGGAGGAGACGTGAAACTCGGCAGCGGTTTATTTGGTGCTTTATTGAGTTAGCGACAAAGAGCGACTTTTTTAGGAATGTTCCTTCAAAGGTGCTCTGTGGCTAACTGAAGTGAGAGAACTGTTTGATTGTAACTTACAAGACAAAGAGAAGTGTAATTAGAACTTACTTCTTGAGAATGTGTGTGGGATCAGAACTTAATGTTCGAAAAGTAGAGAATATTGCGTGACCGCTTAGTCGAAGCACGAAGAGAGGGCCAACGAGTGACTTCGAGGGATGTCTTCAACTGAACCTTTTTTGACTGACTGGCGGAATGAGAGACTCTCTTAAGGCTCGAATTGTGATCAGATAAATTCCGATACGTCATTCGACTCTTGTCGTCTTTAAGCGGCGTTGGTTCTAATGGGTTGCTAAGAAAACTATGAAAACTATGAAGAACAAATATTTTCGGTCCTTAACAGGCCCAAACGTTTCTAGTAAAAAATGGGACACATTCGAAAGGCCTAGATTTCTGACTCGGGGATCATAATTGTTATGTACCTGCACACTAAATTAAAATTTGAGTACTCCGTTATGCAAAATTGCGAAAGATTCAGTTTAATATTATAGTCCTCATATTACAAAATGGCGAAGGATCCTTTCCTAAAATAATAAAAACAATTAATTAAATGATTCTTGTTCAGGCGTATTCTCGGCCTCGTTTATATTCATCAACAATATATACACACGTGCGGGTTTGATCTCCTGATAAGTATCCATAATAGTTTAATATCTAACTGGCCCCCTGAAATTTCTGTTATGGACGCGTCCCAATTTTGTTTTCAGAGTGCCTTATTTCCGATCTCTCAATGGGAGAGAGCATAGCACTTCTTCTAGACTTGTGCAAGGAAGACTGAACTCTAGTATTATCTATCCTTTGGATATAAGACCAGTGAACTATATTTTTAAATATATGGAATTGACGAACTATATACCTGTAGTTCCTAATAGTAATGTAGCAACTGGTATTGCAAATTGATCTCGCTCTTAGTAGTCGAATGGAGATTTGAAAGCTTTATATGCTGGAAGTAGCTTGATATAAAGGCAAGCTTCCATATTTTAAGTCAAGCCTTTCACAAACTTGAATTGAAAATTTTCTTATTGTCCCCAATGTTTTCGAAAGTAAAGATGTAGAATAATGACGAGCATATTCCTGGAAAATTTAGTGAAAATTGCATGATTGGAAGTTAAAAAAAAATGTTCTGTCCAGTTCAGTGTTGACCGCTATCTTAAATACTCTAACTTTCAAACGGAAAGAGATTTGATATCTTCAGAGTAAGTTCAAAGCCTGAATATCACGATTAGTTTGTTAGTAAACAAAATCGGTTCGAAAGTTCAACAGTTATTCACATTTTAAATTTTCTCTGATTTTCTATAATAGGTACCTCCTTGAAAAAGCTGATTAGCGATAAATTTTCAGGGGAAATGAGATGTGGAACAAGCGCGTAAAAGCTCCTGACCTTAACGTCAGTGCTTTTTTGTTAATAATAACCTTCAATTATTTAAATACGCAAATGGAATTTGTAAATGACTGTAGATACAGAAACAAAATCCAAACACTGAAAATAAATGATGTTTAAGCTCCGTTCACATTTAAAATCCCTTCAAACTATTGAAGAAAACCTTGAAATATTTCAATCCTTCTCGATATAAATGTTTCATTTGATAGATACGAGTAGAAAAATTATCGGTTTCTATTCCTGATACTAAATCAGAATTCGAAATCAAAGCAACATAAATTCTGCATTATATATTAGATATACCGTAATTTACATTTTTCATAATTCATATACTAAAACTTCATACCAATGTCTGAGAACAAAAAATTACAAAAATATTATTTATTTATTAATAAGGGCATTTATATTTATTCAACTGATACAGAATTTACTGGTCAAATGTCATTAAGGCGAACTGATACAACTTTTCATTTCCAATCGAATCTCGCTAGCAGGTGAGGGTCTCTTGGGAAACACTGGGGTGAGGGGTATTTGTGTGATAGTGGTAATCGATAAAAAGCAAGGGAGCCGGATATGTAAGGAAAAATACAAGCCTTAGAGGTTGCCGAACCTATTATGATACGGTTTGAGATCTCGTACTAAGAATCTCCCTGAGGAAAACTCACTTTTTCCGTGAAAACTGTCCGAATATTAATCGCAAGACAAAGTATAAAATTCTTCGACTGATAAGATTCACAAATTATACATTAGTGATTAAACGGAATAAAGTAGTTAAGGGATATGATGTCTACTTAACACTGTTAATGGGAAGAGTGAGAGTCTGTGGTCGCTGTTTAAACATAACCCCAGAGATCTGTTGGTCAGTCAGAGACAGAACGCCAGTTTAAGAGTGGCCAGTTAGAAATAGGGCTCCATTCTTCATTGTTCGGTAAAACTAAGGATAGATACACAAAAAAGTAGACTGAGGTGTTCTAAGTTATAAAGTTATTGCATTGTATTGAGGTATCTTCACTCAACGTAATGTATTCTTCAGATACTGAACTATTTCAGCCGTTACTATTGTGTAGTTGATCATAATTAAAACAAGTTGTAGAAATCACTATGTTTTACTACCAATAAATTCATAGATGGAAAGATGGGATAGTTAATTCCCGAAACTCAAGTCACAATTGAATATGTGAAATATCAATTGATTGGTACTTAAACATAGTAATTTCTACAACTAGTTTTGATCATGTATACTTTATTAATTGATGAATTTATTATTTCATTCAATTATTTGAATCTAGTAGTTGACAATGGAAATATGTTTGGAAATTTTGAGTATTCAGAATGAATTGAATGTTAACTGAATAATTGACACAACAATCCTGTGTCTTCAGAAGACACAATATATTCCTGGATAACTATTTTATTAGATACAAATATTATAATGAATAGATGGTTAGATCCGCTCTACAGCAGCTGTAAATGTCCCAAGGAGCTATTCCTGGCCAACGATATTATGCTAACCTGAGTAGTATGTGAATGTTAGAGTCACGACTACAGAGTGATTGTTTGAACTGTCTCGAAGATCCTAGTCACATATTCCTAATGCCAAGTTATCTATAAAGTTACTCAATTGACGGTTTTTTTTGCACATAAGCTATTTTTTAAGATATTATAAGGTTTTAGATCTCTGCAACCTTAATTTTATCAATGAATGAAGCTACGGTGTTGAAACATGGGTGTGAGCTGAAAATAGGTCGAGTTTATCTCTCTGACTCTTTTTGCCTCACGCGGCACCTCGCACCCACACCTCGAGTCAGGTACGTGACCTTATCTGCCAGGACAAAATCTTGTAATTTTATTGAGCTCGCTTGCATTCTGAACCTTCCGTCACAGTTTTCTTATCTTTATATAAGTAACTCGAGTTGTCTACACTACGTAACATCTTTTTCTCCCTCATCTTTTCAGAACTGCCTAAAGTGCGAAGCAGTATAGTCCTAAATTTTACTTTAAGAAGGGATATTTTGAGATACATTTTTATATAAATTGCAAGTAGAATGCTCAATGTGCATTTAATATTCAAATGCCTGATTTGAGATTACTCTCATATACTCTGCAATTTATCAGGGATAGAAATTTTTTCGCTAGTATAGCCGGCCATCATTTCTTTCTTTGGTCAAAAAATTAACAGTGCTGTGCCTAAGGTGGCAAAAGGTACAGTTACAAAGCCTAATCCGAACACAAATGATCTCCTTAGTAGCACAAGGTACACTGAAGTTTCTGAGAAGTCTCCATTGGCGATCTAGCAATACCAGTATAATATCAACATCAATATATCGCCCTTATATTGTACTTGAAGTTGAATTTTTATAAACCACATAGTAATTCGTGAGACGGAAGTTTATTAGAATGATTTTTTTATTTCAATAATTTGAATCAAAATATAACTGAGATATATTATCCCTGTGTAACTATCACTTATTTGGTCCACTCAAAGAAAAATTTTAAGTTCGTCGTTTTCACGATGACCAAGAAATTGAATTATTCGATCCGTCAATTCGATCCGAATTTAGGAGTGTGGAGTTTGCAGCTCTGTGAAATAAAAGAGGAATCTCCGGCAGCATTAATACACTGTGTATGAAAATGCTCGTTTATCGTACAACGTTAATGCTTAAGAAATACGTAGAAATTATAGGGTAGCTTGAATTTGCTCTCGTTCATACGTCTGAGATATTTTTCAGGAGTCGATGATTTGATCGGTCGCCTGGCGTTGAATATTGAATACTGTGATCATATGGACACTTAGCGTTTGGAGTAGACTGAACATGGTGATGACATAGTTGAGAGCATGGTGTGTATGCATCGGTGTTTTTTTTAGAGTGACAGAAATTTAAATTGAAATAAAACGCATTTAAATTGAGATTGAAGCCAAAGTTTTTTTTTTATTCGAAAGATTATTTTATTTTATTTATGTTTTGAAAAGAATTATCGGTATATGTCCAACAAGACTAGCTCTGAGGAACCGCATTCGACCAGACCAATTTTGGACCACTTTTTCGAGTAATTCAGGCCTTATTTCATCAAAAACACGAGTTATGTTGGCTTCCAAAGCGTCTATTGTTTCTGATTTATCAGCATAAACCAATGACTTGACATAACCCCAGAGAAAATAATCCAGTGGAGTTATGTCGCATGAGTTTGGAGGCCAATTAATTTGAACATTTCTTGGAATAATGTTATCGCCAAATCTGATTGATTTCAAGAAATCAATTGTTACGGTAGCAGCATGAGGTGTAGCACCATCTTGTTAGACCCAAAACACTTCTGGGTCAAAATCATTCAAATTTTGACACAAATAATCATTGATCATCAATCTGTAACGAGCACCATTCACTGTAACATTAGATCCAGTATCGTTTTTAAAGAAATATGGATCTATGATGCCTCCAGCGTGTGAAGCACACCATACAGTGCATTTTTCAGGATGCAATGGAACCTGCGGCACTTCTTGAGGATTGTTTTCATTCCAAAACGGCACTTTTGCTTGTTTACATAGCCGTTCAACTAGAAATGAGCTTCATCACTAAACACAATCTTACGATAAAAAAGTAGATCAACTTTACGGTGTTCTAGGGCCCTATCAGCAAACAAACGGCGCTTATTATGGTCAAGTGGCTTTAGTTCTTGAACCAGTTTGGATCTTGTATGGGTATAGTATACCAAGATCTTTACACAAAATTTTCCATGTGGTCGATGCACAGAGTCCAACTTGTTGTGAACGTCGACGAATAGATAAAACTGGATCATCATTAACACTATAACTTACAGCAGCGATATTTTCTTCTGTACGTACAGTTCTTTATCTTGTTCTTGTTGTTGTATCGAGTAGAGAAAATGTTGTCCGAAATCTATCGATAGTTCGACGAATAAGCTGGTCTGATGGACGATAATGTCCATCCATAACCATAAATTTCACGAAGTGCTCTATAAGTTTGGTGAAGAGAACACTGATTTTGAAAATAAATTTCAACAATTTGTGAACGTTGTTGCGGCGTGAGTCTTTCCATGATAATTTGTCAATGCTTACTGAACAAAAATGTCAAAACAACATGGCTTCTACCTTCTGTAAAATCACAGTTATCCCTATCGGAAGTTCTATCACTCTAAAAAAAACACCCGATATACCTAGTTTAAATTCCCACCTGATTGAATTATGGCATTAAGAAACAATTATTGTGTAAACAGTGGAAATTTAAATACTTTTATATTCTTAGATTTCAAGATATCTTTTCGTCAAAGAAAAACTGAAAATATACTATATTTGTTGAGCAAATTTACCCTGAGCAGTTAAGGCTTATTTTCACCAAATGACGGATAAAGAATGGGAATTATATATATTTTGAATAAATTTTGGACAAAATGAGAGTTTAAAGTTTATTTACTGGAAGGCCTATATTCCAAAACAGTAAAACCACAAATTAAGGCAATATCTGCTTTCAGAGTGTGCCTGAGTATTGCATACATCGGAATTCAATTTAATGAGTGGATTAATCACGTTGTACATGTTGAATCACGACCGTCCAATGAAAATTCCAGAATTTCCACGAATGGCTCATGTTACATTCCTGAATTTCGCATGCCACCTACGGATTAGTTGAATTTCTCGAACAGAAGACGGAACAAGACAAGATTGCCTTATTCATTATCCTGTCATATCCGCTGTTTACAGTCAATATCTTTCAGTCTGTAATTAACTTCCGTTCATTTTTATTTGTCAGAATTGAAGAATGTCCGTTGGATGCTTTCTCGCTAGAGAACTAAGATACAGAATGTCCGCATGAGTCAAAAAATCTATAACTAAATTAACAGTGAAAATCTCGTTCAATATTTTGTGAATTTTATAAATCATATTTTTCTTAATGAAATTAAATCGGAATACCTTCACGCCAGATACGGTCTTGAAACATAACTATAGATTTCGTTTATTTAATCTAGTACTTTGTATCTTTAACGTTATAACTGTTACTATTGTCTCCGCATGGTGATAAAAAGTGGATCAATTCAGAGTTATGTTTTCTTTTCAGAGAAAAGTAATAATTATCGGGTGTTTTTTTTTAGAGTGACAGAATTTGCGATAGGGATAACTGTGATTTCACAGAAGGTAGAAGCCATGTTGTTTTGACATTTCTGTTCAGTAAGCATTGACAAATTATCATGGAACGACTCACGCCGCAACAACGTTCACAAATTGTTGAAATTTATTTTCAAAATCAGTGTTCTCTTCACCAAACTTATAGAGCACTTCGTGAAATTTATGGTTATGGATGGACATTATCGTCCATCAGACCAGCTTATTCGTCGAACTATCGATAGATTTCGGACAACATTTTCTCTACTCGATACAACAACAAGAACAAGATAAAGAACTCTACGTACAGAAGAAAATACGCTGCTGTAAGTCATAGTGTTAATGATGATCCAGTTTTATCTATTCGTCGACGTTCGCAACAAGTTGAAATCTGTGCATCGACTACATGGAAAATTTTGCGTAAAGATCTTGGTCTTCACCCATATAAGATCCAACTGGTTCAAGAACTAAAGCCACTTGACCATAATAAGCGCCGTTTGTTTGCTGATTGGACCCTAGAACAGTTTGAATTTGATACACTTTTTTATCGTCAAATAGTGAAGAAGCTCATTTCTGCTTGAACGGCTATGTAAACAAGCAAAATTGCCATATATGGAGTGAAAACAATCCTCGAGAAGTTCTGCAGGTTTCATTGCATCCTGAAAAATGTACAATATGGTGTACTTTACACGCTGGAGGCATCATCGGTCCATATTTCTTCAAAAACGGTGCTGGAACTAATGTTACAGTGAATGGTGCTCGTTATAGATCGATGATCAATGATTATTTGTCTCAAAATTTGAATGGTATCGACCCAGAAGTGTTTTGGTTCCAACAAGATAGTGCTATATCTCATGCTGCTACCGTAAAAATTAATTTATTGAAAGCAAGATTTGGCGATAACATTATTTCGAGAAATGGTCCAATTAATTGGCTTCCACGATTATGGGACATAACTCCACTGGATTATTTTCTTTGGTGTTATGTAAAAATCATTGGTTTATGCTGATAAACCAGAAACAAAAGACGCTTTGGAAGCCAACATAACTCGTGTTATATATGGAATAAGGCCTGAATTACTCGAAAAAGTGGTCCAAAATTCGTCTGGCCGAATGCGGTTCCTCAGAGCTAGTCGTGGTGAACATATGCCGGAAATTATTTTTAAAACATAAATGTCTTAAAATTATCTTTTATTCAATTTAAAATTCTATCACTCTAAAAAAACACCCGATACATTTCACTAGAAAGTTTTCTTTGATGACACTATCATAAACTAAATTATTATCAGATATTGAGCTGCAGCATGTCCAAAAAGCGTATCGGGTATTTGTTTTGGCGCTGCATTTGAAACTGGGCGACGAAGGAAAGTGGGTGGGAGTCGTGCTGTTCGCCATTTTGTGGAGTTTCAGTCAGGATGGAGCAGAGCCCGGTAACGCATCGCGTTTTTTGCGTACGAGTGTATTATCGCAACGGTGATTTAATAGTGGGTTCTCAACGTTGGTATCGTGCGGAATATCGTACACGTCATGTACCATGCGCAACAGCGTAAGAAAATAGATCCGGATGTTCGAGAATACAGGTGAGACGGTGAAAATTCAACACTCTGGCCTCCCTCGTTCAATCCGCGACGAAGAAACGAAGTGGAAGCGTAATTTCGTTAAAATTCGTCTTTATCCATCCGAAAGCGAGGCCATACATTTGACACTAAACCAACTAGTTCAAGAACTAAAGCCACTTGACCATAATAAGCGTCGTTTCTTTGCTAATTGGACTCTAGCACAGCTTGAAGTTGATCCACTTTTTTATCGTAAAATTGTGTTTAGTGATGAAGCTCATTTCCGGATGAAAGACTATGTAAACAAGCAAAATTGCCATATATGGAGTGAAAACAATCCTCAAGAAGTGCCGCAGCTTCCATTGCATCCTGAAAAATGCACTGTATGGTGTGCTCCACACGCTGGAGGCATCATAGGTCCATATTTCTTCAAAAACGATGCTGGATCTAATGTTACAGTGAATGGTGCTCGTTACAGATTGATGATCAATGATTATTTGTTTCAAAATTTGAATGATTTTGACCCAGAAGAGTTTTGGGTCTAACAAGATGGGTGCTACACCTCATGCTGCTACCGTAACAATTGATTTCTTGAAAGAAAGATTTGGCGATAACATTATTCCAAGAAATGTTCAAATTAATTGGCCTCCAAGATCATGCGACATAACTCCACTGGATTATTTTCTTTGAGGTTTTATCAAGTCAAGTTATTGCTGATAAACAGTAGACGCTTTGGAAGACAACATAACTCATGTTATCGATGAAATAAGGCCTGAATTACTTGAAAAAGTGGTCCAAAATTGGTCTGGTCGAATGCGATTCCTGAGAGCTAGTCGTAGTAGAAATATGCCGAAAATTATTTTCAAAACATAAATGTCATAAAATTATCTTTCAAATAAAAAAAATGGGTTCAATCTTAATTTAAATGTGTTTTATTTCAATTTAAAATTTTGTCACTCTCCAAAAAACCACCCGATATAATATTTCCGTTACTATTTGGTAGTAGATCATAATCAAATCAAGTTGTCAGAAATTACTGTCTTTCACCACCAAAGAATTCAAAGTTCAGATTCTTCTGTGACTGCTTCCAACAAATGAAAATTAAACAATGGGTTATGTTATTTATGGCGAGCGGGCGTCTGTCCACCCTACTACTGCATCCGCACGGACTATTGTGGTTCACTCCTAATTTATATCTCCCCGACGAGATCCAGTTTTTGGATAAAACCGATAATCTTGTTCAGGGGTATTTTTTTCAGTTCGCTGTGGGCTATAAAAGCCTGGCCAAAGACCTCGAATCTGATGCGACTCACCGCTGGGCACTCTGAGACGATGTGCATGGCTGTTTCAGTGTCTTCAAAACACAGCCTGCATTCATTGTCTTCAGCCAGACCGATTTTGTGCAAATGCGCTTTCAGTCTGCAGTGACCTGTCATAATGCCGACAAGTGTTCTTAGTTTGGCCCTATCCAGATCTAGCGCTAGGTTCGCCATTTTTTGTTCGAAGCTGTTCCAAGGAACAATTTCGAATGTTGCAGGCCAGAATGGCTCTGCCAGAAAGACTCTAGTCCTGAGTTCATTCTGCCTGTTATCGCCTCGTTAGCCACGTCATGTGGTATTCCCAGGAATGGTTCCGGTCCTACCAGAGGCAGCGCAGCTCCAGCAAATGTCAGCCGATCTGCCTCCTCGTTACCAAAATAGTTTGAGTGGCTCGGTATCCGAACCAGAGTGACTCCGTTATACATACCGAGCCTGTTTAAAGCCGTGCGGCAACTCCAGACTGTTTTGGATCTAAAACAGCTGGATTACAGAGCTTTTAGCACTGACTGACTATCAGTAAATATTTTGATTTTAGCGTGATGTATTTGCCGTTTTATCAGCAGTTCCGCCACGGTCTCAATGGCAAATATTTCTGCCTGGAATATGGTTGCGTTTTGACCAAGACTCAATGAGATGTTAATTCTCGGTTTGCTCCCATAGACTCCCGCTCCTGTTCCGTTCGTCGTTCGCGACGAACGGAACGACATTCATGACAACTATTCAAAGTTTTAGGTGTGGTGGACTTTAGTTAACTTTATTCATATTAAACAACACTGAAATCCATAGGAACTAAGGTCACAAATCTACCCACCAGAGCTAAATAACATATTGAATCGGTAGACGTTAAGATAGATAAAAGACTACGAGAGACATAAGAAAACCGTAAGAATCATGAACAATTCTGAATAAAAATAACCTAATAAGTTCTTGAAAATATGAATAAAAATAATATTCTAATTTGCGCTAATATTTTATTGACGTAACGATCGTAGTGTCAATAAAATATTAGCGGAAATTAGAATATTGTTTTTATTCATATTTTCAAGATGAATTTCCGTCAAGTAAAGACCGAAACAATCATAGATCTAATAAGTTCTCTTCTCGGCTCCAAATAACGTCATTTTTTGGTCTGTGTAACCGTGACCATTAGACAGACTAAGGGAAGTTCTATTGATTTTGTTTTGATCTTCTTCATAAAAATGGAATCATGAGCTGATTTTGAAATTTTCTATCACATAGTTTAGGGTCGAAGATTGTACAGACCGACATATAAGACGCAGATGTCCATAAAAGCTTGGTCACACCGGTTTGTATGACTCTCTGAATAGATTATAAGTACTTTGCAACATATTTGACACTTCTGCATAACCGTTCTATTTGCAACATAAAATAAAAGATGAACTCATAATTCATTCATTCATCATAAAAATTATCGCGCACTAATGAAATCGCCTAACTAAATCAACTGCTGTCAGTAAACAAGTATTTTCAAGTATTTCGATCTAACAAAGAGTTGACGTCATCGACATGCAGTATATTGAAGACTGGCTCATTCAACAATCAACATTTGTCATGAGGACAAAATATAAATTTTAGAAGAACTGCGAAACTGAGAGTAAACGAAGGTAGTGTTATAAATTTTGGTAGCGAGTTTTTATTTTTATTGTTATAATAACTAGGAAATCTTGTTTGAATACATTTTGTAAGTTATTTTTATTATGGAATTTATTTTTTTAAATTTTGATTTGAATACTTTTTCGATCGCCCGTGTATAAATTTGAGTGTATCGTATGCTGCCGCCTAACTAGTTATATTTATATTTTGTTATTGTAACTAGAAAATTTCAAATTTAATTAATTTTAATTTACTATAATGAGGAGGGTTCAAATTTGAATGTCTCGAACTGCTGATAAGATTTATTTTGAAATTATGAATAAAACATATTCTATTTCCGCTAAAATTTTATTTCACTATAATCGTTTCATCATACCGTGACTTCAGATGAGTACTACCAGATACTAGTATCTAGTAGTACTCATAGACTAGATACTACCAGATACTAGTATCTAGTAGTACTCACGTTATAATTTCAAGATGAATTTCCGTCAAGTTAATACCGAAACAATCAAAGATTTATTTGTTTCTTTTATTTTGTTTCAGGCCTGTTGAATCTGTTATGTTTTCTCAAATCCTTGCATTTTAACTTAATGAAATATATAATAATCTATTATATAAATCTTCGGTAGGAAGTAGGATTCACAACACTGGCATACATGCCTGATGGAGAGAATATATGTTATGTTGGCTTCCAAAGCGTCTATTGTTTCTGATTTATCAGCGTAAACCAATGACTTGACATAACCCCAAAGAAAATAATCCAGTGGAGTTATGTCGCATGATCTTGAAGGCCAATTAATTGGACCATTTCTCGAAATAATGTTATCGCCAAATTGTTTTTTCAATAAATAAATTACGGTAGCAGCATGAAGTGTAGCACTATCTTGTTGAAACCAAAACACTTCTGGGTCGATACCATTCAAATTTTGAAACAAATAATCATTGATCATCGATCTGTAACAAGCACCATTCACGGTAACATTAGCTCCAGCATTGTTTCTGAAAAAAGCATTGTTTTAAAGACTGATGATGCCTCCAGCGTGTAAAGCATACATTACAGTGCATTTTTCAGGATGCAATGGAACCTGCAGCACTTCTTGAGGATTTTTTTCACTCCATATACGGCAATTTTGCTTGTTTACATAGCCGTTCAACCAGAAATGAGCTTCATCACTGAATAAAATTTTACGATAAAAAAGTGGATCAACTTCAAGCTCTTCTAGGGCCCAATCAGCAAACAAACGACGCTTATTATGGTCAAGTGGCTTTAGTTCTTGAATCAGTTGGTTCTTGTATGGGTGTAGACCAAGATCTTTACGCAAAATTTTCCATGTGGTGGATGCACAGTGTCCAACTTGTTGTGAACGTCGACGAATAGACAAATGTGGATCATCATTAACACTATGACTTAGAGCAGCGATATTTTCTTCTGTAAGTACAGTTCTTTGTCTTGTTGTTGTTGCATCGAGTAGAGAAAATGTTGTCCGAAATCTATCGATAGTTCGACAAATAAGCTGCTCTGATGGACGATTATGTAAACCATAAATTTTACGAAGTACTCTATAAGTTTGGAGAATAAAACACTGATTTTGAAAATAAATTTCAACAATTTGTGAACGTTGTTGCGGCGTGAGTATTTTCATGATAATTTGTCAATGCTTATTGTACAGAAATGTCAAAACAACATCGCTTCTACCTTCTGTCAAATCACAGTTATCCCTATCGAAAGTTCTATCATTCTAAAAAGAACACCCGATATTGAATAAAATTGTAAGAAATGGATTGGATTTAAATGAATAAATAAAAAATATTTTCTATAATTCGAACTCGCTTATTTGGCAGCAGCCCATTTCCGTAAAATAAAAATGATATAGTTTAAATGGGTGATATGGGTTTTCCATATCAGATGTCCAGTAAATCAAACTTCAGCCTTAAAATAACCTGTATTAAATCGATGTGCCATGGGAAACAGAGAAAATGATTTTTAAACTATTCAAGTTCAGATATTCGTTCAAGTCGATGACACAACAGAAGCCGCACCCGAATCGGATTTAAATTACTTTTACATAATTCGATTCTAGCGAAATGAGCAGGGAGAAAACGAAAACCCAATTTCCCGGGCGATTTCCATTCTCTCCACCGCTTCTCAACACCGTCGGCGGATTTCGCAATTTTTTTTGAATAGGCAGATTCGATTCGATCAAAGTTTTCTTCATTAGCGACAGTCGTTATATATCGGTACAAGTTTTATCGGAATTAAATTCAGTCTCCGACGAAATTGAAAAAAATGCCATCTACAGTAAATCCACTTATGATAATTGGATTGGCCTCCTCTCCTGGCTGAGGCGTTTTTCTGCGAGGATTCTCCGGCAAAATGTATTCGGAATTTGTTTGCGATCGGTGTTATTGGTTTTTCAACCTTGGGGCGACAAGTGGCACATCTTTATGCTATGTGAAAAAATTGACTTCGGGATAGCATCCTTCTGAGTGAAAATTGTCACTTTAGAGTGGGGCCTGGGGATGAATGTTAGCGGGGATATAGTTTTTTTATAGCTTTAGTACGTTGAAAGTTATTCAGATTGTTTCCAGAGTAAATAATCCCAGTCAGTATTTCAGGAGGATTCAAAATGGATGTTTATTTAGGGGTTATTTTTCCGAAGTGGTAAGGTTTTTTTCACTTGCAGTTAATACAACATCTGACAGTTGGCACTGAAAAAAAAACTATTCTTACTAGATCCACGAATGGAATTTTCACATATTTATTTCGAAAGTCGTTCTCTTTTTTTTAAATTTGGGGTTTTGGTTTTCAATGCCCCCGGTGTGTTATGAATTTACATATTTAATTTATTAGATGGAGTAGTTCGTTACTTTGTGATTATTCATGTTTAAATGTAATGAAATAAGAAATTACTTAGTTGTCTATCACTTTTTATTCTATTTTTATTATAGTAACTCTACTTCCGTAGTGTTTACTACATTTTCGAACTGAATAAAATAAATTGTATCTTAATAATTATATATATCCGTTGGAAGCTTCGCTTGGAAGATGATTGGTTTGAAAAACTAATTCTGACAATTAATGTTATCTTTCCCGTTCTTAAATTAAGATTGATATTCTTTGAATCTTTTTTTTTCTGGAGGGATCTACCGGTTTGTCCATTGTAAACTCTACTGCACTGTTGACAACTCTATTTATAAACTTCAGAATTATGCAGTCGGTTGCTACTATCTTTTGCACTAAGAAAGAGATTGGAAATATTATATGAGGTTGTGAAGTTTTTGAAAATTTTCTAGCATTTTTTTGCAAGATTGGTCCACAATGTGATAGTATTGAAATTTTTGTCATTATTTTCTGTTTTAGAATTGGGGTATATTTGATTTTGGAGGAGTTGTTTTACTTTTTCGTTTATGGTTTTTTTTCGAATTGATTGTTTCTAGTTATTTTTTTTATTCAGTTTCTTGTCGACGCTATATTATTCATAAGAATTCAAAAAGTATCGTTGATATGTAATCAGTGAATTTATGAGTGTTGGGATGGTTTGAAATATTGGATCTGTCGTTGTGAGATTCCTGAATATGTCAAAGGAAATTTCATCATTAATTTAGTTAAGGTTATATCCAGACTATTTATTTTATTATTACATTGTATTTCCATAGTGAAATTGATCTTTTGGTGCAAACCACTAACATATTCCACTGTGTTCTCTAGTTATGAATGTGTTACACAGAAGCAAGCGTCTTCAAATCTGTACCAAAAAATGATATGATTTGGGTGTGTAGATTTAAGGATTTTTCTTTCGAAAAGGGACATAGACATTTCAGTAAAGAAATGAAAGGTGAACTCATGGCAAGTCCATGTTTCTGGATTTCTGAGACCTGCCATGAGTTCACCTCTCAGCCCACTCCTCGCGGAAACCACTAAAAACATTCTAAAATCCACCCACGTAAAGCATATAATTTTTTTGTGTAGATATGTAGAAAACATATTAGCTTTCTTCTGTGGAAAAATTTCAGAACTAGAGACTACTACTTAATGGTTTCAATCATAAGGTCAAATACCAAAATGTGATAATAAAATAAATTCTCTGAACATAAATTCAATTAAAGAAAATGATGAAATTTCTTTTGATGTACCAGAAAACACACAACCACAGATACAGCCGTACCTAACTTTTAAAACCATGCAAACATCCATAAATTCGCTGCTTACCGATCAGTGATAGTTGCTGAACTAGACATACATTCTGTCAAGAAAGTACCGGGAATTATCGATTTAAATCTGGCGGGGCAATGAGGCAGGTAAAATTTTTTTTTCCTAGGTTGGTACCACTGTCCTTAATTACTATGCTAAGCTTGAGCGGGATCTGTCAACTAGTGTGTTTGCAACAGCTGATTAAGTGCGTGCCGATTAAGTGCGTCAGAGTGCGTGCCGATTTTTACTATGGGTGATTACTATGAAACGATAACGCGCCTTCTCACCGAGCTACGATTGTGACTGACTTTCTCGCCAAAAACTCAACAAACTTGCTTCAGCAACCACCGTATTCGCCGGATTTGGCTCCCTGCGACTTTTTCCCCTTCCCAAAACTTAGATTGCCCCTTCGTGGCACCCGTTTTGAGTCGATTGAAGCCATAAAACAAAATTCGGCGCGAGAGCTAAAGTCCATCCCGGAAAGCGCCTATAAAAAATGTTTCGATAATTGGAAGTGCCGTTGGCATAGATGTATTGGAGCAAATGGAGCCTATTTTGAAGGCGATCCAACAAATTTTGACGATTAAATGTAAAAATGTTGTTTTAATTGAAAATTCCCGGTACTTTCTTGACAGAGTAGTACATAGTAGAGAGGAATCCCGGAAAACCTTCATATACCACTGGGTTTGAACGATTTCTTCTTCTAGCTTTCGCGTGATACATGTTATCAAAACATTTCGGAGATTGTAGATTATTATCTATCGACCGATTTCTTTTTTCTTTCGAGACGGTTAAACATTGACTTGTCGGAATAAAGCGAATTATGGAGTCCAAGAGCTCGAATTCGGTTGGACCCGTAGGGGTGAATCTTGATACGGTCATGCCAGTGCTGTCCACAAATACTTGCTCATCAATGAAAATTTTCTGAACTCTGGGAGGTCTCAAAGAATTTTCCCTTGCCTAACGTCAATGATGCCCTAAGTTTCAACGATATCCACCCGATATATATTCTGTCTCCTTTTACAAATATATTCGAAGAAATTTTAGGTCTCAGAGTCGGACCTAATTTGGTGGCCTCATCGTCAATCTGGATTCCAGAAGGTTTACAGTTGTTGTACGGTTCTTATTAATGAGGTGGATTCTATCATTACCGATATAGACTAGAATGAGAATTGAATTTTGGTGCTTTAAGATTACTCCATGGCCTTCAATAGAGCGAATATTCAAATTTTACGCGCTTTTTTAAAACACCAAGGATTGTCGGAATCTGGCGTTAATGCCAGTATTTTGAGTCCTTGTCTGGTAAGTCGGAAGTGGGTACTATTAAAAGTTGTGTATCACAGTGCTCAGTCCAATTTTGTTCTGCTTTTACAGATTTTTCATCAACTCCGTCTTCATGTGCTATCTCCTATACGGAGGTTTGTGACTTGTAAGGCAATTTTAACTTTCGATGCTGCTGTTCGGAATAGTTCAGCTGATGTTTTTCCAGACCATGTTATTGAATTCTTCAACCAAGAGTTTTTTCTACGTCCAGGGCCTCTTTTGCTGTTAATTTTACCCTGAATTATCAGTTTCAGTAATTCGTACTTGTCTCCGTGCATAATATGTCTGAAATACTCAAATTTTATTTTTTTGGTGGTGTGAAAAAGTTCTGTTTGAGTATTAATTCTGTGTTGTGCTTCCTCGTTGTGTATCCTATCTATTCACGTCTTCACGATATTCGTAGCCTGCGATGATATGCAGATATCAAGAAGGCTTTAATTTTCTTGAACAGCGTCCATGCTTCCATTTCATATAAAAATATAGGGAACACGTAGCACCAGAGAATCTGCTTTCTGAGTTTGATGTTACTGTTTCTGTTGCAGAGAAATATTTTCATTTTCACAAAGATACCGGTGGCTTGTTCGATGAGATATTCAATTTCAGTCTCTTGTCTTCAGTCGTCGGTGGTGATTGTGCCCAAGCATTTATACGAATGAAGTCGCTGTATCTCTTCATTTTCAATCTTCATTAATGTTTACCATATATTTTGTTTTTTTTGATATTCATTTCTAGGCCATATAGATTGCTTCTATCATTGATGTTTCAGCGAACAATAAGCTTTGGTCCGCACATCGGATGTTATTCATCAGGATTCCACTTATGTTAATATATACATTGATGTCCTTCAGAGCTTGTTTAAAAATTTAGTCTAAATATATATTAAACAACAGTGGTAACAGAATACACCCTTGTCTTACTCATCGCTGGATCTCAACATCATCCATTTTCTGTGTGTCTACCCACACATTTGCTCTTTGGTTCCAATAAAAATTCGTTATTAAATTGATATCTTCAAAGAGCATGTTCAAACTACAAGGGGAGATCATTCGAGTTATTTGCATCGACAAATTGCACATAACACATGGTCGAAAAGTTGATGGTTATTCTTCAATTCAATATTTATTAATTAAGTTTTTTCATAAAATCAATTATACTTCAGTTATCCCTGTGGCCTCATTAAACTTGACCACATATCTGGAAACGGCATTAAATTTGCTACAAGATACGAAGTGCCAACAAATTATTATTGCGGGCGTGGTAAGAAGATAAATATCACTATTCTGAAGTGAACAAAATCAGTCATATTACGCCAATGATTTTATCGATGAATGGACATGTTTTCTTCTCCGCAAAAATTACCTCATTTAGTGTGCTTTCGAATGACATATAAACTTTGATACTAGCTGCTAAGATAACAACGAAAAGTTGAAATATTGTAAACCTAAATTTGCTTTATCATAAAGTTCTTTATGATTGAATATTTAAGTAGTTCTCATGAAAAGCATGAATTCATCTGTCAAATCAAAATAATTCAAACGAATAAACTAATTTTTAATAATACAGCGTTTATGGAAAAATGTGAAGGAATCAGACTACAACTACTTACAAAAATTGTTCGAAATGTCCACCGCCTTGTTCAATACATTTCACACATCGTTTTTGCATTGAATCTACAACAGTTCGAAGTTCGCAACGTTTCTGAGGCATTTCTGCAAAACACATTTTTATTCTTTCGATTAGATCCTCTCGAGTCTGAACGCGAATTTGATATACTTTTTTTTTCAACGTATTCTAGACATAAAAATCCAAAGGCGTAAGGGCGGGGCTCCTTAGTGGCCATCTTACCGGATCGTACCTTCCAATTCATTGCACCCAAAAATATTAGTTAATTAATGCCAGTACATTACGGTTATTATGAGCTAGATACCCATTCATTTGAAACCATATATTTCGTCTGTTATCCAGCGGCATTTCATCCAGTATGTCTGTTAACCTGCTTTAAATTAATATAATCAATTCTTCCGCGTTGAGACGATCGATAGGTAACCTCATGTTGGAAATGAGAAACAATAGTCGTATGGGGTTTTTCTCTTTTACATACATGGCTATTCATCTCCTTACCACGCTCGCAATAAGAATTTTTTGGCACACAGTACTTTTTATCTTGTAGCAAATTTAATGCCGTTTCCAGATATTTGGTCAACTTTGATGAGGCTACGAGGATAACTGAAGTATAAGTGATTTTATGGAAAAACTTGAAATAGTTCCTGAAATCAAGAAATTTTAAATTGAAAAATAGCCATCAACATTTGTACCTTGTGTTAATTGACATTTTTGTTGCGAATAACTTGTATGATCTCCGCTTAAAGTTTAGGCCCTTCAAAAATAGACAACCTGTATGGGTAACTATCTTTAGCCTATTCTCTTCAATGATCTAGGACTTTCAAAAAATTTTCAGCAGCTCCTGAGGGATATAGATGTTCTTTATTTCTATTTTCGATCTTTACTTTGTGTATATACATTATTATTTTATGTGCATATATCGATCTAATATACCTCAGCTAGTTTGTTAAGAATTTTGCTGGGGAAGGTTAGTTTTTTTCTGTATATTATTTTGAGGAATAGAAAATAAATCCAACCTTCGCTTGTGGCACTCTAAGATTCCATCTCAATCAATCACTTTACAAGAAAGCTCAGATTGTTCCAGTGCGTTATATAGAATATATAGATGTTTGTGACTGCTTACATATTTTATTATATATTCAAATTTATATTATATTTCCCTTAATTTCGTCGCCAAAGTAGATCATATGCTCATCTCATCTTAGATGTTTGTCTACTGTTATACCCAAGTACCTGACAGAAATCATTTCCGAAACATCTAATTTGTCGTGAATTTTTGAGTTCCCATTTATTGCAGCCTTACGGTAGGAATTTAGTCTTTTGTGTGTTCAAGGTCAGCCTGTTGACTTGGAATCATTTTCTTATTTTATTGAAATTGTTTATTGTCTCACTTTTTAGGTTTTTTCACGACGAATTTTCGTATACAACAACCATATTGTCTGCAAAACTCATTATTTCTCCTTCACTGTTCAGTTTTAATAAATCGTTAATAAAAAGAAGGAAGAGCAGCGTTCCAAGTACGATACCCTGCGGAACCTCGTGAGTACCAAACATTTCCTGACATTTATCTTCATTTATTACAACAAGCTGTTTTCTCCTTATGAACTCCCGATGAGCTCAAATAGTGTTCAAGAAATCCATAATTTTGAAGTTTCTCCGATAGTCTTTCATGACTAACAGTGTTGAATCTTTTAGCATAATCTATAAATATTCCTAAAGTGGAAATGTTATAAGTTCAGTAATTTCATCTTTCACCTCTTTCAGCGTTTCTGCTGTGATACTGTCAAAACCAGTTGACTTTTCAGATTTGAATTCAGATATTGCACCAGCTACCTCGATTGGTTACAGTGGGACCAAAAAGAAGGTGTTATCAATCACGAAGGTTTCCTCAATAAAATCATCTGTAATTTTATTTTATCACCAAGTTCACTAAAATATTCATTCAAGGCGTTAGCGATTCTATACCTATCCTCAATCTTTTCCTTTTGAGCCAATTTAATGTAATCTATTCTTATTTCAGGTTTAGATTTGTTACATATGTCTTTCGTTTTATCGCACAAATTTTCTGATTCAAATTTTCTTTTCAATGCTATTTTGAAAATTCAACTTTGTTGAATTTATATTTTTTTTATACATCATTCTTGATCTCGTTGTATTCACTTTTTAAATCAGAGTCATGCTTTTCTTTCTCCATCCTACAGTACAATTAGTTTATTGATTAATTAGTAGATGTATTTCTGTTATATGCTTGCTCAGAACACCAACGAAGTTTTCCGCAATGTTATCTACTTCATTCCGCTCACATAGCTTTATCCAGTTCTCATTTTTCATTTCAATTTTTTCTTGAGTATTTTATAATACCCCCTCCTCACTAAAAGTGATATAAACACGACTCGCTATCTGGTTCACTATAGATTTAAATCCAAAAGAGCTCAAACAGTTTTTTACTCTTTCGTCAAATTTTCATGGTGCAACAAGTTGATGTTAATATCACCTACAATTACGTGTTGTTTGCTTCTTTCAACATTCTGTAAATATTGGAGCAACTCTGTATTAAATTGCACAATGGACCTTTGGGGTGATCCGTACGATGCTATAAGTTTGAATCTTTTATCATCTTTTATTCTAATATCTACTTCTAGCGCATTAATTTCATTAATCTAAGCAATTTCATATTGAAACTGTATATCTTCTTAAATATGAATTATCATTTGGTTATTTGTAAGCACGTTGAATTTTTGATTAGACCCTTTCGATATGTGAAGATCTGACCGTTGTGTATTAACCATTGAAATACGTGCCAGAACTGCGTCAAATGATCTTGTACAACATACTGTCACATCGAAGTTAGTTTCAAACAAGTTGTTTGATTTTGAAATAGCTTTTTAATGAGTTATACTAACACGTACTTTTTTTAAGCTAAGGGCTTATTGAATTTTGTGAGTGAATTCATGATATCTTCAGTTAGAACTCATTTGGATCCAATTATTAATTTGTTGAATCTGATTATTGCTTTCTTTCGGTCGCTTTTCCGGGATTAAAATTTAATGGAATTTCGTTGCGAACATGCGTCTATTTTGTTCACTGATTCAACAATGATTCAGAGACCTGTATTCTTTTGATCCATTACTTAAGTGATTCCTTATGCGCAAGATTATTTTCCCCCAAGTAGTTTCATGAATTTTGTTATTGTTAGTGTTTTGCTGAAATGGATTAAGTATTCTGATTCTACTGTCAGTTCATGATATGAATTTGTTATAATTAAGTTCTCCTATGATCAGTTTACAGTACTTTCTTGAAATAATGTCAATTTACCGATAGAAGCATCGAGAATATTTGAGCCATATAGGCTTCACATCAAAATGAGCTAAATCAATCGATTCCATGCTGTTTACAATACTTTTAAATCTGTCAAATTAAATTGCAGCGAATTTTACGTGGATGCATTCTACTGGAAAATTAAAATCTCTTGATAATTTGATTCTCGAAAGGTTTTTTGATTGAGCTCTGCTAAAATTGGAACATTAGAGGAGCTCAGAAAAAATAGAGAACAGAAAATTGCCAACGTTTCTGCCGATATGTGTGACAGATTGGTGAAAAATTTGCTCCAAAGAATCGATCACTGTAAACATGCTTGCATGGTCTTATGAATAACATCGAATCCCGTAGTTAAAGTTCCCATACCTAGAATAAATTGCGGATCAATATTTCAATTACTCAGTATTCCATTCAAACACAGAATATTTGTCTCCCCATTGAAAATCCTTTCAAATCGAAAAGAGAACAGAAGACCGCTTTTTCAAATCAAAAAGCGGCCATACATATATGTATGGCCGCATGTAGTTGCAAAATTCGAATGTTTTTTCGAAATATCTGCATCAACGATATAAAAGTAATAAAATCAATAGCACAGGCCTACAAATAAATATTTAACCTTTTTGCAGCCATAGCTGAAACAAAATTGCTATAAAATCCTGGTGAAACGAATTTGAAGGTAACATATTCAATTTGGAGGATTAATTTGAGCTGACCTTTGATCAATATATTATTAGTCTGCCATTAAGTTGGTTATTCTCACAGTGATCTGTATGTAGCATTTAATATATCAGCGCAGCTGGCTCCACCAGATTTCGTGTTCACGAAATAGAACCAACCGTATTTACTCGACGAAGATTATGCAAAAACTTAGTTATTGCGATATGGCCACACGAGTAAGATCAAAGTTGAGCTTGATATTTGCAGTTCGTTGTGTTTTTAAAAAGACATAAAATGAGTGCAAAGCCCAGTTCAAGTAGAAGGAGTTGTGTTAATTGTCCTCATCTGTTTTATTACATAAATGCAAAATACACTTTAAAGAAAAACAGAAAATCTGGCTTCTTAAAGAGAGCTATCAGAATATATCAGATATTCTGGTGTTAAACTTTGTGATAAGGATGAAACCAACATATATATGGTCTGTGGAACTTAAGGCAAAGTTACAAATTTTGGCATACCGATAGTTTGGAGAAAACCCCAGAACTCCTTTGACAATTGTTATCATTTCCTGATTTTGAAGACATTAACCGAAAAAATCGTAGTAAGTAGATTTATCCTAATTATGTATCTGATTCCCCAATCAGAGAAAGTGCTGATCCCAACATTTCACCTGCTAGGGAAGCTATTTGACAACCTCTGACCGCCCTTCTAAGTTCTAAGGTGACAGTGATTATCGGGGGGTAGTATCACTTCTCTAACGTTTCAACCAATATGAATTAAACAACCTCAACAGAAATCTCAACTTTTTAAAAAGGTTTCTTTATTACTGGCTTTCAGGTTGACTGATAAACATAATATATTGTAGCAAGAAGCCGAACTTGCCTCTACCGTACAAGAAAAAAGACTTTACTACAGTTCTTCTCCCAGTAAGATAATATTGTATTTTATAATGATACCAGAAGACTTCTGCAAAGAAGGGATCTTCCTGAATATTCTTCCGATGCTTGGCACCTATTTATTGGCAGCTAGAAATGAAATGTGTCCTTCCACATAATGATAACAAATATGTTTCAATACATATTGGTCACTAAAGGTTATGATACCACTTTGGTCTCAAAGATAAAAATTTATGAATACCAATGGATAATTCATGTGGACTTAATAATGGTTAGCTTTCTCCTTGGACCGCAAAGTAGCCATACCAAATATCTTTCTTTCTTGTGTCCTAGGTACAGTAGGAGGAGATAAAACTTCTGGGTTAGAAAAGAGTGTCTCAATAGAAAAAACAAGGACACCAGAGAAAATATTATAAACGACCAATTACTTGGACGAGAGGAAATAATTTTTCCTTCACTGTATATTTACTTGGGTCTAATGAAATAGCCTGTAAAGAGTCTCGATAAGAATTCAGTATGCGTTGCATGAGTAATTTCATGCATTTCATTGCCGATTCAAACCTCTTTCAGCTTATCACCGAACCAACTAGATTCCGAATCGGCAACGATCCATCTGTTCTTGACCTCATTTTTACCAGCGATGAGGGCGTTGTCACAGATCATGAAATTCTACCCCCTGTTGGAATATCGGACCACGCAGTGATATATGGAACTGTTCAGCTCGATGTTTGCGTGCCAAATAAGTGCAGAAGCGAGGTTTTTAGGATAGTCGACTTTGAGCGTCTGTCTGTGGAACTTTCTGCTGTTGATTGGACCACCCTCATGAGCGCCTGTGAAGACGTGGACGTCCTCTGGGAGAGATTTTACTCCACTGTAACTGCATCGATTGACAGAAACTCCCGTAGAAAAATATGCCGGAAGAATCCTCTTAAACCATGGATAAACACCGAAATAATGTCACTCATTCACCACAAAAAAAGGCTCTGGAAAAGATACAAAAGATCAAAGGCCCCAGAAGATTACCAAACTCATCGAAATTTCTCAGAACGCCTGGTATCGATAATACGATCTTCACGTCGAGAGTTCGAGGAATCTATTGCAAACTCTGGAAACAACAAGAAACTGTACAAGTTCATGCGATCCAACCTGAACACAAGGGTTAGCATCCCACTCTTGCAAAGATCTGATGGTTCCTTGTGCTCTTCAGACAATGAGTCGGCAGAAGTTCTGGCTGACTCTTTCACAGACTCCTTCACAGTTGAGCCTCTAGATGATCTACTACCGGAAATCAAAGCAGAATGACTGCCTGACAGTCTAAACTATGTAAATTTTACTTCGGAAAAGATAGGAAATCATTTAACTAATATTAAATTGAACTCATCTCCTGGTTTGGATGGAATAACACCCTTCTTTCTCAAGAAATTTTCCGAATCCATCTGCTCACCGTTATCAACAATCATGTCTATCTCTTTCGCGAAATCTCAGATCCCACGGGCCTGGAAGCGGGCATCTGTCACTGCTGTCTACAAAAAAGGCGATAAATTTAACCCAATCAATTATAGACCCATTAGCCTTCTATCCGTACCTTCTAAATTAATGGAATCAATAATTGTGGAGGATATGTCAACATTTCTTACAAAAAACGAAATAATTCCGTCGGAGCAACATGGCTTCGTCAAAGGTAAATCTACAATCAGCAATCTTCTACACTGTATAAACGACTGGACGACAGCTTACGATAAAAAAATACCTACAGATATCGTTTATCTTGACTTCGCCAAGGCCTTCGACAGGGTCCCGGTGAGGAGGCTTATGCACAAACTCGACACCCTTGGTATTCGAGGACAACTAAAGCTATGGATTAGCGATTACATGACAGACAGAACTTTCACTGTCAAGGTGGGTCACTCTTTTTCTACGGACAGACAAGTCACAAGTGGAGTTCCCCAGGGGTCTGTCCTCGGGCCACTCCTCTTTGTTCTTTATGCAAGTGATCTAGCGCTTCATATGAAGTCCAGCAAGTCCTTTTATGCCGATGATACTAAGGTGTATGGAAATGCCTTAGTTGGGCATCGACTCCTTCAAGAAGACCTCGACTCGATTGGTCGGTGGTGTGGGGATTGGCTGTTGCCTCTTAACGTCGATAAATGCGTGGTGCTTCATCAAGGAAAGAACAATCCACTCCACACGTACACAATAGGTGGTCAATCGTTGCGCGCGGTGTCCTCTCATGTGGACCTGGGAGTGACTGTAAACATTGACCTAACTTGGTCAGAACATATTATTTCCCTATGCAAGCGCGCCAACACGCTGATCTACCTCATCCGCAAAACGTTCTCCTATCTATCATATTCGAATTCCATAAAACTGTTCAAAACCTACGTTCGTCCAATTTTGGAGTACGCTGGACCGGTGTGGTGTCCGGTTCTGGTGCGCGATAGGAACCTTTTGGAGAATGTTCAGCGTCGGGCCACGCGTCTGACTTTTGGTGAAGTGCGTCCATCCTATCCCGAAAGACTGAGAATGGCACAACTGATGGCTTTTGACCAACGTCGACTCCGAGGAGACCTCATAATATCTTTCCGTATTGCGAAGTATAATTATGCTAATCTGAGGGAACTTTTTATCTTCAACAATGATTTGCGGTTGAGGGGTCACAATCTCAAACTGAGGAAGGAGAAATTTGCTACAAGACAGAGACAGAACTTTTTGGTGAATCGTGTTTTCGAGGCGTGGAATGGCTTGCCTAGCGATGTGATGAATTCTGTGTCGGTGAATAGTTTTAAAAACAAAATAGACGTTTGTTTATTTGGTTAATTTTAGTGCATAGATTAATTATTTTTCAGTTTCTTTCTGCATGCATTGTATCGGCTTTTTTTTTTTGTATTTTTTAGTTTTTAGGCTTACATGGGACTCTGTCCCTAGTCTTTATTTATGTTTAATAATAATAATAATAATAATAATAGATATCGAGAAATATGCCTCAGAGTACGAAAAACATTAAAGCAATAAATAATTGACGGTCCATAAATGACACGACTCCTGATTTCATAATATGAAATGCGAAAGCTTGGATCTCATTTGTTGCAACTGTACAATATTTTCTGGGCAAACGCAAAGCTGAAAATTATGTTGAACTTGTAAACGAGATTCTTCACAATGTTAGATTTTCAGCACCATAAAAGTACATTACTTACACAGGTAATTTCCCCAGAATTTAGAACATGTCATATATTCAAGAATATCACGGAAAAGAATCCCGTTTGTTGAATCCTTTTTGAATCATTTTTCAGAATTCCGAAAGAATTGTAAAACTCTCTTCACCCCCTCTTTTTTTTTTGTTATGTCCATATACTATATAATGAAATTCTTGTTCATGGTATACTCAGTATCTTGTAATACTCACCTGAAGAAGTCATGGTATGAGGTAACGATCGTAGTGTAATAAAATATTAGCGGAAATTAGAATATTGTTTTTATTCATATTTTCAAGATGAATTTCCGTCAAGTAAAGACCGAAATAATCATGGAAAAAAATCTTTCAAATTTTTCAATAAATAGTTAGCTTTATCGATGATTTCTACATCTTTTTATATATGTTACATAAATATTTGTGTAAAATTATTATTTTGCAGTAAATTAAATTGTCCAATGTCCACTATACTGATTTATTTTACACCACACAGCAGATATATTTACAGGTTGAAGTATTTACACAGAGCGTTCTCGAACGAGTGTCAAGAAACAAGCAGTGGCCTAGAGGGCTTAATCTTTACAATATAACATTCAACAGTTATGACTTTGGCATTTTTATCCAATCTATAGATTTACCCAATGAAACAAACGTATATTTCATTAAAATATCATATCTTTGGAATTCGGGCCTCTAAACAAAAACAATAACCTTACTTTCTATTCGAATTCATTCCATGAAATTAGTATTAAATTGGCTACAACTAACACAACACCAATTCTTGTGTTGACATGTGTAGTAGATCGGCCTATATAGTAATTTTTTTTGTTAGTCCAATTCGATATACGACGATTTTAATCTCATCCACATGCGAATTTTTTTCACGGTCGGATAAAATCGAATAAATTCGATACAGAAAATCACCCATGTGTAATGTAGCGCACATGTAAATTTTCCTGTACAAGCGTCCATATTTCGAATCAAAATTCAAATAAGCCCTCGCGGATTACCACGCGTAACATTCAATATGTTTTCTATTATTATAATGTGAATTTCATGTCGTATTTCGAAATATTCATCATTTTCAACCGTGTTTTCCATTGCCGCACTGTCATGACCCAACCGCCCGTTCTATTCAATCTATTTTATTGCATCGAACATAGCCCAATTGCGTTTAATACTTAAATAATGATTATAACTGATGAGTGTTTCTGAAATAACATCGTAATAGAGTGATAAGTGACTTGCTTAGCGCCTAAATCCGAGCGATCTAGGGGACTATGCTTGACTGTTCACACTTTATAAAATCGTGAATATCTCCATCGTGTATATTCTTGATATACATGCGGACGTTCGTATTCAACTAAGAATGGTGTTTCGCAATCCTAAGGGTGTTGAGTTTGCGTAATATACACTTGGAGGAAAGTAGACTGATGGTTATCGGTGAGAGTCTCTAATGCCTTTTTGAAGATGTGCTACATATTTTTGAAGAGTTTAATTTAATCTTAATCTCTTGAGTTTAAATTTGAGAGATTAATTTTTTTCAGACAGGTTGGTTCAAAGAATTCTTTGAAGTCATGTTGGGCATTTTAGGAGAGAAATGTGTTCTCCATAATACCGCTATGAAACAATACGGTCTCCGCTAAAAGCTTGTTAGGTTCGATCCATATTCCATATTTTCTTTAAATTCTTTTTATCTCTTTTTAGTACTGTACGATGAGTGATAATTCTATGTCTACTAAAGAGAATCAGTGTTTCTGAGACATTCATTTTATTACATTTTTGACAAATTTCGATAAAATTTTGTTTATTTAAAATTTATAGAGAGGTGTAACAGAATTACTCTGCTTGATATTTAAGATATTGAAAAAATCTTGGACTAAGTAAAATACCTCCTTCATATTAATTTATTCTATTATTATATATACTGAGGGTTCAGCCGTTACTATTTGGTAGTTAAAACAAGTTGTAGTAATTACTATGTTTTACTACCAGAAATTAATATTTTACTCATTTAATTGTGACTCGAGTTTCAAGAATTAACTATACCATCTTCAGACAATTGAAGACTTAACAAGCAGAAAAGGGTTTTTATGCATATATAGAGGTAAAAGAGGTAATAAAAGCAGGTTAAAAAAGGTTTGAAATGAGAGGACGCCTAACAAATATTAGAATGTCAGCACGTCAAAGAAGATTAGTAAACAGATGTTACTTATTTAAATATTTCGAAAATTTTGGATTTACATAGATCCGTACAGTCATTCATTATTTTTACGTTATTTTTATTGGGAACTTATTTGATAATTTGAACATATTCTAAATAATCAAGATTCTTTCCTTTTGATTCTACATGTTAAATTTTAAGTTCATTTATTGTCTGAAAAAGATGACCGTTTTCTAAACAATGAGTGGCAAAAGTAGAGGTTTGTTCATTCTTCGTTGAATTCGTTTTATGTCTTGAAAGAACGTATTGCACGTCGAACAGGATAACTCATAAACTCCAAATTTATGAATGTTTGGAGTTGAGTCCTTTGCATTAAATAATACGGATGATAATTTATTTTGTGTTGTGAAAGCAATATTAACATCTAATTTTGAAAAACTATTGGCCACTTTTTGACTTATGCTACCGAAGTACGATAAAGAAATGAATTTATTGTTTTCTTTAATTTTTATTATGGAAGATACGAAATCAATATACCAGAAGCGAGATACTGTACAATATTATGTCAAGGTACTGAATTGCAGAAATTTAAAATTGTTTTCCTCATATGCGCAAAGTAACTTTCAATAGGCATTACTCTTAAACACCTGAATAGAGGTTAATTCTTGATAGAAGGTATATAAAATTATTTTAATACTTTAATATTGGCCTTCTACATATTTAATTTCAAAAAATTATTTGAATACTGACGAAGCAAAGTCTCTCTTAAAACTTGTTTTCCAATAATGTTTTACATATCTTGAGTTTTTATATAAAGTAACTTAGTTAGATATACAATAATATTGAATATTCTAAGTAAGATAATTTTATGATAAAATTCTTAAGATTATGTTAGAAATTTTTGAAAGATATTTGTTTTCATAAGATTGATCAGCAGAAACAAAATTTTGTCTATTCAAAATATAAATATTCAAATTCTACTTTTGCCACTCATTGTCTAGAAAACGGTCATTCCTTTCCCACAATAGATAATCTTAAAATTTACATGTAGAATCAAAAGGCAAGAAACTCGATTATCTAGAATCTTTTGAAATTTTTAAATTAGTTCACAATAACAATAATGTAAAAATAATGACTTACTGTACGGAGCTATGTAAATAGAAAATATTTGAGATATTCAAAAGGTAACATCTGCTTAAAACCTTTTTCAACGAACATAAAATAAATTTAATGAAAAGTAAACAAAAATTCAACTTTTGCCACTCATTCTTTAGAAAACAGTAATTCCTTTCGACAAAAGAAAATCTTAAGAAAATTTTACATGTAGATTCAAATGAAAAGAAACTTGATTATTGATATTTTCAAATTCGTTCGCAATAAAAATAATTAAAAAAATAATGAATGACTGTATGGAGCTATGTAAATCCAAATATTTGAGATGTACAACAAAATAACGTAAAAATAATGAATGACTGTACGGAGCTATGTAACCCCAAAAACTATTTGAGATATTTAAATGGGTACCATCTGTCGATTGTCGACATTCCGATATCTGTTAGAAGGCCCCTCTTTTTTAACCGGGTTTTTATCACGTTCCGCTTGTAAACCTCTGTACCACTATTAGGCGTTAGATTGAAATATTCAAAATATTTATCATTTTTGTTTGATTACCTCTGTACCACTGTTAGGTCTTCAGTTGTCTGATGATGGGATAGTTCATTTCCCGAAACTCGAGTCACAAGAAAATGTGTAAAATATATTTTTATTGGTAATAAAACATAGTAATTTCTACAATTTGTTTTAATCAGATAGGTATATGCTTTCTTCAACCTCTATATATTCTCTAGATGAACACAGAATGCAAATGATGGCTGCTGACTTGCGCCTAAGAAACTATTGGTGCTCTGTCATTTATAAAGCACGTACTCGGCAAGTATGAAAGATATTTTTTATTGATTGTTTTTATTTTACTTGCAGTAACGTGGACTGGCGATTATCAGTGGTAGTCTCAAACACCTTTTAGAAGCTACAAATTTTTAAAGTATTTTTTGAAAAAGTTTTCTGAAGAGAGGTTTTTTCGAAGAATCTCCTAAGTTCATGTTGGAAATTTTTGGAGTGGAATTCGTTTTTCATAATACCTGTATGAAACAGTTCTGTCTCTCCTAAAAATTTGTTGAGTAAGTTTGATCAATATTCGATATTTTCTTTAGATTCCTTCCATCCTTTTTTAAATACTGTCGATGAGTGTCAATTCTATATATCTATTAAAAAAACAATGTTTTTAAGACATTCATTAATTAAATTTTTGAAAAATTTTCTAAAATTGAAACCTTGTAGTGAAGTGCACCAGAATTATTCTGTTCGATTTTAAAGATATTGAAAAAATCTACCAAGTGAAAAACCCCTCCTGTTTTATCTTATCTTATCTATTCGTGTCAATATGAGTTATGAAATATACGAAGATGCATATTCCACAATCCCGATTCTACGGATCTTCTGTCACCAAAATTCGGATGCAACGAATCTGTGAACCTATTTCTATCCCGTATGCTCCAGAGTTTTTACTGAATACTAGCGCCATCTATGCACGCGAATACTCATCATAGTATTCTCCACCGTGCTATTGGAAGCAGTGGACCCTACTCCCGTAACTTCTAGAGCTGGCACTGAGGTGAATCCAATAAAATTCAAAACATGCATGTTTGCTTCGATACCTATTAGGGTCGATATGAATCATGAACTGTGCAAAAATGGGTTAATCTACCCCAATTCGACGAATCTTCTGTTACCAACGCTCGATACTAATAAGATATATGAATAATTTTGGTAACGCAACAATGTTCGTATATTATTTCACTAATATGAGTCAATTGAATATTAAAGGATTTATCGGATCATCCTGTAAAGTCCGCGTGCAGTACATGCTTTGCATGCCCGCTTATGTATTATATCATTATTTCGAAGAAGAATATACGTAACTTTTCCATTCGAATTCAAACTTGTAGATACTTTACCCATTCCTTACCGCAAACAGGGTCTTCTACCTTCATACAAAATACTTAGTCTGGAAATTATTACCGATTCGCGTTGTTTTCGACGCTTGTTATTGCATTCCACGAGTTTCGAAACTTTTTCAATTTTGTGAGAGATGTTGGTGCCGATAGGAAACATTGGCATTCTTATGTTGACTCGTATTTTCTAAATTATGACGTCGTTCTTCCGAAAAACAGAATAATAAATCGAAAGTCGCCGCTTCGACATCGATAATATGTTTGATACTGGTATCGAAAGGTTGGGGTGATCTCCATCATATTTTATACAGTAAACTTGACAAAGCCACAATATCGGCGAAAAAATTGTCGTTCTATTATGGAAATAATCTTTATCATTTTATTTCATCAGAAATTTTCATTTTTCACCTCTATTAAAGTTTACACAAACCTACGTAAGACCGATCTTGAAGTTCGTGGATTTCGTATAGAGAGAGCCGATCTAGTGTGTATAAGTTGTTGAAGTTGGTTCAACGGTATGCTACCCGCATGTCCTTCAGTCTATGAGGCCTTCTTACGATCATTCGCTTCTTATGGTGAATCTTGGTACATTTGAAAACAGTACACTCTATTTACGTTCCGAAAATTGAACAATTCCATCAATAGAGATCTCATTCTTCTCTTCACTCTATCTAATGACTCTCGTTTACGAGGTCATAACTTTTTTTGACAAAATCAGATTTTTCTCAGTGTCCCATTATGAGCTAAATTCACCAATATTTGATAGTTATTTAAGCTTTATTTTTAGTTTGGAACTTGTATTTATCATTTTTGTTCATTTTTCTGGGAGTCACAACTAACCTTAATTTTGTAGCTGAGTCCAATAGGAATTGTCCTCGATTAAAAATTATTAATATTAATCATACTAATCGTGCTATATAATCGTCAACATGGAGGACGTAAAATCAATCATGTTGTGCAATGTTTGAATACAGGCAAGTTTTCTATAGAAATGCACTGTGAACTTTGTGCTACTAAAATCAAAATGGGTAAGACTATATTTTGTATATTGAGTGTGTATACTACTCTGTCAAGAAAGTACCGGGAATTTTCAATTAAAACAACATTTTTACATTTAATCGTCAAAATTTATTGGGTCGTCTTCAAAATAGGCTCCATTTGCTCCAATACATCTATGCCAACGACACTTCCAATTATCGAAACATTTTTTATAGGCGCTTTCCGGGATGGACTTTAGCTCTCGCGCCGAATTTTGTTTTATGGCTTCAATCGACTCAAAACGAGTGCCACGAAGGGGCAATTTTAGTTTTGGGAAGAGGAAAAAGTCGCAGGGAGCCAAATCCGGCGAATACGGTGGTTGCTGAAGCACGTTTGTTGAGTTTTTGGCGAGAAAGTCAGTCACAATCGTAGCTCGGTGAGAAGGCGCGTTATCGTCATGCAAAATCCATGAGTTGTTCGCCCACAAATTTGGCCGCTTCGTACGGATACGCTCACGCAAACGTTTCATAACGCCTAGGTAATACTCCTTGTTTACCGTCTGATCCTCTGAAACGAATTCGTAGTGCACCACGCCAAGGATATCGAAGAAAACAATTGAGCATCACCTTCATTTTCGAGCGGCTTTTGCGTGGTTTTTTCGGTTTCGGCTCATTTTTTGCCACCCATTCCGATGATTGCTGGCTTGTTTGCATATCGTACTCGTAGACCCAGGTCTCATCACCAGTAATAATGCGTTCCATGAATGTAGAATCGGAATTACACCGATCCAGCATGTCTGAAGCAACCTGTTCGCGGTGACGTTTTTGAAGAAAATTCAGGTCTTTCGGTACGAGTCGTGCGGCCACCTTTCTCATGCCCAAAATATCAATCAAAATCGTACGTGCGGACTCGTGGGATATCTTAAGATCATGTGCTATCTCTCTCAAGCTGGTACGACGGTTTTCCAGCACCCTTTCCTTAATTTTATCGACGTTATCTTCGATCGAAGCCGTCGATGGGCGACCACTTCACGACCGTCCTGCTCTGTACCACTGATATGCAAGAGTTTTCGATAGAGCATTTTCACCAAAGGCCTTTTGCAACATTTTCAATGCATCGGCACACGAAAATTCATTTGCAACACAAAACTTTAAACAAATTCTTTGCTCAACGTAATCACCCATAGTAAAAATCGGCACGCACTCTGACATCGACTGACTTAATCAGCTGTTGCAAACACACTAGTTGACAGATCCCGCTCAAGTTTGGCATAGTAATTAAGGACAGTGGTACCAACCTAGGAAAAAAAAATTTACCTACCTTATTGCCCCGCCACATTTAAATCGATAATTCCCGGTACTTTCTTGACAGAATGTAGACCTCCTTCTGGTGATATCCTTAAGACTCTTCAATATGTTCTGATTTACTTTATCTTAATCTGCGATGTATTTTGTTATATGGTGATTTTAAAGTGAACTACCTATCTCCCGGTGACCCTCACAGAAGGTCGCTGGGTGATACTTTCATAAGTTTTAATTTGACAGTGGACTAAGTTGAACCAATTAGGGTCTTCACTAATAAGAACGGTCGACCTTCGTACAGTAAAGTTGATTATTCAGTTACTTACGCTGATAAGTCTTCTCTCGATAATAATAATAATTTATTGCCATCAGCTTCACATGGTTCGTCAATAGTAAATCATTTAAAGTGGAAAACTCAAAAATTCTTCTACTGAATAAAATGCATTTTTAACCAAGATATCATGAATCCTCTTTTCGAAAACACGTGGTAAATCTTTCACGTCTGTAGGTAATTTATTGAACATTTTGATACCCCAGTAGTGCGAGAAATTTTGCGTACTTTTCTTCCTGTGCAAGGGTGTAATAAAATCATTCTTATATCTATTGTTAAATGAGTGATGTGTTCCCTTTTTTGGTATGTTGGATCTGTTGTAGTGCACGTATTTGAGACACTCCTTTATATAAAGGGATGGAAAGGTAAGTATCCCACTATTCATGAAAGTCGGCTTGCAAGATTTTCGGTGACTTATTCCATAAATAATTCGGAGAGCTTTTTTTATAGAAGAAAGATCCTGGTAGCATCAGACGCGTTCCCCACAGAAGTATTCCATATAATAGCAAACTTTGAAAGTTCCCAAAATATGCAGTTCTGCTCATTTCGAGAGTACCATAATTTTTTTAATCTTCTAAGAAGATATAGCACACTGGATAATTTGTTGCAAGTGTAATCAATATGAGCGGCCCAACTCAATTTATTATCTAGGATTACACCCAAAAATCTGGCATTCTCTGGGTTCCCTCTACTTTCAAATGCTAACTCGACTGTTTCCTCTGTATTCAAATTGAGCCCTTTCAAGGAGAATAAATTGTCCACTTCAATCAGTGCGAGCTTTAACCTGACTGAAATCTTTTTCATCATTCGATTTTACTATTATGGAGGCGTCATCGCAGTACATAGACAGTTACAATTTTACATAATGATATCATTCAAATACACCAAAAACAATACAGGTCCCAGTATCGAACCCTGAGGTACTCCATACCTTAATACTTTTTCTGTTGACATAACGTCATTTCAGTGTACTTTCTGAAATCTTTTTTCCATGTAGATTCCAACAGTTTTAGGATGTTTCCTTTGAAACCGCAGGTGTTTAGTTTCTTAAGCAGGGTCACATGTGAGACTGCATCGAAAGCTTTACTTAAGTCAAAAATTAGCATCTCTACAAAATCTCCTTCATCCATAGCTTCCCTCACATTATTCAACAATTCCATTAGTGCAGTAGTTGTACTTCGACCTTTTCTGTATCCATGCTGGTTTTTGTTTAAAATATTTTTCTTCTCCATCCATTTCAACATTCTCTTTTTGATCACAGTCTCAAATATTTTCGATATACAGGGAAGAATTGCGATGGGTCGTTAATTATTTCAGTCGTTTTCGTCTCCTTTTCCTTTGTAGATTGGAATAACTTTTTCAATTTTAAGTTCTTCTGGAAAATAACCTTCTCGGAAACATTTAATTATTATGACTGAAATAGGATTGGTAATTTCTTCACTAATATTTTTCAGAACGTCTACGGTAATGTTGTAAATATCAACTGTTGTTTTGGGTTTAAAAGATGTTATTATTTTTTTTTACTTCATTTACAGTGCACTCAATAAAAAAGCAAGATTTTTCATTATTCAAAAATTTATTTTGTGGTATTAATGCAAAATATTAATTTACAATATTAATGTATCGGGTGTTTTTTAGAATGATAGAACTTTAAATTGAAATAAAAGACATTCAAATTAAGATTGAACCCTATTTTTAGGACATTCATATTTAAACAATAATTTCCGGCCTATTTCCACCACGACTGGCTCTGAGGAACCGCATTCGATCAGACCCAATTTGGACCACTTTTTCGAGTAATTCAGGCCTTATTTCATCGATAAAACGAGTTATGTTGGCTTCCAAAACGTCTATTGTTTCTGGTTTTTTATTATTATTTTTATCCTGATACTCCTAGATCTTCTGTGGAGTTCCTTTGGAAGCTTTTTCAGCTTGTGCGAGTTAGGAGTTCAGTTGTGTTCTGTGTAGGCTTTGTTACTGCGATCTTGCGCCACTTTAGGATACAGCACTGGTAATTTTTGACCCAACAGCTGTCCAACTGAAAAATTTCTTTTCCACCTGAACAGGATTCGAACCCGGACCTCCCGGTCAGGAGTCCGATGCCCTCCCGCTGATCTATCCACACTCTTTTTATTAGCATGAACCAATGACTTGACATAACCCCAAAGAAAATAATCCAGTGGAGTTATGTCGCATGATCTTGGAAGCCAATTGATTGGACCATTTTTCAAAATAATGTTATCGCCAAATCTTTCATTCAATGAATCAATTGTTACGGTAGCAGCATGAGATGTAGCACCATGTTGTTGGAACCACAACACTTCTGTGTCGATACCATACAATTTTTGAAAGAGATAAGCATTGATCATCGATCTGTAACGAGCACCATTCACTGTAACATTAGGTCCAGCACCGTTTTCAAAGAAATATGGACTGATGATGCCTCCAGCGTGCAAAGCACACAATACTGTGCATTTTTCAGGATGTAATGGAACCTGCAGAACTTCTTGAGGATTGTTTTCACTCCATATTCGGCAATTTTGCTCTTTTACATAGCCGTTCAACCAGAAATAAGCTTCATCACTAAACACAATTTTACGTTGGATCAACTTCAAGCTGGTTTAAGGCCCAATCAGCAAATAAACGACGCTTATTATAGTCAAGTGGCTTTAGTTCTTGAACCAGTTGGATCTTGTATGTCTTGTATTTTTTAATTTTCCATGTGGTGTATGCACAGAGTCCAACTTGTTGTGAACGTCGACGAATAGACAAATCTGGATCATCATTAACACTATGACTTACAGCAGCGATATTTTCTTCTGTACGTACAGTTCTTCGTCTTGTTGTTGTTGCATCGAGAAGAGAAAATGTTTTTCGAAATCTATCGATAGTTCGACGAATAAGCTGCTCTGATGGACGATTATGTAAACCATACATTTCACGAAGTGTTCTATAATTTTGGTGAATAGAACACTGAGTTTGGAAATAAATTTCAACAATTTGTAAACGTTGTTGCGGCGTAAGTCTTTCCATGATAATTTTTCAATGCTTACTGAACAGAAAAGTCAAAACAACATGGCTTCTTCCTTCTGTCAAATCACAGTTATCCCTATCGAAAGTTATATCACTCTAAAGAAACACCCGATATTTGATCTGCTCTTTGGTGATCATAAAGCTATTATCCTCCACTACCTCTATCGTAATTTGTCGCTCACCGTTCCCCACTGGAAGGTTAGGAGAATGATGTCGCAAATAATTTTGATGCTCTTCTGTTGGGTACAAACTTCAGAAATTTGTTGACCTATTAATATCTGCGATTGAAGCTTGCTGCTATCTTAAGAGCGTTCATTTCTATCGTGGACGGCTTCGGAGATGGATTAATTCCTCGATAATTGAAGCTCGTGAACACTTGAGAAATTTAGAATGGATTTTTCTAAATTTGAATACGCGAGACGCCAGAGACCTGTACAGAAATGGCAAACCTCAATACTATCAACTACTGAAATGTTCTAACAGTAATTCAACAAGAACATCTTACTTGAATCAGGCAATTCTAATACAGCTCTATGGTACCTTTGGAATAGTGAACTCGGGAACAAGGTAAAGGTAAGCACTCATCTTACCCTGTACAGTAACGGTAAACATATTTCCTGTCCCCAAAAGGTGGCCGAGGCTTTCGCTAAATACTTCTTTGATATTGTTGAACTACTAATCCAAGATCACTTTGGGAACGTAGAGTCGAACACGTGTACTAGTGGTTGGCTTATGAGCTGTAATTTTTTCCGCTTTCCTGTAAGAATTGACGAGGTTATGTCTGTCATCAGCACTTTAAAGACCGATGGTTGCGCTGATTCCGATATGGTATCGGCTAGGATTCTTAAGTTGTTATCACCATTCATTTCCCAACACATTGCTCTACTGCTGAATGAATAAATTTCTTTTGGTCATTTTCCATCTATGATAAAATTAGCGACAATCATACCTGTTCATGAAAAACAGGATATCCATGAGATATCGAACTATCGACCTATTTCAATTCTTAGCTCTTTATTCAAGACCATCGAAAAGATTCTTTATCGTAGAATTTACGACTCCTTGTCGAAGTTTTCCATCATTTATAGTAGCCAACATGGCTTTAGATACGCAAGATCAATTCAAACTGCTTGCTGCGAGTTTCTGGAGTTCGTATTCACTTTATTGGATGATGGAAGTCATGTGGCGGGTATATTCTTTGATCTCTCTCGTGCTTTCGACACACTTCAGCATAAGTTAATTTTAGATAAGATGTACCAAGTGGGATCAGAGGTGTGTTCCTGGAGTGGGTACAAAGTTTCCTTTCTAACCTCCAATTATATGTCCGATTGGGTGAACACTGTTCTGGGGAATATACTAATGACTTGGGAGTTCCCAGGGATCTGCTCTGGGGCCACTTCTGTTTTTACTATTATATTTGTGAATGATCTATCTGATTATTTATTAGATTGTATTCATCTGCAAAATATCTCGACAAAAAAAAACTGAAATACATTCAGTAATTCCTACATAAAATTGACTTAGTTTTCTCCTGAACATAGACATTGATAAACTGAAGATTTAGATGTTATAAATATGCCAGTTACAAAAGCGCATTATTCTCAAAGAAATTGAGTGATAATTGAATTGAGGGATGTACAGGCCCTAGGTATAAAAGCAGGCCTCTGCGACGACCAGTGAAAACGCGGACATTAAAAAAAATTTCTTTGATCAATGGAAAATCGAAGTGGGCATTTACAATTCGGTATAACAGAGTTTGATCAAAAATTATCCTCCTATGATCTTAGCTTATCATATTATACAATCTGACTCTTACGTTGTAGGGACACTCAACCTGTCGATTTCCGAATCTATAATTCAGGGTCTTGGTGAATTTTCTTTGAACTCTCTTCACTCGATCAATATATTTATAATAAAAAGGATTCCAAATCGGTGTTGCATATTCCAGGATAGTACACACCAAAAAAAAGCACAAAACTTTCAGGATTTGAGGGTTGTTGAACTGCCGTGAAATTCTCAAAATAAAACCGTGCGTCCTGAAACCCCTGGAAACAATTTCATCTATGTGATACTCAAATGATAGGTTCGAATCGAGACAAATTCCAAGATCCCTAACGGTATTCACTTCCTAAATAATTGAGCCGTTCAGTGACAGAGGATTCCTCAAAATATTCAAGGTTCTAGTAAATATAATATGTTAACACTTCTCAACATTCAATGAAATTAACGAGCCGAAAACCTGTCAAGATCGTCCTGAAACTCTTGTGCATCCTCCGTACTCCTCAGAGCCAGGTACATTTTAAGGTCAACCGCATAAAGTTCGGAATGTACATACGAAAAACACTTGCAAACATAATTTACATATAGCCGGAAGACAACTGGACCCAAATGTGAGCCCTGAGGCACTCCAGACGTAATCGCGCGAATGAAAGACAAAGCGTGGTCCACAATGACGTACTGACAACGATTAGACAAGTAAGATCCAATCCATTCCAACAGATTACCCTCCACACCGTATTCCGACAGAACCTTCATTTGCCGAACAAGTTCAAGGCACTGCATAACAAACAGTTCAAGAGTAAGATTAAGGCACTATTAGTGAACACGTGCTACTATAGCATTAATGAATATTTCTGGGAAGAATTTGCGTTTGTTATTTTCATTCTAGACTTTTCCTAAACATTGTTGAATGTCTTAAAGCATCAATAAATCATTATTATTATTAACTTTTAAAAACTGACTGAGCAGTTAACTACGTTTCACCCTATTTATAAAGGAAAAGGTATATAGATCTTAATTTTATTCAAAAAATTCACATGGTTTTTATGTTTTACAGCTCATTCAGAAACCTGACAAGTCTTTCAGTGTTTCAACCATATTCAAGGGAGTACAAAGATAAACTAGACATTTATTGAAAAAAATTAAAACTTATATAAAAGGTTTCAGCAAGAGAATCTCTGAAGGTCTTCATAAAATATAAATAAATTGTTTAGCAGTAAATAAAAATAATTCAGCTAAGATGTTCGTCAACAATAAAGAAAGAAACTCCAACTTTTCCGAATCGAAGATTTATCAAATTGAATGTAATGAGTCTAATGCTACATATATAGGACAAACAGGCCGATTTTTACAACATAGAATCAAAGAACATAGGGTGTCTATTTTGAAAAACCAAAAATCAACCAGTTTTGCAGAACATTGTACAGAAAATAATAACTTTTTTAATGAGAAAGATGTCACTTCAGCATATAAAGTTAAAAAGGGTAAATTGATGGACTGTTTGGAGATTCTTTCAATTAAAAAAGCCATTGAGAAAAGAATAATTCAACAATTTCCCAAATAGTCTTTCGGAACACCCCTATATTGGATGCTGTTATTTCCATGCTCGATAAAAAATACACAGATGTCCTAAGTATAATAAAGGAACCTTTCTCAAATTTTATGTTCAAGTACTTTTAGTACTCATTTGAAGATGGTTGAGAGACCATCTTCAACACGTATTAGGATTCTGAATAAACTGTGAAACATTAAAACTATGTGAATTTTTCAAATGAAATTTTTGTAATATTGAACCTAGAGCAAACCGCATACTCCTTTCATTTAATAGATAGGACTCTATATAAAACTAGTCACTAGATAATAAGATTGTATAAGCTATAGATGAGTGGCAGTTTATGGAAAACTACTGACTGCAAACATTTATTAAAATATTTCATGTGAAAGTATGATATATCCAGAGTGTATTTGATGATAGCTTGAGTTGGACAGCAAAATTGTCTTCGACTGCTAACAAAAGTTACATCATTAAGACATGGAATAAGCATAATGGCCAGATAGACCAGAGAGCGAGTTTTCTACCTCTTAGGTACGTACTATCGGTAACAATAAACATCCCCGTCCGCTCCAGATGGAAAACTCCACTTCCTCCCGTTCAATTCTTCATCCTCAAACATAACTCATAGGGAATTTGTCGGCCTGTCAAAGAAGAGGAAATATTTGTATTCAAACGCCGCAAGAATGTCCGCGCTGGCAACAAAAAAGACCAGATATCGCCCCGGCCGAGCGTCTGTCCTCGAAAAAATTCTTTGCCCGATGATCCGTTAAAATTCTCCGGGGCGTAACCTATCATCCGGCCGCTCGCAGGGTTGCCATAATAAATCGCCGGAATTCGCGGTTCGTATTTAATGCATCGGGCGTGTGCTTGTCGGCGGTATGATGTGTGGCATCGAATTATTTCATCAGGAAACACTCTGTACAAATATTATTAGAGGCGAGTCCGATCCACCTTCCGGTTTGGTCCAATAATAGTCGTGTTTAATCAGTTTTCCAGATTTGAACCTTGATGAGTGTTCTCATCGATCACCTACCTCTATCTGGTAGATGGGTACACCTACATTATTTGAAGAACTGATCGTTTGAGAAGCTCATTTAAATTTCAAAGGGATTTTCGAAATTTTTTTTGTCATTTTGTTTACATCGCTCCATTTTGACAGTTCTCTTAAGTGTATTCAGCGACTTTGACAAAGGATGAAGATTGGACAAGGAATCTGTCATGAATTTTTAATTGCTTATAGAAAGGTAAAACTAAGAGTGAGTGGGGATTATCCAAACCACATACGTATGAGTGATACTGTGTGTTTAAAAGTATTCCATTTCTTCGAAAATAAAGAAGGTATTGTCGACTTTTACTTAGCAGGTAGTAAACGAGTTCTCAAAGCTTCGCTTTTACTGTCTGTTGTTACTCTGTAATACAGATATTGAACGAAATAACGTCAAATAAATTATAAAATACTCTATCCCAAAACACCATTTACAATTTAACTCTGATAAATTCATGCAGACTATATGGTTCCAGTTTCATTAACTGTTTCACCTTAGCTTTGAATGGTCTGAAACTATCGGGGGTCTTAATGTCATCAGGCGAATGATTAAAAACTTTAATGCAATTGTAAGCTAGCTGTTTCTCACTTAATGTCAATCTGTGAATGGGACAATTTATATTTAATGTTCTAGTGTTGTGCTGATAATTAATATTAGTTTTCGTAAATTTTTTTGTAGTTATATAGAAAAATTAAACGCTCAAACAAATAAAGACCATATACTATAAAGATATGGTTCTGATTGAACAGATTTCTACAGGATTCTGTATATTTAAGGCTAAAAGTTACCGTGAATTTTTTTTTTTTGAATTAGGGACATTTCCTCCAAATTTGGTGATACGCCCCAAAATATGATTCCATATCTTAATAATGATTCAAAAATTGCATGGTATAATATTCTTATTGATTTCATGATTAGGTTTTTTCGTAACTCTAATAGCAAAGCCTACTTCGTTAATTTTCTGACTAAGGTATTTAATGTGCTTTCTGAAATTCATAAATGAAACTAGGAAAACCCACCAAACTTGTTATTCTCTGTGTTACAAAGGATGCCATCATTCTACTTAGTTCCTTCAGTTTTTACTTCCTTACATCTGGCTGTAATGAACATGATTTGTTTTATTTTTTCAGTGCTGAATAATAGATTTGAATCGCATCAGTTTTAAGCCCTATTGAAAAAAATAGAACCTGCAATTATTAAATTTTTTTCTTCTTCAGCGGCTATGAGTAAATTTGTGTCATCTACGAAGTTGACTAACCATTCATTTTCATCCTCCTCAATATCCTCTAAATTGTTCTAAAACACCAGAAACAACAGAATTGATGATACTACAGTTTTACCTTCTTTGATAACTTTCACTTTTTGTTTCCTATCGCACAGGTATGATCTTATCCAATTAAAAGCTTGATCCCTTATCCCATGATAGTGTATCTTCTTCAATAGTTGTTCTTGATTTGAGTCATATGTTTTAGAAAGGTCCAAAAATATTGCTAGAGCCAACTTGTTTTCTTCAATTAAGTCATCTATTGCCTTTGTAAAATCGAATATAGATGTTGGAACTAATCTACCTCCCAAATGGCCATGCTGTGTGTTTGCAAAGAAATTATATTCATTGAAAACGACTATAGAGCTTATTGCAAGCTGATAGGCCTATAGTTTTTTATTTATTTAGGATCACCCTTGTTCAGTAATGGCTGAGTAATTACAATCTTCAGGAAAAATACCATGTTTAAAAGACAGATTGGTGGGGTATGATCATTAGAAGTTTATAAATGGTACCGACATTTTAACGATGTTTGTTGGTACCCCTCTACTCCACTTGTGCACTTGTTTTTCAGTTTTTTCCCAAGTTCCAATATTTCAGCTGAGGTGAGTGGTCTTAAATACATTAATTTGTTTGAGTTTCTTATTCTTTAAGCAGTTTTTTATTCTAGCGTCTCAGTTAGTAGATTGCTGAAATGAATATTAAATTTCTCTGCTATTTCATTAGCTTCTCCTTCAATATAACATTCCTCATTACTCATCTGATTATCTCTTATTTCTTCGCATATTTTCCACATTGTTTTGCTTTTATTATCAGAGTTTTCTTTACGCCTTTCGATCATTTCTGTTTTGCGTTCGATGAGAAGGCTGTCTTATTTTTTTGCTGTCATTATACATTTTTTTGTTTCGGGGTTTTTTTTAGAGTGATAGAACATTAAACTGAAACAAAAAACATTTTAATTAAGATTAAAGCCAATTTAAAAGTGTTTTTTATTAACAAGATAATTTTATGAAATTTATGTTTATGAAATAATTTCCGGCATAGGTCCACCACGACTAGCTCTGAGGAACCGCATTCGACCAGACAAATTTTGGACCACTTTGTCAAGTAATTCAGGCCTTTTTTCATCAATAACACCAGTTATGTTGGCTTCCAAAGCGTTGTTTCTGGTTCATCAGCATAGACCGATGACTGGACATAAGCCCAAAGAAAATAATCCAGTGGAGTTATGTCGCATGATCTTGGGGACCAATTAATTGGACCATTTTTCGAAATAATGTTATCGCCAAATCTTTCTTTGAATAAATCAATTGTTACGGTAGCGACATGAGGTGTAGCACCTGTGAGGATTGTTTTCACTCCATATACGGCAATTTTGCTTGTTAACCTAGCCGTTCAACCAGAAATGAACTTCATCACTAAATACAATTTCACAATAAAAAAGTGAATCAACTTCAGGCTGTTCTAGGGCCCAATCAGCAAACAAACGACGCTTATTATGGTTGAGTGGCTTTAGTTCTTGAAGCAGTTGGATCTTGTATGGATGTAGATCAAGATCTTTACGCAAAATGTTCCATGTGGTGGATGCACAGAGTCCATCTTGTTGTGAACGTCGACGAATAGACAAATCTGGATCATCATTAACACTATGACTTACACCAGTGATATTTTCTTCTACAGTTCTTTGTCTTCTTGTTGTTACATCAAGTGGAGAAAATTTTGTCCGAAATCTATCGATAGTTCGACGAATAAGCTGCTGTGATGGACGATTATGTAAATCATAAATTTCACGATGTGCTCTATGAGTTTGGCGATTTTGAAAATGAATTTCAACAATTTGTAAACCTTGTTGCAGCGTGAGTCTTTCCCTGATAATTTGTCAATGCTTACTGAACAAAACTGTTAAAACAACATGGCTTCTACCTTCTATCATATCACAGTCATCCCTATCGAAAATTCCATCACATTAAAAAGAACGCCCGATATTTAAATATTTAGCTCACTGGTCTTATATCCAAAGGATAGATAGGATGCAGTCTTCCTCGCACCGGTCGGTCTAGAAGAATTTCTATCTCCATTGAGAGATCATGAATATTAGGCACTCTGAAAACTAATTTTTCATTGGGACACGCTCATAACAAAAATTTCAGGGGGCCCGTTCAATATTGAACTATTATGGATACTTATCAGAAGATCAGATCCGGACATGTGTATATATTGTTAATGAATATGAGCTAGGCCGAGAACACATCTGAACAAGGATCATTTAATTAATTGTTTTTATTATTTTCGGAAAGGCTCCTTCGCCATTTTGTAATATGATGATCTTAATATTGAACTGGTTCTTTCGCTATTTTGCATAACGGGCTAATTTGTAAACGTTGTTGCGGCGTGAGTCTCTCCATAATAATTTGTCAATTCTTACTGAACAGAAATGTCAAAACAACATGGCTTCTACCTTCTGTCAAATACTATACACAGTTATCCCTATCGAAAGGTCTAACACCCGATACAATGGATTGGATTGTGTGTGCTCAATACTAATAAAATGTCCAATGGTTTCTTATAAAGCTAGATAGCATGATTCTGTAGTATTTGTATACTTCTTCTTTCAATGAAATGCTTCAGTGGAAAGCAACAAGCATTAAATATTAACTGGAATATTGTCAAGAAAGCCAAGCACTTGATGTCCACATTAACATCATCAGCATCATTGCAGACAAATAAACGATCTTGCTTCTGTAGTCTCTCAACAAAGTCCAATATTGATTTGTGAGCGAAAATTCTGCACTCTTTCCTTTTGGATATTGAAGAGTCTGAATCATTAATAGACAGCTTTTGAGAATTGTGATCAGACACATGCAAGTCAAGTATTTCAGCTTCCCATGTTAATAGATTACTAAAGATGATATCAATGATTGACTTCTGGTAAGATCTTTTATTGTTTGTACTAGATTGAAAGAATTTAGCAGAGTTGTTTCTGTTTGGTCTTTGTTTTTATGTCAACAAAGATTACTGCTCCAAATCCATTGGGTCTACAATATTTTGCTATAAATTTGAAATGACTTTCTAATTGGTAAGCCGTGTACCAATGCTCAGTTAAACAAAGGTAGTATTTTTCAATTTTTATTTACGATACCTGTCTCTAGTCGATCTATTGCTATTGTTGATCGAATTGACTGCACGTTTTGGTGGATTAAGAATACTTTGTTTGTAATTTTTGATTGTCTCGGTCTTTACTTGACGGAAATTCATCTTCAATATAAGAAAAACAAATGTTAACTTCCGCTATTTTATTGATTTTCACAACAATTGTTTCGTCATACCATGACTTCATCAGGTGAGTATTTAAACTGAGGTATACAATGCAAAACATGACCTTAAATACACAGCTCTGTTACAAAAAATAGAGGGGTGGAAAGAGAGGTATACAATTAATGAAAAATATTGAGTAGGGGAGATCTATTTAAACCTATTTGATCATTTAATAAAATAATAAAAGACAAATTTTATTGAATGATCAAATAGATTTAAATAGATCCCCCCTACTTAATATTTTTCATTAATTGTATACCTCTCTTTCTACCCCTCTATTTTTTGTACCAGAGCTGTGTATTTAAGGTCATGTTTTGTACTGTATACCTCAGTTTAAATACTCACCTGATGAAGTCATGGTATGACGAAACAATTGTTGTGAAAATCAATAAAATAGCGGAAGTTAACATTTGTTTTTCTTATATACTTTGTTTGTGTTTCGACACATTTTCTTATTTATTTTCCTTCTCATAGAAAATCTCTATTATTTTGAAGCAATTCTGTGAGCCTGGAAAAGTCGAATCTCTTGATACCCACTCCTCATGGCCAAATATTTTACTCATACATTCCTTCCTTCTTTTCAAGTAGTGCCGATACCATAAATCTCTTTAACATTGTTTGCTTCGAAGGAATCGCTTTCACTATTATATTAGAGCTTTCGAAGCCATTTTTTCTTTGATATGTTTTCTTGAATCATTGTATTTATTGTGCTTCTTTTAACGCGGTTTATATACAGTCATAGTTTTCTTTCATGTCCAGAAAAACCGTTATCTTCTTTCCCAGTCCTATATTTTTCTCTGGAGTTTCATTTTTTCCCCCTCTCTTGTTTCTGATTTCAATAAAATCATTATCATCATGATCTTTTTCATGTTTCTCAAAGTAATTTGACTCATTTGTTTGTTTAGATTTGATATGGCGCCATTTCGGTTCGACATTCCTGCTGGTGTAGGAATTGACAATAATACTTGGGCTGTTTACTTGATGAACTTGATAAACTTGTCACTTGATCTAACGTATTTTGCTCCATCTGCTTACATGGATTTGTTCTTATTGTATTTTTCTTCTTTGTTTGCTTCTATTGTTTCATATTCTGAATTAATTTTGCCGAAATTTCCATTTTTTCCCAAGAGAAGATCATTATTTTGTTTTAAAATATTATTTTTGTCTTTTGCTTCGATCAGCAACTCATGGAGGTACCTTATTTGAAGTATCAGGTTTTCCATTTTCACTTCTTGCATTTGTTTCATTTAGTCTTCTTGCTGGTTAATTGTTTCACGATACACCACTCTGCTTCCATTCAGGAATTTTACGTTCGTATTCTTTCTAGCACACGTAATGTGAAAAATCGCGAACCACTTCACACAAAATTTCAATTTATAACTTTTAGTGGAGTAGCAGTTCATAAATTGCACTTCATTAGATATCATATCGGATTCATTCGAATATACGTCTTCCTCGCCGGCCATTTTGTTACCGGAGTCTCCTTATCATATTTTCGATAAAATAAAATGAAATAAACAGAATGAAAATGGAATTGATAATAACACAGAACTTGAAGAATATGAAACAAAAATGATTACTAGTAATACCAAAATTAATTAATATGAAAATAAACAACAGATGAATACTCATATCAATGAAAATGAAACTATTACTGAAGAATTAATATGGACTATAAGAAAAATCGAAATGATTTCATATTTTATCGGGTTAAAAAGAAGATAGTTGCAATGAAAAACAATCACATTTTACCAGAACTCTGATTTGAATAATATTATAAGAATAAAATTATGAAATTGCATTATACTGTTATAAAAAAAAATAACGGGGCATTTTAAACTAAAAATTGTAAATTAAAATTCACATTTCAGAAAATAATTGGAATATATGAAACGATTTATGGCCATTCTCGGAGAACATGCAACTTGTATAAATTATGATACAGAACCCCACTACTGTGTATTTAGACCAAATCACGAGAATCATTTGGTTTATTCGAAATCCAGATTTGAAGCCGATAGTACATGTTTGAGATGAAATGAGAAGACATTTACTGAAACATTACCCTGCTTTCAGGAATTCTAAGAATCTTCGCGACATACTGGAGTAGGAATGTGATAATACTCGTTCAGTTTGATCCAAAATCTGATCCAAAGCCTACGAGTTTGTCGTCGTTTGTAAGCTGTTATTACTGGAGAAGTGAATATTCATAAGTGCATATCAAATTAGATATTTAGTTTTAATCATTTTCAATAAACTTCAACAAAACAACAGAAACTTTTTTTGGTTACTGAATTGTTTCAGCCGTTACTAGAAACTTTTTTTGTTCAAGGTATCACCAGAAAATCACTGCAATTGTTTGCAATCACTTCTACTTCTGACTTACTATAATACTCGATGTTAAGAATAACCGGATAATGATCAGATAAGCTATTATTCACAATTATCGGCTTTAATTTCACGTTATCAAGAAACTTACTTTTACTTATAAACTTGAAAATGTGATCTAAAATGGAAGAAGTGTCTTTTTCGTCTCTTGTAGGGACATTTATTTGAGGCAAGAAACCGTTTTTCTCCAACATTTTAATGTAAGTGAGTGCCATATTATCTTCATCTGTGAGCTTTTCGATATCAATATTTAGGTCACCTCTTAGTACCACCAAATCACTGTTTATCGTTGTGAACTTTATATGTTCATCCAAATCATCGATAAAGAGCCTAGTGCTTATGGGATTGGGCCTGTGTATACCAGTTATGTTTATATTAGTATTTCCAAATTTTATTCTACATTGCAATAATGGTTATTTCAGTCTTTGCCACCCTCCCAACCTCCGCGTCCAGGTTGTCCCTGACATTCATCACAACCCCGTCATATTTATTAAATATTCCATCGCTATACTGAATATGAAATCCTTCGATTGAAAATCTCTCCAAATTATCGATAAGCCAAGTTTCTGTAAGGACTACTGTACATATATTATTGTTTTCATTAATTCGTGCCAGGTTTACGCAAAGTTCGTCAAAATGAGCGTTCAAACTTCTTATATATTATAATGAACTATTGTAAAATTCAATTTCTCCAATACTATATTATCTTTAATGTCTTCCAAGTGCCTAAAAAGGATTTTCCGTACGGAATTATATTCTTCGAGCAAATTAACCGCCACAACTATATCACACATTCTCCCTCACAAAAATATAGAACAAAATATACTCCCAAATGGGTGGAAAAAAACTAAACTTAGGTGGAAGCAATGCTTATAATATACGAATATATACTACTCTGTCAAGAAAGTACCGGGGATTTTCAATTAAAACAACATTTTTACATTTAATCGTCAAAATTTATTGGGTCACCTTCAAAATAGGCTCCATTTGCTCCAATACATCTATGCCAACGGCACTTCCAATTATCGAAACATTTTTTATAGGCGCTTTCCGGGATGGACTTTAGCTCTCGCGCCGAATTTTGTTTTATGGCTTCAATCGACTCAAAACGGGTGCCACGAAGGAGCAATTTTAGTTTTGGGAAGAGGAAAAAGTCGCAGGCGGCCAAATCCGGCGAATACGGTGGTTGCTGAAGCACGTTTGTTGAGTTTTTGGCGAGAAAGTCAGTCACAATCGTAGCTCGGTGAGAAGGCGCGTTATCGTCCCATAGTAATCACCCATAGTAAAAATCGGCACGCACTCTGAAATCGACTGACTTAATCAGCTGTTGCAAACACACTAGTTGACAGATCCCGCTCAAGCTTGGCATAGTAATTAAGGACAGTGGTACCAACCTTGGAGAAAAATTTTTTACCTGCCTCATTGCCCCGCCAGATTTAAATCGATAATTCCCAGTACTTTCTTGACAAAATGTATAAGCAACCGTTACGACTCTCACAAATTCAGCAAATTGTAATGAATCAAGTCTATAGAAAAACCAAGAAATCAAAGCGAAATAGGGTTCAGTCCGTGAATACACAAATGAAATGAAATTTGTTGGCTGGAATTTAAATCATCAGTTGTTCTTATAATACTTTTATTTCCCCCAGTACCAGTTCTGCCTGCACCCCCAAAGAACCGTACCTTTTCTTTTCCAAGTTTATCAGTTGCTGCCTTCAATAATTTCATCTTCGCCCTGATCATATCCTCAGTTATCGAAATGCCACTTCCTTTCTGGGATTTCCTGTTGTGCAGAATTCTCGTCCTTGTGCTCGGTTTACTCACCATAAATAAGCATAGCCATTCTACTTCGACCTACTCTATTTCCAATTCTAAAGCAACTTTCCAAATCCTGGTTTGCGACTTCAACTTTCATTTTATCCTTCAACAAACCTATCACTTTCCCTTGGAGGTTCTCATTGTCATCCTAGCGCAAACCATGTAATCGTAAAGATTTCCTCTTAACATGTTGTTGAATTCTAAAGTTCTAAACCTTCCTGTAGCTGTTTGTTGCGGGACTTCAAGAATTCAATACCCTTGTTTAATTCGCGTACATCTTCTTGCATTCCCTTTATGTTGAGTTTTTGTGCGACTTTATCAGTCACGACCGATAAGAATTTATCATCAGTTGGCAGTTCTCTGAATCCTTAATTACAGTTTCAATATCAATAACTTGTTCTTATGTTAAAAGCATTTTCTTAACTTTTACACTACACTATTAACTCTCGATTTGGAAAAATTCTTCTTTTAATTTAATGTTTATCTATTGTTCTATCAGCCTGTTTTCACGGAGCGATAAAACTGAGTTATTACTCGCGAATCGCCATATCAACTATCATATAAATCATACATAATCCAATACATTCAAAATAATGAAGATAAACCAAGTAAAGATAATAGATCAAGAGTCTATAAGTTGACTTGCAAGGATTGGCCATTGGTTTATATTGGTCAGACCGACAGATAGTTCAAGAAGAGAGTCCACGAACATCAACAGAGTTACTTACACTTCAAATTCCTCACATTCAATATACGCCAACTAATCAATAGAACTTGAACATAATTTTAGTAAAGAATACGAAATTATCCAAATCTAGATTAGCATTCTCAGAATCACTTGAAATAAATAGATTTTCCTGAACGAAAAAACAAATACCAAAAGGTCACCACTATTAAATATCTTCACATAGTTTTGAAATACTAGCGACAACTCGAATAACTTTTATTGCCATTGTCGGTTTCTCTCCACTCAATTGGGAATATCCAAAGATCAAAGAGAGATTTCACGATCTGATAGGAACTAGTCGTTTTACATTGTATCGGGTGTGTTTTTTAGAGTGATAAAACTTTCGATAGGGATAACTGTGATTTGACAGAAGGTAGAAGTCATATTGTTTCGACATTTCTCTTCAGTAAGCATTGACCAATTTTCATGGAAAGACTCACGCCGCAACAACGTTTACAAATTGTTGAAATTCATTTTCAAAATCAGTGTTCTATTCGCCAAACTTACAGAGCACTCCGTGAAATTTATGGTTTACATAATCGTCCATCAGAGCAGCTTATTCGTCGAATTATCGATAGATTTCGGACAACATTTTCTCTACTCGATGCAACAACAACAAGACAAAGAACTGTACGCACAGAAGAAAATATCGCTGCTGTAAGTCATAGTGCTTATAATACTCCAGATTTGTCTATTCGTCGATGTTCACAACAAGTTAGAATCTGTGCTTCCAGCACATGGAAAATTTTGCGAAAAGATCTTGGTTTACACCCATACAAGATCCAACTGGTTCAAGAACTAAAGCCACTTGACCATAATAAGGGTCTTTTGTTTGCTGATTGGTCCCTAGAACAGCTTGAAGTTGATCCACTTTTTTATCGTAAAATTGTGTTTAGTGATGAAGCTCATTTCTGGTTGAACGGCTATTTAAACAAGCAAAATTGCCGCATATGGAGTGAAAACAATCCTCAAAAAGTTCTGCAGGTTCCATTGCATCCTGAATAAAGCACTGTATGGTGTGCTTTAAACGCTGGAGGCATCATCGGTCCACATTTCTTTAAAAACTATGCTGGAGCTAATGTTACAGTGAATGGTGCTCGTTACAGATCGATGATCAATGATTATTTGTTCTAAATTTGAATGCTATCGACCCAGAAGTGTTCTGGTTCCAGCAAGATGGTGCTACAGCCAACATAACTCGTGTTATTGATGATATAAGGCCTGAATTACTCGAAAAAGTGGTCCAAAATTGGTCTGCTTGAATTCGGTTTCTGAGAGCTAGTCGTGATGGACATATGCCAGAAATTATTTCTAAAACATGAATGTCGTGAAATTATCTTTCAAATAAAAAAAAATTGGCTTCAATCTAATTTAAATGTGTTTTATTTGAATTTAAAGTTCCATCACTCTAAAAAAAACACTCGATAGAATATGATTGAGCCATAGTGTAGAAAAACGATTGCCGTTCGTCAAAAAAAGTTCGTGGAGATTGAAGTTAATTGAAATACAATTCATGATAAGGTTAAAGCCCTTCGTTAACCATCACAAAAGTGCCCTTATCTGTGTTCCTTATGGGCACGCCACTGGCTCTTATTAGGAGGGATCGCCTAGAAATAACTCCATGTTAACGAACGGTGGTGAATGGATTATCCTCTGTTCCTGAGAAAGGCGTATTCCCCTGGTTTTCCGTGTTTCACGTTTCAGGGTCCACACATTAATTTGCTACTGGCATTGTGCGTAATTTAGGGAATCGCTTTTCGGACATTTGAGTGATTAGGACGGATTTTGGAAGACTACGAATACAGATTTAATTATGGAAATTTTCACGTTTGTTAGTGGACGAGTCGGAGTTTTGCAGTTTCCCTACTGAAACCGGGATGTGGTTGATTTTCCATAGAGATTTCCTGGAATAGATAAGTCGTTCATTTTACGACTTTATTTACAGAATTGGCGCTGGGTCCATTCAAAGCGGATAAGGATCCAGCCAGAAATGTATAGAGCAAAATTACATAATTCCGCGAGGACTGCGAGGTTTCACTCGAAAGAAAGAGCTGAAAAGGAAGAGTATTCGAAGTAAGTTTTCCTATATTAATAATGAAGAAAACTTCAATTGGTAGAAGAAAATCGTGTTATTTTATATCATTTTTTATCTATTAGGTATTAAGTGACCCGGGATTCATAGTTTTACTATAATATAATACATTTTCGAAATATGAATTAGAAGTTGTATCTAAGGGTCATTTATTTTCTTGAGAACTTCAAGAGGAGAGAATTTACATCTTTATTCTTTCATCTTTATTCATTCAATAGGTTTATTGGTAGATTATTTTAGTACTCAAGAATATCTATTGATTCCAAAATATCCAGTTCTTTAACTTCCTGATTCAAATATTCGCGATATTTATTTAGGCGCAAGCAATAGAGGTGATTGCTACAAGGATAAAAATGATTCCATATATTTTTTTTTCAAATATGAAGTAGGACCGACGAAGACGGATGAAGTAAAAAGCCTCTTCCTATTATTTTATTTTATAATATATCATTATATTTAGGCTTGAATTAAAATCTCATTATGAAATATCAAGTGGTTTAAAGAAGACCTTATAATACCTTACAGCTTTCTGTGATTTTTGTGACGAACATAGAATATCTTGGAACTTAAAGTTAGTTATTCAAAGCGATGATTCCAGGATGACTTTTAGGTGAGTTATATTTTTATTTTTTATATGAAGTAGGACTGATGAAGACCTTATCGGAATTCTGATTGTTTTATGAAGATATAATGCAAGTTTTGAAAGATTTTTTAAGTTACTTATTTAAATATATTAAATATTTCAAATGAAATATATTTTCTGAGATTATGTTTTGTATTTTTGAAAATAAATTAGATTTCATAATTGTAAGATCAGTAACAAAATTTTGTCTCCTTCACATATTTATTTATTAATTTAAATTGACAATTTATATTTGCTGGCTTATTAATTCCATTTGATATTGTATATTGAGTTTTGATTTGATACGTCTATTAAATAAAAGCTGTGCTTATGAAACATTAATTTCATTCTGGAAGTTTTCTGAATAAAAAAAATTTTTTGAAATTTAAATTGTGAAAGACTGACAGATAAAATCTGTTTTGATATTCAAATTTTGTCATGAATAGTTTTGTCTCAATGCATCCCTGCTAACAAAAGGAATAAATTAACGGAACTGATTGAAAATGATATTCGTGAGTTGACCAAATAAATGAAATGAAGTTCCTGATCGATTATACAAGTCATTTTGAGGTAAAGAGCTGACTGATAGCCAGAGAATGAACGTTATTATAACTGTCTCCTTAGCTTAGCGCCCCACATGATCATGTTAACATGTTCCATAAGAGGCCGTATGCATATTTGGTTAATATAATAAGGATAAGCTGAATATTGGAATGTAATAAATTATCAAACTTAGATCAAGAAGTTTGAGATAAACAAGTTTAAAATGTCAAGCTACATAAAAATATGACAATATCGATAAAAATATATTAAAGACTAAGCTTTACGTCTTATACTAGACATAATACTCAAGACATCAAAAATTAATTGATATGAGGTTTTTGAACTTCTGGTGTTATGATCTTCAGAAAACTGTGAAAAATTTAAAATATATTAGGATGGGAAAAAAAGCATTATTTTTACGTCAACTTTAAGACTTTGTTGAATATGTTTCGGATTGTCTAATTTGGGTAAAATATGCACGTTTTGTTCTATTATTTGTTGCCATATTGAAGGTAGCCTCATACTGCCTATCTAATAGAAGTTTTGATCCTTATTGGCTAAAAAGTCTAGTAATCGAGTTGCACAATCTTCTCTTGATTCCAATTTCTTATCACTCAGGAAGTTATGCAATGTGAGAAAAAGATGGAAATTGATTGGTGTCAAGTCCGTACTATATGGTGGATGAATTCGAACTTCCCAACCAAGCTCTTGGAGTTTTTGGAGAGTCATTACAGACGTGTGTGGTCTGGCGTTGCCCTGATGGGACCCAACACCGTTCTTTGACCACGATAATTTTCAAACAATATTATCGTATGCGATCCATTTCACATCCTCAGTAGCCATTCGTTCAAGAAATGGATCGTTTGGCGAAGGCTTCGCAGATGAAAATTCGAGCCATCATGTGTTTTGGTGTTAATTGGTGTGGCATCCAAGCATCGAGCTTCTGTTAGAATCCAGCTGTGCACAAATGGTTTGAAACTGTTTAATCCACATTTTCGACAACGCGCCTGTCAGTGCAAGGTATATCTTGAACATCCAATATGCATGTTCAAGATGCCTCCATTCACAATTTCAGCTGCCTGGCTTGCATCATCGCCTGTATAAAGGAAAACTGTGAAATGCGCCGAATTTTCTCTTTGTTGACTTCCATTTTCAACACCCTGTACTCACAAGTGAATGGACCAAATAAAAAAAAGCGGAATAATTAATTTAGTTTCAAATTTTACCCTGATAAAGAGCATAAATCCGAAATTATTCGATCAATACTTTACGAGATATCGATCCCTCCATCCCTTCAGGCACCTACCGAAAAAAAAAGGATTTCTTTTGCCCCAAACTTTTATATGCATATATATATATATATATATATATATATATATATATATATATATATATACATTCTGTCAAGAAAGTACCGGGAATTATCGATTTAAATCTGGCGGGGCAATGAGGCAGGTAAACATTTTTTTTCCTAGGTTGGTACCACTGTCCTTAATTACTATGCCAAGCTTGAGCGGGATCTGTCAACTAGTGTGTTTGAAACAGCTGATTAAGTCAGTCGATGTCAGAGTGCGTGACGATTTTTACTATGAGTGATTACGTTGAGCAAAGAATTTGCTCAAGTTTTGTGTTGCAAATGAATTTTCGTGTGCCGATGCATTGAAAATGTTGCAAAAGGCCTTTGGTGATAATGCTCTATCGAAAACTCGTGTATATCAGTGGTACAGAGCCTTCAAGGACGGTCGTGAAGTGGTCGCCCATCGACGGCTTCGATCGAAGATAACGTCGATAAAATTAAGGAAAGGGTGCTGGAAAACCGTCGTACCAGCTTGAGAGGGATAGCACATGATCTTAAGACATCCCATGAGTCCGCACGTACGATTTTGATTGATATTTTGGGCATGAGAAAGGTGGCCGCACGACTCGTACCGAAAGACCTGAATTTTCTTCAAAAACGTCATCGCGAACAGGTTTCTTCAGACATGCTGGATCGCTGTAATTCCGATTCTACATTCATGGAACGCATTATAACTGGTGATGAGACCTGGGTCTACGAGTACGATATGCAAACAAGCCAGCAATCATCGGAATGGGTGGCAAAAAATGAGCCGAAACCGAAAAAACCACGCCAAAGCCGCTCGAAAATGAAGGTGATGCTCATTGTTTTCTTCGATATCCGTGGCGTGGTGCACTACGAATTCGTTCCAGAGGGTCAGACGGTAAACAAGTAGTATTACCTAGGCGTTATGAAACGTTTGCGTGAGCGTATCCGTAAGAAGCGGCCAAATTTGTGGGCGAACAACTCATGGATTTTGCATGACGATAACGCGCCTTCTCACCGAGCTACGATTGTGACTGACTTTCTCTCCAAAAACTCAACAAACGTGCTTCAGCAACCACCGTATTCGCCGGATTTGGCTCCCTGCGACTTTTTCCTCTTCCCAAAACTAAAATTGCCTCTTCGTGGCACCCGTTTTGAGTCGATTGAAGCCATAAAACAAAATTCGGCGCGAGAGCTAAAGTCCATCCCGGAAAGCGCCTATAAAAAATGTTTCGAAAATTGGAAGTGCCGTTGGCATAGATGTATTGGAGCAAATGGAGCCTATTTTGAAGGCGACCCAATAAATTTTGACGATTAAATGTAAAAATGTTGTTTTAATTGAAAATTCCCGGTACCTTCTGGACAGAGTAGTATATATATATATACCAAAACAAAAAAGTACCATTTACATTAAAAAGACGTTTCGTCCTCGGTTGAGGACATTCTCAATTAAATCAGCAAAAAAATTCAAATTTTCAAGTTATTTGACAAATCTGTAAAAAGATTTCACAATAATAAACATATAAAATAGAATTAAAAGGTGATACACCTAAGCAGAAAATTATTACTATCTCGCAATCAAGTTTCAATAATTTATCTTTCACTGGTACGTAGTATCGTCTATCTAGTTGCATTCTTTCACATGTAGATTCAAAAGAAAAGAAACTTGATTATTAAAATTTTCAAATTCGTTCACAATAAAAATAATGTAAAAAATAATGAATAATGAATACGGAGCTATGTGAATCTAAATATTTGAGATATACAACAAAATAATGTAAAAATAATTAATGACTGTACGGAGCTATGTAACCCCAAAAATTATTCGAGATATTTAAATGTCTGTTTAACAACCGTCTTTGTCGATTGCCGACATTCCGATATCTTCGAGGAGGCCCCCCTTTTTTTTAACCCGGTGTTTTATTACGTTCCGCTTGTAAACCTCTGTACCACTATAAGATGTTACCTAGAATCTATTGAAATATTCAAAATATTCATCACTTTTGTTTAAATCCCTCTGTACCACTGTTAGGTCTTCAGTTGTCTGATGATGGGATAGTTCACTTCCCGAAACTCGAGTCACAAGAAAATGTGTAATATATATTTTTATTGGTAGTAAAACATAGTAATTTCTACAATTTGTTTTAATTATGATCAACTACCAAATAGTAACGGCTGAAACAATTCAGTATAACTACTCCTTTAGTTCAGGAGTCTTCCTCATCATCTTCATCATACAAGGCTTACGGAGCTTTTCCCTTCACAAAGCTGCCCTGGTGACAGCGCACTGCTAATTCCCCCTATGTTGATCTTTTCAAAGAGGAATACAACAATATATATTTAAAATTATTCTGATATTTTTGATTCTATGGAAATAATTATAGTGGTTTTCTAAGAAATTTATGAAAATGCTTGATTTGAGTTGAAATTGAAATCTTTGAAACTAGAGAATGTCTTCGTTTTTTTTTGTCGATATTATATATATATATATATTTCAATTACTTACCTAAAAATTGAGTTAACTATTCAGAGATAGACATGAAAACTTTGTGTTGAATATTTGTGCAGAATGCGCACTAATACTAATTTTATAATTATGCGTACTTTCTAAAATTCTGAATGTATCTCAATATGACAACCACCAGTTCACTTATCAAATTCCGCACACGGAATCAATATTAAGAACCAGTTTCATCACATCTGCAGCGTACGACGATAAGAAAATTTTTTTCGACTTATCAGTAATCACCGAATTGAACATAACAATGTGTGTACAAAAAATATTTAGAATGCATGTCGAAATATATTCGAATAATTATTTTCATGAATGGGCCCAACTAAAATATTAAGTTCTACCACCAAGTGGAAATGAAAGATGTTATTTTTGTGAAGTATCTTTTCAACACATTATAAAGGTTGTTGAGATATACCATCATTTCACTTAAAATCGTCTAAAAAATTTTTTAAATATTTCTTTTTATTGGTAGTAAAACATAGTAATTTCTACAATTTGTTTTAATTCTGGTAATGTTGTTAGGTTCATAGGTTCATTATATATATATATCCTTATATCCTTTTATATTAGAATTTTCGAGTTGATGGGCTTAAAAAACAGCAACTCGAATATATCATGAATGCTTCTAAAATTCAAGATATAAACTTAGGAACACAGTTACAAGAAGATTCTTATATACCAAAAACTCTGCCTCTTCAAATTTTCTTGCACTTATTTCTCCCACTTAAAATAAGTCCTTGTCTTTAAATGATATCGAAAAATCCCAAACAGTTCAATGTAAAGAAATGATTAAACATTATAATGAATCGTATATTTATAAGTTCTTCTATGTAAGGATAATTTCTGAATTAATTGAGAAGCAGACTATACATATTTATTATCTATTTTATAACTTTTGAGTTGGCAGAATTATTTATTCGAAAGAAAATTTCACCTACATCTGTGTTTTTGAAATTTAACGATATCATAATAGCTATGGTTGCTGATACAGCGACATCTATGACTGGAGGACATCAGTCAATCTTTCTTCATCCTTACGAAATAATAACATCATATAGATATACATACTACCGGGAAAGTAGCGGGAATTTTCAATTAAAACAACATTTTTACATTTAATCGTCAAAATTTATTGGGTCGTCTTCAAAATAGGCTCCATTTGCTCCAATACATCTATGCCAACGGCACTTCCAATTATCGAAACATTTTTTATAGGCGCTTTCCGGGATGGACTTTAGCTCTCGCGCCGAATTTTGTTTTATGACTTCAATCGACTCAAAACGGGTGCCACGAAGGGGCAATTTTAGTTTTGGGAAGAGGAAAAAGTCGCAGGGAGCCAAATCCGGCGAATACGGTGGTTGCTGAAGCACGTTTGTTGAGTTTTTGGCGAGAAAGTCAGTCACAATCGTAGCTCGGTGAGAAGGCGCGTTATCGTCATGCAAAATCCATGAGTTGTTCGCCCACAAATTTGGCCGCTTCTTACGGATACGGTCACGCGAACGTTTCATAACGCCTAGGTAATACTCCTTGTTTACCGTCTGACCCTCTGGAACGAATTCGTAGTGCACCACGCCACGGATATCGAAGAAAACAATGAGCATCACCTTCATTTTTGAGCGGCTTTGGCGTGGTTTTTTCGGTTTCGGCTCATTTTTTGCCACCCATTCCGATGATTGCTGGCTTGTTTGGATATCGTACTCGTAGACCCAGGTCTCATCACCAGTTATAATGCGTTTCATGAATGTAGAATCGGAATTACAGCGATCCAGCATGTCTGAAGCAACCTGTTCGCGATGACGTTTTTGAAGAAAATTCAGGTCTTTCGGTACGAGTCGTGCGGCCACCTTTCTCATGCCCCAAATATCAATCAAAATCGTACGTGCGGACTCGTGGAATATCTTAAGATCATGTGCTATCTCTCTCAAGCTGGTACGACGGTTTTCCAGCACCCTTTCCTTAATTTTATCGACGTTATCTTCGATCGAAGCCGTCGATGGGCGACCGTCCTTGAAGGCTCTGTACCACTGATATGCACGAGTTTTCGATAGAGCATTATCACCAAAGGCCTTTTGCAACATTTTCAATGCATCGGCACACGAAAATTAATTTGCAACACAAAACTTTAAACAAATTCTTTGCTCAACATAATCACCCATATTAAAAATCGGCACGCACTCTGACATCGACTGACTTAATCAGCTGTTGCAAACACACTAGTTGACAGATCCCGCTCAAGCTTGGCATAGTAATTAAGGACAGTGGTACCTGCCTCATTGCCCCGCCAGATTTAAATCGATAATTCCCGGTACTTTCTTGACAGAATGTACATTGGATTAAATGTTTTAATCACATTGCTGATAATTCGTTTTCTATTTCATTCTAGAACTGACAAGTCATAACTTATTGTATTCATATTCCAATTGAACATATCTAATACTAGTGAAGATCGATAACAGTTATGATAGATTTTATTTTAAAGCTGTTTCAGGTAAGTCATATGTCTAATCATAATTATTCTTCAATTGATGGGTAATGAAACAGGATTTCATTTCGACAAATATATTTTTGTAATCATGAATTGCTATGAAGAAATTATTTTCAGAAATGATTCATTCAAGATTGTTTATGATAATAAGCTGTTTATCCATTCAGTTAAATTATAGATTAGTTCAATTTAAGTGAGTCCCATTGAAATTTTTATAGATAAATGTTATTACTCAATATTTCTATAATACATTCATTTCAACCTGGAATATTTCTGTGTTGCAGCTATCGTATCAACACCAATATTCCATACAAACTGAAGAGATAATTTAGTCCTACAACTTTGAATAATATCAACTGATGGACAAAATGATACTATTGATAAATGAAATAAAATATTTTATTTTATACATAATATATAATTATATTCAGGCTTGAATAAATCTCATTATGGAATTTCAATGGTTTAAAGATAAGAACATAGACTATCTTGAATTTTTAAGTTAGTCTGTTTAAAGCAATTTATCCTGTTACCACGTGGAGGTAACATATAGTGATAGTTATTTGATTTTGATATTTGGAATATTATTTAGGGCCGATGAAGAGATTATCAGAATTATAATTGTTTTTTGAAAATATAGTGCATGTTTTGAGTGATTTTTGAATTAACTTATTTGAATATTTAAATATATTATATATTTCAAATAAATTATATTTTTTGAGAAGTCCTAAAGTTGTGTTCATGTTTTTGAAAAGCCATTGGTGTTCATAATGGTAAGATCAGAAACAAAATTTTGTCTCCTTTAAATACTTATTTATTAATTTTACTGACTTTTTATATCTGTTGGTTTATTTATTCCATTTGACATTATATATTGAGTTTTGATTATATACGTCTATTAAATATAAGCGGTGCTTATTGTAGACATTAATTAAATTCTAAAAGTTTTTTGAATAAAAATTTTTTTGAAATAAAAATTGTAGAAGACTAACAGATTAAATCTGTTTTGATATTCAAATATTGATAAATGAATCTAAAATACAGGCACTACCAACTCTACTATTTCAAACCTGATGAAACTCTACGCACATTAGTGAATGAATATGATTTTCATAATATATATATAATAAAAGATCACTTCAAAATTCAATGGATCAAAATTTTTGCGAAGCAATTGTCATATTTTATACTGAGTAAGAAAAATTTAAATAATATTTATTGATACCGTTATAGAAGGTCCACATTGGGCTGAGTTTACTTTTTAAGTCAAGAAATTCAGGCGAAAAATTCAGACATACATCTTCCTACTAAACGGAATCAATCGACAGCAAATTAATCCTATTTAATCTCTGAATTTCCCGATAACAGGCGAACGGCAACGTCTATCAAAGCAACTGGTCTGAACCGCCTAACCCTGTCAACTGAAATCCAGTTCACACCCTCGGTAATTAAGCGAAGAAATTAATTTCCTGAAAGGAAGGAATGCAAATGACACGCAATTTACAGCGTCAAGTATTACACCTCATGCAATCTGCTCCTGACCAAAACTAGACTCGAATGAATCCTGAGCTCATCATATAGTTTCATATTTCAATTATATCTCAGATTAAATACGAAGATGATTGAAATGTATTTGTGGACAGCTTGGGAAATTATCTAATAACTCATTTTAATTAAAAATTAAAATCAGAAAATTGTGAAGACCTCAAAAATATAAAATAAAAACAAATATTGTATACAGGAGATGTCTTAAAATTCCTTCCACAGCGGTTGGATGTGTATTCGTCACTAGATTATTTTATGATAGGTTGCAAAAAAAATATTGACAGAAATTAGCGTTAACATGACTTGAGAGGTTTTTGTTTTAAATATTTTAATATTTCTATGTTTGTTCATATCAAATGAAAAATTCATAGTGCCTATTTTGTTTATTACTTTTCGAAAATGACCTCTAACCTAAACATCGTATCAGGACTTTCGGGTTCCTTATTTTTGTCTTATTTTCAAATGTAGAATACATATCAGACCGGTAGGAAGTGAATTTTGTGACATCCTTTTAATAATCATTATTGAAATTAAGTAACGGAAAAAATATCATCATTATTAGATGCGAAATTTATTCAATAAGAAGTCAATATATGCTATTTTTTTTCAATTCGAGATCTTTTTAAAATACTGCAAACACTTTTATTCATTTTGTTGGATTCGTTTGAAAAAAGAAACTTTTTATCCCATCTGTGATTTTTAAATTTATTTGGGTAACATAAAATTGATCGCGTAAATATACTGAATGATTGTTTGGCAAATTTATTCGGTAAATAAAAATTCCTTTCCAACAACTTGTACTTGGATTCAAGATCTACCTTTTTTCCAATTCAGTCAAAATATTATAGTACAGTAGGTTGAATTCAAATTCAACTATGTTATTCATTTTTTTTATTTGAGAATTTTTATGAATATTTATTTCATGATTTCAAATGCAGCACTACAAACGATCATTTGACTACTTGTAAGATATCGGGTGTTTTTTTTAGAGTGATAGAACTTCAAATTGAAATAAAACTCATTTGAATTAAGATTGAAGCCAAATTTTTGTTTATTTTAAAGATAAGTTTATGACATTTATGTTTTAAAAATAATTTCTGGCGTATGTCCACCACGACTAGCTTTGAGGAACCGCAATCGACCAGACCAATTTTGGACCACTTTTTCGAGTAATTCAGGCCTTATTTCATCAATAACACGATTCATGGTGGCTTCCAAAGCGCCTATTATTTCTGGTTTATCAGCATAAACCAACGACTTGACATAACCCCAAAGAAAACAATCCGTTGGAGTTATGTAGCATGATCTTGGAGGCCAGTCAATTGGACCATTTCTCGAAATAATGTTATCGCCAAATATTTCTTTCAATAAATCAATTGTTACGTTAGCAGCATGAGGTGTAGCACCATCTTGTTGCAACCAAAACACTTCTAGGTCGATACCATTCAAATTTTGAAACAAATAATCATTGATGATTGATCTGTAACGAGCACCATTTAGTGTACCATTAGCTCCAGCATCGTTTTTAAAGAAATATGGACAGATGATGCCTCCAGCGTGTAAAGCATACCATACAGTGCATCTTTTAGGATGCAATGGAACCTGCAGAATTCTTGAGGATTGTTTTCACTCCATATACGGAAATTTTGCTTGTTTGCATAGTCATTCAACCAGAAATGAGCTTCATCACTAAACACAAGTTTACGATAAAAAAATGGATCAACTTCAAGCTGTTCTTGGGCCCAATCAGCAAGCAAACGACGCTTATTATGGTCAAGTGGCTCTAGTTCTTGAACCAGTTGGATCTTGTATTGATGTGGACCAAAATCTTTACGCAAATTTTTCCATGTGGTGGATGGACAGTGTCCAACTTGTTGTGAACGTCGACGAATAGACAATTCTGGATCATCATTAAGACTATGACTTACAGCAGCGATATTTTCTGCTGTACGTACAATTCTTTGTCTTGTTGTTGTTGTTGCATCGAGTAGAGAAAATGTTATCTGAAATCTATCGATAGTTCAACGAATAAGCTGCTCCTATGGACGATTATGTAAATCATAAATTTCACGAAGTGCTCTATAAGTTTGGTGAATAGAGTACTTATTTTGAAAATAAATTTCAACAAATTGTGAACGTTGTTGCGGCGTGAGTCTTTCTATGATAATTTGTCAATGGTTACTGAACAACAATGTCAAAACAACATGTCTTCTACCTTCTGTCAAATCAGAGTTATCCTTATCGAAAGTTCTACCACTCTAAAAAAAAACACCCGATACAAGGAAATAACACTAACAAATATAACTCAAGTTGAGACAAACGTGTTCAAATAACAATATTTTAGCAGACATATTGTTCAAAATATAAACTTGACAAAGACACAATATTGCTGAAATAATTGTCGTCAACTTAATAAATTGTGGAAATAATCCATATTATTGTATTTCACTGTTAAGAATTGCACCACAGGGTTAAATGAAACAGTGTAAATACGCCATTTTAATAGCCGTAGTGCTGACTGATTTCTTAAGAGTACTAAGAAAAAACATCTGTGTAGAAAGTTGGTCAATTAGATAATCAAAATGGTTGTATGATTTGAGTTTGCTGTCAGGATTGATTACTAGAAGTTTGACACTGCAATTATAAACCTCTCTATTCATAGAAAACACGATTTTTTGAGTTTTCTCTAGATTGTTAATAACTTCTTTAGGTTTTAGCCACTCATAAACTTTGAGTTGTGTGGAGTGGTTACTCTCTAATATTATGGCAGTAGTGGAATGAAATAAGGAATTACTTTGTTTTCTATCACTTTTTCTATCCTTATTTCATTCCATTAAAATGAACTATCACAAAGTAACGGACTACTCCATCCAATTATGGCCGTAGTGTTGCTCGACTGGAAGAAAGTACCATTATCTGCTAACAGAATGCAATCAGATGGCAGCTTACTCTTTCTGAATCATTTAATAAAATATTTGGTATTTAAAATGCCTAATAAAGTTATTCAATTCCATTAATTGGATCTGTCGATGAATAATTCTTGGTTGAATTCTATTTCGTCCGTCCGTTCATTCTAACACGGTTATCTCTCAAATATTTGTGAAAAGGTATGTATATTTCATTTGAACTTGCTATTCATTATTCAAAAAATGCTTATCTTTAATTTTCCATTTCAAACTTCATACTTTTATGTATCAACTATCATCTAAAATTTCACAGAAAAGTACATTCACATATTTATATGCTTAACATTACGAATCTAACCTAGGTATTGTTCAGATGAAGACCAGAATAGTGTTCTAAAACAGAAGAATTTAGCAGTACTATTTCGAAAATATTTCTAGATTTAATTAAAATCAATAAAAAAAATTACAAATAACGCACAACTTGTATGAACTGAAACCTCATCGTTAACCAATCGAACCGAATTGTAAGGTTTTTGACACGTTATTGCTCAGTTCATAATATTGGTCATAAAAATACATATTATGTTTTTATGTTCTTCCAAGTTTCGATAAGGGTTGATATGTAAAATTTACAAAGTCTCAAATGGAAAAGTAAAGACAATTAGTTTTAATTTTTCAAATCTGAATTTCGAAGTTTATTTCTCTCAGTTTGAATCTGATTGGGGACTCTCAAGTGTCAGGTGATTCATAATTTATATCACTGAAAAGTTCCAAAACGAAATAAACATACCTCAAATATTTCGATTAAATGAAATCCTTTAAAATACTCATTCCTATCCTTCCTTAGTCAAAGACAAATTATATATTAGTTTATACGATTCTCAATAACTTACGTACAAGATTAGTTTTCTCAAGATCTTTATCTGATAGAATTTGTTAATCATTGTCAATCAATGATAAATATAATATATATATATATATATATATATATATATATTCATCATTTGTTATTATATTCTTTCCTTCCTAATTTGACAATGTTTCACTAATTCGTCGCAATCATTATTTGATCTATCTTATACATTTCTGATTGTCCAGGACGATCATTAAACTTATTCAATTTCATTCATTTGATGCGCAGACGGAAAATTCAACATCAAGATCAATTTTATGTATCGGAACCTTCATATTTGTCGTGAAAAACAACTGAAAAATCACACAATCACCTCCAATTATCGAATATTTAAGTGTCTTACTGTTCTGTCCAATTTTCGATGACAGTGAATGTGCGAAGTAGTACGAAGTTTGAAATAAAAATTAAGAATACGAATTTCTTTTATTTTTAGTTCAAAATATATTCAGTGAAGTTTTTCAAAAAAAAATTGAATATAGATTTTCAAATTTACCTTGGGCATATGAATATTTAAGTATTTAACCGTTCTGTTTAATTTTCGATGACAGTAAATGTGTCAACGAGTATGAAGTTTGAAATAAAAATAAGAGATAAAAATTCCTTTCATTTTTCGAGTTCGAAGTATATTCAGTGGAGTTTTTGAAAAGAATAGAATGGAAATTTTTAAATCATTATTTTCCAAACAGTAATTTGTATTTCAAAACATTCTTATCTCTGCTCAGTTACAAAAAATTGTTAGTGAATTGAAAAAGAAAGATGAATGAAATTTTAAATGTATATCTTTTCTGTTAGGCTGAATAAATAACTTTTTAGCGCAATACTATACGACCAACAGTTCAGCAATTAAAAAAAACTCACCATTATTTCATATTTCAAATAAATCCTGAACCGAGAACAAGCAAACTAATCGAAAATGTCCGTCAGCGGTCGTTGTATTCATGTCATGAGTCTCACACTTCGTGCTTCAGCAGTGAGGATGTCGCGCAAAGGGCACACCTCCCCGTACGGCATAGTGCTAGTCCAGGGTCCTGAGGAGGTCCAACCGGTCCGAAACTCCGCGAAGGTCCATGCCGCCCGTCTTGTTAGTCAATGCACACGTTGCGACTTGCACCGACACTCGCGAAACACGTTGCAGCAGGCTTGAGTGGCCTAGCACATCACTTCGCGCTTAATATTGATCAACACGGACGCTCGAGATGTTCTGCCGCTCCACGCTAAGGACCTGGCAACAATGACGCCCTCAGCAGGCCGTTCCAGCTCTAGAGAACAGGCGATCGTGCGCCCTCGACTGGCGAACGCAGCCAGTCCTGCTCACCTAGAAATTCATTTTTCATCGTTACGTATTTACAGTTTACGTAAGGTATCCCACTTGACTGGGTCAATTATTCTTATTTCTGACTTTGGTTGATGATGTGGCGGACTGCAAGCGTCGTGTTGCCTCTGTGGTGTTTCGCAGAGAGTTTTTTTCTTGCCCTTGATGAGGATTGATGCGTTTCCTAGTGGTAAATGAGGATTCATGCCACCGTCTACCGGCTTTTTGATTGGAGTAAACTCGAAGTTTATCAATCACACAAGACATCTCTGATGAGAAATACACGATGTCCCAGAATAGGGGTGACAAACCAATATGGCAGAAAGTACTAATGAAATTAAGAACAAATTTCCAGCAAACATGTGTCCTAACTTTTCTCACTTCCGAGACACAGGCTGTTGAAGTTGGAAAAAATATGATTAATAATTAGTAAGAGATAAGGTAACAGCCAGTTCGTTGAATCGGGACAGTGCACAACATACACACGCACATTTTTCGAAGCTTATAGACTTTAATCACCAGTGCGCTGTGATTTCCACTTAATACAAGTCAGTCACATTCGCCTGACATAGGATCATCAATGTATTTATAATGCACTAGCGTCATCTAGTGCACGCAAATACACATAACCGAAATACTCCAACGAGTCAATTCAAGGATACAACTGCAAATTCAATATTTTCTAACTTCACAAAGGCAGGAAACCTTCTTTATACTCTAGTCATATCTGATTATTAATCATATTCAGAAAAGTTTATCAGCCGAATTAATTCATTCGACTAAAAATGCTATTATGGACATAACGGCGTCACTGGATATAACTAGATCATGAGGAAGGTTATCTATCTGCGTTTGTTTGTCCCAACGATCAACAAAACCTTTTCGCGCTTGTTTGAGTTTCGAACTCTTATACAAATGTACAGTCCGATTCGAAGAACATTCTGTTACCATAGCTTATACTCCTCGCTCCCCCCAGGCATTAGATCTTGTCATGATGGGGGTGCTTGCCTTAACTAGGACCCTTGTTTCGTCCCGCCGAAATGGAGGGTTAATTCTTGGTCCCTAACGTAATGCCATTCGCTCCACTCACTGGACCTGTATGGTGGAAGATCTCCGAATGGGGCCCTAGTTTTTCCGTTCTGGTGAAATGGAGGGCTGAGCCGGTTGATTAACTCTGTGACAAGGAGTCTGTCGCAGCACAGGGCTTCTCCCTTAAAACTGGCGTACTCTACCTTATCGCAGTATTAATCACCGGATTTTTCTGTGTAATGGCCGAGTGCGTTATGTAGCATACTGCGTTACCTCGGGGGGTGGTTTGCCCACAGGTGTTACTTGTACCATCTGGCCATCCCTTTGGTGTTGGACTCGAGGCGGCAGTGGTTGAAAGTCCGCACGCTGGACTAGGGGGGTATTTCGTTCATCTATTCGCATGTTCGAGATATTTTCATGAAATGACTCAGGGTTTAGCGGAACTTGGCGGTTCGACCGGCCTGTCCTGGTCCCGGATCAATGCGTAACAATTAAGGGTTTGTGGATCTCGACGAAATGTCTCTGCCATTATTGCTTGTCGCCAGGATCAATCAAATGACTTCATATGGGTTCGGTGAGAAGGGATGTACAAGCCGCTAGACGGTACTCGTACCAGGATCAACAGTAGTCATCAATCTTGGGATTATCTTAGTTCATGGGAATTCATTCGGATGTATGGATAAGAATTCCCTCCGGCGGGTGAGTTGCGTCTCAAACCAACTCACAGAGCCAGTAGAGGTTGAATAGTGCTTCGCTGTTACCAGTCAGACGGTTCTGGCTTTCGAGTCGGAGCCCAAACTGGAAGCTGGTGGGTTCACCTCTACGAAGGGGTTCTCGCTTCGCGCGATGGTATGGCGTAATGCTTATCACACTATCTACCTCTTGGGGTGGACTGTGGAGACTGCTGAGTAGTCACTTGGATAAGAGCTGTGCTCAACATGCCAATAACATTACCTGGTAGGTCATACTCCTCGCCCCCCAAGGCATTATAGCTTGTCGCCCTGGGGGCGCTTATCTTGGCCAGGACCCTATTCTCATCCCGGTGAAATGGAGGGTTAAGTATTGACGCCTAAAGTAATGCCATTTCCGCCAGTCACTGGACCCGTATGCTGAAAGCTCGACCGAATGAGGCCCTAGTTTCACCGTAAGGTGGAATGGAAGGCTGAGCCGCATTGATCAACTCAGTTTCAAGGAAGTCCGTCGCAGCACAGGGCCTCTTCCTTAAAACTAACGTACTCTACACTATTGCAGTAAATCTCCCGATTTGTCTGTCCAATGACCGAGTTGGCTATATAGCATACTGCGTTACCTAGGGAGGGTGGAGGCCCTCGGGAAGTATTCGTACGACCTGGCCATCCAATTGTTGTGTGTCGAGGGGGTAGTGGTTGAAAGTGCGCATGATGGACTAGAAGGGTATTCCATCTATCTGTTCTCAGAAAGTCATATTCAAAATATCTCGAGAAATGCTTCAGGGTTAAGCGGGACTTGACAATTCGTCCGGCCTGGTCCTGAACCAGGATCGATTGCGAGACGTTTCTGGGCTTTTTTTATCTCGACGATACGGCTAGTCCGTTGGTGCTCTACGCCAGGATCCATTGAAAGACTTACAAGGGTTCGTGTGTCGTGACGTGCAGGCCAGATTGACGGTGCTCGTACCAGAATCAATTGAGGCTTCAATCTTGAGACTATCTTGGTTCATGGCATTGCGTTCCGATGCATGGATAAGAAGCTTCTTTGGCGTGCGAGTTGCGTTCCAAACAACTTGGATACTGACATGCAGAGCAAGTAGAGGTTGGATAGTGCTTCGCTCCTATCAGTCATACCGTTATAGGTTTTTGAACTGAAGCCCAAACTTGAAGCTGGTGGGTTCAGCTCTTCACAGTGGTTCTCGCCAGGCGTGATGATAAAGCATAACTCTTATCACACTTTCTGGCTCTTGGGGCCAACTGTGGAGACTGCTAACTAGTTACTGGGTGAAAGAGTTACGCTCACCTGCCAATACACGAACTGGTAGCTCATACTCCTACGCCCCTCAACTTGACTGGGATCCTAGTTTCATCCCAGTGAAATTTAATTATTGGTCAAATAGGATATCAACAGGCATGAGCCTAAAATGACATCCACGGCAAAATACAAAAACATTGACCATATATGCAACATTATATCAACCCGAAATCTACACTTCCTACCAATTTAAGGAAATCAAACTTTTTTTTCTTACGTATTAAAATACGTAAGAAACTTAACAAAATATAACATTTTAATTTTTTCCCTTGAATGTCTAATCCTTTCCCTTCTGAGTCTAATCATACTCACCATGAAATTTGAAGTACCTGTAACCTTATAATCTAAATATCTCAGAAATTCATTCTGTACCATCTCCAATCTGTGCTTGTAGACCTCATATTGTGGCGACCAAATAACCGATGCATAAGATAACCTAGTGTAAATGAGATGGTGGATGAAGTCATGATGCCTAAAGCAGAGACTTCCTATTACTATTTTCCTTTCTTTCTTTATTACATACCATGCCATCGTGTTGTCCCACAACCATTCCTATCCTTCAACAAAGCTTGATATCGTACGGGGTAGTCGTGGTTCTGAGAGGAAGGCAGAGTCATGCTGCCCTGCGATCGATTAGAGTTTTGTAATCCAATCCTGGAACTTGCGTATGAGCAGTGAATTGCGGTTGGGACTCATCGTTTTATCCTGTCTTATTGCCCGAACTAGGAGCAAAACTCTTACCTCACGGACGAAGACGAAACCCTGTTGAATCTTGGCACGGGCTCTCCAACCGTCGTCACTTTTCCGCAGCAGTGACAATCAACTCTTTGTGGTAGCTGACTCTCTATTGTTCTCCCATTCTTGGCCTAGGAACAGTGCGCACTGCTAGAGGACAAGGGGAGACTTGCTGGAGTGTCAAAACTCGAGTAGAAACCCGGGACAGCAATGATAACAATGTCGGTTAAGAGCTATGCTCACATGCCGACATGTAGATTCGTAGTTCAAAAGATGGTCAACCGGTGAGGTCGTGTCGAAAATTCTCTCCGAGTAAAATCGTAATAACAGTAACAGTAATCAGCCACCGACTTTCCGGTACCAATATTGTGTCAGGTCTAGGTTCACTTTAGCTAATAGCTAGACTGTGTTCCCAAACGTGAAAACTTAGGATCAACGAGAATCATCATTAACTCACTCAAGATAGTTACATGATACCCTGAATAAAATAATATATGATTGATTCGCTATAACAAATTAAAGTCTGAAAAAAAAATTTTCCCAAAGCAGTAGTATGTAATACAACACATGAGCTACCAATACAAAACCTTAACATTGAAATATGATCTAAGTACCACAAATTCATGCAGTATGATGCATATAAAACAGTATAATATGACTTTAAATTCAGAATTATATATTCTAACCCCTACAATATATATTGAAACTATATACAAAAACTATCAAATTGATATTCTTATATATAATCGAAGAAAAAAAGGGAAGAAATGAATCATTTTGAAATACCTGATATTTTTTCACGTAATATGTATATGTTTGGATCTTCAATAGAATGAAAAAGAATAAATATAATTATTGTTATTATTGTTGTTATTATTTGCGTATTTCATGAAAACTGTAATATTGTTGTACTTTACATTACATATTCTACATTTGTTTTAACTAAAGATTATTATTATTACGATATATCGGGTGTTTTTTTTAGAGTGATAGAACTTTCGATAGGGATAACTTTGATTCGACGAAAGATAGAAGCCATGTTGTTTTGACATTTGTTTTCAGTAAACATTGACAAATTCGACGAAAGATAGAAGCCATGTTGTTTTGACATTTGTTTTCAGAAAACATTGACAAATTATCATGGAAAGACTCACACCGCAACAACGTTAACAAATTGTTGAAATTTATTTTCAAAATCAGTGTTCTATTCAGTACAGAAGAAAATATCGCTGCTGTAAGTCATAGTGTTAATGATGATCCAGATTTGTCTATTAGTCGACGTTCACAACTAGTTGGACTCTGTGCATCCACCACATGGAAAATTTTGCGTAAAGATCTTGGTCTACACCCATACAAGATCCAACTGGTTCAAGAACTAAAGCCACTTAACTTGATATACCAAAGCAAAAAATTAGTTTTATTATTAGTCTATGTATTAGCAGGTTGTTATGCATGAATGACGCATCTGACGTGAAATATCGCTGTTTTTAATATTTTCGTCAGATATTCCAAAAGAGATCATTAGCAATTATAGCATAGTCGTGAATACAATAAGTGATATTGAAAAATTTCTTGTAGGGTCGTTAGGTTTTGAATCAATTTTAAGCATTTTTTCTTTATGGGATGGTGTATTAAATCTGGCCTATATCATTAGTCATTAGTTTCGTATGAAAGAATATTCGTATTTTTGAAATCTGGGTTATGATTATCTGTTATTATATATTTATTTAGTGCTGTGCTCGAGTTTTTCATGTACTTGTGCCCATTTAATCTAATAGTTGAGATGTCATGCCTATGTATACCTGCTCACAATCGTTGCATGGTAAACTGTACTTGATTGTTTCATAGTTGGTATTTCACTTTTTAATTGCGTGAAATATGTCTTCAGCGTATTATTTGTTTTATGGCATATTTACAAAATATGATAAGTTTTGTACATGAGGAACAGAGATGTATTTTTGTTCTTGAATTTCTTTCCTGTTTCTCATCTTGTTGTAAAACATGTGCGTTCTTCGTTTAATAATCATGATGATTAAATATATCGGGTAGTTATTGTTGGTTAAGATTCTTCTATCTTTGTTTAGTGTTTGTATTCGCAAACGTGAACTATAATAGTTAGGGTAATTTCACGGTCTGTTATGCATATTATGACACTAGGTTTTTGGCAGAAAGGATGATCTGATAAAAAGTTGAAATATCTTCCTGACCAAGTTGTCTTTGTATACCATTGTGTGAGTATGATATTAACACTTCGAATTAGGGTTGAATCTAGGCAGTTGATTTTTTTATAATTTTCTTGTTCTATTGTGAATTGTACTTTATCATGAAAACTATTGAACTCACTTAAGATTTCATGCGTCTTGTCTTGTGGAACAGCCATAATGCAATCGTCCACATATCTTCTGTAGAATAATAATTCAACTTTTGATTTCTCGATCAATTCCATCACCAGTTGTGTAACATGGCTTGAGATTGGTGTAAGCCTATGGCATATCCATCTGTTTGTTGGTAAAAATTATTTTTGTATTGAAAATAATCTGTTGACAGTATTAGCTTGACCACACTGATAAATTCTCCATAAGGTAAAGAGGTGTATTCCTATAGTTGAGTCCATTTCCTGCTTAATGCATCCTTTACTAGTTGGTTAGGAGTATTGGTATACAGGGAAACAACATCTAAGGAAATTATTGTATGATTATCAGGTATCGCAATTCTATTGACAAACTTTTTGAATGAAAAACTATCCTCTATGTAAAACTCGTTTTTTCCTATTATTTCGGATATGCTTTTGGCTAAATGCTATGGATGGGGATTGAACACAAGAAATTATTGGTCTTAGTGAAATATTCTCTTTATGGAGTTTAGATAAACCGTAAATTTTGGGAGATGGAGCGCTAGTTATTTTTAACCGTTTTTCTGCTTCAATCGATATATTTCTTTTCCTGTCACATATTTTTGATATTTTTTTTCACTGGTATTTGTTTGTTGGATCTTTTTTAAGTTCTTTGTTTACATTTTTATCCTGTAAGAGTTGCAACATTTTTTCTTCGTTACAAACTTTATTCATAATAACAGTTTTATTACTTTTATCTGCTTTTAAAATGACGAACTCAGGATTCGCTTTAAGAAATGTCTTGTTCTTATTGATATTTTTAACTATTACTTTTTGAGTATTGTTAAAATGGTGTTTATTATTTTTTAATTTTCCTTTATGGCTATTCATAGCTTTTACTACTTTATTTCTATTTTCGTTTTTGTCGTCTTCATTTGGATTTTTTAAATTGACTTCAATGTTGGCGTTGACATCAATAACGGGAATTCTCTCCACCTTTGTGATTGGCAGAACAAAATTTTCAACATAGGCCAACACATTTTTAAAATCATCTGGAATATCAGTTTGGGAAAGGTTAGCAATACCGTTTGACATATCTACAGATTTTTCATTTTTCTTTCTTTTCTCAGGAGATTATTAATTTTGTTCATAATATGTCTTTTCAGTTCTAAGAACAGTTTCTTTTTTTTTCAAGGTTGATGAAATCCTGATCTATAATGGTGGGGTATAAATTTCATAAGATCAACAACTCTATTACCAATTACCTGATTCGTATTATTAATAGTTTGAGATGAATCTTTTAGTAAGATATTCAAAATTTGTGTTTTATACTTCATGGTGTAAGCATCGAATTTTCTGCAAAGGTACATATCTGTCGGTCTACTACTAAAAAGACCAAAGTTAAGGCAGACGGGAAAAACGTCCATATCCTTGCATCTGAAGATAAATATTCTCCGGTTCTTCTGTCTGGTAATTTATAGTTTCAGTCTTGATATCTCCTTGAAGCAACCTACAGTTAGAACTCCATATTGTTGTTTGATTTGTTTATAAAAAGATGTCATGTGTTCAGACTTTTCACCCTAGCTGGAATATTTAACTTAAATTTTCTTGAATCCTGTTATTTATAATAATTTTGGAGATTCTTAGGATATTGGATTCCACAAAAAAAACAGAAAAGTACCATTTATATTAAAAAGACGTTTGTACCTCGGTTGAGGACATTCTCAATTTTTTTAGCAAACAAATTAGCATTCAGTTCAGTAGTATCATCATGTAGGATAGTTATTCAAAATGTAAACCTACCTGATATGCTACAGTGATAGCGAAACAATTGTTGTATTAAATAACAATAAAAATTTGTCAAAGTCAGAATACCCTTATTTAATATTGCCATTATATGTTCATTTAGTGCTATGCTCGAGTTTCTCATGTATTTGTGATCATTTGATCTGTTGTTCAATGGTTGTCATGTCATACCTATGATTGTTTTAATAGTTGGTATTTCACTTTTCAATGGCGTTAGAAATGTCATCAGCGTATTTTTTGTTTTATGGTATATTTGCACATTATGAACATTCAGAATTTTACCTTTATTTTCAGATGTTTTGTACATAGGAAATCGAGATGTCCTTTTGTTCTTGAATTTATTTCCTTTTTGTCCTCTGGTTGTAAAACCTGTGCGTTCTCTGTTTAATGATCTTGTTGACTAGATCTATCAGGTAGTTATTGTTGGTTAGGATTCTCCAAAATTTGTTTAGTGTTTATATTCGTAAACATGAACTAGTTAGGGTAATTGCACGGTCTGTTATTCCTATTATGACTTTCCGTTTTTGGCAGGAAGGATGTCCTAATAAAAAGTTCATCAAAATCAGAAAAATACTATTTACGTTAAGAGGACATTTCGTCCTCTGTTGAGGACAATCTCAATTTTAATAAAAAAATTGGAGGTTTATACTTGATAGAAGGTATATGGAATCATTCAAATATTTTAATATAACCAGATATATTTTGTTAGCCTTCTACATATTTAAATTCAAAAAATTATATTCAATATTATAACTTCAGGAATTAAATTAATGTCATATAAGTACCACTCATATCAAACGACATATAAAATAAACATTCATTATAATACATCCAAATGAGATAACAAAATCCAATAAATATAAATTGTTAACCAAAAATCCTATAAATTAAATATTTTGAGTAGACAACATTTTTTTTCTGCTCATTCCTCTTAAGAAAACAGATATTTATTATGCTTAACATAATCTTAAGAATTTTATCATAAAACTATCTTACTTAGAATATTCAATATTATTGGATATCTAACTAAGTTACTTTTTAGAAAATCTCAAGATATGTAAAAACATTACTAAAAAACAAGTTTTAAGAGAGAATTTGCTTCGTCAGTACCCAATCATATTCAATAAAATATAACATGAATCAACACAAAATATATCAACTCACTTTCAACAATTCAGAAAGCGTCTTGGTGAATGAATACTGAACATTTAAATGGAGTCTAATGTTAACTAGAAATAAATAGTTCTGTAGTTTTACAATTGATCTTAAAGATTATATTTTATATATATTTTTTACTTCAGGAATTCAATTAATTTAATTCCTGAAGTTATAATATTGAATATAATTTTTGAAATTACATATGTAGAAGGCTAACAGAATTTATCTGTAAATATTTAAATATTTAAATAATTTTATATGCCTTCTATGAAGTATAAACCTCCATTCATTTTATTTTATTCATAATATATAATTATTTGGTTTCCTTAACATTCTTTATACAGATCGCCTTGTGCTATAACAGAAGCCGTTAAATTGCCTTTCAATCTTTAAGATCAATGGTAAAACCACAGAACTATTTATTTCGAGTTGATATTAGACTCCATTTAAATATTCAGTGTTCATTTACTAAGACGCTTTCTGAATTGTTAAAGGTGAGTAAATACATTTTTTGTTGATTCATGTTATATTTTATTGAATATGATTAAGTACTGACGAAGCAAAGTCTCTTAAAACTTATTTTGTAGTAATGTTTTTACATACCTTGAGATTTTCTAAAAAGAAACTTAGTCCTAAGTAAGATAGTTTTATGATGAAGTTCTTAAGGTTTATGTTAAACATTTTTGAAAGACATCTGTTTTCATAAGAGGGATGAGCAGAAACAAAATTTTGTCAACTCAAAATATTTAATTTATAGGATTTGTGGTTAACAATTTATATTTATTGAATTTTGTTATCTCATTTGGATGTCTTATAATGAATGTTTATTTTCTATGTCGTTTGATATGAGTAGTATTTATATGACATTAATTTAATTCCTGAAGTTATAATATGAAATATAATTTCTTGAAATTGAATATGTAGAAGGCTAACAGAATATTTCAAAATATTTCAATAATCTCAGTTTTATTTTCAAAGAAAAAAAACTTCGTAATGTGATATTTCTGTAAAGATTTATTACAATAACAAAAAGCATATATAACAGAAGCAAACATTGACACACCTCAGCAGACAATTAGTATTATGCCATAATTCAAACGCCGGGCAATTATTTATTTTTTCGCTTATACGAAGTATCTGGTTGTCTGTATTTTGTCAGATACCTTTATACAAATGAGGCAGTCTGACGTAGACTATTCGGTGTTTCCAATCTAGTCGTTAGATGTTAGGTGAGGATGAAAAATTTCTTACAGTTTTGTACCTTATTTTAGTATTTTTTATTTATAGAATGGTGTGATAAATTTGGCTGGGTTTTCTTAGATCGGCTCTATGATTTGTGGCGTTTCTGTTCTTCTTTAATAGTTGTAATGTGATCAAAATTATTAAACAAGGGCATATAATAACAGATAAACACAACGCAGATTTCAAAAGTACAAAGATTCGTGAATTTGAAACCATTAATGATAAAAGAAGCAGAAAGGTGACGATTTATATAAAGAAAAACAAAAACTAGTTACAAAACCTGAACACTGTTGTAAGAATTTTTTCATCATAACCCATAGTTTGTACAACGATTCCCTATAACTGCAGAAAGATTTCTTTTATCATACCTCGAAGGCATCTAACGATGTAGAAACACCGAATAGTCCACGTCAGACTGCGTCATTTGTATACAACTATCTGACAAATCAGAGACGACCTGATATATCGTATCAGCGGGAAAATAAGTTTTCAATTATGATATACTACTAATTTTCGGCTTAGTTCTGTTTTATATGTTTTTGTTATTGTAATATCTCTTTATAGAATTATCACATTACTGAGAGCATTTAAATTTGTTTAATAATAAAATTGAGAATGTCCTCAACCGTCAATGTTGAATGTCAATAATATTTTTCTGTTATATTTCAATATCCTAAGACAAATAAACATTAAAATATAAGAACGGGATTCGATGATTTAATGTCTATTAGATGATATGAAAAATGACTAACAATAACAATAATGAGTGCGAAGAGCTCAATGGTAGAGCATTGGGCTCGTGACTGGAAGGTCCGGTTTCGAATCCTGTTCAGGTGGAAAAGAAATTTTCTAGTTGGACGGGTGTGGGCCACCATTTCACTGTTAGATCAAAAATTAACAGTGCTGTGACCCAAAGTGGCGCAAGATTGCAGTAACAAAGCCTTTCCAGAATCAGCGTTGCCAACCGTACGGTAATTACCGTATTTGTTCGGTAAATTGAGTACAAATACGGTTTACGGTCCGAATGGGCTACAGTACGCCGAAATACAGTAATTTCACAGATTCTTATATTTCAATATTCTTTAACTAGTGCCATCTCTCAACAAGATCCAGAACTAACAGAATGCTCGGTTAGCCTATCTGTAACGTTTGTTGATTAGTAGATTCCTGCCAAGAACCTTGAATTCTAGGAGGATTCCATAAACATAAATTTTGTCTATGGCGATTTTCCCTATAAGCATTTTGATATGATTTGAGTATATGGTAATATATATTATCAATGAATTTGAACCGTAGATTCATGATGATTATTTTTTGATTCTGGAACTCATTAAAGTGGTAATTTTCTTCTTGCATTTGGATTTGAATTATTATCGTAATATTCAACAATATTATTCGCATATTCGTTAATAAAAAACAGCGCTTCTTGTAGTATATTGTTAAGACCATTGCTGTTTTCATATTGTATGTTTTTCTATTACTGACTCATTTCTGATATTCTGGGAAGTATCCCAGAATCCCAGAAGAAACAATTCAGTAGAATTGTTTCAGCCGTTACTATTTGGTAGCTGCATAATTAGAACAAATTGTAAAAATTTATATTGGTTATATATAGGGATATCATTTTGATAGTTTTTATATATAGTTTTAATATATATTGTAGAGGTTATAGTATATAATTCTGAATTTAAAGTCATTTAAATTTTTGCCTCTTTCAAGTATTGACTCACATTCAAATTGATTTTCAAATTATAAAATAAATTCATATAGAGCCTAAATATCCACAATATATTCCTTAATTATTAGTAATTAATTTTGAAATTCTGGTTATTTCTCTTATCATGGGGCATTATTTGGGGTGAATAGTTTTTGTTATTAAAACAAATTGTAGAAATTACTATGTTTTAGTACCAATAAATTGATATTTTACACATCTAATTGTGACTCGAGTTTCGGTAATTAGCTATCCCATCTTTAGACAACTGAAGACGTAACAAACAGAACAGGGATTTATGCATATACAGAGGTAGAAGAGGAAATAAAAATAGGTTAAAAAAAGGTTTGAAATGAGGGAACGCCTGACAACTAACTATCGGCACGTCAAAGAAGATTGGTAAACAGATGTTACTTATTTGAATATTTCAAAAATTGTGGATTTATATAGATCTGTACAGTCATTCATTATTTTTACATAATATTTATTGTGAACTGATTTGAAAATTTCAACAGTTTCTAAATAATAAAGTTTATTTCCTTTTGATTCTACATGTAACATTTTAAGTTTATACTACATTAAAACAAATTGTAGAAATTACTATGTTTTACTACCAAAGAAGATATATTACACATTTTCTTGTGACTCGAGTTTCGGGAAACAGTAGTACAGTAGTATTTAAACAAAAGTGATAACTATTTTGAATATTTCAATGGATTCTAGGTAACACCTAATAGTGGTACGGAGGTTTACAATCGGTACGTGATAAAAAACCGGGTTAAAAAAAGAGGGGCCTTCTAACAGATATCAGAATGCCGGCAACCGACAAAGAAGGTTGTTAAACAAATGGAACCCATTTAAATATCTCAAATAATTTTTGGGGTTACATAGCTGCGTACAGTCATTCTTTAGTTTTACATTATTTTGTTGTATATCTCAAATATTTAGATTTACAAAGCTCCATGCATTCATTCATTATTTTTTACATTACTTTTACTGTGAACGAATTTGAAAATTTCAATAATTAAGTTTATTTTCTTTTGAATCTACATGTAAAATTTTCTTAAGATTTTCTTTCGTCGAAAGGAATTACTGTTTTCTAAAGAATGAGTGGCAAAAAAATTAATTTTTGTTTACTTTTCATTAAATTCATTTTATTTTCGTTGAAAAAGGTTTAAAACAGATGTTAGTTTTTGATAAGGGTAATGCGAAGGCTCTATGGATCATTGATTGATACGCTGACATTTTTTGTGAATAATACTTTGTAAAAAGTTTACTTTCCAAAATATTTTCTGATTCGAAAATTGCTCAAGATCTGCCAGTTTGAACGAAAGCAAAATCAATTATCACTAATGCAATAAGTGTGGCACATAAATCAGATTTAGGGACCATACTTAAAACAAAAAAATTGCCGAGACTTTTGACTCAAACCTCATACCTATGGACAATATTATTGGATTTGCTTCAGATGGACGCAACGTTATGATCAGCGAATTTAATTTCGAAGCATCTAGGTTTAGGAATGAGTTCATAATGAAATAAGTATGCATTTATGTAGAAGTCAGGCATGTAAGACCTTGCCAAGGACACTTGAAGACCTTGCAAGAAACATATATTCATATTTTAAAGTATGTAACTGCAAATTTCTTGTCGGAGTTGATAGTGTTAAAATTAAATTTTTTCAGATCCGCATTAAAAGGCAATGCGACTTTCAATTCAAATGTAGAATATGATTAAGCCACATAAAATGTTACATCCTTCGCAAACATGTTGGCTATGACTAGCTAACTCTAAATATTTAGATGAACTTCTTCTGTCAGTAGAGCAAATTGATCATTCATTGAACGATCCTTTCGTCAAGTTATATTAACATTTCCTTATTTATATTTTGCCAAAAATTGCAAACTCAAATCAAAATGTTCAGTCAGAAAAAGTAGTACTACCGTATTTGCATATAATGAGGGTGATAGAAATTTCGATAGGGATAACTGTGACATGGTAGAAGCCATGTTCTTTTGACATTTCTGTTCAGTAAGCATTGACAAATTATCATGGAAAGACCCACGCCGCAACAACGTTTACAAATTGTTGAGATTTTTTTTCAAAATCAGTGTTCTATTCGCCAAATTTAAAGAGCACTTCGTGAAATTTATGGTTTCCATAATCGTCCATCAGAGCAGCCTATTCGTCGAATTATCGTTAGATTTCGGACAATATTTTCTCTACTCGATGCAACAACAACAACAAGACAAAGAACTGTACGTACAAAAGCAAATATCGCTGCTGTAATTCATAGTGTTAATTATGATCCAGATTTGTCTATTCGTCGACCTTCACAACAAGTTGGACTCTGTGTATCTACCACATGGAAAATTTTGCAAAATGATCTTGGTCTACACCCATACAAGATCCAATTGGTTCGAGAACTAAAGCCACTGACCATAATAAGCGTCGTTTGTTTGCTAATTGGGCCCTACAACAGCTTGAAATTGATCACTTTTTCATCGTAAAATTGTGTTTAGTGATGAAGCTCATTTCTGGTTGAACGGCTATGTAAACAAGCAAAATTGCCGTATATGGAGTGGAAACAATCATCAAGAAGTTCTGCAGGTTCCATTGCATCCTGAAAAATGTACTGTATGGTGTGCTTTACACGCTGGAGGCATCATAGGTCCCTATTTCTTTGAAAACGATGCTGGAGCTAATGTTACAGTGAATGGTGCTCGTTACAGATCGATGATCAATGATTACTTGTTTCAAAATTTGAATGGTATCGACCCAGAAGTGTTTTGGTTCCAACAAGATGGTGCTACACCTCATGCTGCTACCGTAACAATTGATTTATTGAAAGAAAGATTTGGCGATAACATAATTTCGAGAAATGGTCCCATTAATTGGCCTTCAAGATCATGCGACATAACTTCACTGGATTATTTAGTTTGGGGTTATGTCAAATCATTATGCTGATAAACCAGAAACAATAGACGTTTTCGAAGCCAACATAACTCGTGTTATTGATGGAATAAGGCCTGAAAAAGTGGTCCAAAATTGGTTTGGTCGAATTCGGTTCCTCAGAGCTAGTCGTGGTAGACATATGCCGGAAATTATTCTCAAAACATAAATGTCATAAAATTATCTTTCAAATAAAAAAAAATTGGCTTCAATCTTAATTTAAATGCGTTTTATTTCAATTTAAAGTTCTAACACTCTAAAAAAAACACCCGATACATGGAAAGACAATAGCTAACAAAAACTGTAATATCTGAAATCAAATAAAACTTAGTTTCTACCTAAGAAGAATGTTTATGTTGCCATAGAGGTAATGGATAAAATTTCGAAGCCAATTGTTTAAGAAATGCCCGAGTTATTAGAAATGTTTTTTGGAAGATGCTAGCTTTTCTACTCATGTCTCTGTGTGGAAATTAGAAAACGGTATGGTTGCTGTCAGATTACCATTTTATTACTGAATAATAAATAGATGTCAACGAGGATATTGACATATTTTGGGGGAAAATGCAGAAATATGATAATGAACAAGGTGTTTTTGAACTTCAGAACTTATCAAAGTTTGTACTGAATTCTACTGAATCTATTCCACACTCAACTACTGACTGTGAAAGAGTGTTCAGTAAAATAAACTTAATAAAAATGGAATCAAGAAATAAGTGGATAACAAGAACCATAAGCGGTTGTCTATTTACTTCGCAGTGTGTGAAAAAAGATGGAAATTGCGTTAATTTTACACCTACCCAGAATATGTATGCAAAAATGACTAAAATGGATATGTATTCTTCCACTTCTAGTATCGATGTTCATGAAGATGAGTTTGTTATTTAATCTTAGATTATGGCTTTCTGTACAATAAATATAATAATTATACATCTATGTATGTAGGGTATTCTGATGAAGTCTTTCAAGCAAAGACGAAACGTACGTAAATACCAAAAATAAAGTATAAAATGTAAACAAGTGTTTTATTTTATAATGACAATTACATCTATGTTGTTTACTTAATATCCTGATATTGAGAGGTTAGGAAAATTTGTACAAGTTTGTAGGTTAGATTTGACCAAAGAATACCAAGAATGTTTCTTTCTCTCTCTATAAAGTTCTGTGGTACGGTGTTCGGTAAAAGTGTTCTAAATACGGTAATTTTTCGTTAATGATACTTTAGTCTCAGGATTTTTTGTTGACAACGGTGCCCAGATCACAACTGAATTCTTAACTCGCACAAGCTGAAAAAGCTTCTGTCGGATCTTCACAGAAGATCTAGGAGTATCAGGATAGTAATAAAAAAAATATATGAATTTTTTATGGAGAATGTTTCTTCAAGATTAGTATCTGCATAATTGTCACTAATATTTTTGCAAGTTTATATGACAGAGCTGTGATAAACGGAGCAACTAGTCTTACAGGATAATGTTCATTGTGTACCTTGATAAAAGAACATTAAGCGAAAGTATGTGGATTCATTAAAGTACATCACCTATGTTGGAATATTTTTGAATAGGGCTATTGAGTTACTGATTATTATTTCAATTTATGTTTTAATATTTATCTGTTGGTGCTTTCTTCAATGTTGTTTTATGTATATGCATCTACAAATAAATATGTTTTCTCTATGTATTCTTTCCCCTGTATTTCTTTTGTCGTTAAAAGTGTAAATTTATATATTTTTCATCTTGTCATAATTATCTCCAGTAACTTTTCGATACGCTGTTATTGAAACATTGGCAATTGTCTTTCATTTTATTTTTATTTTCAAAAGTAGATAGAGGATAATATCGTGAAGAGAAGTAAACAAGAGGATTTCATTAAAATAATAACAATTTCAATTTTAATATACTATTTGTTCTAAGTTACTGTTTTTACTTCTTGAATAGTGGGCCACCATTCTCTATTTCTTTTCACAATGTGACGTAGCACTCTGTACACCTGCACGGACAAGATTATATTTTTAGGTATTATTTCGAAGCTGCATGGGTGACAATGATTTTCAGTAAAACTTATGGTACCATTCCCATGAACAATGCACCTGGCTTTGCAATATCCTGAGTTGTACAGATGACATTTCCAATATGTAGTACCAGACATCAAACTGTGTTTGACGTATTTGTAATTACCCACAACTAGATGAGGAATTCTTCCTCTGCCTTGGACGTATGTTACAGTCACTGAAAATAGCAAAGTTAAAACGTTGGCCATTCAAATGAAAAGTTTCTTAAAAAAGCTTACTATTAATAATTAATACAAAGACATGCTGCAGTGGCTTAAACTGTTCAAATGGAAAATAAAGAGAAGAGAAAGCAGAAGTCAACATAATATTTGGTTTCACAATACTCGTCGCTACTGAGTGATTCTAAAATAAGTGGTCAAAAATTGAGAGCATATGCAATAAGTAGAAAATGGAAAAAACCTCAGCAAAATTTTTCTCCAAATTGTCTTCCAAGAAATACAATTAACATTGCGTATGTTTTCGTTACTTATTTTGCCCTTGATTTAAAAGTATGCAAATTTAAATTCAGAATTCTTCCCGGAAACTTCCACAATATATATCAAAAATTATATATTAAGATACTAAGGAAGTATGACAATACTTATTAATAATTGATATGAAATATTTGTAAACGTCAAAATATTTTTCATGATTTATTTGAATTCGAAATTAGCTTATATCTGGTCAGACCCTTTCTTTAAGTTCGAAACAATTGTCATATATTTAACTTCTGATCCACCTATTTATTTTAATATACTTTATTTTAAGTATTAGCGTATTATTTTGGAATAGAAGATTTCTTAACATATGTATACTTATGTTCGCACATATATTACTTATACAGTGTGGTCCAACGAAAACTTAACACCTCAATTTTCCGGCTTTAAAATGAAAATGTGGAAAATCGCTTGAACATTTTAATTTCTGATTCGAGGGGTAACAATGATAGTTCACTTTAGTCGTCGTTTGCCTTATATTAGCAACAAGCTTTTTGACAATCCCTGAGAAGTATTTCGCGAAACAATCAGCAATATCTTTTTTGTCTGTTAGTGTTTTATCTTCAGTTTCGAGAAAATCGATGTCTGAATTATGTTTGCTTCTGCCACTCATCTCTCTGGCAGCTTTTCATAAGTTTTTTGTATTTTCTTTGTTCTTATTTATCTGGCTTTTCATATAATTGTTTTTTGTTTTTTTGATTAGATTATCTAAGGAGTTTTTGTATTTCTTGAAAGTAAGTTTTAAATCTTCATCCTCTGGGTGTTTCAACATTTGCCTGTATAGTGAGTTTCTAGTCATAATAGACTTCATAAGACCATTCGTCATCCAGTCTTTTTGTGGTCCGTATTCTTATATTTTTCGTGCAGTGTCTCACTGAATCGGACAATCCACTCACTAGTATTTTAGACATTTCTACCGCGTTTTCTCCGTCGTAAATCTTGTTCCACCTTTCTTTTCTCACTTCCTCCTCGAGTTGTTCATAATCTATAATTTTTCTATAATTCTCAATTTTTTCCGCTAATTTTGTTTTTCTGAGGACTGGAGAATCGCACGAGAACTGGGTTATAATCAGTTATATTGATTCGCTAGGCAAAGGGAGTAAATCCCTCCAAACATTTGCTTCTAATGAAAATGTGGTCCAGACAACTCAATGTGTTACCCTGTTTTCTAGTATAGGTGTTTATAGCTGTTACAAAGCCCCTCTCATAGAAAGGGGATTGACATTATGTCGCCAATAAAAAATGAGACTTCACAATTAGTTTTACATTGGTCCAGAAAACTTCCCAGGCCATCCAGATATTCCTTCTCGGGTTGTGATTGGAGCCGGTATAGACATATCAACTGTATTATTTTTCCATCACACAGTGTAATTCTCAGTTTAAGAGCCTTAATATTATTCAATTTTACAATTTCTGACTGCCATGTGTATGTGCTTTCAATAAAAATTGAAACTCCATCATTAATATTTATATAACCCTCATTGTATATGTTTGTCTATCCAGAAAGTGGATAAATATTCTTATTTTCTATTTTGAATGTTTCAGTCAAAACGATGCAGTCAAGTTTTACTTCCAGTTGATCAACAATAATGCAAAGTTCATCAAAATTTCTCGATGCACTTCGTATATTATTATGAAATAAATTAAAGTTTGTACAGTCAGCTTTCTTCTTAAGAAGATCTACACAGCTCTCCTGGGTTTCTGCGATATTTGTTGATATTTTAGTTGATTTCATGTCACGTATATATGTGTTCATTGTAATCTCTTTCAAAAATAATAAATAAATAAATTCCTGTTTCTCTCAACTTCCTCTTTCTGAGACCCCAAAACAACAACAATCTTATTCCAAAAAAGGAATCGGATATTTGTTACTTCGATGAAACAAAAACTACTTAAAATTTAAAAAAAGGTTACAATATAAAGTGGAAAATTATTTGGAAGAGATGATGTTATCTAAATGGTAACAATTACACTGCTGGCACTATTCTAATCGGGAACGAAGATTGGCGATCACACGCTGACACATAGCTCTCGATATTGCTGCCATTTCTGACCTGATGTTTTGCTTCAACAGCTTCCATTTCTTGATTTCATGTATGGCAAGTGGCCCCATCTTGTTGAAGTTCTTGAGTGGAAACCTTGAAATTCCTGTAAGTCTGGAGCCAAAAAGTTTCGCAGCATATCGCAGTAACGGTCACTATTGACATCGTGTGGTCGGCCTTATCGATCTTTATGAATATAAAGAGCAAATATAGCAGTCCAAACTACGACTTTTGGACTGTGCAGGGATTGTTCATGCTTTCGCCTCGGATTTTTCTCTGCCCAGTACCGACAATTCTGTTTATTTACATGACCATTTAGAAAAAAACTTTGCTTCATCACTGAAGAGTATATTATCAAAATTGTTGAACCGCCGTAACATTTCGTTGGCAAAATTCAATCGATTAGCAGTCTGTTTCCTTCAATTCTTGAACTAATTGAATTTTATAGACTTTTACATAGAAATTTTTCTTTAAAATGAAATGCAAGGATGATTTTTTGATGTTTAATGATAGGCCTCGCTATAGAATTGATAAAGACGGATTTTAACGAACTGATGCCTCCACTTCTCGAATCGTTTCTTCGTCGCGGACCGAACGAGAGCGGCCAGAGTGTTGAATTTATACCCTCGCACCTGTATTTTCGAACATCTGGATCCACTTTCTAATGATGTCGTCAGTTGCTGCATGGCGTGTACGATATTCCGCACGATACAAACATGGAGAAGACACTATGGAATCACCGTTGCGATAATAGGGTCATATACAAAAAGCGCGATGCGTTCCCAGGTACTGCCCCATTGTGACTAAAACACCATAAAATGGCGGACACCACGATCCCATCCCCAGTCCTCTCGGTCGCTCAGTTCCAAATGCAGCGTCAAAACAAATACCCGATACGCTTTTTGGACACGCTGTATATTGTTAGTACAATCTTAGTGCTGTATGTAAGCTATCTACATAGTTCAACTTAATTGAGTTCATTCTCGAGTAATAAAAAGTGTATTGTACTCTTATCGCAAAACTGAATCCTTCTAGATATTTAATTTCACAAATTTTTACTGGTTTTTTTGAAGTATCTAAAGAAGTTACAATGCAGCGAAATGCGACATGTGTTCAATTCTTAAATAAAATTCAACATATATTACATACAGTATATATATATATATTTTTTTTTTTTTTTTTTTTTTTTTTTTTTTTTTTTTTTTTTTTTTTTTTTTTTAATAATCACCATTATGGGAGTTTCCTCTAGAAGGTCCGGGTCTTAACGACCAAGGACCTTCTAGGCAGCTGTAAGGAACATTCTAACAATTCTTGTTGTCCAGAGGATCACCTCCTTCTGAGCTTTACTTATCAACTCCTGATCCAGTTCAAGGAGTTCCGTATTTTCTGCCAGGTGGCTCTCAACCAATCCATTCGTGGAGATTATCAGGGGCAGAATCTTTACCGTTCTTAGCTGGTGTATCTCTTTTATTTCAAAAGCCAGGTCGTGGTACTTTGTTAGTTTCTCCGTGTACGCTCTACTTATGTTATCATCTGCCGGGACGGTTATATCAATGATTGTTGCTTTGCGGTTTCCTTTATCAAAGATCACGATGTCGGGCCTGTTGTGCGGCACCGATCTATCCGTTATTATCGGGTTGTCCCAGTAGAGTTTGAACTGACTGTTTTCAAGTATCGGCTTGGGTAAGTATTCGTGTACCCTTCGAGAGGTAAGTATAAGTCCTACTTTCATGGCAATGGCTTGGTGAAAGATTTTTGCCATAGCATTATGCCGCTGGGTGTACTCCCTGGGTGCAAGAATGGGGCATGAGGATGTCACATGTTGTATAGACTCCAAGGCTTGGCAGCATTTCCGGCATCTGTCAGTCGGTATGTTCTTTTTGGCTATATGTTTCAGGTACGCTCTTGTTGGCACTACCTGATCTTGGATTGCGATGAGACGTCCCTCGGTTTCTGGGAATAAATAACCGGATTTAAGGTAAGTTAGTGACTGCTCTCTATTAACTCTATTTTCTTTCAGTGCCTCCGGATACCTGCCATGTAAGGGTTTGCCGTGCCATTCCTCCAGTAGTTGTTCAGATGATGGCGTCTGTGGTGGGTTATTTCTGCTTGCCAGATTTAAAGCCGTGATGTTGCGGTCTTCCTGGCATATTGATTGAAAGAACGGTAAGTTTTTTGAGTGGAAATATTCTCTGAGTTCAGTTACCGCTTTATTGTGGGCCTTTTCAACATTTCGCAAACCCCTTCCTCCTTGGTGCCTAGGCATGTAAAGTCTGATCACCGATGCATGGGGATGGTGGATGCCGTATTTAGACATTAGGACTCGCACATGTGTGTCAATCGCCTTCAACTCTGTGCTTGACCACCTGATCACGCCGAAAGAGTAGGCTATACTTGGAATTGCCCATGTATTGATTGCCGTAAACATTGCCTTGGAGTTCAGTTTACTGCGGAGGGTTTTTTTTATTCTAGCAAAAAATTTATTTTTGAAATCTTCTTTCTGTTTTGATGTTCTTATCTCCAATGCTTGTTGTATACCCAGGTACTTATATGATTCTTCTGGGCTTAGTTCTTGTATAGTCACCTCATCTTGAATAAGCATTTCTCCCCCTTGTGTCAACTTTCCTCTCTTGACGTGTAATGAGGCACATTTGTCCAGCCCCATCTCCATTCTGATGGTTTGTGTGAAAGATGTCACTATCCCAAGAAGGCTCCTCAGTTGCTCCTCATTCGCGGCATATAGCTTGAGGTCATCTATATACAGTTGATGAGTAATTTTGATGTTTGACCTGTCGTCCACAAGGTATCCGTATCGGTTGTTGTTGAGCAGCCTACTGAGGAGGTTTAAAGCTAGACAAAACCAGAGGGTGCTGAGTTTATCCCCTTGGAAGATGCCAGTTAAGATTCTTATCTCTGGTGTTATTATTTTGCCGAATGTTAAGTTCGTCCTCCAGGTTGTCATCAGATGTTCTAGTAAGCCTATAATGTTTCCAGATACACCGTAGAGTTTCAGAACTTTAAGAAGCCAGGAGTGCGGGACCGAGTCGAAAGCCTTTTTGTAGTCGACCCATGCGACCGAGATATTCCTTAACTTCTTCCTTGCCTGTTTGGTTATAAGATGATCGATGGTTAACAACTCCTTGCAGCCCTGGGCACCTCTTCTGCAGCCATTCTGCTCTCGTGCAAGGATCTTGTACTTGCTTACATGCTTCCACAGATGTTTGGTGATTATTCCTGTGATTATCTTATAGACAGTAGGAAGACATGTAATGGGTCGATAAGCCTTGGGGTCAGGACTGGTGTTTCCTTTTGGAAGCATATGGGTGACCCCCAAAGTGAAAAACTCTGGTATGATGGAGGGTTCCGCCAACGCTCTCTGAAAAAATTTGGCCAATTTATGGTGAGTGGCCTTGAAGTTTTTCCACCAGTAATTATGGAGTTTGTCAGATCCTGGAGCAGCCCAGTTATTTGAGTTCTTAAGGACAGATGATATGTCTTCCTCCATAATTTCGAGATCTTCCATGGTGTAGTTTCCTGCCTCCTTCTCAGCGTCTTTTATCCAGAAAGCCTCATCATCATGAGTCTCCCTTCGCTCCCAAATTCCCTTCCAGACTTCAAACATTTCTCTCTCATCTGGGTTCACTCCTTCCGTGTTGTTTGCGTTTTCAAGCTTGCGGAAGAACTCTTTAGGATTTTTGTAGTACAGCTGGTTGTTCCTATACCTCTTTACTCTTTCGTTGTACCTTTGTATGCGGTTTCCTAACGCTTTCACCTTCTGTTTCAGCTTGTCGAGGACCACCATCATCTGCTCTGCGAGAAGTTGGTTCGAGCCATTTGTTCTAATACGTGCTTCTGATGCGATCTGCCGTACTCCCTTCATGATCCTGTTGGACGGTATTTCTGTATTGAGGTAAGTATGTAAGGTGCCAATTCTTTTTCTTATAATCCTAATTTTCTTTTCCAGCCTCATTTTCCATGGTGGTATCATTTCTTGACGGCGAGTTGGTTGGGCCCCGCTTATGCTTATTTTGAGATCTTCGCATACTGTGATTGCTCCAGCGTATACGCAGGCGACCACCTCTCTCAGTGTGGCGGTTACATCGATGTATCTCTCCATTATCCTGTTGATTTTTTGGACACACTCTAGCATTTCTTTGGATTGCTTCATTCTTGGGATGTTTGCCCTTTTACTCGGAGAAAGTCCTGAGTATTTCTGGAGGTTTCGGTAATAATTACGTTCTAGCCTGGATGGTTGTACGCTCATTCGGATATGTGATCTGGTTTCCATTCGTGTTTCTTCATCAGGCTCTGCATTTATAGGGGCACCACGCGGGATATAACTTTGAGCAATGGTGTCAAGTTCAGTGGTGGAGAACTTTTCCCTTTCAAGAAGCCACCTGACTCTATTTGCCAGAAGGTTGGCGTACGATGGTCTCTGCGGGTTGGTGTCATTCCATAATTCTGTAAGTAGCTCTCTGTATGTCTTTCCTGTTCTTGGTTGCATTTCCTTCGCTATAAAATGAACGCGCATTATAAGGATGTTGTCCTCCTCCGTCCATCGCGTTCTCGCATCTCGCCTATTTGAAGGATATATATATATATATATATATATATGCATTATTCAATTGTGAATTTTGAATAACTGAGTTATTCAAAATGTAATCTTATCTGATGATGCTACTGTGATAGCGAAACGATTGTTGTAAACATAACAACAAAAATTTGTGAAAATCAGAATAACCTTATTTAAATATTATTCGTATCTTGAATCAGTTCGAGGAAACTTATAGTGTGACAATGCGAATGTTTTTAAAAAAAATTGCATGGGAATATTTCAATATTCATTTTATTTCAACTAAAATGTAATTCCATCAATTGAAAATTGTCAATTGAATATTTTAAAATATTTCTTCATTTCCATTTTTGATCCTCCAAAAAATCATTATTGTTTCTGTATAAACTCCGCTGTATTCACCGTTTTGAAAAATCAAGTACATTTTTTTAGTCCATAATTTTCACTTTTATTTCCATTTCACCATAATTCATTTGATCGCTCTCTTCACCCATAAAAATTGGGCGTGGTTTCAGAACAGAACACTTGGCGAATTCTTCCTTATCCGTTTTCAATCCTCTTTGAATTTTGTATACTTTAACAAACAAAACGAGTTCTTCTGGTATTATGTCGTAAAGTGTCTTGTGGCTATGTTGGCTACTGAAGATGATGCTTTGTTCATCATGAATAACACATCTAGCCTTACAAGTTTTCATATCATACAGATGACATTTCCAATATATTTTTCCGGACCTTTCCTTTTCTTTCACGAATTTATAATTATTTACAACCAAGTTAGGATTGGATTGTCTGCCTCTAATATATGTCACCATCACTAAAAATTAATGCAGAAATGTATTTATACGAGTATAAAATGTAATACAGAAGAAAAAAGATTATCACAAAGATTAAATGAATTATATTGAAACCACTTTTTCGAAATTAATTCATTCTTCTACGAACAAAAAATCAAATCTTCACACATGCTCGAGACTTCAGTTTTGAAGTATTATCTTATCCTCGGACAACTCAAAAAGAATCATTGGATTAAAATTAAAACCAGTGTTTCGAAATGAATTCATTCTAATACCGATAAAAAGATGAAATCTTTGCACATTTTAATGACTACAATTTGGATTATTACCTCATCATCTGAAAACTCAATATTGAACAAAAGATAACAAGTATTTGTGTAGGTTCAGGTACAGGTTTCTTAGGTATGCCCCTATGGCTTTCACGAACGAATCATTAAACATATTCAAAGTAATAAACTGAAAATATGGATATTCTGAAAAACGAAATAATTATTATCAGAATTGATAAAATATGTGGGAAAATTTTCCCCCACAAAACAGTCCAGACGGATATTTCCGGAAAACGCCGAGACAGGTCAATTTTTATATGGAAAGGGTGGGTATACGGTCATCCCCCTAATTAGGGTGAGAACACTCTCAAGAATCTTAAATGGTAAGAGGAATCGAGTGACACATAAATTTTAAGGTTGGTTTTTTCTACATTTAAGGTTGGGGCGTAAATGTAGACTCCAGTCTATAAACAACTGAAGACCAAACTTCGAGACGTCAAAGAGTTCGCAAAGATCGTCAAAATTTCTCCAATTGTGCTCCTAGATAGGTTTTTATTAAATAAACTAAAGATAAGAGATCCCAACACCGATCCCTGCGTAACTCCGATGTTAACTTTATACTTATCCGACAAGGTATCCTTAACAGCGACAGCCATTTATCGGTCAACTCAAGAAAACCCCTGAAAACCCATGTTGTTCAATTTTCTTCCTATGAATTCAAGGTTTAGACAGCGAACGCTCTGGATAAAACGAAGATCAAACCTGCGACCTGATTGCCCACATAGTGAGTCTCATGAACACCGTTAAGCATTCCAGTAATAGCTGTTTGCGTTGACAGATTTTTGCGAACACCATCCAGACAAATAAATATTGTGTTGTATTTATTCAAAAATGAAAGCATCTTTTCAGCAACGATCTTCTCAAATAACATGGAAAACACGGTCACTATAGACACAGGTCTATAATTGGCAATGTCTTCAGGATCACCTTTCTTGTAAATTGGGGTTGCCTTAGCCAATTTGAACGCAGAGGAAAATTTGCAAGTAGTAACAGACATACTTATTAGATGCACTATATGATCCGAAATTACATTCATTGTTGACTTGAGAACTTTAATGGAAATCCCATCTAAGCCGGTCCTTTTTTTATTTACAAATTTTTAAATGATTTTATGGACACCTGTGTAATAACTGGCGTGAAAAAGAGTATAGTACAATGTGCCCAAGTGGTTCCACGGCTTTTGTTCATTTACATTAGCAAAATAATAGCCGAAGTTTTGAACCAACTCAACCAGATCACAGTAAATGGTCTCCTCCATACTCAAAGTGATATATTTAACTAACATTTTAGCCCTGTCTCAAAACTTATATCCCTTGTGCGGTTATCCGATCGCTGAAGCAAATTGGCATAATAGTTCTGCTTTGGTTTAAGGATTATTTTCATGTATTTTATTATAGTTTAATATGTTGAATGGGTTTTCTGACCTCACGGTTTATTCACTTACTTCTGTTTGCTCCATCATTCCAGGGAAGCATTTATCGAATTCTTCAAACATTAAACGGAGAAAAACAGGAACTTACGGACAAACTGAAAGTAATTATCAAATCACTTGAGCATCTTCTCAAGCATTTTTATCTAAATTATCTACATTAAAGTCACCACAAAAAACTTCGACACAAAATTTGTTAACTACGTTCAGAAGACACTCAAAATTCATGAGAAACATTTCAAAGTTGCCCCCGGGAGGACGGTATCTGATCAAAATAACTACAGGCGTATCTTCAATATCACGCATAAATTGAGTTGAGTATATTACTTTGAAATTTTTAAAGTTTCATTTATAAATAACAGTGCCATCCTGCTGACGATATCGACGACGAAACGATGAGCTGAAAACTAGATAAGGACAGCTTCTACTTGATTTTCATAGGTAGAGCTGCGCATCACGCCTGTCTGATGAGTTTAAAATGCGCAAGCTCGGAAACGAAACGCTGTCTCCCGAACTAAGAGGTGGAAGCTCCCTCACAACACTGCATTCACCCGAGAGCTTCGTTGGTAACCCCGACATGATCAGGGGGTTTGCTTTAAGAGTGAACCAACCCATTCATTAGGATTGCTCCCTATCCATAATTCTGAGATAGCCTTTCCTTCCGTTCCACAGATCCCTGCTGGGAATCGCTGAGCACCGCGATCAGCCCAGCGGCGGACTGTCTCCTTGCCTGCTCCCAACGTCCTATCCCAGGACATTTATCGACGCTCACTGGAGGGAGAGCGTGTACCGAACATCTTCTTCGCTCCTCTCCAGAAACCTGCCTTGTTCTGTCGTAGCTTGACCGGCGTACCAATAGAGGACCCGATCAGTCTAAAGATTCATGTCTAATCGTCCCAACCAAGTTCAAGTAGGGCAATGCACAGCGTTTGACGATCACCGTTCCAAGCGGAACACGTGGTCACCGCCGTCACAGGCAGAGCCTGCGCATCACGTTTTCGATGAGTTACAGATGCGCATATTCTGAAACGAAACGCCGTCTCTCAACCTAAGAAGTGGAAGCTCCATCGCAAGAACCGCATTTTACTCGAGAGCTTTTTCCTTCAATAGCGAACTAACCCATTCATTCAGAGGCTCTAATTGCCCCTACCCATCATTCAGAGACAGCCTTCCTCTTCGTTCCACAGATCCCTGCTGGAGATGGCACCGCGACCAGCCCAGCGGAGGACTGTCTCCTGGCCTGATTCCAACGCCCTATTCCGTGACCTTTATCGACGCTCACTGGAGGAGGAGTGTGTAGCGAACAAGTTTTTCACTCCTCGTCCAGAAACCTGCCTTGCTCTGTCGCAGCTTGATCGGCGTATCAACAGAGGACACGACCAGTCTAAAGATTCATGACTAACCGTCCCTCCGAGTTCAAGTAGGGCAAGGCACAGCGTTTGACGATCACCGTTCCAAGTGGAACACATTGGTCACCGGCGTCACAAGTAGAGCTGCGCATCACGCCTGGCTGATGAGTTTCAGATGCGCAGACTCCGAACGAAAGGCCGTCCCACGAATTAAGAGGTGGATGCTCCTTCCCCTTCGTTCCACAGATCCCCGCTGGAGGTGGGACCGCGACCAGCCCAGCGGAGGACTGTATCCTTGCCTGATTCCAACGCCCTATCCCGTGACCTTCATCGACACTCAATGTAGGGGGAGTGTGTAGCGAACAACTTCTTCATTCCTCGTCCAGAAACCCGCCTTGCTCTGTCGCAGCTTGACTGGCGTATCAATAGAGGACACGACCAGTCTAAAGATTCATGACTAACCATCCCAGCCGAGTTCAAGTAGGGCAAGGTACAGCGTTTGACGATCACCTTTCCAAGTGGAACACATTAGTCACCGGCGTCACAAGTAGAGCTGCGCATCACGCCTGGCTGATGAGTTTCAGATGCGCAGACTCCGAACGAAACGCCGTCCCACGAATTAAGAGGTGGATGCTCCTTCCCCTTCGTTCCACAGATCCCCGCTGGAGGTGGTACCGCGACCAGCCCAGCGGAGGACTGTATCCTTGCCTGATTCCAACGCCCTATCCCGTGACCTTTATCGACACTCAATATAGGGGGAGTGTGTAGTGAACAACTTCTTCACTCCTCGTCCAGGAACCCGCCTTGCTCTGTCGCAGCTTGACTGGCGTATCAACAGAGGACACGACCAGTCTAAAGATTCATGAATAACCATCCCAGCTGAGTTCAAGTAGGGCAAGGCACAGCGTTTGACGATCACCGTTCCAAGCGGAACACATGGTCACAGGCAAAGCTGCGCATCACCTCTGTCTGATGAGTTTTAGATGTGCAGACTCCGAACGAAACGCCGTCCCACGAATTAAGAGGTGGAAGCTCCCTAACAATACCCGCATTTTCTATGAGAGCTTCAATACTCACGACGTCAGCGTTCTCTTCAGATAAAAACACCTCCAAATCATTTAGTTTATTGAATAAATATTGCATATTTTGTTGCAGTAGTCTTAAGGATGCCTGTTCGTGGTTTTGCCTCTGAATTTTGTTTGTAGGCATTATTAATGCATCTGAAGACATATATTATCTAATAGCGATTTCCTTTTTTGAAAAAAACATTCTTTGTCTTCATTTGGATAGTTTTCAGATATCGTTGACTTGATATAGCCACTGTCATGAATTTTCACCTTAAATGGCGTATAATTATTTGGATTTCTGGACTGGAGAAGTTCACATTTAACTTCCTAGAAGCTCCTTACCAAGAAATCAGAGAGCTCGTTTGTTGTAGTACTGGGCTTAAGATTTGAAACGTGAAACAAAATTTTTCTAACGGTCCCTTCTCCAGCATATTTCCCAATTACCAATGCCTTTCAAATTTTCCTTTATGATTTTTTTGAATGCACCTCATTCCATTTAGAGTGATAACCTATAGGAAGTTCACGAATGCTTGTCAACTCACCGTGTATCGCGTCGGCTATCGAGGATTCCCGGGAATCTGTTCTCAGACAGGTAGTAGTAATGTTTCCTGGTTCTTTGCACGCAATCTCATTGCTTTTTATTACTAGTAGTATGAATTAGGAATATGTAATTTTTCACCACGCATTTTCATTAACTGTCTTTACTGCCTGTTCGGTACAAGTTTTCTAAGTAAAATTGAAACCACTTCTAGTTAATCGATTGAATGGAAATATAGCAAATGTTCATAATTCCGACAATACAGTATGAAATTTTTGGTAGAGAAGAAACATAGTGGCGGTTCCAGTTCATTTCAAATTTCACAAACACACAACGTTACTGAAAATAATAATTATTTAAATACTATCATATCTAAATAATATAAAGTATCATATTTCTGAAAACCTTAATTTTAATGGTAATAGGAAAAAAATGTTAAGAGAAGGATTATAGATGATTATTCCAGTGCAATTTTCCTTCGAAAACCATCCAATCAACTTAAAAAGTTATTTGACGACCGTTTTAGTGGAATTTGTAACTGTGGGTTATGAAAGTTTTTATTAATTTCTCATCAACTAAAATGAACTGTAATCAAATTCCCGAGATGAAATGTAGGAAGAAATTCCATGATATAATTTACAGAATTTCATTTTCTAGGCCGGAGTATTAAATGTTCTATAAAACCACCAAGAAAAAGAATGATATTCTTTTATCACAAGTAAAGAAAAATGTTTGAGTAAAGAAAAATGTTCATAATCAATTCGAAAAATAAGTCTAAAGCCTACTGGTAAATCATTAATCCTCTCACAAAAGACAATAATGTTGGTGGAATATCATGTGGTAATGCTGCACATCCAAATATTTTCAGCAATTTTTTGTAGACTTCTCCTCCGGAATGACTGAACAGTTAAATAAGTTTTTCTTTGATACTTGGGATAAACTTGACTGTTTTTTTATGTTTGATGTTTCACCGCAGAAAGTATTGATAACCGTCAAATATTATAATATAAAAATGAATTTTCTGATTTTCAGTGGTTTTGATGAATTACCAGTGAAAATTCTCAAATTATCGATTGACATAATTATTTCACGGCTCACTTTGATCATTAATCGTACGTTTAGGGGAATGATTTCTCCTGATAACTTGAAAATGCAATTCTGAGGCTCTTGTATAAAAAGGATAATATCAGTGATCCAAATTACTACAGACATTCACTTTTCTCTAAAATCTTCGAGAGGATTTAATCAAACAGACTTCTTAATTGTGCATATAAATTCGATATTATCTCAGAACGTCAACGTGGATTCGTTAAAGGTACTAATCTAGTAACTGCTACTTTTGAACTCATCAAAGTTGACATGAAGCAAGGACAGATATCGATGGGTTTGTTCTTGGATCTGATAAAGGCCTTCGACTGTGTAGATCACGTTGGATTGCTGGATATTCTTGAGTATTATCAATTGATAATAATCAATTGAAACGAATGAAAAGCTATTGGTCTTCTCGGAAACAGATAGTTATAATTATTTATTATTATTATTATCACCCTGATACTCCTAGATCTTCCGTGAAGATCCTTCAGAAGCTTTTTCAACTTGTGCGAGTTCAGTTGTGTTCTGTGTAGGCTTTGTTACTGCGATCTTGCGCCACTTTAGGTCACAGCACTGTTAATTTTCGACCCAACAGTGAAATGGTGGCAGACAAGTTTATGTGTATTATTTGATTAAAATGAATTTTTTTTTTTTTTTTTTTTATTCAAAAGATCCGCATCAACCACAAAGGTTATTAGCGGCGGAACAATATAAAATATAAAATAATATACATTATAGGATTATTAGATTTCATTAAATATCTGAATACTCTTTAGAAATTTTACTATCACATCAAGGTTTCCTGGATCCAAGGCATCTTCAAGGTTCTCTGGTAGTCCTGAGGATCTCCTCTTCTCCCGGAAGTCGGGGCACTCCGTCATGAAGTGTCTTACGGTCAGCACCTCATCACACGTTATACATCTTTTGGGGTCTTCATTTTTGAGGAGATATTGGTGGGTATATCTAGTATGTCCGATTCTCAGTCGAGTTAATATGACCTGTTGTTTCCGTTGCGTCCCTGCGTAGCAGACTGGGTTCATGTTGGGATTAATAATCCTTAGTTTATTATTTTCTAAAACTCGCCATCTTTCCCTCCATATGCTTCTGCAAAAAATTCGAATATTAGGCGTCAAATCTTCATGTGGCACTCGTTCGATCCGGTGATGTGGAGTTTCTGAGCTGTTGTCTTTGGCTATAGTATCAGCTGTTTCATTTCCTGGTATACCTACGTGAGAAGGAACCCAAACAATAGCCACGCGTATACCCAAGTTTGCCAATTTTCCCAATTTAGATTTTATCATGCGTAGTAGGCCATTTTTTGGGTAGAGCTGTTTAATGCCTTCTATAGCACTCAAGGAGTCCGTGAAAATGACGACATTCTTATCTGCTTTTCTGCAGTGATCAAGAGCTCTTTCAATGGCGTACAGTTCTCCTGTGTAAACAGTTGATTCCAGTGGTAGATCAAAGCTATAGTTTCCCACTTCAGTGATTACTGCCGCTCTCACGTATTCGTCAGATTTAGATGCATCGGTGTATATGTGATAATAATTGGTGTATTTCGATGCCACTTCGGAAAAGGCTGTTCTAATGAGTGTTGCTGATATATCATGCTTTGAGAATTTGGTCAGATAGGTATTGAGCTCTGGAAGAGGTATCGTCCAGGGAGGGGGCGTTTTTATGTTCACTGGTAGAATATTTTGATAGGTGATTGGGTTATTTTCGATCCTTTTGATTCTGATATGAAGAGGTACTGATGGTTTGCTATGTCTTTCGTATTTTGTGGAGAAACGATTCGAGAATGTATAACGGTAGCTAGGGTTTTTGGTGTTGGCTGCGATTTTGGTGGAGTATTTGAGGAGTAGATTGAGTCGACGTAATTCTAGCGGTGGTTCCCCTGATTCGACTAGGAGACTTTCAACGGGGCTGGTACAAAAAGCTCCCATGGCTATTCTGATGGCCGTATTTTGAACAACATCAAGGGATTTCAACAAGGAAGGTCTAGCTGTAGAGTATACAATTGCTCCGTAGTCCAATTTGGAACGTATTAATGCTCGGTAGATCCTCAATAAGGTGATGCTGTCTGCTCCCCAAGAGTTGTTGGCCAACATTCTCATCATGTTCAAAACTGTCTGGCAGGATTTTTTTATTTCTCTTATATGCGAGTCCCATTTCAATTTTCTGTCGAATGTAACTCCAAGAAATTTGATCTCTTCCACGAAATCGAGCTCTTCCCCATATAGTTTGAGGGGGGCCGTAACATCTTCAGATTTTTCAGAAAATATAACACATTTTGTTTTTGTTGTTGAAAACTTGAATCCTGTCCGTTGCGACCATAGTTCCAAGTTGTTAAGTGAGTTCTGTAGTTGGGATAAGGTTGTAGAGATGTTTCTTCCTGATGCATAAAGTACCAAGTCGTCCACATACAGGCTCCCCCGAACTGGATTCCTTATACTTTTGAAGATTTCGTTCATGGCCACCAAAAAAAGCGTCACACTGAAATCGGATCCTTGAGGTGTGCCATTTTCTTGAGGTCTAGACTCAGAAAACTCTTCATTGACTCTAACCGTGAATGATCTTTTGGACAAAAAATTCGATATGAAAGCGAGCATGTTTCCTTGGATCTGCCATTGTTTCAGCTGATTGAGAATTCCACGGCGCCAGACTGAGTCGAAGGCTCGATGTATGTCGAAGAATATTGCGATGAGTATTTCTTCATTCACAAAGGCTTCATGTATGTCAGACTGTAGGCTCACCAAATTATCGGTGGTCGAGCGGTGTTTGCGAAATCCGCTTTGTTCAGGAATGATGAGGTTGTTGTCTTCAAGAAAGTGGCGTAGTCTAAAGTTCAGGATTTTTTCCAGAAGTTTGCACATTGTGCATGTTAAAGAAATTGGCCTATATGAGTCTGGTCTTGAAGGAGATTTATTTGGCTTAAGTATTGGAAGGATGATCGCTTGCGACCATATAGATGGAAATTTTCGGGACAGAAATATCTCATTAAAAATATGGAGAAGAAATAGCTTTCCTACTTTGGGGAGTTTCAACAGGAAGACATAAGGTATCTCATCGGGTCCAGGCGAAGTGTTCCTTACTTTGGATAAGGCTTCTTCCAATTCTTCGAACGTTATTTTAATGTTCAGCGGATTTTCTTCGTCACTCTGTATTTCTAAAACTTGTCCTTCTGTACTTTGCTTCATTTGTAGGAATTCTTCTTCGTAGTTTGCATCACTTGTTTGTTGCTGAAAGTGGTCAGCAAAAATATTTGTTATTTTCTGTCTATCAGTGATTACATTACAGTTGTGATTCAGAAATGGCACACCGATGCGCCTTCTGGTTCCTTTTATGCGATTTATTTTTTGCCATACTTCAGATATAGGAGTGGAATAATTTAAAGTTGAAACGTAAGACATCCAGGTTGAGCGTTTGCTTTGTTTAATAATATATCTTTGGTGGGCTCTTAGTCTGTTGTATTCAATCTTGTTTTCTAAGGTATAGTTTCTCTTCAGTTTGTTGAAGGCTTTTTTTAATTCTCTGGTTGCTTTTTGACATTCTTCATTCCACCATGGGACAGGTTGATGAATATTTAGGTGAGTTCTCTTGCCGATCGCAATATTTGCTGCCTCAAGAATGTTTTTCGAGAGAGATTCAACAAGTACGTCGATATTTGTAGTCTCAACAGGTAATATTCTGGAAATGTTTTCTTCAAGTAGAGACCTATAGTATTCCCAGTCGCTTTCGGTGGCATTCTTCAGCTTCCAGGTAGGTCGAAATGCAGGTGGTTCATTTTGTATGTTGTCTCCGAGAATAATGGGTAAATGATCACTGCCATAGGTGTCAGATAAAACTGACCAAGACAATGTGTCTGATAGATTCGAATGACAGAAGGTCAGATCGAGAGCAGAGTGATTGCCGGTAACGGTGTTTATTCGGGTTATTTCTCCAGTATTGAGTAGTATTATATCAGAATGATTGTTGATTAAAGACTCTAGTTCTCTACCTCTGCGATTGTTTGATAAACACCCCCATATTATGTTATGTGCATTGAAGTCTCCCAGGATGACATATGGTTTCGGAAGTTGTTGTATCAATTCATTCAGGCCAGTTGTATTAATTTCCAAATCGGGTGGAATGTATACGTTACAAATGCACATTTTTCGCGGGGTCGTCAGTGAGACAGCAATTGCTTCGAGGTTGGTTGATAGAGGAACTTCCTCGACACCTAGAGATTTCTGGGTATATATTGACACTCCTCCTGAGGCTTGAAGTTGATTGATTCTAATTTTGTGAAAGGACTCGTAGTTCTTTATTAAAATGAATGTTTATACCGTTTTTCCAATCCAAGATGCGAGTGTCTTTCTGGTATCCTGATACTCCTCGATCATCTGTGAAGATCCCTCAGAAGCTTTTGCAGCTTGTGCGAGTTAGGAGTTGAGTTGTGTTCTGGGTAGGCTTTGTTACTCCGATCTTACGCCACTTTAGGTCACAGCACTGTTAATTTTGACCCAACAGTGAAATGGTGGCCGACACCCATCCAACTAGAAAATTTTTCTTCCACCTGAACAGGATTTGAACCCGGACCATCCGGTTACGAGCCCTATGCTATATCACTGAGCTGTCCGCACTGAATGAGAGTGAATGGTGAGTTATTGACCCCGGATAAGAGAGAAACTACCACGGACGTTCCTCAAGGAAGTATTGCGGCTCGTACTCTGTTTATTATTTATATAAATCGCTTACTCAAACCGCCAGGTTTGACGCAGTTTTCTTCGAAGATATTTGCCAATCTAACCAACTACTTGCGACGGTCATGTATTTGATCTGCTATTAATGAATCTAAAGTAATTTGCTCCTCGAGCAATTAATTTTCAACGGCAGTCTCTCGTTACTCATTCACTCAATACAATCACTCTTTGCTCTTAGAAACAGGAAAGAAATTTAAGAACAAAAATACGTCTCTATTCCTTATGAAAAAAACTTACCTGAAAATATAGTTAACATTCTGAAGGTACAAAATTTGCAAATATGCCATATGCCCTTTGTTTCTGTTTAGGTTCTATTGGCAGTTTTTTTGTGTCTTCGTAGTCGAATTCATGTTTCTTTGTTTTTTATGTTTATTAAACGCCGTTGTCGCGTTTTCTGTGTATTTGTGAGCGTTTAGTCTATCGTGTAATCGTGTGAAGTCTGTCCGATATATTGTTTGTCTCAATCGTTGCATGGAATACTGTAAACTAATAATATAGAATTAAATAAAGGAGATTTTAAGCACACTGAAAGCTTCCACACCAAAATCCAAGAATGATAATTTAGTTTACTGTATTCCATGCAGAGACTCTAACAAACAATATATCGGACAGACTTCACAAAGTTTACACGATAGACTAAACGCTAACAAATACACAAAAAACGCGACAACTTAATAAACATAAAAAAACATGAATTCGACTGCGGATATGGGAGATGATACACATACATTCAAACTTAGAAAAAACAGTAAATGATAAATAAGACGTGAAACAACTATGTTTTATGTACCACTCCTAACAGAACCAACACAATAAAAAGAAGAATACAAAACCTATGACATGACACATACCAGGAAAAACTGACTTTGACATAAATAACGAGAAATTGAAGGTGAGATACATTTTATTTTAATTAACTCATATTCTGAAATAAAATTATAATATGTAGCATTCCTACGTGATTCATTTTCTTTTGCGGTCCATTTGTAAAGAATCATACTGTTAGTTTTTTGCTGAATGAGGAGAGTTTCTCCCAAACGTTCATTAAACTGGAGACTGAACCTTCTGATTTACGACGCGACACTTCCAAATAAGAAAAATATATTATATTCAGATAAAACTTGAGAAAATAAAAAAAGGGCAAAGAAAAAGCATTCAACAGAATTAAACTCTTCCTTAAATAGAAGGTAAAGTTGGTGTGTATATAGTGTATTTAACATCTCATGAAAAAGCTACCTATCTTTCATAACAAAGTAGAATGACAAAATGTAAATACATATTCTGAGTTAGTTTCGTCGTCCTGAGTGAGCTGAAAAGTTCAATATTCCTTCAGATTCACCTTTTTCAAAGAAAAATACAGTCAGGAAAAATCCATGTTTTCCTCATGAAAACATCCCCGCATTTTTCTCACATAATTATCTAGGTAAAATTATGAGCATCACAGAATTTATGAAATTGATAGAAAACAAAGTAATTTCTTATTTCATTTCATCAAAAATGAACTATCACAAAGTAAGGGACTACTCTATCCAGAATTTATGAACATTACGAAGTTTCTATCAAACGTGAGATAAATTCCGGGCTTTCGGGATATTTCTTTAAGTAAAAGGCACATTGGTAATAATTTGGAATTCACGAATCTGAAGAAATAGTGAACCTTCTTGCTCACGAAAGGCAATGCCACTGACTCACTAGATGTTTTTTCATTTCCTTTTATCTTTTCATGTGAACAACGAAAGCCACCTTAAAGAGTCTTGAAGATGAAATAGTGAAGGTTTGAAACGTCGATCAATTGAAATTTGTTTTTCTCATCTTGACGATATTTATGCCAATTTGACATCCCATTTATAACAGAAGATTTTTCTTATAATGTCATTGTATGAAACATCCGAATATGATTAATCAGATGCTCCGTGGTTTTCATTTCTTTATTCAATTATTCCTGAACAACAATTAAATCAGTACGAGTATTTTCTGCCATTTTGGGATCTCGTGATAGTAGCATTTTTTTTTCAATGGATATAACACAATTGATCCATTAATACGATCGAAATTATAAACATAACGAGGAATTGGCCAGCTTCTTCAGAAAAGGTTGTTCTGAATTAATCTTCGAACAACTTCCAAAGCGTTGCCAAACCGTATTCTTATACATATACATTCTGTCAAGAAAGTACCGAGAATTATCGATTCAAATCTGGCGGGGCAATGAGGCAGGTAAAAATTTTTTGCTAGGTTGGTACCACTGTCCTTAATTACTATGCCAAGCTTGAGCGGTATCTGTCAACTAGTGTGTTTGCAACAGCTGATTAAGTCAGTCGATGTCAGAGTGCGTGCCGATTTTTACTATGGGTGATTACGTTGAGCAAAGAATTTGTTTAAAGTTTTGTGTTGCAAATGAATTTTCGGGTGCCGATGCATTGAAAATGTTGCAAAAGGCCTTTGGTGATAGTGCTCTATCGAAAACTCGTGCATATCAGTGGTACAGAGCCTTCAAGGACGGTCGTGAAGTGGTCGCCCATCGACGGCTTCGATCGAAGATAACGTCGATAAAATTAAGGAAAGGGTGCTGGAAAACCGTCGTACCAGCTTGAGAGAGATAGCACATGATCTTAAGATATCCCACGAGTCCGCACGTACGATTTTGATTGATATTTTGGGCATGAGAAAGGTGGCCGCACGACTCGTACCGAAAGACCTGAATTTTCTTCAAAAACGTCATCGCGTTTGCTTCAGACATGCTGGATCGCTGTAATTCCGATTCTACATTCATGGAACGCATTATAACTGGTGATGAGACCTGGGTCTACGAGTACGATATCCAAACAAGCCAGCAATCATCGGAATGGGTGGCAAAAAATGAGCCGAAACCGAAAAAACCACGCCAAAGCCGCTCGAAAATGAAGGTGATGCTCATTGTTTTCTTCGATATCCGTGGCGTGGTGCACTACGAATTCGTTCCAGAGGGTGAGACGGTAAACAAGGAGTATTACCTAGGCGTTATAAAACGTTTGCGTGAGCGTATCCGTAAGAAGCGGCCAAATTTGTGGGCGAACAACTCATGGATTTTGCATGACGATAACGCGCCTTCTCACCGAGCTACTATTGTGACTGACTTTCTCGCCAAAAACTCAACAAACGTGCTTCAGCAACCACCGTATTCGCCGGATTTGGCTCCCGGTACTTTCTTGACAGAGTAGTATGTATACCAATCTTTTGTAGTGTCTTCCTATAATAATCTCAATATTTGGAATCTTTTTCCTTCATTTATTGCAAATCTCAAGTATTCCCTCCTCAAAAGTTTCTAGCAATAATCCATCATTATGATTTCTGCCATTATGATTTTCAAGGATGAAAAATACTTTACAACAAGCTGCATGTCTAACTGTGTCTGGTTAGAATTAGATGAAACAACTAACTTCTCTAATAGTGAATGCATATCTATAGGTGTAGTCTCGGGGTTCTTCTTTGTTTCTTCTTCAACTTTTTTCAGATAAAACTTTATAAAAAGTATATCTATCTAGATATATATTTGCTACTTCTTCGAGAAATGCAATTGAAATTCGAGCATAGCTGAACCCAAATTGTCGACTTATAATCCCTAAGATTCTCTTCTTGAGTTACTGACAGTCTGGATTTATGAAACTATAACAAATGATTATTTAATGAATACAAAGACAACTGGATAACAAAACTCAATATGCTTGTAACGAAAATCGAGAATTGAAGTAAATTATCCATCTCTCTCACCAAACTTTTGAAATTTTACACTTACGACTTCTGAAGCTGTAAGAATAATATACAAGATTTTAACGTATGTTCGTGAGACGCTTACTTGGACTGCGTTAAATATTGTTTCACAACACTCACAAACATCGCTGGCAAATATATTACCACATCGTCCATCGATTCTTCGAAGATATGTCGCAAGATTCTTTGTCGAGAATTGAGGAGCATGTAACAAAAATGTAGGGTAAATTTGGCAAATACGTAATACAAACCGATATAATCTTTATGACGTGCGTTATGAATCTGATAGGGACTAGAAAAAATTATTTTGCAATTTCTAGTGAACAAATATATATTTAATGAAATAGAAAACGGCTTTTTACTTGATAGAAGAAATATAACAAAATTTGAATATCAAAACAGATTAAACCTGTTAGTCTTCTACAATTTTAATCTCAAAAAAATTTTTATTCAAAAAACTTTTAGAATTAAATTAATGTCTAAAATAAGCACCGCTTATGTTTAATAGACGTATATAATCAAAACTCAATATATCATCATGTCAAATGGAATAAATAAAGCAACAGATATAAGAAAGTCATTAAAATACATAAATAAATATTTAAAGGGGACAAAATTTTGTTTCTGATCTTACATTTAAGAACAAGATATAGTTGATAGTTATTTGATTTTGATATTTGAAATATTATTTAGGACTGATGAAGAGATTACCTAGAATTATATTTGTTTTTTGAAGATATAGTGTACGTTTTGAGAGATTTCTGAATTAACTTATTCGAATATTTGAATATATTAAATATTTCAAATAAATTATATTCTTTGAGAAGTCCTGTGTTCATTTTTTGAATGAAAATTTTTTTGATATTAAAATTGTAGAAGACTAACAGATTTAATCTGTTTTGATATTCAAATATATATTTTTTGAATAATTATATTCTCTGCATTTTTAGTGTCGCATGTTTATGAAATTTTTCAGTCGATGGGAACAACCCTTATGTTTTTCCTAATTTCCGTAATGTCTTGTTGTTGAAATTATGATGAATTATCAAATTTCCGGTCGAACGAACGAGTTGTTTGAATTTCACTTGTACCGAACAAACATGAAAGGGAATTCATAAAAACGTTTGGTTATTTGTAGATTGTGCATTGTAGATTTCAAAACGAGATACTTCCCACCGTGACCATAAGAACGATGGTGCTACCCCATCAAAGCTTGCCATCCGGATTTAGAGTTCTGATGAACTCCAATATCTGGGATTCAGAGAGGTAACATCCTCGTTCCTACAGGTGTCCTCTCCAAAGCATTTTTGCGTTGGCTTATGATCCGGACTTTCTTCCTCCTCTCCACAGAATCTCATTGGTGTTGCTAAAACTATTCTCATTAAATGCTTCCTGAGGCGACAGAAAGGAGGTCAGTGAGGAGCTAAAGCATACTTTTTGGATCTTGCAATATCGAAGTTAAGAAGAAACTTTTTGGAGTTATTCATCTCCTGAATATGCCGTGAAATTATAATTTTTTCGGTTTAATCCTTCTTTCAAATTTCTTCCTTATAGGTGCATTTTTCCATATCACAGAAGGGCTTGAGACCAGTGAATAACGTCTGTGCTCCTTTTATGAAAAGTACATTGGCCTCCTCATTTCCTATGATTACTATGTGATCAGGAACTCAGACCCAATTGATCCAAAAACTTTTAGAATTAAATAAATATCTCATGAGCACTGCTTAAATTTAGTAGACATATAATTTTTGACAAAAATTTGGTTTTCATAAATATAAGATCAGAAACAAAATTTTGCCTCCTTCAAGTATTCATTTAGTAATTTTAATTGATATTTTCTTTTTCGTTGGGTTTATTTATTACATTTGATATTATATAATGAGTCTTGATTTTATATAATATGTCTATTAAAATTAAGCAGTGCTCATAAGACATTAATTTAATTTTTCAAGTTTTTGAATAATTTTTTTTTAAATTAAAATTTGTAGGAGGCTAACAGAATAAATCTGTTTTGATATTTAAATTTTATAATAATCCCTTTATTATCTTTTTATTATTTTATTGCATATATAATTATATTTTAGTTATTATGTACTACATTTTTTGAAGGATTTTTGAAGTAACTTATTTAAATATTTAAATAAATTAAATATTTCAAAGAAAGTAGTTTTGGAGAAGTTCTTAAAATTATGTTCTGCATTTTGGAAAATAATTTGGTTTTCATAAATATAAGATCAGAAACAAAATTTTGTCTTCTTCAAGTATTTATTTAGTAATTTTAATTGATAATTTATATTTCGTTGGGTTTATTTATTCCATTTGATTTTATATGATGAGTCTTGATTTTATATGTCCACTAAATTTAAGCAGTGCTTCTAAGACATTCATTTAATTCTGAAAGTTCTTGAATAAAATATTTTTAAATTAAAATTTGTAGGAGGCTAACAGAATAAATCTGTTTTGATTTTCAAAAAGTTAATATATCTTTATTAATGAGGGAGCACAAATCCCATGAGCATGAAATGGCACAGAACATGCTCAATTTGTCAAAAGAAAAAAATTTACAAATTTTTTATAGGAACGACAACGTCAAGTTACAAAAAAAACATGAAGGAAAAACTATAAATATCTCAATAACTGTACGAGCACGAAATTCGTAATAAAAAGCACAAATTGACACAAAATCTGGCCATTTAATCGACCGAAGAACATTTTGAAAATGCAATATATGAGTCACAAGTCACAAGATGAAGCGTAATAGAATGTTGTTATATTTTATACCAGTGAAGTTATATTAGAAGAAGGTAATTAATGACTAAAACCTTATTTTAACAGTACTCTTAAAGTCTGTAGATCTATAAAAATTGTTCGTTAGTGATTTAGATCTAATTTTGTGCAGAACAATTAAGGGAACTTGGCAGGCATCAACGTAATGGAAGATTTAAGAAGCGGTATCTCAATTACTAAATAGTTTAATCTTCAACTCCGAACTAAAGAATTCCAAAACAAACTCGTAACCGTTGAGCACTGAGGAATTTTATGTTAATCCCTGAGCATTTAAAGTGTTCTTGAAAACTCAATTCAATATGAATAGTTTATTCAGTTGTACATCATTTTCAACGATATATAGCTTTCAGTGTGAAAACTTCTTTAGCTAATATAATTCCTTGAGGGATACTTTCATAACTTGGATCATGATTGTGCTGTCCACTAAGAATAATAGTCTGATCCATTCCAATTACCACCCTGGCCTTGCAAGACCCTGAGTCGTACTGATGGCATTTCCAATAGGCACTCCTAGTACTCCATCTGTGCTTAATGAATTTATAATTGTTTACTACCAATTGGGGTAAGGCCCTACTTCCTTTGATGTACGTTACAGCAACTAAAAAAAATGGTTGAAAATATTTTTCTTCGGAACTCATGAGTATGTTTTAAAGTTTCAGAAAAAAATGGGATATTTGTGGTGAAAGAATTACAATTATTGTCTTATACTAGATGTTTATTGAGCACATACATTGTTAGGTTATATTCAAATACATTGTTAAAAATTTTGTAATATCAGCTAAGAAATTATATCCACGACTATCAAATTCTTATGTTGGTTCTTGTTTTTGACTAACTTTCTGTCTCAGTCTATCAACATTTTCTTTGATACATAACGAATTGCCATTTGAAACTGTTAAATTATACGGGGTTCATTTAAATTGTGTTGAAAAATAAATATTTCTGTGATTGTAGTAATATTATCCCTGTATGTTTGTTTACCGCCGTATTTTGCTTATTTTTAAGTATTTCGAAAAAGCAAACAATTGCAAATTAATTAATCGCAGTGATTAATTACGACAGGATTCGTGGACTGTATTTAATGTACTTTAGCGATGATTGTAACTTCCAAGAGCACTTTGTATGCAGTTGTGTCCAACTTCGTTTATCTAATAATGATAAACCGCAACGACGATGAGGAATTGAAGTAAAATATGAACACTTATAACAAACGCGAAATATAATTCATGGTTTGGTGTATTTAAACCAAGTTATAAGGAACAGTGTGGATCACTAAGTTTACAGTAATCACGATAATCTAGTGCAGAGACACAAGCGACAATGTTAACTATCACAGGGATAATGCAATAATCTTGGATTGTTACAAGCGAAAAGATTGACTATCGAAAGGTGTTTATTACCAAAATAATAATGCAATATCTTGGACCGAAAGCCCACAAGCAGTTGTCTCAATGCATCTCTTCTAACAAAAAGACGTAAAATAACGAAATTGATTGCAATGTGTATTTGTGAGTGGACTGAATTAATGAAATAAACTTTCTTATCCATTATAGAAAAAATTATGAGATCAGTGCTAGTAGATACGGACAGAATCAAACATATTATAATTCTGAATGCTGTGTTACTAGTTCATATCAAATATCAAAAGACTTTCCATGTTTCCATCTGTTTGGATGCAATAAACTTCAGGTTCGAATGACACAGCTCAAATACTGCTAGATTGAAAATATCAGCATGGAATGATTTAAGTATCGCCCCAGCAACAAGAATATAATTAATTATGTCTAAATGAGGTCGAACAGTCCCCAAGCAATTTACCATAAACATTCAAATCGTTATGCTCTCATTAACTTCTCGGTTTGGAAACATTTATACCATAATTTTCCTAGGTGGTTATTACACGACATCTGCCAGTCATCTGAGCGGCTTTAAACCATTTAGCACCAAACCCACCGTGGAAGTTTCAAGTCTCTGAATCATCTTTGTTAGTTCAGGCCAATAAATTATGAAGCCTATTTTTACGTATTTGCTGCCCCGAATTCGAAGGCCTCAGAAAGCAGGCTTCTTATACTTTTATATCTGCATTTCAGGAAATTAATTTCTCATATGCAGGGTGTTTCCAACAAATGGGTGACCCTTTAATCACCCCATATATTTTCAATAGCCTTCAATATCTCAATCATGAAGCAAAATATTGGCCAGATTTTTTCAACGGTACAGATCTTATTCAGAGAAAACTGAAAAAAGTTGAGAGAACAGTAGCTCGCCAAAAACTCTCTCATTTCGAGCACAAATTTCATCTGAAATTTTTTTGACGGAAAGATTTGCCTAATCATCATGCCAAAATGATCAACCTGTCATATACAGGTGACTGTTATTAATAGTCAAATATGAAGAACTTACCATTGTCATTTCTAGAGTTTTTCAAATGTAACATCTTGTATTTTATTACGATAATGTAGAGAATTGAATGCCTCTAATTTTTTTTTAAGTAACCTTAGTGCAGATGAGAATTTCATTTGAATAATGAACATAATAACTAACCGATAATTCTAGTTCAATACCACAATGTGAGGGAAGCCAGATTAGGGTCAAACCGTTGTTTTGAGTTAGGGAAGAAATCAGATCTTTTGACTGGGGTGGTGGAAAAGGGTTGATGGAGTGTTTGGATGACGTTTAGGGAGTCGATTCAATGATTCCTCAGTTATTCATATTCGAAATATTTTGTTACTTTACTAATATTTGCGAAAATACTGATCCAATCAGGATCAAATTTGGTATTTAGCTGTATAATAATAACACAAAGAGTTATAATAAAATAAATGGAGGTTTATACTTGATAGAAGGTAAATAAAATTATTTAAATATTTTGATATTTACAGATATATTCTGTTAGCCTTCTACATATTTAATTTCAAAAAATTATATTTGATATTATAACTTCAGGAATCAAATTAATGTCATATAAGCACCGCTCATATTAAACGACATATAAAATAAACATTCATTACAAGACAACCAAATGAGATAACAAAATCCAATAAATATAAATTGTTAACAAAAATCCTATGAATTAAATATTTTGAGTAGACAAAATTTTGTTTCTGCTCATGAAAACAGATTTCTTTCAAAAATGTTTAACATAATCTTGAGAATTTCATCATAAAACTATCTTACTTAGAATATTCAATATTATTGGTTAAGTTACTTATTAGAAAATCTCAAGATATTTTAAAACAGTACTGACGAAGCGAAGTCTCTCTTGAAATGATTAAAGTAAAACAACTTAATTTCCGCTAATTTATTTAATTTCACAACAATTGTTAGGTCATGACAACATGACTTCGTCAGGTGAGTATGGTACTAACTACATATTTGATATCGAGTTCTTCAAATATTCAAAATGTACAGAAAAGAAGGTAGTGGGAATTTACAGTAATTTGTTTTTTTATTATTACACAAAGTTTCAGAAAAGGTTAAATAAGGGGGATTTATTGATGTCCGTCTGGTCGTTTAGGAGAATCTGTTTTTTATTATATTTGTTAATTTCGAGGGCCTCTAGGTAATTCAACCTGAGGTTCTTTTTTTCTAGGTGTAAGATTTTGTAGTTATTGTCAAAATCGTATCCTGCCTCCAAAAGATGGTCAGCATATGTTGAATTTCCGTTTTTTCCAAGATATGCTTTCTCGTGTTCACGTAACCTAGTGCCGAAAGATCTACCTGTCTGACCCACATATACTACATATACTTACCCATCTGTATATGTGGGCAGACAGGTAGATCTTTCGGCACAAGGATACGTGAACACGAGAAAGCATATCTTGGAAAAAACGGAAATTCAAATATGCTGACTATCTTTTGGAGACAGGACATGATTTTGACAATAACTACAAAATTTTACACCTAGAAAAAAAACCTCAGGTTGAACTGATTTTCTAAAAAGTAACTTAGTTATCGAAGAATTAAATTCCTAAGATTATGTTAAACATTTTTGAAAGATATCTGTTTTCACAAGAGGGCTGAGCATAAACAAAATTTTCTCAATATAAGAAAAATTCAAAATTTTATCTACTCAAAATATTTAATTTATAGGATTTTTTTCAACAAAATATATTTATTGGATTTTGTTATCTCATTTGGATGTCTTATAATGAATGGTTATTTTATATGTCGTTTCATATGAGCGGTGCTTATTTAATTAATTTAATTCCTGAAGTTATAATATTAAATATAATTTTTTGAAATTAAATATGTAGAAGGCTAACAGAATATATCTGTAAATATTAAAATATTCAAATAACAAAGAATTATGCCTTCCATGCGGATGATTGGAGTTAAAAATATTAGTTACCGAATTAGAAAATCTCGAGACTTGAAATTTGCAGGTTTTAAGTCCAAAGATATGTTATGCTCAGAAGTTGACAGAATCGCACAATGGATCCTGTGTATTCTAATTTGAAAATTTTCTCCAAATATTGCCAAAAGTACAGATCCCATCCAAATCAAATTATGTATTTATTTAGATGTAAAATAACAACACGAAGACTCATGCATAATTTTGTGAAGTTTTGTGAGATTTTTTTTAATTATTATATTATTTGATTTCAGCAAAAATTATGCAAGTTGTATGTATTTATGTTTAATATATTTTTTCTACTCCTTCTTGTTCGTATATAACAATGCAGATCGAAGAGGTGTAGATGGAAACTATTTATTTGCAATTTTCATGAGATTATCAGTTTCTTCAGTAGAACAACTATAAAAATTACTTTCATTTGATACATAACATTAATGTCCTATTGATTTTATGGAAATCCATTATATACTGAAGAATAAAAGTTCATCGAAATTTTCACAATTCATTCACTGAGAATGCCATATACGACGCATTTCAACCATAAAATCTCAAGTGTCCAAGTGGTATGATTGAAACGAGTCGTGCATGACATTCTTAGTAAATTAATTTTGAAAATTTCGATGAATTGTGGAATTTCCTTCCCCAATATACGTTTATTTGACTTTCGAATGGCAGAACACAGAATTCTGTGTTTTTATTAATCATAGGTAGCTTCTTTTAGAAGTAATTCGAAGATTTGAAATTTTTAGGGGAAAAGTACTTTTGAACAAGCTTTCAAAAGTGTTTTACTTCACGTCAATGCTTTTCTGGATTTTTTCATAAAAAAATTCAAAGGAATAGCGGGATCCTGCACTATACTAATAATTAAATAACGTCACAAAAGATTCGAACGAAAATTATTCAGGTTTTACTAGATCAATCCTCTGATACAATATGCATTTTATCATGAACTCATTAAAAATGAGCCTTTTTACCTATAAATAACGGGAATAGGGACTGAATGCTGTGAACTACTTCATCAATTATTGCTGGAGCTTCAAGGCAAATATCCAGTATTGATTTAACTTTTCATTTAAGCTATCGCTGTGTTACATTCTATAGAAAATGTTAAGTGATTTATAGAGTCAAATTTATACATTACTACGATAACCTTGTACCAAAATGTTATTTGGAAAATCACTGAATTTTTGATTCAAAAATAACCTCAATTTGAACGAAGATCTTGAAAATGTCAAATGAGGGAAATTTTTAGTAAACTGCACTACATGCTATTTAAAAGTGAAAATAAAATAGTGAAAAGCACTAATAGTCCAGTCAAAATAGATATTTAACTTAGCCAAAATTCGCATAGAGCTGAAAATTGGCATTGCTGTTAATTAAGGCATCACAAATAAAATAAAATAAAATTTCCTTGGATACTACTTGTCCAAAAAAATTTATTCAAGGTCAAAGGTGAAAAATTCAGATTTTTTACAATATTCTCTAAAACGGTAAATTTTATGGTAACAATAGATCTAAAAAAGTTGTATGTGATTGTCACGAAACTTTCATTAACCTTCGTGTCGTTATTTTACCAAATTTCATTTCGATAGGATCAGTTGTTTCGGAAATATTTAAAAATAAGACCAATTTGTAGGTGGATAACTGCAAAACCATTAATTCAATTTTTCCTAAAACCGATTTTGAACGAGATATTTAGACCTCAAAACTACATTTAAAGTTTTTGATTCTCTCGGTCTTTACTTGACGGAAATTTATCTTCAATATAAGAAAAACAAATGTTAACTTCCGCTATTTTATTGATTTACACGACAATTGTTTCGTCATACCATGACTTCATCAGGTGAGTATTTAAACTGAGGTATACAATGCAAAACATGACCTTAAATACACGGCTCTGGTACAAAAAACAGAGGGGTGGAAAGAGGGTTTACAATTAATGAAAAATATTAAGTAGGGGGGATCTGTTTAAATCTATTTGATCATTCAATAAAATTTGTCTTTTATTATATCTATTGATCTCTAAAGTTTCTAACAGATTTAGTTTCTGACTTTTGTTTTCGATATGTAATTTTTCATAGTTCATATTAAAATTATGGCCAGTCTCTAACAAATGGTTGGCATAAGTTGAATTCGGTTTATTATTAATGTAACATTTTTCATGTTCTCGTATCCTTGTTTGGAATGAACGGCCTGTCTGTCCCACATATACAAATGGGCAATCACTACATGTTAACTTGTAAACTCCTGATTTTTTGTTTTTAGGAATGACGTCTTTATTATTTTTTATTAAGCTGCCTAAAGAATTAATAGTTTTAAAAGAGATGTTATATTTTTCTTTCTTTTTTAAATACCTAGCAATCTTTTCAGATTTTTGGGCTATGTAAGTTAATGAAATAAATTTGGTTTCGTCTGAATTTTGAAATTTTGGATATACAAGTGATATTCCTTTCCTGTAATTTATTTTATCAAGTAAATTGTCTACAATTAACGGATTAAAATCATTATTGAAAGCTATTTGTTTAATGGTTTTAAACTCTTTGTCAAAATTTTCTTTCGTCATGGGTATGTTAACCAATCTATAAAGCATATAAGCTATAAGCTGACAATTTTTGTGAAAATGGATGGTAGTATAATGAATCGTACCATCTGTAGGTGTAGGTTTCTGTATATGGAAAAGTCATGTCTATTATTAATTTTGGTGATTCTGAAATCTAAGAAATTGATGCTATTATTTACTTAATCTTCCTGTGTGAATTCAATTGTTGGATATAATTTATTGATTGATTCCAAAAATGTACCAAGTTGTCTATTTGTGCCATTAAATAAACAAATTATGTCATCTACATAGCGGTACCAATAAACGAAATCTTTAAAATATGGGAGTTTTTGGATATTGGTTTCTACGTGATCCATGAATATTTCTGATAACAAGGGGCTTAATGGGTTCCCCATTGTTAGACTTTCTTCGTCTAGATAAAACGTGCCGTTGAACATAAAATAATTTTGATCTAGGCAAACGTTTGAGGCGTCTAATATTTCTGTTTTTACAACAAGATTAGTTCGTTTTTGGAGTAATAAATCATCAACTAATTTTATGGTTTCACTGACCAGTATACTAGAAAATAAGTTTTTTACATCATGGGAAACAAATTTGTCATTGTTTGGGATATGTATATGCTTAATTTTTTGTATAAGTTGATAAGAGTTTTTTATTGCAAATTTGGCTTCAAAGTTAGTTTTTGTTAGTATAATTTTGATTAATGATTTTGAAAGTTTATATGACGGGGCTGTGACAAATGAACAACGGGTCTGGTGGGATTATTCTCTTTGTGCAACTTAATTAAAGAATACAAAATGGGTGTTGATGGGTTCATTAAAGTTAATTTATAATTTGGAATATTTTCAAAAAGTGCTTTTGATTTAAGGATAACTGATTTGATTTGTTTTTGATATTTTTCTGTTGGGTCTTTTTTGATAGTTCTTTTTCTTTTGTACTAAATTCTACCTCAGAAAGGTTGGTGAATTTCGGATGGAAAATATGGTCTGAAAATTTGTGTGTTTTTTAGTTGATTTCATTCTTTTTGGATACTAAATAATCAAGACCCTAAAACTGGTATCAAATTGTATCAAATTTTTGATTGTCTCGGTCTTTACTTAACGGAAATTCATCTTCAATATAAGAAAAACAAATGTTAACTTCCGCTATTTTATTGATTTACACGACAATTGTTTCGGCATACCATGACTTCATCAGGTGAGTATTTAAACTGAGGTATACAATGCAAAACATGACCTTAAATACACAGCTCTGGTACAAAAAATAGAGGGGTGGAAAGAGATGGTTTACAATTTATGAAAAATATTATGTAGGGAGATCTATTTAAATCTATTTGATCGTTCAATAAAATTTGTCTTTTATTATATCTATTGATCTATATCTAAAGTTTGTAACAGATTTAGTTTCTGACTTTTGTTTTCGATGTGTAATATTTCATAGTTCATATTAAAATTATGGCCAGTCTCTAACAAATGGTTGGCATAAGATGAATTCGGTTTATTATTAATATAACATTGTTCATGTTCTCGTATCCTTGTTTGGAATGAACCTATACACATGGGCAATCACTACATGTCAACTTGTAAACTCCTGATTTTTTGTTTTTAGGAATGTCATCTTTATTATTTTTTATTAAGCTGCCTGAAGAATGAATAAAATAGAAAAAGGCTTTTTACTTGATAGAATAAATATAACAAAATTTGAATATCAAAACAGATTTAATCTGTTCAATCTTCTACAATTTTAATTTCAAAAAAGTTTTTTCAAAAAACTTTTAGAATTAAATTAATGTCTACAATAAGCACCGCTTATATTTAATAGACGTATATATTCAAAACTCAATATTCAATGTATTTAAATCTATCCGATCATTCAATAAAATTAATACTCACCTGATGAAGTCATGGTATGACGAAACAATTGTCGTGTAAATCAATAAAATAGTGGAAGTTAACATTTGTTTTTCTTATACATTTAAAGTTTCAAGTCTGTAACTTTTTACGTTCAAAAGTTAGAGTGTTTATGGTCCCGATAGAAAATTACTTTTTGAATTTACTTTTTACTTCGGATTCTTCATCTTTAAGTTCAACCTAGTTGTTTGGAGGCTGTTTTCTAGAACAAGTACGCAAAATTTGTTAGTGAAATTGTGAATAAAATCGGTCGTGGATTTCGTTGACAACTGTCATGAATTAGTAGATTCCGAGAGAAAATAATGAATCTTCATGAAAAAACAGTATTAATTATATTCTTTTCTTCCAGACAATGGAAAAAAGTTTTTATGGATTTTCTTCAAATTCATGAAAACTATCAGAATATCAGAATAATTATATCGTTCAAGAAGATTCATCTAGTATATTAAATTGGAACACTACATTTTTTCCTTTCTGTAATCTGTTATCCGTTAATAATTCAGTATTCCGAGGAGAAAAAGTCAATTAAAACCCAATAATTATGAAGAGATCAATACTTTCCATCTGGCAGTTTTCAGCCGAACTATGAATAGGAATCTTTCTAACACATCATTGTGTTTAACATTGAGCCTTCTAGAGGGCGGCATAATATCGAAACAAGCATATCAGTATCACAGATCATAAATATTCCATCATAGATTATAAATATTCGATCCCAGATATTATTAATTAAACAAATATTTGTATTCATTCTTTGATAGAAATAATAACAGATGTTGCATCAATAATGTCAATGATAAATTATTTCTACTAAGCATCCACATTTCAATCATTCTAGGGTCTATCCATAATCTGTGGTACAAAATATTTACATAACATAACCTCAACAACACTAAATTATCATAACAAAGTAGTTATCAAATTGGAAAGAGATATTTTTCTACTAACCCGTATCAAAATGTCTGCAAAAAGATCTCTATCACATAGTAAAGAAGCTCTCTTGAAATTGTATAGAACAAGACTCAAGGATGATGTGAAGTGTATGTTAGAAAACTTTGAAGGTAAACTAAACGATTTTGTATATTATAGTTCATTCGAACTGGTAATTAAGATAATTGCCGTTATTAATTTTGAATCTTTAGAGATTGTCAAACTGGCAAAAGGAGAACATGATACACAACTATCCAGGATGACCCAATGTGAGCAAGACACATATGAGATGCATGTTCGTGCATCCAACATCGTTCGTGCTGGAGAATCTTTGATGAAATTGGTTTCTGATATTAAACAATACTTGATTTTGAACGATTTTCCATCAGTTAATGAAGCTATAACTCAAAATTCCAAACTCTTTCGGTAAGTTGAATAATCCCTTGTGCTTTCGTTTTTTCACTCTTATTTTTGGTAGTTGTCTCACCGCAGATAATTATTATATGCCAAGAGATACACAAAACCTAACTCTTATGGAATCACGCAATATTTTACACAAATATTTCTTCACTAAGAAAATTCGCTTACAAGAATATTGCTTTAACTATTCTTTACAGTAGTAACATTGCAGATTTAATAATATTCAATAGGGCTATTCTGATTTTCACAAATTTTTATTGTTATTATACAACAATTGTTTCACTATCGCAGTAGCATCTTCAGGTAGGTGGTATCTTACATTTTGAATAACTAAATTTGTTTTTGAAATCGGTTTCTCTTTATATTAGAGTAGATGCAAAAATTTTTATTGAGCACTAAAACTCATAAAAAGGGGTTTCTGTAAATTGCGGTGGTAGTCTTGTGGCGTAGACATCGGACTCATAATCGTGAGCTTGAGAGTTCGAACCACGGGCCAGGAAAGAAATTTTCTGCTTTCAGGGAGCCGTCCAACTATTTGTTGTTGGATAAACAATTAAGAGTGAGTTATTTAAGTCTAATTGTTCGCTTAGCACTAATCCAATTTTGTTGTATTTATTTATCTCTAGGGACAGTCTGTCCTATATGAACTTTTGGGCAATCACTACAACTTCGCTTATAAACTCCCGATTTATCATCTTTATGCGCAATGTCTTTTGTTATTTTTAATGAATACTCAGGTTCGAATAAGTTTTGAATTAAGATCTTAAATCATATTTGTTTTTGAGGTATGTAGCAATGTTGTTAAACATATTGAGATAAGCTGGAATTTCAGAGACCTACCTTCTTTTTTTAAGTTTTAGTGCTCAATAAAAATTTTTGTACCTACTCTAGTATAAATAGGAACCAATATCAAAAACAAATTTAGTTATTCAAAATGCAAGATACCACCTACCTGAAGATGCTGCCTACTATGGTAGCTAAACAATTGTTGTATCATAATAACAATAAAAATTTTTGAAAATCAGAATAAACTTATTTAATTCTATATAATATGGATTTTCATCAAGTGAAGACTGATTCAATTAAACCTTATAGGTTTAATTAAGCACCAAAACTACAAGATTGAAAAATGGCAAAATGTCATATTTTCAGATAAAAGGAGCATCAGTATTAACAAATTCATGTTTTGTGTGGAAATATCTATAGGTAAACAAGCTAGGCTTCAAAATGTAGAAATAATTCTAATAGATAGAAAGGGAACAGGGATGGTTGGGTCAAGGTCATGCTAAAATCAAGCTTTAGTGTCGTGCAACAAAGTTTTACTGGGAAATTTTATGTATTTCTGATGCTCATGCTTATATTAAGTCAAGATGTAGTAGTACAGATTCTTACAACTTCCAAGAAGTTCACATTGTACTTAGAATTTTTAATTCTTGATAAATTCGCTTTTATAAAATTGGAGATCTTACTTTACTTTTTATATTATATAAGTAGTTTCGAATCATTTTTATTCACTTTTATTTATAATAAATAGTTTAATTCAAAAAATACTCTGTTTTTTTTATATTTCTCTTATTCAGAAACCTGCTTGTGTGTCCGTAATTTTTTACAACCATCCTTTGAGAAACAGAAATAGTTCATATACTTAAAATTACAAGGGTTCTTTTATCTACTTTTCAAATAGCCATGTAGTTTTTATGGTGCATGGTTATGATATCATATAATATGGGAAGATTATTCATGAATCTGTCCCATTCCTGAATTGGAGGTACAAACGAAGGTGATTAATTGGATCAAGAATAATAGTTTTATAAACTTGAGTCTCAGAAGGCTTCAATTTCGAGATACACTTGAACTTTGCATTTTTTCAATGTTTGAAAAAATTTAAATTTTAATTAAACCTTGTATCTTAAAAATGTATCAATTGCAGACTCATGCTTTCTATACTTGTTCTTGGTATATTCCAAGTAATCACTCTACTAAGTTTGAACCTCTAATTTAGGAAAACCCTGTATAGATTGCATTCCATTTAAATAATTAATTCCTATTTTATGTGGGCCAGAATATGCGCGTTATTATTCTACTTCTAAATACCGAATTTCAGATCAAATCTGTAGTTTCAAAAATTTTGAGAAACATGTTTGAAACGTGAATAACTGTTCAACCGATTTTGCCCATTAACGAACTAAGCCGGGATATTTAGACTCCAAACGTTCCATGAAAGTTTCAAGGCTTTTTCCGTTCGAAAGTTAGCGTGTTAAGTACAACCTAGTGTTTCAAGACCTTTTTTTGCTCTTAGTTTGGAGTTATTCATATTTTAGATTTATAGTTTTACCCAGTAATATTTTCCAGCAGTAAACTCAAATCTCCCTTTTTTGAATCATGTAATTGTACTTTAATATGGAAATGCTGAATTTTTTTATTTACAGAACGAAACAAGCAGAATGTGATCAGAAACTTATGTCCTTGAGAGATGACATTGCAGCTGACTTGTACGACTTAGAGGAAGAATATTACAGTAGTATAAATAAATGAATTTGTTGAATAGTATTATTATATTCTGTAAGGTGTATTTTTTATTTTGAGAACTAAAAGAAATATATTAGGTCTTTTATTATAATTATAGTTTTTTCCATCAAATCACAACAATTATCATCTTCAATACAATATTTCGAATTTTTTTCCACAGCCTATATACACTTAAGAGAGATACTTCGTCTTGAACCTTCCTTTTGTACTAAAACAAATCTTATAGGGTCTTTGAAATTGGGAGATTTTGTAATATGTCAAATTTAAACTTCTGACTGGTGGCAATTATATGTTATATCAAATGTATGGTAAAAGCAGAGTACAAGAGATTACAAACAATTCTATTGAACAACCATGTTAGTCGACCCAGTTATTTGGATTCCATCATGTTATAACTTCTACAATAAACAAACAATGACTATCAATAACCTTTGAGTTCAAATCATTTCATTCTACCAAAATATTGATTTGGCCACTGAAATTAACATTGCCCTGTTGCTTTACAAAATTTTTATTTAATTGAGATGATGTATATGTTAATATCATTAATAAATGTGCTTTTCAATAAAACAGCATTTTAAAGTATTAATAATATCCAGGAAAATGCAAAATTAGCTGAATGAATGAAGAAAATTTTCCTGAAACATTACATGGTTTAGCTACAAGAGATATATCAATTATTTTTTTAACAATTACCCATCTAATATAAATTGTTTTTCTTTTCAGTGAATTCCGATTCACAAGAAAATTTGTTAGTTTTGTTAAGGAAATATCGTAGATCTTCCAATAGAAGTTTACACTGCCATATTTCTAACTACTTTTCATAACATAATACGAATAATAAATCTTTGTTAATTAAATAATAATTTGCTGAATATTCAATTCGATTCAATACATTATCTGCAATGAATCCAATTGAATTAATCACAAAATTTCAGACATTTTAATCGAAATGAGTCTTTCTCAGTGAAAGTTCTCAAAAAATTCGTAAAATTGGGAAAACACTTAATATACTATAACTTTGTGCAAAATTATTCTTATAAAACCTATATACCAGTATGTTTAAAATTATATTATCTCTCAGAAATACTGCATCTGAGCTAACTATATCATCATAATAAATATTTTTTAAACAAATAACAAAAATGTGCCATTGATAAATATCATGAGATCTAAATTCAACATCAAGAATTCTTATACAGGATGTTCCAGAAATCAATGTCAAACCGGAACTGGGTGACCAGGCAAGTCGTACTGGTTATCAAAAAAATATTAGAAAAAATCTATTTGGAATGCTTTCAAAATGATAAGCATTTAAAAAACATTCTACACTCTGCGACGGTCTTTTTACTCCTGTTATCAAAAATCTTCACTTTTTCCAAATATTTTTTTGTTGTGTAATACTGAATAATGGTTCTCTAAACTGTTATCAAAATTTCAAAACCAGCTGCTCCAACTTGGATGAAAAAGAGACATTTTTTCCAAAAAAAATTCAAGATAAAAATTTTGCCCAGTTTGAACTGACTGTACTGAAAAAAACTACGCGAGTTTGGAAAGTGACGCATTTAGTAAGGATTCCAAACTGATATTATAAAAGTTTGTGAATTCTTTCTGAAATTGTAGACGATTTTTTCTTTGAAATAATCCCGTTTTCAACAAATTTATCTACTTTAGTTAAAAATTATTCTAATGTGCCATTTTAAAGTGCGTTTGAAATAAATTTCAGTGGGTTGCTTAAGTTCTTCATTAAATTAAGATTTACAAGGAAGTTCCACTGAACATTTACGGCAGCATATGGTACCAACAAGATTGCTGCCCAGCGCATTATGCTGCCATAGTAAAAGAATTCTTACAGCAAATGTTCGAAATGTTTACCATCAGCTGCAATGCAAGTTCTACATCTCCTTAAAAATGATCTCGTAATAAGATGAGCGTATCTTCTTAATGCGATGTTTTCAGCGGCTTCTGCAAGTCTTCGGCGCAGCTCGTCCAAATTTTGGATCGGTTTGGAATATACTTCCTCCTTTATCGTACCCCAGTAAAAGAAGTCTATTTAAATCGAGTGAACGAGCAGGCCACGAAATCGTACCATCCCACCCAATCCACCTATCGGGGTATTATTGATTGAGGAATTCTCTAACTGTGGCAGCATAACGCGCTAGGCAGTCGCAAATGTTCAGTGGAACTTCCTTGTAAATCTTAATTTAATTAAAAGCTTAATGAATCCACTGCATTTTATTTCAAACGCACCTTAAAAAGGCACATTAAAATAAATTTTAACTAAGCTAGATAAATTTGTTAAAAACGGGATTATTTTCAAAAAAAATTGCCTACAATTTCGGCAAGAATTTACGAAGAGTTATACCATTTTGAAATTCTTCAGTACGAATTGCCTCGTTACCTAGTTACGGCTTGACGTTGATTTCTGGGACATGGAGTCATAGTAATATCTTCGAAGTATGTAGGTTCATGGTTGTGTATCTTAAAAATTTTCAATAATATATAATAATATTCTATAACTTCTGCAAAATTATTCATAATGTGGATAAAACCTACTGAACGAGTATATTAAAAATTATATTATCTCTCAGAAATACTAAATCTCAGCTTACTCTTTAATCATAATAAATATTTTTCAAACAAATAACAAAATGTGCCATTGATAAACATCACGAGATTTAAGTTCAACATCAATCATTCTTATGAATATAGAATTTATATGGAGTCAAAGTATTCTCTTTGAAAAATGTAGGTTCATGGTTGTGTGTCTTAAAAATTTTCAATACTCTTCCAGTCGTTACCAGACAAGATTTACATTTCGTTTTATTGCAGTAACTACACCTCCATCTAGTGGAATTCATATTGATCTTCCGATGCATCAAGAATTCATAATTTTCATAAACAATTTTCGGATGCTTGATGTTTGGAGCAAAATATATAGTTCCTAAAAAGAAGCATATTAGAATATTAACCAGTACTTATTGACTGAAGGTTGCCTTACTGAAATAGGTTGAGATGTTCTTCATTTAATATCCTACAAATATAGCAAAAATCCTCACACCCGTTTATGTGTGTACATCTAAATTGAATATGTTCCTCTGTATTAAAAATCAATTGTTTCATGTTTGCAGCTTTTATTACTCAAAATTCCATTGTGTCAGGGCCACACGTTTGAGGTTCACGAAAAAACGGTGATAGAAATGTCAAAAATAAACGAATAAAGTATTTAACAGTCGATCGATTCAAATTTCTGTTGATTCATATTAAAAAGATCTATGTATCGAGTCTTCCAACAAGAGATTTTGAATCTCTGTATATTTTGGTACTATGAAAAAAATTGATTGCCTTTTATAAGTACAAATTGTGAAGTTATAAAAAATGGATCGATAAACGCTCGCAAAACACAGTGAGATAGTGAAAATTCACCATAAAAATGGTGAAAAAATCATGAATACAGTTCGTGAAGTTTGTACTCCTTTTCACTATCATCATGCTTTAGCGAAATTAATCAATAATTACGATATGAAGACTTCCATTTGTGTTCGTCCGGTCAGGTCTGGCCAAGACAAAGTGGTCTAACAACCACTCAAGCAACAGCGAATGACAGTTTGGTGAGGTTTTTGGGTTGACGCATTGATTAATTGAACCTTATTTCTTCAAAAAAAAAAGCTAGAGCGACTATCAGAAAGAATGGATTGCTAAAGAATACTAACTAACTGTATTTTATGGCCTAAAATTTATACCATGATAATGTTTAATATTAACCTGCTCCTGAAATAATGGACGGGTAATTTCTGGTAATGAAGACGAAAATATACAACCAAGAGTGTGCGATTTGATACCATTAGATTTTTTCTTTGGGGTTATGTCAAAGATAAAATCTACGCCAATGCTCCAACAAAGATACGAGCGCTGAAAGACAAGCTAAAAGCGATTCTTGAAATAGAGCTACAATTATGCGAAAACGTGATGAAAAATTTTATAAGAAAATAACTGTTCATTTATTTCACCTCAAAGAAGTTCATACAGGCGGTTAGTCCAAATACATGTTTTCACTAAATTAGACCAAATTCGCAAGTTTATCTACTCGTATTAGAAAAAAATCTATTAAAGCACTGACGTGAAGTAAGAAAGAAGCTTTTGCTGTTCAATAGTCAGTCCATTTCCCCTGAAAATTTAAAATATTTGAATAGCTTCCTAAAGAAGCTACATTTGATGAATAAAAATTTTGCCTTAACCTTTGTGTCGTTATATTATTAAATGCTGAAGTTAATCTTGATCGTGGATGTGTTACTATGGTTTCTTCAGAGCGCAAGACTGATCTACTCACAAAATTTTTGTTTCGAAACATATGATCCTCATTAAATTTTGTAGGAACATATTCGTTATCATTCTACTCTTAAAACCCAAATTTCAGATCAATCGGATTTGTAGTTTGAAAAATAAGGAAATATTTCAAATGTGAATAACTGCGAAACCGTTACACTCATTTCGCCCAATAACAAACTCGACCTAGATACTTAGGCCCCAAGCATACCTACTAGAGTTTCAAGTCTATCTCTTTCCATTCGAAAGTTACAGTGTTTAATATAGCGCTCAACGCGGATCCGCTAACAAATTTTTTTTCTTGAAACTTCTAATCATACGATCCCCTCGAAATTTCGCACGAATATGCTTGTTATTATTCTACTTCCAAATACCGAATTTCAAATCGATGGACTCTGTAAAAATAGTGGGAAAAGTACGAAAAATTTCCAAATGTGAATAACTGCGAAACTGTTGAACCGATTTTACCCATTAACAAAGTTAGCCGACATATTTAGACCACAAACTGTTCTTGAAAGTTCCAAGGCTTCGAAAGTTAGCGCTATTACTGTTATAATGATTATACATTCAAAGTACTGTCCGTCGCTAGACACAGCTTTTTCCCATCTTTCTGGCAATTGACGGATCCCATCGCAAAAGAGGCCAGCTCTTTGACCGCTGTCCATGCATCAATCCAGTTTTTTACTTCGTAATTGGAAAAGTGCTGGTCATGTTGCATCGATCGGAGATGGTAATCAGAAGGAGCAATGTCTGGACTGTACGGCAGATGTGGTAGGACTTCTAAAGCATTTCTAAATACGTTTTAACGAGCGACGCAACATGTTTCATTCTGCAAAATAAAAGTTTGCCGAGTCTGTCGGCACATTGCGGCCGTTTTTCCCGCAATGCTCGGCTCAAACGCATCAACTGTCATCGGAACATCTCCCCTGTTATCCGTTCGATTAATTGTAGAAAGTCATAATACACCACACCCACCTTGTCCCACCAAATACAAAGCATGATCTTCTCGCCATGAATATTCGGCTTGACAGTTGATGATGCTGGATATCCATACGTTGACCTACGTTTTGGATTATCGTAATGAACTTTCCATCGTCAGTCATAATTCGATGCAAAAACTCCTTTCTTTTCTGCCATTGGAGAAGTTGTGCAAGTTGCGCAAGCACGTGAAAAAACGGCGTCCACCGTCTTATGGCTTCAGTTCATACGGCACCCAAATTCCTTCCTTTCGAATCATCTCCATTGCTTTTAAACAAGTGCCACTTTTACTTTGCTCTCATGAACAGATGAACTATGAAACTCAATATTTCCTGATCAGCTAAAATTTGCTTTGATAAAACCAATATTCAAAGAAGGAGTCCGATTAGCTTATTACCAGCGTTCTAGATAATCTTTGAACTAGTGTTGACTTCCAGGCTGCTCTGTTTCTTGAATGAAAATTCTTGCGTCATTTTCGCTTTGTGAGCTGGAGCGGAGTCCTGTTGAAAGGTCCATTGCGTGTCGCCGAAGTGCTGCTGGGCTACCACCTCGAGAATATCGCAGCGGTAGACTTCTTGATTGATTTTGGCCCCTTGATCCACGAAAACCAAGGATGTTTTGCTGCTGGCGCAAATTCCGCCCCATACCATGACGGATTGTGGATTTTGACGATGTTCGACGAAGGTCGACGTACGAGAGCCTCTGCGCACGAGGCTCTGTCGTCTTGGTGGTTCTGGGATTATTCTACGGTGAAAAGCTTCTTGCCTGTGAAGAGAATGCGCTCTCATTGCTGACCGGCGGCGAGACGAAGGGGTTGCCGACACCTTTGGAGTCGTACGCGCTTGTTTTCATCCGTAAGGAGTTGAAATTTTTGGAACTTGTATGGCTTGAGGTTGAGCTCCTTTTTGGACATTTGAAGAACGGATTCACGGTTGATACCGGTCTCACAGACTATTTTCCTCATGGAGACCCTCGGATTTCGATTGACTAGCTTCTTGACGATGTTGCGATTGCTAGGCGTATTGACAGTGCGTTTTATCCCACTTCCTGGACGACGACCATCATGGTCAAGCTCTTTGGAACGGCAAATTGCATCGGACACGGTTTGTCGAGGCACCTTGAGCAAACGAACAATTTCGCATTGACGCTTACCTTGACGCATCAGCTCCAAAATTGCACTACGTTTGTTCGACATTCTAACACTTTGCAAATAAAGTGATATCAAACTGAAAATTCACATATTAGTACTAGAAAATGTAGAACCTTGTAATTGACAAATAGTGTTGCCATGCAACTTTGGCCATAGCCGACTATCTGCACAACTTATTTTATACATTACTTTTGTCTTAGAATATTATAAAAAAGAAGTATATTAAAGTTATGTAAAATAATAAATTCCAGATACTTTCTAGACGGACTATATATGAAAGTTTGATGTTTGTTTTTAAGAATAGAGATATGAACATCGCGTGTGGTGATTATAATACAAGAAACCTAGATCTTATTTTTCCACATCATAGGTTAACTATGATAGAAAAGGGTCCATATTATGCTTGTGTGAAAATGTTTAATGGATTACCAAATGTGCTCAAGGAATGTCATAATATGGGTAAATTTAAGACATCCATTAAAAGGTTGCTGGTAATTTATCAGATTATTTTCAGTCGAATTATATTTTTTAGTTAATTTGATTTGTTTGTCACTAATTAGACGTCATTTAATTTTTTTCATATAGGAAATTACGTGTAGAATCTGAAATAAAGGAGTTTATTATTAAACCTGGCAAACCACTTCTGAAACGTTCGTTCAGCTAGAGCATGCTCACCATAAACATCTACTAAAAACGATGACTTTCGGCAGCCTTTCTCTTCATATTAAAGTACTAAATCTTCTTCTTCTTCTTGATAGTGCCAATCTGTTATCGGATATTGGAGATCATTCTGATTATTGTGACTTTGTTCACCGCTGCCCGGAAAAGACCAACTGTTGTTGTCAAGAACTAAACTCTTAAATTCCTCTGCTACGAAATTCTTCTCTTGCCCGGACCTCTTTTTCCATGTGCCCTGTAGAATCAGCTGGAGTAGGCCATATATTTGTTCATTCCGCATGATATTACTCAAATACTCCAGTTTTCTACTCTTCACGGTATTGATAATTTCGGTTTTCTTGTCTAGCAACATTAACACCTACTTACTGGTTATGTGCTCTGTCAAACTGGTTCGGAGCATTCTTCTGTAGAGCCACATCTCGAATGTCTCTAGTTTTTTACCCGAAACTTTCGTGCGCCCATGACTCTACTCCATACAAAAGTACAGAAGAGATAACACTTAAGTAGACTCATTTTGGTTTTTTTGTTCAAGTCGTGATTCGTGAGAAGTTTTCTCATTCTAACGAATGCTGCTCTGTCCTTTTCGATTCTGAAGCGTATTTCCCTCGAGTGATTCCACTCATCATTCAACATAGTGCCGAAATAAGAAGTTGTCTTGACTCTTTCTATAATTTTGCTATCGACGTACAATTGTCCTTGAAGTGTGCAATTTTTGCTGACTATCGTGAACTTAATCTTTTGAACGTTTATGGATATGCCAAACTCCTGACTAATCCGTACCATTCTGTCCACAAGTTTTTGTAAATCTGAAAGATTATCGCAAAATGTCACAGTGTCATCTGCGTATTTATTCATCCTTCATCTGCTCACACTTATACCCACCAAAACGTACTGCAGCGCAGTATTAAATATTGTTTTGGTATAAATATTAAACAGTAATGGGGACAAAACACAGCCTTATCCTACGCCACGTTGTATGCGAATATTTTCCGATATTTCACCTCTAAAGCTTATGCTTGCTCTTTGTCTCCAATATAGATTCTCAGTAATTCGTAGATCTTTATCTTCTATTCCTATTTTCGTAAGAATCTCAATGAGGTTTTGATGTTCCACTATATCCAACGCCTTTCAGTAATCTATAAAGCAGGCCTTCTAATAGCTTCCGTATAATCATAATCCTTTTTTGTTATTCGATCTCGGAATGCCAAACTATAGTCCGTCTAGAAAGTATCCGGAATTTATTATTTTTTATAATTTTAATATACTTCTTTTTTGCAACATTCTAAGACAAAAGTAATGTATAAAATAGATTGTGCAGATAGGTGAATTCTACCAGAATAGTTATTGGCTATTTGAGGAAGGCCTCTTTTCCAAGTGACTACCAAGCAGTCTCCACAGTCCACCCAGAGGTAGAAAGTGTGATAAGGATTACGCCATATCATCGCGCTCGGCGAGAACCCCTCCGAAGAGATGAACCCACCAGCTTCCAGTTTGGGCCCCGACTCGAAAGCCAGAACCGTCTGACTGGTAGCAGCGAAAGCACTATCCAACCTCTACTGGCTCTGCAGGTCAGTACCCGAGTTGTTTGAGACGCAACTCACCCGCCGGAGGGAATTCTTATCCATCCACCCGAACGCAGTCCCAAGAACTAAGATAAACTCAAGATTGACGACTACAATTGATCCTGGTACGAGCACCGTCTAGCGGACTATACGTCCTGACCCACCGAACCCATGTGAGGTCATTTGATTGATCCTGGCGTCAAGCACTAATGGCGGAGCCATTTCGTCGAGATCCACAAACCCTAAATAGTTACGCACAGATCCAGGGGCCAGGACAGGCCGGTCGAACCGTCAAGTCCCGTTAAACCCCGAGTCGTTTCATGAGAATATCCCGAAAATGGGGGTCTGCGAACAGATAAATGAAATACCCCCCTAGTCCAGCATGCGGACTTTCAACCACTGCCCCCTCGAGTCCAACACCAAGTGGGGTGGCCAGGTGGTACAAGTAACACCTGAGGGCAAGTCCACCCCCCCGAGGTAACGCAGTATGCTACATAACGCACTCGGCCATTACACAGAATCCGGAGATTTATACTGCGATAGGGTAGAGTACGCCAGTTTTAAGGGAGAAGCCCTGTGCTGCGACAGACTCCCTTGTCACTGAGTTAATCAACCGGCTCAGCCCTCCATTTCACCTCAGTAAAACTAGGGCCCCATTCGGAGATCTTCCACCATACAGGTCCAGTGACTGGCGCGAAATGGCATTACGTTAGACACCAAGACTTAACCCTCCAATTCGCCGGGACGAATTTAGGGTCCTAGTCAAGAGAGCGCCCCATCACGTCAAGATCTAATGCCTGGGGGGCGAGATTGTGCAGATAGTCGGCTATGGCCAAAGTTGCATGGCAACACTATTTTTCAAATATTGTTGATTGTCAACACGTGTACAATTTATGAAATAATGTCGCCATTAAAAAAAAAAAGAAAACACGTAGAATATTTGTATGGAAAAGGTTTCCGAAACGTTAAAAAATTAGTGCAATTGACTGAACTGGAAGAAAGTGCTTTATATAAGACAATAAAGAGGTTATAAAAAATGGCATGGATATGAGGATAGACCTATCATAAAGATTAGAGGAAATAATTTGAACGCTTTATTGACCTCAGGACGACACAATACGCGCTTGAGGTTTCGCAAGTTGGCTTTCATATTTGCAAATCAACGAAATATAAAAGTATGTCCAGGAACCGTCCCTATGTCACTGAAAAGACAAGGCTACATATCAAACCAAAAAAAATCCCTATAATGACAGCTTTACAAAACGAACGAAGGATAAAATTTTGTCAACGTTTTCAAGAAGATAATTTTAATAATGTCTTTATATCTGATGAAAGTTGTTTCCAACTTGGTAGAAATCACTTTAAAATCCTATCAAAACAACCTGTTACGTTCGAATTTCCCACCAAAATAATGGTTTGGGGGGCAATATCTCAGCGTGGTGCTGCACCTCTCTGTATAGTTGATGGTACTATAGTAAACAACTTCTTCGCTCCTCGTCCAGAAACCTGCCTTGCTCTTTCGCAGTTTGACCGGCGTATCAATAGAAGACTGGCCAGTCTAAAGATTCATGACTAACCGTCCCCGGGTGAGGGTCGGTGACTGTTTCTCTTCCTCTGATATGGAAGTTCTTAGTGGAGTTCCGCAGGGTTCGGTTTTGGGTCCTATCTTGTTCCTGTTGTACACTTCTGATCTCCCCCGACTTTTCTCATCCAATTGTGCAATGTTCGCAGATGACACAAAGCTTTATAACTGTCCCTTGGTTAATGCGGGACACCTCCAGGAAAACCTCAATAAGCTCTCTGAGTGGTGTGGGAGGTGGTTGCTACCTCTTAATATCGGGAAGTGTTGCGTGCTCCATATCGGCAAAAACAATTCAAGGACTCCCTACTTCGTTGGCCAGCAGAGGCTAGCTGCTGTCTCTCAGCATTGTGACCTGGGTGTTACCGTCACGGATGACTTGAGTTGGTCTGCTCACATTTCGACTGTTGTGTCTAGAGCGAGACAATTCATCTACCAGCTGTCTAAAACATTTGCAAGATGCGATGTAGCCACAAGCAGGACTCTCTACACAACCTATGTGCGTCCTATTCTGGAATATGCGGGCCCTGTTTGGTGGGCCAATCTGAAGGGTGATCGGGATCTTTTGGAATCTGTCCAGCGGTGGAACACCCACCCGTCTTCCATTTGGCACAATCCGCCCTGATTACCAATCGAGGGTGCGGTTGTTTGAGTTGCCCTCCTTCTCGGATCGTAGAAGAAGGGGAGATCTGATAACCACCTATCGAGCACTTCACTCCCTCTTCGGTACGGATATGTCTTACCTCTTTCCACTTAACCATTATCGAGCCTTAAGAGGACACCGTTTAAAGCTTGCCAAGGAGAACTTCAGGACGACACTGAGGAGCCAGTTTCTTCCGAACAGAGTTTTCGAGGCGTGGAATCGACTCCCTGCTGAAGTTGTGTCATCGCCATCGGTGAACTCTTTCAAGAACGCTCTGGATGGATGGTCTACACGGGTTCAATAATTAATTCCATTACATTGCATTCACCACACAATTGTTTCACTTCTAGAGTACTTTCTCAGTTTCATTTTATTTTTGTTTTTTGAGTTTATAGGTTTACCTTTACTCTTATCACTTATGTAATAATAATAATAATAATAATAATAATAATAATAATAATTAACTATTTAAAGGAGAAGCCGAAAGAATATTTTTTACAAGGTTTACAAAAGCTTATTTCTCGATCTAACTAACGTATTGAATTACATTGAAAAGAAGAAATTTCCCAAAATTTTTTGAGTTTTCTTTCATGCCTATACCGAGAATACATTGAACGCCCCTCGTAATCAAATGTGATCCCAAGTCAGAAATTTGAGGGACCTCCCTCAGTTGCTCATTATTTATAAATTACCACAAATAGGACTGGCATTACGGGTGAATATGATTTTATTAATTTATTTAAGATTTGAAAACATGAAGAATCTTTACGGTATTAGTGTACACGTCATATAGCGCTCCTAAGCTTGGTGCAGACTTTCACGGATTTTATTCTTCCGGAAAATATCGAAACATTGGCGTACAAAAGATATTCAGAATGTCGAAAACTAAGGGCTATATATCTTGGAGGTAAATTATAAATAAAACTAGGGGACCCGTAAGGATTTATTCAGGATATAAGACTCTAGTCCTGAACAAGACTTCGCGTATACCAACGTCTGCAAGCTCCTCAATCAAAACAGAATGATCTTGTCTATGTCTTCTAACAAAATTACCTTATTTTCTCTGAATTTATAATGAAATCCCTTTTGGAAGAAGGTCTATCTAATATCTACAAAAACAAGTCATTTCAGCACCAACACATGCTTTTTTTGTCAGTTGACAACGGATTGATGTAAACCATGATTATTTCGACAGAATCCATACGACAAAAAAATTAGAGATAGCTGAGAGAATGAGCTTCAATAGCAAACAAAACTAAAGAGTAAAATATAATCACAGAATCCGTTTATCCATTATAATTTGTAATATGTTCAAAATAAGAAACAAATAATCAACAAATTAATTGATTATTTGTGGGAAAACGTTACAAATACTGTTACAAATATTGTTTTTGCATTGAAATTATTTTAACCAAAAGACATATATCTTCGTTTTATGGATAGTATACGTTCAACCTCTGTAACATTTGTTTTCATCCTGATGATCTTGTTGAGGAAATTACGACATAATTATCAAATTATTGTATTAACATCTTTCTAAATACGAATGCAACCGTTCAGTTTAATCAGAGGTTTCAAAATTGATGTATTATAATAATACTATATAATTATTCATTATTGGAGTATTGGTACATATACACATACCAAGATAATTAATAATATTTATTTATCCTGTAAGACATGTATAGGACCTGTCAAATCAATATTGCATATAAATAAATTTAAACATATTGTGGATCAAAAAAGAAAACAAAATATTTCGAAAGTATACTAAAACATTTGGTATTCGTGGATTATTTTCTTGAATGATCTACCTGTCTGGCCAATGTATACTAAAAGACAATCAGGTAGATCATTCGAAAAAAGAATCCAAGAACACCAAGGGAGTTATACATCTGATTCCGTACATTCGACATATGATAATCATCTTAGGAAATTCAGGCATAATTTCATCAATAACTATGAAATTATCCACGTTGAAAGCAAAAGTTCTAGATTAACACTTTTAGAATTTCTTGAAATCGACAGGTCAATGCCCGTAAAATTCTTTTGAACGAAAAAAGAGATGTTGACAAGTCTATTGCTGAATATCTTCCCTGATGGCATTTTTTAGCGGTAAACTAACTCCAATAAACACCTTGAGTTCTTATGACTTGTTCTTCCATTATTTTGTCACAAAAATGTATTTGAACTCGGTTACACTGAACACCATCAGCCAGTAGAATGTAGATACCTGAAGAAGCCAAATCGTGGTGAAACAATTGTTGCATCACAAACATTTTTGTGGAAATAAAATAGTGTCTCCAATATATTTTTGAATAGAAACTAAATATTTTTCAAACTATACCTAGAAAAACTAGAAAGTCACATACGAGCATATATATATATATATATATATATATATATATATATATATATATATATATATTTATATAAATATATAAAAGTAGTTTAAATTTTATGTTCTGTGAATATTCACCTATAGGAGCAAATGATTCAAGTCCAAGAAATCATGCGGATGTTCCGTTTCTCTGCGGTAAATATTCTGTGGAAAAAACAAATTTATCCCAATATTGAAGTTGTACTTTAGTGAGCACTAAGCAATGCTTTCATAGGCAGCGAATATTTTAATCTATTTATCCCGATGAAAAAAAAACTAAGTGTTTCGATTAAACGAACAAAACACCATTTTAAACTGTCAATATATTCAACCAAGAACTTAGTGAAATTCAGGAAACTATGTGATCATTTATGTTTTTTTGAGTAAAAGGGGTGCTCTTTCGTTACTGAAACTTATTGAAATCCGTTTTCTTAATATTGAAATTAAGTGTATTAATAATTGATTGAAAATATCTATAACAATGTCACATAAACCTATTAGATCGTGTAGATAATGCGTCATCAACAAAAACAGCTATATTTTTCGTTTTCATATAATTTAATTGAAAAAAGAACAATGGAAGCCCTAAAACAGAGCCTTAAAGCACCCCTAGATCAACTCCATGTTCACTAGAGCGAGAGTTATCATCTTTAATTAAAATACTCCGATGAGATACACATCTGCTTATTCACTACAGAAAAATATATCTAAATACTTTTTGAGTAAATGCAATGACAACTGTCTGGGTCCATGATAGCTGTTATTTATTATAATATATGAAATTTGTTCAGGAACTCCACACTACGGTTAAGAATTCTTCCAATAACCTTAGAAATACACTCCTTATTGAAATCGGGTAGTAACTGGCGATATCCTCTAAACCGTTTTTTTTTGTGAACTGGACTTATTGTCACAAGCTTAAGTGCATTTGGAAAAACTCCATTGCAGACAGACTCATTTACAAGATAAGCCAGGTGATCGAATATAAATTCTGATTCTGAAGTTTGAGGATTCTGACATAAATGAAATTGGCACCAGTACACTTATTATTTTTCAACTGATCTATTGAATACTAAACTTCTTTACTATCAACTGGATAGAAATAACAATTGTTTCCTGGTATAGGAGATACAGTCCATCATCGATTCAATAATTTATCATAATTTTTTTCATAGAAAACTTGTAATATTCGAAAAATATTATATTATTAATACACAATTATGTGTTAAGAATACAACATTATCGAAGAAGCAAAATTTATTCTCTTAAGTTTAAACATTTCTGTACTTTCACTTTTCATTCGCTTTCTTTGCTTTTATTTGCATTGATAAAAACATGTTAAACTATTTTTTTCAAACAATGAAACATTTGGGAAAAAGAAAATATAGAATTTGTGAAATACTAAAAGACTAAAAAAATAAACAATTCGAAATATCTGTAATTCGCACATTTCCTAACAGAATAAAATAAAATAAAAATTCTCTGAGGTAATTTCAGTGTCTGCTAACTCGAACAAGTGAAGATGAAATAGGTCTCACATTCAGACTGGGTGGTAAATGATTGTGTGTCTTGTGTACTTTCAACATCTTTCCCGATGTTATAGCATAAGCTTTGCATCTTGTTTTATGGCTTTCGCCACATCGCCATCTGGTAAAATTTTCATGAGTGCTATGAATTAGATAGCAGTACTTTTCGAAGAGTATCTTTGGATGTACTTTTCCAGAGGGTAGTATGAATATCCTCCCTAGAAAACAAAATATCAGTAAAACAAATACTCACGCGTACAAGTCATACAGGGTGTTCCAACGAAAATTTGAACCCCCTACAGAACTCAGAAACGCAGAATTTTCGAAGAATTAAAAAACAGGTCAATTTCTCTTTTGAGTGGGATGAATTTTCATCATGAGTTTGTTCTGTAAAAACCGCCTCCATAAAAGTGGCATCATCCCCCAACATTTTTTGAATAGATAAGAGATGTCAAGTGTTGATTAGTTTGAAAGTTATTTGCAATTGCAGAACTGCGACGAATGCCAACTACTGACACCAGGCATTTTCGAAAATATTAGAGAAGGATTTGAAAGAAGACTATATCATTGTATGGAGGTTAGTGGTGATCATTTTGAACAATACATACGTTATTTCTTTAAATAGTTTAGATTTTTTTCTGGATGTTCCCTATCATTCCTTACAGATTTGGTGTATTTGAACGTATTGAGTTTCTGTTTGAGTTACTCTTCTGATAATGTTCAATATAAAATTGTTTGAAAAATCACCGAATTTGAAAATTTCAACTAGGATGGTTAGAGACCGAAAACAGAGTTTTAACTAAAACACATCCAACTTTTTAACTAAAACCATCTCTTTCCTATTAAAAAAAAATTGGGGTTTTTTTGGTTCAGCTATGCCCGAAAGCTTGGAATGTTCATAAGAATTCCAGCTGAAGGTACAGTTGATTGTAACACAATTAGAAAACTATCCGTTATGATCGGAAACGACAAACTTACCTGTTTCTTGATGAATTTCAAAAATTGAAAGCACATCATCCGAAATTTGTAACCATCAAGAAAATAAAAAAATGTGTTATTCTATAAAGCAACGTAGTCAGTTTCGAAATGTTTCAATGGAACTTGCTGAGGAAATAGCAAATATATAATAATATAAGTTTATTTGATGAATAAAGAGATTACATCACTGAGGTACATAACAGGATATTATAACATATACGTGACATTAAACACAATATAATATTCTGAAAAACCAGTTCTATGAAGAGAAAGAAAAATATAGACTAATTCTTATATACAAACAAAATATATGAAACATGTGAGAAACCAAAGAACTCCAGAACAATGTCCCAGGGAATTGAAATAACCCAGGAAAAGATCTCCATTTCTATCTACTCGTCTGGAATTAGGCTAGTGTTGTCTTCATCAGGAAAAAAACATATGTCTCAAATCGGGTAAGATTATGTCATAATCGGGTAGTACGTGTCTCATATCAGGTAAGTATATGATTGATTTTTATTAAAATTGTTGTTGTTTACTCAAAATCAATATATTGTGGAAGGAACCGCTAAAGCGTAGCGACGTAGGAACTTTTTGTTCCCATAATACAAAAATATAAATCTCCCTTTTTGTCACTAATAATTTATAGTCTGAAATGATATGTGTCGAAATTGACCTACTGTTACCTAATGGGGATGGGATAGCTGTTGGTCATAGAAGGGTGTATATTGTGTCTTCAAGATAATGGGATAGTAATGTTTTCAACTGTGATTCATCAAATTATTGATAATTAGTCTTGTGTCACCATTCAACAGGATTTAATTTTTTTTAACGTTTTTATATTTTTCAGATGTTCGGGAACAATGTTTGAAATTTTTGCTGCAAAATATGTGTAACATTTTCGTCTTATTCTCATGTGATATCTGGGTGGTTGGTAAGTATCGGGTGATTCATTTAGAGGTAAGAACTATTCTTTACAATTATTTTGTAAAGATAATTTCTTTAAAATGTTGTCCGCGACTACGGTTAGCAACCTGCATTCTGAAGTTCCAATTTTCAGTAACGCGTTTGAGTATTTGTAGTGGTACTTGTCCAATAACACGAATAGTATTGGCCTCCATTGCCTCAATTGTCGCCGGTTTATCCCTACTCACTTTGGACTTTACATAGCCCTAAAGGAAAAAGCCGAGAGGTGTGATCACACGATCTAGCCGGCCAATTCGTTGGTCCAAAGCGTGAGATGATCCGTTCGCCGAATTGCTCTCGCAGTAAAGCCATAGTTTCACGGCTCTATGGCTTCAGTTCTTGCACTACTTGAATTTTGTAAGCTTTTAAAGAAAGATCCTTACGTAAAATACGCCCAGTTGTTGAATATGACAGGTCAAGCTGTTGAGAACGGCGACGAATCGACACTTCACGGTCTTCGTGTACACTCTCAGCTCCGCTCCTATATTTTCTTCACCACGTGATATCCAATAATTAAAATTGGGTCTCAAACTTATAGATGGTAGAGCTAATTGTGCGTTCAGTAGGCCAATTATGTGAACCAATAGTTGCTCTAAGCGCCCGATACACATTCCTCGTAGAACGCTCATTTTCGTAATAAAGTTGTACAATTTGTAGACGCTGTGCCGGGCTGAGTCTTTCCATTATGAATCGTCAAACACTACTGAACAGAAATGGCACTTCAGTTAAGACGAGGCATGCACAATCTGCAATTAAATCCCCAACACAAAAAGTACCTCTAAATGAATCAACCTTTATTACCTCCTTCTCTGGTTGCATATTCATGGTTTAATATTTCCACACGTATTTTCCTCGAAGCGAAGTTTAAAAGAATTTTCCCAGCATATAATTGTCTCACATCTTGCACATTTGCTACTTCAAATAACTGCTGAATTACTTTTACGAGCCATTTTTGTATGGCCTCCAAGGGTTTTATGTGGGTTTGATAAGCACCACTCCACCCAACTATCCCATAGCCGATCTGTGATTACACCAAGGCTTGGTAGAATATTGTCAAATATTTTGTTATGTAAGTATCTGAATTTGAAATTTAAATATATATCTAGATAGTGATTTCCATCCAGTTTTTAAAGGTTATAATTTTAAGCAGTTGACTAAGAAATAAAGAACCTCAAGACACCGATAGATATGCCTTCATTATTAAAGAAGTTTGTTGTTTCTTTTAATTCTAACCAGTCACACTTAGACATTATTTCATCCTGGAAAATTATGATGGCAGAAATCATAATTAAATAAAACAATTTATTAATTAACAACAATTGTTTTGTCAACACTTCGTCTTCTTCAGGTTTAAATTTTGAACTTCAAACTGTAAATCGCGCTTGCGCATGGCCGTTTTCAGATACCGCCATGATCATATCTCCTTTCCAAGTTTTTTAACAACCTAGTTTTATAAATGCTGCTCAGTTACCTGAACAAGTTTATTTCAGTTCGCTTCCTAACAGGATATTTGATGGATTAAGGTATGTAGTTATATTTTTATTTATTGTTTTTATTTAGCATTCAAATAACTTCCGAAGGATGAGAATATAGGTTAGAATTTCAAATACTTTTTCTAGGGAATGTGCTGTTTATTTTTTGAAAACGGAAATCAAAACGGTCTGGCTCGGATAATGTTTGCTGGATGATCGCGGTCAACATTATACAGGGTGTATGTGAATAGTTGCAAAAAAATGAAAGGGGTCTTTCATATAAACTTTATTTTTGGGCCCTCCTTACTAATTTACAGCCCCCTAAAGATGGCTTCCGAAAAACAGTTTTTAATTTTTTTCTCGAAAACCAAAAAACTGACAAGAATAAAATTTTGCAGCTATTGTATGCGGGCGAAAATCACTCAAAATAAATTTTGGTGGTATTCCTCTATGTTTGCAAAATTAATTTTGGCTAGAATGTTTAATTGCATCGGTTTCTACTTGTCGGAAACACATCTCGAATCGCTAATTTAATTAGCGGAAATTAAGTTGTTTCACTTTAATCATAAATTTTGGATAGCTTGATTCACTCTCCACAAATAGGGTCACTTATAATTTATTCCTAAAATTCAAGGTTTTTGAGAAAGAAATAATTTATCAACATGAAAGCGTGAGTCGTATAGGCTGGAATTATTTCCGAACTAGAATTCATCTAGTAAGCGAATGTCATTTTGTGACAACTGACTTGTTTTGATTAACTTTTGATTCAGTTACAATTATTTTTTGATATGGCTAAATATTTTGAAATTTTTGTCACATAATGTTTAGGGGGCTGTAACTAAGCAGGGGGGCTCAAAAAATTAAGTTTATATGAAAAATCCACTCCATTTCTTGACAAGGAATCACCCCCTAAATTTTTTCGCAACTATTCATATACACCCTGTATACAGTCGACTCTCGTTAATTCGAAACTCGAGGGACTCTTGAAATATTACGCATTATCGAGTGTTTGAAATATCAAATGGTTTGAAATTTGTGAGAGAAAATAAATAAAACTTCGAATTATTAAGTGTTGGTTAATTTTTATTTATTAATATAAAAATGGCAAGAATTAAGAGGTACATTCGTGTACATACAGGTATTCGTAATGTGAATTAATTAATCTTTCGAAAGAACTGTGTTATACTGGTTTGCTTTAAAGCACAATTCTGCTGCTCACACTGCTCAATAACTTTTTTTAAGAGAAAAAGTGCCTGAAATGCTTTTTCATCACTTTCGTTTTGTAGACAGAAGCTTTGTAAGGTATCAAATGAGGATCTTGCTTCCTTAACTGACACCTCTGCCAAAGGTTCCGATGTATCGTCCTCATCTTCATCGTTACTTTGCGTATCTGTCGCAGATAAAATTTCGCCATCGGTTAGTGAACCTGAGACACCAACATTTTCATCCACTTGAACAAAATCGGAAAAACTCACACCGCTGATGTCAACTAATGGTTCTATTGCTGGTTCTTCATCATCTATAAGTATTGGAAGATTTTCTTGATTTTATTTTAAGAAACCGGATTTTTTGAAGCAGTTGAGAATCGTTAGGGGTGTTACAGCTCTCCATGCTTTGTCAATTAGTAAAATAGCTGTCAGAACCGTGATATTTGCAGTTAGCTGTTTGTCGAGAGATTCTAAAACGATCTTAACAGTTTCTTTGCGATAGAACGTCTTAAAATTATGGATAATCCCTTGGTCCAATGGTTGCAATTTGGAAGTTGTATTTGGCGGAAAGAAGTAGAGTTCCACGTTAGACAATGTAGGAGGACAGTTGTGGACAGTGCAGTTGTCTAAAAATAGTAAAATTTTCCGCTTTTGTCGTTTCATGTCCCCATTAACTGTTAAAAGCCAATTGTTAAAAAGTTCTGTCGTCATCCAAGCTTTTTTGTTAGCACGATAATCAGTTGGAAACGATTTCACTCCTTTGAAACATCGCGGTTTCATTGCTTTTCCTATCACTAAGGGTTTAAGTTTTTCGGATCCATCCATATTTACTGCAAGTAAAACTGTCAACCTCTCTGTACTATGTTTTCCTCCGTGACATTTTTCATCTTTAAAAGTAAGCGTCTTGTCCGGTAAATATTTAAAAAATAGGCCAGTTCCATCAGTATTAAAAATGTCTCGGGCATCATAGTTTTCAATCAAGGTCTTGAATTTACCGTGCCAATCTAAACAAACTGCATCATCAACACTTCCACTTTCCCCACAAACTTTTTTAAAAACAACTCCATTTCTCTTTTTGAAATTTGTAAGCCACCCTTCACTTGCCGCAAAGTTTTTGATGCTTAGAGTAGACGCGAACTCTTTTGCTTTTTCCTTCAAGAAGTTCCCGCTAATAGACACTTTTTGTCCTCTACACTGTCTTAGCAAAATGACCAGGCTTTCTTCCAAACGAGGAAATTCACCTTCAGTAGTTCTTTTCCGTACTCCAGCAGTTTGAGCAGCATTAATTTTCTCCTTGTGCTTTATTATTGTTGAGAGAGTACTCAGAGGAATCTTAAATTCTTTTGCAACATCACTCTTCTTCTCACCTTCTTCTACTTTTTCGATTAACATTTTCTTTTCAGCAATCGTCAAACATCTATACTTTCTAGGGCTCATAACTAACACTAACTTTTAATCTGCATACCAACGAAAGAGTAACAGTAACTGAATAACTAAACAAACCAATTCGTAAGAAGTGTGTGCGTCAAATAGTCAAACTAATCATAACAAAAAAAAAGGCTCGTGTATCTTGATACAAGTTTGAACTTGTCGCATACAAGTTTGAACTTGTCGCAAAATGTACTTACAATCTTTCCGCCTCTTCTCTCTGCAACTTTGAATTGTCGAGTGTTGGACGCTGATGAGTTCGAATTAACGCGTCGTTTTGTTAAATAGCAATGATTTTTTCGTTCGAATTACCAAGTGTATAAAAATGTATTGATTTAGTTCGAAATATAAAGAGATTTAGTAGGGAACTTGTGATAACTTTGAATTATAGAGAGGTTCGAATTATCGCAGGTTTGAATTAACGAGAGTCGACTGTATTTTGTTTCGATTAATACCACAGCAGATGAAATAAGATATGGAATAAGAAAAATCCTTTTTTCTATTACTTTTTATTGAATAGATATACAATGACGTGGTGTTACTACATTTTCAAATTAGGTCAAACAAGAGTTTATAAAAAATTATTCCTTTCATTTCAAACTTTATCACCTAACAAATATATATATTCAGTAGACATACCCATAGCATTTATCTTTTACAACTGTAATTGTGGAAGAAGGTACGTTAGTTGTATCAGAATGGAAGGTAGGTGGATGATTATGCTGTTTGAACAAATACAGAAATCGTCCCCTGGTTATAGCATAAGATCTACACCTAGTCTTATTGCAATTTCCACATCTCCATCTTGTAGAGTCTGGAAGTTTTTTACGAATGACGTATTCATAGTTTTCGAACATGATTTTGGGATGGCTTTTACCAGAAGGAAGAAAGTAGATTACACCTGAAATCATAGTTATTAGAAAGTGAAGGATGAATAACAAAATCGGCTTAATAAAATCAAATTCTAAATAGTTTAATCTGGTGGTTTCAGTTAAGGTTCACTATTAGGTCAATAATTGAACGAGACATACTGAATTAGTATGAAAGAGTTTCAAGGTAGAGCAAATTTAGGTTTGGAATATTTCAACTTTTCGTTGATATCTTGTTAGCCATGATATTGTGGCAGAGGACAAGCAGCTAGCACAAAAGTTGATATTTCATTCGAAAGTACACTCTATGAAATATTTTTTGCTGAAAAGCAATCACGTCAATAATTCAGATATTGAATTGTTTCAGCCGTTACTATTTGGTAGTTTATCATAATTAAAACAAATTGTAGAAAACATAGTGATTTCTACAATTTCTACAATTTTAAACTTCAATAATTAATAATTTTTGATCGATAAAACCATTGGAAAAAATGACTGATTTTGTCACTTCAGAATCGTGATATCTCCTTACCACGCCCGCAAAAAGAATTTTTTGGCACACAGAACTTCTGATCTTGTAGAATATTTAATGTCGTTTCCAGATATATGGTCAAATTTGATGAGGCAACAAGGATAACTGAAGTATAATTGATTTTATGGAAAAACTTGAAATATTTCGTGAAATCAAGAAATGTTTAATTGAAAAATAACCATCAACATTTCGACCATGTGTTATATGACTGTTTTGTTGCAAATAACTGGTATGATCTCCCCTTGAAATTGGGCTCTTTTAAAAGTAGACACCTTGTACACACACACATTTATATTTATATTATGCTAAATTACAACAAACACATTTTTTAAAGAATGGAATCATCAAAATTAAATTTCTTGTATTATAACTATTTACATTTTCAGATAAGAATTTATATTCATTTTTTGTAAAAACATAAAAAGTTCAAACAGATACAAACCATATAGTGTGCAACATTTTTTGGATTTAAAATTTCCTCTACATGAGCCCTTGAACCCCAATTTGTAAATTATTCGAACTGCTCTTCTCTGAATTGAGAATATTTTTTCGAAATTTTCGTTTGGATCCGGAAAATTATCCCATATTTGAAAGTAAACTCAAAGTTTCCGAAATATACTGTTTTCAATGTATCTAGAAAGTATCTGAATTTATTATTTTTCATAATTTCAGTATACTCCTTTTCTTTAACATTCTAAGACAAAAGACAAAAGCAATGTATAAAATAGATTGTGTAGATAGTCGGCTATGGCCAAAGTTGCAGACTATTTTTCAAATATTGTTGATTGTCCAACAGATATACAATTGTTTGATTATATCGGTCTCTACTTGTCGGAAATACATCTCGATGATTAAAGTAAAACAACTTAATTTCCGCTAATTTATTCAATTTCACAACAATTGCTTAGTCATGACAACATGACTTCGTCAGGTGATTATGGTGCTGGGAGTACCATACTCACGCAACTAGAAAAAATGACAGGTAGAATATTTGTATAGAAAAGGTTTTCGAAAAGAAACAAAATTAGTACAATTGACTGAACTGGGAAAAAGTACTGTATATGAGGAAATAAAGAGAATAAAAAATAGCATGGATATGAGGAATTGACCAGTTTCAAGAAGACTGCGTAAGATTAAAGATATCAACTTAAACTCTTTATTGGCCTTATGACGATACAATCCGCGCCTGGGTTTTCGCAAATTGGCTAACAGATTTGGAAATTAACGAAATATAAAAGTATGTCCAGAAACCGTCCGTATGTCACTGAAAAGACAAGGCTACATATCAAGGAAACCAAAAAAATCCCTATATTGACACCTTTAGAAAAGGATTGTTTTCAAGAAGATAATTTCAATAATGTCTTTATATTTGATGAAAGTTGTTTCCAACTTAGTGGAAATCACTGAAAAATCCTATCAAAACAACCTGTTACCGTTCAAATTTTCAAATTTCCCACCAACATAATGGTTTGGAGAGTAATACCTTAGCATGGTGCCTCTCTGTATAGTTGATGGTACCATTAATAGTGAATAGTATTGTTGCATTCTGAAGGATTTTCTCCTTGAAATGGCTCGTTCTTTATATCGTGGCGTTTTCAGCAGAATAATGCAAGATGCCATACTTCGGCCTATACTCATGCTTGGATGCAAGAATACCAAGTGACAACCATTTCATGGCCAGCAGCTGTACCAGATCTTAGTCCCATTGGAAACATTCAGGGACTAATGAAGACTGAAGTTGAATGAGTAGCGCCACGAAATAAATATCCAGATACTCCAAGATCATCTGTGAAGATCCTTCAGAATCTTTTATAGCTTGTGCGAGTTAGGAGTTGAGTTGTGTTCTGGGAAGGCTTTGTTACTGCGATCTTACGCTACTTTAGGTCACAGCACTGTTCATTTTTGAGCCAACAGTGGAATGGTGGCCGATACCCGTCTAACTAGAAAATTTCATTTCCACCTGAATACGATTCGAATACGGATCTTCCGGTCACGAGCCCAACGCTCTACCACTGAGCTGTCCGCGCTCATGATGATTTAATTCAGTCAGTTTCACAGTCCTGGACTACCACCACCGAATATTATGGAGATTATCTACTTTGGGGTGTACCTCGACGTTTAGTGAAGTGTTTACAGTTAAATGGAGGTTGCTATAATTTTCGAATTAAAAATATATAGTAAATGATTACAATTGACACGATGACAGTTCCTTGATCGATTCCTATTGTTCTTATCAATATTTTTGACTTCGATTGGATATTATTTTGTGTGATGGTAACTCTTTGTTTTCTATTAGTCATGAATGAATCTAGCCATTTGATTGTATTTCCTTTAACTCCATATAACTCCAATTTCTCAAGAATATATTCCTTATTTAACGAGGCATAGGCCTCAGAGATGTCCAGGAATATGCCCAGAGCCATTTTCCTGCGTCAAGTAACTCTAAAATATATATTCTGTGAACTGTAAAATTGCTGTTTGTGTTGATCGTCCATGTAAAAATCCATGTTGAGTATGTGTGAGGAGGTTGTTTTCTTTTGAAATATTCCATCAATCTTTTTGAGACAATACCTTTAAAAATTCTGGAGAAAGCTTATGGGTCTGTAGTTGTTGAGTAGTTCTGGGTCACTCTTTTTGAAAATTGGCTTTATCAATGCCAGTTTCAAGGCATCCGGAAATATATCATGTTTGAAAGAATTATTTATTATTTATGAAAGTATTTCGCTTACTGCCGGTAATGATAACCTGACTGTCATAAAAGGATCTCATCCTCACCGCTGCTTAATTTGTTTTTAATTAGTTTGCTTATATTCTCAATTTCGGAAAGTGTTGTTGGTCTTAGGTAGATTGAATTATTCATTCGCTCCATGTGGGAATAATTTATGGATGTTGTAGATATGTTATTAAAAAGACTGGTTACTGCATTATTGAAGTGATCATTGAAATCTCTTTACATATTTGCCACATGGTTTTGCCTTTATTGCCAGATCTGATCATTCTTTCCTCATAGATTTTGGTTCTCTGGTTTTTTGGTGCATTGGCATATTCTTTCTTGGTTTTTTAATAAAGATCAAAACGCTGTTTACTTATTCTACCCAAGATTAAAAAGGTATCTATCTAATTCATTTTTATTTATATATCAAAAAAGATTTATTCTATTAGCCTCCTATAAAGTTTTTATTCAAAAAACTTTAAGAATTAAATTAATGTGTTATAAGCACGACTTAAATTTAGTAGAAAAATAAAATCAAAACTCATTATATAATGTCAAATGGAACCCAACGAAATATAAATTGTCAATTAAAATTACTAAATGAATACTTGAGGGAGACAAATTGTTCCTGATCTAATATTTATGAGAACCAAATCTTTTTCAAAAATTCAAAATATCATTTAAGAACTTCTCCAAATCTAATTTATCTGAAATATTTAATATATTTAAAATAGATTACTTAAAAAATCTCTCAAACCATGTAGTATATCCTCACAAAAAAATTTTGAAATCAAATAAGACCTTCATCATTGACAACAAATATCTTACCAGTAGTACCTATACTTGTTGAACAAACACTAAAATCAGAGAACTTAAAAAATCCAACGTATTGTATGTTCATCACAAAATCACACAAAGCTTGTAAGGTATTTCATGGCCTTAGTTAAAACCAAATGACATTTATATAATAATGATGAAATATAATGAACCAAAATATAATTAATGATTATATATACAATAAAATAATAAGAAGAGGTTTTTTACTTGATCGAAGGATTATTACAAAATTTAAATATCAAAACAGATTTATTCTGTTAGCCTCCTATGAATATTAATTTCAAAAATTTTTTGAACACAACTTCAGGTGTTCGATTGTTGCGGACATGTTTTTTATTTAAAGAGGTTTTTTTGCAAAATTTTCATTAAACATATTTCCAAACTCAGCCGTGAAGACATCCCATTGTTTGTTTAACTCAGATTTATTTATCTCCCGTACAGTACCAGAAGTTCGAGCGTTTTATTTTTTCTATGTAATGGAGTCAGGATAACATTTTTGTACTTTGTGTTAAATGAGTGATAAGTCCCATTTCTTGGCATGTTACTTTGATATACATATTTGAGATATTCTCTTATAAATAAGTATGGAAAAGTGAGTTTACCATACTTAAAAAAATTGCCCACAGGAATCTCTACTTCCCACTTACGGCATATTATGATCTGACTTGAGCATGAGCAAAGTTTTTTCTGCGTTTGTAACGTGAGAATATCTGGAATACATTTCTTTACTCGAATAATCCTGCTAACCTCTTTTCTCTGACGCTTTATGAATCTCCACATTTGTTTTTGTAGACCGTAAAAATCTGACTCCATCCTTTTTGAGAAACCTTCCCAGTGATCATTCTTCGCCTTCCTCACTAGCTACTTCGTCTCATTCCTTACTCTTCTGTACTTTTCAAGAGATTCCCGTGTTCTGAGAGCCTTATATTCAAGGTCTGCCTTCCTTTTCTCCTTGCATTTGATCTTGATTATTTCTCGGAACCATGGCTTTTTATTTGGTCTGCTGTGTGGTCTTATCTTTCTCATTCCTAGCGCCTCATTCGCAGCCTCCTCAACCTTACCTTTGAGCTTTCTCCAACATTCGTCCACGCTAGGACCGTCCCATATTATTGGGTCTGTGAGGATTTTATCTGTCATCCTCCGTTGATACAATTGTTTTGTTGGTTCATTCCACAGGGATTCAACGTTGAATTTTTCCTTCTCCGGTAGTAGGTCTTCGACTCGGATTTTTGTTGTTCTCAATCTTATTTTTCTCAATAGTAGCTTATGATCACTTCCCACATTCGCCGAGTTCAGTGTTCTGACATCTAGGATTTGGGATGGAAAAATATTGCGGTTGGTCAGTATATAATCAATCATGGACGTCTGTTCTCTACTGTTCACGAATGTGTACTTGTATTTATCCTTGAGATTATAGAAGCTGTTATTACTCCTTAGGTTATTTAGCAAACATAGGTTCACCATAGGCTCGGATACCAAGTTTGGTATCCGAAATAACTGCACTGGTTAATAAAATCCTATCAGAACGTAAGATTCCGGAAGCCTGGAAAACAAGTATAATGATTCTGATGTTCAAGAAAGGAGATAAGAAAGAACCGAAAAATTGTAGAGGAATAAACCTACTGGACTCCATGTTCAAACCTGTGACCAAGGTAATTACAACAAAGATCAACTCCATTGTAACACTGGCTGACGAACAACAAGGCTTTAGAACAGGAAGATCCTGTACAGATGCTGCGTTCGTGATGCGACAGATAGTGGAGAAATCAACGGAATATAATAAGCCCGCTTTCCTATGCTTCGTTGATCTGCATAAGGCCTTTGATAGAGTACGACTAAGGGACGTCTTACACCTACTGAAAAACCGTGGTATACCGACAAATCTGATCGAGACCATTAAGGACATACTACTCTGTCAAGAAAGAACCGGGAATTTTGAATTAAAACGACATTTTTACATTTAATCGTCAAAATTTATTGGGTCGCCTTCAAAATAGGCTCCATTTGCTCCAATACATCTATGCCAACGGCACTTCCAATTATCGAAACATTTTTTATAGGCGCTTTCCGGGATGGACTTTAGCTCTCGCGCCGAATTTTGTTTTATGGCTTCAATCGACTCAAAACGGGTGCCACGAAGGGGCAATTTTAGTTTTGGGAAGAGGAAAATAGTCGCAGGGAGCCAAATCCGGCGAATACGGTGGTTGCTGAAGCACGTTTGTTGAGTTTTTGGCGAGAAAGTCAGTCACAATCGTAGCTCGGTGAGAAGGCGCGTTATCGTCATGCAAAATCCATGAGTTGTTCGCCCACAAATTTGGCCGCTTCTTACGGATACGCTCACGCAAACGTTTCATAACGCCTAGGTAATACTCCTTGTTTACCGTCTGACCCTCTGGAACGAATTCGTAGTGCATCACGCCACGGATATCGAAGAAAACAATGAGCATCACCTTCATTTTCGAGCGGCTTTGGCGTGGTTTTTTCGGTTTCGGCTCATTTTTTGCCACCCATTCCGATGATTGCTGGCTTGTTTGCATATCGTACTCGTAGACCCAGGTCTCATCACCAGTTATAATGCGTTCCATGAATGTAGAATCGGAATTACAGCGATCCAGCATGTCTGAAGCAACCTGTTCGCGATGACGTTTTTGAAGAAAATTCAGGTCTTTCGGTACGAGTCGTGCGGCCACCTTTCTCATGCCCAAAATATCAATCAAAATTGTACGTGCGGACTCGTGGGATATCTTAAGATCATGTGCTATCTCTCTCAAGCTGGTACGACGGTTTTCCAGCACCCTTTCCTTAATTTTATCGACGTTATCTTCGACCACTTCACGACCGTCCTAGAAGGCTCTGTACCACTGATATGCACGAGTTTTCGATAGAGCATTATCACCAAAGGCCTTTTGCAACATTTTCAATGCATCGGCACACGAAAATTCATTTGCAACACAACACTTTAAACAAATTCTTTGCTCAACGTAATCACCCATAGTAAAAATCGGCACGCACTCTGACATCGACTGACTTAATCAGTTGTTGCAAACACACTAAGTGACAGATCCTGCTCAAGCTTGGCATAGTAATTAAGGACAGTGGTACCAACCTAGGAAAAAAAAATTTTACCTGCCTCATTTCCCCGCCAGATTTAAATCGATAATTCCCGGTACTTTCTTGACAGAATGTATATACATAAAATAGCGTACAAGCCCGAATAAATGACAAAGTGTCTAGCAACATACCTGTTACTAGTGGAATCCGACAAGGTGATTCTTTAAGTCCTCTCCTTTTTAACATCATAATGGATGAAATCATAAAAAAAATGAAAACTGGAAAGGGTTACAAAATGGGCGATCGTGAGTTTACGATCCTCTGTTATGCGGATGATGCAGTACTCTTCGAGGAAAGTGAGGACGACCTACAGAGAAGTCTCCAACTCTTCTTCAATCTCGCTAAGCAGTTCAGTATGGATATAGCCACTGAAAAAACTAAGTGCATGACAACAGCAACTGGAAGTAAACCAGCAAATAATAGAACAAGTAATGTCGTTCAAGTACTTGGGGGTTGAATTATCCAGTTTTGGTTGTATTGAAGATGTGGTAACCCAACAAGTCACTAGGGCCAATAAAATCGCAGGCTGCCTTAACGATACTATATGGAGGAATAAACATCTGAACATAAAAACGAAGGCAAGAATATATAAGGGTACCATAAGACCGATCATGACCTACACGGCTGAAACCAGACCCGAGACTTCTAAGACAAGGCGTATGCTGGAGACAGCGGAAATGAAGATACTCCGTAAAATTTCCGGAAAAACTCTGTAAGATAGAGAAAGGAGTGATGAAATCAGAAGATCATGTGAAGTGGAAAACATTGGAGAGTGGATAGAGAACAGGAAAAGAGAATGGAACGCGCACATAGAGAAAATGGTGCAGGACAGATTAGTGAAAAGGGCTAGAGTTAAATCGCCTCTAGGAAGGAGAAGTATCGGTTGCCCAAGAAAAAGGTGGAGCGATAATTTACGCCCCGAATAAGGATATAAGGATATCATCGATGAAGAACAGGCTTTAAGCCTACATGGAAGAATGAAGAAGAAGAAGAAGAAGAATAATCCTGCAAAGGATTTTCTTATATGTATATTTGCATGCACTACCGTTTGTGTATGATTAACTCCTTGTGTTTCTGTGAATAGCGGATATAGGAACTTGATAGATTTGTAGTGGTTGGCTTCGCATTGCCTTACGAGAACCCATAAGTTCGAAAAGTGCGTATATTTGCAATTATGCAGCAGTGATCAGAAAAACCTTATCGGGCTTGTTTGAGTTTAGAATTATTACACAGGTGTATGTTACACTGTCTTGATTTGTGGAACTTTCTATTACTGCTCATACTCCTCACTAATGATATTTGGTACAGATCAGCCGAATTAATTTATTTTAATACGCAGTGCTTTCTTTTGTTGGATGAAAGCTTTCATGGCGTAAGAGATATTTCCCCATATAAGTATATCATATAAAAGCACACGCTGGAAATTTTAAAAATATGCTGCTTTTATCATCTCAGCAGTACCACATCTCTTCTATTTTCTTCTATTTTAACTGAGGCCAAGTGCCTTATGAGCTTTGTATGATTTTCTGTGAACTTGGAACATAAGTACCTTGGATATATAAAGGTGTTCACTTTTATTTCTATTGAGGACCGTGTATTCCTAAGATTCACTGAGTAAGTCTATACATTGTTTAATTGATTTTATTATTTTTTATATGTAAAGTTGAACTGATCTTATCGTAACTTTAATTATTTCTTGAGAATGTGCTACATGTTTTGAGATTTTTTGAAGTAATTTATTTAAATATATTGAATATTTCAAATAAATTAGTTTTTGAGAAGTTCTTGAAATTATGTTTTATATTTTTGAGAAAGAGTTATTTTTCATTCATATGGGATCGGAAAACAATACATTTTGTAACATTTTGTAACAAACAGGGCTTCGTAAGTTTGTCTGAAGAGTTCATTACGCATGCCTGGAACGAAACAAAAAATGTTTGCTTATTTATTTATATTTTAATTTTAATTGACAGTTTATGTTCGTTGGTTTTTCTTAATTCCGTTTGATATTGTATGATGAATTTTGACGTCTATTAAATATGAGCAGTGCTTATAAAGACATTAATTTAATTCTTAAAGTTTCTTCAAAGAATTTTTTGAAATTAAAAATGTAGAAGACAACAGATTAAATCTGTTTTGATTTTCAAATTTTCTTCTATTTTCTCAAAAATCATTGAGCTTTAGACAACTTTCCACAAACATATTCGACATGCGCCGTGCAATTCATTTTATTTTCCAATATAATTTCCTGGAATTCGCTTGAACCTCTATGCCTCCAAACATCAACTTAACAATTCTGAATTTTGAATTCAGTTTGAGATAATTCGGCGAGAACCATATCCCAACTTATATATTAGAGTAGTGACGCAAAATAGGTAATTTTTCTGGGAAACAGTTAAAAATTTAACTGCGTCGATATTGTTGAAATATTTTCGAAAGTACCTGAAACAGAATTTTAAATATCAGACAGATTTATTCTGTTAACCTCCGATAAATTTCAATTTTATAAAAAAATTTTTATTCGAAAATTTTTAGAATTGAATTAAATAAATGTCTCGGAAAAACATTGTTTCATTTCAGTAAAAATTTAAAAATTAACACTAATTACACAGTACTAAAAGAGAATAAAATAATTCAAAGAAATATAAATTATTGACCAAAATTACTAAATAAATACTTGAAGGATCCAAAACTATGTTTCGTACTTTGTTTTATGAAAACCAAATCCCTTTCCAGAAATGCAAATCATTACCTCCAAGAACTTCTTCAAAAACAACTTGCTCAAAATGAGATCCTTCAAAAAAAATCCTAAAACATGCCGAACATTTTCAAAAAGCATTTTAGAATTCTCACAACGAAGAACTCATTAGCTCTTACTTCATACTCAAAAAACATGAAAATAATTATCAAAAATTATATCTTACCAGACAAGCTGAATATATTCATATGAACAAAACTAGAATGAAGTGAACTCATAAAAATCCTACGTATTCTATGTTTGTCACAGAAATTACACAAAGTTTGTTAGGTATTTTGTGGACTCCTTTAAGATGAAATGATAATATGTATAAGTGTAAACCAAAATATATAATTATTATATATACAATAAAATAATAAAAAGAGGTACCTGAAACCTCAATTGTAAGGATATCCTTATCCCTTTTAGTAGTACCGCAAGACCGAATCGCACGTTCAATAAACCAATATTTTATTCAATATGATGGTACATTTATTTATCTTCAACTTGATTGAAAATCAATAATGTTCTGCACAGTCTACGAACAGCTTCGCCATTCAGGATCACCTCTTTGCCAAAAAACCTAATATACCACTTACGGGAGATTGAGCTGCAATATATACACCGTTTAACATTTTAATCTCAGATGAGTTTTTTTTGAGCGTGTCCCGTATGTTGATGTGGCCGGGAAATTTAGAACCTTTTGAAAATGAGTCTTGATGATATAATTTGTAATTCAATTAATTTTGAAAACATCTCCCAGTATTCGTTCAATGAAAGAGTTTCATTGAAAGAAAAAAGTATACCTCTTTCAAAGATTAATTTAGAAGCTTCCGGCTTAAGTTAAGGGCGATCTTTTAAAGTAATATTTGATCAGGAAATATATTAGTGAAATAAGTGGATTTGTAGGTTCAGAAGAAGAACACGTTATATTAATTTGCCTGTGTACTCTTCAATAGTGAAAAATTGTGGTGGCAGACAGGGTTTCTGACTTAGTCCATATGAATGACAAAATAAAAAAATGAGAATTCAAAGGCTTAAATCCACAACCAAATTTGCATTATTAGGAAATGTCATTATTGTAGAGCAACTCGATTCATCGTATTGGTTCATATATTATTATATTCAGAAATACAATGAAAAAAATAGCAATGCCCTTTCATTTTAGCTCAAATGAATTTTGTGGTGCTTTCCAATTGGCTCTTTGCGGCCACGATGAAAGCGACTCATTCATAAATCCTGGAAGTTTTTGTGGGCCTATTAATTTTATTGCAGGACTCGACAAAGTAGTAGCGGAACATTAAAAAAAATACGGCCTTAAAAGGAACTTCAAGAGATATTCAGAATGATTTACTTGATTGTATGCTTGAGATTTGTCAAGAGAGAATAAAAACAGCTCCCTCTGGTGTTTCATCGAAAACTGTTGGTTGGAGTGTTTCGGTATTTACAAATTTCACAGCCAGTGGAACATTTTTAGGGATATTTGGCTTCTGAGAAACTTGATTTGAATATTCGAGAAGTTCTTGATCCTGTTGTGGAAAATTACCCTGAAAAACTTAGTGCTCAAAGTTACGATGGAGCAGCGATTATGAGTGGACGGCACTCGCGTGTTCAACAAAAACCAAGAAAATACCCCTTCGCGCATTTCATACTGGCTATGTAAATTAATGAAAGGTGGTAATGTGGAATGCTACACCAAACAACCACCAAGAAAGAGTATTTTTTGAAAATAGGCATGACTTAGCAGCATATTTTAGTGATTCAGCACATCGGTTCGAATTTTAAAGAAACAATTCCTCATTGAGCTTCCACACGTCGAAATCACAATATACGGAATAAAATGCAGTTTTCGAATAGAGAAATTATGGAAGAAATAGAATTAATAAGCATTATGAGCTAAGGTAATAGAAAGTTCTGCAAATCGAGACACTCCAACATACATCTTTATAACAAGTCTAAGCTCAAACAAGCCCAATTAGGTTTTGATGATCGTTGTGATACTATATGATATTTGGTACAGATTATCAGCCGAATTGATTTATTTGAATATAAATATGTTAATTATGAGTAGCACGGCCGAACAGGATCTGTGAGCATAGGGAAAGTTTTCTGCGTTTGTAACTTTAGGAAAAATCGCGTGCACTAGATGGCGCTAGTGTAGGATATATACATTGGTGTTTCTGTGCAGACCTATTATAGGTGCGTGGTAGATTTGAGTCGTTAGACATTACAGGGCACTGACGAGAAACCAACAAGTTTCGAAACGTGCGCATGTTTGCAACTTATGTCCCAGCGATCAACAAAAATTAATCAAACTAGATTTTCGAATGCATGTTGCACTGTCTAGATTTGCAGAACTTTCTATTAACAGAACTCATACTCCTTATTCATGATATTTGGTACAGATTATCAGCCGAATTAATTTACTGGAAAAAATAGAATCAAATGTTGCCAACAGAACCGTAGCCAGTGGTGCATGCCGAATCAGACGAATGCTGCTAGGTCCAATTTTTGGTTTTCGGTTGAATTTTTTTCATCCTGTTATGCATTAGGTAGATACGATATTTAACTAACTATGGGTGTTTTTTTAGTGATAGAACTTCAAATTGAAATGAAACACATTTAAATTAAGATTGAAGCCAATTTTTTTTAATTAAAAAATAATTTTATGACATTTATGATTTAAAAATAATTTCTGGCATACGTCCACCACGACTAGCTCTGAGGAACCGCATTCGACCAGACCAATTTTGGACCACCTTTTCGAGTAATTCAGGCCTTATTTCATCAATAACACGAGTTATGTTGGCTTCCAAAGCGTCTATTGTTTCTGGTTTATCAGCATAAACCCATAACTTGACATACTCCCAAAGAAAATAATTCAGTGGAGTTATGTCGCATGATCTTGGAGACCAATTGATTGAAACATTTCTCGAAATAATGTTATCGCCTAATCTTTCTTTCAATAAATCAGTTGTTACGGTAGCAGCATGAGGTGTAGCAGCATGAGGTGTAGCACCATCTTGTTGGAACCAAAACACTTCTGGATCGACACCATTCAAATTTTGAAACAAATAATCATTGATCATCGATCTGTAACGAGCAACATTCACTGTAACATTAGCTCCAGCATCGTTTTTAAAGAAATATGAACTGATGATGCCTCTAGTGTATAAAGTACACCATACAGTGCATTTTGCAGGATGCAATGGAACCTGCAGAACTTCTTGAGGATTGTTTTCACTCTATATATGGCAATTTTGCTTGTTCACATAGCCGTTCAACCAAAAATGAGCTTCATCACTGAACACAATTTTACGATAAGAAAGTGGATCAACTTCAGTCTGTTTTAGTGTCTAATCAGCAAACAAACGACGCTCATTATGGTCAAGTGGCTTTAGTTCTTGAACCACTTGGATCTTGTATGGGTGTAGACCAAGATCTTTACGCAAAATTTTTCATGTGGTGAATACACAGAGTCCAAACTATTGTGAACGTCGACGAATAAACAAATCTGTATCATCATTAACACTATGACTTACAGCAGCGATATTTTCTTTTGTACGTACTGTTCTTTGTCTTGTTGTTGTTGTTGCATCGAGTAGAGAAAATGTTGTCCGAAATCTATCGATAGTTCGACGAATAATCTGCTCTGATGGACGATTATGTAAACCATAAATTTCTCGAAGTATTCTATAAGTTTGGCGAATAGAACACTGATTTTAAAAATAAATTTCAACAATTTGTAAACGTTGTTGCGGCGTGAGTCTTTCCATGATAATTTGTCAATGCTGACTGAACAGAAATGTCAAAACAACATGGCTTCTTCCTTCTGCCATATCACAGTTATCCCTATCGAAAGTTCTATCACTCTAAAAAAACACCCCATACAACAGAGAAAAATTGTGCCTTTAACAGAGCACGCTATGAAGCTTTTAAAAGAAAATATAGCAAGTGTTATTAGAACTTCCATTGGTGATGATATTGACGAGGCAAATAGGCTTATTTGTAACGACAATTCTGAACCTCCATTACCAAAAACGAGACGTTTAAATTCCCAAATCGTATTATTGCAGTAGAAATGTGTGATAAAATTATTAATACTGCGCCCGATAAGTTGAGTTTTATTAATCATCTTAAAACTAGTTATTTCTAATATCTTCTACTTTAGATGTGCCTTGTACTCGTAAATCGTGTACGGAATTAAAGAAAGAACGTTTATGAACTGAATTATCACTGATCTCTTCAATAAGTGACTGCAAAGATCTTAAAGAATCTGTCCCATTCTTAGGATTCATTGTGGAAAATAATTTAGAAGAGACACTTAGTGAAAAAAAATTATTACAAACTGTTCCTACTATATCAATGACAACATTTTCCTCTGAGTGCGTTTCGACCTGAACACAAGTAAAAACTGTTTAAAAAAATTCTATGCCTGAAGATAGGTTAAACGCTCTTTTTGTGCTTTCTATTAAGAAAAAAAGAGATAATAATAGAAGTACAAAATTTCAATGAAAACGTAGTTGAACAGAGTGCGTCCAAGAAATCCCGAAGAATTGACCTAATTTATAAAAAATAATAGTTAGTGTTTTTCCCTCCAATGCGGAGCAAATAGATTTACTGGGGAGTTATTTTAATTTTTTTTGTTTAAATATAGTTCGTCGCATTTAATCGATAACAATGTTGGAAAACCTTTATGAACAACAAATCTCCGATAGACACCTTCTCAATCATTAAGATTTTGAAAAAAAACAGAAAAAAATTTTGTTATTTTAAAAGGGTTAAATGATCCCCTGTAGCTTAATATCTGCTTACTCAGAACACTTTCTTTTTTATACTGATTACCTCGAAGAGATCCACATATTTTTAATAAAAGAGATTCAGCGGGAAAAACCCGTTATTGTATTGTATTGAATTATCTGAAGTCAATAATATAAATATTTAGGATTTGATCAACAATAACATAACATAACATTTTGATCTGATGAAACGAACAAACCCAATGCTACCGTTAGAAATAGAACGCCATTGTTCATATAAGAAAGTAAGATGGGCCCAAAGGGAAGTTAATTTATTGAATTTTTCAACGTGAGTGATATCTTATATTGTTTATTCATTGGTGGATGTTACTGTATTGATGCTCCAGTGGAGGGAGACCTCTTCACTTTAATCTGAATTGAGCATTTAACATATTTCATTCATATAAGCGCTTTTATCTATATCCCATTTATTTGAAACAATGGTCCTTTTTTGAGAATTCAGAGTGTTTAGAGTGAATGAAAGGTGAATCCACAACTATATACTGACACAACAACCTCTGTGTCTTTAGAATACCGCAACAGGGCATTCTTGAACAACTTTATTATACGTTCAGATTATAATAATCTAATTAGATAGTAGGTGCGTGATTGGGAAAATTTTGACTTATGTCATTGTTATGTTATTGTTAAACTACCTCGAAGATCTTTGTTACACGTTACTATTGCCATGTTATCTGTGTATGCACTCAATTGATTGCTGTATTTACCTTTGCTTGCACACTAACTATGTTTTAGGATATCAGAAATGTTGTCGATCTCTGGAACCTTCATTTTATGAATAAAGGGAAGGACAGGGTTGAAGAATGTATGTAAGCTGAAGAGAGGTTAAGGAACCTCGCTCTCATACATCGAGTCCGGTGCGGGACACTGCCTTCCAAAACCAAATATTATTTTTACCTAACCTTGCATTCTGAAGTTTCCGTCACTGTTTCTTTGTTCTCGTTCAAGTGTTACTTTGGTTATCTGCACAATATAACATCCTATTCTCCTGCCAATAGTTGATCATGATAGAAAGGTATAGAGGTTTTCAGTAGAACCTCAAAGTACGGAACAGTACAACCTTCTGATTTGGTTGCAGAACACCCACTTCTTTTATCCATGACACGCCACTACTTTCGGCCGATATTTATTTCAACTGGTTTTTCTTGAGTCATTGTAAATGTAATTCGGAAGCGTGTTACGGATTATCTAATAAACTCCACCTTATTTTGAGTTTTCAGAATGGGCTTAAAACTGGGAGATCATTTCATGCAGAGCTACCTTTTATTTTATGGATTACATAAAGGGTTTTCCAATAAGAGATTTCATTTTGAATAGTCCACTAACTAGGCAGCTGTCACTTTTGAAGCTGTCATTTTTTGACATTTGACAAATAAAAACTAGACAATTACTAAAAATGGAAAGATACACGCTTCAACAATGCATTGAAATTGTTAAAATTCACTACAAAAATGGTGAAATTTTGCAGTCACAGTTCGCAAACATGAAGCATTTTTGGATCGTCGTGAAGCACCTTCTACGCCAGCAATAGTGAAACTGGTGTGAAAATTTGAGCTGTTGGGACAATTTAGTGATGTGAAGGATCGGAACCGTGTGGGACGTTCAAGAACAACTGAAAATATTGCTTCTGTAGCCCATAGAGTTGACGAAAACCCAGGTCTGTCGATTCCTCGTCTATCTTTGGAATTAGGCATTCCACAAACGACACCGTATTTTGCATAAAGACTTAGGTCTGAAGAATCTTAAAGTTCAAAAGCAATGTCGCATCTTCGCTGAAATGCATCAAAATTATCAAAAATTATCTTCAGTGATGAGGTCCATTTTCACCTCGGAGGCTGCGTTAATAAACAGAATTGTCGCATTTGGGGCTCGGAAAATACAAGAACGATTGTTGAAAAGCCGCTACATCCTCAACGTGTTACTGTTTGGTGCGGTTTTTCGGCTGGCGGTGTGATTGCACCTTACGTATTCGAAAATGAGGCTGGTACAACTGTCATGGTGAATGGATTGCGCTAGCGAGCGATGATTAATGATTTTTGTGGCAATCCCAATTTTGCAAGAAAAGTTTCCTGCATGAGTTTTTTGTCGTCTATTTTCTCTTCTTTTTTCTTTGGGGTCACGTGGAAGATAAGTTTTATGCCAACGCTCTGCAATCGATTCAATACCATAAATATGAAATTCGTGAAGTTATCAAGAATATACAGCCGCAAATGTGTGAATTGGTCATGAAAAATTTCATGAAAAAAATATGGTGCTGCAACCATCAGCCGTGGCGGCCGTTTGGCTGATATCGTTTTTCATTGTTAATGGCATACCTTCTTCTTCACAATGGAAGAATATCCATCGACTTATCCTAAAATATACTCGTTATTTTTAATATAAAAATGAGACCTCTTATTGGAAAACATTTTATGTCGTTCTTTGGACTGGGGACTTCATGTTGCGGGAATTTTTTTCGAACTCACAAGGGCTCCTCATTGTGTTTCATCTCAATTTCTCATCAGTATACCTCAGAATATTTTTGGATGGGATACATAGATTTATATTGGATAGACCTATGTGAAACTCTTTCAAAGGAGATCATTACTTAGTAGAGGGTTTGTTTTGTTTTAATATCTTGAATATCAAGCAGAGAAATTCTATCAGACTTTTTTACAAATTTTAACTCTTGATAACTTTTTAATTTTTTTTAGAAATAAATCAAATATAATTTCTTCAAAACATTATTTCTTTTAAGTAGACATATAGAATTAACGAACACCGTACAGCATCAAAAAGAAATGAAAAAAATTTAATGGGAATATGGAGTATTGACCGAAACTACATAGCAAACTCTTGTCGATACAGCTGTTTCAAACCGACATTATGATTAACAAATTCTATTCCAGAAATACCCAAACCACCCAAAAAATTCCTCGAAAAAACCTGTCTTCAAAGAGTCTTCAAAAATATGCAATACATGTTCAGAACAGTTTGAGACTCCTAGGAATAGTGTTCCTAAGACAATTTATTAAATTTGATTTCTAAATTTTCAAGAAAACCCTCTACCAAGCAATAAATTCGTTTTAATTATTTTTATTCTGTATATAATAATTATAATTTGTATTTGCACACATGCGCGCAGCATCTCTTTGTTATAACTCATTCTTAAACATGACCTTTTCAACTTCTGTGTATATTTTATAAACAAACATTGAATGTGAAGAATTGTTTGGTGTTGAACCTCTTTACGGTCAGTTGTTTTCTAGCATCGTCCGAATAAATATGGACTGCAATGTATGTGTTATATTTTTATTGCTTATTTTCATTTAACTTTCATAAAAGTTCACTGAACAGTATCGGTGCGAGTCTCAAACACTGTTTTGAAGATGTGCTGTATATTTTTGAAAAGAATTTAGAAAGAGCTTTTAAACATAGTTATTTTCGAGGGAATTTGAAAGTTTATGTTGGGCATTTTTGGAACATAATTTTTCATTTATAATTTCAGTATGATACAGCTGTATCGGCTGAAGTTTGCTAGGTAATTTCGGTGAATATTCAATATTACCAGATTTTTTTTATCTCTCTTTCAGTTTGTGTGATATTTGTTGAAAATATATATCTACCAAAAGGAAACATTGTTTCTAAGATATTTAATTTAATTTAATTTTTGAGATTTTGGAGTAATTTTTTGAAATTAATCGGTTTATTATTCACGAAATAATGTAATATTGAACTTACCGTCAAAGGGTGATATTGAACAGACAGTTGAATCGCCCAGACTCAAGAATCTAAATGTTTTGAAGAATTTCAAAGTTCTGTATTAGGAAGAAAAAATTCCTATGACGACATTGTTTCGAAAAAATCATCTGAGGATGGCAACAACTCACAACATCTTTTTGTGGGGACATTTGAAGTCAAAAGTCTATGCAACTGCACCTGAAAAATCTTGCAGAACTGTGACAAAGAATCATCACGTAAAGCCAATTACTGACACCAGACATTTTCGAAAATGTTAGAGAAGAATTTAAAAGAAGACTTTATTATTGTATGGAGGTTGGTGGTGATCATTTTGAACAATTCATACATTAGTTTTTTGAATAGTTTACATTTTTTCTGGATATTCCCTATCATTACTTACAGATCTGGTGTATATGAATGTATTGGGTTTCTGTTTAAGTTACCTTTCTGAAAATGTTCAATATCAAATTGCTCAAAAAAATCACCGAATTTTAAAATTTCAACTAAGATGTTTAGAGAACAAAACAAGCTTTTTAACTAAAATACATCCGCCATCTCTTTCCTATTCAAAAAAAATTTGGGGGTTGTTGCCACCCTCAGGTGGTATTTTTGGAACAATGTCTCCATAGAAATTGTTTCTCTCTAATACAGAACTTGAAAATTATTTTTGGATTCTTCAAAACTCTTAGGTTCTTGAGCTTCAAAACTCTTAGGTTCAACTGTATTTTCAACATCACTTTTTGACGATAAGTTCAATATTACATTATTTTTTGAATAGGGAACCGATTTGAAAAATTTTAACTGGGTTGTGCACAGAACATAAATAACTTTCCAACTAACTAACACTCTTCCCTATTCAAATAATGTTGGACCACCACCTTCACGGGGATGGTTTTTTCGGAACAAACTCATGATGGAAATTCGTCCTCCTTAAAACAGAAGTTGACCTGTTTTTTGTGAAATCTCCGAAAATTCTTCGTTTCTAATTTCTGGCAGGAAAAAAATTTTCGTTGGATTACCTGTGTATCGGTTCCAAGTTATGTGATATATATATATATATATATATATATATATATATATATATATATATATATATATATATATATATAAGAGTTTCGATGAGAATCTCAAACGCAATTCTCTGAGGACTTACTGCATATTTTTGAAGAGTTTCTTGAAGAGCTTTCATGGAAAAATTATGTCGAATTCAATAGTTTCAATCACCCAGAAACTTCTCAGAATGATTTTTGATTGTGATGATTGGATGAGTTGGTGCTCGTGAATATTGTAAACCCATTGTTTATAGCTAATAGTATTATGACTCTAAATAGATCGAAGATAACAAATTAATATTGTACAATTATTCATTCAGCATCCCTAGTTATGCCACTAGAAGTTCGGAAATCATGTCTATAGCCTATTACAAAGTGACTTGTCCTTTGCCACTTTGTGTCTTAGGGGATCAATAAGTTTATCATAATTATTATAATTAGTAACTGTAGGTCCATTGTTTGAGATAATTTTCTGCTCAATATATGACTAAATAACAGGCGCTTTAAATCAGCTGTGAAAACAAAGAGAGATATTGCTGAAAATAAGAGTTCCTATTCATAAGTTCAAATCATTAAGAACAATTTCGATTTATTTACGTCCTAGGTGCTAAAACATATGTATACTATATTTTATTAATTTATTGATAACTGATTAGTGTAGCCTGCAGATCTTCCTTGTCAGTAGATTAATTGAACTGGTATTGAACCTTATCATTAGACGATAACATAACATAAACTTTATTCTCATAATCAATGCAATCATACAAATGAGAAGAGGAAACTGTCAAAAGAATATCACAACTTCAACAAGATCTGAAAGAATATTTCATAAATTCCCTAATCGACTATGGTTCTATATCTACAATAATTTTAGTTATTTCGATTTTGGATTTTCTTAAATTAGATACATTGATGAACTCCTCAGGTAGTACATTGAACAATCTTATACACATATATTTTGTGTTTCTTTCAGTAAGTGTCAACCACGTACGTCTTGTGTTGTTTTTATTCAACAGATCATTAAAATCTTGCGGATGTTTTCTCACAAATAGCAGACATTCCAAAACATTTAATCCCGGAAGTGTGAGCATTGAATTATTTCTAAAATGACCTCTGCATCATTCTTTATATTTCAATTCTATTATTGTCCTCAAGACGTATTTCTGCCGAATAAATAATCTATTAAAATCACTGATTCATCTTATATGACAAGGCCGTACCTCAGAAGTGAAATAATATTGGCATGATAAACTGTTTTTAAAATTTCCATGTCCACTCTCCGTGACAATACCCTTATCATGTACAAAACTTAATTGAGTTTTTTGCTGACCTGACTCACATGATCACTACCATTTCAGGTGACAATCGAACGAAACTCCAAGAAATTCCATCGAAGACAAAAATCTGACCTGGGTGCTATCAAGAGATATTGACCGAGGATACATATTTTTATACTGAATCGTTCTAAAAATCACACACTCAGTCTTACTGACATTGAGAAGTATTTAATTTAGAGAGCACCAATGATGTACTGAATCGAAGGCTAATCTAGTTTACTCGAATTAGGATTCTTGCTAGGCATCGTCAACAAACAACAAGAGGTCATGTTCATTGATATATATCAGAAATAAAAAGGGTCCCAGATTACTTCCTTGGAGAACTCCTACGTTGACATATTTATCCTCTGACATAAAAACTAGTCCTTCACTATCAATACAAACCCTTTGAAGTCGATCAGACGAATAGCTCCTGAGCAACTCCAGTTGACAATCGCGAATACCACATAAAGAGAGTTTCTTCAAAAGGCATTCATGATTCAAGCTATCGAATGCCTTAGATAAACCTAGAAAAAGCCCAACCGGCACCTCATCGCTCTCCAAAGCATCAACAATATCACATACTGATTCATACATCGCTGTAGTAGTACTTCTGGTTTTTAGATAGCCATGTTGTTTCTCAGAGAAAATTTTGAACTTTTACATGAATGAGTAAAGCCTACCGACCAAAAGTTTCTCGAATATTTTTGCAAAAGAACTGAGTGAACTAATTGGACGAAAATTATTGACATCATGTACATTTCCTTTCTTATGTAGGGGTTTGATTAAAGCTATTTTGAGAGCAAATGGAAATATCCCTTCAGTGAATGAGCAGTCAATGTGAATCTATCGGAATGATCCGATAGATTCACATTGTATGAAGATTCACCTGGTTTCATACATATTCTTAGCGTGCAGGCTCACCACATAGCTGTCAGATCTACTTTATTGGTAGATCCATATAGCGGACAGATCTACCTAACCGATATTGGGATTGTCTTCGTATCAGTAAGATACCACTTCTCTGGAAACAAATCCAATTGAAATATCATATAAATATATTCCATATATGCCTCCATGAAGAAGAATCTTTAATCATACAAATTAATAAAATCCGCACGTAAAAATGACCGACTCGTATTTGTACAAATCCTTGTGTATTTTCAAATACAACATATCCAGTACTCTAATTGTCTTTATTCACTTTTATAATGAACAATTCAGCTAAATTATATACACCACGAGAAAAAACAGATTTTGTTTATACACACGTACTGTAACAAATCAATTTCAAATATACACAAATTTTACTTCATGATTTTGAACATATAGTATAACAAATTGACAAGGTTATATGTTCACAATTCATGAGTTCGTGTCGGTGAATTGTTTTGTAAACTCATAATTCATTAAGACGGTTGCTGAAGATGTCATTTATAGGACAAGCACATGAAATAAATATTCATCTTTTATATAAAATCTTTTTGGTCCAAAATATTAAACAACGCTTTAATGCTGCATGTAAATATAATTAATGCTTCTGAGACCTTACTATAAAAAATATCTGTAACAGAGAATATTCTATTTCACATATTAAATTCATTATTTACCCATATCAAGTATCGGGTGTTTTTATAAGAGTGATAGATCTTTCGGTAGAATTACTGTGATTTGATAGAAGGCCATGTTGATTTGACATTTCTGTTCAGTAAGTATTGACACATTATCATGGAAAGACTCACGCCGCAACAACGTTTACAAATTGTTGAAATTTATTTTTAAAATCAGGGTTCCATTCGCCAAACTTATAGAGCACTTCGTGAAATTTATGGTTTACATAATCGTCCATCAGAGCAGCTTATTTGTCGAACTATCGATAGATTTCGGACAACATTTTCTCTACTCGATGCAACAACAACAAGATAGAGAACTGTCCGTACAGAAGAAAATATCGCTGCTGTAAGTCATAATGTTAATGATGATCCAGATTTGTCCATTCGTAGACCTCCACAACAAATTGCACTCTGTGCATCTACCACATGGAAAATTTTGCGTAAAGAACTAAAGCCACTTGACCATAATAAGCGTCGTTTGTTTGCTGATTGGGCCCTAGAACAGCTTGAGGTTGATCCACTCTTTTATCGTAAAATTGTGTATAGTGATGAAGCTCATTTCTAGTTGAACGAAAAAGTGGTCCAAAATTGGTCTGGTCGAATGCGGTTCCCTATCTGCCGGAAATGATTTTTAAAACATAAATGTCATACAATTATCTTTCAAATAAAAAAAAATTTGATTTAATTTAATTCAAATGTGTTTTGTTTCAATTTAAAGTTCCATCACTCTAAAAAAAACACCTGATATATACTCAATAAAATTATAGTTATCATATGATTGAGTAGGCTAAGTTAATATGAGAAACTCAAATATCAACTCCTCAATTTTGGAAATAATACAATTTATTTGAACAATATTTATTAAAGTTATTCTCAAAACAAAATCAACATACAATAGAATTATAATGAAACTTATGGATTATAATATGAAACGTGTCTGAAAACATCCACAATTTGAGTGAATAGATTTTCGTGATTCTCTTTGGAGTTTGGGTCATGGTTATGAGGTTTCATGATATACAAAGATTTTCCCGTGGTATAAATCCTAGACTTGCATTTAGTCTTGTTGCAGTAACTACATCTCCATCTAGTAGATCCTTGTTGTCTTATATGCATTATGAATTCATTTTCTTCGAATATTATTTTTGGATTTTTTATTCCACTCGCTATGTATATCACAGCTAAAAAAAATCAGAATTATTTCATAGGAAATTATTTCATCAGTTTAAAATTTAAATGAAAAGTTATGATTTTATTAAGTCTATATTCTCTAGAGGTGGCTAGAATATTTTAATTTAAATGCATATTCTTTTGTTATTTTTACAAACTTTTTATAATTAAATTAGTATTATATCTAATAAACACCATTTCCATTTCCATTCAAAGTGTAAAATACAGTCATTATAGATTAAATTATACATATTAAATATTTAATATTCAACATGAACAAAAAATTTATACTATTTTGCTTAGAAAATTTTAAATGTATTGATAAGACGGAACATTGTTTACGAAACAGCGGTATGATCTGAGGTGTACAAGTTGTGACTTTTAAAAGGGTCTTTTTGACAGTTCTATTCACGAGAGGATCTTTCGGAAGGACAAATAATTAATTAACTCTTACACTGAAAACACTAAACAGTGAAAGCAAAAAGCAAGTTATTTTTAGGAATGATTGTAACATTGAAAAAATCATAGGAAACTAGCTTGTATGAGTTAATTTATTTTCTCTTCAACTAAATACTACACATATTGATTTTTATTTATAATTTGAGTTGCTCACATTACGCTTTTCGTTACATAACATCTTCAAATACTTATGAACAACTGGTCTAAAATTTAGTGACACAGAATTTTTAAATGTTTCTTTTTTTAGATAAGGGTACAATAAAGTTTCTTTTATTACTTTAAGATAACTCGGTTTGGTCATTCAAGAAATATCCAAAATTTATCAACCTGAATTTTTTTACAGGTTCAGCTTCAGACTATTATTTTCTTCATGCAAAATCTTGAAACGCTCACCAAAATTAGATTTCTCTTTTATTAGATGTTCCGCATACGTAGAATCTAAATTAATCGGAATACATTAAAAAATCACTTAGTTTTCTATCACTTAGACACAAAATTACAAATTTTGAATATAGTCACTGTTTATTACAATTTACAAATCGAGATAGTGTAACATACATCTGTATAACAATTTTTCTGGTATGGAAAAGACAGTCGCAAACATAGGAATTTCAATGTTAATCTATAAACAACGTCGGTTCAGTGGAGCGGTAGAAGAATCAAAACCTCAGCGCGATGCGATGACGAATAAACGATTGTTCTCTCTCAATGGTAGTGGCTTCGATTGAAACGAGCCTCTGCATTGCTTTCTGTTCAGCAAACAGAATTGTTTACACTCCAAAAGTGGAAAACGTGAACATCGGTTGAAAATAAATACGACAATCTTATTCCATTGCATGCGGGGAATTGCTTTGCCATAAATAATTTCCTCTGTGAAAATTAGTAATTAGGTTCTTTTTCGCCATAACTGGCTTGAAAATAAAATAAATTCTGGGAAAATAAGAAATTCGAAAACGAAACAAACTCTTAAAAATGCGAAATCGAAGGTCGACAAATTTAAACTAAATGTTCAAATAATCTACCTTGTTGAGCCAAACAGTAGCCCAATCTTTTATAGAGAGATAATCTTGTATCTCTGAGTAGATTCGGCATTGTTGCTATTTTGGCACAAAATTGGATTATTTTAAACCTTTATTCATTAATATTCGCCCTTCTATCAATTTCATGCCCATAAAGGTTCATTAGGTTACCATCGACAAAAAATGGCCCTATGATGTAATTCCCCTATATTCGCGTCCAAACATTAAGTTTTTGGGGATACAGGGTACGCACAGGAATGCTCAGGTGCTTATTCTTTCTAGAATAATATCTTACCACTGATGGGTTATGTTTTCTGTTCGCGGGAAACGCTGCCTTTATTAATGAATAAGATATTGTTGAGGAATGAACTATTTTCATTTACTTTATATATATAAAAATTTTACCTGCCTCATAATTCCCGCTACTTTCTTGACAGAATATATATATATATATATATATATATATATATATATATATATATATATACATATATATATTCTGTCAAGAAAGTACCGGGAATTATGAGGCAGGTAAAATTTTTTTTTCCTAGGTTGGTACCACTGTCCTTAATTACTATGCCATGCTTGAGCGGGATCTGTCAACTAGTGTGTTTGCAACAGCTGATTAAGTCAGTCGATGTCAGAGTGCGTGCCGATTTTTACTACGGGTGATTACGTTGAGCAAAGAATTTGTTTAAAGTTTTGTGTTGCAAATGAATTTTCGTGTGCCGATGCATTGAAAATGTTGCAAAAGGCCTTTGGTGATAATGCTCTATCGAAAACTCGTGCATATCAGTGGTACAGAGCCTTCAAGGACGGTCGTGAAGTGGTCGCCCATCGACGGCTTCGATCGAAGATTACGTCGATAAAATTAAGGAAAGGGTGCTGGAAAACCGTCGTACCAGCTGTAGAGAGATAGCACATGATCTTAAGATATCCCAGGAGTCCGCACGTACGATTTTGATTGATATTTTGGGCATGAGAAAGGTGGCCGCACGACTCGTACCGAAAGACCTGAATTTTCTTCAAAAACGTCATCGCGAACAGGTTGCTTCAGACATGCTGGATCGCTGTAATTCCGCTTCTACATTCATGGAACGCATTATAACTGGTGATGAGACCTGGGTCTACGAGTACGGTATGCAAACAAGCCAGCAATCATCGGAATGGGTGGCAAAAAATGAGCCGAAACCGAAAAAACCACGCCAAAGCCGCTCGAAAATGAAGGTGATGCTCATTGTTTTCTTCGATATCCGTGGCATGGTGCACTACGAATTCGTTCCAGAGGGTCAGACAGTAAACAAGAAATATTACCTAGGCGTTATGAAACGTTTTCGTTAGCGTATCCGTAAGAAGCCGCCAAATTTGTGGGCGAACAACTCATGGATTTTGCATGACGATAACGCGCCTTCTCACCGAGCTACGATTGTGACTGACTTTCTCGCCAAAAACTCAACAAACGTGCTTCAGCAACCACCGTATTCTCCGGATTTGGCTCCCTGCTACTTTTTCCTCTTCCCAAAACTAAAATTGCCCCTTCGTGGCACCCGTTATGAGTCGATTGAAGCCATAAAACAAAATTCGGCGCGAGAGCTAAAGTCCATCCCGGAAAGCGCCTATAAAAAATGTTTCGATAATTGGAAGTGCCGTTGGCATAGAAGTATTGGAGCAAATGGAGCCTATTTTGAAGGCGACCCAATAAATTTTGACGATTTAATGTAAAAATGTTGTTTTAATTGAAAATTCCCGGTACTTTCTTGACAGAGTAGTATATATATATATATATATATCACGAAATTCCACTCGTTTGATATGGTTTTCTGGAAAAATTTCTTGATTTATTTGAACCTTAAAACATCGGAACCATTCCTTTTCAAAATATTCCGAACACTTCTATCGCTTATATCGACTTGTTCAGCAATTTGTTTACTCGAACAAGGTGGACTGGTTTCAACTGCAGCACACACATCTACTTGTTTTTTGGATGATTTTCACCAATGATTTTTGGTGGTTCATCAATCTTGCAATGCCTGCATGTTCATAAATACCCACATTTCTCGAATCATTTAATTATTTTAGAAATAGCTGAACTGGAAGGAATCAGCCTATCTTCAAAATCAACAATAAATGAATTTATTGTCCCGTGAATTGATTGACCACCAAAGTACCACTTTATAATCTGAATTTTTTCTTCTACAATGATCATTTATATTTACTCCATTTCCTACCATTATGGACAAACGAATCTCACGTTTGAGGAGCGAATGATTTTGCAGACTGCGGATTCTTTCGATCGAAGCATCAAACACCAGCCAATACCATTGAGAGAGAACACTCGTTTATTCGTCATCGCATCACGCTGAGATTTTGATTCTTTCACTGCTCCACTGGAACCGACGTTGCTTATAGATTAATATTGAATTTTCTATGTCTTCGTATGTCTTTTCCATACCTGTATACTCAAACCCACTAGATGAGCCCTGTGATAAACAAAAACAACACCTTATCGTGTTAGTTTGAGTACAGAATTGTTTTACAGATGTATGTTAAACTGTCTCGATTTGTAGAACTTTCTATTCCATTGATATAAGCATATAAGTTCAATACTACGAAATATTTTAAATTGCCGGAAAATAAAGCCCTACATTCTAGATCAGGAATTAACTGTTTATTCCATATAGACGTCAAAAATCAATTTAGAATCAAATATTACTCCAAAGTCTTTAATATGGTCTTTCTCTGAATTGAACTATCATCAATCCGGTAACAAAAACTGAATATATTAATATTTCTGGTAAATGTTATGAATAACGTTGAAATAAGGTTATTCTGATTTTCGCAAATTTTTATTGTTATATTCACAACAATTGTTTCGCTATCACAGTAGCATCATTTCACCAAGTAAGGACTGATACAATTCAAATGTTATGAAGGTATATTTTGATAAATTTAGAAATAAACTGTTTTCATTACATTTCATCATTCGATCAAGATATGATTGTAAGTTATAGCAATCAGTTAGTAATAATAAGCAATTTTGTATCACCAGCATACAGAGATTTACAATACTGTAACGATCAAACCCTCTACGCCACTGCTCGTTTCCCCTACGATCGAGAAACTCCGGATATTGGTGGTAGTTCGAGAGTGTTGCAGAAACCTCGGTGCATCTTATAAGGATACACTAAAAGTAAACGGCACCCTCCAATCAGAGAGCTCGAGAATAAATCCGATATACACATGCGCCATAGTTTGTTTTCCGCAATTTGAATGATTGTCAAAGTGACAATTCTAATCTCTGAATCATTTATCTGCCGTGGAAGAACTGTATTTTTTGAAGCAAATAAACTTATTATGGTTATATTATTTGGACTTTTTAGTGTGAAATTTCAATATTTCAGGAAAAGTAGCATGCATTGATAATAATTGAAATACCCATTATTAGAGAATTGCCAAATACACTTCTATTTGAAATCATATCATATTTCAAAATGTAAGTATGCTTGTTATCTTTACAAAAAGATTCCTGGAATCATTTTGTAACACTTATATCAATTGACATATAAAATAAACATTCATTATAAGACATCCGTGTTTATATTATGTCAATTGATATAAGTGGTACTTATATGACATTATTTTAATTTATTTTCTTTAGTTATAATCATTAAATATAATTGGTTGAAATTAAATATGTAGAAGGCTAATATTAAAATATTTAAATAATTTTATATACCTTCTTTCAAGAATTAACCTCTATTTATGTTATGGAATCATTTTGTTCCGAATTGTAGCCCATTCCAAGTATTCTTACACCTTGACTGAAGAATTACAAAGTCATATGCGACCAAGGTGTCATCGAAGAAGAGAAAAGGAAATGTTCAAAGTTGAGTAGTGTGAAGAAAATTTAATGTTACAGAAATGAACACTTATTGATTCTTGGAAGAATCCTAACAGCAGCTGTTCACTTGTTTATGGAATCAATTTAATGAAATATCTATTTATTTGATTGATTGGTTTTATGGAAAGAATACCGTATTATGTCCCATCTTGAGACTATTTTGGATATATATAGAATTAAATAGTTTTAAACCTGCATGTGTATGTTCATACTTTTGAAATAAGGTGGATGTTATTATATCAACACGACCTTTATTCTGGACAAGTCTACCTGGAAACGTAAACGAACGTTTTATATGAGAATAACACTTTTTCTTTCAAAAATGTACACAATTATATAACATTCGCATAAGTTTTAAACTTAATTTGTTGAGAATGAGAATACATGGCCATGAAGCATGTTCTTAATTATTCCCAATACAGGTTGTTTTAAAACTTGGTTATTCTTTTTTTGACCATCTGAAAAAAATCGCCTATACAAAATACGCACGGAGGTCGACTTATCATACTCCAAAGTCGAATTCAAGCCTGTGAAATTTAGAACGCATGTTCATGTTGTGGATCTGCTGTGAAAGTAAGTGATGTCACTACTCGGGCTTGATGTTTAACCAAATTGTAAATCAGTGCATTGAACCATCACCTTCTTCATATAATTAAACAAAACTCTGAATAAGACAATAGGGGAGCCCAGTATGAAGTGTAATGTACAACTCTCGATTGTCCTAGAAAGAAGCAGATTCGTTTCGAAATTTAACCGTCTGTGAGGATTGATAACCCAACCCCTGTGAATATTTTAAAGGGGCGATTTCTTGTGAAATAGTTTATTTCGATGTATTATGTCTTCTATTAAAAAACACTCTGTGTGTTTAATTTCACTTTCAGGAGAGACCAATATTGCTTAAACGTAATAGCTTTTTTTCATATTCAAACAAAGTATATTTGAAATATCACCTTGCGAATAACCAAATGATATCGATAAATAAATACAAGAGTCTGAGAAGAAATAAGTATTTATTCATATGTCTAGAGTACATTTAAATAGTGAACGATCCACATTCAGAGTAAAGTATATTTTCAAGTTATTATGGTAGACAGTTGGTTTCTCAACATATCCCTTTGTTTTTTCATGAATTAATAATGGAGAAACCTTTAAATAGAATGGGAAAATACATTGATATGGAGGAAAAATGGATTTGTATCACTAACAAATATTCTTCCAGTTTTTTCAAGAAAAATAAACAACTGAGTACTATATAATTTTTATATGTATGTTCACCAATAATGTTATACACTGATATTCAACATAAAATGTATGCAGGAAAAAAATCGATAATCACTCAACATAGTCAATACATATAATTCTAATCTACTTGTGTATAAAGCAACATTCATTTTTAAATTTTTAGAGATTGGCCCGCCACGACCCCACCTTAACCATGCAAAGTTTCTGGAATACCTCAATTTTTCTCATCGTGCGAATCATCCTAATCTGCTGCGTGAACCCACCGGGGTGGGGTAGCATAATCATGGAAGGTTCCTGGAGTACTATTCAGACAATAAATACTTAAGTGAGAATTTAAACATAATCACATACTTCCTTGATCAAGCACAAACTGAAATTAAACTTCTACATTTTATGATACAAGTCCTCAAATCTTCTTATCGTTCGAATTCCCAATTGACTTGTTAGTGGGCATAGGAAGAGACATGTATTTTTATTGACTATTCCTGAAATATTATTCATCCTGTAATCATAATTTAATGATTATAACAAGATCAGATCTATTACTTTTTCTTGATAGAAGGTATATAAAATAATATAAATATTTTAAAAAATTTTTAAAAAATTTTGAAAAATTAGCCTTCTACATATTTAATTCCAAAAGATTATATTCAATGATTATAACTTCTGAAAATAAATTAAAATAATGTCGTATAAGTACCACTTATATCATGACATAAAATAAACATTCATTATAAGACATCCGAATGGTATAACAAAATCCAATAAATAAAAATTATTAACCAAAATCCTATAAATTAAACATTTTGAATAGACAAAATTTTGTTTCTGCTTATCAATCTTATGAAAACCAATATCTTTCAAGAATATCCAACATAATCTTAAGAATTTTATCACAAAACTATCTTACTTAGACTATTCAATATTATTGGATATCTAACCAAGGTACTTTATATAAAAACTCAAGATATGCAAAACATTTCTGAAAAACAAGTTTTAAAATCGACTTTGCTCATCAGTATTCAAATATTCATATTCAATAAATATAACATCAATTAATAATATATATTCAACTCACCTTTCACTCTCCAGAAAAAGTTCTACTTAAATGAGACCTTTAAATAGGTATTCACTACACACAGAAATATCTCTGTGGTTTAACCTGATCTAGAAGATTGAAAGACAAATTTAACGGCCTCTGCTATAGCACAAGGACTATCTGTATATAGAATGTTGAGGAAACCAAATAATTATATATTATGAATAAAATAACATAAATAGAGGTCAATTCTTGATAGAAGGTATATAAAATAATATAAATATTTTAAAAAATTTTTAAAAAATTTTAAAAAATTAGCCTTCTACATATTTAATTCCAAAAGATTATATTCAATGATTATAACTTCTGAAAATAAATTAGGAAGTTAAGTAGAACTTTTTCTGGAGAGTGAAAGGTGAGTTGAATATATATTATTAATTGATGTTATATTTATTGAATATGAATATTTGAATACTGATGAGCAAAGTCGATTTTAAAACTTGTTTTTCAGTAATGTTTTGCATATCTTGAGTTTTTATATAAAGTACCTTGGTTAGATATCCAATAATATTGAATAGTCTAAGTAAGATAGTTTTGTGATAAAATTCTTAAGATTATGTTGGATATCCTTGAAAGATATTGGTTTTCATAAGATTGATAAGCAGAAACAAAATTTTGTCTATTCAAAATGTTTAATTTATAGGATTTTGGTTAATAATTTTTATTTATTGGATTTTGTTAAACCATTCGGATGTCTTATAATGAATGTTTATTTTATGTCATGATATAAGTGGTACTTATACCACATTAATTTAATTTATTTTCAGAAGTTATAATCATTGAATATAATCTTTTGGAATTAAATATGTAGAAGGCTAATTTTTTAAAATTTTTCAAAAATTTTTTAAAATATTTATATTATATTACTTTTTCCATCTAGTACTGACTTGAATTTTACTTCTCATCCTCAGTCACTTTATCAAAAAGTTTAGTTAAGCTAATATGGGCAATCATGCAAATCAATTCTTAATTATATCGAGCAAGGAGCATTTCATTGATAATGTTTATTTGCTACAGATTTCGTTAGTTGACAGAAACTGTGGTACATTTTGGAGAAAGTTTCAACGTCTACATTTGTAATACTTTCACACAAATGTTCATACATGATCTATAAATTTTTTCAGTCAAGGTGTAAGAATACTTGGAATGGGCTACAATTCGAAACAAAATGATTTCAGGAACTTTTTCGTAAAATAACAAGCATACTTACATTTTGAAATATGACATAATGTGAAATAGAAGTGTGTTTGGCAATTCTCTAATAATAGGTATGTCAATTATTATCAAGGCATGCTACTTTTCCTGAAATATTGAAATTTAACACTACAACGTCCAAATAATATAATTATAATAAGTTTATTTGCTTCAAAAAATACAGTTCATTCACGGGAGATAAATGATTCAGAGATTAGAATTGTCACTTTGACAATCATTCAAATTGCGTAAAACAAACTACACTGCATGTGTATATCGGGTTTATTCTCGAGCTCTCTGATTGGAGGGTGCCGTTTACTTTTAGTGTATTCTAGTATCCCCCACCATTCCATTGGGAATTTATTCGTCATCGCATCGCACTGCTCCACTGGACCGACGTTACTTATAGATTTATATTGAATTTACTATGTTTCTTTCTGTCTTTTCAATACCTGTATACTCAAACAAAGTCGATAAGGTTTTGTTGATAACAGGGGCCCTGTGATCAACAAAAACAACACCTTATCGTATTAGTTTGAGTATACAATTGTCATACAGATGTACTACTCTGTTAAGAAAGTACCGGGAATTTTCAATTAAAACAACATTTTTACATTTAATCGTCAAAATTTATTGGGTCGCCTTCAAAATAGGCTCCATTTGCTCCAATACATCTATGCCAACGGCACTTCCAATTATCGAAACATTTTTTATAGGCGCTTTCCGGGATGGACTTTAGCTCTCGCGCCGAATTTTGTTTTATGGCTTCAATCGACTCAAAACGGGTGCCACGAAGGGGCAATTTTAGTTTTGGGAAGAGGAAAAAGTCGCAGGGAGCCAAATCCGGCGAATACGGTGGTTGCTGAAGCACGTTTGTTGAGTTTTTGGCGAGAAAGTCAGTCACAATCGTAGCTCGGTGAGAAGGCGCGTTATCGTCATGCAAAATCCATGAGTTGTTCGCCCACAAATTTGGCCGCTTCTTACGGATACGCTCACGCAAACGTTTCATAACGCCTAGGAAATACTCCTTGTTTACCGTCTGACCCTCTGGAACGAATTTGTAGTGCACCACGCCACGGATATCGAAGAAAACAATGAGCATCACCTTCATTTTCGAGCGGCTTTGGCGTGGTTTTTTCGGTTTCGGCTCATTTTTTGCCACCCATTCCGATGATTGCTGGATTGTTTGCATATCGTACTCGTAGACCCAGGTCTCATCACCAGTTATAATGCGTTCCATGAATGTAGAATCGGAATTACAGCGATCCAGCATGTCTGAAGCAACCTGTTCGCGATGACGTTTTTGAAGAAAATTCAGGTCTTTCGGTACGAGTCGTGCGGCCACCTTTCTCATGCCCAAAATATCAATCAAAATCGTACGTGCGGACTCCTGGGATATCTTAAGATCATGTGCTATCTCTCTCAAGGTGGTACGACGGTTTTCCAGCACCCTTTCCTTAATTTTATCGACGTTATCTTCGATCGAAGCCGTCGATGGGCGTCCGGAACGAGGCAAGTCTTCGACCACTTCACGACCGTCCTTGAAGGCTCTGTACCACTGATATGCACGAGTTTTCGATAGAGCATTATCACCGAAGGCCTTTTGAAACATTTTCAATGCATCGGCACACGAAAATTCATTTGCAACACAAAACTTTAAACAAATTCTCTGCTCAACGTAATCACCCATAGTAAAAATCGGCACGCACTCTGACATCGACTGACTTAATCAGCTGTTGCAAACACACTAGTTGACAGATCCCGCTCAAGCTTGGCATAGTAATTAAGGACAGTGGTACCAACCTAGGAAAAAAAAATTTTACCTGCCTCATTGCCCCGCCAGATTTAAATCGATAATTCCCGGTACTTTCTTGACAGAATGTATGTTAAACTGTCCCGATTTGTGAAACTTTCTATTCCATTGGCATATAAGTTAAATACTATGAAATATTTTAAATCGTCGGAAAATAAAGCCTCACATTCTAGAACAGGAATTAACTGTTGATTCCATATGAGCGTCAAAAATCAATTTAGAATCAAATATTACTCCAAAGTCCTTAATATGGTCTTTTCTCTGAATTAAGTTATCACCAATTCGGTAACAAACACTGAATCTATTAATATTACTGGTAAATGTTATGAAGGTATATTTTGATAAATTTAGAAATAAACTGCTTTCATTACATTTCATCATTCGATCAAGATATGATGGTAAGTTATAGCAATCAGTAAGTGATAATAAACAATTTTGTATCAAATAATATTTAAATAAGGATATTCTGATTTTCACAAATTTTTATTGTTATGTTCACAACAATTGTTTCGCTATCACAGTAGCATCATCAGGCAAGATCACATTTTGAATAACAGTTATTCAAAATGTGATCTTGCCTGATGATGTTACTGTGATAGCGAAACAATTGTTGTGAACATAACAATAAAAATTTGTGAAAATCAGAATAACCTTATTTAAATATTATTTGATATGGATTTTCACCAAGTAAGGACTGAAACAATTCAATAATTTTGTATCACCAGCATACAGAAGAGATTTACAATATTGTAACGATCAAACCCTCTACGCCACTGCTTGTTTCCCCTACGATCGAGAAACTCCGGATATTGGTGGTAGTTCGAGAGTGTTGCAGAAATATAAAACACAACTCAAAAAATATAATTTATTTGAAATATTTAATATATTCAAATAAGTTAATTAAAAAATCTCTCAAAACATGCACTATCTTCAAAAAACAATTAGAATTCGGATAATCTCTTCATCGGTCCTAGATACTTATATTTCTTCTATCAAGTAAAAAGCCATTTTCTATTTTATTTTATACATAATATATAATTAAATTTAGGCTTGAATAAATCTCATTATGGAATGTCAATGGTTTATAGACAACCTTATAATACCTTACAGTTTTCTGTGATTTTATGACGAACAAAGACTATCTGGATTTTTAGTCAGTCTGTTTGAACAAGCTCCGGTTACACTCTCAGGTAAGATATACTGATTGTTAGTTGATTTTGATATTTTAAATATTATCTAGGGCCGATGAAGAGATAATCCGAATTCTAATTGTTTTTTGAAGCATGTTTTGAGAGATTTTTGAATTAACTTATTTGGATATATTAAATATTTCAAATAAATTATATTTTTTGTGATTTTTTTTCAATATATTTAAATATTCAAATAAATTAATTCAAGAATCTCTCAAACCATGCATTACATCTTCAAAAAACAGGTTTTTGGAAGATATAGTGCTTGGTTTGAGAGATTCTTGAATTAATTTATTTGAATATTTAAATATATTAAATATTTCAAATAAATTATATTTTTTTAGAAATCCTTAACAAGCACAAGAGAGAGGGGATATTTTCGAAAACAAATTATAATTTTTTCTCTTATTTATTGACAATTTTTTTCAGTTCCACCTATAATTTATAAGATACATTTTATATTTTCATTATTAAGTCCATTTTATAATAGTCCAGTTAAATGTTCAATATTAATTGGAGTTTTTGGTTAAATTTAGTTTTGCAAAAAATATTTGATGTTGCCCCTGCATTCATGTATTGGATGGAATAAGATGCAGCGCAATACCTAAGTCATGTTACTGAGAATTTCAATCGATTCAATATGAAAAGACGCATTATTCGGAGATTCACAGGACCGTGTTTACTATAAATTGAAAATTCCTAATATTCAATGATTCATAAAATGATGATGCGAAGTGTGCCATTGATCCTATTAGGCTTGTTTGAAAGAGTACTCATTGTACATTCTGAAGAGGATTTTGCTTTTTGAAAATTGGATGTACAGGGTGTTTTACAAGATGTCGGATAAAGAATGAATTTTTTTCAGTCCGGACCTGTGCTATCGATAAGTCATTATGAACAAATATTTGGCATTGGCCTATACTGATACAAAAACTATCAAAATGATATCCTCATACATAATCCATATAAAATATTTTTCAATGTATCGGAAAAAATCTTTTTATATCCCGACATGAAACGTGTTAACAAAAAAGTATTAACAAAAACTACATAAGTATGTAATATTAACATGAAGGATGTTTCAATAAGAGCGGAAGAGCGGAAGTGTTCAATAAAACATGGTTTACTATAGCAAAGTATTGAAATATTTATTGATTTAGAAAATATACATTTGGGAATTATGTTTGAAACAAAATATCTTGTAAATGGCCGCTTCGGCTTTGCTGGCATATGCGTACTCTTTGACGAAATTTTCAGTAACGTTACTGAATACATGTGGTGGTATTTCATTGATACAGCATCTAATTTCGGCTTTCAATGCTTCGATGGTTGCAGGCTTATTAGCATAAACCTGTGACTTCAGATAACCCCACAGTTATAAGGCCTTAAATCGCAAGAAGGTGGAGGTCAATTCTAGTCACCAAATCGGGAAATGACACGACCAGGAGCAAACTCACTGTTCATGGTCTACTGGCAGAAGTTGTTGAGTCAGTTAGATTTTGTAGGCATGCAGCTGTGAGAATTCGCTGAAAAGTGCTTGTTGAAATGTCCAATTTTAGTGCCCGATGGCGAATTGACGGTTCTGGCCTTTCTGTCACACTCTCGCGAACTGCCCTGATGTTTTGTTCTGAACGGCCTCTATGAGCTCGTATCGTATGTTTCACGTCACTAACAGAACAAGTACTTTCGAATTTTTTGATTAATCTTTTCACAGAAGATGTATTAGGCACATTATTTCAAACGAACATTGGATGCACTTTACGAATAGTGGCAATTAAATTTTCATGATTATCATTTTGATGATAATTTTTGACAATCAGGACGCGTTGTTCTACCGTTTAATGCTGCATGTTTACTGACTCCCATCTGTCAACTTTTGATCTGTCACATCATAATCATGTGACGTTATGACTCACAAACATGGCGCCCAATTCAAATATTCCGCTCTTATTGAAACACCCATTACAAATACAAGAAAACACTATTCCAAAGTTATCTAAAGTTCTCAAAATGAAGGATCGAATAAAAATAACTGAACGAGAACTCTAACATTTGATAGCTATTCCGGTCTCTAGACCTCTTCAGAAATATTTTGAATTCAGATTCAAATATATCTCAAGATCAAAATTTAACTCACCAACTAAGATAAAACCTGGAACGAATAAACTCTAGGTAAGCTTTAAAGTATCCAAGATAGAACAGAAATGATCAACGTGTAACATTAACCTATAACTATTTGTACTGGGAACACAGAAAAACATAACAAAAATTATTCACCCCAAATAATGTCCCATGATTAGAAAAAAAAACAGAATTTCAAAAGTGATAAATAATTAGGGAATATATTGTGGATATTACCTATATGAATTAATTTCATAATTTGAAAATCAATTTGAATGTGAGTCAATACTTGATAGAAGTAATTTTAAATGACCTTAAATTCAGAATTATATATTCTTCTACAATTCGTTTCAGGTTTTATCTTATTTGGTATGTTAAATTTTGATCTTGGGTATTTGAATCTGAATTCAATTAATTTCTGAAGAGGTCTGAAATAGCTATCAAATGTTGGAGTTCTCGTTCAATTATTTTTATTCGATCCTTTATTTTGAGAATTTTAGATCATTTTGGAAAAGTGGATTTTCTTGTATTTGTAATAATATAATATAATATAAAATAAGAAGGAACGGTTTTTTACTTGATAGAAGGATTATTACAAAATTTGAAAATCAAAACAGATTTAATCTGTTATCTTCTACAATTTTAATTTCAAAAAATTCTTTGAAGAAACTTTAAGAATTAAATTAATGTCTTTATAAGCACTGCTCATATTTAATAGACGTCAAAATTCATCATACAATATCAAACGGAATTAAGAAAAACCAACGAATATAAACTGTCAATTAAAATTAAAATATAAATAAGCAAACATTTTTTGTTTCGTTCCAGGCATGTGTAATGAACTCTTCAGACAAACTTACGAAGCCCTGTTTGTTACAAAATGCATTGTTTTCCGATCCCATATGAATGAAAAATAACCCTTTCTCAAAAATATAAAACATAATTTCAAGAACTTCTCAAAAACTAATTTATTTGAAATATTCAATATATTTAAATAAATTACTTCAAAAAATCTCAAAAGATGTAGCACATTCTCAAGAAATAATTAAAGTTACGATAAGATCAGTTCAACATTACATATAAAAAATAATAAAATCAATTAAACAATGTATAGACTTACTCAGTGAATCTTAGGAATACACGGTCCTCAATAGAAAATAAAAGTAAACACCTTTATAAATCCAAGGTACTTATGTTCCACGTTCACAGAAAATCATACAAAGCTTATAAGGCACTTGGCCCCAGTTAAAACCGTTCAACACTGTATAATGAATTTCTTTATTTAAAAAACCTAATATAATTATATATTATATATAAAATAAAATAAGAAGGAACGGTTTTTTACTTGATAGAAGGATTATTACAAAATTTGAAAATCAAAACAGATTTAATCTGTTATCTTCTACAATTTTAATTTCAAAAAATTCTTTGAAGAAACTTTAAGAATTAAATTAATGTCTTTATAAGCACTGCTCATATTTAATAGACGTCAAAATTCATCATACAATATCAAACGGAATTAAGAAAAACCAACGAATATAAACTGTCAATTAAAATTAAAATATAAATAAGCAAACATTTTTTGTTTCGTTCCAGGCATGCGTAATGAACTCTTCAGACAAACTTACGAAGCCCTGTTTGTTACAAAATGCATTGTTTTCCGATCCCATATGAATGAAAAATAACCCTTTCTCAAAAATATAAAACATAATTTCAAGAACTTCTCAAAAACTAATTTATTTGAAATATTCAATATATTTAAATAAATTACTTCAAAAGCTTTTTTTTGAAGTAATTTATTTAAATATATTGAATATTTCAAATAAATTAGTTTTTGAGAAGTTCTTGAAATTATGTTTTATATTTTTGAGAAAGGGTTATTTTTCATTCATATGGGATCGGAAAACAATGCATTTTGTAACAAACAGGGCTTCGTAAGTTTGTCTGAAGAGTTCATTACGCATGCCTGCAACGAAACAAAAAATGTTTGCTTATTTATATTTTAATTTTAATTGACAGTTTATCTTCGTTGGTTTTTCTTAATTCCGTTTGATATTGTATGATGAATTTTGACGTCTATTAAATATGAGCAGTGCTTATAAAGACATTAATTTAATTCTTAAAGTTTCTTCAAAGAATTTTTTGAAATTAAAATTGTAGAAGATAACAGATTAAATCTGTTTTGATTTTCAAATTTTATAATATAATATATTATAATATAATATATAGTATAATAATTAATATAGATATTTATATAGTTTTTGGTAATACATTTGTATCAATACCTTGTCGGGATGTAGAAAGGATTTTTCCGAGACATTGAACAATATTTTATATTGATTACATATAAGGATATCATTTTGATAGTTTTTGTATTTTGAATATATAATTCTGAATTTAATGTCAAAGAATTTGTTTCCTGCTTAGAAAGTTATATCAAAAACTAAATAGAAGAAATTATGAAATAAATTGAAGGGAATTAATTTAAAGTAAATGAAAGCATATTCGATGTTTTATTTCAAAATCAACCATTTTTTTCACAAAATTTAACACAAAAAAACACAGAACTTCACATAACATTATTTTAAACTAACTTAATTCGCTGGCAATATGGTAACTACATGCTTGACCCCTGTACTGAGTTTTTCTTGAGTTACGTCTGGTTCGTGGTTGTGACTGTATACTAGCCTCACTGATTTTCCTTTCGAATACATGACGGCTTTACACTTGAATCTGCTATACAAGGAACAACGCCATCTAGTTTGATTCTCTTGCTTCTGACTCAAACTATATTCATAGTGATTTAGTATTATTTTTGGATATTTCTTTCCCCGTATAATGTATATGATACCTAAAAGCATTCACTCAGTAAAAAAGTTATTTTTATGGTGACAATGTAAGAACTCTTCTAGAATTTAGGTAAATGGGATATTTATTATATTCCAGTTTGTTTATAGTTACATAAATCTTTAGTTGAGAAAGTAAATAAAATGTGAAATAAAACAAGAATTTTACGTTTGATCATAAAATTTATTTTACCATCGATGATTAGTGCAAAGAATTGCTTGGTATGTAGAGATACCTTTTTGAATTCTTTGGAGGTAATTGATTAAACTTTAACCAGTATGCAAATTCTTGGTTAAGCATACTTCAAATGAGGGTGAACGAGGGATGTATATTAGACTTTAATGCTTTATTCACAGCCTAATACACATACAATACAAATTCACAGATTTGAATTATTACCCAAGTTGAGGGAGTTATTTCGGTGTAGTTTTAACACTAAATGCGGTGAAAACACTATCTTGATCGTGGAATAGTTCTTCTTTGAGCTTTTTCTATTATTGTTCACGTCACAGACTTCAATTTTATTGGTTTTACTTTTGAGTTCACTTTTCACAAATTAACATCTAATTATAAATAAATAATATAGATAATACATTCAGTTCCAGACCTTTAGTGCATTATGGGTAACTAGAGAGAGAGTTCCTTGGACGGTTAAAGTGAAATGCGAATATAAAATAATTCAAGAGTAGAGATAAATATTTTTCATAAGTTCATAAGAGAACTTACTTCTAGAGAATATGGGTCGGATCAGAACTTAATTTCGAAAAGAGAATATTGCGTGACCATTTGGTAGACGGGAATGACTTCAACTGAACCTTTTTAACTAACTTGCCGAATGAGAGAGTGGTTTTGGGCTCGAAAAGATAGCCCAGGTAGATTCCGATCCGACATTCGACTGTTGTCGACTTGAAACGGCTAAAACGGTTCTAATGGGTTTCTAGGAAAAATCTAAGGGACAAATATTTTTATTTCCTAAGTGGTGTTTAGGCCCGTTTAAATTTCTAGGCATTAAATGAGACGTATTTGAAAGGCCCAAATTGTTGAACTGTGCGGACGTAACTCGTTTATCTACCTGCATAGTAAATTGAAAATTCTTTGTTCAAAGTAAATTTGAACAATTAGAATTTATGGAAACTTTTTTACGCGCTTGTTTTGCGTGCTATTGTTTCGCCCAAATGTCTGAAAATTTCGAGTCTTGAAATTGAGCGACTGGTTCAGACTCAGTGATGGAGGAATCCGAGGTCAAAAGAAATTTTCAACTTTCGAGCCGCAAAAATTGAAGATTTGAAACTTTCAGGGAATATTAAGAGTTCAATATCTTGGCTAAGTTTGTTAATAGGAGTGATCGATTTAGTAATTTCGTAGTTAAAACAAATTGTAGAAATTACTATGTTTTACTACCAAAAAAAAATATATATTACACATTTTCTTGTGACTTGTTTCGGGAAATGAACTATCCCATCATCAGACAACTGCAGACCTAACAGTGGTACAGTGGTATTTAAACAAAAGTGATAAACATTTTGAATATTTCAACAGATTATCGGTAATACCTAATAGTCGTACAGAGGTTTACAATCGGAACGTGATAAAAAACCGGGTTAAAAAAGGGGGGCCTTCTAACAAATATCGGAATGCCGGCAATCGATAAAGAAGGTTGTTAAACAGATGGTACTCATTTAAATATCTCAAATAATTTTTGGGGTTACATAGCTCCGTAGTCATTATTCATTCATTATTTTTGCATTATTTTGTTGTATATCTCAAATATTTGGATTTAGAAAGCTCCATACAGTCATTCATTATTTTTTTACATTATTTTTATTGTGAACGAATTTGAAAATTTCAATAATCAAGTTTCTTTTCTTTTGAATCTACATGTAAAATTTTTTTCCCAAGATTTTCTTTTGTCGAAAAGAATTACTGTTTTTTAAAGAATGAGTGGCAAAAGTTGAATTTTTGTTTACTTTTCATTAAATTCATTTTATGTTCGTTGAAAAAGGTTTCAAACAGATGTTACTTTTTGAATATCTCAAATATTTTCGATTTACATAGCTCCGTACAGGTTCATGTCATGTCATGTCATATGTAAATCGAAAATATTTGAGATATCTAACAGGTAACACCTGTTTAAAACCTTTTTCAACGAATATAAAATGAATTTAATGAAAAGTAAACTAAAATTCAACTTTTGCCACTCATTCTTTGGAAAACAGTAATTCCGTTCGACAAAAGAAAATCTTAAGAAAACAATTTAAATTTTAAAGATTCAAACGAAAAGAAACTTGATTATTGAAATTTTCAAATTCGTTCACAATAAAAATAATGTAAAAAAATAATGAATGACTGTATGGAGCTTTCTAAATCCAAATATTTGAGATATACAACAAAATAATGCAAAAATAATGAATGAATAATGACTACGGAGCTATGTAACCCCAAAAATTATTTGAGATATTTAAATGAGTACCATCTGTTTAACAACCTTCTTTATCGATTGCCGGCATTCCGATATTTGTTAGAAGGCCCCCCTTTTTTAACCCTGTTTTTTATCACGTTCCGATTGTAAACCTCCGTACGACTATTAGGTATTACCGAGAATCTGATGAAATATTCAAAATGTTTATCACTTTTGTTTAAATACCACTGTACCACTGTTAGGTCTTCAGTTGTCTGATGATGGGATAGTTCATTTCCCGAAACTCGAATCACAAGAAAATGTGTAATATATATTTTTTTGGTAGTAAAACATAGTAATTTCTACAATTTGTTTTAATTATGATCAGCTACCAAATAGTAACGGTTGAAACAATTCAGGATCTAATTTCGTAGTTATTCCCGTTTGGAATTTTTTCATATTTTTCTCAATATTTTCGAAACAAGTGATGAGATCGATCTGAAATTTGGCATTTAGAAGTAGAATACCAATACACATGTTCCTGCGAAATGTCGTGAAGATCGTGTATTTAGAAGTTTCAAAAAAATATATTTGTGAGCTAATCAATGTTGAGCGCTACCTTCAACATTATAATTTTAGAACGGAAAGAGATGGTGACTTGAAAAATTCGGGGCAGATTTGAGGCCTGAACATCTAGATTGATTTCGTTATCACACAAATCATTCAGTTGGTTTCAGAGTTATTCACATTTGAAATTTTCTCTTATTTTCATTAATGTTTTCCAAATTACAAATACGAATGATATGAAATTTCGGATTTGGAAAGATAATGATAATTCACATGTTTCTGTAAAATTTTATGAGTATTGTATGATGAGAAGATTTAAAACAGAAGCGGAGCAGCATTGAGAGCTAACAAAACCGAAGCAGCAGTCCCAAGATCGAGTTTAAATCACCATTAGATAGTAAAATAATGACACAAAGACTAATGCAAAATTTCTTGACGATTGTACAATTGAAAAAATTTATATTTTGTCAGCAGAGCAACGTTGAGCGCTGCCGAAATCATAGCAACAGTGGTTCGATTGAGTTTAAATTTACTATTTGGATGTAGAATATCGACAACAAGGCTAATACACAATTTTGACGAGTTTAATTCAAGGACAATTCCAACAGAGTCCTCGAAATGATTCAGGCTCTTCGAACACAAGTGCAAGTAGCCAATTTCTTCAATGTTGATCAAAGTGTGATATCACATTTACGGGCATGGTACTTAGCTGCTAGAACTATTCGACAAAATCCAGAAGTGGTACAACGCCAGTAGAAGACCGTATTTTAACTTTTTCGCTGAAAAGACACCCTCTTAGTACTTGCAGAATGGCAAGTCAACGTCTTTGAGATACCAAAGGTACTTAAGTTTACCGGAGTACAATCAGAAGACATCCCCATAAAGTCAATTTAACATCTGGATGCCTGTTAAGAATAATTCCACTTACTTGCGAATACAAGCATCAAAGATTAGTGTGGAAAATGGACACTACCGAGATGAATGGTGATAGGTACTCTTTACTGATGAGTCCAGATATGAACGTTTTTCTTAGAGTCGACGAGAACAAATGTGGACACGTCCATTCATACGAAAGAACTGCTGCTTTGTTCAAGCCCATACTTTTAGAGGGGGCAGAATTATGGTTTGGGGTGGAGTTTGTTTCGATGGCAAAACTGACTTATTAGTATTTCCAAGAAATATTACTTCTCAGACATTTGTTGATGAAGTTAGCAATGGATTAGTCCCACAATTTCATGCAGTTATTGGCAGTAATTTAATTTTTAAATCAATGTATTCCACATCTAGCATTACCGCCTAGATCCTTTGACCTAAATCCAATCAAGCACGCTTGGAACCAATTACAAAGGACACTTGATAGCCAGAAACACTTCAACTTCATTTTTGCCACAACTTTGCGAACAAATTGGGCAGGATATTCAAACGAATCTTGGTTCAAAGCATGCAGAGAAGATGCCAAGCAGTTATCGATGGTATTCTTTGTACTGAGGGTGAACCTAATCATGAATTTTTTCAAAGTTTCAGAATTTCGAAAATATTCATACTTTTTCTAATATTGTATTTTTGTTATTATAAATATATCTTTTCTTCGGAAACTTCTATTATTATCCTAATCTAAAATACTCTGCACATACATATTTCAAAAGGAAATTGGGATATTTTTGATGAGAAAACACATATTAACTCATTATTCTCAACTTTTGACTAACAGTTTATTTTATTGTTATTAAGGTGAATACATGTATAGAAAAACTTCATTTTCCACTTTGTGACATGGAAATATATACATATAGTGTAAATGTATACAAGAAATCATCCAATGAAGTATAGCTATGAAACAAAAAAAAAACTGAAGAAACGATCTTTCCACCACTTTAAAGATATTTCAAAACTCTTGTAATCTTGTTATTATTCTTTCATACTTGACCCGGCATAAATTTAAAATATAAACTTCTCAGTTATTCAACATACAAATACAAGAAAATCCACTATTCCAAAATTATCTAAAATTATCAAAATAAAGGATCAAATAAAAATAATTGAACGAGAACTCGAACATTTGATAGCTATTTCGGCCTATATGACCTCATCAGAAATGTATTGAATTCAGATTCAAATATACTACTCTGTCAAGAAAGTACCGGGAATTTTCAATTAAAACAACATTTTTACATTTAATCGTCAAAATTTATTGGGTCGCCTTCAAAATAGGCTCCATTTGCTCCAATACATCTATGCCAACGGCACTTCCAATTATCGAAACATTTTTTATAGGCGCTTTCCGGGATGGACTTTAGCTCTCGCACCGAATTTTGTTTTATGGCTTCAATCACCTCAAAACGGGTGCCACGAAGGGGCAATTATAGTTTTGGGAATAGGAAAAAGTCGCAGGGAGCCAAATCCGGCGAATACGGTGGTTGCTGAAGCACGTTTGTTGAGTTTTTGGCGAGAAAGTCAGTCACAATCGTAGCTCGGTGAGAAGGCGCGTTATCGTCATGCAAAATCCATGAGTTGTTCGCCCACAAATTTGGCCGCTTCTTACGGAGACGCTCACGCAAACGTTTCATAACGCCTAGGTAATACTCCTTGTTTACCGTCTGACCCTCTGGAACGAATTCGTAGTGCACCACGCCACGGATATCGAAGAAAACAATGAGCATCACCTTCATTTTCGAGCGGCTTTGGCGTGGTTTTTTCGGTTTCGGCTCATTTTTTGCCACCCATTCCGATGATTGCTGGCTTGTTTGCATATCGTACTCGTAGACCCAGGTCTCATCACCAGTTATAATGCGTTCCATGAATGTAGAATCGGAATTACAGCGATCCAGCATGTCTGAAGCAACCTGTTCGCGATGACGTTTTTGAAGAAAATTCAGGTCTTTCGGTACGAGTCGTGCGGCCACCTTTCTCATGCCCAAAATATCAATCATAATCGTACGTGCGGACTCGTGGGATATCTTAAGATCATGTGCTATCTCTCTCAAGCTGGTACGACGGTTTTCCAGCACCCTTTCCTTAATTTTATCGACGTTATCTTCGATCGAAGCCGTCGATGGGCAACCACTTCACGAACGTCCTTGAAGGCTCTGTACCACTGATATGCACGAGTTTTCGATAGAGCATTATCACCAAAGGCCTTTCGCAACATTTTCAATGCATCGGCACACGAAAATTCATTTGCAACACAAAACTTTAAACAAATTCTTTGCTCAACGTAATCACCCATAGTAAAAATCGGCACGCACTCTGACATCGACTGAATTAATCAGCTGTTGCAAACACACTAGTTGACAGATCCCGCTCAAGCTTGGCATAGTACTTAAGGAAAGTGGTACCAACCTAGGAAAAAAAATGTTTACCTGCCTCATTGCCCCGCCAGATTTAAATCGATAATTCCCGGTACTTTCTTGACAGAATGTATAACAAGATCAAAATTCAATTTACCAAAATAAGATAAAACATGGAACGAATAAACTTGAAGTAAGCTTTAAAGTATCCAAAATAAAACAGAAATTATCAACGTATTGTTACGTATAATCTATAACTATTTGTACTCGGAACACAGAAAAACAATTACAAAACTTATTCACCCCAAATATTGTCCCATGATAAGAAAAATAACCAGAATTTTAAAAATAATAAATAATTGAAGAATATATTGTGGATATAAAGACTCTATATTATCTATATATATAATTATTTCATAATTTAAAAAACCAATTTTAATGTGAGTCAATACTTGATAGAAGTAAAATTTAAATGACTTTAAATTCAGAATTATACATTCTAACTATAGGCCGAAATAGCTATCAAATGTTCGAGTTTTCGTTCAATTATTTTTATTTGATCCTTTATTTTGATAATTTTAGATGATTTTGGAATAGTGGATTTTCTTGTATTTGTATGTTGATATACATACTTATATAGTTATATACATACTTATATAGTTTGTTAATACATTTGTATTAATACATTTCAAGTCGGGATGTAAAAAGGTTTTTTCCGAGACATAGAAAAATATTTTATATTGATTATATATAAGGATATCAATTTGATATTTTTTGTATATAGTTTCAATATATAATGTAGAAGTTAGAATATATAATTCTGAATTTAAAGTCATTCTCAGTTATTGAATTACGTATCGCGTTGGCCTTTACTTGATAGAAATCCATTATACACTTCAGTCAAATGAAACACATATATGTGTAGATTTCTACTTATTATCTTGAGTTGTTCCCGTGATACGTTTCGTCATTAAAGTTAACTTCTTCAGATACTTATAAACAACTAGTCCAAAATTTTGTAACATACAGTTTATAAATATTTTCTGTTTAGAAATAAGGGTACAATAAAAAAATTTTTTGCTTAGAGCTAAGAATACAATAAAATATTTCATCAAAACTAATAAAAATAACTAATAAAAAAGTTATGCATCATATGTTACAAAATTTCAGACTAGTTGTTAACAAGCATTTGAAAAAGTTACCTATGTTAACGAAATGCGTCATGTGAACAAATCAAGATAATAAATAGAAATCTACACATATACAGGTATGGGGAATCGAGTCAGAAACATGAGAGCAGTGGAAGAATCAAAACCTTAGCGCGATACGATGACGAATAAACGTCTCTTCTCTTTCAATGGTAGCGGAAAGAATGCTTCGATAGAAGCCGTTGAGAGGGAACAGTCGCTAATTCGTCATCGCATCGCTCTCAGGTTTTGATTCTTCCACTTCTTCATGGTATTTTCCATACCTGTATATGTGTTTCATTTAACTAAAGTGATCTCAGTTTTCGATAGTGAAAATATTAATTTCCTTTTTATTATTGAAAACGCATACAATGACCTAAGTTTCGGAGTGCTACTACGTTTTTAAACTGACATATTGTCCTGGTTATATATACTGCCGTGCATAAACTTAGTGTCATCCTGTTATTTTCATTCATTTTAAAATTTTTTTTTTTTATTTTTATGGCCGGGTTATGACTGCGATAAAAATCTCTATTCCACGGTGTCTCCTTTTTTCCTCTACTGTTACGATGTATGATTTAAAGATTCTCGAATTCTGCGAAAACATGCTTGGTTTGAAAAAAAATGTTTAGCGAAATTACTTTTATCGATGCTTGAATGAAGCCTGGTATTTCAGTGATAGTAAACAAACTTTCTTATAATATTTGAAGTGAACTATCACAAACAATCGGACTACTCCATGCAATACACAAGAGGTGTGGCAGAAAAGTAATTAGACTGACAACACTGCAACAAGGCAACGCTGCGCTGTTGTCCTTGATATAGCACTTCTATGAGTACCCTTCAATAGTGTAGTACTACTTTCAATTCTTTCCGTTAATTATGTGATTTTTGTGAAAGCTAGCAAGAAAATTGTGTTTTGTTTGTGCGGCACGCAAAATGAAGCAGCGGAATTTGGAGCAATAATGTGCCATTAAATATTGTGTTAAGCTTGAAGAATCGTAAAAGTTGAAACAGTATACTTTTTCCCGAGCTCAAGTTTTTCGCTTGCACATATCTTTTTTAGAGGACAGAAAACACGTTGAAGGTGGACATCGTTCAGAGAGGCCTTCAGTTTCGAAAAGCGACGAAAACATCGAATGTGTGAATACTCTTGCGAGATCAGACCGTCATTTTACATTGAGACTTAGAAAAAGAGTCATGCGCGTGAGGCCAGACATTGCAGACGAATGGCAGCTCCATCATGACAACGCTCTCTCCATAACATCTTTTTTGACCTAGGAAAACATTCCTGTGGTTCTCTAGCTTTCCTATTCAAATGATCCACTGTGATTTTTTCCTTTTCCCCCAACTGCAAAATGTCCTCAAAGGACGTAAATTCGGGAATTCAGAAAATACTCAAAGGAGTGTAACGGACATACTGAAGACCATACTGGTTAAACACTTCCAGGGCTGTTACCAACAGTGGGAACAACGTCTCCATCGTTGTGTAGTTGCCCGAGGAACTAGTTTGAATTGGATAAAATCGATGTTTGAAAAAGATTAAGACTTTGGTGAATAAATAATAAGTACTATTACTTTTCTGACACACCTCGTATGACACATTCGTAAGTGCATCATGGATTGTATAGAATGAAAATTGAAGGACTAGGACCGCTAACAGTTATTACCGATAAGTTGCGTAATCACAAAAGTTAACCATAAGATTTTTAATTGGAATCTCCCTTATTATTAAAATTCAAACAAAGAGTGCTGAAAAAATGTATCCACCTTCAACACTTAAAGCACGTGGTAAAAAATACTAACCAGGAACAGCAAATCAATTGAAATTGAGATCTTGTTTCTCAAATCATAATGCACTGCTACACTAGTTGTCCAGAACTGTATCCTTGATATTGAAACGTCTTGTTATGATAAAGATCAAATAGGCGTACAAACTAAGTTTTTGTGTGCTGAGGATTTTGGAATGCTATACTTGAAAGGCATAATCCAATTAGAAATCTTATTTTTTGATCATTGCTTATTCAAGTATGGGTATTTGAAGATTATTGCATACAGTATGAGAAAGACATGCTGTGGATATTGGGTTTGCAATAAAACCTTTATTATCCCTCTAGACACGAAACACTAAATTTACTCCCCTTACAAGCAAAGCTGAAATAAAATGGCTATAAAACTCAAATTAAATAATTTTAAAAATGATGAAATCAATGTGAAAGTATATTTTTAGGCAACCCTTCATCCATTCATTGTTAGTCTGCCATTAAGTAATAGAGTTATTTTTAACCCCCCACCTGGTTTCTTATGTACGGAATAGAACTGTATTTACTCAAAGAAGACCACGCAAGAAGTTATAATAGTGACTGAAATATCACCGCTAAGGTTGATCAAAGTTGAGCATGATTTTTGTGTATTGAAATGAGTTGTGTTTCTAAATAGACATAAAATAAGTTCAAGGCTCCGTTCAAAAAGAGTTGCGAAAGTACACCTGATGTGCGGGGAATATCCGTTAAGGGAAATTTTCGTGTTAAACAAAAAATGTTTGCTTATTTATATTTTAATTTTAATTGACAGTTTATATTCGTTGGTTTTTCTTAATTCCGTTTGATATTGTATGATGAATTTTGACGTCTATTAAATATGAGCAGTGCTTATAAAGACATTAATTTAATTCTTAAAGTTTCTTCAAAGAATTTTTTGAAATTAAAATTGTAGAAGACAACAGATTAAATCTGTTTTGATTTTCAAATTTTGTAATAATCCTTCTATCAAGTAAAAAACCGTTCCTTCTTATTTTATAAATATTTTTCATTTTTAGATAAGGGTAAAATAAAAAGTTTTAATTACCACTGGGTCCTTAGTTGAATAGATCGATTAAAGGTGAACTGGATAACTCTGTTTGGTCATTCAAAAGATTCCCTGACTTTCTGAAACGGTTTATTTCTAAACTTTCCAACAGGTTCAATTTTAAACCCTTATTTTCTGTGTGCAAAATCTTAAATCTTCATCGAATTCATATTTCTCTTTAATAAGATGTTCCGCATATATAGAGTCCAACTTGTTATTGAGGTAGGAACGATAATATTCCTTTATTCTAGTGTGATATACGTTTTTGAGCAGGTACCACATAATATTTGGTAAACACCTGATAAATGAGATTTTTCCCTTTTTGGTTTTGCATTTTCCAAAAAGGTTCCTAATGAATTCTTGATTCTATAAGAAATGATTATATCTATGTTATTAAGGACTTTTTTTTAATGATGATTTTCCAGCGTAAGTGATAGAATTATATATTCTTTCCCCGGTTTTTCACATGGGGTTTATCTCTTTAACAGAGTTATACAGTTCATCTTTATTGTATCTATTCAATTAAGGACCCAGTGGTTTTATCAAAGTAATAAAAACTTTTTATTGTACACTTATCCCAAAATAGAAAATATTTAAATAGAGTATGTTACCAAATTTCAGACTAGTTGTTTATAAGCATTTGAAGAAGTTACTAAGTAAACAAAACTCGTTATGTAAGCAACTCACAATAATAAATAGAAATCAACATATATACGTGTATCATTGAAACAGAAATGCACAATGGATTTTTATCAAGTAAAGGCCGACACGATACGAAGTATATTTACTCAAAAAATATATAAGAGATGGTATTTTAATTTCCACAAAAATAAATATAATACAACAATTTTTTCACCACCATGTGGCTTCTTCAGTTATCTACATTCTACTGGCTGATGGTGTCCAGTGACACCGAGTTTAAATACAGTGTTAAGTACGTGACAAAATAATGGAAGAACAAGTCATAAAAACTATTTATTGGAGTTTGCCGCTAAAAATGCCATTAGGGAAAGATATTCAGTAATGGAGACTTCTCAACATCTGTTTGTTCATTCCAAAAGATATTACGGGCTTTGTACCTATTGATTTCAAGAAATTCTAAAAGTGTTAATCCAGAACTTTTGCTTTCGACGTGGATAATTTCCTAGTTATTGTTGAAATTATGCTTGAATTCTTCAAGATGATTATCATTTGTACAGAATTCGATATGTAACCCCTTTGGTATTCTTGGATTCTTTTCTTGAATAATCTACCTGTCTGGCCAATGTATACTAAAGGGCAATCTTTGCAAGTCAACTTGTAGACTCCAGATTTATTTTCTTTATTGTTCGATCCTTATTGTTTTTATGTAAGTACTAAGGTTGTTAATGGTTTTAAAAGCTGCGTTGTAATTGAAACTATTCTTGAAATATTTAGCAACATTTTCAGATAATCCATTAACATAAGATATTTCTGTGTATTGTCCTCTTTTATGACTGGGTACACGAGATTTAATGCCATGTTCTTTTGTTTATTGTATTCCATTTTTTCTAAAATAAAGGGGTTGTAACTGTTATTTGACACTATATGTTTAATAATACTTAATTCTTTCAAAAAGATATCTGAATTCAAAGGGACATTCAATAGTCTATGAATAAAACTTTAACATGCTGACATCTTTTGGTTGGTGGGGTGATTTGAAGATTTATGTTCATTTATTTATTTATTTATTTAAGCATTGGGAACACAAACAGGTCGAAGACCCATGAACAGTATCCACTAATTAGGTACAATGAGATGAAAACAGAAAAAAAAAATCAAAAATCAACTAAAATCTCTACACCAGACAAAAAACAAAAATGCCTCACTGCATCAAAAAATATTTCTTGAGTTGTACCTTGATGTTAGCACAATGAAATACATCGACAATACGTAGTTCATTGCAGGTTCGGAACATTCTAATTAATGGAGAGTTCTTGGAAGCATTTGTCCTTCTAAAAGGTACATGAAAAATTTCGAAAGATCTTAAATTGAAATTAGGGACATTAATCTGTACTTCCTGTAATAAATCCGGTACCTGCAACTCACCACTTACAATTTTCCTCAACATAATTACATCGCCCATCGTACGTCTATTTTGAAGAGAAATTAAATTAAAATGTTTTCTGGCCATATAATAAAAACTGACGTTATCATCTAAGACAGAGAAATTACCTTTGAAGCTTAAATATTTCAGCAATTTATTCTGGATTCTTTCGATTCTTTCTATGTAAACTTTGTACTGTGGATTCCAAATGACCGAAGCGAAATTCAATCGACTAAAAACATAAGCATAGTATATACTCAGAACCGACCTGATGCCCCTGAAGACCCTACAACTCCTAAACAAAAATCCCAACATTCTACTCGCGGAATTGGCAATACCATCAATATGGAATGCGAAAGTTAATTTCCCATCCAGAACAACGCCTAAATCCCTGATGTTATCACCTCTCTCCAATGTCGCTTGATCAATGCTATAGTGAAACAGAATTGGAGCCTTATTACGTGTAAATGTAATTGTCCTACATTTAGAAATATTCAAAAATAAATTCCTTGTACGACAAAACTCCGAGAATTTTTCCAACTCTCCTTGTACGATCTTACAATCCTCGATAGACCTAATGGTGTAAAAAATTTTTAAATCGTCCGCATAAAGGAGCACTTTACATCTCTGAAAGGCGGAAATAATATCATTGATATAGATCAAGAAAAATAAGGGCCCAAGGTGGGAGCCCTGAGGCACACCAGATGGACATGTGAACTCATCTGACCTACATCCCTCCACAGAAATGTACTGCACCCTACCAGTCATGTATGATTCGCACCAGCGCAAAAGACCACCCCCCACACCGACCCCAGAAAGACGATGACTGAGGATTCTATGCGAAATTTTATCAAATGCTTTACTGAAGTCGGTGTATACAGCGTCAACCTGCACCCGCTTGTCCATCGCCTCTTCCAAATAGGTCACAAATAATAAAAGGTTAGTCTCTATGGACTTGCCCTTTAAAAATCCGTGCTGTTCTGGAATGATCTGATTTTTCACCAAATTATATAAATGATCGTAAACAAGTTTTTCAAAAAGCTTAGAAAAAGCACACAATTTACTGATGGGGCGGTAGTTTTCAACAACAGATTTATCACCTCCTTTGAAGACCGGGACAACAGACGCAATCTTCCAGCGCTGAGGATATTTCCCAATGCGGAGGGATAGGTTGAAGATATGCTCAAGTGGAAGGCATAAAGCAGGACAATGGCGTACAAAATATGATGGAATGCCATCCGAGCCGGCACCCTTACTTTGATTCAGAGACCTTATAGATTTCTCGATTTCCCTAGCAGTTATGACAATTTTAGAGAGGTACGCAGGTGAATCAGTTACAGTAGAAACTAAATTATTCGTCGAGTTTAATGGATCAACAAAAACACTATGGAAGTACTGAGCAAAACTCCCACAAATTTCCTGCTTACCCGTACTAACTTCATCCTTGTATATCATTGAAGAGGGAAGTCCACTATTTTTACTCTTGACTGATGCAACATTGAAAAAAAGCTTAGGATTATTGGTCAGTTCGCTTTCAACGAATCTAATATAGTTGGAATAATCACATTTGATCATGATCTTTGACAATGCTCTGAGACGCCGAAACTCAAGTAAATCTCTTGTGTTATTATAGATTTTCAATTTTTTATGAATTTTGTCTTTCTTTTTCACTAATTTAATGGTCTGTTTAGAAAAATATGATGGAAACCTAGAGTTGATGTGCTTTTTAGGAACAAATTCTTCGATAAGACCATCAACTATGCCATAAAATAAGTTCAGATCAGTGTCAACGTCACCACCACAAAGCAATTCAGACCATGGTACGGAAGACAGTTCATTGTTTATGCTATCGTAATTGCCTTTTCTAAAATTGTAGGTACAAGTGCTTGATTTTGTGAGATATTTGATATTTAATTTTAGCATAAATTCTAATGAAGGATGATGTGTGTCTTCTCCCACCAATGGACTGTTACATGAAGTAACCCGAGACAAATGAAACTGATTACATAGGATCAAGTCAAGAATTCTCTGATTTCTGTTAACAACACTATTGAACTGCATCATCTCACATACAGAGAGAGCATCTATGAGATCAGAATATTTTGCCTCTACATTATTTGGTTCAAAATATGAATTATTGGCATCTGGGTTACCTATCCATTTAATGGAGGAACAGTTGAAATCTCCGCACATAATAATCAGATCACGTTCTATATTATTCTTCAGAACACTCAATCTTGAAGAAAAACTAGCACTAGCCACATCATCTCCAGGGGGCAGGTAGACACAGCACAAAAAAATTTTCGTGGAACCAATCGTTATCTTAACCCATAGATCCTCGGCATCACTCTGGAATTGGGGAACCAAAGAGGCACCAAGCATATTCTTCACGGCGATTAAAACACCTCCGCCCGTTTTTTTATCACTGATGGTGGTTTCTCGGTCACGGCGGAATACTGAATATACTTCAGTATCGACAAGTTCGGAATCAAACACAGAACTATTTAGCCATGATTCTGTTATGAATATGATGTCATGAGTATTGCAAGAGATATTTCCTTTAAATTCATGAAGTTTAGTTTTTAAACCTCTAACATTCTGATAAAAAATGTGAAGTCCCATCAAGATCAGACAAATCAACATTCACCGTACAAAAGAAGACAATAAAGAAGATGTTAATTCATCTTAGAGATATCAATTTCACTAGATATTTGAATTGTTCTGCTTTTTTCATCCTTGCGTACAAGGATGTTACCATTCTGAACCCAAACGAATTTATACTTTCCTTCTTTAGCTGCATCGCGAACTCTTTTATGCAAAATCTTATTCGCAGTGGTGAGGTGTTCATTGACGAAGAACTTATTGGAAATTCCATCGATACTCAAAGATCGACTATTCGATTGGGCACGTTTATTCTTCGCTTTGGCAAGGAACTCATCTCTATCCAGCTTAGATACAAACTTAACAACAATAGGTTTGTGTTTTAGAGGTACCCTAGTAGGCACTCTTATGATGTTATCGATCTTTTCTCTCTTCGACGAGTGACCAAGATAGTTTCCAATGCTATCAACTATTCGGAATAAGTTTTCATCCTTACTTTCCGGGATATCATGAATTTCAACACTGTTAGATTTCGTATACTGTTCCATGGCATTCAGTTTAAAATTTAGAGAGGTCACCTGATCTTTAAGTTGTTTGTTTTCCGACCTCAAATCTTCCGTAAGCTTTTGCAAACCCTTAAGATTCCTCACCAAGTCCTCGAAATCGGAAATTTTATCAGAACAGAAATCGACGCTCCTCCTCATCTCCCGAATCTCACTCCGCAACAGCCCTAGTTCAGTGTTAACGGAAGAAACGCGACGACCACCGCCAGCACCGTCCTCAGCATCATCTCCGTCATCGTCCCGAGAAAGAGACGCCGCTGCGTCCGCCGCGATTACAGCCCGCGATCGAGTATTGCGACTCGGTGCGGGCGAATCTATACGGCAACCGCCGCAGAGCCATCGACCCCCAGGTAACGTATCGATGATTGATAGTTGCTGTTTATTTACATCGCAACATACGGAATTGGCATGATAATATCGCTCGCAAGTACCACATGGAAGACCTGGGAACTTCTTTGATAGAATTTTAGTACAAGAAACGCACTGTTTACTCATTTTTGAGCGAATATTGTCGCAATCAAGACTAGCCCGCAAAAAGTAGAGGTATACAAATTGCCTATAACCTGGTTTCGAAAATTAAATCGGTTGATTTCCACTGATTTTCACCTATTAACTCGGGAGTCAAAAATCGCGATATAACCCCGTGAAACTTGACACAATGCTGTAATGTAATGTATTGTAATATATGTATGTGTGGATTTATGAAAACTATCAAAATCATGAAAATTATCTAGTCTTGGTTATTGTGAGGTCAAGAAAATTAATACTGTGTTTCTTTTCCTCTTCGATTGTGAATTTGATTTTTGGGTGGAGAACCTTAGTATTAATTTTCTTGACCTCACAATAATAAGATTAGATAATTCACATTGTTGTTGATTTTAGTATTTTTCACAAACCCACACGTACAAATATTATAATACATAACACTTCAAATCACCCCACCAACTAAAAGCTGTCAGGATATAATAGTTTTATTCATAGACTATTGAATGTCCCTTCGAATTCAGATAACTTTTTGAAAGAATTAAATATTATTTAACATATAGCGTCAAATAACAGTAATAACCCCTTTCGTTTAGAAAAAATGGTATACAATGAACAAAAGAACATGGCATTAAATCTCGTGTACCCATTAATAAAAGGGGATAATACACAGAAATACTTTTCGTTATCTTATGTTAATGGATTATCTGAAAATATTGCTAAATACATATTTCAAAAATAGTTTCAATTACAACGCAGCTTTTAAAACCATTAATTATCTTAGTACCTACATAAAAAACAGTAAGAATCGAACAAATGAAGAAAATGCATCTGGAGTCTACAAGTTAACTAGCAACGATTGCCCTTCAGTATATATTGGCCAGACAGGTAGATCATTCAAGAAAATAACCCGAGAACACCATTAGCCAGTAGAATGTAGATACCTAGGAAGCCACATCGTGGTGAAACAATAGCTGTATTATAATCATTTTTGTGGAAATTAAAATACTGTTTCTTATATATTTTTAATTAAAATGAGTTTGCACCAAGTAAAGACCGAATAAATCAAACATAAGATATATTTCGTCAAAATATCATATCTTTGAAACTCTAGCTATCAGACAAAACCTAATGCTATATTCGAACCCACGGCATTAAATTTGTATAGGATGGACTCCAAATACCCTGGCACCAAATCATATGTTGGCCTATGTAATAGAAAATCTACATGCCACTAAAAATTTTCTCTGAAAATGTGCACTTGGTCTCTAAGTAATCGTATATTAAAAAAATATTCAATTAAGAATGGCATTTCTAGGCAATAAAGTATCAATAATCCGACGAATAAGGATTTTAATATTATCCTCAATAAAAAAATGACTAGAGCCGCATCACTAGATTGAGGTATCCCAACAGTAGAACATTAAGAAAACATATGCAAAACATTTGAAATGAAAAAATATATTAATTCACAGATCACATCTTTAAAAATTATCAAAATAAAAAACGTAACTAATACAAGCAACACTCTTCGGAAATTATCAAAATGTTTTTAGATACCCCTCGTTCCTGACAAGAGTTACAGTTCTTGGTACTGCCATTGAAGGAACCTTTATATTCGATGCTGAATGCGAATGCTCGTGTACCATTTGAACAGTATTTCCACTAGAGTATAGGAGTGCTTTACACTTGAACCTTTCGTAGTTAGAACATCGCCATCTGGATTTTGTTTTCAATTTATGATTCAAACTGTAAGCGAAGTTGTCCAATATGAGTTTTGGGTATTTTTTCCCACGAACTATGTAGATAACACCTAAAAATACATCGTTAATGGTCTATTTTCGAGTATTTTTTCAAGAAATTTATTTCAAAGGAAAATTCACCATTAAACAGGAAGACAAAATTTTTAAGATACATATATTTAATAAATCTGAAAGGACAAATTTATGGTTTGCAAAAATTGAAAAAATAAGCACGCAATAAATCAAAACAATATTTCTTGAAACTTCAAATTTTTCGTTTATGTTATTTCGTCAGTCTCTATTTCATTGAAACCAATTATAAAGAAAAATATGATTCAAATTTTAATAATATCTATTTTTCAGCTGAGACCTTCTTACTGAAAAACAAGATTTATGTCGAAACTATTATCAAAAGTATTCAAGACTGGAAAATACTTACGTTTGTTTGTTCCTCATAATATTTTTGTACTTTGATTATTGATTTATATTATTTTTGTAACACATGCAATTTGCGCTTTTGACGATTGCGGAACACAGATACATAGTGCTAAGAATTCACTTATTCTATCGACTCACATTCTAGGTAGTATAGATAATTCGTATAATTCAATGAAATTAATGAAATAACTTTCCAGTGCATCGGATAAAATTTCAATAACATCTCAAATAAAAAAATGTTCAAAGAGAAATTAAAATTTTCATAAAGTTGTCTGAATTAGCTGGGGTAAATAATTTGTATCTCCACATAAATAAAACTAATCACTAGCTAAATTTTATTATAATTAAAACAGAAATATGAATTTTTTTTGCTATTATAATATCAATGTACTTTCAAAATTCTGAAAACACTCAATTATAAATTCAATATTTTGCATACAGAAAATAATATTTGAATCCTTGATCTTTTTAAATTATAAACAAAAAATAATATAACATAATTACTAAAGTGAAATCAAATAAAACTTAGTGAACAAAAACTGTTAATATTTATACAGTCATGACTATTTTTGGTTGTCCAAATTATTTTATTTTCTGAAAAGAGTGCGGTGTTGGCAAAACACCTATTGTGTTCGAAATGAATATGTGGAAACAATAATTTCAATCTGCGGTTCTGCTTTTCCGAAGAGTAACTTTTCTTGGTACTGCCATTGGAGGAATCTTTGTATCTATTGCTGGATGCGAGTGTTCATGCACCATTTGAACAGTATTTCCACTAGAGTAGAGTATTGCTTTACATTTGAATTTTTCGTAATTAGAACATCGCCATCTCGATTTTGTTTTCAACTTATAATTCAAACTGTAAACAAAGTTCTCCAGTATGAGTTTTGGGTACTTTTTTCCTCGCACTATGTAGATCATCCCTGAAAACGAAATTATTAATAAATGAGCACATTAAAGAACCCATTCTTCACTTGAAAATTTTTTCACTTAGTGTAAAAAAAGTGTGAATAGTTGCTTGGTATGTAGATACCTTTTTGAATTCTTCGGAAGTAATTGATCAAACGTTAATCAATTAGTATGCAAATTCTTGGTTAAGCATACTTCAAATGGGTTTGAGATAGAAGAATGTATATTAGACAATGCTTTATTCACAGCCTAAATACATATAATACAACTTTACAGGTTTGAATTTTTTACCCAAATTGAGGGAGTTGTTTCGGTTTCAACACTAAATGCGGTGAAAACACTGTCTTGATTGTGGAATAATTCTTCTTTGGGCTTTTCTATTGTTGTTCACGTCACAGATTTTAATTTTATTGGTTTCACTTTTGAGTTCACTTTTCATAAATTAATGTCTAATTACATATGAATAATACATGATAATACATTCATTTTCAGGCCTTTAGTGCGTTATGGTCAACTAAGAGAGAGAGAGAGAGTTCCTTGGAAGGTTAATGTGAAATGCGAATATGAAATAATTCAAAAATAGAAATAAATGTGATTCTTAAATTAAGAGAACTTGCTTCTAGAGAATGTACGTGGGATCAGAACTTTCGACTGAGAGAATATTGCGTGACCGTTTGGTCGAGGGTATGTCTTCAACTGTGCCTTTCGGCTAACTGTAGTAGAGGGTGAGTAATGCGTGACAGTCTGGAGACCGTCTAGAGAGAAGGTTTTCAACTGTGCCTTTCGGCTAACTGTGCGAATGAGAAAGTGGATTTGGGCTCGAAAAGGTAGCCAGGTCCGACACGACAATCCACTATTGTCGTCTTGAAACGGCTAAAACGGTTCTAATAGATTTCTAGGAATAATATAAGGGACAAATATTTTCGTTTCTTATCTTAACATTGCATGTTTGGATCCGCTAAGGTTTCTAGGAATTATATGAGACATATTTGAAAGGCCTAACTTGGGGAAGTAATTCTTATATCTACCTGCATAGTAAATTAAAAATTCTTTGTTTAAAGTAATTTGAACAACAAAGTGAGGTTTTATTCAATGGTAAGAAGATATCTGAAATATTAATTTCTTTTTAAAAACAACATGTTCTCATGAAATTATGAATTAAAAAATTTCTTTGAATGGGCACTTACTGATACTTCAGTTTCACCAAAAAAAAAAACATAACAATTCAAGAGCTGAGCTGAATTTAATTTACATAGTTCAATAGGATGAAATAGATCTATCGGATTCATAATCAAAATACCTAGTTAGATACTATGTTAGGATAATCACTGAGAAAATAAATATTCATAGTTATAGCTGATGTTTTTCTATATCAAAGAATTGTGAAAGCTTGTAACTTGCAAAAAATTTATTTAGTTAAAATTCCTTTGTCTTTTTTCCATTTGTACTTTAAGCGTTTCAAAACTACTTCATCTAACAGAATATAAGGTTTAACCATGAATTTTTGTTTAGTGGTCATCCCAACATCGTATCTATATAAGAACCTATTTTTATAACTAATTCCGATCATATTCATTTATATAAATAACATTCAGTACAGCACTTATATTAAATTTTTTTGGATTTAGTACAAATGGAATATCGATTAAAGCTTTCAAAAAATTTTTTTTCCATTATTTTATATTTAAATTTTTAGTTTTATGTTAATATGGCGAGTAGTTTTACGCACATTTAAAATACTCATATTTTGTATCAATTATAAAGCTGAGGAAATTTTCCAACTTTCAACACTTTGTACTAAGATATATAATTTGGGATTATTTCATCAGTACTAAATCTTGGAATGAGAGCACCCAATCTTTGGTCTTCTAACTTAAATAAATATTATATTTAAATAAATATATGAGAGGTTGTTACGGGAAACATGTTTTATCAAGCCCAAATTTTAGGCTTTGTATCAATTTTCATCTTAAAATTCTCTTATGTTGTATAATTCTAAAGCTGAGTAAATTTTCCAACTTTTAGCACTTGGTAATAAGATATATAACTTGGTATCATTTCATTAGCACTAAACCTTGGAATTCGAACCCAATTTTCAGCCTTTCAACTCAAATAAATATATGAGGGGTGGTTATGAAAAACATGTTTGTTCAAATTTCAGACCGTGTATCAATTATCAGCTGTGTAGGATTTTAAAAGGAAGGATAGTTATTATTGATATTGTTATTTTTATGATATATTATCCCGATACACCCAGTTCTTCTGTGAAGATCCCTCAGCTTGTGCGAGTTAAGAGGTCAGTTCTCATTAATGAGGAGTATGTAAAGAATTGCCTGGTATGTAGAGATTAGTTTTTTAAATCTCTGTATGTAAAAAATTAAACGTTAACCAATAGGTATGCAAATTCTTGGTTAAGCATACTTCAAATGAGAGTGAAAGAGGGATGTATATTAGACTTTAATGCTTTATTCACAATCTAAATACATTTAATACAAGTTTACAGATTTGAATTATTTACCCAAATTGAGGTAGTTGTTCCGGTGGTTTGAACACTAAATGCGGTGAAGACACTATCTTGATCGTGGAATAGTTCTTCTTTGAGCTTTTTCTATTGTTGTTCACATCACAGATTTCAATTTTATTGGTTTCACTTTCGAGTTCACTTTTGAAAAATTAATATCTGATTACAAATAAATAATGTAGATAATACATTCACTTCCAGGCCTATAGTGCGTTATGGTTAACTAGAGAGAGAGTTCCTTGGAAGGTTAAAGTGAAATGCGAATATAAAATAATTCAAAAATAGAGATAAATGTGTTTCATAAGTTAAGAGAACTTACTTCTAGAGAATATGCTTGGGATTAGAAATTAACTTCGAAAAGATAGCCCAGGTAGATTCCGATACGACAATCGACTGTTGTCGTCTTAAAACGGCTAAAGCGGTTCTAATGGGTTTCTAGGAATAATCTAAGGGACAAATATTTTCGTTTCCTAACTGGTGTTTAGGCCCTTTTAGGTTTCTAGGAATTAAATGAGACATATTTGAAAGGCCCAAATTGTTGGGGACGTAATTCTTATATCTACCTGCAAAGTAAATTGAAAATTCTTTGTTCAAGGTAAATTTGAACATAGTAATAGAAAGTTTAGAAATCGAGACAGTGTAACATACATCTGTATAAAAATTCTATACTTAAACAAAATCGACAAGGTTTTGTAGATCACGGTGACAAATTGCAGACATGCGCACGTTTCAAAATGATTGGTTTTCGTCAGTGCAATCGATATATGCTAGTGACTCCAAATCTGTCAAGTATTCAAGTATTCAAGTATTCGCTATACACAGAGACACTAAGGTATTAATAATACACTAGCGCCATCTAGAGTATGTAAAATGCATAAAAGACATACCTTTCCGAATTAATTCAAGTGAAGAAATGTATTCTCAATATTTTCACGTTACTAACGCAGGAAAAACTCTCTGCATGTTCAAAGAAAATTTTTTCTGCGTTAGTAACGTGGAAATATTGAGAATACATTTCTTTACTCGAACTAACTCGCAAAGGTAGGTCTTGTATGTTTTTTGCATACTCTAGATGGCGCTAGTGTATTATTAATGCCTTAGAGCCATTATGTATAAGAATATAGATACTTGTCAGATTTGGAGTCTCAAGCACTGACAAAACCAATCAGTTTGAAACGTGCTCATGTGCCTTTGTGGTCTGTGCAACAAGATGATTAACAAAACCTTGTCGAGTTTGTTCGATTATAGGATTGTTATACAGATGTATGTTACACTGTCTTGATTTCTCAAGCTTTCTATTACCATAGCCCCTACTCCTTATTAATGATTTTTGGTACAGATCAGCCCAATTGATTTATTTGAGTTCAGTTCTGGTAAGGCTTTGTTACTTAGCATAAATAGAGGTTAATACTTGATGGAAGGTGTATAAAATTATTTAAATATTTTAATATTAGCCTTCTACATATTTAATTTCAAAAAATTATATTTAATAACTTCAGGAATTAAATTGAAATACTGTCATATTAATACCACTTATATCAAACGACATATAAAATAAACATTCATTATAAAACATCCAAATAATATAACAAAATCCAATAAATAAAAATTGTTAACCAAAATTCTATAAATTAAATATTTTGAATAGACAAAATTTTGTTTCTGCTGATCAATCTCATGAAAACAAATACCTTTCAAAAATGTTTAACATGATCTTAAGAATTTCATCATAAAACTATCTTACTTAGAATATTCAATATTATTGGATATCTAACTAAGTTACTTTGAATAAAATCTCAAGATATGTGAAAACATTACTGAAAAACAAGTTTTAAGAGAGACTTTGCTTCGTCAGTATTCAAATAATTCATATTCAATAAAATATAACATCAATCAACAACAAATATTTACTCACACTTCAATAATTCAGAAACTTCTGGCAAATGAGCTGCTGAGAAATTTAAATGTAATGTAAGGTTATCATACACGTAAATAAATAGCTCTGTGGTTTACCTTGATCTAAAAGATTGAAAGACAATTTAACGGCCTCTGTTATAGCACAAGGACTTATCTGTATAAATAATGTTATATGACATTATTTCAATTTAATTCCTGAAGTTATTAGATATAATTTTTTGAAATTAAATATGTAGAAGGCTGTTATTGAAATATTCAAATAATTTTATACACCTTCTATCAAGTATTAACCTTTATTTATGTTATTTTATTCATAATATATAATTATTTGGTTTCCTTAACATTCTTTATACAGATAAGTCCTTGTGCTATAACAGAGGCCGTTAAATTGTCTTTCAATCTTTTAGATCAAGGGTAAACCACAGAGCTATTTATTTACCCGTAAGATAACCTTATATTACATTTAAATTTCTCAGCAGCTCATTTGCCAGAAGTTTCTAAATTATTGAAGGGTGAGTAAATATTTGTTGTTACATATCTTGAGATTTTATACAAAGTGATATCCAATAATATTGAATATTTTAAGTAAGATAGTTTTATGATGAAATTCTTAAGATCATGTTAAACATTTTTGAAAGATATTTGTTTTCATAAGATTGATCAGCAGAAACAAAATTTTGTCTATTCAAAATATTTAATTTATAGAATTTTGGTTAACAATTTTTAATTATTGGTTTTTTTTATAGTATTTGGATGTCTTATAATGAATGTTTATTTTTTAGTCATTTGATATAAGTGGTACTTATATGACATTATATCAATTTGATTCCTGAAATTATTGAATATAATTTTTTGAAATTAAATATGTAGAAGGCGAATATTAAAATAATTTGTTACTTAGCACTTTTCGCCACTCTAGGTCACAGCGCTATTAATTTTCGACCCAACACTAAAAGAGTGGCCGAGACATTGTATGCAGAATTTCATTTCAATGGATAACGCTTTTGAAATTCAGTTGCCACTTTCGACCCATAGAAACTAACAAGGCAAGCTCAATAAAGTTTGTAATAAGAAAACTTTGATTTTCGTAGGTATATTTGAAACCGTCGGTGTACGTCCATTTTTAATCTAAAGTCGGTTTTAAATTGAACATCTAGCGATGAATTGATAAAATAACACATAGTAAAGAGTCTTTCAATATGGGTTATAATTTCAAATAGGCATTTCTCGGTTTCTAACAATTTTTTTCTTGTTTCCGGGTTTAATTATATTTAGTATAGTGTGCAGTTTCATGATGCATGGATCGCCGTCATAGGTACTCTGCATATGTTATAGGCCACAGTTTGAACGTGAGTGAGTTAACTTTACAAGACATTGGGCTACTAAAAAGAAGACGAAAAGTGCAAAGTGATAAGAATATTACAGCTGCAGGTAGCAGTGTTGTCAATGGGCCAAATTTGTCGATTTCATAAATATTACAACAACTGGAACTTTCTCAGACGTGTATTTGGAGAATATTGCATCAGGATCTGGGGTTGCATCATCACAAAATGGAATTGACTCAAAAACTGAGGACAAACGATCACAAATTGCATCAAGGATTGCTGACTGAGCCCTTGAGCACTTGAAACACGATCCTGATTCTGGCCAAAATATCATCTTTTCAGACGAGGAACATTTTTGGTTGAAACGCTTTGTTAAAAGGCAACATTGCCGTAGAAGCGCCCAGAAGCGGTACATTAAATTCTGTTGCATTCCGAAAAAGTCACTGTGTGAGGAAATCAGCATGGACCCGCCGTAACCATGGATGAAATATCCAAAAATATAGTCACTGCATAAGCGGTCAGAGACGCAATAAGGTCTTTCAAACCTTTTAAAACACCGGGGATAGACGGAATCTTTCCAGCCCTTCTTCGAAAGGGCATGGATGTGTTGATTCCATATCTGCTAAAATTATTTAGAACAAGTCTGGCTTGGGGGGTTATCCCTACAAGCTAACTAACACTAACTAAAGTGGTATATATACCAAAGGTGGGACGAACAGAATCGGAACCCTCTTCGTTCAGACCAATAAGCTTGACATCGTTCCTGCTGAAGAGTCTGGAAAAGGTGATTGATGTCCATATCAGGGGAAAGGTGCTAATTGACAGTCCCCCTAGCCCTCATCAATACGCCTACCAGGCTGGCAAGTCGGCAGAACTTGCATTGCATAATCTGGTGGAAAATTAAACCAATCTCTCGATAATCGAGAGATAGCACTAACAGCGTTTCTGGACATTAAAGGTGCTTTTAACAATACGCTGCTGGCTTCTCTCGCTGAGGCTATCGCTGCGAGAGGAATCGACCCACTAATCTGTAGATGGATACAGGCAATGCTATTCGTCAGAACAATAACACCTCATACCAGGATGAGGTCTTCGAGTTCAAGGCTGCGAAGGGCTGTCCGCAGGGAAGTATTCTCTCACCCTTACTGTGGACTCTTCTCGTTGATGACCTGCTAGCGATCATTTCGCTGTGGGGAGTCGACGTTCAAGCATTTGCTGATAACCTGGCAATCATAGTGAAAGGTAAATCGGAGGTGACGATATCGGCCGTCCTTCAAGAGATACTGAACACTATTGACAAATGGTGTATAAGAGAAGACATGTCTCTTAACCCGCAAAAGGTAGTTATAGTACCATTCACTGAAAAACGGAAGTTGAATGGTTTAGAACCGCCGACTATCCGTGGTGAAATAATACAATTCTCATTTGAGGCAAAATACCTGGAAATAGTCCTGGACAAGACCCTGACCTGGAATGCACACCTGGATAGAGTGTGTCATAAAGCCAGAATGGGTTTCTGGACTTGCAGGCGGATCTGTGGTAAAACCTGGGGCCTAAAGCCCAGGCAGATGTACTGGCTATACACTATGGTAATTAGACCACGGATAGTGTATGGCGCTGTAGCGTGGTGGAAGACTGAAAGCGTATTTGCACAAAATCGGTCTGGCTGAAGACAATGAATGCAGGCTGTGTCTTGAGGACACTGAAACAGCCATGCACATCGTCTCAGAGTGCCCAGCGGTAAGTCGCATCAGATTCGAGGTCTTTGGCCAGGCTTTTATAGCCCACAGCGAACTGAAAAAATTACCCCTGAACAAGATTATCGGTTTTATCCAAAAACTGGATCTCGTCGGGGAGATATAAATTAGGGGTGAACCACAATAGTCCGTGCGGACGCAGTGGTAGGGTGGACAAACGCCCGCTCGCCATAAATAATAATAATAATAATAACCATGAATGGCGACCGCTATAGGACCATGGTACTCGAATTCGAACATCAATTTTGAAAAGTTGTGGTTCCAATGAGATGGTGCAAGTGGCGGCTCGTGACAGTATAAGATGGTGAAGCACATCAGAAAAAAAATATTTTTATTGTACTATATAAATATTTTAAGTTTACTGACAAAGTTTATCTACTTTGCCAGTTGCCTAATAATCATGTTAAAAAATTTTATTACTAATAATTTGAATTATTGAATCCAAAAACAAATCATCATTATATTATGGCTATATTGACAAATTTGTTCATATCTTCAGTTTAAAGAAAATCCTTTGATATTAATGCCCCAATATATGATTTTTGAGCTTTTTTGCGACATGCTGCATTGATCTAAATATGAAAAAGGTTATAATGCAGCTGTCCAACACGAACCAACGTGAAGGTGTAGAGCATTCTTGCCAGGTAAGGGATGGGTATGATGGAACTAGAGGAAAACGGGTGATAATCGAAGACTTTAAAATAACAATATGCTATTAACGAAATAAACTCTAAATTAAAGAAATGAACTCTAAATCAATAAAATAAACTCTGAATCAACAAAACAAAAAAACGACCTCCGCGTATAATATAGGATATATTCTAAAAGTTGTAAAAAAATTAATTCTATGATAAATTGAAATCGTGACTTCGAAAAATTAGAATTCTTTTGGACCAAAAGAATTTTGCGATTCTGAGATTCTTCTGTTCAGCGAAATGATCTTATTATCTCGTCTATAAAAATGTTCGCATCCTGTGATTTTATAAATCCTTTTTCAGTTGAAATTATTGCCATATTACTCAATCGGGCTTGTCCAGGTGTATTTCTAATATAATTTTTTATTCTTTCCAATGCGAAGAAACCTCTTTCTGTATAAAGCAGTTGTCGCAAAACAACAAGACATAATAATTTAACGAATTGTCATACAAAATTTTAAGTCAGTATCGTGAAAAAAAGTTAACATATCATAAGGGTTTGTGCAATTTTCTATTATATCGTTTCCGTATAGAACAGTCAATTCACTTTTTAGATGATTTATACCAGAAATATTATATTGTGTTATCAAGTCTTTCAAAATCTCATGAGGAAATTATTTTTCATAAATGGAGACTGTTGAATTATTTAAAAGATCGATGAAATGTAGTTTTCAATGTCGCAAACCTCTCTTTGAGCCGCCATAATGTCTAGAATTTGAAAGAAATTCATCTCAATTGTTGTGTTTAATCTCCCATTTCAGCTCCCTTGCGAAGTTTTGAGTGTAAAGGTGCGATATCCAGTTTTTTATAAATTGTATCAAAATAAGTACACTTACCCTTGTATTCACGTATTTTACTCAGTGTTGTCTGCAGTAAATTTCTCGCCTTCAGAATATCTATTATATGTTTCTGTTTTGTAACATAGAAAAAATAGTATCGGTTTGATTATAAATTAATACAAATGTTTGTCAAAAAATAAATTCTGAGCATCCTCTAAAAAAATTTTTAAACCTACTGCATCTCTAATTGATTTTTGATCAAAATCGTAAAATGATTCTATTGAAAATAAAATGAAAGGTTTCGAGTAATTTATCTCTATTATTAAAAACTGTCAGAACGGCACGTGAAGCAAAATTCCAACCAGTTGCTACATTTGTAGGAATACGATTTCCTCTAATTTGCTCTTACACTTGGGTACCCTTTGTTGATTTGGAAACATATGATGAAAATCCTGAAAGGTTGAGAAAAAAACTTTAACCTGTTGATTGGAATGCACTGAAACCAAATTGAATACGTGTGCATAGCAATGAGTAAACATTGCTTGTAGGGCTATAGATTTGATTTTTGCCTGTAAACCGTTTACCTCTCCCGACATTACACATACACATCGTATGTTTGAGCCTTTAATTTTGAATGCAAGTCAACTTTTCCGAATTTGGCAGATAAAAATCGGAATAAACCTTCAGCAGATCTTACATCATAAAATCCTATAAATCGCTTAACAATTTGGTCATTTAATACATAACGTAAAATGACGGAATAATTGTGAATGGCAGCTTATGTCAGCTTTTTCAACAACTTGCCAGGGAAAAAACAAAGATTTTCAAATTTCGTCCTCAATTTTTTTTTTACAACAAAAGCAACTCCATTTTGTGGAGTTATAGATGTGCCAAAGAAAAGCTGATCTACTCTTATTATCATTTTCTCAAACGGTTTTTAATTAAGTGTCAAATTTACTAACAACAAATTCTTTGAAATTATCGCGATTTGAAGATTCATTAGATTCATTGTGCCCTCTAAAACGTAACTCTTGCATACAGAATTGCATCTTAAAATCTATCAGACTGTTTAGAATTTGTCCATTTTCTTTGACAATAGCATTAAAATTTCGAATTTCAATTTGACGCGAATTGTCTATTGCTGTGGCGATATCTTGTTTTTGTTTCCTTATAAGGGGAAGCTTGCAATTCGATGAAATATGTTGAGCACTTTTATTGTGTAGCAATAGAACCCGAGACAAATTTTTAAATCGCTATTAGTACTTCTTGACCAAAGTCTGTCGGAATTTGTATTAGTTGCTGCGAATAAAATGCACGGTGAACAAAATGATTTATTTAAAGTTATACTGCCAGTAAGCCAGTCGTACTTTTCGTACCATGAATTTTAAAACCCAGGATTTGAATTTCCGACCCCATCCCTAGTCACAAGAGATTTCCTTAGATCTGGAACAGATTGCTTTACTCCTTTAATTATGTAAAATTTATCCTCATAGGAATGAGTCGAAAAATGTTGCTGATTTACTATTAGCAAAATTATTTATAAAATCACAAGTACTTCGAATATTTTCATTAACTTTGGGAATTTTAGACGACTCACTCGGTCCCGCTAAATCCATTTCGCCTTCTGGTAGTAATTAAATCGATAAACAAAAAAGTCTTTTCGAAAAAAGTTCACACGAACACGGAGACAAACTTACACGAGACAATCGAGACACAGCAAACCAAATCACAACACAGCGAACCTAACCAGATTACCCGCTTCCCGATTAACCCCAATAGTGAAGAATAATTGCAGTTCGCTCTTCGGCGAGGCATGCCTCAAATTTATATCTAGAAGCCGTCTTCAAAGGCGTAGAAATATTCTGTATTGTTCGTCGCGTCGATGTAGATAACGCGCTAGACAAGGAAGCGCGTTAGGCATGCCTGGAACCGTTTAGTTCTTAAAGAGGAAGTGAGATGAATATACAAGAATCGTGAGATTGAGCATGGATATTATGGAACAGAGACTCAGTGCCGTACCGTATGATGTGAAATTGAGGATGAAATGGATTAATGAAATATTCGATTAAATAGATTAATACGTGTAATTTCCAGCGCTACAGGCTGTCATGCAGCTGATACTAGGCTCGATTTGCTGAGAGAGAAGTTTAACCTTAGGATCATCTCACGACGAGGATTTGTAAATTCGCCGCCAAGGTCATGTGATTTGACACCTTTGAATGATTTCTTTGGGGTTATAGTAAAGCCTGGCTGTACCAACAATCCGAAAACATTGAATCACTTGGAAGAAAATATTGTTAAGTTATAGGCGAAATACATCCTAAAGTATTGTACAAAGTGATTGAAAATTGAACAGATCGCGTGCGTCAGTGTCAACGAAGCCGTGGTGGACATTTGAAGGATATCTTATTCCAAACATAACAACATTACTCAAGCTTACAAATGAAGCAAAAATTAAGTTTATAAGTCACACTTTTGTGTTTTTATTTTAAATTAAAATCCAATCACTTTTGAATAGATTAATTCGTCTGATAATCTGTACCAAATATCATAAGGAGTATGAACTATATTCATTTTTTTATTCATTATCCTGATACTTCTCGATCTTCTGTGAAGATCCCTCAGAAGCTGTTTCAGCTTATGAGTAGGCTTTGTTAGTGAGTGAAATGGTGGCCGAAACTCATTCAACTAGAAAATGTCTTTCCTATCTGAACAGAATTGGAACCCGGGATCTTTCGATTCCGATCGCAAAGCTCTAACCACTGAGCCATTGATACTCATACTATGGTAATATAAAGTTCTTCAAGTCGAGGCAGTGCAACATAAATTAGGTTTTGTTGGTCACTGGGATATAAGTAGCAAAGATGCGCATGCTTTGAGACTGTTGGTTTCAATCGTCAGTGCCATGAAATATCCAACGACTACAAATCTGCCACCTATATTCACTCTGCACCGGCACACCAATGTTTTTATCATATACTAGCGCCATGTAGTGCACGCAAGGCAGATTCTGTTATACTGTGATGCTTCTACTAGCATATTTATATTCAAATAAATTGATCCGACTGATAATCTGTATTAAATATTATCAATAAGGAGGGTGAGCTATGGTGATAGAAAGTTCTTCAAATCTAGACAGTGCAACATACATCTGTATAATAATTCTAAATTCAAATTAGCCCGACATTAAAGGGTACTCGTATTCCTTATTAACTATCGAATTCAATTCTGTAAACAAAGCAAAGGTGACGAATCGAATAATGTATTGTTCAAAACATAAATGCCTCAAGTTGTACTTTGAAATAAGGAAAGATCTGCTTTTATTTCAAATATTTTGTATTTCATTTCTAAAACATATCATACTCATCGATTACTTTTAAACAGAATGAAACGGATACTACTGACTAATTTGAAATATGATTTTTTTTTTACTTTGAATTAGAACACACATATTTTAACACAATGCTAGGTGATTTCAATCACGTGAAGATATATCCAGAATAGAACTCAATAGAAAAATAGAACAACCAAAAACTACAATATTGCCGATTGAAAATTCAAAAACACTAAGTTATCAATTCACTTCTTATCATTGTCTTCTTCATCGTTGCCATAAATAATTTTAACCATTTTTCGACTGGAGTTGATGGGAGGCTTTGGACAAGTTTGAAGATGATTATGACCATGAACCAGGAAAACTACTCTGCCGTAGGTTTGTAATTTACATTTGCACTTCGTCTTGAAATACCACGAACAACGCCATCTCGTTTTTTCACTGGTTCTCTGGTAAACAACAAATAAGTTGTTGTTGACTACCAGTTTGGGATTTTTGATTCCTGGAACAATGTAGATGAGTCCTGGAAATTACATCTGTTAGTTCTTCTATCTTAAGACATTAATAATCTAGAATATTTTTAATATAACGCTTATAAAAAAATTCGCAAAAAATATGAGTAACATATGATATTGACATGTATAATATATATAATATGATATATGTCGTTTGATATAAGTGGTACGTACTTATATGACATTAATTTAATTTAATTCCTAAAGTTATAATTATTAAATATAATTTTTTGAAAATAAATATGTAGGAGGCTAAGATTAAAATATTTAAATAAAAAGATAAGTAGATGGATTCTTTCTAAAACCGACAAAGGTATAATTTAACAGAACCCAATAATCTCCACATGAGATGGTGAATGGTACTGTAGAGATCCGTATTCTCTAAGGATCATACGAGTGACAGAATCCCTCATAGATTGTATAAATTACATCATTACATCACGGTATTCACCCGCGTTACTTATGTGTCAAATATTCTGTGGCACTGTAACTTGACACGTTTGCGATGAGTGACAATAAAAAAGATAAGAACGTCCTTATGGCGTTTCCATTGTATTTTGAAGCGACTGAAAGAAAGGTTCTTGGAAATGAACCTCCTTAGCGACTTAGAAACATACTCGAGATAATGGTACTTATAACAGTCCCCCTTGGTAACTCTTAGTAAATAAACTTCTTTTAAATGCTTCTGATTAATTGTATGCATTACATTTTTGAATACGACCTCAGTGTTAATGTGAAATTAGTGATTTCACACTCGTTCATTGTATTTCCATTCATCGCTTTTCATTCTTGTATTTTAGCTTCAGTGTTATTCAATCTGACCGGAATGTTTTAACTAAAATGCATGGCTTTTGTATATATCTAAAGTGGCACGACCCTCACAAGTTATCTATTTGTATTGTCTACTCTTTCTCGGTGCCTGATTGCTGTTTGTTATATTTATTAATAGTGGTTCTTTGTTTGTACTGTTCAATCTTTCTAATATCCTAATTCATATTTAGTGTGCAAGCAAAGGTAAATACAGCAATCACTTGAGTGAACACACAGATAACATGGCAATAGGAACAATGTAACAAAGATCTTCGAGGTAATTTAACAATAACACTTTGGTCAGGAATTTCCTATTCACACACCTACTATCTAAATAGATTATCATAATCTGGACGCATAATATCGTTGTGGTGCCTGCTATTTAACCACCTATTCATTTTAATATTTATATCTAATAATATAGTTGTTCAGGAAGGACTTGCTACGGCATTCTGAAGACACAGAGGTTGTGATGTCTGTTATTCAACCACTTATTCATTAAAATATTAATATTTAATAATATAATTGTTCAGGAATGCCATGTTGCGGCATTCTGAAGACACAGGTTTTTCATGTCAGTACCTAATTGTGGATCCATATTTCATTCACTCTAAACACTCTAAATTCTCCAACAAAGTACCATTGCTAACCACTTCTAGGTTTAAATAAATGAAATGAAAATAAAGACGCTTACATGTGTGAAATATGTTAAATGGACAATTAAGATTAAAGTAAAATGGTCGCCCCTAGCTGGATCATCAACACAGTAAAATCTACCAATGAATAAAGAATACATGATACAAATAACACTCACGTTGACCTCAGGTAATTCAATAAAATACAATGACTCTACATGTGAGAGCAGCTTAGTCGACTTTCCTCTGTGTCTATCCTTCACTTCTAATGAATAATGGACAATGGAGTTCTCTTTTTAACAACGAAAAACTGAACTTCCTGAAGTCGGCGTTTAGTCGCTGAAGATTACCATCACCATTCTGGAGAGAACAGACGATCCTCTCTTGGGGTTATGTTTACATTTACCCACGCGCGCAAGTCTACAAAGCGACCATAGACTGTTACTTTTGGCATCGACAGTGACAGTAGGCATAAAATTCCCTAGATGGTTCTTCCCACCTAATTTTCCTTTATAAAAATCTCTTCAGCGTCTAAAATAAGTCCTCCTCATACCAGTTGGATAAAGAATATGAAAAGAAACGAGCACAGAAATTTCGGCGTAGAATTGGTCAAGTTACAACACTCTCATTCAAAAACTCAGTTATAAAAGTAGCTCAGTTTCGTTCTGATGACACTGCAAAAACTTTTGTTTCTCTTATCGACGATGATGATTGATATGATGAAATTTTACTGAGATTGACCTTAGAATAGGCATTACCGTGGGAAACCACTTTAAAACGCGCCAAATAGTTTACATCGTAGGTGGCGTGGAAATGTGTGCATATTATAAAGAATACAACTAAATCAAATTTTGGAATCGCTTTTTCTTAGAAATTATAAAAAAAAGTATAAGAATAATTTTTGTGAATAATAATATGATCTACAGTTTTTATCTGCCATTATTTATGATAATAGGATATAACTTTTACTTATATTTTTTCATTTCAGTTTTCGATATGTAAGAGACTTCACACTAGATATTCGACATAAATTTTGGTTCCTCTGTACATAATCTCTCCAGCAGCAAAGGATCGAGTTTAAAAGTCTCATAATTGATAATAATATCAATTATAAGACTTTTAAACTCGATCCTCATAAGAGTTTTTCGAATTGTTATCAGATTGGTACTTCAGTTTGCTGTTCTACTCCAAAGACCATGAACAATTCTGCCTTCAGAAGTACAGAACAGTGATTGCTGTGAGTGAGTAATAACTTTTACATATATAATGTTTACATATATTGTGCTTAATTGTATTTTTTTCACGAAAATAAGATCTGTTGAATTTTTTATCAAAGAAGGGAGCATAATCTTGGAGGTGATAAAGATGATTAATCTGAGCCTGTCAGTACCATTAGAATGAAGTGGATATAGAAAGTCCATTTTTTGAAGATTACATAATGAAGTATGTACTACTCTGTCAAGAAAGTACCGGGAATTTTCAATTAAAACAACATTTTTACATTTAATCGTCAAAATTTATTGGGTCGCCTTCAAAATAGGCTCCATTTGCTCCAATACATCTATGCCAACGGCACTTTCAATTATCGAAACATTTTTTATAGGCGCTTTCCGGGATGGACTTTAGCTCTCGCGCCGAATTTTGTTTTATGGCTTCAATCGACTCAAAACGGGTGCCACGAAGGGGCAATTTTAGTTTTGGGAAGAGGAAAAAGTCGCAGGGAGCCAAATCCGGCGAATACGGTGGTTGCTGAAGCACGTTTGTTGAGTTTTTGGCGAGAAAGTCAGTCACAATCGTAGCTCAGTGAGAAGGCGCGTAATCGTCATGCAAAATTCATGAGTTGTTCGCCCACAAATTTGGCCGCTTCTTACGGATATGCTCACGCAAACGTTTCATAACGCCTAGGTAATACTCCTTGTTTACCGTCTGACCCTCTGGAACGAATTCGTAGTGCACCACGCCACGGATATCGAAGAAAACAATGAGCATCACCTTCATTTTCGAGCGGCTTTGGCGTGGTTTTTTCGGTTTCGGCTCATTTTTTGCCACCCATTCCGATGATTGCTGGCTTGTTTGCATATCGTACTTGTAGACCCAGGTCTCATCACCAGTTATAATGCGTTCCATGAATGTAGAATCGAAATTACAGCGATCCAGCATGTCTGAAGCAACCTATTCGCGATGACGTTTTTGAAGAAAATTCAGGTCTTTCGGTACGAGTCGTGCGGCCACCTTTCTCATGCCCAAAATATCAATCAAAATCGTACGTGCGGACACGTGGGATATCTTAAGATCATGTGCTATCTCTCTCAAGCTGGTACGACGGTTTTCCAGCACCCTTTCCTTAATTTTATCGACGTTATCTTCGATCGAAGCCGTCGATGGGCGACCACTTCACGACCGTCCTTGAAGGCTCTGTACCACTGATATGCACGAGTTTTCGATAGAGCATTATCACCAAAGGCCTTTTGCAACATTTTCAATGCATCGGCACACGAAAATTCATTTGCAACACAAAACTTCAAACAAATTCTTTGCTCAACGTAATCACCCATAGTAAAAATCGGCACGCACTCTGACATCGACTGACTTAATCAGCTGTTGCAAACACACTAGTTGACAGATCCCGCTCAAGCTTGGCATAGTAATTAAGGACAGTGGTACCAACCTAGGAAAAAAAATTTTACCTGCCTCATTGCCCCGCCAGATTTAAATCGATAATTCCCGGTACTTTCTTGACAGAATGTATATTGTAGAAGTTAATATATAATTCTGAATTTAAAGTCATTAAATTTCACTTCTACCAAGTATTGACTCACATTCAAAGTAATTTAAATTTTTAAGTGTATGATCTAATTATTATTACTGAGCGCGATTGCTTAAGTTTCACAGGTCATCTTTATTATTTTTGTACGAGAATTTTTTCAAATATCAAAATCAAACCTTACGGCTTTTATGTGGCTTGTGTGCCCTATACGGGATGAAAAAGAACGTTTACGTACTGAAGTGACTGCCGAAATCTAAAAATAACTGTATCAGTCTTAAAATTTATTGTGCGAAATAATTCAGAAGAGATATTTTGTGAAATAACAAAAATATTACAACTTTTGCTACTATAGTAATAAGAACATCTGAAGCTCAGAGGTGCTTTTCGATTCTGAAAGGAATAAAAACTATTTCAAGAAATTCGATGCGTAAAGATAAACTGAACCCTCTCTCTATGCTGTCTGTTGAAAAAAAGATGATAAGAAAAATACAAAATTTCAATGAGATAGTAATTGATGAATTTGCATCCAAGAAATCCCGAATAATTGAACTAATGTATAAAAAATAAGTGTGTGTTTTTCTCTCAAATACGGAGGAAGGTAATTAAAACCTAATGAAATTTATTATATTTCGTTACATTTATGATGATAGACATGGTAAAGTAAAATGAGAACATAATTTCTGACTCAAATCAAAACCCAAAAATAAAACCATTTGAGTGGGGCTAGATACACCAAGATTATATATTTCAGATATTAAAATGTGTTATTATCTGGTAATTGATTATAATTAAGTCAAGTTTTTTTCACAAACGACTATGTTTCACAACCAAATACATCTACCGCTCAAATATTTCTGTGACTGCAGTTTCGAAACATTACTACTTATGAAATTGTTCGATTTTTGGTAGATACTTTGTATATTTCACTTCGAATCAAAACACAATATATAAATAATGAAACCATATACATACAAGCTCAGTTACTATGGCAAATCATTTCTGCTAATAAAAAACTTCATTAATAACATAGAAATTCCTTCAGAATCAATAATTCTTTAGGAAGAGAATCGAAAAACTTTAAACCTGAAATAAAAGGATCAAAGTTTTCAGTTAATATCAATAGATATTCATCACGTAGTAGCTACCCAAAACATTGTCTAGGAATTTAAAAGAAATTATGTAAATGGGACGTAACGTTCTTGAACAAAAAACAAAGGATTTAATGATATTAAATAGTGACAAAAGTGCAGTGATCAATATTACCTCTATTGAGTATACTATCGTAGGAGCCTGGTAATTTTTCCAACAATAATAAATCATTTATTGTATTCTAATGTCAAATCTGAATCTGTTCATATATTGTACTCGTATGTTACCAAAATTTGGCTGATTGTTTGAAAGCAATTAAAAAGGTTACAATGTAGCGAAACGCGTCACGTGTTCAATTATTAAAGGTAAATAGATATCAACATATATATGTATTATTTAATCAGTGCACAATGGTTTCTATCAAGTAATGGGAGGATTATCTGCAAATATTGCTGAATATTTCAAAAATAGTTTCAATTACAACGCAGCTTTTAAAACCATTAACAACCTTAGTACTTACATGAAAAACAATAAGGATCCAACAAATAAAGAAAATCAATCTGGAGTCTACAAGTTAACTTGCAACGATTGCCCTTTAGTATATATTGACCAGGCAGGTAGATTATTCAAGAAAAGAATCCAAGAACACCAAAGACCGTACATATCGGTTTCCGTACATTCGAAATATGCTAATCATCTTAAGTAGTTCAGGCATATTTTCAACAATAACTATGAAATTATCCATGTCGAAAGGAAAAGTTCTAGATTGACACTCAGAATTTCTTGAAATCAACAGGTACAATGCCCGTAAAATTCTTTTGAAGGAACAAACAGATATTGACAAATCTCCATTACTGAGTATCTTTTCCTAATGGCTTTTTTTAGGGGCAAACTCCAATAAACACCTCAAGTTTTTATGACTTATTTTTCTATTATTTCATCACATATTTAACACTGTATTCAAACTCTGTCAAACTGGATACCATCAGCCAGTATAATGTAGATTCCTGAAGAAGCCATATCGTAGTGAAACAATTGTTGTATTATAAACATTTTTGTGAATATTAAAATACTGCCTCATATATTTTCTAATTAAAATGAGTTTCCACCAAGTAAAGACCGAATCAATCAAACATTTGTTCAACTGTTTAACAAAATTTCATCAAGACTAAAAATAATTAGAAAAGTTTTTTGACTAAAATTTATTTATTAGTTGTGAACAAGTTGATACATCTTATGTAAGCTAAAGAATTTGAAGTGATTTATGTCAATTAGAGATGCATAGGATACCAAAATATAAAAATATTCTTGATCGAAAAATTCAAAAACGTTTTATTTTGTCCACTACCTTCTTCATCACTGCCATATATACTTCCAACCATTTTCCGACAGAAGTTAATAGAAGGCATTGGACATGTTTGTACATAATTATGTTCTTGAAACAGGAAAACTGCTTGGCCATAAGTTTGTAAATTGCATTTGCATTTCATCTTGCAATATCACGTACAACGCAATCTTGTTTTATTGCTAGTTTTCTGGTAAATAACGAAGGTTTTGTTGTTCGCCACCAACTTTGTCATAATCTTTTCGGGAACCATGTAGATCTAGCCTAAAAACTACCTATGTTAGATATTACTATTCATTATGTTGTCAAGTATCCAAAATACCTATGTCTAGCTCTAAATAACAAACACATATAAACTTGTCTCTTGAATGAAAAAAATAAAATAGTTAATTAACTGTTTTTCAAGCTTTATCGTCACTAAAAATGATTTGAATAAAATTTTTATACACCTAATTTAAGCTAAGAAATTGGTGATTTATGTCAATTAAAAATGCATACAATACCAAAAAACAATAACATTCTTGATCCAAAAATATCTCACTTTTTTTCACTATCTTCTTCATCGCTGCCATATATAATTTTAACTATTTTCCAACTGGAGTTAATAGGAGGTTTTGGACATGTCTGTATATGATTATGTTCTTGAACTAGAGAAACTACTTGGCCGTAAGTTTGTAATTTGCATTTGCATTTCGTTTTGAAATACCATGTACAGCGCCATCTTGTTTTCTCACTGCTTTTCTTATAAATAACGAAGGTGTTGTTGTTAACAACCAACTTTGGATTCTTTTTTCCTGGAACGATGTAGATCAGGGCTAGAAATTACCTATGTCAGTTATTATTCATTACGTTATAAATTATTGAAAATATTTAGGATCAATGGAACAGATTAATTAGAATATAAAAACACACATAGAATTCAATTTTAAAATCAATAATAATAAGGTCGAAAAAGCGTAGCTTCTATTTCATAGATATAATTAAGTAAAAGCTTACAGACTCAATTTAAAGAAAATGGTTTATTGTTATAATACAAGTTTCACAGTACGAGTATTCGCTAGTATGAAACCAAGAAGAAGACTTCAGGATGCTGAATTATTTATGGTTAATCTTCATTAATAGGAAGGTAATCATCTATTGAAATGTACATAAGAAATATTGATAAATGACAATGTAATATAATAATGTACTATTTGGGATGAAATTGCAAGAATGAAGCTTGTGATAATGTTAATGTAATCAAGTGCAAACGGTGTTGAACTATTTGGCATGACAGTCTGGAATGTGATCCGTGAAATAATTAGATTATGATGAGGTTATATTCGAAAAATTAAACATATTTCAGAAAAATTTACACAGTTGAAATAAAAAGCTCTTGAATAAAAATACTTTTATTGTATAAGTGAATAGATCAATTTTATTTTAAACCAATCACGATTGTTAATTGAACCCACTCATTTGAGATCGGCTTCTCTTCCTTATTTTTTTGTATTCAAAATCAAAAGTGATTTTAGAGAGTAAAATCACTTTCTACCATGTGCTTTTTGACTTACAGCTACAAGTATTAGTCTTTTCAGCAGAATCGTCACTTTTGCATTTCTGGTAATCTCGCGTGGAAATAAAACATTTTTAAACAGAAATTTTCTATAGGATCTGTAACCGACACGTATTTTTCCATTTAATTAGATTTTTTTGCATCATACTATGAAGCTGCATTCTTTTAAATGAAACCTATTATTTTGAATTAATTTATGAAACGTTTATTTTTCACAAAAAGCAGGTATTTTGAGCAATTATAAAAATACTGAATTGTTTCAGCCGTTTCTAGTTGGTAGTTGATCATAATTAAAACAAATTGTAGAAATTACTATGTTTTACTACCAAAAAACATATATTACACAAGATAATGTCTAATATATATCCTTTGGTAGTAAAACATAGTAATTTCTACAATTTGTTTTAATTGTAGAAATACTTGATTGATTCAATCTTTATTTGATGGAAATTTTTTTCAATCAAATGAAATAATAAAGAATCTTCGAATAAAGTTTTGGAAATTACTTCGTTTTTTTATCGAAAAATTCCAGAATGTTTTCATGTTTTCAAATGCAATTTCAAATTATTCATCGCATCTTCAAATTAACTACTAAAATCTGGTGGCAAAAAATAGAAAAGGAAGAACATGTATATATTCATATATTGAATCTACTTATTTATATGAAGAAGTAACCTTGAATAGTTCTGAAAGTAAAACAAAAAAGTTTTGAAACGTCGACTTATTGAAATGTGATTTTCTTCTCTTCGATCGAATTTTTGCAAGCTCAATACTCATAAATAAGAAAAATATTATTTCACAACTTGCAAATAACGCTCGTCGATTAATTCTGTCATATTCTTCTATGTGTTCTTCCTTAGATATGTGGCAAGGTTTTCTGATAAGGAAAGAGGAAGATGAAATAACACAAATGAAGATAAAATAAATAGAGGTTTATACTTGATAAAAGGTATATAAAATTATTTAAATATTTTAATATTAGCCAATTTCAAATTAGTTAAATTTCAAAAAATTATATTCAATTATTATAACTTTAGGAATTAAATTAAATTAATGTCATATAAGTACCACTAATATCAAACGACATATAAAATAAACATTCATTATAAGACATCCAAATGATCCGATAAATAAAAATTGTTAACTAAAATCCTATCAATTAAATATTTTGAGTAGATAAAATTTTGTTTCTGCTCATCAATCTTATGAAAACAGATATTTTTCAAAAATGTTTAACATAATCTTAAGAATTTCGTCATAAAACTATCTTACTTAGAATATTCAATATTATTTGATATCTAACTAAGTTACTTTTTATAAAATCCCAAGATATGTTAAAACATTACTAAAAAACAAGTTTTAAGAGAGACTTTGCTTCGTCAGTACTCAATTATATTCATATTCAATAAAATATAACATCAATCAACGAAAAATATTTTCTCATCTTTTAACAATTCAGAAAGCTTCTGGTAAATGAATACTGAAAATTTAAATGGAGTGTAATTTTAACTCAAATAAATAATTCTGTGATTTACCATTGATCTGAAAGATTGAAAGGCAATTTAACGGCCTCTGTTATAGCACAAGGAACATCTGTATAAAGATAAAGGAAACCAAATAATTATATATTATGAATAAAATAAAATAAATAGAGGGTTATACTTGATAGAAGGTATATAAAATTATCTAAATATTTTAGTATAAGCCTTCTACATATTTAATTTCAAAAAATAATATTCAATAATTATACCTTCAGGAATTAAATTAAGTAACATTATATGTCGTTTGATATATAGTAAGTGGTACTTATATGGCATTAATTTAATTTAATTCCTGAAGTTATAATTATTAAATATAATTTTTTGAAATTAAATATGTTGAAGGCTTATATTAAAATATTCAAACAAATGAAGGTTATATTTGGCGAAAATGAAAATAATTATGTTTTACTTTTCGTATTTTTTACAGACGTGAATGTTTCAATGTACTTGAATTTTTTCTTATTCTATGTGTTTGTGAAATTCCTCTTACATAAATTTTAAAATGTTTGTCGTTGCAATTATGAACACTTGGCAATTTTCCAGCCAATAACACAACTATAAGTAGTTTAAATTTGACTTGAAAAACGTTTGCCAAACTTTAATCAGTCTTTACTTGATGAAAATACATATTATATAATATTAAATAAGATAAATTGTCAATTAATTTATAATAATTTTTTAATTATTATTATTTCTTCATTGTTTACCAAACAGACAGAAGAGGCTTTCAATGAATACGGTAAAACGTCACATATATTAATAATTCATAAGAATCAGCAATGACGTAAAACAATATTAGGCATGATGCAAGAAAATGGCCAGAATGGAAAAATATTTACGTGGTGCATGGAAATGATACGGACTCGATATATTTTGATAACTGAAAATGAATTTCATAAGATATTGCAGAATGTGGCACAGAATGGGCACAATTTGTTGAAAAAAGGAAATTTTAAATAGCCCATATGAGTCACAACGTCAAGTTGCTTTACCTATATAAATTTGAAGTTGTTTTCTCTTGCAAATTTTCGAGTATTTCTATATAGCAGTTTTTTTCTGAAGAAGGTTTTTCATTGACAAAGATGGGGGTTAAATACACCAGGGAGTAACAGATCCGGATCAGCACGCACCTTGGACATTACAGCTGCAAGTAAATTTTCTTTCATTAATCGTGTGGTGAATCTGACAATTATGAATAAAATAAGAAGGAACGGTTTTTTTTACTTGATAGAAGGATTATTGCAAAATTTGAATATCAAAACAGATTTAATCTATTAATCTTCTACAATTTTAATTTCAAAAAATTTTTTTGAAGAAACTTTAAGAATTAAATTAATGTCTTTATAAGCACTGCTTATATTTAATAGACGTATAAAATCAAAATTCATCATACAATATCAAATGGAATTAAGAAAAACCAACGAATATAAATTGTCAATTGAAATTAAAATATAAATAAGCAAACATTTTTTTTGTTTCGTTCCAGGCATGCGTACTGAACTCTTCAGACAAACGTACGAAGCCCTGTTTGTTACAGAAAACAATACATTTTGTAACAAACAGGGCTTCGTACGTTTGTCTGAAGAGTTCAGTACACATGCCTGAAACGAAACAAAAAAATTTTTGCTTATTTATATTTTAATTTCAATTAACAACTTAACAAGCAATCCCTGTGCCGGGAATGAAACCGATTAACGCCCGAAGAGCTGCGGCCCATTGACGAAATTTTCTACAAGCGCCTGAAGCTATGTATCACCGCCAAAGCAGTCCACTTCGAAACCGCTTAAATATATTACGAGTAGAGTCGATTGATCTATATTTTTCGATCGATCCACCTCGAAAAAACCAATTTTTTTTAATAATTTTCTATAATTTTAGGTGGGATCTACTTTTCGTTGAAATTCCGTCTTTGGTCACCCCCGTTTGGTCATCCCTACGCGGCATACGCGTAAGGCGGTACCCGTTTGGTGAGGGCGGGAAAAGTCCGGAAATTATCATCCGCTCGTATCGTAGCGACGGAAAGTAATCCGCGAAATATAGGGGCTTTAACGGGTAGCGGGTCTATCGGACCTTCGGTCCGAATGGGTATTTTCGCGACGCTAGATATATCCGTTTTTTCCGACGGTCCGAAAATTTTCGGACGGTCTCCGTACTTGACTTCGCGGATCGCCCCTATACGTACACCACAGAAACGGGTCGAGGTTACGGTGGGCGGGGCTTGTTGGAGTGCGCGGGAAAATTCCCGAACTTTATCCGCCTGTATCTCGGGAACGGAGGGTCATCCCGGAACGGGAACGGTAAACCGGTCTAGAGGGAAGTGCGGACCTTCGGTCCGCAACGATATCCAGGCGACGGGCTTCGCCCGTCGGGATCCTGCGCGTCTAGAAGTTAGCACTGCGTGACGTCACGCACATCTGTGGTTTACTTTTACTATTTTAATATATAGTTAAATTACCAAATGTTTATGTTATAATTATTCGTTGTTGTTTTGTTCAATTTCTTATATTCAATAAAATTAAATGATAAAAGTTTATCCGAGGTTTTTCTTGTCACCCTGTATAACAAAGAGGTATACACAATTCATTCTTTTCAAATTGTTTCTGGAGATCTACGTAAAACACTTAAACTATAAATAGATAATATGGTGTACAAGTGTGCAATATCCCTTTGTAAAGTCAACTCTACACCCAGGAATCGTTTTCCTAACCACAAGAAGGATTTAACCAATAGCCACTGGCTAGATACATGGATCAAAAAGACTGTGACTGTATTATTCAGTAATCTATGGCCAGATACCAGAAACGGTTGGGTATTTTGAAAAATTCAACTCCCAACACAAGGCAGCCAGAGGAAGTTTATCGAAAAAAATTGGTATGTCATCGTCATTTCGATGCAAAATATACGTCCCCAGGAACCAATAGGCTACATATTGATGTAGTACCAACTCTTTTCATCAATACTGAATAAAAATTTGGTTTGTATTCCTCTGTACATTACTAATATGTTAATGGAAGAGTATCACTGTTTGATATGAATACTTAATATGAATATGAAGATTTTAAGACATGAAATCACAGATTTTAGTCCGCACATCAAATTCTGGAAAGAAGAAGCAGTGAAGACTTTGCAAGCTATAGCATTCTGTCCAACAAAAAGAAGTAATTGAAATAAACCACCAAGTTTGACTAACTGAGTGTTAACTTCTGAAAACTCCATCAATATTTGGAATATTTTTGAAATGTGAAGGCTTCTAATACATGCTAGGACAGACTTCACTTCAATAAAAAGTTTTTGCTCGTCAGGAGTCATGGACTTTTTTCAATAATCCGACTCTAGGTGTAATTTATACATATTTTCAATTAATTCATTTCATCGATCTACATTCACTTGTAAAATGACGAACTAAATTTTCTATTGTCATTATAAAATAAAACACTTGTTTACATTTTCTACTTTATTTTTGGTAATGACGTACGTTTCGTCTTTGCTTGAAAGACTGCATCAGAATACGAAGTAACAGTTGTTGTACAATGAATTTATAAGATTTTTTACAGAAGGTGTATATGTGTTTTTAATTGTTCGTCGGGTTGGTTTTCTCAAAGAATATTCCCTTCAGAATCGTGTTCACTCGATCCCTTGTAAATATTGAATAGAGGGGTGTAATAAAAATCTATTTGTTCATTTACTAGGTTATTGCTGTTTTTATGTTTATTTATTTCGTAATTTTTTTTTTTATAAATTCATTGTACAACAACTGTTACTTCGTATTCTGATGAAGTCTTTCAAGCAAAGACGAAACGTACGTCAATACCAAAAATAAAGTAGAAAATGTAAACAAGTGTTTTATTTTATAATGACAATTACAACTGATTTCTACCAAGCAACGGCCCAATCTATCATAAATTTTAAATTTTCTATTCGTGGATTTGAAAACCTGATTGTTCCTGTACTTTAGATAGGGGGTAACAAGATTAGGTAGCCTTTCAAATATAGCGTTTATGAAGGGGTTTTATCCAGCCATATTCTGAAATTGGAACTTTCTCAATTATCTAATAATTATGTAACTGGATTTATTTTGAGGAAACTAAGATTGTCTGTTCTTCAAAAAATGTACGGCATATTTATTTGCAAATGAGGAATCTGAAAATAACATGCTAATTAAATATGGGAAGTATTGCAGTGGGTAGGAAAAAAGACTTAAATATCCAAGTGATGGGTTTGCCCTTTATTTTAATGGTCTCTCAAAATTCTCCTAGATTTTCTGAAAAAAACAACAGTCCGTAACTCTTTTAAAAGATTTGAATCTGACTTTGCAAAATACTCCAATGGACTTCTTTGATTGCACTATTCATGCAAATAAAACTATTCAATTAAAACAAATTGTAGAAATTACTATGTTTTACTACCAAAAAATATATATTACACATTTTCTTGTGACTCGAGTTTCGGGAAATGAACTATCCCATCATCAGACAACTGAAGACCTAACAGTGGTACAGAGGTATTTAACAAAAAAGTGATGAATATTCTGAATATTTCGATAGATTCTAGGTAACACCTAATAGTGGTACAGAGGTTTACAAGCGGAACGTGATAAAAACCGGGTTAAAAAAGAGGGGCCTTCTAACAGATATCGGAATGTCGGCAATCGATAAAGAAGGTTGTTAAACAGATGGTATCCATTTGAATATCTCAAATAATTTTTGGAGTTACATAGCTCTGTACAGTCATTCATTATTTTTACATTATTTTGTTGTATATCTCAAATATTTGGATTTACATAGCTCCGTATAGTCATTCATTATTTTTTACATTATTTTTATTGTGAACGAATTTGAAAATTTCAATAATCAAGTTTCTTATCTTCTGAATCTACATGTAAAATTTTCTTAAGATTTTCTATTGTCGAAACGAATTACTGTTTTCTAAAGAATGAGTGGCAAAAGTGGAATTTTTGTTTACTTTTTATTAAATTCATTTTATGTTCGTTGAAAAAGGTATGAAACAGATGTTACTTTTTAAATATCTCAAATATTTTCGATTAACATAGCTCCGTACAGTCATTCATTATTTTTACATTATTGTTATTGTGAACTAATTCGAAAATTTCAACAGATTCTAGATAATCGAGTTTCTTCCCTTTTGATTCTACATATAAAATATTAAGATTATCTATTGTGGGAAAGGAATGACCGTTTTCTAGACAATGAGTGGCAAAAGTAGAATTTTGTTTATTTTTCATGAAACTCATTTAATGTTCGTTGAACCGCGTCCTGAAGGAACGTCCTGTTTGTCCTACATATGTATTACTGCACGTCGAACAAGATAACTCATAAACTTCTGATTTGTGTATGTTTGGAGTAGGGTCCTCTGCGTTAAATAATACCGATCATAATTTGTTTTGCGTTTTGAAGGCAATATTGACATCTGATTTTGGAAAACTATTGGCCACTTTTTGACTTATGCTACAAAAGTACGACAGAGAAATGAATTTTTCATTTTCTTCAGTTTTTATGATGGGATAAATTTGGCTCATAGCTATTTTAGATAGAATGAAATAAGAAATTACTTTGTTTTCTATCACTTTTTTATTATTACTGATATACAGTGACTCGAGTTTCGTAGTGTTTACTACATTTTCAAACTTTGTAATAATAAAAAAGTGACAGAAAAAAGTAATTTCTTAGTTCATTCCATTAAAATGAACTATCACAAAGTAACGGACTACTCCGTCCACTATTTTAGATAGTTTCTGTCGAATTAGATTATCTATTATATTGGGGTTGAAACCGTTGTTCACGGCTATTGATTTTATAGTTTGGACTTCAGCTTCGCGGTCATTTTTTGATAAGGGTAATGCGAAGGCTCTATGGATCATCGATTGATACGCTGACATTTTTTGTGAATATGGGTGATTCGAATCAATAGGAATACATATATCAGTGGATGTGGGTTTTCTGAACACGTTGAATTCTATTTTTCTATTTGAGTGTGATATCGGGAGGTCTAAAATGTAATACTGTTCTTCGATTCTTTTTCTAATTTGAATTTGATTTTTGGGTGAATATTATTCAAGAAATTCAAAAATTTACTCAGTTGTCTGGATGATCCGGAGATACACGTGAGAATATCGTTTACGTATCTGTACCAGAAATGAATATTTACAAGTAGTTTCGAATTAAAGATTTTATTTTCTATTTCTGACATGAATATATCTGCAAGGAGCAGACTCAGTGGTGAGCCCATAGCTAGGCCGTTTAATTGTTCGTATATTTTATTATCAAATTAAAAATAGTTTTTGAGCAGGCATTGTTCTAAAAGGGCAATGAAATCACCGTGTAGACGAGTTTTACATGTGATTTTTCAAGTATTTCTGATGTTAAATGAATGCTATAATTTCTCGGTAAATTTGGTAACATATTATCCACATCCGGCATACTAAGTAGGAATTATTTGGTAAAGAAAATTTTTTTAATTTCGTTGTTAATTCTATGGAATTTTTTACATTCTGTCAAGAAAGTACCAGGAACTATCGATTTAAATCTGGCGGGGCAATGAGGCAGGTAAAAATTTTTTTTCCTAGGTTGGTAACTGTCCTTAATTACTATGCCAAGCTTGAGCGGGATCTGTCAACTAGTGTGTTTGCAATAGCTGATTAAGTCAGTCGATGTCAGAGTGCGTGCCGATTTTTACTATGTGTGATTACTATGGGACGATAACGCGCCTTCTCACCGAGCTACGATTGTGACTGACTTTCTCGCCAAAAACTCAACAAACGTGCTTCAGCAACCACCGTATTCGCCGGATTTGGCTCCCTGCGACTTTTTCCTCTTCCCAAAACTAAAATTGCCCCTTCGTGGCACCCGTTTTGAGTCGATTGAAGCCATAAAACAAAATTCGGCGCGAGAGCTTAAGTCCATCCCGGAAAGCGCCTATAAAAAATGTTTCGATAATTGGAAGTGCCGTTGGCATAAATGTATTGGAGCAAATGGAGCCTATTTTGAAGGCGACCCAATACATTTTGACGATTAAATGTAAAAATGTTGTTTTAATTGAAAATTCCCGGTACTTTCTTGACAGAGTAGTATAGTGCATTTCGGAGTGAAATTAGTAAGCCTTTTAAACATTTCAATTAATTTTTTCTCTACTTTATAGGTAGGGCTGCTAACAAAGGAAACGACTGGGCGAATTGGTGCATCTTCTCTGTGAGTTTTTATTAGGCCGTAAAGTTTTGGTGGGCTAAGATTCATATTTATGAGATGATAATTTGATTTAAATAAGTATCTGAAAACTATTGAAGTTATAAAAAAAAATTCAGTTAGAACTATTGTGAATGCATGGTGCAAAACTGTTGATAGATTCTATTTTTTGAGTGGGAAATATAGAAGGCCTTACATCAGCACTGATTCTATTAGAAATTGCGGCAAAAAAATTTATGATGCAAGAAAAATAAGAAAGGACAGTGGCAAGAAAATATTTTAGCATTTTTTCCCATCCCTCATTTGACAAATTTATTATTTTATTTATTATATTTTTCATTTCATTCATATTAGTATTATGATCTTCATTTAATACTATAAATTATTAGCATACTGACGGTGCCTCCCATGAGAATCCTCAGGATGTTGTCAACTTGTTCGCGGAGCATTTATCTTGTGCGAGAGTTGGTGGAGTTGATCGCCAATCAGAATATGAGATTAATGCAACAACAACATTTTTTCAGCTCCTGCCAGTTCTTTTGTCTGTTATCTCTGAGGATGAAATAAGGCCAATCAAGTCCAAATTTCTGATCACTACAGCTGGTGATGATGGCATTCCATCTTATGTCATAACGGATTACAGTTTCGTGCTTGCTGAGCCTATATTATACATTCTGTCAAGAAAGTACCGAGAATTATCGATTTAAATCTGGCGGGGCACTGAGGCAGGTAAAAAATTTTTTTCCTAGGTTGGTACCACTGTCCTTAATTACTATGCCAAGCTTGAGCGGGATCTGTCAACTAGTGTGTTTGCAACAGCTGATTAAGTCAGTCGATGTCAGAGTGCGTGCCGATTTTTACTATGGGTGATTACGTTGAGCAAAGAATTTGTTTAAAGTTTTGTGTTGCAAATGAATTTTCGTGTGCCGATGCATTGAAAATGTGGCAAAAGGCCTTTGGTGATAATGCTCTATCGAAAACTCGTGCATATCAGTGGTACAGAGCCTTCAAGGACGGTCGTGAAGTGGTCGCCCATCGACGGCTTCGATCGAAGATAACGTCGATAAAATCAAGGGTCCTGGAAAACCGTCGTACCAGCTTGAGAGAGATAGCACATGATCTTAAGATATCCCACGAGTCCGCACGTACGATTTTGATTGATATTTTGGGCATGAGAAAGGTGGCCGCACGACTGGTACCGAAAGACCTGAATTTTCTTCAAAAACGTCATCGCGAACAGGTTGCTTCAGACATGCTGGATCGCTGTAATTCCGATTCTACATTCATGGAACGCATTATAACTGGTGATGAGACCTGGGTCTACGAGTACGATATGCAAACAAGCCAGCAATCATCGGAATGGGTGGCAAAAAATGAGCCGAAACCGAAAAAACCACGCCAAAGCCGCTCGAAAATGAAGGTGATGCTCATTGTTTTCTTCGATATCCGTGGCGTGGTGCACTACGAATTCGTTCCAGAGGGTCAGACGGTAAACAAGGAGTATTACCTAGGCGTTATGGAACGTTTGCGTGAGCGTATCCGTAAGAAGCGGCCAAATTTGTGGGCGAACAACTCATGGATTTTGCATGACGATAACGCGCCTTCTCACCGAGCTACGATTGTGACTGACTTTCTCGCCAAAAACTCAACAAACGTGCTTCAGCAACCACCGTATTCGCCGGATTTGGCTCCCTGCAACTTTTTCCTCTTCCCAAAACCAAAATTGCCCCTTCGTGGCACCCGTTTTGAGTCGATTGAAGCCATAAAACAAAATTCGGCGCGAGAGCTAAAGTCCATCCCGGAAAGCACCTATAAAAAATGTTTCGATAATTGGAAGTGCCGTTGGCATAGATGTATTGGAGCAAATGGAGCCTATTTTGAAGGCGACCCAATAAATTTTGACGATTAAATGTAAAAATGTTGTTTTAATTGAAAATTCCCGGTACTTTCTTGACAGAGTAGTATTATTAGTTTAAGTCTGAAAACATGTATTTTTCCTAAGAAATGGAAGAGAGCTTTTTTGCTTTTTTACTAATTACTTATGAATGGTACTTTCACGTATGAAATAACCTGCTTCTTAACAAGAAAGGAAACCGCAAAAATTTCGACCTTAGATGGGCAATTTAGATTCAAACAGGTCAGACTTGAATTTCTAACGGTAAATTGAAAATCCAAAAAGACATTTCCTGGGTAATTTCAGAAACTGCGCTTAACCCTAAGGTTTTATGATACAAAAATAGCAGTACCTACTTAATAGGCTATTATCTACTGAAATTAGCTTTCAAAGATACTAAGGTAAACAATTCTCAAGATGGTTACATTTTTAGATCTGATATAATAGGAAGTGGGGAAAGTAATAAAAAATAACTTGAATACGCTGGTCAGATATTGTTTTTTGACTTTTTTCTTTTCCATGAGTTAATAAAACACATGATTGTAATGAAAATAAATTTACTCAAAATTGTTCTACAACAGATATGCACATCTCACATCTACAGGAGGAATTTCTTTCTCTAAAAGTTTATCAGTTAACTTTCACTTCACATTCTTCTAAAAACTCCAAGCAAGTAATATTTAATAACTGAATAAAAAGAAAAAAAATTGAGAATAACCAAAAAACTATTCAGCACACCTACAACTAAGGCCTTGTTAATCACTGAATGTGGTTAATCAAGATATTCAAACTGTATTGAGCAAAACGGCAAAAACATGCCTTTCACCCTTGAAACGGACCATTTGCAATGAAAATCTTGTAAAACCATCTTCATTTCAGTTTCATTAAATTATCCGTAATATTTTAGGAGGGAAGTACTCAAATAGTATAAATGTACATGCATTTCTTCGTACGATACTTGAATTATAAGAATATAATTTCAATGTCGGTGACTTAGTGGTTCAAAATCTCGACTCGTTATCTTCAATGCGGGTTCGCATCTTGACTGGAAAAAACAATTTTTCGTTAGGATGGCCGGCCCCCATGTTGAATCGAAAATTAAGAGTACTTTTGGTAGCGTAAGGACACAGTAACAAAGCCTAACCAGAACGAAGCTGATCTATCCAACAAGCTACACTAGAGATTTCGTGGGATTTTCACAGGAGATTTAGTACTATAAGAAAAATATCAACAAGGTTATATTCATCAATCCTAATCACTCTTTAACACTAAATGAAATTAAGATTTTTTGAAAAGCTGAAGGAATGCTAAATGCTTAGAAAACAAGCTTTAAGTTAAGATTTCATCATTCAATTAAAGAATACCAAACTAATTTTCAGTCCCTAAAAATGTCTTATCACATCTAATTATATGAAATGATTGAGATTCCTTGTCCTGTAGAATTTTTTCATGGACATCTGGATGATGGTTATGACCACGTGTTAGTTTGACATTTTTTCCATAAGTGACGAGTCTGGACATGCAATTCGTTTTACGATATTTGCAGCATTTCCAAAAAACCCTACTCATTTTTTGGCTTTGGATAGTAAACGAGTAACCATCTAAAATTATCTTCGAATGTTTGGTTCCGGGAACTAAGTAAATATTACCTACAACAGAATTATGTTAGAATACTTTTCAGAATTTGTGGATGGTATTGAAATCAGTGAAATTGTCACTCAAATTATTTATTCTTTTAAAAAAAGGAAAATATTCTTGCTAGTTAATATCTGCATATATTCATTTTTCATCATCTCTTATAGCTTACAAATACTACCACAAAGACACTCGCATATTGGATTGGAAAAATGGTATAAACATTCATTTTAATCAAATAATACACATACATTCTGTCAAGAAAGTACCGGGAATTATCGATTTAAATCTGGCGGGGCAATGAGGCAGATAAAATATTTTTTCCTAGGTTGGTACCACTGTCCTTAATTACTATGCCAAGCTTGAGCGGGATCTGTCTACTAGTGTGTTTGCAACAGCTGATTAAGTCAGTCGATGTCAGAGTGCGTGCCGATTTTTACTATGGGTGATTACGTTGAGCAAAGAATTTGTTTAAAGTTTTGTGTTGCAAATGAATTTTCGTGTGCCGATGCATTGAAAATGTTGCGAAAGGCCTTTGGTGATAATGCTCTATCGAAAACTCGTGCATATCAGTGGTGCAGAGCCTTCAAGGACGGTCGTGAAGTGGTCGCCCATCGACGGCTTCGATCGAAGATAACGTCGATAAAATTAAGGAAAGGGTGCTGGAAAACCGTCGTACCAGCTTGAGAGAGATAGCATATGATCTTAAGATATCCCACGAGTCCGCACGTACGATTTTGATTGATATTTTGGGCATGAGAAAGGTGGCCGCACGACTCGTACCGAAAGACCTGAATTTTCTTCAAAAACGTCATCGCGAACAGGTTGCTTCAGACATGCTGGATCGCCGTAATTCCGATTTTATATTCATGGAACGCATTATAACTGGTGATGAGACCTGGGTCTACGAGTACGATATGCAAACAAGCCAGCAATCATCGGAATGGGTGGCAAAAAATGAGCCGAAACCGAAAAAACCACGCCAAAGCCACTCGAAAATTGTTTCTTCGATATCCGTGGCGTGGTGCACTACGAATTCGTTCCAGAGGGTCAGACGGTAAACAAGGAGTATTACCTAGGCGTTATGAAACGTTTGCGTGAGCGTATCCGTAAGAAGCGGCCAAATTTGTGGGCGAACAACTCATGGATTTTGCATGACGATAACGCGCCTTCTCACCGAGCTACGATTGTGACTGACTTTCTCGCCAAAAACTCAACAAACGTGCTTCAGCAACCACCGTATTCGCCGGATTTGGCTCCCTGCGACTTTTTCCTCTTCCCAAAACTGAAATTGTCCCTTCGTGGCACCCGTTTTGAGTCGATTGAAGCCATAAAACAAAATTCGGCGGGAGAGCTAAAGTCCATCCCGGAAAGCGCCTATAAAAAATGTTTCGATAATTGGAAGTGCCGTTGGCATAGATGTATTGGAGCAAATGGAGCCTATTTTGAAGGCGACCCAATAAATTTTGACGATTAAATGTAAAAATGTTGTTTTAATTGAAAATTCCCGGTACTTTCTTGACAGAGTAGTATACCTGTCTGCCACCATTTCACTGTTGGGTGATCGCAGTAACAAAGCCTACCTAGAACACAACTGAACTCCTTACTCGCACAAGCTGAAAACACCTCTGAGAGATCTATCTTCACAGAAGATCTAGGAGTATCAGGATAATAATAAATACATCTTGATTTATATTTATTACTGTGAGTTGCTACATATATATATATATATATATATATATATATATATATATATATATATATATATATATGTATATATATATATATATATATATATATATATATATATATATATATATATATATATATGTATATATATATATATATATATATATATATATATATATCAAGATAACAATAATAGTCCTTGTTAGATTATATAATTTCTTAAGAGCTTGGGACTAAGTAGATTGAATTATGTGTAGAAATTTTGTAGTTGGTAGTCACTCACCGATCATTTGTGTAAGTACCATGGTGGCAATGTTGATAAGATCTGGCATTGATGTATATTATGTTTATATTCTAGGTACGCTAAATAAAAAGTTTCGAATTAGTTGACATACATAGGAGATCCTTCTTTTAATTGCCGTTCCATCTACTTAGCCCAAGCTCTTAAGAAATTATATATATATATATATATATATATATATATATATATATATATATATATGTAGTGGAAATTTATTTTTTAGGATTTTTTTATTACTTAGAATAATTAGTTATTATCCTTACGTTGATGGCTTATTTGTTATGAATTTTATTGAATGATTTTTTTAAATTATTAATTACTTCGCAGAATTATTTAGATGAGTTTATTTTTGAATGGGTTAAATTTAATTATCATGAAATTTTACTTTTATAAGATGGAGTATGAATATTAGTTTACAGTATGAATACTAGTTAGATCACCCCTGTATCTAGTTGCTTGTATTGAGTGTTGCCAGCTAGCTCTTAATATTATAATTTTGTTGTTGAATAATTGAAATTTAAATATTATTAATTTTGATTTGATCTATTAGTGAGAGTTCAATTTGAATTTTTAATGAGTTAATTTGTAAAATATATATTAAATCAAAGTAATTTGAAATATAAAAATCAGTGACTCAGCTCTTTCTATATTCTAACATAACCTTATCTCTAAATATTGTATTACTAACGTAAACAAGCAATGATTTGATTGAAATTAAAGTTTTTAGATAAATAAACTTATTTCTACCTTTGGTAAGTTTAACCATTCATCATCAATGTTCCTTTTATGTTGGTTTTGCTTTATTTCAGGATTTTGTTTTGCTTCTTGAAGAAAGTTTCTGGAATGTTTTGATTTCGCAACCCACTTCGTTGATTGCTTCTTTTTGGATTTAAATTATTGAATTCTTGATTTATATGTGGGATATTTCCATTCACAACACTCAGGAAACATATTTATTGATCACATTTCCATTCACAATAAAAATTTTAATTTCTTTTTAGTTTTTGAAACTGGATTATTGAACAGAGAAATTTTTAATCAGAGAGACGTGTATGTCTCCCGAGTATCTCCATACTGATCGACATTTTGGCTGTCTTGCCCTTTTATAGTTTTCTCGAAGAATCGAATTTCAAAGCTTACTAGCTTTTGTCAAAATTATTGAGAAACGATATGACAATATTTCTTTGTTTGAAATTATTCTAAATGATTAATCTATTTTCTGTTAGGAATAACATATGACATGTTGGTTTCCTCAGATAGGTAATTTCATGTAGAATGCGAAGACAAACTAATATACAGGGTGTTTCATTTGAAAAAATCGCATAAACTTAAATCGAAGTGGACGAAAATGAACGTAACATTTGAAGCACCTTGTATGAACATACATGATGATCAGAACAATACCGCCAACTTTTGTATTTTCTACGTCATTTCACCAGACAAAATTCCGATCTTTGAAGAAACAGCTTAATTACAGTTATTTCATTCAGAGTCTGCATCACTCCCCATTTTGTCGAAAAAATTATTAACTTGGTATCGGCGAACTGTGGCTGCAAAAAAATTCAGTGCTGAATAGGCAACGAAGGGACCATTTCAATAACAAAAAAAAAAATAAACTAGTTGTTCCATTTGAAAAAAAATACTGTTTTTGCTATTACGGAAAAATGCAACACCCTGTACATCTGGAACTACTTTCAAAACATGAACTTTTTGCTACCGTGTAACTTTTATATAGGACTTTTTCATATGAATCAGCCTTATCGAGCAAATGCGCACTGTTGGGACACCTGGTATATTGGCCACATAGGTCATTCAAGAAAAGAACGCCAAAGAAGTTAGATATCGGATTCCTTACATTCGACATATACTAATCATCTTAAGAAATTCAGGCATAATTTCAACAATAACTATGAAATTATTTACGTCGAAAGCAAAAGTTCTAGATTAATACTTTTAGAATTTCTTGAAATCAACAGGAAAAATGCCCGTCAAATGCTTTTAAATGAACAAACAGATGTTGGCCGGTCCCCATTACTGAATATCTTTCTCTAATGGCATTTTTAGCGGCAAACTAGTGGCAACAGAGGTCATACTGAGTAGTGATGGCCTCTTTTGAAAGTATAATTGTGGATATGGCAAGAGGGGTGGAGCGCATGAAAGGCGTAGTTAAAGAGAAAGAAAGGTGGGAGAGGAAGGTTGCAACTGGTGAGGTATGCATAGGAATAAATGTGGGTAAAACTACCGGAAAGATTGTGGAAAATACTGTGGGAACAAATGTGAGAAGTACATGGCAAAATGTAGCGGCGAGGCCTGGTCAGGTGAGCTCCACTCCTGTAGTGGAGGCTCCAAGGAAACCTGTTGTCAAGAGCTTCGCGTTGATTTTAAGGGATATGTCTGGAAAGACACAGAGAGAACCGATGGAAACGTTGAAGCAGTTGTTCTATAAGAGGAACTTCTGGGGTATGAATGAGAAAGCCTTTATGGATGGGGTGAGCATACTTAGAAGGATTGGATCGGGAGATCCAATGTGTGCTGGAGATTCCACCACAACATTAAGCGAAAAAATGTAATGCCGGTTACCGAGCGCCCACTGTATTTAACAAATTAAGAAATGATTTCCTCATTCCATTAACACTAAATAACTTCGAGCTGATTTATCATGTTCCTAAAAAAGTATTATCGCATCTAATTATATTAACTCTATACGATTTTATGTCTTGCAATTTTTCTTGATCAAATTCTGGATGATGATTGTGACCACGTCTAAGTTTCACATTTTTTCCATATGTGATGAGTCTGGCCTTACAATTCTTGTTATGAAGTTTGGAGCATATCCAAAAATTTCTACCAGTGAATTTCCTTTGGATGCGAAATGAGTAACCATCAAGAATTATCATCGGATTCTTGGTACCAGGAACAACGTAAATATCACCTGTAAGACGATCATGTAAGAATATGTTGTGGAAAATCTAGTTAACTTTTTGATATAAAGATTGCATTATAGACGATTCACGTGATCGGTTGTTTTCATCACCTTCATCAACAGTTTTCAGGTGCGTGTGAGATTTTGAAGTCAGTCATGTTTAATCACTCATGATATGTACCATATAATCGATTCGCAATTTGATTGAATTCACGCGCAATACTTACAACTTTCGCTATTTGATTGGACGTACACTTCATAATCACATACTACTCTGTCAAAAAAGTACCGGGAATTTTCAATTAAAACAACATTTTTACATTTAATCGTCAAAATTTATTGGGTCGCCTTCAAAATAGGCTCCATTTGCTCCAATACATCTATGCCAACGGCACTTCCAATTATCGAAACATTTTTTATAGGCGTTTTCCGGGATGGACTTTAGCTCTCGCGCCGAATTTTGTTTTATGGCTTCAATAGACTCAAAACGGGTGCCACGAAGGGGCAATTTTAGTTTTGGGAAGAGGAAAAAGTCGCAGGGAGCCAAATCCGGCGAATACGGTGGTTGCTGAAGTACGTTTGTTGAGTTTTTGGCGAGAAAGTCAGTCACAATCGTAGCTCGGTGAGAAGGCGCGTTATCGTCATGCAAAATCCATGAGTTGTTCGCCCACAAATTTGGCCGCTTCTTACGGATACGCTCACGCAAACGTTTCATAACGTCTAGGTAATACTCCTTGTTTACCGTCTGACCTTCTGGAACGAATTCGTAGTGCACCACGCCACGGATATCGAAGAAAACAATGAGCATCACCTTCATTTTCGAGCGGCTTTGGCGTGGTTTTTTCGGTTTCGGCTCATTTTTTGCCACCCATTCCGATGATTGCTGGCTTGTTTGCATATCGTACTCGTAGACCCAGGTCTCATCACCAGTTATAATGCGTTCCATGAATGTAGAATCGGAATTACAGCGATCCAGCATGTCTGAAGCAACCTGTTCGCGATGACGTTTTTGAAGAAAATTCAGGTCTTTCGGTACGAGTCGTGCGGCCACCTTTCTCATGCCCAAAATATCAATCAAAATCGTACGTGCGGACTCGTGGGATATCTTAAGATCATGTGCTATCCCTCTCAAACTGGTACGACGGTTTTCCAGCACCCTTTCCTTAATTTTATCGACGTTATCTTCGATCGAAGCCGTCGATGGGCGATCACTTCACGACCGTCCTTGAAGGCTCTGTACCACTGATATGCACGAGTTTTCGATAGAGCATTATCACCAAAGGCCTTTTGCAACATTTTCAATGCATCGGCACACGAAAATTCATTTGCAACACAAAACTTTAAACAAATTCTTTGCTCAACGTAATCACCCATAGTAAAAATCGGCACGCACTCTGACATCGACTGACTTAATCAGCTGTTGCAAACACACTAGTTGACAGGTCCCGCTCAAGCTTGGCATAGTAATTAAGGACAGTGGTACCAACCTAGGAAAAAAAATTTTTACCTGCCTCATTGCCCCGCCAGATTTAAATCGATAATTCCCGGTACTTTCTTGACAGAATGTATTATACTTTTAATGAATTAATTGAATCGGCAGATTTTTATTATCAATATGGTATTATTCTTTCAAATTAGTAAAACTACGATGAATTTAATCAAAGTTTAATCATCTTTTTTGGGTTTTTAGTTTTCTTGACATTTTATTCGAAAAGTAGAGTGCTCAGATAGTTTATATCTTGTGTAAAGGGCAATCAACAGGAACACCACAGAAGTCAGAAATTTAACAGAGAGGAAGACAACAACTCGACATTTTGAAGAGTTTTATCTCCGAGAGTATTCTCAGAATTATATTGAACCGAAAAACATATTCGATTAGTTTCTGGTGAAGAATATTCGTCAAACAATTTTGAGTATTTACTATTTATACAATTCACTTAATGAATATCCGTAACAGAATATATGCAGAAAAATGTTATAGAACACTACGAATTTCAGACAAAGATGTATCCATTCCCTGCTCCCGATTTTACAGCCCTCTTTCATTGAGATATGTCAAACAGAACTGATGCCTTTACAGAATAATAGCTGGAATTAATTCAGCAGAACCTCTACAGATTTTAATCTAAATAAATCTCGTGAAAACATTTAAAAATAAATTTTAGAACATGTCCTAAATTCATGTATCACATTATAGACATATCATGTTGTCCTCACATGTGATGGAAATTAACTAATGAAGAATCAAAAGAAATATGAAATAATGATAAAATTATTTAGACATCATCTTATACATATATATGTTTCAATTGGATATTAAAGAATCAATCAAGTTCTTTCACCAAAAATTGTTCAACATATAATTCAAAATAAGGCCTTTTTTATTTTCCTTTTCTTAAAGAATATATAGCACATTCTCCAGAGAAAGAACCTGATACATTCGGACCCAAAATCTCATCAGTAAGGAGATATTTGTATAAATAAAATAATCATTTGAAAATATATAACAATACCTTCTGTAACACAACACGTTTCTGCAACAACTAACCAATTTTGGGGTAGACATGGCCTAAACGAAAATTGGGTTATATATCACAGAAATATACAATAAGAGAAGATATGACTTAGACTCTACATGTCTTAAGGCCCATACATCATCGAATCACATGCTCAACCCAAAGTATTTCTGCTGTAAGTGAAAGTGTTGAAGAAGATCCGAATTTATCAATTCATCGGTGCGCACAACATTTGGGTCTCTCTTACAGCACGCTATGGCGTATTTTGCATCTGGATTTGCATCTACATTCTTCTAAGGTTCAGTTGACACAATAACTGAAGCCAGCTGACCATAGAATGCGTAGAACATATGTCGATTGGGTGCTTGAACAACAACGGTTGGATGAGGATTTTTCACATCGAAGTTTCTTCAGCGACGAAGCACATTTTTCACTTGGTGGTTATGTAAAAGTGAAAATCCTGAGGTAACTGCTGAGAGACCATTACATCCACAAAGAGACATGTTGTGCAATTTGGTCTGGTGGAGTAATTGGTGCGTACTTCTTTGAAAATGAAGAAGGTATCACTCAGACCGTCAATTCTCTCATAGCTATAGCCAATTGTAGAAGACTAACAGATTAAATCTGTTTTGATATTCAAATTTTGATATTCAAAAATTGCCATATTATTGTATAATAGTTATTTCAAAAATAAACATTATTATTATTCTTATGCTGTGAAAATCAGAAGTATGATTAATTGAAGAAAAATTGAAAAAATTGGGATATTTCCATTGAAATACGACTTTTCATATTTCAAATATCACAGATTTTTTCTGCTTACCTCAATACAATTTTAATTTTATGAAATTTTACCTCAAACCTGTTTGAAAATAAAATAAATAAATGTCTTAAAAACAAAATTTTTAATTGTTGTCCAAAAATGCACAACATGACTAAAAGAATTTCTCCGAGAATGACTCTCTTTAAAAATGTTTCTCCAAAAAAAAAAACACTTCAAAAACATGCAGTACATCTTCGAAAAGGCCATTCGGAGATTTCACGTCTATAATTCTTCAGTCCCACTTCGTATCCAAAATATTAAAATAATTAATAAAAATATATCTCAACCGACTAAACCACATGTCTTTCAACATATTTGTTATTTCCATTTAAATGATATTATACATATAGGCATACCTATATTTTTAAAACAAAACAAAGAATTTCGTGAATACCTCAGGGCTTATTTTATTCCATTTCATCATCTACCTTTTAGTGAAAAACCCTTTATATTAGTATGATATTGGTACATATAAGTATTAGAAAAATATATTAAAAAGACAAGACCAGAAAAAGTGCTAAACAGATTTATTCATTTTGTGAATCAACCACCAAAACGAAATCAACATAATTTCAAAACAAAAAATGTTATACAATTTTAAATAATTAATAAAATATTCGGCATTCTTATATAGAAAATCATTTCACACTAATTCAGAATGTTCCTAAAAATGTTTTATCGCATCTAATTATATTTGCTTTTTGGGGTATCATCACTTGTAATTTTTCTTCATCAACTTCTGGATTATGATTATGACCATGTGTCAGTTTGATTGTTTTCCCATACGATATAAGTTTGGATTTACAGTTAGTTTTGGGATATCTAGAACATATCCATACAGTTTTATTTATTGTTTTTCTTTTAATAAGGAACAAGTAACCATCCAAGATCATTTTAGGATGTTTGATTTCAGGTACTATGTAGATATCACCTAGAATATAAAATTTCAGAATATGTTTCTCAATACTATGTATAATGCAAAGAAATCAAGAGCAAATTACCAAGGAATCTTTATACAGATTTTTTTCATTTACAAACTTAACATTCCTATTTTGAAGTAAGATGAAATGTATTCTTGATATAGGATAATATTCTATATCAAATATAAAAACAGAATTATTTTGTAAAATTTTCACATAATTCAATTTTTTTTAAATGAATCAAAATGTCTAGAAAAACTATATTTCAAATTGAGTAGACATATAGAAATTTTAAATATTGTACAACACTTCAATATATAAAGGAATCTATAAATAATTGACAGTAATTAAATAACGTATATATAGCCGATGGAGTAAACTATTTTATATATCGTCTATAGATGAAATTTCTCGAAGCAGGTACAATATGGTTAGAACCCTCAGCAACGATCTACTTAGTTGAGATGCGATGGCAACGTTATTTATTCATGATTCTAAGTGAACATATCGGTTTATTCTCTGGATTGTGACCTTATGCTCTCATACTACCACTTATCGATTTCATTGGAGAAAACAACGCTTTGGGTAGCCTCCAAAGAAATGAATAAATATAACAGCATAATTATTCTGCAATATCTATACATAATTTAACTTAAAAATATTCATCAAAATATCTTAGAATAAATATGAGATTTCTACAAATTCAAATCAATGATAATTTCTGGAAACTTCTACGATATACAGGATGTTTCACAAATGATTGTAGAGGCTTTCAGGGCAGATGAGGTACATTTTGGTGAGTCTGAATCAGTGCTCGAAATATGTCCTTACTATATTCGTTTAAAAGTTACAGGATATTTTATGTACTTTATCAAAAACTTGATATATAGATCACTTTTATTTTCTTAAGAGCCTAAGTATAAATACGAAAAGGGGTTAAGGGTATATCGATTCTACTACTGGAAAGAAAGTATTACTCTTTATTCTTTGCCAAACTTTCGCATATATTAAATGCTTATTCAGGGCTTCTTTAAAAAAGTACAAATTAATTTCACATTTAAAGTTAACAATATTTTGATGTTCACTTACTGAATTTGAGGTTATTTAATAAAACTTGCATCATGATATTAATATATAACACAAATATTTCTTTAATATTCCTGCTTTAAATACATTTTTCCAATATTTATTTTTCATAAAGTTAGAGTATAGCATCCACCAATTTTGTTGACTTTTATTTCTATGTTATTTTGATTCCTATTCATCTACCGGCCATCGTTAAAATGAGCAACGTTTGATTTTTCCCAACAGGTAACTATAATATACTGCTCAATTTATTTGTGTCTGTTTTCTTATTCATGACATCATCGTTCCGATTTATCATTTAGTATATGAATCTCTTGTGGTGATTCTGTTCTGTTTTCAAAACCTTCACAGATGTGAATGTGGATCTTCAAGTGAACTTTGAATCTTCAAAGTTCACTTGAATCTTGTAGATCCAGGTTGAAGAAGTGAGTAGCTAAAGCACATCTTTCCTTATATTTCGTGATATCTGTTTTGTGCAGCGCCATTCTATTTTTTACCCATTGTGAAGAATGTCCAATATACATTCTGTCAAGAAAGTACCGGGAATTATCGATTTAAATCTGGCGGGGCAATGAGGCAGGTAAAAAATTTTTTTCCTAGGTTGGTACCACTGTCCTTAATTACTATGCCAAGCTTGAGCGGGATCTGTCAACTAGTGTGTTTGCAACAGCTGATTAAGTCAGTCGATGTCAGAGTGCGTGCCGATTTTTACTATGGGTGATTACGTTGAGCAAAGAATTTGTTTAAAGTTTTGTGTTGCAAATGAATTTTTGTGTGCCGATGCATTGAAAATGTTGCAAAAGGCCTTTGGTGATAATGCTCTATCGAAAACTCGTGCATATCAGTGGTACAGAGCCTTCAAGGACGGTCGTGAAGTGGTCGCCCATCGACGGCTTCGATCGAAGATAACGTCGATAAAATTAAGAAAAGGGTGCTGGAAAACCGTCGTACCAGCTTGAGAGAGATAGCACATGATCTTAAGATATCCCACGAGTCCGCACGTACGATTTTGATTGATATTTTGGGCATGAGAAAGGTGGCCGCACGACTCGTACCGAAAGACCTGAATTTTCTTCAAAAACGTCATCGCGAACAGGTTGCTTCAGACATGCTGGATCGCTGTAATTCCGATTCTACATTCATGGAACGCATTATAACTGGTGATGAGACCTGGGAACGATATGCAAACAAGCCAGCAATCATCGGAATGGGTGGCAAAAAATGAGCCCAAACCGAAAAAACCACGCCAAAGCCGCTCGAAAATGAAGGTGATGCTCATTGTTTTCTTCGATATCCGTGGCGTGGTGCACTACGAATTCATTCCAGAGGGTCAGACGATAAACAAGGAGTATTACCTAGGCGTTATGAAACGTTTGCGTGAGCATATCCGTAAGAAGCGGCCAAATTTGTGGGCGAACAACTCATGGATTTTGCATGACGATAACGCGCCTTCTCACCGAGCTACGATTGTGACTGACTTTCTCGCCAAAAACTCAACAAACGTGCTTAAGCAACCACCGTATTCGCCGGATTTGGCTCCCTGCGACTTTTTCCTCTTCCCAAAACTAAAATTGTCCCTTCGTGGCACCCGTTTTGAGTCGACTGAAGCCATAAAACAAAATTCGGCGCGAGAGCTAAAGTCCATCCCGGAAAGCGCCTATAAAAACATGTTTCGATAATTGGAAGTGCCGTTGGCATAGATGTATTGGAGCAAATGGAGCCTATTTTGAAGGCGACCCAATAAATTTTGACGATTAAATGTAAAAATGTTGTTCCAATTGAAAATTCCCGGTATTTTCTTGACAGAGTAGTACCTACGTTCACAGCTTCTATATTCCACCTGATACACCACATTACTTTTCAATGGTATTTGAATTGGGTCTTTTTTCTTTCTTTATAATGTTCCCACGGGTTTTTGGTTATATACTGCAATTTTTACACTTCCATTCTTGAATATATTTTTTAAAGTCATTGTTAGGTTGTTGATATTTGGATAAGATGCATACTATTAGGAGTACAAATAAGTTTCCGCCGTTTTATTGTAGATGGCGCGGCACGGAGTTTCGGTTAGCTTTCGCAGATGATAACCGGCTTAAAAAATAGTTTAGACATTCGAAACAACATAACCTATTAATATCATTGATTTTATATTGGTAAAATATAATTTTTATAAGTTGAAAATGTCAAAGTTTGAGCCAAGTAAGCCTCCTTTGCGGGAAATATTAGTTTACTTCTTTAATTTAGAGAAATCTGTTGCTGAGGCGCATCAATTGCTCGTAGAAGCATATGGTGAGGGTGCTTTGAGTGAGAGAACGTGTGGAGAGTGGTTTCTAAAGTTTAAAAACGGTGATTTCGACGTAGAAGACAAAGATCGCAGTGGAAGGCCAAAAATTTACGAGGATGCAGAATTGGAGGAATTATTGGGGGAAGATTCATCTCAAACACAAAAAGAACTTGCTCTAACATTAGAAGTCACTCAGCAAGCAGTCCCACATCGTTTAAAATCATTAGGAATGATTCATAAACAAGGAAATTGGGTTCCGTACGGCGGAAACTTATTTGTACTCCTAATATATATATATTGTCTGTTGTATGTGGGTCTTTTTCTTTCCGTGATGTTAGTGTATCATGATCTGCATACATTAGTTCATTCAACACACCATTGGGGTAGGCATTTTGTTCAAGAATTTCAATTAAGTTCTTTATTCCTTTTTATTTGAATGACTCGTAGCTTATTTAATTGATCCTTTTTTTCATTTGTTTAATTGTTTAATTATGTTGACCTTTATATTGATGCTGTGGTTTGAATAAAAGTTTATGATTTTGTTTGAATATGTGTTTTTACTATACCACTTTAATTATACTGAACCTCTCGAAGCATATGCGGTATTGTGAGGGAGTTTCCTGCTCTTAATTCGGGAGACGGCGTTTCGTTTCCGAGTCTGCGCATCTGAAACTCATCAGATAGGCGTGATGCCGAGCTCTGCCGTTCACCATGTGTTCCGCTTGGAACGGTGGTCGTCAAACGCTGTATGCCTTGCCCTATTCGAACTCGGCGGGGATGGTTAGTCATGAATCTTCAGACTGGTCGGCTCCTCTATTGATACGTTGGTCAAACTGCGACAAAAGTTTTTGGACGAGGAGCGAAGAAGGTGTTCGCTACACACTCTCACTCCAGTGAGCGTCGATAAAGGTCACGGAATAGGAGGTTGGGAATCAGGCAAGGAGACAGTCCGCCACTGGGCTGGTCGCGGTGCCATCTCCAACGGGGATCTGTGAAACTAAAGGAAAAGCTGTCTCGGAATAATGGATGGGGGCAATTAGGGCCTCCAAACGAATGGGTTGGCTCGCTCTTGAAGCAAACTTCCCCAATCACGTCGGCGTCACCAATGAAGCTCTGGTAGGTAAGCGGGTGTGGCGTGGGGGTCAAGCTGGAATAGTGGTCGTCAAACGCTGTATGCCTTGCCCTATTTGAACTCGGCGGGGACGGTTAGTCATAAATCTTCAGACTGGTCGGGTCCTCTATTGATACGTCGGTCAAACTGCGACAGAGCAAGGCAGGTTTCTGGACCAGGAGCGAAGAAGTTGTTTGCTACAATACTGTGGTTTTTTTGCCGATATGCTTTAATATCCAAAAATGGTACTCCTTGTTCGTGATCTTCTGTTTCTAAAGTGAACTTTAGTCTCGCACAATAGTACTTAAAACATTCAAGTGTAGCCTGGATCTCTGTTTGTGGTATTACCATTATAATATCATCCACGACCTTTTTTATGTATAGTACTTGATATGTTAGTCTCATTGTATATGAATCTAATAAACTGTCTATAACGTATAGTAGCAGGATGGGGCTCAATTTAGTACCCCATTGCACACACAAAATTTTGACGGTAATATTGTCTCGGAAGACATATTTTTCTCGGAATGACTATTTTCCAATAGAAAGATGGTTATTTCTACGAATATTAAAAAAAAAATTTATTAGTGTGTTCTTCGAAGTATGTCTTTTCAAAGCTTCCATATGGTGCAGAGGCGTAGACACTAAGACAGACAGAAGTGAGGAAGATTGAATCATTTAAAATATATATGTATAGAAGAATGCTGCGTATATCGTGGGTGGATAGATTTCCGAATGAGGACTTGTTGCAGAGGGTGCAAAATACGGAAGAAATAATGGTCACAGTCAAGAGGGAGAAATTTGAATATCCCGGACATCTAATGATAGGAACCAAATACTCAATGCTGAGGCTGATAATGGAAAGCAAAATAGTGGGAACGAGATCTGTAGGCAGAAAAAGAATATTATGGCTGACAACTTGAGAGAATGGTTCGGTCTGAGCTCTAGTCAACACTTCAGGGTGGCTGTAAATAAAATAAAAATTGCGTTAATGATTTCAACCTCCGATAGGAGAAGGAACACGAAGAAAAAGAAAATGATAGTTTTTGAGCGCTTGTTCCAGGGGAAAAACATGCTATCGTTCTGCCCAAAGGTCTGTAATTTGAGCCAAAAATGGTTCTAAAAGACTAAATTGGACTCACTGATGAAGTATCCGAGGTCAAAGTAACTCTATCCGGTCGGACAGCCGTAAACATACTAACTTTCGAACAGAAAGAGCTACTGCCTTGAAATTTTTCAGGGAAGGTTAAGGGTTTACATTCCGCGCCTAAGTTCATTAATGCTCAAATTCAGTGTAATAGTTTCGGAATTTTTCACATCTGAAAATTTTTCATATTTTTCTCAATATTTTCGAAACTACAGATTCGATCAATCTGAAATTCAGAATTTAGGGGTAGAATAATAACGCGCATGCCCGTAGAAAATTTCGTGACGATTCTTGAAAGCATTGCTTGTATGTAGATAGATATAACTTTCCGAATTTTCTGTGTAATTATCTGAACGTGAATCAATTAGTATGCTTATTCTAGTATAAACATACTTCTAGGGGATTATAAAGACAAATAAATATATTATAATTCTTTTATTTACAGCCTAAATATTAAATAATAGAGTGTACAATTTTGAGCTGTTACTCAAAATTAAGATAATTGGTACGGTGGAGTTTTCATCTGTAGTTATGGCCAAAATACTATCTAGCTCGTAGATCTCTGGGCTTTTTCAGCATTCACTTTCACAGATTTCACTTTGTGTTCACTTCACAGATTTATTGAGCTTAATCACAAATGAAGGGTCCACTGCAAGAATGATAAATGTCCAAAATTATTTTAATCTGAATCTCATTCGGTCACTTGCAATATGCAGTTAGTATTCTCGTTTACGAGCTCGGCAATATCGCTTCCAACCTCGAGATAAATGTTTCTAATATTTGACTAGACGTCTAGAAGGCTCAATGTCACAGGTGTTCACGGCCATAATGATAACCGTTCATACCGTCTCCTCGCAGAGCATTCCAGCCGGTTGTTTTGTCAGTCTCAATAAGTCTGACGTGCCAGATCTTACTCCAGTGTTATTTTTGTAAAAATTATGGCTGAAGGCATTGAAATCAATTTAAACGCGAAAAAATAAAAGAGACAGGCAGAATTAGTGACGTTTTAAAGAAACTTCGAGTTCAGGGACATGGAATTGGCGATGACTGCAAAATGTAACCATTTTAAACATTTTGCAATGATGAGCAGAAAATAAGATAATTCAATACTTTTACCAACAGGTATGATCAGGATAATTATTTAATGGGGCTTATGAACGTATTTAATGTACAACTTCGTCGCCACGCGCAGGTGAAGAAAATGCGCAATTACACAATGAATCATACTCTTACAAGATTCATATGGTTGGAGGTTATAGTTTCGAGCTACTGATGTATAGAAAAGCTTTTTTATCTTTATATGGTATTACTGGAAGAAGACTTGAATTTTTTTCAAAATCACTGACTGAGCATGACGTTTGTCCGAGAATATAAACGGGGAAAACATTTAAAAAAACAGCTTTCTAAACAAACTACTCATTTGATGTACAAGCAAATTGACACTGTGAAAGAAATTAATGGTAAAAAATCACAATTAACGTGATAGCCAAAAAAGATATCTGCCAGATGAGTTGAACTTGTCTAAGATTCACCAAATGTTTAACGAATATCATTCAAATATCAAAGTATCATACGAAACATATCGTAACTTTGTCAATAAAAAAATCAACATATCATTCGGCCTTCCCAGGATGGATACATGTTCAACTTGTCACGAATTCTAAGCAGTGAGAAATCATCTTTAAATTAAAATTGCTTCTCTGCCTGATGATGGTCATGAAAAATCTCAGGCTTTGTCTCAACTGCGAAGGCTGGAAAATGAAAATTTAGCAGACAAAGGGAGAGCTGAAGTCTTTTATAATAAAAGGAAAAGCTCGTTGGAGCGCAAGGCAAAATGACACAATTGTAATAGCAATGGATTTCACAAAAAATCTTTCTATACCGAACGTAACTACGACCTATGTAAATTGAAAAAGACAGCTTACTTACATTATGTTTAATATCCATGTGCTTCTTGGTTTCTCATCCTATTTTTTTACATACGATGAGAGTATTGGAAATAAAGGATCAGATGATGTGGCCACTTATCTCTTCCATTTCATAAACTATGGAATGGACAAACAAACATTACACCACACCGTTTTCAGAACGTTACACTATATAGTTCAATGTTAGAATCGTTTAGAATCAGTCACCGTTATATTCCAGTTAGGAGGTCACTCATAAATGGAATACGAGCAAAACATGTGCTTCTTAAATCAAAAGGCTAGGATTGAACTCCTTGAAGAGTGGGAAGAACACGTACGTAAAGCTAGACAGAGATCGGAGCCCCCTAATGTCATTGAATGTTCAAAAGATTCATTCAAGGGCTGAACTGCATTTCTGAAACCGTTTTACAAAAAAACTTGTCCTTTTCCCACAAGACGTGTGTGTGAGTTTAGAGACCAGAAAAAATATCCACGGCTCATGTTTCACAGAAATTTTGATAATAGTCCTTGGAATAAAGGGTTGTTAACAGCTACTTTTCGATCTATAAAGGCAGGTATGAGGAAAAATTTAAATTACCTGGTTAAGCTTATTAGGACAAGCTGCCGATATTAACAACTAAATATAATGACCTATATTTCCTGAAAAAGTTCTGAAGGTTTGAAACCAACCTTCAAATGGAATAAAAAATATTTTCTTATCTCTTCAAGAATGAGTTTTTTTTACCGTTTATAAACTTAAAACCCAATTATCTCCAAAGAAATAACAATGTGAATGTTATACCTAATACATTCAGTTTCAGCCTTTACATTTCGATATTGTATTATCACGATAGAGTGAACAAACATGTTCCTTGATAATTGGAAATGAGAAGTTAAAAATGAGTGCGAATAGATTTCTTTCTATGAAAATTTGTGAGTTTTTTAATTTTGCGAGATAAATGAGACGTGGAACCACAGGAAGCGTGTTATTTCTTCGCTGCAGGTTGAGTGAATGGAAGCGGGTTATTACGTATATTAGTGTGAATGTAGACTTGTTCTGTTCGAAAAACAGAGATAGACTGTGAATGGATCTCACTTGTTCAAAATGCACAGAGTGCTCGTTCCAAAGGCATAGAGATACTGTGAGCTTCCAGACTCACCCAGAGTTCTATTAGTGAAGCAAGTAAAAATTCTGCTGCATCTAATGTCGAAGCGACATTATCTCAGTAAGATTTCTATGAAAAAAGGGGAGTTTTGAGAGGTTTATATTGAACAGCTAGTCCCCAGTCACATCATTGTAATGGACAAAGGCCGGAGAAACTGAAGCTGAACTGGATCCTTTACTACTTATCAAGTAAAGGTCAAAAGCACCATATTCAGTTTCGAAGAAATTAGACAATTAGTACGTAAGTTATATGAACTAGTTCCTGACTTTACGTCAATATTTTTCAACATCATTCTAAAAATTCGACATAAGATTAGGTATGAGAATTTGAAACATTTCACTAAGAAATGAACTATATTTTAAAATTTGTCTAGTTTTAAACTTTGAATATCAAAATACATTTTGTAACAAGCAGGGCTAGTACAATTGTCTGATGGGTTCAGTACGCATGCCTGGAACGAAACAAAAAATATTTATTCATTTATTAATTTTAATTGACAATTTATATTCGTTGGGTTTTTCTTAATTCCATTTGATATTGTATAATGAGTTTTGATTCTATACGTCTATTAACTATAACCAGTGCTTATAAGACATTAATTTAATTCTGAAAGTTTTCGAATGAAATTTTTTGAAATTAAAATCGTAGGAGACTAACAGATTAAATCCGTTTTAATATTCGAAGTTTGTAATTATCCTTTTAACAAGTAAAAAGCCGCTTCTTATTATTTTAATTTATCTAGTATTTTTTGGTGCAGAATTTATCATTCATATGAAACAGCTTACGGTAACGGCTATGTACTACTCTGTCAAGAAAGTACCGGGAATTTTCAATTGAAACAACATTTTTACATTTAATCGTCAAAATTTATTGGGTCGCCTTCAAAATAGGCTCCATTTGCTCCAATACATCTATGCCAACGGCACTTCCAATTATCGAAACATTTTTTATAGGCGCTTTCCGGGATGGACTTTAGCTCTCGCGCCGAATTTTGTTTTATGGCTTCAATCGACTCAAAACGGGTGCCACGAAGGGGCAATTTTAGTTTTGGGAAGAGGAAAAAGTCGCAGGGAGCCAAATCCGGCGAATACGGATGGTGGATGCTAAAGCACGTTTGTTGAGTTTTTGGCGAGAAAGTCAGTCACAATCGTAGCTCGGTGAGAAGGCGCGTTATCGTCATGCAAAATCCATGAGTTGTTCGCCCACAAATTTGGCCGCTTCTTACGGATACGCTCACGCAAACGTTTCATAACGCCTAGGTTATACTCCTTGTTTACCGTCTGACCCTCTGGAACGAATTCGTAGTGCACCACGCCACGGATATCGAAGAAAACAATGAGCATCACCTTCATTTTCGAGCGGCTTTGGCGTGGTTTTTTCGGTTTCGGCTCATTTTTTGCCACCCATTCCGATGATTGCTGGCTTGTTTGCATATCGTACTCGTAGACCCAGGTCTCATCACCAGTTATAATGCGTTCCATGAATGTAGAATCGGAATTACAGCGATCCAGCATGTCTGAAGCAACCTGTTCGCGATGACGTTTTTGAAGAAAATTCAGGTCTTTCGGTACGAGTCGTGCGGCCACCTTTCTCATGCCCAAAATATCAATCAAAATCGTACGTGCGGACTCGTGGGATATCTTAAGATCATGTGCTATCTCTCTCAAGCTGGTACGACGGTTTTCCAGCACCCTTTCCTTAATTTTATCGACGTTATCTTCGATCGAAGCCGTCGATGGGCGACCACTTCACGACCGTCCTTGAAGGCTCTGTACCACTGATATGCACGAGTTTTCGATAGAGCATTATCACCAAAGGCCTTTTGCAACATTTTCAATGCATCGGCACACGAAAATTCATTTGCAACACAAAACTTTAAACAAATTCTTTGCTCAACGTAATCACCCATAGTAAAAATCGGCACGCACTCTGACATCGACTGACTTAATCAGCTGTTGCAAACACACTAGTTGACAGATCCCGCTCAAGCTTGGCATAGTAATTAAGGATAGTGGTACCAACCTAGGAAAAAATTTTTTACCTGCCTCATTGCCCCGCCAGATTTAAATCGATAATTCCTGGTACTTTCTTGACAGAATGTATATTATTTACTTTTTGCCAATTTTCCTTATTTTCTATAGATTCCTTTATATTCTGTGTTGTTAATATATTTGAGATTTCTAAGTATCTGCTTTGATAGATATTTTGTTTTTCTTGGAATGAAGCACAATTGGAACGTGAAAGAATCTGCAGTGAAAAAAAACGAGATCAAAATTTAATAAAAAATTTATTCAGTCTCCATTTAAATATACTGATAATAATCAACAGAATTCTGAATCAAAATGCAAGTTATTTCTGTTTCTTTTCATATTTTTTTTAAAATTATATAATAATTAAACAAAATGAGTTTTTGGAAATTAGGTACAAATTTAAGCCAAGTGTATTTGTTTACATTATTAATTTCGGAAATCAGAATTAAACCATCGCAAATAATTCCGATTGAAAGAAATAAAACATCTGGTCAACGAACAACTTCACGACAATCCTTCACTCCCTACGGATATAATAGAGGAAACATTGAAACTGCTAGAAATATGTCTCGGACAGAGTTATTTTAAGTTTAATGGTGAATTTTATCAACAACTAGAAGGTCTGCCAATGGGTTCCCCATCCTCCACCCTTTTCAGTGAAATTTTCATGACACATTTGGAGAAGAAAATATTCTCGCCAGTAAACATTAATCTGACTGTATATGTACTATATTGGAAACGCTATGTAGATGACGTATTTTGTGTTTGGACTGGCTCAAATTTAGAACTAGAGTCGTTTTTGAAACTAATTAATTCATTTTACGAATCCGTTCAGTTCACTTTGGAAGTAGAGAATGTAAACCATTCACTCAATTTTCTGGATATTCAGATAGAGAGGGTAAATGACCATCTTGAATTCGATATATTCAGAAAACCCACTTTTTCGGACGTTCTTATTCATAACAGCAGTTCCCACCCATATAAAATTAAAATGTCAGCGTTCCACTCTCTTGTACAACGATCAATTTCAATTCCACTGTCAGAAAATAACTTCAAAAAAGAAATCGAAATGTTAAAATTACTATCCAATAACAACGGCTACTCTCCTGACATGATAGATAGGTTGATTTTCAAAAAGCAATATTCTAAACTGTTAACATGTATCTATCCACCTCAACCTAAAGACCAGAAAAAATTTGTCTACATTAACTACATCCCAAAATTAAGCGATAAAATTTGTAGTAGATTAAGACAGAATAAAATTGAAGTAATATGCACAAATAAGAAGAACTTAAGATCAATGTTTCTAAACGGCAAGGACCGATTAACTGATTCGGAAAAGAGTGGGGTTTATAAACTGTACTGTGATGAATGTCCTGCATTCTACATAGGCCAGACTGGTCGTTCTCTAAAGGTTAGGGTTGATGAACATAGAAAGTCGATATTACAGAACAAAGCGACTACTGGATTTTCTGCTCATTGTATCAATTGCAATCACTTTATAGATTTCGGTAAAACAAAAATTTTACACGAGGGGGAAAAAAGTAAACGATTAGACTTTTTAGAATTTTTAGAAATATCCTCAGCACATAAACGCCAATTACCGATTGTGAACGATCAGCTGGAGTTCCGCTTATCTCCAATTTTAACAGCTGTCATTTGATTATAATTATGTAGTATTGTGTGTTTTCTTGTCAGTTTTGAGAATGGGATAAAACCCGAAACATGCATGTAAACTGAATGTTTTGTTTTATTTTAATAAATTCGTGCGAACTTAGTCCAGTGTTATTTTTGTATTTTATGTTAATTTCGATTGGTTTCTTGTATCTAGCTTATTTTCGAAATAATACCAATAAACGTCATTTATTCCCAACGAAATAATTGGGAATTTAGAAGTACCGTGATTATTTTATACGCACAGGGTGAAGCTCTAGAAATATTGAAAAAAGGGAATATTTTCAATCTTAAGGAAAATTAAAAAATCAAAGAAGAATTTATGAGTCTATTCAAGCACAATCTGAAATGAGAAAAAGAATTAATTGAGGAAGGGTCTTAATATTTTACATAAAATCGTTTAATGTATTCCAGATTACAAACATGTTTCCATAAAAAAACTTTAAAAAACAAATATCAATATGGAATTTGACCAACACAAATAGTAATGCTGCGTTTTCAATGTCGTTCTACACCAAGAATCAGATCATCCAACTATTCTTGAAGGATGTCATTTCAGATTGACGAAGTGCTAGAAAAAATTGTTCACGATTTCGAAATATTTTCATTTGCTGGTTCCTAACACGTTTACTTGAGCTCATGGCGTGATTACTCTGGCTTAGGGCTGACTCCTCAATGGCCGACTAATAACTAGATTGACCTGCCTCAATCTTTTACGGATGGTATGTCCCGATACAGGCACATTATAAACCATTAGCAACGAACTACTTGATTTAGATGCATGTTATTTTTTCGTGCTTCAAGGATTTATGTTTCTTCCTTGCGCTACCACTTTCAAGAGAAAACAATAGCGTAATAATACAGGTGGGTAATAACTGCTTTGAGGTTTCTCCAGAGCAGGGGCAACATCAAGTTGAAACATTTCCACCTCCACTATTTATATCATTGAAATTGAACACGAACTATTCATCTGCAGTAGAAGTTCATGTGGATTTTCATGTAAAAATTAAAAAATACATACATTATAACGGAATCATATGCACACTGAAACACGAGAATTAATTATTATAATCCATAGTGAAGTTAACAGGATGAAAATTCGATCAAAAGTAAATTCAGTTTCAACGTAAACATCCTGATGACGAACGAAATTCTTCAGACCATAACTAATGCACTTCTTTAAGAAATTCTCCAATCATAATGTTTTCTGAATGTAGAATTGAAATATGGCAAGTCATTTTCACTGGTCCTTTATAAGTCAATTACGAGTAAACATATTAACTCCCAATAAACTCATTGGGAGCTTAGAAATTGAATTATTCCAATATATCCTACCATTATCGTTGAAATTTTTTAAATTAAAATTATTGATCATACAAGAAAACATTCTGAGCAGATAAAAAAAGTGGAAATGATATACTACTTAAATATAAGAAAAACAAATGTTAACTTCCGCTATTTTATTGATTTATACGACAATTGTTTCGTCATACCATGACTTCATCAGGTGAGTATTTAAACTACTTAATTTATATATTTTAATATCGACATAAAAATAAATCATCGAATTCCTGAATACATCCTGTCAAGAAAGTACCGGGAATTATCGATTTAAATCTGGCGGGGCAAGGAGGCAGGTAAATTTTTTTTTCCTAGGTTGGTACTACTGTCCTTAATTACTATGCCAAGCTTGAGCGGGATCTGTCAACTAGTGTGTTTGCAACAGCTGATTAAGTCAGTCGATGTCAGAGTGCGTGCCGATTTTTACTATGGGTGATTACGTTGAGCAAAGAATTTGTTTAAAGTTTTGTGTTGCAAAGGAATTTTCGTGTGCCGATGCATTGAAAATGTTGCAAAAGGCCTTTGGTGATAACGCTCTATCGAAAACTCGTGCATATCAGTGGTACAGAGCCTTCAAGGACGGTCGTGAAGTGGTCGAAGACTTGCCTCGTTCCGGACGGCCATCGACGGCTTCGATCGAAGATAACGTCGATAAAATTAAGAAAAGGGTGCTGGAAAACCGTCGTACCAGCTTGAGAGAGATAGCACATGATCTTAAGATATCCCACGAGTCCGCACGTACGATTTTGATTGATATTTTGGGCATGAGAAAGGTGGCCGCACGACTCGTACCGAAAGACCTGAATTTTCTTCAAAAACGTCATCGCGAACAGGTTGCTTCAGACATGCTGGATCGCTGTAATTCCGATTCTACATTCATGGAACGCATTATAACTGGTGATGAGACCTGGGTCTACGAGTACGATATGCAAACAAGCCAGCAATCATCGGAATGGGTGGCAAAAAATGAGCCGAAACCGAAAAAACCACGCCAAAGCCGCTCGAAAATGAAGGTGATGCTCATAGTTTTCTTCGATATCCGTGGCGTGGTGCACTACGAATTCGTTCCAGAGGGTCAGACGGTAAACAAGGAGTATTACCTAGGCGTTATGAAACGTTTGCGTGAGCGTATCCGTAAGAAGCGGCCAAATTTGTGGGCGAACAACTCATGGATTTTGCATGACGATAACGCGCCTTCTCACCGAGCTACGATTGTGACTGACTTTCTCGCCAAAAACTCAACAAACGTGCTTCAGCAACCACCGTATTCGCCGGATTTGGCTCCCTGCGACTTTTTCCTCTTCCCAAAACTAAAATTGCCCCTTCGTGGCACCCATTTTGAGTCGATTGAAGCCATAAAACAAAATTCGGCGCGAGAGCTAAAGTCCATCCCGGAAAGCGCCTATAAAAAATGTTTCGATAATTGGAAGTGCCGTTGGCATAGATGTATTAGAGCAAATGGAGCCTATTTTGAAGGCGACCCAATAAATTTTGACGATTAAATGTAAAAATCTTGTTTTAATTGAAAATTCCCGGTACTTTCTTGACAGAGTAGTATATTGTTTCCAACTTTCAATGAACATTTTTCGTTGGTTAATTATTTTGATCGTTAGCGTAAATTAATTTCACCATTTTTTGACTTGAATGTTCGGGACGCTTTGGGCAGGATGGAGCATGGTTATGATCCTGGACTATGCAAACTACTTGGCCGTAGGTTTGCAACTTGCACTTGCATCTCGTCTTGGCGGACCAAGTACAACGCCATCTTGTTTTCTGGTCGTTTTTCCGATATATAACAAAAGCGTTCTTGTTAACAACTAGTTTTGGATTTTTGGTTCCCGCAGTTATATAGATGAGACCTACAAATGAGAGTTCTTGATTATAATTATTCAATTGTTTGAGTTGCGTCCAGTATGATCATGCTGAAATTTCAGTAGGGTGATAAACTATGAGAGTATTACGTTAATATATTAAAAAAAAAGTGCAAAATATATTTTGTATTGTATTGTATTCTGAATGACAAAGTCTTTCAATGGTCAATTTTGGTTTTTAAATGACAGTACAAGATTTTTATTGTCTGTCATGAGGTTTCGGAAGTTCTCCTTTGAAACATTACTAGTTTAATTCAATTCCATTTAATGCATTGAGTGGACATTATTAAATTCAAGGTCATCCTGCAATATTTGGTACAATTCAACTTAAATGTTTTTGAAGTTGATTAGGGTAAGAAGTAGCCTATGCATGTTAATCATTCAAACTTGTATATTTAACGTGTAAATTATACCATAAAGTTATAATGTGAAAATTAATTTTATCATTTTACAACAACATTCTCATCACATCTGATTATGAATGCTTTTTGGGGAATCATCGCAACTAGTTTTTCCTTTTCAACATCTGGATGATGGTTGTGACCACGGGTTAGTTTTATTGTTTTTCCATAGGTGATCAGTCTTGCTTTGCAGTTATGAGATCGGTATCTGCAACATATCCACAAATTCCTGTCCACTTTTTTTTTGTTGATTATGAACGAGTAACGATCTAGGATTATTTTTGGATATTTAGTCCCAGGTACTATGTATATATCACCTAAAAGAATAAATATTGAAATTTTTTTTCAAAACGAAATGCTCAATGTTTCGTTATCATCAATAATTTATAGTTCTGCACTAATAGACAAACCTCACATGAATTTTCCGATTGTTTTGCACCAAAATATGAATAACGTATTAAGAATATCTGATGAATAAACTAGAATTAAACTGCTTGTTCTTGAAAGTGTTGCTTTTGTACGAAAGATATGCTCACAAAATCAATTCATTTTACAATGGTGTAAATTAGTGAAACAACCAACTTATTATTATAACTCAATAATGTTTGAAGGCTAAGGACTTTACAGCCAAAGAATAAAATTACAGAATTATTCAGTGTAACACTAAAGAAATTCGAACTCTACAATTAACTCAACATGTCATCAAATCTGTTCTTAAAAAACTTCACAGAAGAGGTATCAATCAGTCAATCATTGTTCGAGCTTTTCCACAGGTCAAACATCCAATTCGGTGAAAAGTGCAGGCTTTGCTTAGTCTTGAACTTCGATTTAAACGCTCAAACGTTTTTCCGTGTTTATAGTAACAAATGGCTTAGATATGGGTAACCAAATGTCAGGATATGAAAAGACATTGTTATATTCTCACGGAGTCTGCGTTATAAAAATTTTTTCTGGTTAACCATTGAAATAAATATTTGCTTTTTAAATGATCCAGCATTTCTAATGATTCTATACTTTGATAATAATATGCATAAAATCCTCTATACTTAGAGATAATAGCTGGATTAATTCTCCGGAACCTCTACAGATTTTAATATAGATTAAAATGTGTAGAAATTTTCAATATATCCTCTATACTTGTTTGTTATTCCCAGAATTTTTTCTACATCTTGAGCTTTTCCTGATGAATAATGAATAAAATTCAAGGATTCAATTTTCACAATTTTTTTATTAATAAACTACATATATATCGTCATACTGTGGCTCGATACAAATAAGTCGCATATCCGACACATGGATAGCTTCGATTTGTTGTCTTCTGGAACGCATTTGAAGGAAAATTTTCAAGTACGTATTGTTCAAGCGAACTGGTAGGTATCCAAAGCGTGGAAATGACGTATCTGGCATCATGGTTGATATTTCACATTCATTTATATGGGATATGGGAATACCATCGTTACTTGAGAGACGTGAGCTTCAGTGTGCCAGATTTACACAGAGACTACTTAATGAAAGAATAAACTCACCATATTTATTCCTGGCTATAAGTATTACTAAGTTGTCCACGAGGACGGCCTCTACTTTCTATTTGCCAACCCCTCGTATACGCAAGCACCAGTTTACTGTATGTTGAAGTGCTGAAGGAGTGGATAAGGATATGATAATACTGATAATATGGAGTTTATTGGTTCAAAAACTACAAATAAACCCTAAAAATCTGTGGAGTTATTCATGAAAAGTGTGTACAGCTATTTCAACTAAAAATTCACTTCCTAAAAACTAAATTAAATAATCAAACATATCTACTCCTATTTTCAACACAAAAAAAATTTTTAAAAATATATAAATATCATTTTATATATCATTATCGGTGGTATTTCTCTTCATTGGGTCTAGATTGTCTTCATCGGTGGTATTTTACTTGTTCTGGAGGCCCATGTAAAGTCATAATTTGGTCATATTCTTTTTATCCGGGCGATTTAATTCCAGTTTTGAATATGTAATGACTATATGAATTCTTTCAACAAGCCTAAACAGAATTGATAATTCTATGGATTGTGGATCGATCCTCCTCAATAAGCCATTTCTAAATAAAATAAGAAGGAACGGTTTTTTAGCCATTTCTTTTTTTAATTTATTTTCGTTTTTATTTCTCTGATTATGGTTGGAACAATCGGTATATTCTAGATGCAATGTAAGTACAACAACCTAGGCCTATTTTGTTTGCTTTTTTTCTTTCATAATTATCATGCTTCTATCTAGTATTGTGTTCGTGCTCTTGTAGTATGATCGATATTTTCTTCTGGTATACATTTATAACGATTTTTTGAGCATATATTTGTCTTATATCTAACACCTTGGAAATTTCGTATATTTTATTACTCGGAAACGTCATCCTCTTTCCATGCATCACTTTCAAAATACATTTTTGTAGAATATCCAAGCTTCTCTTATGAATCTCCAAATTACCTCCCCGTCCTATTATCCCATATGAAAGTTGCGATTGTACCAATGCGTTGTACAGTACATGTATGTGTTTTTATGAATTTATGGATTTTCTTATATATCCAAATTTATATACGATACTTTTGAGTTTTCTTGCTAGATGGAACACATGTATATCCCATTTTAGGTGCTCATCAATAAAAATACCAAGATATTTGGTCGATTGTGTTGCTTGGATATGCATGTGTTGTCCTAATTTGTTAGAAGAAAAAGTCAGGTATTTTGTCTTCCCGCAGTTCAAGGTAAGTTTATTCAATCGAAACCACCTCATAAATATCCCAAAATCCTCTGTTGCTTTCTGTTTTAAATCTTCCCATGTTTCATCCTTGTATATGACTATGGTATCATCTGCGAACCTATAATTTCTCCTCTAATTTCTCCTCTACTGTCCATTTCAAGTAAGGCGTTTACATATAGATTGAACGATAGGGTTCCGAAGAAAGTACCCTGTGGTATACCATATGTAAGTAGCCTTTTTTTACTGTGTTTTCCGTTTAGAGTTACAACCTGGTTTCGACCAGATAAGTACCTCTGAATAAGATCATATATCTTTCCACGAAATACACAATTCGTGAGTTTTTCAAGTAATTTCTCGTGGCTTACGGTGTCAAACGCTTTTGCCAAATATTACGACTGCCAAAGATTGATTTTTTTTTATCTATATTGTTGTAAATGATATCTGTTAATTTTTTTTTTGGCATCCTCTGTTGACATATTCTTGCGAAAACCAAATTTATTCTTTGACAATAATTGGTTTTTAGTAATAAATGTATCCTTGCGGACTTGTATCAGTTTTTCAATGATCTTGGAGATGTTTAATATTAGAGTAAGCGGCCTATAGTTGACCATCTGCAATCTATCACCTCCCTTAAATAATGGCTCCACTAGTCCTAATTTTAGTACGCCCTCGACACAGCCCTTTTCGAAACAGTTGTTTATTATATAAGTAAAAGCTTCTTATATTTCTTTTTTTATGTTTTTCAATATTTCCAATTGTATCCTATCGTAACCTGCCGATTTCTCCGATTTGAGATTGTTTATAGTCTTTTCTACTTCAACTGAATCAGTTGGAAATAGAAAGAAGGAGTTCTCCTTTTGAATATTTACTTGTTTGAAGTCATCAGTTGCAGTCAGTTCACTAGAATAGGTTTCACCGACTTTGCTGAAATAGTCATTGAAGAGGTTACACATTTGTTGATCATCCTCAATTTTGGAGTTATCCTTATTTTCAATATATTTTATGATAGTTTCTGTTATAGTAGTATTTGTTATATTCTTTACACAGTCCCATAAAAGTTTCGATTCATTCTGATTCTTACTTATGCACTTCTGTAAGTATTTCTCTTTGGCTTCGCATATAAGTTTTCGCATATGATTTTTACATCTAGAATGTTCATTTTTCAATTGAACATTTTTGGGTTCCTTTTTTATTTTAATATACATATTTTGTTTCCTGTTTATTCATTCTTTTCGGATCCGTTTTTTTTAGTGATAACTGTGGTTGTACTATCTTCAATACATCGTTTCAGAATTTCCATGAAATTGTCAGTTATTTTATTTGTGTCTTCAAAAATATAGACTTGTTTCCAGGTTTCATCCCTCAAAGAATTTTTCAGTTAACTGTAGTCAACTTATTGTTTTGAAGAATTTTTTTAGTGGTCTTCACATTAATTTTCAGGTTAGTGTATAAAAATGCTGGATTGTGATCCGTGATCAAGTTTTCTGGATCCATCCTTTTACAAGAATGATCCAAGCATGTTCGACTATCTGGACGTGTATATTCATTGATTAGTGATGCAAAACCAAATGAGCAGAGTATATTTTATATTCTTCTATATTGTGAGCATGCGACAATAAATCAACGTTCACATCACCTATTATAATGTGCTTTTTACAATTTTTTCCTTCTCTAGATATTGACTTGAATCAGTCTTTACTTGGTGAAAATCCATATTAAATAAGGTTAATCTGATATTCACAAATTTTTGAAAATCAGAATAACCTTATTTAAATATTACTTCTCTAGATAATTCAACAATTCCTGATTGAACTCGGTGATGGGATATTGTGGTAATTTGTACACAGCTGTGAGTTTGAAGGTTTTTCCGTGATAATGGATGTCAAATTCTAGTGCCTTGATTCTTATATTTGGTTAAGTTTGGGATAATATTTTTGTTAGTTGCTGTTGATTATTAGAATTGTCTAGTTGTATGCGACTGGATCATTATTACACTTGATTTCTTTATGATTTGATCCGTCAATGTAGCTTATGTAAAATAATTTTCTGTCACACATTACCCTGTTACCCAGTAATTGGATTATTTCTGTTGGCTACAATAAAGGACTATTATTATTACCAACTGCAAGCCCCAATAATTTCTATTACCATATGAAAGATTTTCTTTACCTAATTTAGAACACCAACGACAAACCCCATTTAAGCCGTTTTTTCTGCAGTTTGTCATGAAATTTATATGATAAAAACTTTTAAACCAAATATTAGGACTCGTTAAAAACTAATAATATAATAATATTCTTGCGAAATAATCATTATTATTATATATTACTAAAATATTGGATGAAGCAATCCGTTACTTTGTGATAGTGAATTTTAAAATGCAATAAAATAAGGAATAACTGTGCTTTCATCACTTTTCATTATAATTTTAAAATAAGATATAATTATTCAATACATTCCATACCATGTGGAGGAAAAGCCTTACCATTGTATATAAGTTGACTCGTTAGAGTCAATATCAATTCTGACAGAACTATTTCTAATTCAACACATGAAAACACTTCCAAGCCAAAATTCTGAAGAAGACCCTGTTCGGAATACACAGTATACAACTAGTCGATTGAAAATCCTTGAAATGTTAGTAAAAAATCAGAAAACCTTTTCATAAATTCAAAGAGAACAGAAAGGAAGTATTCACTTCATCATTAATCAATGTCAAAAGAGCCAAAGATTTAAGAAATTTGAATGTTAATACCTATTCTGAAACTATCCAAGAAAACAATCGAAAACGTATGTTATTTTTAGTGAAAATATTGACAGTATTCAAGCTAAATCACACAAAACTTCTCAAAGCAATGCAATTCGTCCAAAAACAATCAAAATTTAATGAATATTATTTATTTATTTATTTATTTAAATTTACGTGTCTCGACAACTATGGCCATTGACACGAGGTTACAATGAGAGTAAACAATATAACGTCAATAGATATTTAGATGCTAGAGAACAGTTCATAATCTCTTAGAAATCGTAAGATTGCTTTTATCTGGGTGACTGAGCTTAGTACATCATCCGGCCGTTCTTTGATACCATATCGTCTACGTACATCTGCATAGTATGGGCATATAGATGTCAGGTGCTTAAAATTAGTTTCCTGTAGGCAGACTATATCCGGTGATATTTCACTGATGACTTGCTGAATGCGCTCTAAGCGAGGGTAAAACCCGTCGCAATTCCACTGAACTAGCTTCATTAAGATGTTTTCGCCGATGTGGATGTACAGTCAGATGAAACATCTCCATCACTTGTTGTGTCAAAGCTTTTAAGACTGTCAATATCCGCTGCATCATCCTTCAGTTCATTTCTAAGTTTTTTCGATATTCTAGTTATTCTGTTCTTAACTGATCTTTCCACGTGAGGGTAGATGTTGTGAAGGTCTTGCAGAAGCAATTTAACATTGTTTGTAAATCTTTTGGCTTCAGAAAATGGTGTGGAACTTCCAAAAGAATTTTCTAAAAATGCCACGAGGTAGTTGTATGGAAGGTTGAAAGATCTTGGTTCTTCTTGGTACGCTTTCGATATATTTTGCTTTGTTGGCTCACTCAGTAAGTTTTCTTCAGCGGATGTCCCCAGTTTGATCTTTTTCTTAGATCTTTTAGTACTATCAGTATGGGCGGCGGGAGCTTTAGGTGGGGGCATAGATTTTTCTTCTACGAATACAGGATTTTTTTTTTATTTATGACTTCGGAATCGGGTTCTGGTTGACTAGTTTGGTCACTAGCAGATAAAATTTCTGCAATTCCTCTCTTTGTGGCTCTTATCTCTTCAGTTTGAGGGATAGATGGGGAATCAGTAGTTATTTCCGTATGCCCGTAGTTTTGAGGAGTTGACATAGGGTAGGCATCATGTGAGGGTTGTGAATTTGGGCAGCTTGATGCAACATGGCCAGATTGTCTACAAATGAAGCATTCCATTCTATCAGTCGAAAGGAAGATACGATTTTCATTATCATCATGCTGAATAAGAACAGAGGTTTGAAGTTCGAAACTATCATTTGGGGGGAAGACGTAGGCTTGTCTACGAAAACTGAGTATGTGGGAGTAATCTTCACCGGGGATACCGGCCTTGAGGAATGAAACAGGGGATGCAAGTTGTAATCCAAGGTTTTTTATTACTTCGGTTATACTTTCATGTGGAATGCAGGGGGATACATTGGAAATAATGATTCTCTTAGTTGGGGAAATTAATCTTCTGATGTTCAAATTTATATTACCAATAGCTATTGATGAGTGAGTTTTTATTAATCTGTCAACCAGTTCTTTGTTGGCTAAGTAAATGCATATCCTATTATTTGATATTCGAGAAGCGAAAGAAATGTTCTTGGGCTGGATAATTTTACCAATTGCTTGGACATAGTCATGAAGTTTCAGACTTTCTTCGGAGTGTAGTACTATGGCTTGGTCCCTTTTTGGAGAACTAACTTTCGGTATTGTTTTTGCAGCCGATACATATGAAGTTCTTTGAGAATTGGTAGTGTTTTCCGTGTTTTCTGACATTTTAGGAATGAGCACGTTAGTGGGTTCAGATGACATTAACAAAAGCCCTTGTTGTCAAAAGCTATTGTAATTTCTGTATTGCTTTGTTATGTATTGGATATTATATATGGGATGGAATATTCCATATTGTAATGTGTGTTGCCCGCAGCCGGGAGGCAGGCGGTGAGTGTTGTATTTTCAACAACAGTAGAAATGTGATGGTGCTCAGCAAAAAAGTGACTTGTTTGTTTACCTGAGGTATCGGTAAATCGAAGATATCAAAATTCTGGTTTAAGTTCGTAGTCACTAATTCACAAATTCACACATAAACTCGAGGGTGAATCAATATTCCGACTATAATTTATTATGAAAACTTTCTATAATAAAAGGCGGAACGATGCGTACACCAGGAGCGTAAACTCGCGAATCCTTAATGAATATTAGGATGTCACTACCTACAATAATTTTAAATTATTGTTGAAGTTGTTATTTCTTAGTTGAGTATGCTCGGATTTCTTTAATTTTCGTTTGTGTTTTAAATTGTAGAGGGTTAGATGGAAGAATAGACGTATGACTTCAGGTGGTTTTCAACAAGTTACTGTATTATTTTCTGGCCTGGGGTCATGCGAACTAAATCTCGCCCTCAGATAAGTAATTTTTTTGATTTGTATATTTTGGATGGGTAAATAAAGACCATTTATTATTATTATAATTATTCTATACAAAAATATAATCTAAAATGCTGTTGGCATGGGTCAATTGAAATGTAATCACTTTGATAGGTAATTGTTAGTCATTATTAAGATAAAAGCCTTAAAAGTTGAAGAAACTTTCGAAATTTGGGACACTTCAACTAATTTTTGTAAAATATTGTGAATAAAATTCAACCGAATGATATGAAACTAGTACTGAAATAAAGATTAAAATTCAGGATAATTTTCTAGAGTAACTGTAGATGAGTAAATGCTGTAATTTTCACGAAAAAGGCATGAGCTTCATTTTTGGAGAATTTTGGCGAACTCAAGTAAGCTTTGGAAAATTCGATTCTTACTAACATGAGTGGAGTATGCGGTTGGCACATAACAACATTAAAACAATTTTATTTAAAATAATTTTCACAGTTTTTATGTTTCACAATTTATTCAGAATCCTGACACGTGTTTCGGTCTTTCGACCATTTTCAAAGGAGTACAAAAAGGAACTCAGCTCCTCAGAAAATTGTGAATTATTTTAAATAAAATTCGATTCTTACATTGAAAAATATTTCATATTGATCCGAGACATTGAAAAATATTTTATATTGATTCCGAGACATTGAAAAATATTTTATATTGATTATATATAAGGATATCATTTTGATAGTTTTTGTATATAGTTTCAATATATATTGTAGAAGTCAGAATATATAATTCTGAATTAAAAGTCATTTAAATTCGATTCTTTCGTGAAGCTATACAAAGAGCGCTACAGCCAACGTCAGGCAGTATCAAAATCACCACGTCGATTCTTTTGAAATCTTCCGAAGAAAATATATCCCATAACCTAAAAAAAAGATAACATTATTATTATCCTGATACTCCTAGATCTTCTGTGAAGATCCCTCAGAAGTTTTTCATCTTGTGCGAGTTAGGAGTTCAGTTGTGTTCTGGGTAGGCTTTGTTAGTGCGATCTTGCGCCACTTTAGGTCACAGCACTGTTATTTTTTGACCCAACCTATTATTTAAGTGAATAGATATTAAGAAATACGTTACCCTGATGATGGAAAAATTCAAGATTCAAATCAAGTATAAACCAAGAAAATCAACAAAATAATTTATCATGGTTGACTAGGTAGAATCCAAATCCTTCTAGAAGACAACATTTGAAATAGGGACGAGTTAGAGTATAAGCGGCAATTCTCGGTAACAGAATACGGAGACCATTGAAAAAGAACATTATTTAAGTGAAACTGATACCCACGAAAGGTACAAAACATTTAAATTTGGTGAAATGTTTTCTTGTATAATACACTGCCTTAGTACAATTCCTTTAGAATTTAAGGTTGGATTAAGTAGAAGACAGCAGGTTAGTATGTTCACTGTTTTTATATCTCAAATTACATTCTGCTCAATACAGTTTTCAGAAAATAAATCAGAAATTCGAATTAGAACCCTTCATATTACATCCAATTAAAATTATTCAAATATTTTAATATTTACAGATATAATCTGTATTAAAATATTTAATTAGTATTTTATACACTCTATCAAGTATAAACTTCCATTTATTTTATCAATTAAAATTAATTAAATCTACAAATTCAAGTTACAATTGCAGAGTTTGAAGTTGAACGGAAACGCAAGATATAACCACTATATACAAAAATAACAAATTAACACAAGTATTATAATTTAAATTTCCCAATAAGTAATTCATAATAAATTCATTAGAATATCTTAAATTCATTGAAAAATTTCATAACAGTACCCACTCATGGTCCAACGAAGGCTTAACACCTCGATTTTCCGACATTAAAATGAAAATGTAGAAAATCGCTGAGACTCGTCAATTTCTGATTCGAGGGGAACAACTTTTCTGCTTTTATGATCCCCGTAACTTCAAACCCTTACGCGGGTGAGCACAACCCCTTGATTTTGAGAAGGGAAGAGGGGTGTTGCGATAACTAATTGTGAAGATCATATCGAGTACTATCTGACCCTGAAATTTCGCTTCAAAATATCCATCGATAATGAAATAACAGCGAAAATAGTGAAAGAGGCGATGTGGAATTTATCTCGAGAATATTATTCGTATCCGACACATTTCAAAGGTATTTAGTAGTTATGTTGTTAATTTTTTGTCCAAAAAAGTAGACGGACCATGTTTTTGATTTACCGTAGTGTATCATGAATTTTTAAGAAAGTTACAAGTGTGTCAAAGCGGTTGTAAATTTGTAGTAGAATTAAGATGGTGTATTCCGTAGAAGAAAGGGTGGAAATGATAAAATTATTTCTTAGAAATAACGACTCTACGCGAACAACAGCGGCTTTATTTAACGAACGAAATTCTGGAAAAAATGTATCGGCAGCTTGCGTTGTGGGACTGGTTGCCAAATTTCAGGCTACTGGTTCAATCGGAAACAAAAAGAGGGTGCATGAAAGAGACGGTGGACGTGGATGTCTTAGGTCATCTAACAATGGATGCGACCTTGAGTACTAGGAAATTGTCCGATGTATCTAGTGTTTCACGCACAACAATCATGAGAATTTTGAAACAACATGAATTCCATCCTTATAAGATACGATTGATTCAGGAACTGAATGAGTATGATTCCGATCGCCGACTCTAGTTCTATGAACGGCATTGTAAACCGGCATAACTGTTGGTGGTGGTCAGATGAAAATCCAAGATTATTCCGTGAGGTGCATACTCAGCATCCCCAAAATTTAAATGTTCGGCCGGGTATTTATGGAAATCACATAATCGGCCCTTTTTTATACCCGGTAATCTCACTGGCCAAATTTATTTAGATCTATTGAAGATTGCTATTTATCCAGCCCTCGTGTAAGTATTGGAGAATGGAGAAGGCTATAAACGATCATTTTCCAACATGATGGCGCACCACCTCATTTCGTTCAACCGGTGCGTTCTTAGATGAAAATTTTCCTCACGTCTGGATTGGAAGACATATTAAGTGGCCACCTAGATCACCTGATCTGGCTCCACTGGACATTTTTATATGGGGTCACCTGAAATCCAAGATTTACGCTACCCAGCCTGAGTCACTGGATGATTTGCGAACTCGGATCACTAATGTATGCCGTCAAATTACACCAGAAGTCTTAAGTAACGTACGTGAATGTTTTCAGCAAAACTTACATTAATGCATGGAAATAAATGGTGCCCATTTCTAGTATTTCATAAACTGATCACAAAAGTAAGTACTCTTCCACTATTTTACCTATCATATGGTTATCGATGGAAATTTTGAAGCGAAATTTCAGGATCAGATAGTACTTGATAAGATCTTCAGAATGAGGTATCACAACATCCCTCGCTCTATTCAAAATCAAAGGGTTGTACTCACCCCCGTCAGGGGGTTCCAGTTACGGGAAAGCGAAGAGCGGAAAAGTTATTCCCCCTTGAATCAGAAATTGACGGGTCCAAGCAATTTTCCACATTTTCATTTCAAAGCCGGAAAATCGAGGTGTTAAATTTTCGTTGGACCACACTGTATAAGATGCTATGCAAATTTTCACACATAACCAGTTCAGATGTAGAACCTGAAAGAAACAACAGTGATGCAAAACAATTGTTTTTTATTGATAAAAGTTTTGTGGAAATCGAATCCTCAGTACTATTTACTGAAAATAAGTTTTTATCAATTTAAAGCCGAATCCATCAAATATACTACTCTGTCAAGAAAGTACCGGGAATTTTCAATTAAAACAACATTTTTACATTTAATCGTCAAAATTTATTGGGTCGCCTTCAAAATAGGCTCCATTTGCTCCAATACATCTATGCCAACGGCACTTCCAATTATCGAAACATTTTTTATAGGCGCTTTCCGGGATGGACTTTAGCTCTCGCGCCGAATTTTGTTTTATGGCTTCAATCGACTCAAAACGGCTGCCACGAAGGGGCAATTTTAGTTTTGGGAAGAGGAAAAAGTCGCAGGGAGCAAAATCCGGCGAATACGGTGGTTGCTGAAGCATGTTTGTTGAGTTTTTGGCGAGAAAGTCAGTCACAATCGTAGCTCGGTGAGAAGGCGCGTTATCGTCATGCAAAATCCATGAGTTGTTCGCCCACAAATTTGGCCGCTTATTACGGATACGCTCACGCAAACGTTTCATAACGCCTAGGTAATACTCCTTGTTTACCGTCTGACCCTCTGGAACGAATTCGTAGTGCACCACGCCACGGATATCGAAGAAAACAATGAGCATCACCTTCATTTTCGAGCGGCTTTGGCGTGGTTTTTTCGGTTTCGGCTCATTTTTTGCCACCCATTCCGATGATTGCTGGCTTGTTTGCATATCGTACTCGTAGATCCAGGTCTCATCACCAGTTATAATGCGTTCCATGAATGTAGAATCGGAATTACAGCGATCCAGCATGTTTGAAGCAACCTGTTCGCGATAACGTTTTTGAAGAAAATTCAGGTCTTTCGGTACGAGTCGTGCGGCCACCTTTCTCATGCCCAAAATATCAATCAAAATCGTACGTGCGGACTCGTGGGATATCTTAAGATCATGTGCTATCTCTCTCAAGCTGGTACGACGGTTTTCCAGCATCCTTTCCTTAATTTTATCGACGTTATCTTCGATCGAACGAGGCAAGTCTTCGACCACTTCACGACCGTCCTTGAAGGCTCTGTACCACTGATATGCACGAGTTTTCGATAGAGCATTATCACCGAAGGCCTTTTGAAACATTTTCAATGCATCGGCACACGAAAATTCATCTGCAACACAAAACTTTAAACAAATTCTTTGCTCAACGTAATCACCCATAGTAAAAATCGGCACGCACTCTAACATCGACTGACTTAATCAGCTGTTTCAAACACACTAGTTGACAGATCCCGCTCAAGCTTGGCATAGTAATTAAGGACAGTGGTACCAACCTAGGAAAAAAAAATTTTACCTGCCTCATTGCCCCGCCAGATTTAAATCGATAATTCCCGGTACTTTCTTGACAGAAAATTACAGAGTAGCTTCACTAAATCGAATCACTCGTAACGTTAAAAAACGCTCCAATGTTGATTTGAATTACAATCCCTAAAAAATGCTCCAATGATGGGATTTCACTAAGCCCATTGAGTAGTTTGGAGTTGTCGCAATGAAAGTCGACGTTGTTATCGCATGCGCTGTAGAGTAGCATTGTTTTCAAGAAGCCTAGAATTTTCCAGATTTCTTTCTTTGGTATTGTGAGGTTACGCGAAGGTACACATTGTGATATTTTTATCAAATTAACCTACCTAATCCATGAAAAGCGTGGAATATTAAATTTTTTTTGTTTATTATAAGACGTCTAATCAAAAGGCGGTAAGTAATACATAGATCCTGATAATAAAAAAATATTTTCTGCTTTTGTGAATAGCACTTATTATTTTGATTTATTTCATTCTCTGCAGGTTACTCAGGTTAACATGTTACTTTATATGATATTATGCATTTAATTTCCCTTCTCATGCTCATGATCGAATAACGTGCTCTTATTCCTGTGTTCTAGATATCATCTCATGTTTATTAACCTGTAAATAATTTTGATAATATCTAGAGTAACTGGGAGTAGATCACGTGTTGCACAGGCACTGTCTTATATATTTGAAATTTGCAGTCTTTGTACCGGAGATCTTTGTACTGGAGATCTTTGTACCGGAGATCTTAATACCGTAGATCTTTGTACCGGAGATCTTAATACCGTAGATCTTTGTACCGGAGATCTTCATACCGGAGATCTTCATACCGGAGATCTTCATACCGGAGATCTTAGCACCGGGGATTTTAGTATCTGATGTTCTTAGAACTGAACAATCTTACTGGAGTGCTTTTTTCCTTGGATTATCCAAATACCAGAAAATCTTCCTTGTGCCGCTTTGGAGTATCTTATTACCCCACTATCTTGGTTCCGGACGCTCTAATGGTCATTTGGAACCATTTGAGACTGAACACCTGCTAATTATATGCAGAATAGGAACTATTCTTGCAGAAAGCAATATTATTCCAGGATAACCTCAAAGATAAGTCTTTACGTAAATCTTGGACCTCAAGCTAACTGTAAAATTGTAGTATATTGTAAATAAGAGTCACCATTTTAATTGAAAAGTTGAAATAGATAGATAGGGAGTAAGAGTTTGCATTTTCACTATCAGGTTGACAATTTGGGATTAATTCAGGAAAGACAAGTTTGATTTATCTTTTCCTTGGCGCACTATGAGGCATTTTACGAAATAGGATGTTTCACGTACGGACGGACAAAAGTCGCTAGCTCAAGCTAGAGCGTTTTAGTTTCATTTTCTTATATTTTTTTATCATAGCCTTCGCTGTGGTGGGTTAATGATTTTGGTTTCAAACTCGGAGCTTTCACAATTCTTATGACTCACCAAAACACGATACAATTGAACAACTTGCATTGAACTAAATTATATCGAATAAAAGTAGTAGCACTCACTTCCAGCGCGAGAGTAGTTTTACTCCTAGTACTATTTGTAGGTAAAACATTGAAATGTAGAGTAGGAATCACTTATCAATAAAAACTAAAACAAAAATGAAATAAATGAAATTATTTTCCATAACATTTAGGTGAAAAGTTATGGAAAATAAATTGTAGAAAATAAAAATGATCCGTGTGAAGAAAAACGCGAATGGACACTAATAAATTAATAAATCATGTTAATATTTCACTTATGAATAATAAAATTTACAAATAGCCTACTCATACCTTTAATTAAATAAATTATTGTTTGTTGGGATATATTCCTTCATTTCTCTATCGCAGAAACAATAAGTTATTTCTCAGAAAAATGACTCCGGATACACAATCCCACACATGTTCTATAGAATTCGTCCAGGGAATTTAACGGCCAGTTCGATTTAGTGATATGAGCAATTTCTAAGGTTCTCTAAACAGGTCTAGTTAGAAGCAGCCTGATCATAGTCATATACAAAGATGGACATCTGCAGGGGTATATTTATAGTATAAATTGAAGGTAGTATTCACTTGTCATTTCTCTTAATACAGGAATTCATTCAGGTCTCCTAATGAACAGTCAGATATATTTGGAATATATGTCGACTTAAAATAAAGAAGAGAAAAATCATATATATTTATATATATATATATATATATATATATATATATATTATAGATAACTACCATGTACATAGATAATCGTTAAAAAGCAAAATAATACATTGATAAATTATGATTTTATGAAAAGAAGTTTAGTAGTCCAACAAATGAAGTTATTCTCAATTTTTAAGAGATAAATTTTTCGATCAAGTGGAAAAAATCATTGTAATGCGAAAAAAAAACGATAAATTACTTTTGAATTAACCTTCAACGTCGAATAACTTTGGAAGGAGTGAACTTAATTAAAAATGTTAAGAAACATTTTTTGTAGAGTATTAAATTTCCTTTGAAAATAAGTATTTTGAACCATAAAAATATTGATATTTATGGTAATTACAAAAATGCAAAATCGAAACACAAAATTGAAAAAATTAATCAATGTTTAAGGCACGATTACAAGCAAACGGCTAGTTTTACATAAATTCACAAAGATAGCTTTTTTCTAGGGAAATCAATTTCCTTCGCATCGCTCGACTGTTTTAGATCAATAATTCACCAGTTTTGAGTAAAAAAATGCAATTACTGTTAAAAACCACTAATCGTAACGATACACCCCTTAATACTTTCATTAAGAACTCAAACTTTCAGGATAATTTTTTTAACATCATGATTGATATTTTCACAGTATCGTTAAAAAAAAATGAAGTTCTTTTAGCCCAGTCTAATATATATATATATATATATATATATATATATATATATATATATATATATATATATATATATACATATATATATATATATGTATTATATAATGAATAATATATTATATATATATATATATATATTTATATATGTATATATATATATATATATATATATATATATACATATATAACACAATATGAATGTGTAATTTCTTTGTTACATTTATTTGTAATATATTGTTAAAAGTATGGCAAACAACTATTATTATTATTATTACATTCAAATTTTGATCGTGGACTATGTCCTATAAGATCCATTATAAAAATAAAGAACAATTAATATGATCTGAGGAGATCAGAAATAAAAATTCAAAGAAAACAGCTAAAGTTGAATTGATTATTTAAATATTTTAATGTTAGCCTTCTACATATATAATTTCAAGATATTATATTTAATAATTATGACTCCAGAAAATAAATTAAAATAATGTCATATAAGTACCACTTATATCAAATGATATATAAAATAAACATTCATTATAAGACATCCAAATGGTATAACAAAATCCAATATATAAAAATTGTTAACCAATATCCTATAAATTAAATATTTTAAATAGACAAAATTTTATTTCTGCTGATCAATCTTATGAAAACAAATATCTTGTTGAAGTTATAATTATTAAATATAATATAATTTTTTGAAATTTAATATTATATGTAGAAGGCTAATATTAAAATATTGAAATAATTTTATATACCTTCTATCAAGAATTAACCTCTATTTATGTTAAAATTGAATTGACTTCACTTTTTCTCACAGAAACCACCGAAATATATACAAATTATTTTTATAACATAAAGTCTATCCTTGAAAATATTAACCGAAGGGAAATTCCCTACAAAGCATTGCATTCGCGAAAAACTCTATTAAGCAAAAAGTTTTTTTTGTTGTTTCAATTTGTAATAATGACACGATACGTCCAGATAAGGTCACCACGAAGCCTTCTATGTTCAAAAGTTGATATATACGAACTGACAAAGAAACTGCAACATCTAGAAGGAGCTGTTTAAATTTTAAATTTTTTTGGTAAAACATAGATAGTAAGGAGTAATTGAAATTTGAAAAAAAAAACGAAGGGTTTACAACTTTTTTTAATAAATCTGTTAAAAATGTGTTTGTCCATCGCGATCATCTATACACTCCCGAACATGTGTTAGCATTGATGCAATAAGATGTTCTATTTCTTCTTGAGGGATACTATCCCAAGCTACCTGTAGTTCATCTCTCAGAGCCGCCAAAGTCCGCAGGGGCTAGGGTAAATTTCCAAGCCTTCTACCCATGATGAACCAAACATACTCCATGGGCGAAAGATCGGGGGATCTGGGCGGCCATGCCAAAAGATTCACATAGTTCGCTTCAAAAAAGTTTATACTAACTCTGATAACACGAGGTCGAGCATTATCTTGCTGAAATGTTGGATTCTCGAGCCGGTTAAGGTAAAGGAGAACATATGGCTCCACTATTTCTTGAAGGTAACGCAGCGCTGTCATGTTACCTCGAATAAAAACTAAAGGCGACCTACTTGCATGTGCAATAGCACCCCATACCATAACGCCTACTGTCCCGTGTATATGACACCCCTTATCAAACTGAGGTTCACGTCTTTCTCCCCGACGTCGTCTAACCCTTATTCGGCCATCATGTGCACACAAGGAGAATCGAGATTCATCAGAAAAGACGACCTGATGCCATTCCAATGTTGACGTTCTCTGCACCACTGTAATTGTTGCCGGCGATGCTCAACCGTAAGAGGTAACACAAGATGGGGTCGATAATGCTGCAGTCCAAAAGACCTTATCCGGCGGTAAACCGTTCGGACAGTTACAGGATGGCCTTGTTCTCCTAACCACTCATCATCCGAACATGGAGTTGTCGCAAATCGGTCTCTAATAACCATAAGTCTTAGACGTCGATATTGAACTTCATTTGTGCCCCTTCGACGTCCGGTGCCTACTCTTCTTCGATTTTGGGCATTATCAAACCACGCTTGACAACATCTCATAACAGTGATTAGATTTCTGTTCGTACGGTAAGCGATTTCTCGAAATGACAACCCCGCGTCTCGTAGACCAATAATTCGACCTCTTTCAAATTCACTTAGCTCGCGATAAATTCTGCGTACACGTGCTCTAGGCATTTTAACAACTAAATATCGACTTTGAATCTCCTCGAACAGCTGGTTTGTTGTAAAATTTAAAAAATTTGCAAAAAACGACTACATAATTAAGTCACAAAAAAAGTTTACATGAAAAGACCTTCACGATTTTTTCTCCAAATTTTAATCATTTACTCCTTGCTATACTATCTATGTTTTACCAGCTCCTTCTGGGTGTTGCAGTTTCTTTGTCAGTTAGTAAATTTGGCATCACTAAACGCTATTCATATGAAGGTATTACGTGATTGGACGGATTCGATCTCGCACAAAATCGACGCATACTCCAAAATAGGTCTTTGATAAGTTTTGTAGAGTTCGATTGCAGTAGGAAAGCTAAGAGAACTGAAAGACCTTCGAAAAAAGAAAATAGATATATTTACCATTGAATTAAACTTTTTTCAAAATTATCCCTTATCACTCAACGGAAGCCTTATCACATCTAATTATATATGCTTTTTGAGGAAACATAACAGATAGTTTTTCTTTAGCTACATCTGAATTATGGTTATGACCACGTGTTAATTTAATAGTTTTCCCATAACTTATAAGTCTAGCTTTACAGTTTGTTTTATAATATTTGGAGCATAGCCAGAAAGTTCTATCCTTTCTCTTCTTATCGACAATGAAGGAGTAACCATCTAGAATTATTTTCGGATATTTGGTTCCAGGCACTATATAAATTTCACCTACAAAAAAGTTTAGTTAATATTTAGTTACATTTAAAGCTTATGAACAAATAAATAAAACAGTTATTAAAACGCCCCAGATTTTTCAACTATTCCTTAGTAACTTCTGAGTGTTGAATGGAAAATTGTGTTTGGATTTCGTCTATTTAATTTAGCATTTGTTATAGGATATATTTGAATTATATCACAGAATTGAAATAATATCCTGTAAATTTTACAGATAATACTCTATTTAATCTTTGATTATTTCGGTTTTACTTCAGAAATTCATAAATAAGAAACAGATGCTATTTAATGATCAAATAGACTCAAATATATCACCTCTGCTTAATACTTTTGATCTTTATTTTCAAATTCCCCTGAAGATAGTAAACTATTTTCTTCATCCCTTTATTTTTTACTCGTCTCTTCCAATTATTTGTAACAGAGTTTAGTACTTGAGAAACATTTCTGCAATTGTATCCTCTGTTCAAATAATCATCTGATGAAGTCATGGTAACACGAAACAATTTTTGTGCAGGCAATAAAATATAGCGAAAGTAAAAAGTATTTTTTATATACTACTCTGTCAAGAAAGTACCGGGAATTTTCAATTAAAACAACATTTTTACATTTAATCGTCAAAATTTATTGGGTCGCCTTGGTAGGTAGACCCAGGTCTCATCACCAGTTATAATGCGTTCCATGAATGTAGAATCGGAATTACAGCGATCCAGCATGTCTGAAGCAACCCGTTCGCGATGACGTTTTTGAAGAAAATTCAGGTCTTTCGGTACGAGTCCTGCGGCCAACTTTCTCATGTCCAAAATATCAATCAAAATCGTACGTGCGGACTCGTGGGATATCTTAAGATCATGTGCTATCTCTCAAGCTGGTACGACGGTTTTCCAGCACCCTTTCCATAATTTTATCGACGTTATCTTCGACCACTTCACGACCGTCCTTGAAGGCTCTGTACCACTGATATGCACGAGTTTTCGATAGAGCATTATCACCAAAGGCCTTTTGCAACATTTTCAATGCATCGGCACATGAAAATTCATTTCCAACACAAAACTTTAAACAAATTCTTTGCTCAACGTAATCACCCATAGTAAAAATCGGCACGCACTCTGACATCGACTGACTTAATCAGCTGTTGCAAACACACTGGTTGACAGATCCCGCTCAAGCTTGGCATAGTAATTAAGGACAGTGGTACCAACCTAGGAAAAAAAAAATTTTACCTGCCTCATTGCCCCGCCAGATTTAAATCGATAATTCCCGGTACTTTCTTGACAGAATGTATAATATAATTATAAAAAGTAATCAATTTCTATATATATATATATATATATATATATATATATATATATTGACTTTAATGGTATTATTGATATGTTGATACTACATATGTTGTAATGACCTCAAAATACTTTTCTTCAGTAACATTGAAAATTCAAATAGTATATCATAGTTCAAATTTTCTGAAAAAACGGAGGGAATGGTTTCAGCGAATTTCAAGTCTTATCTAAACATCCAGACATTAATTATATAAATATATTTCGAAAAAAAACTTCTATACAACGTGTTCGAATAATAACCGCAAAGGAATGGGTACATAATAGACTGTGTCATAAGCATAAAGTAATTTCGATACATTCTATATTCACCAACATGAACAAGTTGATTATTAAGGTAATGTTCCAGAACTTTCACGACATCAATAATCGAAAGTGTTGCAGCTAAAAAAGGTAATAACAAGTATAATTTATTAGATCCATACATATCTAGAGAGAGTATAAGGTAAGAAAAAATAAGATTTTAAACTCCTTGGACCAAAATAAACTGAAAAACATTATATAAAAGCATTAAGGTACTCATTCTAGCCCTACAAACATTTTATTTAATGGAGATTTCTTGTTACAATAATTTTTATAGGCCTAGGACAACAAGAGATACGGACCTTGGATTCTTTTATGAGGTATCATTATCAGGAATCTCCAGTCAGTTTATTTCATTTGACTCTGAAAATCAAAACAGATTTAATCTGTTAGTCTTCTACAATTTTAATTTCAAAAAAAAATTTTTTAAAACTTTTAGAATTAAATTAATGTCTAATAATAAGCACAGCTTATATTTAATAGACGTATAAAAATCAAAATTTACCATACAATATCAAATGGAATAAAAAACTCGAAAAAAAAATTATTGTTTAAAATTAAAAATAAGTAATATCGAATGTTTCGTTCCAAACATACGCACCTGAACTCGTCAGAAAGGCCGTGGTACGTATGTTTTACCTTTGACAAACATTTGACAACATGTTCAGTTTCTGCTCTCACATTTTTTAAAACTAAATCTTTTTCAAAAATACACAACATAAGTTTAAGAACTTCTCCAACACTAATTTATTTGAAATATTTAATATGTTCAAATATTTAAATAAGCTACTTCAAAAACGCTCAAAAACATGTAGCACATCCTCAAAAAGAATTAGAATTGCTAACTTTAATCTTTGACGCTTGTGTTCGCGAGTGAGTGGAAATCTTCTTAACAGGGATCTCGATATTAGATTGATTTCATGAAAATATCTTCTGACTATAAGGAAATTAAAGTACCTGTGTCACCTCGAAGACGTTGACTTACCATTTTACTAGTACTGAGAGGCTGTTTTTTAGCCGAAATAGTTGAAAAACGTTCTTCTACTGGCGTTGGACTCCATTAGCTACCACTTCTGGATCTTTGATGAACAGTTCTAGTGGCTAAGTACCGTGCGTGATATCACAATTTGGCTAAAATTGAAAAAATTGGCCACTTACTCAGCCTGAAGTATCCCAAGAGCTCTTAGCATCGACCTCGGATAAAACTTGTCTTAGACTAATAAAACTTTTAATTCTTAATAATCGTTTGATCTTATTGAAAATTAAATACAGACTGAAGGAAAATGATTAAAATTTGCATTTCTGACTATATACTAAAATTGAATAAAAATATTAAAATTATACGGAAATATGCATCTTCGTAAAACATCAATATCCTTAACCTTTGACGAGAAGTTCATTTCATCAATTATACCAACTCTATGTATCACTTCAGATACATTCTTAACTGTTAATTCAAATATTAGAATAAAAGAAAAAAACACAATTGGAATATGTAATTTCACTCAACATTTTATTTCTATATAATTTTCTATATTGGTGAAAATGAAAAATGATTCCTCATAAAGTGGAAGTATTTTTAATGAATCAACAAAAACTGAGTGCAAAATAAAATGAAAATTTTCTTCAGAATATTTTTTGTGTTGTTACCCAACGAAAGTCTTATCACATCTAATTATATATGCTTTCTGAGGAAACATGACAGAAAGTTTTTCCTTAGCAACATCTGAATGGTGGTTATGACCACGTGTTAATTTAATAGTTTTTCCATAACTTATAAGTCTAGCTTTACAGTTTGTTTTAGGATTTTTAGAGCAAAACCAGAAAGTTCTATCCTTTTTCTTTTTGTCGACAATGAAAGTGTAACCATCTAGGATTATTTTCGGGTATTTAGTTCCAGGTACTATGTAAATTTCACCTACAAAAAAAAACATTTCAGGATTCTATGAATACCTTCAAACAAAGTGGGAAAATATGGAGCTATAAGTTAAATGAACTAGACAATTTGGTACTGTTATTTCGAGAAGCTTGTAGATATAACACATAATTGATCGGTTTTATTTGATTGTTTTATATTTTATATTATCTTCAGTTGCCAATGGATACGCTTTCGGGAAAGACCTTTTTTCTGATATTGATTTTTTGGTTTATATGAAATGAATAAATGAATATATATATATATATATATATATATATATATATATATATATATGTATAATTATATATTTGAAAATCAAAACAGATTTAATCTGTTATCTTCTACAATTTTAATTTCAAAAAATTCTTTGAAGAAACTTTAAGAATTAAATTAATGTCTTTATAAGCACTGCTCATATTTAATAGACGTCAAAATTCATCATACAATATCAAACAGAATTAAGAAAAACCAACGAATATAAACTGTCAATTAAAATTAAAATATAAATAAGCAAACATTTTTTGTTTCGTTCCAGGCATGCGTAATGAACTCTTCAGACAAACTTACGAAGCCCTGTTTGTTACAAAATGCATTGTTTTCCGATCCCATATGAATGAAAAATAACCCTTTCTCAAAAATATAAAACATAATTTCAAGAACTTCTCAAAAACTAATTTATTTGAAATATTCAATATATTTAAATAAATTACTTCAAAAAATTTCAAAACATGTAGCACATTCTCAAGAAATAATTAAAGTTACGATAAGATCAGTTCAACATTACATATAAAAAATAATAAAATCAATTAAACAATGTATAGACTTACTCAGTGAATCTTAGGAATACACGATCCTCAATAGAAAATAAAAGTAAACACCTTTATAAATCCAAGGTACTTATGTTCCACGTTCACAGAAAATCACACAAAGCTTATAAGGCACTTGGCCCCAGTTAAAACCGTTCAACACTGTATAATGAATTTCTTTATTTAAAAAAACCTAATATAATTATATATTATATATAAAATAAAATAAGAAGGAACGGTTTTTTACTTGATAGAAGGATTATTACAAAATTTGAAAATCAAAACAGATTTAATCTGTTATCTTCTACAATTTTAATTTCAAAAAATTCTTTGAAGAAACTTTAAGAATTAAATTAATGTCTTTATAAGCACTGCTCATATTTAATAGACGTCAAAATTCATCATACAATATCAAACGGAATTAAGAAAAACCAACGAATATAAACTGTCAATTAAAATTAAAATATAAATATTTATATTATATATTATATATTATATTTATTTCTTGAGAATGTGCTACATGTTTTGAGATTTTTTGAAGTAATTTATTTAAATATATTGAATATTTCAAATAAATTAGTTTTTGAGAAGTTCTTGAAATTATGTTTTATATTTTTGAGAAAGGGTTATTTTTCATTCATATGGGATCGGAAAACAATGCATTTTGTAACAAACAGGGCTTCGTAAGTTTGTCTGAAGAGTTCATTACGCATGCCTGGAACGAAACAAAAAATGTTTGCTTATTTATATTTTAATTTTAATTGACAGTTTATATTCGTTGGTTTTTCTTAATTCCGTTTGATATTGTATGATGAATTTTGACGTCTATTAAATATGAGCAGTGCTTATAAAGACATTAATTTAATTCTTAAAGTTTCTTCAAAGAATTTTTTGAAATTAAAATTGTAGAAGATAACAGATTAAATCTGTTTTGATTTTCAAATTTTGTAATAATCCTTCTATCAAGTAAAAAACCGTTCCTTCTTATTTTATAATTATATATGTATCGGTTCTCAGTATACTCTAATCTATCAGCACTCATTTTAATAGAAATATTATTATGAAAGCAATCAAGAAGAAAGCAATAAGGAATATTTGACACACTCTTACTAAAATCAAAATGTGTATTCGATTTCATATAAACTTGATTAACAACGAAGTAAAACTGATGCTTGCAGATAATATGAATACTCCGTAATTATACAACGGATAGTCGAAGATCCGAACCTAAATTGACCTTCACCGAGCTGATAATAGAATAAAACTTATTTTATAATAAATTTAGTATATTAGAAAATATATTAAAAATGGGTTTTCAGAAAAAATCCTGGACAAAATATTTTTAATTATTTTTTTAAAAATGATTTTTCATTATATGTTGCAACATCAAGATAATAAGAAAATTTTATACTGGACTTGAAGTATAAAACATATAGAATGTGCTAACGTACAGTTGTCTATAATTTACCTGGACAAACTGCTAGGCTGTCAGGTATAAAAAGGTATGACGATGCTAGTTACTTTCACTTGTTATGATAAAAGAAAAAAAACTTATATCAGCATAAGCGCTGTTTTATTACGAACACGTTAATATAGGGTTGTCTGCAAAAAATTTGGTTCTAATAGGGGTTTGCGAATTTTAAAGATTTTAATTTCAACGCGTGTGAAAATGAGTGACAGAGAGATTCCAGGTAAGTATAATGTGTAATAATAAAGGACCGAACATGTCGTTTCTGATGGGGCCTGAAATATAAAAAACTGTTTGCAATGTAGAGGATAGTAGAGGTATGTATACCCCTACCTTCTATAGTTTACGTGCCGAGCATGCGCACTTTTTTATATTCCAGGCCCCATCAGAAACGACTGCGATGTTCTGTCCTTTATTATTACACATTATACTTACCTCCAATCTCTCTGTCTCTCATTTTCAAACGCGTTGAAATTAAAATCTTTAAAATTCGCAAACCCCTATTAGGAACAATTTTTTTGCAGACAACCCTATATCAACGTGTTCATAATAAAACAGCGCTTATGCTGATATAAATTTTTTTCTATTATCATAACAAGTGAAAGTAACTACCATCGTCATACCTGTTTATACCCGACAGCCTAGCAGTTTATCCAGGTAAATTATAGACAACCCTACGTTAGCACATTCTATATGTTTTATACTTCAAGTCCAGTATAAAATTTTCTTATTATCTTGATGTTGCAACATATAAGAAAAAATCATTTTTAAAAAAATAATTAAAAATATTTTGTCCAGGATTTTTTTTGAAAACCCATTTTTAATATATTTTCTAATATACTAAATTTATTATAAAATAAGTTTTATTCTATTATCAGCTCGGTGAAGGTCGATTAGGTTCGGATCTTCTACTAGGAATAAGAGAACCGCTAGGTACTGTTTATTATTATGATTATATGAAACTGAGTGCACTTATTGCAAATCCGATTAGAAGCAATGAAATTTACAGCTGTTTAAAATATCATCACAAAATACCGAATGACTCCATCAATGTAAGTATTCCTATAGTCTCCAATCACCCATATTCACAAAAAATTACAGCATATCGATCATTAATTCATAGAATTTGTCATTATCCTCATCAAACAGTAATAATAAAACTGAAATTAAGACTATAAAAAGCATAGCCGCTAATATCGGTTTCAATGTATATAAAAGAACATTCAACTAAACAGTACAAAAAGTAAAGGTCATCACGATGAAAAGTATACTATGGTGCTTTGCTGCGATCATTAACTCCTGGGCCTTTACCGAATTAACTTTCATGCTGTGGCTCTTGAAACATTCAACGGCGTCTTGTATGAATGTTGCAGATTTTTCCCGAAGAAAATGACCCATTATCTAGGCAACCTTGATCAGCAATGAAAATCAAACACAAAATTGGTCCAAGCACAGATCCCTGGGGCACCCGAGATGACACTTCGCCTGGCGGATCTACAACCTGATAACGGTCCAACTTCAACAATTCCATTGCTGGGCCAGTAATTCCTTTATAATCAAATTTGTATAGCATAATAGACACAATCAAAAGCTCTGTTCATGTCCATGCAGGAGACGTGAACGTTCTCCGAATTATCTAATACTTCAGGATGAATTTCATCATTTCGACCAGTGCAGTAGGTGTTATTTCTACAAAATGATGTTGTTATCTGCTTATAAGTGAATTGTTCTCTGGGAAAGAAAATAATCATGTTGTGATGAGGCACTCTAAAATTGTAGATACAGATGTTAAGATCGATATCAGTCTGTAATTCTCAGATAAATCTTGGTGTGCCTTTTTGCGTAACTTTCTAGCGAACTTCAGCTATGTCGGAAAGTACCCCTGCTCCAAGCAGCTATTCACAAAATACAAGATAGGATAAACTTTTGCCAAAATCAGATAAGTGAAAAATTCTGAAAATTTCCCAAAATTTATCTTCACTAAATTAGGCATGAACTTTCATGTGATTATTTCACATCGAAATAGTAAATTTAAACTCACCAAAAACTCGACAAAAATTATTAACGCTTGATTGAGCAGTAATGTCATATCGACCGAATAGTGTCAATTTAGTGCCCCTGGATTACGATTTATTTCGAGAATTTCAATATCCCTTCAATATAGATTATATATATAGTCAGTTTAGAACGTTTCATGATGTCTTTTATTTCTCGATCGATGCCCTATCTCCAAGTTCTCCTGGGTCTATCTGGTTTCCTCTTGCCTATGGGTTGCTAGTCTATTATCTGCTCTGGGATCCTTTGCTCTGGCATTCGTTGTACGTGACCGAACCAGATCAATTGTGATCAGATCATCTGTGATGTTGTATAATACCCCCATATTTCTCTAATTCGTTCATTTGTCACCCTTTCTCTTCTTGGTTTTCTTGCAGCTCGTCTCCAGAAGTCCATTTCTGTGGTTCTCAATATTTTTTCTGTGGACTGCTTCAGCGACCAAACTTCAGGTGCATAAATTATCAAGCTCTTCACAATCGTATCGTATACATTCTGTCAAGAAAGTACCGAGAATTATCGATTTATCGGCGGGGCAATGAGGCAGGTAAAAATTTTTTTCCTAGGTTGGTACCACTGTCCTTAATTACTATGCCAAGCTTGAGCGGGATCTGTCAACTAGTGTGTTTGCAACAGCTGATTAAGTCAGTCGATGTCAGAGTGCGTGCCGATTTTTACTATGGGTGATTACGTTGAGCAAAGAATTTGTTTAAAGTTTTGTGTTGCAAATGAATTTTCGTGTGCCGATGCATTGAAAATGTTGCAAAAGGCCTTTGGTGATAATGCTCTTTCGAAAACTCGTGCATATCAGTGGTACAGAGCCTTCAAGGATGGACGCCCATCGACGGCTTCGATCGAAAATAACGGCGATAAAATTAAGGAAAGGGTGCCGGAAAACCGTCGCACCAGCTTGAGAGAGATAGCACATGATCTTAAGATATCCCACGAGTCCGCACGTACGATTTTGATTGATATTTTGGGCATGAGAAAGGTGGCCGCACGACTCGTACCGAAAGACATGCTGGATCGCTGTAATTCCGATTCTACATATGAATGTAGAATCGGAATTACAGCGATCCAGCATGTCTTTCGGTACGAGTCGTGCGGCCACCTTTCTCATGCGCATATAATGCGTTTCATGAGAAACGCATTATAACTGGTGATGAGACCTGGGTCTACGAGTACGATATGCAAACAAGCCAGCAATCATCGGAATGGGTGGCAAAAAATGAGCCGAAACCGAAAAAACCACGCCAAAGCCGCACAAAAATGAAGGTGATGCTCATTGTTTTCTTCGATATCCGTGGCGTGGTGCACTACGAATTCGTTCCAGAGGGTCAGACGGTAAACAAGGAGTATTACCTAGGCGTTATGAAACGTTTGCATGAGCGTATCCGTAAGAAGCGGCCAAATTTGTGGGCGAACAACTCATGAATTTTGCATGACGATAACGCACCTTCTCACCGAGCTTCGATTGTGACTGACTTTCTCGCCAAAAACTCAACAAACGTGCTTCAGCAACCACGTATTCGCCGGATTTGGCTCCCTGCAACTTTTTCCTCTTCCCAAAACTAAAATTGCCCCTTCGTGGCACCCGTTTTGAGTCGATTGAAGCCATAAAACAAAATTCGGCGCGAGAGCTAAAGTCCATCCCGGAAAGTGCCTATAAAAAATGTTTCGATAATTGGAAGTGCCGTTGGCATAGATGTATTGGAGCAAATGGAGCCTATTTTGAAGGCGACCCAATAAATTTTTGAATATTAAAACAAATTAATATATGTTTATCTTCTACAATTTTAATTTAAAAAATTTTATTAAAAAAACTTTTAGAATTAAATTAATGTCTAAAACAAGCACCGCTTATATTTAATAGACGTATATAATCTAAACTCAATATACAATGTCAAATGGAATAAATAAACCAAAAGATACACGAAAGTCCCTAAAATTAATAAATAAATATTTAAAGGAGACAAAATTTGTTTCTGGTCTTGCCCTCAAAACGCCATTTGCATCTTAAAAACATGAACACACTTAAAGGACCTCCCAAAGAATATAATTTATTTGAAATATTTAATATATTTAAATATTCGAATAAGTAAATTCAGAAATCTCTCAAAGCATGCACTATATCTTCAAAAAACAAATATAGTTCAAAACAATTCCTTCTTCAGTCCTGAAATATATTCAAAATATCAAAATCAAAAAACTAACCTGTACCAAACCACTCAACACGTGTAAATGAGTAATGTTTCGAGACATAGATCATCTTTATAGTTCAAGATTTATCTATGCTCTAACAGAATCAAAGAACAGTGTGAGCTATTTTCAAGACTTACTTAAATTCATTGACACTGTATAATGAGATTTATTGAAGCCAAGATATAATTATATATTATATATAAAATAAAATAGAAAGGCCTTTTACTTGATAGAAGAAATATGACAAAATTTGAATATTAAAACAAATTAATATATGTTTATCTTCTACAATTTTAATTTAAAAAATTTTATTGAAAAAACTTTTAGAATTAAATTAATGTCTAAAACAAGCACCGCTTATATTTAATAGACGTATATAATCTAAACTCAATATACAATGTCTCGAAACATTACTCATTTACACGTGTTGAGTGGTTTGGTACAGGTTAGTTTTTTGATTTTGATATTTTGAATATATTTCAGGACTGAAGAAGGAATTGTTTTGAACTATATTTGTTTTTTGAAGATATAGTGCATGCTTTGAGAGATTTCTGAATTTACTTATTCGAATATTTAAATATATTAAATATTTCAAATAAATTATATTCTTTGGGAGGTCCTTTAAGTGTGTTCATGTTTTTAAGATGCAAATGGCGTTTTGAGGGCAAGACCAGAAACAAATTTTGTCTCCTTTAAATATTTATTTATTAATTTTAGGGACTTTCGTGTATCTTTTGGTTTAGTTATTCCATTTGACATTGTATATTGAGTTTAGATTATATACGTCTATTAAATATAAGCGGTGCTTGTTTTAGACATTAATTTAATTCTAAAAGTTTTTTTAATAAAATTTTTTAAATTAAAATTGTAGAAGATAAACATATATTAATTTGTTTTAATATTCAAATTTTGTCATATTTCTTCTATCAAGTAAAAGGCCTTTCTATTTTATTTTACCAATAAATTTTGACGATTAAATGTAAAAATGTTGTTTTAATTGAAAATTCCCGGTACTTTCTTGACAGAGTAGTATATGCTTTTTATTTTCTCTCCTGATGTTCATATCCCAAAGAACGCTGTTGAGTTTTGCAATCGATCCTCTTCCATTTTGCTTTTTCTTTCCTTGATTGCTTCAACTAGTGTACCATCCTGTGTCATTTTTATGCCTAAGTAATTGTACCCTGTAGTGTGTTTGATGGTTTTATTATTTTCCAATGTGAGATCTTGTTTTTGTTTCCCTATTGTCATGTATTGTGTTTTTTGTATGTTAACTTCTAAAGCCCAGTTCCGGAGCTAATACGATTTGATCATTGGCGATATATCATGACAGAATCGTATCCGTTAAGGATGTGCCCATATTTCTACATCTTTGTGTCCAACTCTTCAAAACTTCTTCTAAATATATTTTAAGAAGGGTAGGTGATAAACAACAAACCTGTTTGAGTCCCTTCGAGCTGATGAATCCAGCTGTAACTTTTTTCCCTATTTTGATTTTAGTTTCAGGGTGATTGTAGAAGTTTTAATAAGCTCTATGATTATGTTACTCTGCTCCAAGGTCTGCCAGAGATTTTTAACTGGAACGCAGTCGTAAGCTTTTTTGAGGTCCTCGAAGAGCAGATGTAGTTCCTAGTGTCGGGCTGTTTTTTTCTCGATCAGTTGTGATATATGTGAATATATGATCTATCGTTGATCCCCAAGCTCGATGACCTGATTGTTCTTCAGCCTCTAGGTCATTATAATATTGTTCTTTTCTATTTGTTAGAATCTTTTTGTATACTCGCTCAAACTACTGAGCACTGCGATCCCTCTATAAGTGACGCATTTCGATTTGTCGCCTTTCTTGACGATCGGAGTTAGATGAGATGTTCTCGATTCCTCTGAGGTTTCACTTGAATCCATACATTTTTGAAAGAGCATTTGAAGATTTATAAATAGCTCTTCAAGTGCATTCTACAGCAGTTCTCTAGGAACGCCGCAGGGTCCAGCGGTTTTTCCATTTTTAAGAGTCTTACATCCTTTTTTCTCTTCCGCAATCAATCTAATCGGTTGTCCAGTAGCATTGACGACCGTATCAGCCAGAACCTGAATAAACTCGCTGCGATTCTCCGTCAATAACGAAATATTTTTCCCACTTTTGCTATGTGATTGTTGATATTAGCTCTGTTCCTTCATTTCTCCTTAGGTTCCTTAGAATTCTCTAATTCTCCTAGCTTCTTCTACCTCCCAGACATGAGTTTATCATCTGGCAGTTTTTTTCATGTTACAATAAATATTATGCTGTGGATTTACACCTAGATAAGATTTTTGCCGATAAAGGCTAGAAATTCTATGAGCTGGAACAATGAAGTTAAAGAAGACATGAGAAAATATCCTTTTTGTGCACTTGTATTAGAGAATGATGGGTTTCTGTTTGGCCCAAATGCCTGCAATTTTCGAATTTCGAGCCAAAAATGATTCCAAACGACTAGGTTGGCCACATCGATGAAGAATGTGAAATAATTTTATCCAGTCGGTCCGTTTCGTCTGTAAATACTGCAACTTTCGAATGGAAAAATGGGAGACTTGGAACTTTTCGGGGTATGTTTCAAGTCTAAATGTCTCATTCAATTCAGTAAATGAGTCGAATCGGACCAGTGGTTTCGCAGTTATTCGCATTTTGAGGTTTTTTCATTTTACCAATAATTCCGGAACTACTCATTCAATCGAAATAATATTTGGTATTTAGATGTAGGTATAATGATAACGCGAAAATTTCTAGAAGATTTGGTGAGTTTCGACTGCCCAGACGGACGATGGGGGTAAAAATGCTAATTGCCGAAAGAGTAGAACTAGAGAGTCGAAAATTCAACCAGAAGCAATCAAAAAATGACTTTGCGTTTGGAAAAAGCTGAACTAAACAATATTTGTGGTCTCACATTACCTACATTAAATTATTCAGATTTTTTAATACTCATTTCTTAAACTATCATGGCAACACACAATTCGGCTTCAGAAATGGAATGGCAACAAGGGAGGCATAAACGTTAAAATATCAAAAACTCATTTCCAAAGTGTTGAATCTTCTATCCAAACTGTTCTTAGAAACTAAATGCCTTCACGGCAATTTGTGGACAATTTATTCATGCAAATTGGATCATTTTTTGGTAAAACAACTCGGTCACGTTTTTGTCCAGTGAGACCACCTGAGAATATTGCTCCTGTAGCCCAGAATGTGCAGAACATCCATTAACATCAACTCGTCATCGTGTTCAAAAACTGAACATTTCTCGCATTCCGCTGGGTAGAATTTTGCCTCGGTATGAAGGCTTTCAAAGTTCAACTAGCACAAAAAGTGAAACCTTGTTATTTGATATATAAAGGTTGGAATAAAGGTTCTGATGCAAAGTTGTTTGGACGTTAATAAGGATGCATATGTGAGATTAATCGATTTCGACAAGGCCTTTGACAGGGTGCAACACGAAAAGCTTTTCGAGATTCTTAAAAATAAAAACATTGATGTTCGGGATATTAGAATATTGAAGAATCTATACTGGAACCAAACACTCAGAATGAGAGTTGAGAATGAAACATCTGAAGAGGTTGAAATTCTCCGTGGGGTGCGGCAGGGGTGTATACTATCACCTCTGTTATTCAATATATACCGCGATACCATTATTTTGAAATACTAGCAGACAACACAAAGGGTCTGTAAATAAATGGGGAAATGATCAACAATTTAAGATATGCCGATGATACTGTTGTATTGGCAAATAACCTCCAAGATCTACAACATATGATCGAGAAAATTAATACCATCTGTGTTGTCTATGGTTTAAAAATGAACTCAAGAAACCTCCAACAAACAAACAATTGTTCGTTTCGAATATGCCAATAGAGAGGAAGAGAGGGTGGAAAAATATAAATATCTGGGTACATAGCTGACCCACAACTCAGAGCAGGTAGTTAAAATCAGAGCACGCATCGAGGTGGCCAAGAGTGTTTATCTGAAGATGAAGAAGTTATTTTGCAGTCGAGATCTGAACTCGATGAGGATGCGGATGCTTTGACATTATGTCTTGCCAAAGCTTTTATATGGTGCAGAAGCATGGATACTTAGACAGACAGAAGTGAGGAAGATCGAATCATTTGAAATATGGTGCTATAGAAGAATGCTGCGTATATAGTGGGTAGATAGAGTTTCGAATGAGGAGAGGAAGGGCGGAGGATGCAAAAGAAGGAAGAAATAATGGCGACAGTCAAGAAGAGGAAATTAGGCTATCTCGGATATCTAATGCAAGAAACCAAATGTTGACTACTAAGGCTAATAATGGAGGGCCAAATAGTGGAAAAAACATCTATCAGCCGAAGAAGAATATCATGGCTGGGAGACTGGAGAGAATGGATCGGTCTGGGTTCTGGTCAATTCTTCAGGATGGCTGTAAGGGAGATAAAAATTGCGATAATCTCCAATCTGCGAAAGAAAAAGAAACACGAAGAAGAAACTATCACGTTCCCCCATTTCCTGAAAGGCTTAACAGCGCCCCGTTTGAGTGTTCACCTTAAAGGAAATTTGAAGGTACCTTTTACCGTCTTTCTTCCAAATTTTGATACTCTGAACCATTTCTAGACCACTTGTTCACAATTGGTCATTAAGTCTCTTTCCATAGCGATTCCAACGTTTTCATAAACTTTCGATACCTCACTTACAAAAAGGGATCAAAAAAGGGTTAAATTGGAGCAACTTTTTGGGACCTGCGAGCAGTTAGAAGTCAAATAGGGCCCAAATCTGGTGAATATATGGGATGTAGAAGCAATTAGTTTAATTTCGCCCTCATTTTCATCGGATCATTTTCATTATATCGGTGAAATAAGTTTTTTCTTTCGTCACTTGAGGCCTTTTCTGGTCGGTAGCATCATCCAGTTGATCCAGTAAAGCAGTCCAGTAGTCGCTGTTCGTTCGTCGAAAAAAGTCGAAGAGCAAAATTTCATGCGTGTCCCAAAATACAAAGGCCATACCTGCTGACTGTTTTGTCTGCGGACTCTTGGCTGGCTTTCGCCACCTTTTCTCCACTCGGCTGATTCTCTCTGAAAGGTAAGACCAGAAACAAAATTTTGTCTCCTTTAAATATTTATTTATTAATTTCAATTACTTTCGTATATCTGTTGGGTTATTTATTCCATTTGACATTATATATTGAGTTTTGATTATAAGCGGTGCTTGTGTAGACATAAATTTAAATCTAAAAGTTTTTGAATAAAAATTTTTTTTGAAATTAAAATTGTAGAAGATAAACATATTTCAATTTGTTTCAATATTCAAATTTTGTTATATTTCTTCTATCAAGTAAAAGGCCTTTCCATTTTATTTTAAGGCCATAAGCCTATATTCAACGGTATTTTTTCCATTACAAACGCTGTTTGATTAATACACGAAACTCGTTTTTATCCATTATTCAAACAAAACAAATGTAGCGTCACTTAATTATCAATACCTCCACAACGATCCAATCGAATATTATCAAATTTATACAGGTATCCTTTGAGGGTCAGTACTATCGAAAAAAAAAACTGGTATGGTAATAGCAGCGCCAACTGTGTGTCAGTCCCGGGACTCAATGATACAACATGTATAAATAAGGTCAACGTTTTATAACACTTGTTAAAAAAATGTGTATGAGACAGTAATTTATTTCCACAAAATGTTTGTACTACTACAACAATTGTTTCACCACGATGTGGCTTCTACAGGTATTGTACTGTCTGATGGTATTCAGTGTAACCGAGTTTAAATACATTTTTAGGTACGTGACCAAATAATGGAAGCACAAGTCATAAAAACTCTAGGTGTTTATTGGAGTTTGCCGCTAAAAATGCCATTAGAACTTTTGCTTTCCACGTGGATAATTTCATAATTATTGTTGAAATTATGCCTGAATTCCTTAAGATGATTAGCATATGTCGAATGTACAGAATTGGATATATAACCCCTTTGGTGTTCTTGGACACGTTTCTTGAATGATCTACCAGTCTGGCCAATGTATACTAAAGGGCAATCTTTGCAAGTCAACTTGTAGACTCCGGATTTATTTTCTTTATTTGTACGATCTTTTTTGTTTTTTATGAAGGTACTAAGGTTATTAATTGTCTTAAAAGCCGCGTTATAATTGAAACAACTTTTGAAATATTTAGCAATATTTTCAGATAATTCATTGACATAAGATAACGAAAAATATTTCTCTGTATTGTCCTCTTTTATGATTGGGTACACGAGCCATTTTCTTTTGTTTATTGGATACCATTTTGTCTATAAGAAAAGGATTGTAATCATTGTTTGACGCTATTTGTTTAATAATATTTTATTCTTTCATAAAGTTTTCTGAATTTAAAGGGACATTCAATAATCTATGAATCAAACTATTATATGCTGACATCTTTTTGTTGGTGGGGTGGTTTGAAGTTTTATGTATTGTGATGTCTGTATGTGTTGGTTTGTGAAAAATACTAAAATCATGTAAATTATTTAATCTTGTTATAGTGAGGTCAAGAAAATTAATACTTTGATTCTTTTCTTCTTCGATTGTGAATTTGACTTTTGGGTGGAGTTTATTAATGAAATTCGTGAAGATATGTAGTTGTCGGTCGGTAACAAGATTAAATAATTTACATGATTTTAGTATTTTACACAAAACAATTCAGTATTTTTCACATACAGACATCACAATACATAAAACTTCAAACCACCCCACCAACCAAAAGATGTCAGCATATAATAGTTTTATTCATAGATTATTGAATGTCCCTTTAAATTCAGAAAACTTTATGAAAGAATTAAATATTATTAAACAAATAGCGTCAAACAACGGTTACAATCCCTTTCTTATAGACAAAATGGTATCCAATAAACAAAAGAAAATGGCATTAAATCTCGTGTACCCAATCATAAAAGAGGACAATACACAGAAATATATTTCGTTATCTTATGTCAATGGATTATCTGAAAATATTGCTGAATATTTCAAAAGTTGTTTCAATTATAACGCGGCTTTTAAGACAATTTATAACCTTAGTACCTACATAGAAAACAATAAAGATCATAAAAAATAAAGAAAATAAATCCGGAGTCTACAAGTTGACTTGCAAAGATTGCCCTTTAGTATACATTGGCCAGACTGTTAGATCATTCAAAAAACGTGTCCAAGAACACCAAAGGGGTTATATATCCAATTCTGTACATTCGACATATGCTAATCATCTTAAGGAATTCAGGCATAATTTCAACAATAATTATGAAATTATCCACGTTGAGAGCAAAAGTTCTAGATTAACACTTTTAGAATTTCTTGAAATCAACAGGTATAATGCCCGCAAAATCCTTTTGAACGAACAAACAGATGTTGATCATTCTCCATTACTGAATATTTTTCCTTAATGGCATTTTTAGCGGCAAACTCCAATAAACACCTAAAGTTTTTATGACTTGTGCTTCCATTATTTGGTCACGTACCTAAAAATGAATTTAAACTCGGTTACACTGAATACCATCAGACAGTACAATGTAATAACTGAAGAAGCCACATCGTGGTGAAACAATTGTTGTAGTAGCACAAACATTTTGTGGAAATAAATTACTGTCTCATATACATTTTTTTTAATTAAAATGAGTTTCCACCAAGTAAAGACCGAATCTATCAAATATTTATAACACTTGTTTTCTTTTTATCATTCTTTTATGCCCGAACGCTGTAAGTTTTGTTGAGTTTTCAGTAGTGTAAAGAGGAAGTAACATTTCTATACTGCTGTCACAAAAATGTGTAAACATTTTAATCTTTCGGGAGTAAGACGGAATCATTTCTGAGAATTTTTTTGAATAATCACAAATATTGGATATTTCTCCCTTTTCTCTGGAGATGGCTGCAGGTTGTATTTTATTCGAGCACAATGAAGAGGGTGGAACATGCACAGAAACAAAGAGTGTTCTAGTGGTTGATCCATTAGGATAAAAAGAGGAATTTGAACCAAGCCAAAAAATGTCCTGAAGTTCAAATTAATTGAATTAACTTTAAGAAGTTCAATAAGAAAAAATGTATTCATTCATTCGAATTAAATTAACGACGAATATTTTTCCGAGGATAGATCATACATTTTGTCTTGCATAAGCGATTGTCTTGAATCTTATCAGCTGACCAAGTTCAAAAGTCACTATAGAGACTTTTGTCTGATTGCCTTTGTTGAAACAATTCTTCAGTAGGAAAGAAGGGACGTAATATTTTATCTGCTTCATACACACAGGAAAAGAATCAAAGAACACTTTCATTTACCAGAAGAAGATCCTTGGTCGAAAGAGAATAATTTATTCCACGTAATCTTCTAATTAAATGAAAAAATATATATTTTTCAATATAAATTTTTTATATTAACAAATGGTGGTTCCAGATATTTCATGCCTGTATGTAAGTATGAAATATATGCTGAATTAAACAACAATCTTATATTGTATAACTCGACTATAAGAATAGTAAAATAAAAACATCAAAATACATTCAATATAATCATTTATTTTTCATAACAGTGCGAAGAGTGATACTTAAGTACAAAAAACCAGAACCAATATTTCAAACTAGATTTTATGCTTAGTTTCCACCTTCCACCATTGATTAAATATGTATACTCCCAGGAATTATAATTACAAAAACTTTCCTTTGCCAACATCTGGAGGTTGAGTTTGACCAAGAGACTGATATTGTTTCCATAAGAGATTGATCGAGATTTTCAATACGTATTATGGTATTTGGCGCGTATTTTCCTATCTATATCATCAGATTTGTAACAAAACACTAACCATCCAGATTGATCTTGATTTGTTTGGATCCAGGTATTATGTAGATATCAACTGAAATATAAAATTTCAAAATATGGTCCACAATACAAAAGATATCTATATGATGAGCAATCCCAACATTAAAAGCACCATGGAAGGAAAGAAGGTCAAGGAAAAGAGTTATAAAAGTTTCACTGTACTGTGTTCAGATGTAGTGTCTGAAAGATATGTAATGAAATAGTGAGACACCTAAGATATTTTATAGAAAAAACTAAAGAAATGATGAAATATTTAACTCCAAATATAAGAAACTATACCGAAACTCTCGATTCTGGTCACTCCTCAGATCACTGTAACATTTGGGATTGAACACAATCACAAGATTAAAAACTTGGAAGAGTTCATCAAACAACAACGGTTTGCAATGATATTTATGAATATAATAAAATAATACTGTTTGGCGTTAGCTTTGATGAAAAAGGCTTGATGGAAGTGATGAGTGAAATGCATTATATGGTTAAGTTTCTGAACGAATTTTTATTAATAAGATGCTCTAATTGCCTACCGTTCATATCCAAACAGTGAGAAATAATGTTAAATATTTTCTCTTATATTCTGTAACCGTACTTCTCTACAAGATCTTTGCCAGAGAATAGTGTAAGCATCTAATGAAATAACATCTGAAATGTTACAGAATATGAGAGAAAATGTTGAAAAAAACACTATTACTGTTTCGAAATGAACATCTTATCAATTAAAATTCGTTCAGAAACTCAACCACTTAATGCACTCCACCCATCACCTCCTACGAGTTTTTTACATCGAAACGAATAACAAACAGAAATGTTTTAGAGTACTCATGAATAGAATACAAAACCTTCAAAGTATTGTGTCACTCGATCTCTATTACCAGTTAAGATTCTTGAGAGGGGCGTCACCCCGTTTGGGGGATGATCGTGCACGGACGAATTCGCAATCAAAAGATGTCTCCCTCCAAATAAAACATGATTTGTATCGGCTGGATTGTTTCATGAGAAAAGTTTATTTTCATTTTTTAACATATGACTCTATACATTTTTAAGTATTTTATCTTTTTTTCATTTATCATAGAAGAACGGTAATATATTATAAATTTATTTAAAATGTTTCTAATGTTAGAGCGAGTTCTTTTTGTGTTTGAGATGAATCTTCCTCCAATAATTCCTCCAATTCTGCATCCTCGTAAATTTTTGGCCTTCCACTGCGATCTTTGTCTTCTACGTCGAAATCACCGTTTTTAAACTTTTGAAACCACTCTCGACACGTTCTCTCACTCAAAGCACCCTCACCATATGCTTCTACGAGCAATTGATGCGCCTCAGCAGTAGATTTCTTTAAATTAAAGAAGTAAACTAATATTTCCCGCAAATGACGCTTACTTGGCTCAAATTTTGACATTTTCAACTTATAAAAATTATATTTTACCAATATAAAATCAATGATATTAATAGTTTATGTTGTTCTTGAATGTCCAAACTATTTTTTAAGCCGGTTATCATCTGCGAAAGCTAACCGGAACTCCGTGCTGCGCCATCTACAATAAAACGGCGGAAACTTATTTGTACTCCAAATAAATGTGAGTATTGTTATATCTAAACAAGAGACCGCGTGGCACAAAATTGTATTTGAATATTAGTTTCATAAACTTTTTCATCTTGTTATTTTATTTAATTCGGAATGTAAGATCTATCTGAAAAGTGAAAAGAATCGTGAAATACCGGCATAATAGTTTAAATTTTGGATAAAGTATTTTATAGTTTCTTTTTTTTAGCTTTGATTCTACTTATGCTTCGGTGGGAAAATTATGCATACATAAACACTTTATGTTTATAACTCCGCCTGCACGTTGGGTGGATTGAGTAGATCGGATAAAGGACGAAGGCTGCTATCTCAGATTAGCATCCTGCCTAGGGTAATAAAAAATATTGGGTGTGTTTTTCAGAGTGATAGAATTTTAAATTGAAATTATTTAAATTAAGAATGAAACCACATTTTTTTTATTTGAAAGATAGTTTTATGACAATTATGCTTCAAAAATAATTTCCGGCATATGTCCACCACGACGAGCTCTAAGGAACCACATTCGACCAGACCAATTTTGGAGCACTTTTTCTAGTAATTCAGGCCTTATTCCATCAATAAAACGAGTTACATTGGCTTCCAAAGCGTCTAATGTTTCTGGTTTATCAGCATAAACCAATGACTTGGCATAACTCCAAAGAAAATAATCCAGTGGAGTTATGTCGCATGATCTTGGAGGCCAATTAATTGGAGCATTTCTCGAAATAATGTTATCGCCAAATCTTTCTTTCAATAAATCATCTCAGCATGAGGTGTAGCACCATTAGCGTTACCACCCTTTTTCAAGGAGGAATCTACTAACTATCCGCCAAAAACAACTTTCAGAATCTACCAAAAAATCTACCAAATCGTTCAAAGAATTGAGATTGACTGAAATAATAAAAAAGTGATCTATTATTGAAAAATAGACACTTTAGAATTAAATCTAGTAATTTTACCTTAGCAAAAAGTATATCGGTAACCTATATCTGTAATGTCTTACCGTTTCAGAATTCTACACCAAATTAACCTACCAAATACAGAGAAATATAAGTTTGTTTTACTAGATGGCAGCAATAATAAAAAATTATTATAATAATATGAACAAATTATAACAGAAAACTAAAATGAACAATGAATATATAACTAATCTGAGATTTATCTCAATAAAAATGAAGCTGCTAAAGATTTAAAAAGTGCGCAGACTCTATTAGCAAATAACAGAACATACAACAGAATAGAAGAGACAAAGACAAACGACAAGTGACTTGACTATTACTTCTGTCTTTGCTCTGTGGTAGAGAGACAATCTGTGACAGAGCAGATCACAGTTGCCCGACCAAAGACTCTGTCAAAATACTACAGACTCTGTGGTCGGGTCATTATTCAGCATTTTCATCAGGAGCTAAAATCCACTAAAAATCTACCTTAGAAAATTTACTACTAAATTTTGGACGGATTTGCCGAAAATCTACCTAAAAAGTAGAAATTAACTAAATGTGGTAACGCTGAGCACCATCTTGTTGGAACCAAAACACTTCTAGCTCGATGTCATTCAAATTTTGAAACAAATAATACTTAATCATCGATCTGTAACGAGCATCATTCACTGTAACATCAGCTCCAGCATCGTTTTTAAAGAAATATGGACCGATGATGTCTCCAGTGTGTGAAGCACACCATACAGTGCATTTTTTAAGATATAATGGAACTTGCAGAACTTCTTGAGGATTGTTTTCACTCCATATACGGCAATTTTGCTTGTTTACATAGCCGTTCAACCAGAAATGAGCTTCATCACTAAACACAATTTTACGATAAAAAAGTGGATCAACTTCAAGTTGTTCTAGGGCCCAATCAGCAAACAAACAGCTTATTATGGTCAAGTGGCTTTAGTTCTTGAACCAGTTGGATCTTGTATGGGTGTAGACCAAGATCTTTATGCAATATTTTCCATGTGGTGGATGCACAAAGTTCAACTTGTTATGAACGTCGACGAATAGACAAATCTGGATCATCATTAACACTTTGAATTATTACAACAGTGATATTTTCAGCTGTACGTACAGTTTTTTGTCTTGTTGTTGCATCGAATAGAGAAAACGTTGTCCGAAATCTATCGATTGTTCAACGAATAAGCTGCTCTGATGGATGCTTATGTAAACCATAAATTTCACCAAGTGCTTTATAAGTTTGGCGAATAGAGCACTGATTTTGAAACACATTTCAACAATTTGTAAACGTAGTTGCGGCGTGAGTATTCCCATTATAATCTGTCAATGCTTACTGAACAGAAATGTCAAAGTAACATGGCTTCTACCTTTGTCAAATCATAGTTATCTCTATCGAAAGTTCTATCACTAAAAAAAACACCCGATACTAACTCACAGAACCGAAACCTTGCCTCAAAATAGGATGGATTCGCCGGTAACGATACTTACGCGAAGAAGCATAACGACTTTGAAAAAACGGAATATATTACGAATCGCTCTTTGGAATATGAGAACGTTTAACAACAAAGATCAAGAAACTCTAAAGGAATCCAAGGATCACAAAATCGATATATTTGCCCTGCAGGAAATCAGGAAGAAGGGCAAAGACCAGAGATAATATGAAGATTACGTAGTGGTATATAGTGGATTAGAGAAGCACGAGAGGACAAAGGGAGGTGTGGCGATCGCAATCCACACAAAATATCGAAAGAACATACAGAAATGCACCTATGTATCACCACGAATTCCGATTGTCAGAGTGAATACAGAAGAATGGAAATTAAACATAGTCTCAGTGTATGCGCCAGAAGAAAATAAAGTGAAAGCCGAGAGAGAACACTTTTACGATCAACTACAGGATACAATTGACTCAATACCTTCGGATCTGCGGATAATTATTCTAGGGGAGTTCAATGCTCGAATCGGTTACCAGGTAATTCCCGGAGTCAAACAAAAGTTTAACGAAAACAATTTAAATAAGAATGTTGAACTAATGATTAATTTATGCACATCTAACGGGATACGAATAAATAACATCTTCTTCGATCACAGTCATCTATACACGTTCACATTCGCAAGCACAAGAGGTCATCAATCAATTATTGATTATATGGCAACCAATAGAGCTTTCCACCCAAAACAAATCCTGGATTTCCGGACACTAAACTCTGCATACGTAGGTAATGATCACAGTTTGCTCCTTGGAAAAATTAAAATAAGACCACACACAAAAACTAAACCCAAACCCCCAACCCAAAAAATAAATATCGAACTACTCTGGGAGCCAACGATAAGAGAACTCTATCAGAAAAGACTCAAGAAAAAATAGAATTGAACCCGATTAAGGAGAGAATATCAACAAAAGCTGGAAAAAAATGCAGAAAAACATGAAAGATGCTGCAACTCAAGCTCTCGGCATCCGAACTTCAGACTGGAATCCGGATAGAGCAACCAGGACACCATGGTTTCGCAGGGAAGTTAAGGATCAATGTGAGAAGAAGAAACAGGCCTACCTCAACTACAGAACCCTTCGAACGCCGGAATCATACGACTACTACCGGAAAATGCGGAATGAAACTTTCACAATGGTGAATGGAATAATAAAGAACGAACACTGGCAAACATTTTCGAAACGAATGGAAGATGACTTTTATGGCTGTCAAAAACAGATATGGCGGTTCATCAGGACCCAGACAAAAGAGATCAGTAAGATAGTGGAAACTAGTCAGATACCAATAAAAACTTCGGTTAGGTATCTGACTGATTTGTATAGGGCAGAAGACACGGAAGCCATCCTTAACACACCATAACCAACGAAGATACTTCAATCGACATCTCTGATATAACAGCTAGCTCTTAAAATACTTAAAAACAGGAGAAGCGCTAGACAATACGAAATTACAAATGAGTTATTGAAATATGGTGGACAAAGCCTCTCACAAAAACTTACAATTCTAACTCAAGAGATTTTGAATATTCAACGGATACCAGATGAATATCGTACCAGCACCACAATTCTTATATTCAGAAAAGGAGATAAAAAATCCCCAGAAATTATAGAGGCATAAATCTACTAAGCACCACCTTAAAACTTGTCACAAAAGTAATTACCCACAAGATAAACAACTTAACAAACTGGATGGACGAACAACAAGGATTCAGGTCCGGAATATCTTGTACTGATGTAGTGTTTGTGATAAGACAAGTAACAGAAAAATCCATAGAGTACAATTAATCGGCTTATATGTGTTTCGTAGACTCAGAGAAGGCGTTCGATACAGTACAATTGCGGGACGTTATCCATCTTCTGTATAAAAGACATACCGTATAGTCTAGTCAAAACCATAGAGAACATATATCCAGCTAACAGAATCCAGGCAAAAGTGGAGGGAGAACTTACTGTACCAATACCACCGGGTAATGGAATCCAACAGGGAGATTTCTTAGGCCCTCTACTATTCAACATAATAATGGATGAGATTATACGGAAGGTACGCAGACTAAGGGGCTACAGGATGGAAGGAGAGGAAATAAACATACTGTGTTAAGCGGATGACGCGGTTTTGGTTGCTGGAAGCGAGGACGACCTACAGAGACTTACATCAGTTCTCTGGAATAGCGAAAACATTAAACATGAAAATATCTACAGCCAAAACCAAGTGTATGACAACATCGAAAACTTGAAAGGAAAATTATTCAGCAGGAAATGAGATTCAGGTACCTTGGCATAAAACTTTCGGAATACGGCGATGTTGAAAAAGAGGTAATAGAACAAACAACAAAAGCCTCAAGAGTAGCTGGTTGTTTAAACGGCACAATATGGCGCAACAAAAATTTAAGATTTGAAACCCAAACCAGAATCTACAAAACGACGATCAGGCCTATTATGACATACTACTCTGTCAAGAAAGTACAGGGAATTTTCAATTAAAACAACATTTTTACATTTAATCGTCAAAATTTATTGGGTCGCCTTCAAAATAGGCTCCATTTGCTCCAACACATCTATGCCAACGGCACTTCCAATTATCGAAACATTTTTTATAGGCGCTTTCCGGGTTGGACTTTAGCTCTCGCGCCGAATTTTGTTTTATGGCTTCAATCGACTCAAAACGGGTGCACGAAGGGGCAATTTTAGTTTTGGGAAGAGGAAAAAGTCGCAGGGAGCCAAATCCGGCGAATACGATGGTTGCTGAAGCACGTTTGTTGAGTTTTTGACGAGAAAGTCAGTCACAATCGTAGCTCGGTGAGAAGGCACCTTCTTTGCTCAACGTAATCACCCATAGTAAAAATCGGCACGCACTCTGACATCGACTGACTTAATCAGCTGTTGCAAACACACTAGTTGACAGATCCCGCTCAAGCTTGGCATAGTAATTAAGGACAGTGGTACCAACCTAGGAAAAAAAATTACCTGCCGCATTGCCCCGCCAGATTTAAATCGATAATTCCCGGTACTTTCTTGACAGAATGTACTGTGCGGAACCAAGACCAGATACTGCAAAAACCAAACGATTGCTAGAGACAACAGAAATGAGGATGATTAGAAGGATTGCCGGAAAAAACTTCTCGTCGGGGAAACAAGTGAAAACATACGAATAACCTGCAAAGCAGAAAACATCAATGAATGGGCACTAAAAAGAAAGATTGAATGGAACTCCCATATAGAGAGAATGAGCGATTCAAGAATTGTCAGAATAGTACGTGACAAATTCCTACTAGGCCACAGAGATCAAGGTAAGCCTAGGAAAAGATGGAGCCACAACCTGAGCACACAGTAGGCAAGGGGACGAAGAATAAACAGCCGACCTCGCCTAATATGGAGACGGAAGAAGAAGAAGATATACACTTTATGTATAAGTTCCCATGTCATAAAATAAAAAAAATTTTCAGACAAATGTTAATTTTAATATCAATCATATATATTTGTTAAGTATAGATGAATGCTTTCGGCATTCTGATTTCAATTTTAATTTTTAAATTGAAGCTTTATCATGTTGACTCAAAATTCATATTTTCTATAATAGGTTTCAATCTATATTATTTTCGATAATAAAATATAATATTATTTGAAAATAGTACATACTTTCAAATATAAACGGCCACTTTATCAAGAATCAGTCATCATGCCAATTAGTATTTTGTTATGGTTGAAAAACTCACCAGTCAGCGTGTCTCAAAATGGTTACTTGTTTTTGAGAGCAATTCTGTAAAACTTTCTTGTCAACCCATGATTCGTGATTGTGAGGGTTTCTTATAGTTACAGTAGCTCCACAAGTTTTAACGGTCGATCTACATCTGGTTTTGGTATATCCACTACATCGCCATCTGGTACCACTCTTTCTTTTCTTCTCAATGATATAATCATGGGAATCAACAATAAGCTTTGGGTTTTTGAAACCTTTCACAAAGTAAACGATATCTGCAAAAAGTAATGATGAAAAGAAGGAACATTCAGAGGAGTGGAAAAGCAACTGAAGGAAATGTGAATACAAGTATAAGAATAAATGAAAATCATTTATTAGGGTCAAGAAAGTACAAATCTCGAATGAAAGATAATGATCACGAACATACAGGATAAATAAATTAATGTAAAATATTAAACCCACACATGTAGTATGTAGAAACAGACTTTATTTTCACATAAATGTTATCAACATTGTTCAAACTTTCTATAGCATAAATACGGAAAAGAAAATATATTTTGTAAGAGTCCAAATCAAAAAAGTTTAATTAAAACAAATTGTAGAAATTACTATGTTTTACTACCAATAAAAATATATTTTACACATTTTCTTGTGACTCGAGTTTCGGGAAATGAACTATCCCATCATCAGACAACTTGTCTGAGATTGATATTCCATTATTTTTCACTTGCCATAATAAGTAATAGAAACATGGATAACTAATTCAAAATATATTTGTTACTTTGATAAAGAACAATTATTAAATGAATAGAAATAATTTTTCTATGTCAAAACAACGTTTGCTGGAACAGCTAGTACAGTATAATAATATAAATATGTGATATGATAATACTTACATATATTTATTTTTATTAGAAAGTTCTAAACAATAAAGCACCAAAAATTAAAACGAAAAGTAAGAATAATTTCACCGAATTTCATTTACTTTAATGAAAATTTTTCTTATACTTTGAACTAAGGAACACGTGGTCGGTTATATTAATGAATTGTAGGTTATTAATTAAAGTGATACTAATTTTAACATAGCGCCATCTGTTGGATACTCACTCAATTCAGTCAACTGACTACCCTATACCGTCATATGTTAGAATCTTACCGAACTATGTCTCTCTGTTAGATGAAAAACAATTAATTCACAATAAATAAAATTGCAATCTCAAATTCGAGAAATAAACTACCCCATCTCTTAAGTTGAAGAAAAGCACACATTCAAAAAAAAACATTAAAATCGGTTCAACAGTTTCGGAGTTCATCCCGGACAAACATCGTGACACTGGAATTATATATAATAGATTCATTCAGATTATATATAATTCCAGTGTCACAATGTTTGTCCGGGATGAACTCCGAAACTGTTGAACCGATTTTAATGTTTTTTTTTTAATGTTTATATATATATATATATATATAGGTACAGGTACAAAGTTTTTAATAAAATATTGAGACAGTAAGGGATAATAGTCGACAAGTGTTATTCCAAGGTGTTTAATATTTCGGTTTAGTCATTCATTATGAAGTAATTCAAAATTTCAGCAGACTCCAAATAGTTTAGTCTTCAATCTTTTGTTACATTTTCACTTGTCTGAATATGAATCAAATTACTTAGGGATGTCTATATATTTGAATTTTCTGGTAGTAAAATATAATAATTCCTAAAAAATTGTGATCAATTATGATCAACTACCAAAAATTAAAGGCTGACAAGTAGGAGTGTAACTCGATGGTATCATGAACTTGATTTGCATAATTCATGATCGTCGGTTTATATAAGCTGGTTTCAAAATTTTCTTGAATCATTTGAAACATGCTAACAGGATCTTCTTATCGTCACCACTTGGGAGAACATTTTTTTCAGTTCTTCGTCAGTAACCATTGGAGGATGGTTGTGTTCCTTCACTAAACTCACAACTTTTCCGTATGTTATGATGCGAGCTTTACACTTCGATTGTTTAACGTTGTTGTAATTTCTACACACCCATGATGTCTTATCTTCTCTCTTGTTAGCCACGGTGAAAACGTACCTATCCAATACCAACTTTGGATATTTTAAACCGGACGTTATATAAATAAGGCCTGAAATGAATTAAGTTAATACTGAAATTGATGAATTTGATAAACATTCTGTCAGATGCATAATAATACATTTTAACTTCATGTGAATCCAGAAAATTTCCATGCAAACGATGTTTGGAGAACCTAGTTGCTTGTGTACCTCACAAGCTAGATCAAGAACTTTCGCTAGCTGATATCTAAATAAATTGATCATTATTTTATTTTTCTTTCATTCTTTATTAGTTATAGTATCATCACATTACTATGTGATCATAATAAATATGTCTGTAGAGTGAAACAGTGTATTTAGGACATGCTTTAAGATTCAATTCTGAATGTTTTAATGAGATATATTCAGATTAAAATCTGCAGAGGTTCTGGTCAATTAATCCCAGCTATCACTCTGTAATATGCAAATACTTCCTCATAGTAATTTTCAGTTAATATACTTACAAAGTGACAATGTTTTTCTTTCAAAATAAATCACTCTTGACAATCTTAATATTTCTAAAATTGCAGAAAATTCTATTCATCATAAAACAGAGAATACTGGCATTGGGATATATGTTTTACATATAAGTTAAAAGAAGTAATTGTGAATTCATAGGTTTTACTATATGATGGTTATTTCTGAATTTAATTGAAAATCAGTATTATCTCGAATTTCCTTGTAAGCGATTAATTTTCAAAAATTGATAATTTTCGAGTGACATATTTAAAAGCCTGAAATACAGGTTGACAATGCTGTACGAAACAATCGCAGAGATTGTGTTTAATTAATATGTTCACAACAATTTAGCGTTTCATATGAGTTATTTATGAATTTGATGAAAACAGGAAAATTTGTGGAATTTTCGATATGAGAATGGGCGATGCGAAAATTGTGTATAATTTTATGGTGGAAAAAATTGTATCCCGAATGAAAATCAAGTAAAAATTTGTTGAAATATTGTATCATCAGTATCAAATCATAAGAATCGAGTGAGGAAATAAGTTTTTTCGAACAATTTTCATTGAATTTCGAACAACAAAGTATAAACAGAGTTCAGAAGCGTATTGGCACATTGTGAAATTTTTAAACGCTTATTACTTTTTAACAAGAAAAGAGAAAAACATAAAATAGTTTTATTCCAAGAGGAATCTATGGTAAAAAAAGTACCACTCAAAGACTCATCCTGTTAAATATTCACTAAATAAATCGGAAGGATGCATAATATCAAAGAAATATTTAATTTGTCCAAATATAATCCTAGCCAATATTGAGAAATAATGGTTATAAATTGTCGGTAAGATTTATCAGACATCAAACCCTTAGTCTTGCTTTCCTATTCAATAATTTCAAACTTCTTTGGATAGTTCCCAACTTTAATTAAATTGTGAAACATAAAAACTGTGTGAATTATTTTAAATAAAATTGTTATAATGTTTCACCTAGTGCCAATCGCATACTCCAATCATGTTATAAATATTGAAATATAACTGATTTTCATCATATTCTCACAGGTTTATTCAAAAAGAATATTTTAACCTAAGGATTTCAACGTAATGGAACTATCAAAATCAGTTCTGTCAATATTTGTTTGATGAAATTTTAAAATGTGATAAAACGTAGAATGCATAATAATATTCAAAATGGATTTTGACGGAAACAAGTCATTATTACTGTTTGGTAGCAGTAAAATCTTCAGTGACTGAATACTTCCGAATAATTGCAATGTTTGCAGGATAATTTGGTAGGTATTCTCCAAATCTGAACTAATATTTAATGATGAATCAAACTTTCTGACCGACTGTATCATGTAAAGTAGGAGGTATATAAATTGAAACTGAACTTTATTGACTTACCTGTTTAAAAGAGTTGCAGAGCGTTTTCTGGAAGGACCGTTCTTTCTTCTTTAGAGCCAAGGTGTTAAAAATAACATATTATATTATAAATCGTATTAGAATTGATTGAGTAAATTTTTTCTAGATTGGAACTCAATTTATATGAAAAAAAATTATTTGATGAAATAGGATTATGAAAAATAAATTCTACCAATCAAAAATTATCAGTATTCAAAAATATGATTCAAGACTCGTTAACATTCCTATGAATCAAGAATATTTTATTTCAGAAAAAAGTTCACATTGGATAAACAGGAAGAACATAACAAAAGAGAACACAAAAACATTTGAAATCATGATAATAATTCTACTTATTCAAATCAGAACCATGCATATATAATTTCAAATAACTGTATATTGAAAATAAAATTTGTACATTGAACTTGTTGGAGTTCCGAGAGGAGAATAGGTATAATAACATTCAGATCTTACCTTATGAAAAAACAAATGTGATCAATATTTGATAGATTCGGTCTTTACTTGGTGGAAACTCATTTTAATTGAAAAAATGTACATGAAACAGTAATTTATTTCCACAAAAATGTTTGTACTACTACAACAATTGTTTCACCACGATGTGGCTTCTTCAGGTATTACATTGTACTGTCTGATGGTATTCAGTGTAACCGAGTTTATATACATTTTTGGGTACGTGACCAAATAATAGAAGCACAAGTCATAAAAACTCTAGGTGTTTATTGGAGTTTGCCGCTAAAAATGCCATTAAGGAAAAATATTCAGTAATGGAGAATGATCAACATCTGTTTGTTCGTTCAAAAGGATTTTACGGGCATTATACCTGTTGATTTCCAGAAATTCTAAAAGTGTTAATCTAGAACTTTTGCTTTCAACGTGGATAATTTCATAATTATTGTTGAAATTATGCCTGAATTCCTTAAGATGATTAGCATATGTCGAATGTACAGAATTGTATATATAACCCCTTTGGTGTTCTTGGACACGTTTCTTGAATGATCTACCAGTCTGGCTAATGTATACTAAAGGGCAATCTTTGCAAGTCAAATTGTAGACTCCGGATTTATTTTCTTTATTTGTACGATTTTTATTGTTTTTTATGTAGGTACTAAGGTTATTAATTATCTTAAAAGCCGCGTTATAATTGAAACATTGAAATATTTCAAAAGTTGTTTCAATTATAACGCGGCTTTTAGGACAATTAATAACCTTAGTACCTACATAAAAAACAATAAAGATCGTACAAATAAAGAAAATAAATCCGGAGACTGGTAGCTCAGTCAAGAAACGTGTCCAAGAACACCAAAGGGGTTATATATACAATTCTGTACATTCGACATAAGCTAATCATCTTAAGGAATTCAGGCATAATTTCAACAATAATTATGAAATTATCCACGTTGAAAGCAAAAGTTATAGATTAACACTTTTAGAATTTCTTGAAATCAACAGGTATAATGCCCGTAAAATCCTTTTGAACGAACAAACAGATGTCGGTCATTCTCCATTACTGAATATTTTTCCTTAATGGCATTTTAAGCGGCAAACTCCAATAAACACCTAGAGTTTTTATGACTTGTGCTTCTATTATTTGGTCACGTACCTAAAAATGTATATAAACTCGGTTACACTGAATACCATCAGACAGTACAATGTAATACCTGAAGAAGCCACATCGTGGTGAAACAATTGTTGTTGTAGTACAAACATTTTTGTGGAAATAAATTACTGTTTCATATACATTTTTTTAAATGTGATCAAATTCATCTCCTTTGAAAATTTTTTGATACTCTCGTTAAATTTTATTAGCATCTGTGGAAAACAGAAAGTTCTTAGAACTCACGTTGAAACGTACACCAAAACTACTATATTAAAAGAATATTTACTCAACATAATTAGTAATAATACTAATTTATGGTTATCAGTATTCACAAGGTTCTTAGAAATCTATATCTTGAAAAGTTATTGTATGAAGAAATAATTGTAATATTCAAGACAAATATAACAAAATATGTAGAAATTGTACTAATGTTATTTATAATTTGAAAATTTACTTTGAAATATAACAGATAATAGCTGCAAGCTAGATCAAAAACTTTCGTTAGCTGATGTCTAAATAATTTGATCATTATTTTATATTTCCTTTGATTCTTCATTAGTTAATTTCCACCACATTTGACGATAATATATATGTCTATAGAGTGAAACAGTGTATTTAGGACATGCTTTAAAATTCAATTCTGAATGTTTTCATGAGATTTATTCAGATTAAAATCTGTACAGGTTCTAGCCAATTAATTCCAGCTATTACTCTGTAATATGCGAATACTTCTTCATAATAATTTTCACTTACATAGTGACAATGTTTTCTTTCAAAATAAATCTCTCTTGACAATCTTAATATTTCTAAAATTGCAGAAAATTCTATCCATCATATAATCTGGAATACTGACATTGGGGATATATGTTTTAAATAAGAGTTAATAGGAGTATATTGTGAATTTATAGGTTTTACTACATGACGGTAATTTCTGAATTGAATTGAAATTCAGAATTATCCCGAATTTCTTTGCTAAGCGATTAATTTTCAAAAATTGATACTTTCGAGTGACATATTTAAAAGCCTAACATACAAGTTGACAATGCTGTATGAAACCATCGCAGAGATTGTGTTTAATTAATATGTTCACAACAATTTAGCGTTTTATATAACTTATTTATGAATTTCATGAAAACAGGGAAATTTATAGAATTTTCGATATGAGAATGGGCGATGGAAAAATTGTGTATAATTTTATGGTGGAAAAAATTGTATCTCGAATAAAAATCAAGTAAAAATTTGTTGGAATATTGTCGTTCTAAATGCTGCAAGAAGTATCAAATCATAAGAATTGAGTGGCTGAATAAATTTTTTCGAACAATTTTCAGTGAATTTCGAACACCAAAGTATAAACAAAGTTCAGAAGCGTATTGGCACATTGTGAAATTTTTAAACGCTTATTACTTTTTAACTAGAAAAATAGAAAACAAAAAATAGTTTTATTCCAAGAGGAATCTATGGTAAAAACACTATAACTCAAAAACTAATCCTGTTAAATATTCACTAAATAAATCGGAAGGATGCATAATACCAAAGAAATATTTCAGTCATCCTAACCAATATCGAGAAATAATAGTTATCAATTGTCAGTAAGATTTATTAGACAGCAAACTTTTAGTCTTGCTTTCCTATTCATCAATTTTAAACGTCTTTGGTTAGATCTCAACTTTAATTAAATTGTGAAACATAAAAAGTGTGTGTAAATTATTTTAAATAAAACTAATATAATGTTTCACCTAGTGCCAACCGCATACTCCAATCATGTTATAAATATTGAAATATAACTGATTTCCATCATATTTTCACCGGTTTATTCAAAAAGGATATTTTTACATGAGAATTTTAACGTAATGGAACTATCAAAATCAGTTCTGTCAATATTTGTTTGATGAAACTTTAAAATGTGATAAAACGTACAATTCATTCTGAAATTCAAAATGGATTTTGATGGAAACAAGTCATTATTACTGTTTGGTTGCAGTAAAATCTTCAGTGACTGAATATTTCCGAATAATTGTGCGGTTTGGAGGATAATTTGGTAGGTCTTCTCCAAATCTGAACTAATATTTAATGATGAATTAAACTTTCTGACCGACTGTATAATGTAAAATAGTTTTTACCTCTCTGGTGCTTGGTTGAAGTAGGAAGTATATAAATTGAAACTGAACTTTATTGACTTACCTGTTTAAGAATTGCAGAGCGTTTTATGGAAGGACCGTTCTTTCTTCTTTAGAGCGAAGGTGTTAAAAATAACATAATATAAATTGTAGTAGAATTGATTGAGTCAAATTTTTCTAGATTTAAACTCATTTTATATGAAAAAAAATTATTTGATGAATTACGATAATGAAAAATAAATTCTACCAATCAAAAATTATCAGTATTCAAAAGTATGATTCAAAGACTTGTTAACATTCCTATGAATCAAGAAAATTTTATTTCAGAAAAAAGTTTACATAGGATAAACAGAAAGAACATAGTAAAAGAGAACACAAAAACATTTGAAATCATGATAATAATTCTACTCATTCAAATCAAAACCATGCATTTATAATTTCAAATAACTGTATATTGAAAAATAAATTTGCACATTGAACTTGTTGGAGTCCCGAGAGAAGAATAGGTATAATAACATTCAGATCTTACCTTATGAAAAAACAAATGTAATGAAATTCATCTCCTTTGAAAATTTTTTAATACTCTCGTTAAATTTTATTAGCATCTGTTGAAAACAGAAATTTTTCAGAACTCTCGTTGAAATGTACACCAAAACTACTATATCAAAAGAATATTTACTAAACAAAATTAGTAATAATAATAATTTATGGTTACCAATATTCACAAGGTTCTTAGAAACATATATCTTGAGAAGTTATTGTATGGAGAAATCATTGTAATATTTAAAACAAATATAACAAAATATGTAGAAATTGTAGTAATGTTATTTATAGATTGAAAATTTACTTGGAAGTGTCACTGAAATATTACAGATAATAGCTGTGTCAATTCTAAGAAACCTCTACAGATTTAATCTGAAAATTGTCTGAAAATTTTTCGGAATTAAATTGAATAAAATGTTTTAAAAACACTGTTTCACTTCATAGAAATATAGAATTATCAACACATGTGAGTGGCAGTTAACTAATAAAGAATCAAAAGAAAACACAAAGTACTGACCATAATCATCCAAACCCATCATTTAAGACAAATTTATTTCGATAATGTATTCAGAAATAACAAATTTCATCTTCAAAAAATGTGCCACATAGAATTTAATAAGGTATTTTTTAATTTCCCTCTTTAAAATAGATAGCACATTTTCCAGCAAAGCAAAATATTACATAATAGTTGGATTAATTATTTGCTTTCGAATAGAATATTTGATGAAGGAAGGAATTTACTGATTGTTTTTATTTAGCATCCAAATAACTTCCAACTGAGAAGAATATGGGTTAGAATTTCAGATTGCTCTTCTAGAGAATGTACTATCTATGTTTTGAATAAATTGAAAAAGACCTTTTTGAATTCTATGTGGAATTATGTTTGGAGGTGAAATTTTTTATTTCTGAATATCCAATCGAAACAAATTTATCTTGGATGATTAGAGTCAGAACTTAATGTTTTCTTCTGATTCTTTATTGGTTAGTTGCCGCTCACATGTGTTGATAATTCTTTATCTCTATAAAGTGAAACAGTGTCTCTAAGGCATTTTATTAAATTTAATTTTGAAAAGTATTTAGAAAATTTTTTTTATTCTGTGGAGGTTGTGGAGAATTAATCAAGCTACTATCTGTTATGTTGTTTATACATCGAGAATTCATTTAATATTTTTTTATATAAACTGTAGTTAATATTTAATGGTAAGAAGATAATAAAAAAATTGTGAATACGAATAACTGGAGATGTGTTCATGAATCACAAAAAACATAACGAGTATTGGTCGTTCATTTCGGACAAATATTCTGTACATGATCATTTTATATAAGACGAAACATCTTGAATAAAAGATGGAACCTCCGTACACAATGAATTATTTCCAAAAAAATTCCTTCTTACAAAAACATTCAACGCCAAAATAGTCTCTGAAAGAATAAAGTAAATGTAATATAAAAATATTGGATGTCTATTCTTTCTCGTTTATCAATCGATCCTTGGACTATTATCAATAATGGTTACGAATTGCGTAACAGCATTGTGATAATTTGGATTTGATGGTGGATGGTTATGATGACACGTTAATTTCAAGGTCCTCCCATACGTTATGGCTCTCGACTTACACTTGGTTTTGTAATACAGCGGGCATAACCACATGGTTCTTCCTTCTAATCTCCTATTGATGACAAATTCATCGCCTTTCACAATTAATTTGGGATTCTTCTTTCCAGGTATTATGTATATGATATCTAAAAAATTGAATACGTTAATATGGTCAAGATCCAATAAATCAAGAATATTGTACATATCATATTGACATCTAAAAGAACTCATACTAAACCAGTAAGGAATATACCATAATCTATAATCGAGCCTTATTGCCATTACCTTCCACCACTCTGTACAGTAAGAAACATAAAACTCATTACGATCGATCATGGACAATGATGGAATATCTCAAAGGCCCGTCCGTAGTCCTTGCAAATACCCATTTTTCATCACATATCAGAGGAAATTAAATACCATTGAATATATCAATTTTTCTCGTCTTTACTCATAATAATCATAACTTTTCTTATTGCTCATATAAACTTAAAATGTAAAACAAAACAAAAATGAAAAAATATCGAAAATAATATCCTATTCTACCCAATTTTTTGGTTATGTGGTTTAAATCCCTAGTTTATCTATTTTTCTTGAGATATCACTACATTGAGCGACGTTGCCTTCTCGATACTTGGCATCATGGGCTGATGGTTGTGGTAGAATCTTATGACAACCTGATTGCCGGACGTAACCAATCTTGAACCACATTTGGTCTTATAATATTGTGTGCATCTCCATAAAGTTTTCTGATTCCTCTGTATGCTTTTCTCGTATTCGTTCCCTTGAAGAATTATCTTAGGATATTTCTTGCCAGCGATGACATGAATAATACCTAAAACAAAATGTATGGTAGTGGGCAGATTTACACTTGCCTAATCACACGTGTGATTGAATATTCTCTTGAAGCGTTACTATAACTGTCAAAACAGAACGATCAAATTTGATCGATTCGTTCAGATTTTATTCAATTTGTTTTGTGGAGAAGTGGCGTAAAGTATATTAAAATATTTTGAATCTCCCACTTAAAACCATATACTTTTGAAGTTATGGCACTTTCAGAATTATTGAAAATCAATTAAATATTTTTTATTTCAAATAAAATGAGCATATTTTATTATATATGTGAAATAACCTGCTTAAATGAGATATGTGACCATGGATAAGATCTGTAACCTCACAAACATCATAGATAAAAAAAATTTCTTCATTCTATATTCAAACCTTTTTTAAGCTTTCCAAATGCTCATATGTAGCGAATACAATAATCCACAAACAATAAAGGTGGATTATACGAAGATTCTGGTAAAAGATATTTTCGATTCGTGGAGTAGTCAACAACGCAGTAAAGGCAATGCCTGACCGTTGAATCTAGGGTTATCCATTCAGATGGTCCAGAGTTATGTTAAGCTCCACAACTCTTCTGATGCTTCAGTTGAAGAGAAATATTCAAATAAATAGATCAAATAAATCAAATAAAATCGAATAAATAGACCATCAAAAACACCTTCACCAACACGTAAATTCTTGGCTTGACACGCACAAAATAATAAAATGTTAGCTTTTCGCACCTTTGCACACAGATTAACATCAAATATCTCTCGATGTGAAAATTTCATTAAAAAGTTTATATTTAATAATAAAAGCGATAAGCCAAGAATATAAAATGAATAATATAAACTACATAAATACAAATATAGTATGTATTTTGCAAAAATAAACAGTATTATACAAGTATTGTTCCTTACAACCCCTTATGATGCTTAGAGTTGGAGCATTCGAGATCTAAAAAAAACATCTTCACCTGTATGTTAATTCATGGGTGCATACACACAAAATACCAAAACTTCATTTTCTAACACCTTTTCATATGTTTTGTCATTTATCTCTTTGAATGAGAATTTAATAGAAGAAGTTGTTCATTTAATAATATGAGCAAAAAACGAAGACTAAAATATGATAATAATAGATACTAAAAATATATTTAAAAAAATAGAATGTAATTAAAAAAATGTATATGACACAGTAATTTATTTCCACAAAAATGATTGTACTACTACAACAATTGTTTCACCACGATGTGGCTACTTCAGGTATTACATTGTATGTAACTAATATCATTATTTTACGCCCTACAACCCTTTTTATGCTCAATCTTGGAAAGAGAGGGATATTCCAATAAAAACATCAATGTCCTAACCTTCGACATCTTTTCAAGGAAAATCTTTACCAATTCATTCATCTATAAGTTCATACACACCAAATTAAACAAGACTCGTGCATATAGATTATAAGCAGTTATCTTCTCAGATGAAAATATCAGCAAAAACGCTTGATGTTTGATAATAACGACAAACAGGAGACTAAAATACAAAAAGAGGTTAATAATATAACATTTGAAAAGAACGATATAAACAAATATTATTTTAAAAGTTGGAAACTTTTATTTGTATGTCTGCAGTGCAATTTGAATTGATTCAAGATTTAATACAACACCAGATAGCAAAATACAAAATTACGTTATGCCATTTATGTTCATAATGAATCAATGATCACCCATTATTTTTTGGCTTCAGGTAAGCACGTGAATATTTACCTATATTTCCGGCTTATCTATATTTTTACAGGCTTGTTTCTCTTTCTCAGAAGCAGGCGCATTCCGCCCTGTACAATTGCAAGAATAGTAGTCTAATTAGGCAAAATATTTATCATTAATGGAAGGAAACATATTTGAAGATATGAGTAAACAAGTATTTTTGAGCCATTACGGAATTAATTTCTGTATAGAAAATAAATTTAATTCAATAAAAAATAAACGATATAGCAATATAGTTTCCTTAATTGGTCAAAAATACTTGTTTATTCATATCTTCAAATATGTTTCCTTCGATTCATGATAAATATTTTGCCTAATTAGACTACTATTCTTGCAATTGTACAGGGCGGAATGCGCCTGCTTCTGAGAAAGAAAAACACGCATGTAAAATAGAGATAATCCGGAAATATAGGTAAATATTCACATGCTTACCTGAAGCCAAAAAATTATGGGTGATCATGATTTATTATGACCATAAATGGCATCACGTAATTTTGTATTTAGCTATCTGGTATTTTATTAAATCTTGAATCAATTCAAATTACACTGCAGACATACAAATAAAAGTTTCAAACTTTCGTGCATCCCGCAAACGCCAAAACTTATTTACAAAAGTTGTACTGGATACTTACTTCAAGAGGTTGTAGTCTTGTGGCTTAGACCTCATACTCATAATCGTGAGGCCAGGAAGAAATTTTCTGGTTTCGGAGGACCGTCCAACCAGAAAATATATATATATATATATATATTAAAAAAATGTGTATGAGACAGTAATTTATTTCCACAAAAATGTTTGTACTACTACAACAATTGCTTCACCACGATGTGGCTTCTTCAGGTATTACATTGTACTGTCTGATGGTATTCAGTGTAACCGAGTTTAAATACATTTTTAGGTACGTGACCAAATAATGGAAGCACAAGTCATAAAAACTCTAGGTGTTTATTGGAGTTTGCCGCTAAAAATGCCATTAAGGAAAAATATTCAGTAATGGAGAATGATCGACATCTGTTTGTTCGTGCAAAAGGACTTTACGGGCATTATACCTGTTGATTTCAAGAAATTCTAAAAGTGTTTATCTAGAACTTTTGCTTTCAACGTGGATAATTTCATAATTATTGTTGAAATTATGCCTGAATGCCTTAAGATGATTAGCATATGTCGAATGTACAAAATTGGATATATAACCCCTTTGGTGTTCTTGGACACGTTTCTTGATTGATCTACCAATCTGACCAATGTATACTAAAGGGCAATCTTTGCAAGTCAACTTGTAGACTCCGGATTTATTTTCTTTATTTGTAAATCCGGAGTCTACAAATTGACTTGCAAAGATTGCCGTTTAGTATACATTGGCCAGACTAGTAGATCATTCAAGAAACGTGTCCAAGAACACCAAAGGGGTTATATATCGAATTCTACATATGCTATTCATCTTAAAGAATTCAGGCATAATTTCACCAATAATTATGAAATTATCCACGTTGAAAGCAAAAGTTTTAGATCAACACTTTTAGAATTTCTTGAAATCAACAGGTATAATGCCCGTAAAATCCTTTTGAACGAACAAACAGATGTCGGTCATTCTCCATTACTGAATATTTTTCCTTAATGGCATTTTTAGCGGCAAACTCCAATAAACACCTAGAGTTTTTATGACTTGTGCTTCCATTATTTGGTCACGTATTTAAAAATGTATTTAAACTCGGTTACACTGAATACCATCAGACAGTACAATATAATACCTGAAGAAGCCACATCGTGGTGAAAAAATTGTTGTAGTAGTACAAACAATTTTGTGGAAATAAATTACTGTCTCATATACATTTTATTAATCAAAATGAGTTTCCACCAAGTAAAGACAAAATCTATAAAATATATATATATATATATATATAGTATATTTATATATATATATATATATATATATATATATAATATATTTATATATATATATATATATATATATATATTGTCATGGAATTTACAGTTGAAATAAATAATTACACTTATAAATTAAGGAAAACACTCACCTTTGTATATAAGTTGACTCGTTAGAGTGTTACCAGACCAAAATTAATCAAATAATATCCAGTCTGATAAAAATGTTACTATTTCAATTCATAAAAATACTCACAAGCTGAAATTATGAAGAAAAAACATATTCAGGGTGCATAAGGACTAGTCGAAAATTCTTTGAACGGTAATCAAAAATCAGTAATCTTGTTGACAATTTATAAATAAAATTCACAGGGAGATTATTCAATGTAAAGACTGCCAAAGTTTCAATAAATAGAAGTAATTTGAAATTAGATATCTAATTTGAAATTGATAAAGAAATTGTTGAAAACATTTGTTACTATCATGAATGACTTTAAACTTTTAAACTTTAGTGAACTTATTGACAAAGAATGAGCTAAATTAAATATAACTCACCAGAATTATGTGAATAGGACAAATTTCATCAAAAATCAATTAATTCAATGAAAGATAGCATCTACGTCAGACATTTTCAAATGATTAATGTAAGAGATATCCTTCAAGATGTTTAGGCATCAATAGTATTGTAATAGCATCTAAGCTAAAGAAATTTAATCAATTTCATAAGTAATTTTCAATAATTTATAAGTTATAAGCATTAGAAGTTAACCTTTCGTTAAATTTTGACACTTGAAATACTGTACGGACGAAAAGTAAATCTTTCACTGTTGTGTTCAACATGAAACAGTAATTTCAAACCAAGAAATATTGTATTTTGTAAAATCATCAAAAGCATAATTTTTCAATAATTTTGAAAGAAGCTAGTAAGCTTTGAAATTCAATTTTTCTTGAAAACTTAAATAGGGCAGATACAGAAAAGTTGAGTCAGTCTCCAATTATTCAGATTAGTGTCCATGTCGGTCCATAATTAAAAAGTTCCAAAAAGTATCATCATCTAAAAAAGGAAGATTATTTGGTAATTGTGAATGGAAATTGAATTCAGAAAATACATTACCTGAATGTGAATGGAAAAATACATAGAAATCAAGTTTCAAACGAATTGGATATATAGAAGGAAAATCAACAAAGTTGCCTGTGAATTTCAGAATGTTCTAGAAGTGTTATTTCCAACGAAACCAGTGTTATTCCTGAAACGAAGAAGGGACAATTAAAAGAAACAATCATAAATTGATGAACAAACTTACCAAAGGTAGTAAAAATTCAATCCTGTTAATCTTTCCAGAAAAAAAAATTATAAATAACAATCATTGTTTACGTTAGAATTACGTTATGTTATTTAGATAGGGTTAGGTTAGAACATAGAATTAGAATTTAGATTATTAATCACTGATTATAATATTTCAAATTACTTTCATATAATATATTTTGTAAAAAAATTCAACCTATTGAAAATTCACATTGAACCCTCCCTAAAAAATAAAATCAAATTTAATAATATTAAATATTCAAATTTCGACAACAAAATTATAATATTAAGAGCTAGCTAGAAACATGGAATACAAGCAACTAGATACAGGGGTGATCTAAATAGTATTCATTCTAAAATTATATATTTAAATCATATTAAAATTAAATCCACTAAAGTGGTAAAAAGTAAAATTACAAAATTTTCTCATTTATTAATTCCATAAAAAAATATATATATATATATAACTTTTTGAAATGCTTATAAACATCTAGTCTGAAATTTGGTAACATACTTAAATATGTAAATATTAAATATTTTCTATTTTGAGATAAGAGTATAATAAAAATTTTTCATTACTTTCGTGAAACCACTGGGTCCTTAGTTGAAAAGATCCAATAAAGGTGAACTCTGGATAACTCTGTTTGGTCATTCAAAAGATTCCACGAATTTCTAAAACGGTTTATTTCCAAACTTTTCAACAAGTTCAAACCCTTATTTTCTGTGTGCAAAATCTTAACAACTTCATAGAATGTACTTTGCGAATTTTCTATTTCATTGAATTTTTCGCATACGTAGAGTCAAACTTGATATTGAGGTAGGAACGACGGTGTTCCTTTATTCTAGCATGAAACGGTCTTCCGATTCGTCCGATATACGTTTTTGAGCAGGTACCACATAATATTTGGTAAACACCTGATAATTGAGATTTTCCCCTTTTTGGTTTTGCCTTTTTCAAATAGGTTCCTAACGAATTGTTGGTTTTTTAAAAAATGTTTATATCAATGTTATCATGGACTTTTTTTATTTCTAATGATGGTTTTCCATAGTAAATGAGAGAATTATATGGTCTGTCCCCGATTTTTTGCATGGGGTATATCTCTAACTAAATTTTGATATTGCTTTTTGGCTATCATATTGCTTATTAGTGAAGACTAATAGGTTTCCTTTTCGAAAACATAAAACACAAAATAAGGATTTCTCAAAAAATATAATTTAGAGAGAGAAATCCTTAAGTTGTATTTTATGTGTTTGAAAAGGAATTGGTTTCACTATGGTAAGATCAGAAACAAAATTTTGTCTCCTTCAAATATTTATTTATAAATTTAAATTGCTTTTTTTATATTGGTTGGTTTATTTATTCCATTTGACATTGTTTATTGAGTTTTGAATATATACGTCTATTAAATATAAGCGGTGCTTATTGTAGACATTAATTTCATTCTAAAAGTTTTTTGAATAAAAATTTTTTTGAAATTAAAATTGTAGAAGACTAACAGATTAAATCTGTTTTGATATTCAAATTTTGAAGAATTAATGGTTTTAAAAGTGATGTTATAATACATTTTTCTTTTTTCTTTAATAATCTAGCAATCTTTTCAGATATTAGGCCTATGTAAGTTAATGAAATAAATTTTAGTTTCGTTTGAATTTTGAAATTTTGGAAATACAAGTGATATTGCTTTCTTGTTAATGGTTTTAAAAGTGATGTTATAATACATTTTTCTTTTTTCTTTAATAATCTAGCAATCTTTTCAGATTTTAGGCCTATGTAAGTTAATGAAATAAATTTTAGTTTCGTTTGAATTTTGAAATTTTGGAAATACAAGTGATATTGCTTTCTTGTAATTTATTTTATCAAGTAAATTGTCTACAATTAACGGATTAAAATCGTTATTGAAAGCTATTTGTTTAATGGTTTTATACTCTTTGTCAAAATTTTCTTTCGTCATGGGTATGTTAACCAATCTATAAAGCATACTATTATGAGCTGACAATTTTTGTGAAAATGGATGGTTTGAAGTATAATGAAACGTACCATCTCTATGTGTAGGTTTTCTGTATATGGAAAAGTCATGTCTATTATTAATTTTGGTGATTTTTAAATCTAAGAAATTGATGCTATTATTTACTTCATCTTCCTGTGTGAATTCAATTGTTGGAAATAATTTTTTGATAGATTCCAAAAATGAACAAAGTTGTCTGTCTATTTGTGCCTTTATATAAACAAATTATGTTATCTATATAGCGGTACCAATAAACAAAAACTTCAAAATATGGGAGTTTTTGGATATTGGTTTCTACGTGATCCATCCGTTAATTGTAGACAATTTACTTGATAAAATGAATTACAAGAAAGCAATATCACTTGTATATCCAAAATTTCAAAATTCAAAAGAAACCAAATTTATTTCATTAACTTACATAGGCCAAAAATCTGAAAAGATTGCTAGATATTTAAAGAAAAAAGAAAAATATAACATCTCTTTTAAAACTATTAATTCTTTAGGCAGCTTAATAAAAAATAATAAAGATTTCCTAAAAGCAAAAAATCAGGAGTTTACAAGTTAACATGTAGTGATTGCCCATGTGTATATGTGGGACAGACAAGCCGTTCATTCCAAACAAGTATATGAGAACATGAAAAATGTTACATTAATAATAAACCGAATTCAACTTATGCCAACCATTTGTTAGAGACTGGCCATAATTTTAATATGAACTATGAAATATTACACATCGAAAACAAAAGTCAGGAACTAAATCTGTTAGGAACTTTAGAGATCAATAGATATAATAAAAGAGGAATTTTATTGAATCATCAAATAGATTCAAACAGATCCAGATTTCATTAATTGTAAACCATCTCTTTCCACCTCTCTATTTTTTGTACCAGAGCTGTGTTCTGCATTGTATACCTCAGTTCAAATACTCATCTGATGAAGTCATGGTATGACGAAACAATTGTCGTGTAAATCAATAAAATAGCGGAAGTTAACATTTGTTTTTCTTATATTGAAGATGAATTTCCGTCAAGTAAAGACCGAGACAATCAAAAAAATATAATATAAACTCAAGTGTACAATGGATTTCTCTTAAGTAAAGGCCAACACGATATAAAAAAATATAGCAATATATATTAAAACCTGATAAGACAGTTCATATATTTTTCTTTGAATTTCGTTAGGATCATATCGATTTTATTGCGTCAAAAAACGTTGTAATGTGGATCAAACGGCCAATAGTTATTCCCGTCGAAATGATGAACCTGGATCCTCAGATGTAGGTTGCCTAATTAAACGATATGTGAACACTTCTTAACAAATTTCAACGTATTCAAAAATTACCCAATGCGCTAAATAAAAATAAGAGGCTTTAAGCCTGTCGGTGTCTTATTGTTGCAATACGCAAATATGGAATAGACGAAATTATTTTATTCACAATAATACATCTTTAGGTGAGCCTAACATAATATAAATTAATCTTACCTTTAACTTACAATATAAAACACGTGGCCCCTCATTCGGGAGGACTATGAAAGTGGATAAGGTTCAAAGGCGATAAGGCGCTAGCCAGGCAACCAGGCCCGTAACATAGAAAAATCATACAAATTCGTGGTTCATTCTAAGCAGTGGAACTTTCTCGCAAATTGGCCTCAGCACAATATTCTGCTATTAACCTGGTGCAAGGAGAATGCGTATTTACGCCAATATCGGCGTTAACATATACAATAATAATTAATAAGATAGATTATATTGAGGAAAAATCAAATTAAATATACGTTGTGCTCTCGGCTCTTCAAACAATTACGGAATACTGGAGAACAAATCTCTAAAGCAAAAATAAATATGACCATTTGCGACACGTTCAGTCTTGGCAACCAGTAACTGGTTTCTAAGTCCTCTCATGCCCATATATATTTGTCAGTCTAGCTTCGAGAATATTGTAGAGACCTTTTTATTTCAAATGGACACGTACCATGAGGAATAGATTTACGGTTATTTTTATATTTCAAATTGGCTTATGCTCTCCAACGAAGCAAGTGCGTATTACACAGTAGTACAGAGCCTAAAGTGGTCGAGATGTGGTGGAAGATTTTCCTGGCTCTGGCCGTCCATCAACGTCTTCGAGTGAACTTACGCTAAACGCTAAAAGCAATTGAGTAAGAGAGAGATAGCCGCTGAAATTTCTGTACCTCTCGAATAAAGAAATGAATGAAATGAATTGCCATTCGGCTGGTGCTTACAGACTTGGGTCACAAGGAGTGACCGAATTCCTGGCCAAAAACCCAAAAATTTCATCCAACAAACGCCTTATTCCAAAGTCCAATCATGAAAATTCATTCGAAAGTTTTTGGATTATACGTATAAGTTATTTCGGAGGAGGCTTACTTTCAGGGAAAAAATAAATTGGAATGAATTAAACACACGTTAACTGATTCTCGGTTTATCTTTTACATTTTGTAATATTTCATTTTGTGAAACAAAGGAAGACTGTTAAATATTCCTTAAAAAATACTTGAAATGTTTCAAGATCAAATTTACTAAATTTTCCATAAAAAAACATTTCTTTTCTGAAAGTTAAAAACAAAATAAATGAAGCATGCTAGTAAGACCTTAATTAATTTTTTACTGCTGCAACTAAGTAGTTTAATCGTGTAACTAAACATTCTTTTTACACACCATCAAATTTCACCACGAAACCAAACATTATCATATAACCTATATATAAAACTAAAAATACTTTAATAAAGATGAAAAACCTTACTTAATTGTAACACAATAAAACACATAAAATTAGAAAATTTAATCGACAATGGTCACTTTCAAGGGTGTCGGAGCTTTTTTATAGCTTGGCCGGAGTGGATCATGATTGTGTTCACTTCTTTTCCTCAACATGTTGCCAAAAGTTGAGGCCTTAGCAGAGCATCTAGTTTTACGATAGAAAACACATCGCCATAAAGTGTATCTGCTGAATTTGCAGTGCATTTCGTATTCGTTCCCTTCAACCAATATTTTCGGATGTTTCCTTCCGGGAACGACGTGAATTGTGTCTGAAACAACAGAATGTTAGTATATGTGCATAAAATATACTCTGTGACATTAAGAATTATACACAAAGAAGGAATAATTTGTACATCTGGATTTTTTTTAGCAACATGGTGATTTATATTAGAGCAAGCTAAGATGAAAAGATAAAATTTCATCGGGGATAATATTTTGCGAAAGTAGAATTTAATCTATATAACAAATAATATTAGCTAGGTTGACAGTAGGTTTTTCGAATTGGAACATTGCAAATTACGTCTGTGTAGCAGATCAAAACTCAATACACCAGGTGTAAAAGTATGAAACCAACATTTCTCTATTGATTGTACTAGTCATTAGTTTAGGGACCGAAAACTACTTCTGCAGCACCATCATCTCTCACTAACAATACACAAAAAACTTAGTTCCATACAAGGATATACTTTTCTAACCTTGAATATGTCGACTTTTATTCCTACGAATGACGATTTGCGGATAGCATTTTTTTTCTGAGGAAAACTGCTTCAGAATCGCATTGATGCTTGTCAAAGCTTATAGTGAACATGGTCTTAGCAAAACACAATGTTTTGAGTGGTTCAAAAAGTCAAAAGTGCTGATTTTGACATAAGAAATGAAGAGCGTCTAAAACCAGCGAAAAAGTTCACAGATAACGAATTGCAAGCCTATTTGGATGAAAATGGTAATCAAACTCAACAAGAAGTCGCGGTTCAAATAAATGTGAAGCAGAAAGCCGTCTCCATTCGTTGGAGAGCTATGGAAAAGATTGAGAAAGTGGAAAAAGGATTTCCGCATAGAAGCAACAAGAAAATCGAAAATCCACTCGTAAAATGCTGCTGCGACATACATAAAAGAAAGTTATGTCTCCATCAAATCGTAGTAGGTGATGAAAAATGGACATATGTATTTCAAGACTCCTAAGAGTGGTCAATGATGGGTGAATCCAGGCGAACTATAGACATCCATTGCAAGACCAAATCGCTTTGGAAAAAGACTCAGTGTTTGATGGGATAAGAAGGGTATAATCTATTCTGAGCTGTTAAAACCTAGTGAAACCGTAAACACTGATCGCTATCAACAGTAAATGATCTACCTGAATTGAGCGTTACGTGAAAAAGGACCGAAATATGGAAAAACGTAACAAAAAAAAACAATTTTACACCATGATAATGCTCCATCACACACAGCAAAACGGATCAGGAAAACAATCGAGTTAGGAAATACTAGCACGTGCGACTTATTATCTAGAATTGGCTGCATCCAATTATCCCCTATTTGCATCGCTGAAAAACGCCTTAATTAGTATGAAAATATACGAATATCGCTGGATAATTGGATTAAAAAAAAAAAAACTGTTTTTTTGGTGCGGCATTCATAAATTGCAGGAGAGGTGGGAAAAACATATCTATATTAGTGGAAATTATTTTGAATGATATATTTATGTTTATTCGCGTGCTTAAGATAGCGCCCTTTTTTCGAAAATCTTTTAATATCCCTATGCAGTTCAAATGAAACTATGTGGTTGTGTTGCATTCGTTGGCATTAGAGCATTCCACTGATGAGATGCCAAGCAGCATTGAAACATGTACGACTGCTAATTATACCCACAACCTATTCGGCTATATTTCAGTTTTTAACTGTTATACAGGCGCAAGTTGCACTTTATTGATTAAAGAACTTTCTGTTTTTAAATAGCTCATACTCCCCACTACATTTGGGATCAATAGCCGCGGCATGAATTGATTAATTTGGAGATAAATGCTATTAATTGGCATTACTGAGTAATAGAATATGACTTGAGCATGACGAAGGTTTCTTCATCTGTAATGCTAGAAGTAATCAAATATACAGTTCATTATTTGAATAAACTTGATGGGGTGAGCATGTGTGTTTGTATGCATTGAGTGGCGCTATTGTTTGATAAAATTTGAGTGTCCTTATGCAGGACGACTAAAGGTGTGTGGCTGTATGATAACCCAGAAGTGTTACATGAAATTCCGCTGCATTTCGAAAAACTCACTGTGTGGTACTGTTTATGGCATGGCAGCTTCATCAATTTTAAAAGGATGTAGTTCCAACAAGATGGCGCTACATGCAGTATAGCTGATGCTGCACTTGTTTTGCTGACGGGAAGGTTTGACGATAGAATTATCTTACGACGAAGATTCGTTAATTGTCCACCAAAGTCATGTGATTTGACACCTCTAGATTATGTAAAAGCACAAAGCAGTTGTACGTTGATTCATTTGAAAATTGGGCCACCTTTATCGCTACTCTGCACAAGTTAGACGCCGCGCTATGAAAAAGTTTGAACGTGAGTTACAAGACAATAAGCCATAAAAAAGGCGACGAAAAGAGCGAAGTAAAGAAAACATTGAAGCAGCCAGTGTTGTCGATAAGCCAAATTTATCGATTACACGACGATCGCGTCAACTTGAAGAATAAGAACCAGGGGTGTTGAATACTTATAAAGTCGTATTGACTCAAGACATACAGCCAAATGATCACCGATTGCGTTGGAAGTTAGCTGACTGGGCTCTTGAGCACTTAGAAAACGATCCTGATTCTGGCCAAAAAATCATCTCCTCAGACGGGGCAAATTTTTGGTTGAATGATTCTGTTAATAAGAAAAATTGCCGGTATGGTTTCGAAGACAACCCAAATGTTTTACATGGTGAGGTGTTTGATATAGCGGCATCATGGGATCTTGATTCATCAAAAATGAGGATGGAACAGCCCTAACCATGAATGGTGAGTGCTGCAGGAACATGTTTTTCAAATTTCTATGGCCAGATCTTGAGAAGAGCAATATTGAAGTGATGTGGTTCCAACAAGATAGCGCTATACCATACAGCTGATGCATTGGTTAGGGAAATGTTTGACGATAAGATCATCTCACGACGAGGGTTTGTGAATTGGCCGTCAAGGTCATGTGATTATGCGAAAGCACAAGTCTATAACAATAAACTACAGACTTTGGATTACTTGCAGAAGAATATTCATCAAGTTATTGGCGAAACACAGCTGGAGTGATCGAAAATTGTCAACGAAGCAATGGTGTACATGTAACTGCATTGTTCAAGCTTCAAATTAAATTGAAAATTAGGAGGATATTTTAACCTTTTGTTGTTTTATTTGAAACTGAAATCCCATAATTCTTAATAAAAAATTCTTTAACGTAATATGAAGCGGTTTTTTACTTGATAGGAGGATTATTAGAAACTATGAATATCAAAACAGACGCAATCTGTTAGTATCCTACAATTTTGATTTGAAAAAATTTTATTGAAAAGTTTTAGAAGTAAATTAATGTCTTATAAGCACTGCTTATATTTAATAGATGTATAAATCAAAACTAATTATACAATATCGAATGGAATGAAAAAACCCAATAAATATAAATTGCCAATTAAAATTAATAAATGAATAAATATTTGAATGTTTCATTCCAAGCATGCGCACCTGAACTGTTCAGGCAGGCGTGGTGCGCATGTCTGCCTGTGACAAAATGTTGCGAAAATTAAATCTTTTTCAAAAATACACAACATAATTATAAGGACTTCTCCAAAACTAATTTACTTGAAATATTTAATATATTTAAATAAGTAAGTACAAAAACTTTCAAAACATGTAGCACATCCTCAAAAACAATTAGAATTCAAGTAAGGTCAGTCCAACTTCACATTCAAAAGAAAAAGTCAATCAACAATACATAACTTACCCATACGACCTCCTGGAATTTTTGTTTGATCAATATTAAAACTAGGTAATTTTAAAATCCAAGGTACTCTATGTTCTATGCTCACCATAAAAATCACACAAAGTTTGTAAGGCACTTTTTGTTCTTCGTTAAACAACTTGATATTTATATAATTAATTTTTTTATTTGAAAACCTACTATAATTATATATTATATGTAAAATAAAATAAAAAGAAGCGGTTATTTACTTAATGGAAGGATTATTACAAACTTTGAATGTAAAAACAGATGCAATCTGTTATTCTCCTACAATTTTTAATCAAAAAAATTTTATTCAAAAACTTTTAGAATTAAATTAATGTCTTATAAGCACTGCTTGTATATAATAGACGTAGAAAATCAAAATTCATTATACAATATCAAATGGAATAAAAAAAACCTAACCAATATAAATTGTGAATTAAAATTTTTAAATGAATAAGTATAGTTTTTTTAATGGTTCGTTCCATTAAATTTCGTCTATTAAATATAAGCAGTGCTTATAAGACATTAATTTAATTCTTAAAGTTTTATAATTATTTTTTTTTTATAATCAAAGTTAAAAATTCTTTATATTATGGAAGCACTCATATCAAATATTAAGTGTCCAAATATTCGTTTCAGCTTAATTCGATGATGATACAAACTCATGCTATAAATTGCATCCATATTCGATCTTCATCTTCAATGGAAAAATCAACTATTTATAAACTTGCAACCAATTGCACATTCGAAGGTCATTGTTCGTCAAGAGTATTTATTGAACAAGTAAATTTCTCTATATGAAATTTTGGATAGAGTAAGCCGTTACTTTGTGATAGTTCATTTTAATTGGAATGCAATGAGAAATTACTTTACACTTTATTTAGGATTATCCAGTGGCAGTATCATTACGAAACTCGAGTCACTGTATAATCGTAAATAAAGTGATAAAAAACAAAGGAATTTCTCATTTAGTTCTCTATATCAATATATTCTCGTAACTTCATCACAAAAGGCTTTCTGTAAGGTTACCATGGCAAAATATTATTTTCACATATACCTAATTGAAATTCTCCACTTGAAAAAACAAATAGTTCATGTTAAAAATTGAAAACTCAAATTTTTATGTTTGCAACAACATTCACAACTTTGAAGTAACTGAGCCTTTATTTCTTGACATAAAACTCTGCATACCTCTTAATAGCACTATTTCCAACATACAAGAATTAATAAAATTGAATCCGGAAGGTTCAAATGAAAAATTCATCTTAAAATAATATTCAGTAGCATTTCGATATATACACAGACATAATTATATCGAATCAATCAGTATTTCATAGAAACGTTTGATCACTAAGAAAATTCAAATATTAAATATTCTTGTTTTTATAGATAATAGCTAGATTAATTCTCCGAAAACTGTACATATTTAATCTCCTTAAATTTCTTGAATACACTTAGAATTAAATTTATATAACATGCCTAAGAAAACACTGTACCACTTAATATGGTAGAAAAAAACAAAACTTGAATATCAAAACATATTTCATCTGTTCCTATAATTTTAATTTCAAAAAATTTTATTCAAAAAGTTTAGGATTATTGATTGTCTCGGTCTTTACTTGACGGAAATTCATCTTCAATATAAGAAAAACACATGTTAACTTCTGCTTAGTATTTCAGTTTAAATACTTACCTGATGAAGTCCTGGTATGACGAAACAATTGTCGTGTAAATCAATAAAATAGAGGAAGTTAACATTTGTTTTTCTTATATTGAGTTTAGGATTAAATTAATGTCTTTTTTGTGACGACCATAGAATATCTTGGATTTTAAAGTTTGTGTATTCACAACGATGATATCACTAGGTTTGTCAGGTAGTTATATTTGTTGTTAATTAATTATATTTTTTAAAGTGAATAGGACCGATGAAGACCTTATCGGAATTCTAATTGTTTTTTGAAGATATAATACATGTTTTGGGGGATTTCTGAAGTAACTTATTTAAACATTTAAATTTATTAAATATTTCAAATAAATTATATTTTCTAAGAAATCCTTATATTATGTTTTGTATTTTTGAAAAGGAATTAGATTTCATAATTGTAAGATCAGAAACAAAATTTTGTCTCCCTCAAATATTTATTTATTAATTTTAATTAAAAATTTATATTTGTTAGGTTCTTTATTCCATTCGATATTGTATATTGAGTTTTGATTTTATACATCTATTGAATATAAGCTGTGCTTTTGAGACATTAATTTAATTCCAAAATTTTTGAATAAAATTCTTTGAAATTAAAATTAGAGGAGACTAACAGATTAAATCTGTTTTGATATTCAAATTTTGCAATATTCCTTCTATCAAGTAGAAAACCTCTTCTTACTAGTATTTAAAAAATACACTTGGCTTAAGTTTCATAAAAGTTTAATTTATGTTGACATATATGTTTCGGGTTTCAACCCATTTTGAAAACTCAGTTTTGAAACATATATGTAAATAAAATAAATCAAACTTTTGTGTAATTTAAACCAAGTGTATTCGTTCACGTTATTATCATCCAAAATGTTTCATCAAGTAGTTTGTGAGAAATCAATATATTTACTGTATCACTTTATAGACATATATATATATTATCAACACATGTTGTTGATATAATGAAGAATCAAAGGAAACATAAAGTACTGACCAAATTATTTAAATTCGGAGAATTAATCAAGCTATTATCTGTAATATTCAAAAAACTTTTCGTAGTAAAAATTTTCAATATTCTTGCTCTTACTGAAAAGAATTTATTAGGGAATAAATAATCTCGTCACTTTTTACCACAATGTTTATTTTATGATTTAAGGGTAGTTTTCGGTTATTGCAATATTATCAAATTATTAAAAAATATGCCTTGTCAGTAATTATCAGATGTAAATGAAGAAATATTAATTGCTTTAGGAGATCAGGGTATATCTCAACAAAATATTGACCGTATAGAGGAGGTTTCAAAGGTTTCAAAGACCTGCGCAAGATTTATACATTTAGGAAATCCAAAAAATGAATGCAAGTGCGTTTTCCACCTCAACCTGATTAAAATATCCAACGGTATCTCATACAGAACTTGAAAGACGCCATCTTGAAGCGAGCTCAATTTCTTCGCTGGACAAATCATTTTTGGAAGTCAGAGAACATGTCGAAGATGAACATGGAACGTGTGAAAATTCTCATGAGATCCGACCGTCGTTCAACATTGACGTCATGCAAATAAATTAATTCGGCTGATCTGTACCAAATATCATTAGTAAGGAGTGCGAACTATGGTAATAGAAAGTTATAGAAATCGAGACTGTGCAATATACATCTGTATAAAAATTCTAAACTCAAACAAGCCTGATATGGTTTTGTTGATCCCTGAGGCATAAGTACAGACAAGCACATGTTTCAAACTTGTTGCTTCTCTTCAGTGCACTGTAATGCCAACGACTACAAACCAGTCAAATACCTATATTCGCTATACACAGGAACACTAAGGTATTAATCATACACTAGCACCAACTAGTGCGCGCAAATATACATACAATATACACATTAGCTACCCAATTCGTGTGAAGAAATGTATTCCCCATTTTATCACGTTACAAACGCAGAAAAAACTTTTCTCATGCTCAAGTCAGACCATAACCATTACGGCGTATTATGATCTGACTTGAGCACGAGAAAAGTTTTTTCAGCGTTTGTAACGTGATAAAATTGGTATTTAAAAAAAATTAAAACTTTGCTGAATAAAAAATAAGTCTCATTACTTTTTGCCACACCTCGTATTTGTGATAGAATATATCAAATTTTGTTAAAATCGTATTTTCAGCATAAATATTTAATTTTTCGAAATACTGAGTAATTTATTTTAAAAATATTTGTGTGTATTATAGATTTTTAACTATGTTAACACGAACAACAACTGCATACCTAAATGAGTAACGGGCGATTGTTCCCCCTCACAATATTTACATTGATAGGTGCTAGCCCTGGATGACAGGGTTTCATAGGTTCATGATTGTGGTCGGATTTCTTCACGACGACGGTACCATAGGTGGTAACTCTAGCTCTACATTTACTTTTATAGTATTGTGTGCAGCGCCACGTTGTCCTTCCTGCGTATTTAAGATTCAATTCATACTCGTCCTCGTGAACTATAATTTTGGGATTTTTTTTGCCTGGCACAACGAATATCTGCTCTGAAATAATACAAACTTAACAACTATCAAGACTAGTTCAATTCAAGTGTTATAAAAAAAGCATAAACGATCAGTACTAAATATTTACTATACATTATAATTGAATACGGGACATGTAATATAATTCCCTCAAATACTCAATATCTGAGATATTAATTTCAACTAATATATAATTTTTTAATCATCAATGTTAGAGAAAGGTTTTCAGCAATACACATAACTCTCATTCAACATCAAACGAGCCTTACTCGAATTGTATAATAATAATAATGTTTATTTTTGAAAAAAAAAAAATATATATATATATATATATATATATATATATATAACACACAATACATGAAGCAATATACTCAAATATGTACAAAATCTCTAAAAATAAACATGAGTTCCCTACTAAAACCTAAGTTGTGCGTAGGTATTCATCTGCCATTGAAACATTCTCCAATAATATGTGTACATTGTACATTAAATAAATACTAACACTAAAAACAAATCTACAAATCGAAGCCCATAAAACAGATCAGACGCAAATAATCCCCTCGCAAACTCACTCGTGGCCGATCCAGAAACAGGAAGACACACTGGAGCTAGGTTATATATCATCATTGAGAATTAATTTGTGAACAACATTTCGGTCCAGCTCAATCATGTACCTCCTGAAAATTTTCTTTAGAAGGTTAATGTTGTTTAGTCGTCGTATATACATTTTATACATCTCAGGTAAGTAGTTGAATATTTTACTACTGAGGTATTTATATGTGTGTTTCCCAATATTCTTCCTTGGAGTAGTGACCTGTACATTTCCCTTAGACTTATTCCTAGTATAATAAACATGTTCCAAATCTCGGAGAGTTCTTCTATTTTTGTATATGAATAATGCAATATCATACATGTACAAGCTGCCGTATGTCCAGAACTCGTGAATCCCCATAAATACAATCCGATGGATAGTATCTTTTTTTGCGGTATATAATTTTCAGTATTTTCCTCTGTAATATTTTCATCTTTTTAAGGTGAGTATCAAGCAAACCACCCTAACTGAGAATGGCATACTGTAGTCGCGACTGGACCAAGGCGAAATATATCACTCTGAGGTAAGTGTTATCGAGAAAAGATCTGAAATATTTAAATTTATACAACATACTACTCTGTCAAGAAAGTACCGGGAATTTTCAACTAAAACAACATTTTTACATTTAATCGTCAAAATTTATTGGGTCGCCTTCAAAATAGGCTCCATTTGCTCCAATACATCTATGCCAACGGCACTTTCAATTATCGAAACATTTTTTATAGGCGCTTTCCGGGATGGACTTTAGCTCTCGCGCCGAATTTTGTTTTATGGCTTCAATAAACTCAAAACGGGTGCCACGAAGGGGCAATTTTAGTTTAAGGAAGAGGAAAAAGTCGCAGGGAGCCAAATCCGGCGAATACGGTGGTTGCTGAAGCACGTTTGTTGAGTTTTTGGCGAGAAAGTCAGTCACAATCGTAGCTCGGTGAGAAGGCGCGTTATCGTCATGCAAAATCCATGAGTTGTTCGCCCACAAATTTGGCCGCTTCTTACGGATACGCTCACGCAAACGTTTCATAACGCCTAGGTAATACTCCTTGTTTACCGTCTGACCCTCTGAAACGAATTCGTAGTGCACCACGCCACGGATATCGAAGAAAACAATGAGCATCACCTTCATTTTCGAGCGGCTTGGGCGTGGTTTTTTCGGTTTCGGCTCATTTTTTGCCACCCATTCCGATGATTGCTGGCTTGTTTGCATATCGTACTCGTAGACCCAGGTCTCATCACCAGCTATAATGCGTTCCATGAATGTAGAATCGGAATTACAGCGATCCAGCATGTCTGAAGCAACCTGTTCGCGATGACGTTTTTGGAGAAAATTCAGGTCTTTCGGTACGAGTCGTGCGGCCACCTTTCTCATGCCCAAAATATCAATCAAAATCGTACGTGCGGACTCGTGGGATATCTTAAGATCATGTGCTATCTCTCTCAAGCTGGTACGACGGTTTTCCAGCACCCTTTCCTTAATTTTATCGACGTTATCTTCGATCGAAGCCGTCGATGGGCGTCCGGAACGAGGCAAGTCTTCGACCACTTCACGACCGTCCTTGAAGGCTCTGTACCACTGATATGCACGAGTTTTCGATAGAGCATTATCAACAAAGGCCTTTTGCAACATTTTCAATGCATCGGCACACGAAAATTCATTTGCAACACAAAACTTTAAACAAACTCTTTGCTCAACGTAATCAACCATAGTAAAAATCGGCACGCACTCTTACATCGACTGACTTAATCAGCTGTTGCAAACACACTAGTTGACAGATCCCGCTCAAGCTTGGCATAGTAATTAAGGACAGTGGTACCAACCTAGGAAAAAAAATTTTACCTGCCTCATTGCCCCGCCAGATTTAAATCGATAATTCCCGGTACTTTCTTGACAGAATGTATATCTGAGTGTTTCCGAAACCTTCCTAACATCTGAGATGGGGATTTTTTGTGACACCCAGATACTTAATGTTGTCTGCTCTGGTGATCTTCATTGTTTCTCCATAATTATTAATTATCAATTCATTATAATTTGGCAATCAGTTTTCATAACTCGCAAATAGCATAAAATGGGTTTTGGCAAAGTTAATTGTCAACGATCTGTGATCGAACCAGTCTTTAATTACATTCATCTGATCTTCAACTTTTACTTTCAGACTTCCCCAATCATCTGCTGTGAAGAGCAAGGCAGTGTCGTCAGAGACACTGAAAACAGTCCCTTCAAATCTCAAGGTGAGGAGATCGTTCACATAGAGGGAAAACAACAAAGGGCCCAATACCGTATCTTGTGGTATACCATAATTTACTTTTAATTCTGTGCTCAGAACATTGTTAACTTTCACTCCTTGTCCACGGTCTTTCAGGTAGCTTTCGAAAAGCTTCTGAGGTTTACTATTAATACCAGAGCAACTCAGGACGTCTAGTAATTGGGTGTGGTTAACGGTATCGAAAGCCTTGGCTAGATCTAAAAATAAACATAATAATGGCCTTTTATTATCCACGTGTTCGTATAGTTCGCCAGTCAGAGCAGCTATCGCATCACTTGTTGACAAACCCCGCCTGAAATCATACTGCCTATTAGATATAAGATTGTACCTGTCAATAAATGTCATAAGTCTGGATACTTATATATTATATTATTCATATTGTATACGCTTATAACGCTTTAAACTTCAAGGAAATGAAAAATATATAGGAGACAGTATTTTATTTCCACGAAAATGTTTGTAATAAAACAATTGTTTTACCACGATGTAGCTTCTTCAGGTATCTACATTCTACTGGCTGATGGTATTCAGTGTAACCGAGTTTAAATACATTGTTAGGTACGTGACAAAATAATGGAAGAACAATAAGAACTCAATGTGTTTATTGGAGTTTGCCGCTATTTTATTTGTTCGATCCTTATTGTTTTTTATGTAGGTACTAAGTTTATTAATGGCTTTAAAAGCTGCGTTGTAACTGAAAATATTTTTGAAATATTTAGTCATAATTTCAGAAAATCCATTAACATAAGATAATGAAAAATATTTCTGTGCATTGTTCTCTTTTATGATTGGGTACACGTTATAGACAAAACGGTATCCAATAAACAAAAGAAAATGGTAAATCTCGGGTACCCAATCATAAAAGAGGACAATACACAGAAATATTTTTCGTTATCTTATGTTAATGTATTATCTGAAAATATTGCTAAATATTTCAAAAAAATTTTCAATTACAACGCAGCTTTTGAAACCATTAATAACCTTGGTACCTACATAAAAAATAATAAGGATCGAACAAATAAAGAAAATAAACCTTGAGTCTACAAGTTGACTTGCAATGATTGCCCTTTAGTATACATTGGCCTAACAGGTAGATCAATCAAGAAAAGAATCCAAGAACACCAAAGGAGTTATATATCTGATTACGTACATTCGACATATCTTAAGGAATTCAGGCGTGATTTCAACAATAACTAAGAAATTATCCACGTTGGAAGCAAAAGTGCTAGATTAACACTTTTAGAATTTCTTGAAATCAACAGGTACAATGCCCGTAAAATCCTTTTGAACGAGCAAACAGATGTTGACCAGTCTCCATTACTGAATATCTTTCACTAATGGCATTTTTTAGCGGCAAACTCCAATAAACACCTCGAGTTTTTATGACTTGTTCTTACATTATTTTGTCACGTACCTAACAACGTATTTGAACTCGGCTACACTGAACACCAACAGCCAGTAGAATGTAGATACCTGAAGAAGCCACATCGTGGTGAAACAATTGTTGTACTACAAACATTTTTGTGGAAAAAAAATACTGTCTCCTATATATTTTTTAATTAAAATGAGTTTCCACCTAGTAAAGACCAAATCAAACATTCAAGGATATATATTTATAAAATTTGAAAGTATGACCATAAAAATTGATTGTTTTGATTTTGAATCATTATTTCCTGAATTTTTGTGCACGATATTCCTTAATGTGGACAAAACCTAAAACAAAAAACCAGGAAGAAGAAGAAGGACTAGGACAAAAATTATGAAATGGAGAATAAATTTATTGTAAGAAAGGTTAAAAATGTCGAAAATATCCTGAAACAGAAACAATTATTATAGAGAATCGGTGGATATTTATTAGGAATATGTTAACATAAATTGGAGAATGGTAAAAAGGAGGTTTTTCGAATAGGGACAGTGCAACTAACATCTCTATTATAATTCGAAACTTAAATAACACCGAATAGGATTTGTTGATCGCTGGTCATGAATAGCAGACATGCATATTTTATGGCTTTTAGCTACTCGTTAGTGTATTGCTCCAATGCCAACGAATACAACACAGTCACTCTTCTATATTCGCCCTGCATAGCAACCCTACTCTTCTTTTAAACAACAGCGCCATGTAATGTACGCAGCTTACAACCCAGGCAATATCAAGAAGCTAAATGTACTCCCAATTACATCTAGCGTCATAGGCGAAGAAATCTTTCTCATGGTCAAATAATATCTCATTAATCCGATTCGAAAAACTTCCTATTCACCATTCTCAAATTCGTGTTAACATATTCGTAATAAATATCTGCAGATTTAATTGATTCATTTGGAGAGATATGCTATTATTGGCAATGCTGCTTAGTTGGATATAACTTGAGCATGAGGAAGATTTCTTCGTCTGTGGTGCTAGGTGCAATTGGGAATACAGTTTGTTTCTTAACATAGTCTAGATGGTAGGCTGCATATTCAAATGCATTAGACAGAGCTGTTATTCAGAAAAGTAGGGCCAATATCGAGGCGTGTCTGTGTTGCATTCGTTGGTATTAGAGCAATGCAATGATGAGTAGCCAGAAAGCTATGGAACATGCATGTCTGCTGCTTATGCCCAGCGATCAACAAAACCGATTAATTCGTATGATTTTTTTAATTTTTATTCTCCTAATATGTTTTGGATAGAATTCCCAGTTTTGGATTGAAATTTCATTATTTTAGTATTCTGAGTTTTCTTCCTTTTATAAATATCAAAGATTGTAGTATGAACTTTTCTGCCATCTATATTCCTTACTTTCTTGGAGCTGTTTAGTCACAATATAGCCAATTTAATTGCAATAAATCTGAATTTTACAGCCAACAGACAGTAATGCCGTCACAAAAATACGCAAATGAACATTAAAACTAAGTAGTAAAACGCAATTGTTCAATAAATTAATATTTATTCATTTTTATATATAAGATTCAGCTAACTTTATACACTTACTGGTTAATCAATTCAACCTCTGAAAAAAATTTATTAATTTTATTTTAGTTATATGAAAACCTATTCTTCCTGAAATTTTTCATGAGAATCACACTTTGAGGGGTAGCGTTGTCATAATTTGGATTAACAGGAGGATGACCATGACCGCAAGTTAACCTCAAGACTTTTCCGGAGGAAATGGCCCATGCTTTACATTTATTTCTATCGTACTCCAAACATCTCCACATGGTTCTTCCTTTCATTTTTTTATTTATCTTGAATACGTAATTATCCAATATTATCTGTGGATTTTTTCTACCCGCTCTGACATATATGACGGTTTCTAAAAAAAAATTATTAGAATCAAAGAGCGTAATTTTAAATTCTTGTAACGTTTTCTACTCAATTGGGGCAAATTAAATAGTTTTCAGTTTAGATGATCATTAAGGATTGAATTCGAATTCATACACAGAAACATTGCATCTTGAATTGAAATCACTGTAATATCAACCTAAATAAAAACAAGAAATTAGCAATTATTCTGAAAAAAATTATTGACTTTCATAATTAATACACATGGCTAGGAGGGTTTCTTCAATTTCATATACATAAATACTGTCTATTATACACGAAGGGTGTTCCGGAAGGAATGCGACAAATCTGGAGATTTTAATCGTCCGAGAGCCTTGGTTTTAGATATACTGAGTTATATTTGATTATAAGCAGAAATTTCGGAGTTTAATAAATTTTCAACCAATTAACTGGCAGACAAAATTTCCAGTTATATCACTCTTTTCGACTGCTTTCGTTTACCATTTCTGAATTGAAAAAATTCATGAGTAGAGTAGGATAATTATGGACATTTTCTATCTTCTTTGATTAAGTGCACCCTGTATGATAAACACTCAACATTTAGTCCACATTTATGAGCAAAGAAAGAAGAATAACTTTCCTACGCTCACAAAAATGGAAAAAGCTTTGAATATTTATTAAAGGGGGTGAACTTAATTTACAGATTTAGGAAATGTTGAGAAACATTCTACTCAGGTTCTGAATCCTTGAATTGCAATTATGATAAACAGTTTAAAAGGGTTATACACGGTGTATACGAATAAATGCGAAAAAATTTAGGGAGTGATTCCTTGTCAAAAAATAGGGTGGAGTCCCTCATATAAACTTTATTTTTTTGAATCCCCCCCTGTTTAGTTACAGCCCCCTAGAGACGGACTCGAGTTTTTAATTTTTTTCTTAAAAACCAAAAAACTGACAAGAATAAAATTGAGCAGACATTTTATGCGGGTGAGAAGGCATCTTTGAAATTTTCATTATTTATACAAGAGTGATTTGTTATATTATTATTAAATATTGATTAACTTTTACAAATTAATCATTTCGTACAGGTTTCAGAATGTTAGATGCTCAATCGATCGTTAATTGACGTAAATAAAATAATAAGGAATAATTTCCACAAATTTATTAGATTAGCAACAAATATTTTGCATGTACTGTGATTCCTTCAGGTTTACATTCTGATATATTCCGGTATATTGTCCTGATACTTCTAGATATTCTTTACAAATCCCTTAAAAGCATTTTCAGCTTGTGCAAGTTAGGAATTCAGTTGTGCTCTAGTTAAGCTTTGTTACTGCATCCTTACGCCACTTCAGATCACAGCACTGTTAATTTTCGATCGAACAGTGAAATGGTGGCCTTAACCCATCTAATTAGAAAACTTTTTCTCTACTTTATCCTCTGAGCTATCAGCACTCATAGTTCACATCTTGACCTAGTTCAAAATAATTTTAACAAGTTTTTAGAAATCACCATATTTTATTGCAAAAGAAAACTAAGATGCTTCAAATGTTCGTAACTGCAGTTACGAAAAAGGAAATTACTTCATCCTCAGACAGTTAAGAACTTAACAAAAGGGTTAAAGTATTTATGTAGGTTCATATGAAAGAATTATTTTTCCGTCTTTTCGAAAGCCAACTTTTAAAACCATCCGAACATTCATAAACACGCTGCTTACAGATAGTTGATACATAGAGCATGGTCGAGTAATATTACGTTGAAAAGGGAACTGAATAGAATCAAACAAATAGCCGCAAACAATAAATTCACAACAAAAACCATAAATTCTCTCATATAAAAAAAGAAAAACAACTCGTTCTGAAACAAATATACCCCACTTCCGAAACATATTTTGGACCAATCTCGCAGAAAATAGCTCAAAAACTAACATAAAAACAGCTACCACAATGAAAAAAAAAAACAACCAGCTAATTCTGGAGTTTGTAAATTAAGTTGTCAACAGTGCTGTAGCGTATACAACAAACCGGGAGATCTTTTTAAAAAAGTTTCAAAGAACATCAATCTTCTTTCAGGAACCGAAAAGATAACTCAAATTTTGCGAAACATTTTTTCGAAAGGAATCATATCTACTCAGAATTGGGGAATATTGAATTATTGCACATGGAAGCGAAAGTAAAAAAAACTAGACAACCTGGAATCCATAGAAATATTTAAACACAAGCATATCGAACGCAAAGTAACGGATTACTCAATCCAAATATGCTTTTATCATTCTTTTATTTCCGAACCTATATATATACTCTATCTGTTGTTGAGATCTCTGTTGTCTGAAGACAAACTAATAATTCTGAATTGCACTTATATAAATGTGTACGCTTCTTTTTTTTGGTGATTAGTTATAGTAATATCTTAAAATTTGTTCGGATTAATCGTCAACTACCAACAAGTGCATATTTTGAGTACTGCAAAATATTGTTTTAGGACTATTAAATAATGGGTTTCACCAACTAATATGCAAGAAATGAATTCCAGAAAGTAAATCAACAAATTTCTTTATTTCAATCATAAATAAATCTCACTTATGTACAAATTAGTTTTCACCACCCACAAAAAATGTAGTAAAAATTCAGAAAATTATCGATAATTATGAGGAAATGATGTTAACAAAAGCTCATGTACTTTGAATTAGAGTAGGCGGTGCTGTTAAGTTTTTCTCAAATGTTCTTAAAACGGTTACACGTTGAGGAGTAGCATTCTCATAATTTGGATGAACCGGAGGATGGTTATGACCTCGTGTTATCTTAAGAATTTTGCCTGATGATATTGCTCTTGCTCCGCATCTTTTCCTATCGTATTCTAAACATCTCCACATGGTTTTTCCAGCCAATTGTCTATTGATAGAGAAAACATCGTTGTCGAGTATTATTTGCGGATTTCGTCGACCAGCTCTAATATAAATTAATGTGTCTGAAAAATATAGGTTATATCAGAACCGCAAATTAATGGAGACGCTCTATCTTTCACACAAATATGAATAATTTTCTTTCCAAAAGATGCTAAGTCAATTGTTTTCTGACCAGAGATACTGATTTCCCCACATATGCACTGATGAAATGAATATCAACATGTTCTTTATCATACGTGTGAAAATTTGAGAAGAATATAAATCAGAGGGTACCTTAACTACTCTGCAAAAATCCTCATTATAAAAAAATATTTATATATGTTATATATTATAAATATTGTTTTAGAATTTTTGCAAATTTATATGAATATACCAATAATTCTGCTACACTGCAGCTCCTTCAGATATATCAAATCTAATTTGTTTCATACTGATTGTCTCAAATAATAGTAAATAATAGTCCAGAAACAGAGTACCCCTAGAGCTAACCGAATCAACACCATTTATGCTATGCGAGTTTCCGCAGTTTTCTATTTATAATTCTTTTACACGTTTTTATGTTTCACTTGTATTACAAAACATTATTGCTGACAGTATATTTTTTATGGAATTTGCAGATAAAATAAATAATTAATACAAAAATATCAAAGAAAATACTCACCGATGTATACAAGTTGACTCGTTAGAGTGTAATCGGATCAAAATCAATCAAATAAGATCAACTCTGATAGAAATATTAATAGTTCAATTCAATAAAATACCCACAACCCAAAATTATGAGGAAAAAAATACTTGAAGTACATAACCACTGGTCGAGTGAAAATTCTTTAAACAGTGGTCAAACATCAGAAATCTTGTTGAAAATTTTCAAATATAACTAACAGGGAGAATTCAATTCACAATTTTCCAATGTAAACACAGCCAAAGTTGCAAGAAATAGAAGTAATTTTAAATAAGATATTTATATTGAAATTGGTGGAGAAAATGATGAAAACTTTTGTTATTATCATGAATCCTATATTAATTTTAGTGAAATTATTAACAAAGAACAAGTTAAATCAAATCTAACTCACTAAAATAGTGTATATGGCAAAATTAAATTAATTCAATGAAATATAGTGTCTACGTCAGAAATATTGAAAATATGTATGTAATAAATATCTTTGAAGATGCTTATGCATGTATAAAGTTGTAATAGCATAGAGGCTAAAGAAATGTAATCAGTTTCATAGGTAATTTTATATCATTTTTAAGATAGAAGCATTAGAAGTTATCTTTGTAAAATTTTGACAGTTGAAACACTTTACGGACGAAAAGCAAGACTTTCACAATTCTGTTCAACAAGAAATTGGTATCGAAAGCTAAATAAAAATTCAGACTAATTTTCAAAAATAATTTCAAACCAAGAAATAGTGTAAATTTTGCACAAGCATTGAAAGCATCATTTTTCAATAATTTGAACAAATGCTAGTAAAATTTGAATATCAAAACAGATTTAATCTGTTAGTCTTCTACAATTTTAATTTAAAAAAAAATGTTTATTCAAAAAACTTTTAGAATTAAATTAATGTCTAGAGTAAGCACAGCTTATATTTAATAGACAATTAAAATTAATAAATAAATATTTGAGGGAGACAAAATTTTGTTTCTGATCTTACCATAATGAATACAATATTGGTTGGTTTATTTATTCCATTTGACATTGTATATTGAGTTTTGATTATATACTTCTATTAAATATAAGCGGTGCTTATTGAAGACATTAATTTAATTTCTAAAAGTTTTTTGAATAAAAATTTTTTTGAAATTAAAATTGTAGAAGACTAACAGATTAAATCTGTTTTGGTATTCAAATTTTGTTATATTTCTTCTATCAAGTAAAAAGCCTTTTTCTATTTTATTTTATACATAATATATAATTATTTTTAGGCTTGAATAATTCTCATTCTGGAATGTTAATGGTTTGAGGAAAACCACATAATACCTTACAGTTTTCTGTGATTTTGTGACGAACCGACTACCTGCATTTTTAAAGTTAGTCTGTTTCAAACAAGTTCCGTGTTATACTCTAAGGTATGATATACTGATTGTTAGTTGATTTTGATATTTTAAATATTATCTAGGGCCGATGAAGAGATTATCCGTATTCTAATTGTTTTTTGAAGACATATTGCATGTTTTGAGACATTTTTGAATTAACTTATTTGAATATTTAAATATATTAAATATTTCAAATAAATTATATTTTTTGAGAAATCCTTAAATTGTGTTTTATGTTTTAGAAAAGGAATTGGTTTCATTATGGTAAGATCAGAAACAAAATTTTGTCTCCTTTAAATATTTATTTATTAATTTTAATTGACTTTTTTATATTGGTTGGTTTATTTATTCCATTTGACATTGTATATTGAGTTTTGATTATATATAATATTATACGTCTATTAAATATGAGCGGTGCTTATTGTAGACATTAATTTAATTCTAAAAGTTTTTTGAATAGAATTTTTTTTTAAATTAAAATTGTAGAAGACTAACAGATTAAATCCGTTTTGATATTTAAATTTTGTTATATTTCTTCTATCAAGTAAAAAGCCTTTTTCTATTTCATTTTATACATAAATGCTAGGAAGCTTTGAAATTCAATTTTTTTAGAAAACTATAAAAGGAAGAAACAGAGGAAATGTCATTCAGTATGAAAATGTACCAGAGTCCAGACACATCGCTCTGAATAAATTACTCTTCAATAATCCAGTTCCATAAACTAAAAATATATATATATATATATATATATATATATATATATATATATATATATATATAACATTAATATTGTGAATAGATATCAAGAAATACGTTATCTGAATGTTTTTAATGGAAATATCCAACATGAAAATCAAAAATCAAACAATTTGAATCGAATAGAAGAGAATCGACGAAATTGACTGTGAATTCAGAACATTCCAGAAATATCATTCTCCAAGAATCCAATTCAAATTCAACATTTCTTGTTTACATTAGAATTCGGAATAGACATGAGGTAACGTTAGCATAGGAACATAGACTTCAGTAATAAGATTAGTTTCGGGTCCACAGATTTATAATTAAGATTACTTTGACTCAATGTATATTTCAAAAATTAAATTATTAATATTCAAATTGAACCCTCCCTATTAAACCAAATCAAAATTAATAATATTCAAATTCTCAATTTTCAATTAAAATATTAAAAGATTACCAGTTAGCTGGCAAAACACACTAAATTCAACTATATACACAGGTAATCCAACAAGAATTCATACTAAAACTTTTAAAAGTAATTCCATAATAAAATTGAATTATAAAAAGGGATCAAACAAAAGTTGTCTAATTAATTCTTATGAGTTTTAATCAAAATAATAAAAATTTCATTTATTAAAATTCCTAATAAATTGGCTCCACCAAAGTAAAGCTTTATTTATTTATTTCATAATAATAAGATTTTTTGCAACAGTTGAACTTGCAGACACAAAACATTCGAGAGACAAATGATATTGCACAATAAAAGAAGATCTATCGGGAGTAGAATATCCTTGTGCATTCGCCATTTTGTAGCCAGCAGTTATTTGTATATTGGTTCGAATTTTTGAGTGCACTATCAATCTACTTGAATAACTCGAAGTTTTAATCTTTGAGCGGAAAATGGTCTCAAACCATCAGCTTGGACTCATTGAAGAATCCGACGTCAAAAGTCAGATCGTTCCGTCCGCAAACATTCTTACTTTCGAAGGTATTGAGCTTGAGACTTTCAGGTTAGGTTCGGGGCTTAAATAACTCAGTAAAGCTTGTTAATGAGCAAAATCAGTCGAATGGTTTCGCAATTATTCACATTTGAATCTTTTCTTTATTTTTTCCAATATTTTCGAAACTTTGTTCATGAAAAATTACGTGAGCTTCATTTAATTAAAAGATAGCAGTAGTCCTACTATAGAGTTAAATTTTAGCTTGTAGATGTAAAAAAACGAAAAGAAAGCTAATGTCAAATTTCGTGACCATCGTGGGTGATATCAACAAGCACGTAGAAGCTTCAGACTGCTCACCATTTTTATGATGTAAAGGTATCACATCGTCCTCTAATTATTTTTGTATCTGTATACAGACCACCTATTTTTGGAAAATATTCCATATATCCCAATAATCCATATCTCTGTGATAAAAAATGTTTTGTAAGTCATAAAAATGCAAATAGCATAATAAAATATACATAGCAAATATAGAGGCATTCTATCTCTGGGCTCTTAGTTGATATCATGTTTTGGGACACATTTCAACAAAGAATTTAAAAAAGGAGCAAATTTCTCACATTCATTATTGTTCGAATCGTATGCATAGGCTACTTCTTCTTATAAAAGATGCAGAATGGGAATAGTCTTATGCCTCTCTTGCTAGAAGAAATGCACAATTTTCGTCAATAAGACTACTACGGAATCAGGTCGATGGTCAAGAATCACGCGAATTCTCTTATAGTTAAGCAAAGATCATATCAATAATCAATAAACAATAACTTTATTCTCAGAATCATTATTCACAAGGAAATTAGAAATCGTCAAAAGAAAATAGATATATGGAAAAAGAACTACATTCTGGAAATTCCAAGACAATTATTTAAAAATTCTAAAATAGAACATGGTTCAATATCTATAATTAAATTGGTAATTTGTTGTTTAAACTTTTTATGATTTGTAATATCTCTAATAGAATTTCGGAATATATTATAAATTTTGATGCACATATACTTGGTGTTTTTTTCTGTCAATGTAAGACCATGTTTAAGAAAATGGTAAGGAACCGTCCGTCTTGTTTTATTCATATTACGCAGATCTTCGACGTAATGTGGATTTTTTCTCAAAAATAGAGCACATTCTATGATGTATATCCCAACAAATGTCGGAATTTTATTTTGTCGAAATATTCCCCTACATGATTCTCGATATTAAGCCCATACTGCAGATTTCTGAAGAATGAATATCCTTTCAGCTCTAGCAGTGCCACCCCAAAGAACAACAGCATATCTCATCAAAGAATCGAAATTTGCGAAGTGAACTGATTTTAAGAGCTCCCTTTCTACTCGGTGAGACAATACTCTCATCATATATATAACTCTATTTAATTTTTTACTCAGCTCACATTATATGTTGGTGCCAGTTTAAAAAGCGGCTAGATATATTCCAAAAAACTTGGTTGATTCTGTAATGCCGACTTCTGTATTGTTGAGGTCGATAGTTGCTGGAATACTTTCCTTGAACTGAGTAACCCTGAAAATAATACCCCCAGTTTTATCAACATTTAGAAGGAGCCTATTTCGAGCACACCAGATACTTATCGAGTCTGAAACTATCTGTGTTTGCTCCATGCTGGATTTTAAATCTTTATTACGCACTAAAGCGTTTGCGTCATCAGCAAACAAAAGCATTTTTATCCTTCATGAAATGAAAGGGTAAATCGTTTATGTATATCACAAACAGTAAAGGTCCCAGAATACTACCCTGAGGTACACCCATAACTACCGTTTCATCCTTGGATAAGTTATTTCTTTCGCCAGTTTGAATAGAAACTCTCTATATTCTATTCTTGAGGTAACTACTCAACAATTCCAGTTGAGCGTCTGGAATACCATATGTATTTAATGTGTTGACAAGCCTTTCATGGTTCACACTGTCGGAGGCCTTAGACTGGTCCAAAAACAGTCCCACAGGTACTTCTCTAGGTTCGAGTATTTCAAGAATTTCAGAAGACAATTCATAAAGAGCAGTGCTGGTGTTTTTGCTTCTCAGGTAACCACGTTGGTTTTTCGAAAATACTCCCAATCTATGAAAGAAGTTGAGCAGTCTGTCCAGCAAAATCTTTTCAAAAATTTCTGAAAATGAAGTGAGCAGACTTATCGGACGATAGTTCTTAATGTCATCAGGATCTGTTTTCTTATAAAGTAGTTTAATCATAGCTAGTTTAAGGGCCGATCGAAATGTACCCTCAGTAAATGCTGGGTTGATGATATGCATTAGAAGCCCATCAATAATATGAATCGATTTTTCGATTGGAGATACAGGTATATCATCAAAAATACAGGAGTTCTCATTTTTCATGTTTTCAACAATATTTATTAGCTCGCTCTCAGAAACAGGAAAATATTAGAAAGATTTACCATTCCGGAAATTAATACATGGACCACATTGCAATATTTCCAATTCGTAATTTGTTGTGGCACCTACATTAGCGAAATATGGATTAAAATTGTTTGCAAGGACTTCAGGATTTTTAATATGATCGAAAACATTTCCGTTAGTCGCATGTTTCCCAGTTAATTCATTCAATACGTTCCAAGATGTTTTATAATATTTAAATAAGGTTATTCTGATTTTCACAAATTTTTATTGTTATGTTTACAACAATTGTTTCGCTATCACAGTAGCATCGTCAGGCAAGATTACATTTTGAATAACTAAGCTTGTTTCCGGAATCCGTTGCTATTTATATCACAGTAAGTACAATAAATTTTTATTGGACACTAAAACCCAAAACAGGGTCTCTGCAAATTCCAGCTTATCTCAATATATTTAACAGAGGTGAGTTATTCAAATCTATTTGTTCGTTAAATAATATTCCAATTTCATTATAATATGTTTATTTATCTCTAGGGATTCGAACAAATTTAAGGCATAACTTTTACTTTCTATACGTAGAATTTCAAAATTATGTTTGAAAGTATGTCCTGTTTCTAACAAATGGTTCAAATGTGTAGAATCACTATTATTATTGAGGAAATTCTTCAAATGTTCACAAATTCTATGTCGGAAAGTTCCAGTCTGTCCTATGTAAACTTTAGGGCAATCACCGCAGGTTAACTTATAAACCCCCGATTTATCATCTTTATGTGTACAGTCTTTATTATTTTTAATAAATTTACTCAAGTTTGAATTGTTTTTGAATGAAATTCTTAAATTATATTTATTTTTGAGGTATATAGCAATTTCCTCAGAAATAATTTTAGTGTATTTTAAGGAAATATATTTAAAAACATCTTGGATATTGAATTGAACCAGTCCTTACTTGAAAATGGAGGAAATGTATTTAAAATTTTCTTTTATATTGGGATACACCATATTTAAAGCTATTTTATTATTTTTATTCATCAACAATTTGTCTATCAACTTAGGATGATAGTCATCAGTAATAGCTATTTGTTTAATTATGTTAAGTTCTGAAATATAATTTTCTCGATTCATGGGAATATTAACTAATCTATGGATCATACAATCGAATGCTGATAATTTTTGATTTTAAATCAAATCATCCTTCAAATCAAAAATTATTAGCATTCAATTGTATGATCGATAGATTAGTTAATATTCCCATGAATCGAGAAAATTATATTTCAGAACTTAACATAATTAAACAAATAACAAATAGCTATTAATAATGGCTATGATACAAATTGTTGATGAATAAAAATAATAAAATAGCTTTAAATATGGTGTATCCCAATATAAAAGAAAATTTTAAATACATTTCTTCCATTTTCAAGTAAGGACTGGTTCAATTCAATATCCAAGATGTTTTACTCTTATTCTACTTGGTGGATATTAATTTTCTGAAGTGATCTTGGTACATCTTTTCTAACGCCTTGTCATACAAAAATTTCACTTTCTTATGAAAAATCGGCACAATCACAACTATGCCTAGAAATTACAAAGAAAGCATCCTATCAATTCCGAAGTTGTTGAACATGAGATGTAATAGGAATTCTAATCTTGTCATATTTTTCAATGAGAACACAAGGAAAAAATCTGTCGAATACCTGTTCAAATGGTATGTGAAACTTATTTCACAAAGAGTCCACATCAGAACAAAAATCAGATGAAAACATACTCCAATCCAACTGGGACAATGAAAACAGAAAAGTTTCAGTAGTCATTTATTGAGCGAATTTTTTGCTTGCTATTTTTATACTTAAATACTGTAAAACTAAATATCTGGGCAGTATGGTCAGAAATATGCTCATCTGAAACGACAACCGTTGTGTCCTAGTCTATATTAATAATTAAATTATCTATGGATGATGAGGAAGTCGGTGTCATTCTTGTAGGCTTCTTAATCATAAAGTTGCGTTGAAACCCTCAACAAGTGAGATCAATTTTTCTGAATTATTAAATAGAATATCAATGTTGAAATCCCCTGAGAATACATATTTACAAGATTCCCTCGTCAATCTCTCGAGGAAAATTTCCACATCTTAGGTGGAAGAACATGGACGATAAATACAGATGATAATAAATTTTTTAAAATTGATGATATATTCGACCACTGAACATTCAAACAGATACAAACGAGATCGAATACTTGAGGTCGTTTCGCTCTTTGCAAACGCTACTTCTACAATAAATCGCGCAGCCTCAGCAGATTTTCACGGAAAATTGACGATACTAATTTGTAATTTGGAAATGTGTGAAAAATAAGTTCATCTTACTCTTCCAGTGCTCTGCGATCGTGCGAAATGTCACACCAACTTTTTTTATTAACAACTGCAGTCGGTTGAAACAATTTCCAATGGATTGAACATTTTGATGCAAAATGATATATTTCTTCATCATTCCGCGATATTTTTCTTCGCTAGATGAAATAAAAAATTGTTCAGTCTCACTCCTTCAGGTCAAATATCAGATTTTTTCAGAGTTCAAAAAATATGTTCAGGCACCTTAAGTTTGAACGAAGAATATTCCTCTGGTCTATTTGACTTCATCCGAGTGGATTTCACATCCGTTATACCATTCTACTTCAGATAACTTACAATAATTCCTTTTTCCATATCAGGGTGAAGTTTACAAATATGTAAGTATTTAAATTGAGGGGCAGGTTTTATTTTCAACCAAAGTAAAGTTATTATTATCAATAGAATTAAAATGGAAAGACTTTTTACTTGATAAAAGAAATATAACAAAATTTGAATATCAATACAGATTTAATCTATTGGTCTTCTACAATTTTAATTTCAAAAAAATTTTTATTCAAAAAAATTTTAGAATTAAATGAATGTCTACAATAAACACCGCTTATATTTAATAGACATATATAATCAAAACTCAATATACAATGTCAAATGGAATAAATAAACCAACCAATATAAAAAAGGCAATTGAATTTAATGAATAAATATTTGAAGGAGACAAAATTTTGTTTCTGATCTTATCATAATGAAACCAATTCCTTTTCAAAAACATAAAACACAATTTGAGGATTTCTCAAAAAATATGATTTATTCGAAATATTTAATATATTTAAATAAGTTAATCCAAAAATCTCTCAAAACATGCACTATATCTTCAAAAAACAATTAGAATTCGGATAATCTGTTCATAGGCCCTAGATAATATTTAAAATATCAGAATCAACTAGCAATTAGTATATCTTAGAGTGTAACACGGAACTTGTTTAAAACAGACTAACTTTAAAAAACCAGGTAGTCAGTTCGTCACCAAATCACAGAAACTATAAGGTATTATAAGGTTTTCTTCAAACCATTGACATTCCAAAATGAGATTTATTCAAGCTTAAATATAATTATATATTATGTTTGAAATAAAATAAATGTCAATGGTTTAAAGAAAACCTTATATGACCTTACAGTTTCTGTGATTTTGTGACGAATTGACTACTTGGATTTTTAAAGTTAGTCTGTTTCAAACAAGTTCCGTGTTACACGGTTACAGTATGAAATACTGATTGTTAGTTGATTTTAATATTTTGAATATTATCTAGGGCCGACGAAGAGATTATCCTAATTCTAATTGTTTTATGAAGATATAGTGCATGTTTTGAGAGATTTTTGAATAAACTTATTTGAATATTTGAATATATTAAATATTTCAAATAAATTATAGTTTTTGAGAAATCTTTAAGTTGTGTTTTATGTTTTTGAAAAGAAATTGGTTTCATTATGGTAAGATCAGAAACAAAATTTTGTCTCCTTCAAATATTTATTTATTAATTTTAATTGCCTTTTTTATATTGGTTGGTCTATTTATTCCATTTGACATTGTATATTGAGTTTGGATTATATACGTCTATTAAATATAAGCGGTGCTTATTGTAGACATTAATTTAATTCTAAAAGTTTTTTGAATAAAAATTTTTTTGAAATTAAAATTGTAAAAGACTAACAGATTAAATCTGTTTTGATATTCAATAGAATAAGCTCCAGCGCTATTAGCGGTAGATACTTGGGAATTATTGATATTAAGATTTTTGTTAGTACCATTCCTTTTCTCATGTGATCCTTGGGAAATATTGATTTTTTTGATCCCTGTTATTGTCATTCCTCTTCACTTGTATATTAGAAACAAAGAACCTTGTTGAGACCTCTCCATTTTCAGAGGTTGAATTTTGTTTGCGTGGTATTTACTTGAAGAATCATTCGTATTCAAAACGGATTTCTTATTGTCGTTTACGCGTTCAGGATACGATATTCACGGAGTATTTCCGAGTTTATTGAGAAGTTTTTCATTCTGACCTTTCAAGTACGTTATTTCTGTTTTGAGGTTAATGATTTCAACCTTCATATCTCAAATATTGGGGAAATGGTTTCCTGCAATATTTTGGCAACCGCAGCATCAACAATAGATCTCAATTCAGAAACATTTAATTTGCTTATTTCTACAGTATTCATGATATGTGGAATGGTCTAATCTGATAAACAAACAGAGTAAAGCCATCCTTGCGAACCACTCGACTTTTTTAACTTCTCCAAATCCTCTATAGTAACATTTACACATTCAGTATGAAAAATATGTGAACTGTTTTCAGTACACGATATGTATCATCATTTCTTAATGGATCTCGTACATTTCGTACACGTAAACGCCATTGTTCTGAAGTTGATAATCTGATGATATCAACTATTTTAAAAATTCACTGATTTCCAGATAATCAGCTCGATCAATCCAAGTTTTTAAACTTGGAGTCGGTGGCTTATTACTGTTAGTACTAGTACTATCTTTTTTACTCGGAAAGAATTGTCGACGCGACCTCACCGGTTGAACTATATATCTTTACTCATTTAAGGAAAATAAGATATGAAAGTTTGGGTTTGGGTATTTATGAGTGTCAAACGTAGGTCATTCATAAAGATGCGAGTATTGTGTGAAATCAAAGATTTCTGAATTGTTCCGCAATTTTTGCATGAGGAGACAAAAATAATGTATAACAATTAACTTAAAGAGAGGATAAACATGACCACAGTGAGTTCAATAACTCTTCAAATAAAAGAGAAATATGCAGAAACGGTACTTTATTGAATCCATTACGAAAATAAACATTCAAATCCAGATTTCATGTGAAACACTCAATTTCAGCATACTTTTACTCTAATGGTTCTTTTGACTTGAAATGCTTTCTAAAACCGAAACAAAGTTTATACCATAAAATGAATAGAAAATCTTTATTCGTCTAGCCTAACTTTTGCACGCTCGTACCAAAGCGCCATCAGTTCGTCCAGATGTCTGTATGTTGCGATTTTTGTGGTCGACAGATGTTCTAATTTGGCGAACATAAAAAATTTAGATGACATTTTCTAGAGAAATTTATTGGACTCTTCATTAATTCTACGAGCACGTTATCCACTTAGCACCGAGTTAGGTTCCTTCATAAATTTACGCAAAAGTTAATTTCTGAAACCATTCCCCGAATTTTTTCTGTAAATTAAAAAATATTCCATTCCAAAAAAAGAAATCATCTTTGGTTTCAATTATACGATAGATTTTCTTAAAACTCTGGTGAATTTGAATTAAACAAACTCTTTTCACAAAAATTGGGAGCTCTTAACAATATACTATTCATATATTATATACAAGCTAAAAATCACGACCTTCAATTCAGAATTCTATGTAAAATAACTTTCTGTTCGACGAGTGGCCGTTCTGAATTTTTAAAATTAGGTTTATGATTGTGGTCACGTTTTAAAGTGCAGCAATTGCCGCTTGTGACTAAAGTTGCCTTGCATTTGGTCTTAAAGTAGTTCGAACATCTCCATCGGGTTCGGCCTTGTTCTTTTGTATTTATTTGAAAATCGTGTCCATCCAGCACTATTTTGGGGTTTTTAGTAGCTCTGTAGATGAATATTGTACCTAGAATTTAATGAAATCTGAGTATTTAGGGAAAATTGGTTGTAAATAAAATAAATTTGTTGAGTATATGCTTGATAAAGGTTGTACTCAATAAATCTATTTTAATTTAGTAAAACCACTACTACTATGAGTTAAATTCAAATTTTCTATAATTTTTCGGATTTGCGCAGCTTTTGAACATAGCCTTGCTAGCACAGGTTAAGGCTTGTCATAGAGTTTTCGAAGATTTTTCTCTATTTACTTCGTGTGCATCGAGTTAATTTAGTTGAATTACTAAAGTCTGTACAGTATATATTGAAACAGTAATTTCCAAGACAACCAACCATCGATATCGCCATAAAACAGTAATTTCCAAGGCAACCAACCATCGATATCGCCATCACGTAGTGCTAACTTCCAGACGCATAGGATCCCGACAGGCAAAGCCCGTCGCCTGGATATCGATGGATATCGATTCCCTCCAGACAACAGTGCCGTTCCCGTTCCCGGATGTCCCTCCGTTCCTGAGATACGAGCGGATAAAGTTCGAAAATTTCGGGACTTTTCCCGCGCACTCCATTTGTAAACAAACAGGCCCCGCCCACCGCGACCTCGAACCGTTTCTGTGGTGTACGTATAGGGGCGATCCGCGAAGTTAAGTACGGAGACCGTCCGAAAATTTTCAGACCGTCGGAAAAAACGGATATATATCGCGACGGGCAAAGCCCGTCGCGAAAATACCCGTTCGGACCGAAGGTCCGATAGACCCGCTACCCGCGAAAGCCCATATATTTCGCGGATGACTTTCCGTCGCAACTAAACGAGCGGATGAAAATTTCCGGACTTTTCCCGCGCTCGCCAAACGGTCACCGCCCTACGCGTATGCCGCGTAGGGATGACCAAACGGGGGTGACCAAAGACGGAATTTGAACGAAAAGTAGATCCCACCTAAAATTATAGAAAATTATAAAAAAAAATTGACTTTTTCAAACCGGATCGATCAAAAAATATAGATCAATCGACTCTACTCGTTTTTTCGTTATAGTACGAAATTTTCTAGTGTTTAGTTCTTTGTATAATTCATTTTCAGTTTGATGGAAAATGAATTATATCACTCGAAACGTGTCCAGAACATATCTAAATTATATTTCTATTAAACTGTTCTATATAATTTTTTACGATTCATATTCGTGTATAATAATTGAATTTCTCATCATTATATCATTTTTTAAATTAATAATAATTTCCATAGGAGTTTTAAATATATTTTCTATAAAATTTAAAAAGATTAAAATAGGTTGTATATGTTGACGGGGAAATAGAGAATTATGTCAAACAATATATTAATATTTTTCCTTCTTGGTCTGCTCGAATTCAATTAAAATTTCAAAATATATTTACATTCAATCGTACATAATGCCATCTATACCAATCTGTATGTGCCAGGAAAAACTTCCAATGTAAGCAAAACCCTCACCAAGACAAAAGCCCGGTTTCAACAATATTATTACAAATTCGTTGTAGAAAGGGAACACAAATATTCAACAGTAATTATTAAAATATCCAACAATGCACTCAAATGCTACAAAAACTGAAATTTGTTGTCAACCATTTATTGAATCTTTTAAACATCTTAATTTAATTTAATCCTACCTGCATTATATAATTAATTCATAGAGTATATCTTAGATTTTTAATGTTTTTTTTTTATGGCACAAATTTGTACTACTTTAAGGTTTCCTTATTTGTTTTCATATAGCTTGCCCCGCAATAAAATAACGGTTTAATCAATGCTTTATAAATTATGAACATCAATTCTTTCGTTACGACAGAATTTCTCGTAATAATTAAGACTTCGGTTTGACCGAATTTTTTTGGTTAGGTGTATCAAATGTGGTTCCTATTGTGGATTTTTGTCCAGCAATACGCCCAGATATTTTATTGCATTTACTTATTTTATCGGATCCTCAAGATTATCATCTTTTATATTCTGAAACATTAGTCGGTTTCTATAATGTTATTAATTGAAAGGGGGATGTACTCAGATTTTTTATCATTCAAAGACAGTTATGTTTCAGAAAACTTTTAATTTGAATTAAATCTTTCTGATGCATTTTCTTGCATCTTCCTGTGTGTCAATCCTAAAAATTATTGCCCTATTCTCTGCGTATGTTTCAATTTTACCTTGAATTTTTCGAGAATTTTCGGGGTTTATGTAAGCACTAAAGACAATCGGAACCAATGAAGTACCCTGAGGTATTCCATTTTTAACTATACTCTTGAAATTATGAATAATAAACAGTAATCTATTTACGCTAATATTTCATTTCACAACAATTGTTACGTCCTACCATGACTTCATCAGGTGAGTACTACTAGATACTGATTATACAATGCTCGAAAATGTGTTTATATAGTACAGGTTGCATAACAAAAAGGAGGATGAACGAAGTTTTACACTTCTGGGAATTCCAAAATATTGACTTATCATTACAATTTATATATTTTCCGGACAACAGATCGAAAGGACGGGTTTTTTTGATTTATTCAAATAAAAAACCCCGTCACTTCAATCATTTGTCCAAAATATATAAATTGTATTGTTAAGTAAATTCCTCTTAGTCTTGAAAATGAGTATATGTTGTTTACCTTATTAATATAAGAAAAACAAATGTTAATTTACGCTATTTTATTGATTTACACAATTGTTTCGTCATACCATGACTTTATCAGGTGATTAATTAAACTGAGGTATACAATGCAAAACATGACCTTAAATACACAGCTCTGGTATATAAAATAGGGGGTGGAAAGAGATGGTATACAATTAATGAAAAATATTAAGTAGGGGGAGTCTATTTAAATCTATTTGATCATTCAATGAAATTTGTCTTTTATTATATCTGTTGATCTCTAAAGTTTCTAACAGATATAGTTTCTGACTTTTGTTTTCAATATGTAATATTTCATAGTTCATATTAAAATTATGGCCAGTCTCTAACAAATGGTTGGCATAAGTTGGATTCGGTTTATTATTAATGTAACATTTTTCATGTTCTCGTATCCTTGTTTGGAGTGAACGGCCTGTCTGTCCCACATGGGCAATCACTACATGTTAACTTATAAACTCCTGATTTTTAAATTAAAAAAATGTATATGAGACAGTAATTTATTTCCACAAAAATGTTTGTACTACTACAACAATTGTTTCACCACGATGTGGCTTCTTCAGGTATTACATTGTACTGTACAATGACATTGACAGTACAATGTAATACCTGAAGAAGCCACATCGTGGTGAAACAATTGTTGTAGTAGTACAAACATTTTTGTGGAAATAAATTACTGTCTCATATACATTTTTTTAATTAAAAGACCGAATCTATCAAATATTCCTGATTTTTTGTTTTTAATACCTTATTAATACCCAAAATGTTTCATCGAGTGGTTTTCGAGAAATCAATATATTTATTCTATTGTAAGGTTATCATCAAAATTTCTTAATGATTTGGCGGTAGAAACCTGTACTTATTTATAAATAAAGTTCAATGGAAATTGAGTGAAAATATTTTCTCTCTCATTCATAATGAGTTTTCATATCAGGAAAAATTCTTTTAAATCGCTTATAATTCTTACTTTTCTTTTATTTTATGTTTTCTGTCGTTGGAGGGTTGCAATAAATTGGTATGAAAATGTTTAAATCCATTTTATTATCATTGTAGAGACTTACATATTATTCCAAGTGCAACATTTGAATAATGAAATGTACAAAAAACCACATTATTTCACTATTACAGTCTTCCTCAGGTTTATGAAAAAATAATATTTCAAAACAAAAAACATATCTTCTCTCGTCAATAATTAAAAAACAATCCTTTTTTACGACTACCTACCCAAATATAACTTTCAAATAACAAAACAAACAGATACACGACATTGTATTTCGAGTCGTGTTGTTTGATTAAATAATACACATATATAAAGGGTAGACCATCTAAAGTTCGCAATTTGAAGTAGTCATATATTCAAATTCTTGATTGTTTCGGTCTTTACTTGACGGAAATTCATCGTAAATAATTTGAAGTAAAACACTTTATTTCCGCTTATTTTTATTTTTCAACGACAATTGTTTCGTCAATTACGTATTGACTTCGTGAGGTGAGTATGGTAACTAACTACTTTTACAAAATCTTTCTCCTTTTATTTTATTTTATCACGTATTTTTAGTGAAACTTGTATTTACAAGTTTCATTAAAAATACATGATAAAATGAAGTTTTCAAGGAATTTATTAAAAAAGGTTCAACAACGGAGAACGGTTCACATCTGTTTGGTCGTTCAACAAAATATTCATTTTATGAGGCTTGTTTATTTCCATTGCTTCTAAAAGGTCCAACCTATTGCATTTTTTTATTTGTTATCGAAATGAACAACTTCAAATTTATGAGATAAAATAGAAAAAGGCTTTTTACTTGATAGAAGAAATATAACAAAATTTGAATATCAAAACAGATTAAATCTGTTAGTCTTCTACAATTTTAATTTCAAAAAAATTTTCATTGAAAAAACTTTTAGAATTAAATTGATGTCTACATTAAGCACCGCTTATATTAAATAGACGTATATATTCAAAACTCAATATACAATGTCAAATGGAATAAATAAACCAACAGATATAAGAAAGTCATTAAAATTAATAAATAAATATTTAAAGGAGACAAAATTTTGTTTCTGATCTTACCTTTAAGAACATCAATTGCCTTTTAAAAACATGAACACAACTTAAGGACTTCTCAAAGAATATAATTTATTTGAAATATTTAAATATTCGAATAAGTTAATTCAGAAATCTCTCAAAACATGCACTATATCTTTAAAAAACAAATATAATAAGCCTTTTTCTATTTTATTATATATATAATATATAATTATATTTTGGCTTCAATAAATCTCATTATGGAATGTCAATGAATTTAAATAACCTTGAAAATAACTTACACTGTTCTGTGATTTTGTTAGAACATAGACCAATCTTGAATTTTACAGTTGGTCTGTTTTGAAGCATCCATTCTTAACACGTGTTTGTTGTGATATAGTTGTAGTTATTTGATTTTGATATTTGGAATATTATCTAGGACCGAAGAGGAGATTACCTCGAATTATATTTGTTTTTTGAAGATATAGCATTTTGAGAGATTTCTGAATTAACTTATTCGAATATTCAAATATATTAAATATTTCAAATAAATTATATTCTTTGAGAAGTCCTTAAGTTGTGTTCATGTTTTAAAAAGGCAATTGGTGTTCTTAAAGGTAAGATCAGAAACAAAATTTTGTCTCCTTTAAATATTTATTTATTAATTTCAATGACTTTCTTATATCTGTTGGTTTATTTATTCCATTTGACATTATATATTGAGTTTTGATTATATACGTCTATTAAACGTAAGCGGTGCTTATTTTAGACATTAATTTAATTCTAAAAGTTTTTTGAATAAAATTTTTTTGAAATTAAAATTGTAGAAGACTAACAGATTTAATCTGTTTTGATATTCAAATTTTCGAATTTATGGTCAAAATCATGTCCGGATACCTGGCATAATTGGAGTTTGATTTATTCTTAACGAATGAATTCTGGTGTTCCTGGATCCTACTCTCAAAAGATCTACCCGTTTGGCCAATGTATACATATGGACTTGTACCACAATTTAACCTATCTCTTGTTCTTATTGACGATATCTTTATTATTTTTTATTAATTTACCTAAATAATTTATTGTTTTATATGAGATATTGACATTTCGTTTCTTCTTTAAATATCTAGCTATCTGTGCAGATTTTTGTCCTATCTATTGGAAGCAAATAAACTTTTCGTGTTTTCTGATATGTGGATAAACTAATGACATAGATAGTTTTAGTTTCGTTTAATTTTATTCAATAGTTGATCAATAATTGATGGGTTATACCCATTATTTACTGTTACTTGTTTTTTTATATTCAATTCTATTTCAAAATTCTCTTGTGACATAGGTACATTAACTAGTCTATACACCATATTATTGTATTCTGCTAATTTATGGGATAAAGGATGATTTGAAGAAGAATGTATTGTGCCGTCTGTGTGTGTTGGTTTGCGGTAAATCGAAAAATTATGTCTATTGTTAATTTTAATTACTTTCAAGTCTCAAAAACTCATGCTGTCATTTTGTTCTTCGTGAGTAAATTTTATCGTAGGGTATACCTGGTTGATAAATTCTAAGAATAACAAAAGTTGTCTAGAAGTACCGACGAACAGGCAAATAATGTCATCTACAAAACGGTACCAATAAATAAACTGCTTAAAAAGCGGGTGCTTTTGTACTTTGTCTTCTAGGAAATCCATAAATATTACAGCTAATATAGGACTTAGTGGATTTCCCATCGTGAGGCTTTCGTTATCCTCCTAAAATATTCCATTAAAGTAAAATTAGTAGAAAGGCTACCATTGAAAAATCATACAAACCCGGTAATTAAACAAGAAATAATGGATATCCTCAACATATGTATTGCACAAAATCATTTCTTGTTTAATGGAATATTTTATGAGGATAACAAAAGCCTCACGGAATGGGAAATCCACTAAGTCCTATATTAGCTGAAATAATTATGGATTTCCTAGAAGACAAAGTACAAGAGCACCCGCTTTTTAAGCAATTTATTTATTGGTACCGTTTTGTAGATGACATTATTTGCCTGTTCGTCGGTACGTCTAGACAACTTTCGTTATTCTTAGAATTTATCAACCAGTTACACCCTATGGTAAAATTTACTCACGAAGAAGAATGGAAAATCTTAAAGCGCTTTTCAAAATCATGTTTCTTTTTCATAAGATGTTTCGCTTACATAGAATACTACTTAGTATTGAGGAAACAGCATCGGTGATCCTTTATTCTAGTATCAAAAGACCTTTCCGTTTGTCCAATATGTGGCAGGAGTTTTTTGAAATCATGCCTGATGAATTATTAGTTCTGAAAGATATGTTTATGTCTATTTTTTGAGGAATTTCTTTGTCTGTAGAGATAGTGGGGTAGGTGAGGGAATTGTAATTTTTTCTGTTTTCAGTTTAGAGTTTATTTCAGAAACAACAATTCTTCGCGAATAATTTTAGGAAACTCGAAACCAAAAATAAACAAATTACATTTATCAGATATCAATCAATTATTCTGACCTGAAACCTGACCGCGTTGAGTTCTACGCCTGCGGAACGCCCGATAAAAGATAAACATGATTTTAATGAACTTTTTAAGATTTTACCTAAAAAATAGGGATCTGAAGCTGAACCTCTCAGAAAGTTAATAAAATGATGAATAATGAATCTGGAATGAACAAATTGAGTTATTCAATTCACTTTTATTGGATGTAGTTATATCGAAGGTAATGAAAAACTTTATGGTACCCTTACCTCAAAACAGAAACCATTCAAAAACAGTATATTGCCAAATTTTGGACCAGTTGTTTAAAACCATTTGAAGAAGTTACGATGTAAGCGAAACGCGTCATGTGAGCAACTAACAATGATAAATAAAAATCAACATATATATAACAATGTCATAAATTCTTATTTTTATAATTAGAGGAATAGACAATAGATGATTCTGGAAGAATTTATTTTCTTTAGTTTAAAATATAACAGAATAACATACACAAAATGAAATAATAACATACAAAGAAATACAAAGAAATAAAAAGAAATAAGTAAAAAAAATTGCTTACTAACCTGGAAGAAATCAAAAACAATGCTATTTCTTCGGGTTTCTCAGTTCACATTTCTAACAACTAACTAAATAAACATGTGACACTTTTCAGGTGAAGATCTTAGACATAGAACATAGAAGTTACAAAGCTGTTTTCCCTAAAAATAACAGTTTTATTTTTACATATATTTTGTGTACGTTATATTACACATTTTTTTGTATAATTACCGTTTATAACCTGCCTCTCATTTTTTAGGTGAATGAATTTTTGGAAGAAAATTCTTGACTTTTTATAAAAATATATAGGAGATCTGCTTCACCTTTATCAACACAATATTCAAAACTTATGAGAAATATTATAAAATATACAAGCTGTTAGTTAGAAGAATAAAATTTAACAAGGAAGTTTTCGTAATATAACTTTCTGTTCGACGAGTACCTGACCTGCCTTTTTGAAGTTGGGTCCGTGATTGTGGTCACGTTTCGACGTGCAACAATTGCCTCTTGTGACTAAAATTGCCTTACATTTGGTCTTAAAGTAGTTCGAACATCTCCATCGGGTTTGACCTCGTTCTTTTGTATTTATTTGAAAATCGTGTCCATCCAACACTATTTTTGGGTTTTTATTACCTTTGTAAATGAATATTGTACCTAAAATGAAAGGAGTAGATATTGAGGAGGAACAAGACGTATATATTCACCAGAAATTTGGTGAAGTTATCAAAATAGTATTTATGACAATCTGACTGCCACGAAAAAACATGTTGGGAACATTTGAGCATTGCGTATATTCTCTCTATCTATGTTTATTACTCCGAGATCACAACTAAGTATTCGTTAATAAGGGTTTATAATATACATGTTTCGAGACATACCATCCATGGAAGATTGAAAGATACTCATTATACAAGATATGAAGTATAGTGTTATTTAAGCTTTTGGAGTAAGTTGAAGGTATATATTAGGCAGAATCACAAAATAAGTTGTTCTTCCTTCAAACTATCGAACCGAGCTCTTCATTTTTTTGTATCGATTAACGTTCTGAAGATATCGGCCACTAAAAATTTTCGGTGGGACATATTAAGATTTTAACTGAAGACCACATATATATTATATGTTTTTCGCAATATATATTTCAAAATCCAGAATAAAAGGTGTTCGCCTAGCATATTCTATTCTAAATCATAATATTAAATGGCGTTATCGATTGAAATACGATTCTTTAATTTTTTGTCCTCAGTCGTTTATTTCAAAACTGAAAATATTCGAACGGATTGAAATAAATGGTTCTGAATGTTCTTCCATACAATTTTATAATTTTTAAGATTTTTGCAACTCACTCAAAGTGGGAGTAAAACGACTCAATAATTGAACAAACGAATAAAAACAACATTGTATTCCATTTTTTTTACGATTACCCATAAAAGACTTCCCTCGATATTTCCAATACAATATTTAGATCACAAAGTAAACAAATGAAAACACTATGCTCCACTATTTTTTTACGATTTCCCTGAATCATATCCCTGAGATATTTCGAATACAATTTTTGGAAAATAAAATAACAAATAAAGATGTGTTCCACAATTTTTTACGATTATAATTAAAAATTGGAATATTTCTTATATAATTTCTTATGATTACTCCTACTGGTCCTCATGAAATATTTGAAATAAAATGTTTGAATAAAAAGCAAACAAATGAGCAACTTTGTGTTATATTACTTTTTTGCGATCACCCTTGATAATCTTTCTGACTTATTTAAAATACAACATAACGATAATAAAACAAGCAAAAAAATAATATTATGTTCCAAATTTTCTTAATTATATTATATTCTGAATACACCATTTGAATAAAACACAAACAAATAAATAACATTATGTTCCACTATTCTTTTACGATTACCGACAATAAACATCGTAAAATACTCCTAATGTAACCTTTGGATAATAAAAATGAATAAACAGCATTGTTTTCCATTTTCATTTACGATTTAGTCTTCCTGAGATCTTCCAAATACAACGTTTAGATAATAACACAAACAAATAAAAAACATGAAGTTCCCCTATTTTTTTACGATAATCACCAAAGATTGAAAATCATATTTCTTATATTTTTTTTTAAGATTACCTCTAATAATATTATACTTCTGAGGTATTTCAAATAGAACGTTTAGATAATAACATAAACAAAGAAACAATATTGTTTTTCAATATTTTCTAATGATTTCCCTAATAATCTTTTTGAGATATTCCGAATACAACACTCGGATAATAAAACAAACGAATAAATAACATTGCGTTCTATTCTTTTTTTACGTACCCATTACAATCTTCCTGAGATATTCCTTATCAACGTTTAGATGCTAAAACAAATATTTATTTGTTTGACATTGATTGAATTCCACAATTTTTTTACGATTACCCCCAATAGTCTTCCTGAGATATTTCAAATGTAATGCTTGAATAATTACACAAACGGATAAAAATCATGGTGTGCCCTCTTTTTTTATGATTTAAACCAAACATTGAATGTCGAATTTAGCATATAATTTTTTACGATTTCCTCTAAAAATATTTCTGAGGTATTCCAAATACGTTTGGATAATAACGTACGAATAAACAACATTGGGTTCCACTTTTTTCAACAATTTTCCTTATAATCTTCTTGAAATATTCCAAAAACAATATTACCTTTTTTTACAAGAACCCACTTTTATCTTACTTATATATTCCTAATGCAATGTTTGGATAATGAAGCAAAGTAATAAACAGGATTTTATTCCACTATCTTACCAGAATTAACTCCAACAGTCTCCGTGAGATATTTCAAATATAGCGGTTGGATAATAATACAAACAAATAAAAAATTTTGTGTTTCAATATTTTTTCAGGATTATAACCAAAAATTGAAAATCAGATTTTCAGATGATTTTTTACGATTACCCATAATAATATTCATATTATGAGCGTGGACAGCTCAGTGGTAGAGCATTGGGCTCGTGACCGGAAAGTCCGGATTCGAATCCTGTTCAGGTGGAAACGAAATTTTCTAGTTGGATGGGTGTCATCCACCATTTTACTGTAGGGTCAAAAAATAAACAGTGCTGGGATCCAAGGTGGCGCGAAATTGCAGTAACAAAGCCTACCCAGAACACAACTGAAATCCTAACTAGCATAAGCTGAAAAAGCTTCTGAGGGATCTTCACAGATGATCTAGGAGTATCAGGATTATAATAATAAATAATAATTCCAAAATACCAAATAAAACATTTGGATAATAACACAAACAAATGAACATAATCGTGTTCTAATATTTGTCTACATTTTCCTGATAATCTTCTTGAGATATTCCAAAAACAACATTAGGATAAAAAAACAAACAAATAGATAACATTGAATTCCAGTAGTTTCTTACAATGTCCGTTATAAGCTTCTTGAGATATTCCAAAAACAGCATACGGATAATAAAATCAACAAACATGGTTTTTCACTCTTCTTTCACAAGTACTCACTATAATCTTCCCGAGATACTCCTAATGCAATGTTTGGATAATGAACAAATTAATAAAAAGCATTGTATTCCACTATTTTTTGACGATTACCCCTATTAGTCTTCTTGAGATATTTTCAAATACAACACTTGTGCAATAACAAAAAGAAATAAAAAATATTGTGTTCCACTATTGTGTTATTAACCAAACTAACGATTAGTTAATAACACAAACAGATAAACAACATTGTGTTCCAATATTTTCATCTTGAGATATTCCAACAACATTCGGATGATAAAACAAACCAATAAAAAACATTGTTTACCACTCTTATTTTTACAAGTACCCATTATAATCTTCCTGAGATATTCCTAATTCAAAATTTGGATGTTAAAACAAATTATTAAACAGTATTGTATTCCACTTATTTTCAAGATTACCCCTAATAGTCTTTCTGAGATTATTTAAATATTTTAAAAATTTTAAAATTAGCCTTCTACATATTTAATTCCAAAAGATTATATTTAATGATTATAACTTCTGAAAATAAATTAAAATAATGTCGTATAAGTACCACTTACATCATGACATATAAAATAAACATTCATTATAAGACATCCGAATGGTATAACAAAATCCAATAAATAAAAATTATTAACCAAAATCCTATAAATTAAATATTTTGAATAGACAAAATTTTGTTTCTGCTGATTAATCTTATGAAAACCAATATCTTTCAAAAATATCCAACATAATCTTAAGACTTTCATCATAAAACTATCTTACTTAGACTATTCAATATTATTGGATATCTAACTAAGGTACTTTATATAAAAACTCAAGATATGTAAAACATTACTGAAAAACAAGTTTTAAGAGAGACTTTGCTTCTTCAGTATTCAAATAATTCATATTCAATAAATATAACATCAATTAACAACAAATATTCACTCACCCTTCGATCTTCTAGAAAGAATTCTTCCGAAATGAAACCTTTTTAATGTAGAGAGAACGGTTCACTACACACAAAAATATTTCTGTGGTTTACCCTTGATCCTTTCGGAAGAATTCTTTCTAGAAGATCGAAGGGTAAGTGAATATTTGTTGTTAATTGATGTTACATTTATTGAATATGAATTATTTGAATACTGAAGAAGCAAAGTCTCTCTTAAAACTTGTTTTTCAGTAATGTTTGAATAATAATAATAATAATAATATTGAATAGTCTAAGTAAGATAGTTTTATGATGAAATTCTTAAGATTATGTTGGATATTTTTGAAAGATATTGGTTTTCATAAGATTGATCAGCAGAAACAAAATTTTGTCTACTCAAGATATTTAATTTATAGGATTTTGGTTAATAATTTTTATTTATTGGATTTTGTTATACCATTCGGATGTCTTATAATGAATGTTTATTTTATATGTCATGATATAAGTGGTACATATACGACATTATTTTAATTTATTTTCAGAAGTTATAATCATTAAATATAATCTTTTGGAATTAAATATGTAGAAGGCTAATTTTTGAAATTTTTAAAATATTTAAATAATTTTATATACCTCCTATCAAGAATTAACCTCTATTTATGTTGTCTTTCTGAGATATTTCAAATACAACGTTTGGATAATAAAACAGACACATGCAAAACATTGTGTTCCATTATTTTTTAGGATTATAACCGATGATTGAGAACACATATTTCTTATATGATTTTTTAAGATTAACTCTAATAATACTTTTGTATTCCAAATATAACGTTTGGGTAATAACACAAACAAATATATTTTTTTATTTCCATAATAATCTTCTAGTGATATTCCAAATATAACAATCGGATAATAAAGCAAATGAATAAATAACATTGTATTCCACTGTTTTTATACAAGTACCCACTACAATCTTTCGGAGATATTCCTAATGCAACGTTGAGATGATAAAATAAATAAATAAACAAGATTGTATTACCCCTTTTAGTCTTCCTGAGATATTTCAAATGAAACGCTTGAATAATAACATAAATAAATGAAAAAATGGGTATTTCAAATACAACTTTTGGATAATAGAAAACCAGTAAAAAACATTGTGTTTCACACTTTTTTACGATTTCAACCAAAAATTCATAATAAGATTTCATGTATAATTTTTCACGATGACTTCTACTGATCTTTCCTGAGATTTCCAAAATTCAAAGTTTGAATAATATGACAACCAGATCAACAACATTGTGTCCAATGTTTATTTACGATTACCCCTAATAATCTTCTTGCGATATTCCAAATACAACGTTTCGATAACAAAACCAACAAATGAACGGCATCTTATTATCACTACTTCTTACGATTATCCCCAATAATCTTGAGGTAATAACGTGTATTCCAAATACAATATTTAGTTAATACAAGAGACAGATAAACAAAAGTGTGTTTCACTATGTCTTTCGACCTCTCATAAATTTCTTGACATTTTATCAGGTGAATGGATCTTCAAGAAAAAAAACTTGAATTATTAAATGATATTTATAAAAATATATATTATAGCAGAACTAAATAATATTTTTCAATGAAACATTTGTACCATCCAAGTAATATCTTGAAATATACAATCTGATAATCACGACCATAAGAAAATCAATATAATCATTTTAAGGATAAGGATAAGTAAATCAAGAAACTCTCTTCAAAATAACTTTTTGTTCCACGAGTATTCGATCGGTCTTTGTAAAATTCGGTTTATGATTGTGGTTACTTCTCAAAGTGCAGCAATTGCCTTTTGTGACCAAATTTGCCTTACATTTCGTCTTACAGTAGTTCGAACATCTCCATCGGGTAAGACCTTGTTCTTTTGTTTTTATGTTAAAATCGTATCCATCCAGAACTATTTTCGGGTATTTAGTACCTCTGCTAATAAAGATTGTACCTAAAATGAAATTATATTACACTTCTTTGTGATAATTAGATGCACATTTTTAGGGGCAAATTTACAAATCTGTTTCTATAACTTATCACTGAGAATCAGGTATAATTTATTAAATATTGAACTGGATATCTATTCGATTGGAACTCATTCTAAATATTGTCACATATGGAAATTGTGCATCATCATTTAATATATCATTCAAATCTGTATAACTAAAAGTCACTTTCAACCGGGATAGGAAACGTACTTCTTTCGATATGTACTTTTGAATTCACTATTAAATCGGATCTCTTGGTATCTTAATCTATACTATAAAAATGAATAATATGGTAGCTATCAGAAGATAATTTTTATCATTCTTTTATGATTTTGATCTCAGTCATTAGTAGTCTAATTTGAAGACCATCTAATTTCGAGAAAAAAAATCAAAAAGATTTACATAAATAAGTAATTTTTTATCAAATACTTTTATAATTTTTGATACAATTTATTTCAAACACAAACTGTCAATAATTAAATACAAACGGGTATATACAACTAAACATATTGCGTTCTACTAATTTTTCAGAATGGTCCGTTATATTATTCCTGAGATTTCTTCAGATGAATATCCCAAAATAAAAATAGTTATTGGTTTTACGATGTTATTCAAAAAATACAATTGCGTTCGAATAAGAAAAAATTCCGCAAAAAATCAAGGTTTCAAATAATCTTCCCACAACATACATTGTTTTTATCAAAATTCTAATTCATAAAACTCAGAATTGATAGACTAAATCAAGGGATTCTCTGCAAAATAACCTTCTGCTCGATGAGTGCTCGATGATTTGACTTCAAAAATGTTGGATCGTGATTGTGGTCATGTTTTATAGTGCAGCAATGTCCTCTTGTAACCAATGTCGCCTTACATTTCGTTTTAAAGTAGTGGGAACATCTCCATAGGGTACGATCCAGTTTTTTTGTATTTATTTGAAAATCGTGTCCATCAAGTACTATTTTAGGGTTCTTTATACCTTTGTGAATGAAAATGGTACCTAAAATTTAAAAAATTAGTATTGGATGTCCATAGATATTACAAAAAAATTTTAATTCTTCAAGCTATTATCTGAAATATGTCTTCTGCGGATAAGTTTTCTATCCGGGAAACAGCTAACGCCACAAATACAAAATTAATAATGCTGTACTAACCTTCAAAAGATAGCAGTAAAAATTCCCTGTTGATCTGACGTTTGATTCGAAAGTTACAGTGCTTTGAGTCAAAGAACTTTGTAACTTAAGAAACAATGGAAAAAAAGAATATCAAGTGAATAAAATATTGCTTTTTGATTGAGAATAATGCCATTAAGATAAAAACTTGACTTTACACGTTTCATCTACTCTGCACCACAAAAATCTTTATTGAATTAAGTTGTTGAATTTAAAAGGGGTTGTACGCCCAAAAGAGGTGGTTACACCAGAACACATCAAAAATGCCCACAAAATCCTTTTGGAAAAGTTTCAATTGAAGATGCATTAAATAACTTACACTCCAAAGATATCAAAAATTTTAATTTGCATCAATATTTGTGATAAATTCTATGAAAATGGTGTTTTCACCTTGAATGCCATATATGCTAAGAGTAAATAAAAAATAACAACCAATCGATGACTCCGAGCAGTGTTTATACTAACTAAACAGGATTTTTGACGATAGATGAGACAAAAGTCCATTACCATACATTTGTATCAAAAGGACTGCCAGCTGAGTGGACAGCATCTGGTGAACCTCGCCCAAAACAGCCAAAAGTACAACAGACTGGTGTCCGTATTTTGGGATGCGTAAGGTATTGTGTTCGACGACTACCTTGAAAATGACAAGATAGTCAATCGTTACATGGCCTAATTGGATCAATTGCAAATTTCGAAGAGACGGCTCCATATGGAAAGAAAAAGATGATTTAATAATAATAATAATACTTCTTTATTTTAAATAAGGTTCACAGATAAGATGCTCACCTGAAGTGTAATAGTGGCTAAATAAAATTAATTGGTTAGCTCTCCAATTTGACATTAAAAAAATCACCTAGCTCATAAGGCTCAAGTTTTGTAATCAAAGATTTCACCTTGTTTTTGAAGATTCTTAAATTATTTATATTCTTAATGTTATTTGGTAAATGATTAAATATTCTGATACAACTACATGTGGGGTGTTTTTCGCTTAACGTCAATCTATGACTTTAAATTCAGAATTATATATTTTAACTTCTACATTATATATTGAAACTATATACAAAAAACTATCAAATTGATATCCTTATATATAATCAATATAAAATATTTTTCAATGTCTCAGAAAAAACCTTTTTACATCCCGACCTGAAATGTATTAATACAAATGTATTAACAAAAACTATATAAGTATGTATATTAACATACAAATACAAGAAAATCCACTATTCCAAAATTATCTAAAATTATCAAAATAAAGGATCAAATAAAAATAATTGAACAAGACTCGAATATTTGATAGCTATTTCGGCCTATATGACCTCATCAGAAATGTATTGAATTCAGATTCAAATATATAACAAGATCAAAATTCAACTTACCAAAATAAGATAAAACATGGAAGGAATAAACTTGAAGTAAGATTTAAAGTAGCCAAAATAAAACAGAACTGATCAACGTATTGTTACGTATAACTCATAACTATTTGTACTCGGAACACAGAAAAACAACAAAACTTATTCGTCGTAGAATATATAATTCTGAATTTAAAGTCATTTAAATTTTACTTCTATCAAGTATTGACTCACATTAAAATTGGTCAATCTATGAATTGGAAAATTTAAATTTTGTGTTCTTGTGTTGTAACTATTACTGGCATTATATTGAATGAATGTTTCTTTGTTCTTATGTAAGAATATAGCGCATTCGTAAATGTACAAATCATAAACTGTGAAGATGTTATTTTGCTCAAACAATTCTCTAGTTTCATTATATTTCAGCTTCAAAATTGCCCCTATTGTTCTTTCTTGTATTTTAAACATTTCTTCTAAATTTAATTTAGTTCTGCAAAAAGTAATCCCATATCTAAGTCTAGATTCAAAATTTGCATAATATAAAATTTTCAATGATTTATCATTCAGGTATTTTCTAGATGTTCTAATTGTAAAATTAATCTGAATCAATTTCGGAATTAAATGTTCCACATGTGTTCTAAAATTCATGAATGAGTCCATGAATACACCCAGAAATTTAGTACTGTCTACAATATTTATAACCTTATTTTCTGAAGTAATGCTGGTTTGTTTGCTTTAATTACTTCTATTAGTGCTGAAAACTATAAGGTTGTTTTTTTCAACGTTAAGGCTCCATTCGTTCTTCTGTAGCCATTTAAGTGTCTTATTGAAGAAGTTGATTCCTGCACGAATTAATGTATTCTCATCTTTTGCTTCTACCGAAAGTTTTGTGTCGTCCACATAATTGATTGATTTTTCATCTTTCTCTGCTGTATCTTCCAAATCATTCAGCAAAAGAAGTGGGCCCAATACACCTCCTTGTACTATCCCTCTTTTATTCATCAGCTCGGTGGATTCAGCATTTTCTGCTTCCTTGATGATTTTCAGTTTTTGTTTTCGTTTACATATATATAAGTCAATACACTTTATGCATTTCCTCTTTTTCGATAAGCTTGAAGTTTCTTTAGCAGGTGTTCCTGGTTTATTGACGTATGCTTTTGACATAACCAAAAAAAGTGGTTGTCTGTAAAGTCGGTTTACTGACGATAGTTGAACGTGACAACGTCTTAAGAAAATACCGATGGAATGGTAGCATTTTTCAAAAGAAAATTTTAATTTCATTTGTTTAATAGATTTGTATGTATATAGAGAAGGAGGTTATTGGAAATCACAATGAAATTGATCCAGTTAGATTTATTTGTACGCATAAATACAATTATGTCAATTGTTTTTTTACAATTTGATAGTTTTTACAAGTATAAATGTGCGGTGAGCAATTGTTTTACAACTTTTAAACATGTGTAATATTTGATTTCTTACAATCTGTGTTATTCTGTTGAGAATAGGACGATGATAGGAAAAGTAGGAAATGAAAGGGAGTGTTTCGAGTTTAATGTGTCTTGAAAAAGTCAAATCGATGGTGGTGCCTCCTAGTGTTGTTGAGTTATTAACGTCTGATGCACAATCGACATTAAACATGTCTCATGAATTTGATGAATGTTTCGTCATTTTTCACATTTGTGTTGAAGTCGCCACAAAGAAGAATTGGTATATCGGTATCAACTTCCATGATGGTCAGGCTTTTTTTCCATGGTGGGATTGTAAGCGGTTCTGCAAAGTAAATCGTCGTTCGAAACAATTTTAAAAAAATATCATAAAATTCTTCATTCTGAGAATCATTTTAAATTTAAAAAATAAAAATACAACAAAATACTTGAATAAAATTTATTGTTTAAATTTATACTCAATTGTAAAAATTTAAATTTTGATTTTATTATTTTAATAATATAATTAAATTTTTTCAATTAGTTACTTGATTATTTTTGCAAATTTAATTGTAATTTGTTATAAAAAAGTAATAATTTTAAATAATTCATTATAAGAATAAACATTGATTAAATTATTATTTATAAATCTTGCATTTAAAATTTTAAATTTGGAAACATTAAAATTTTCGTAAATCTAGTTTTTAAAAGGCCGTCTCAATGTGTTTGATATAGGAGAAAATGTTCCCTTTGACGGATGGCTGGTCCAACCTGTCAATTCAGACACGTTGTTGTGATATGTGGAAGATTAAATATTTATGTTTTAATTTTTTTAAATCATAGCTACGCTCGATAATTATTTCGATTGAATAGTAAAGCCATCGATTTTTTACTCATCGAGAAATAGTTCTGTTAACTTATTTTTTGTTTTAATTTTGTCAATTATAGCATAACCTACAATCGCTGCACTAGCGGACCGATGCCATTCATTTTAATGATGAAAGCACGAATATTCGATAATTCGATAATATATCACTGAATATATAATTAATATCGAAAGAATCATTACCTTTTTCGCTGTAATTATCGTTGCTATAAACAATTGACACCACATTCACTTTTCACTGCACTTGATACTCGATCAAAACATGTAAATGTACTATAGTATAGCAGCTGTCCACGCAGACGCATCGCTCACTCAAGTAGGAGAGAGACGGATGTCGAACGCTGCCGAACGCAAAGGCCGATTGTGCTTCTTTGTCGCTCGTTCCGCGCTCTCGCTTGCACTTCAAGCCTTACATGGAACGCCTCAGAGCGACGTAACGCCGCATGAGTCATGTTTTTTCGTGCGTGCAGCCGGCTCTATCGAATTATAAGACGTTGTCACGTCAATATGGCGAGTGCTAAGTTGTCTCCTTCCAACAATTCCAATATATTTTTTGTTAGTTCAAATATGGCTGTTTGGGCAGAGTTTCCTTTCAGAAATCCGTGTTGTGTGTTATTGAAAAAATCACAACTATTCAGGAATTCCGTGATTCTGGAGCACATTATCAGTTCGAATATTTTTGAAAAACTTGGCAGAATACTGATAGCTCTGTAGTTTCTTAGACCTTCAGGATTTCCTTTTTTTAATGTGTGTTTGACGATAGCTGTGTTCAATTGTTCCGGGAACTTGCCTTGTTTAAACGACTGGTTTACCAGGTGTGCTAGGACGCCATTTATTTCAGGTAGGGCTAGTTTAATGAGACTTGTGGGTATTTCGTCTATTCCACTGGTGTTTTTAGTTTTAAGGAGCTTCCCTATTTCCAAAATCTCTTTGGGATTTGTTATTTTAAGATAGATAGATCTGTCATTTGGAGTAAGGTTGCAATTTGGTTTTGGATGTGTCTGTGAGCTGATATTTCAATAACATCATTGAATTTTTATGCTGTTTCCTTCTACATCACATTCCTCTGCGTTTTTCTGACTTCCCATAATTTAATTACATATTGACAACATTGTTTTGTTCTTGTTATATGATTTCCTGATCCTTTCTTCAAATGTTTGGGTTTTGTAGTTCCAAATTAATTGGTCATAATTCTTTCTTGTTTTGTTATAAAGTTCTCTATATGTGATGTTACAACTGCTCATAAATAGTAAAATATCTAGCTGACTTTTGCATTTGTTTATTTCTGTATTTGATGGTATTTGCCTAGTCCTTTTTGTTTAAACTTCTTCACCAAGATTGTTCACCAAGACAACGCACTTTGTCACAGTTCGTTGGCTACGATGGCAAAACGGAATTGCTTCCACATCTATCATAATAGCCAGTTTTAAACCCAGTGATTTCATCCGTTCGCAAATCTAAAAAACGTTAGGTAAAAGCGAAGAATAAAAGAGGTGAAGGCCGAAGCAAACGCTTATTTTCAGGCCAAAGATGTCCTCAAGAAAATTCGATTTTTTGAATGAGAGACTCCAACATGCATCTGTATTACAGTTCGAAATTTAACTACAGCCGGATAGGTTTTGTTGATCATCGGGCATAAGCTGCAGACATGCATGTTTTATAACTTTTTGCCTAATCAACAGTGCAATTATGTAGGTCCGACGAATGCAACACAGCCACGCACCTATTTTCGACCTGCATTTGAACACTTATTTTTTCCCAAACAACAGCGCCATCCAGTTCAGGCTTAGTCAAGAGATGAACATTCCCGAGTACTTCAAGCGTCACAGACGAAGAAATCTTCCTCATGCTCAATTAACATTCTGTTGAGTCGCTTTGCCTATAATTAGCATTTGTATCCAAATGAATTTATTCCAAATATAATAATAACAAGCATGAAGCAATGTAAACAGGAAGTTTGTCGACTGTACTCCTACTCATTAGCATACTTCGGAATAAAGATCCGACGATTCGATTAACTCAGTTGAATATGGAAACAGTCAATGAAATATTAATCAGGATTGTGAGCTATGGTAACAGAAAGTTCTAGAAATCGAGACAGTGTAACATACATCTGTCTAACAATTCCATACTCAAACAAACTCGATAAGGTTTTGCTGATCACAGGGTAAATTGCAGACATGCGTGCAGATACTTGACAGATTTGTAGTCATTGGCACACATTTTACTGATGAAAACCAATCAACTTTGAAACTTGCGCATGTCTGCAATTTGTTCCTGTGACCAACAAAACCTTATCAACTTTGTTTGAGTATGGAATTGTTAAACAGATTTTAGAAAAATTTGAATATCAACACAGATTGAATCTGCTAGGGTCCTATAATTTTAACTTTATTCAAAAACTTTTAGAATTAATGTCTTATAAGCTTATATTCAATAGACATATAAAATTGAAACTCATTATATAATATTAAATGAAATAAAAAACCCAACAAATACAAATTATCAATTAAAATTAATAAATAAATATTTGAAGGGAACAAAATTTTGTTTCTTATTTTATATTTATAAAAACTGAATAATTTATATGAAATATTTAATGTATTTAAATATTCAAATAAGTTACTTCAAAAATCTTTCAAAACATTTATCACATCCTCAAAAAAGAAAAATTCAGATAAGGTCTTCTTCAGTCCAACTTCACATTTAAAGAATAAAATCAATTAATAATGAATAACTTACCCTTTATATGTCTGAATATACGCTGTGCTTATAAGAATTTATTTTGAGTTTTTGAATAAAATTTTTCGAAATCAAAATTATAGGAGACAGACAAACAGATTAAATCTGTTTTGATATTCAAATTGTATAGTCCTTCTATCAAGTAAAGAACCTCTTCTTATTAGTCTATTTTATATTATATATAATTATATTCATTATATTTAGATTTTGAAAAATTTTATTAGATTAATATCATGTGGTTCAACTAAGATTATAAAATACCTTACAAGCTTTGTGTGATTTTTGTGATAAGCATAGAATACAGAATACCTCGGATTTCAAAGGTTTCTAAATATAGTGTGTTCAAACGAGGATACCACGAGGTCTTAGGGATAAGTTATTTATTGTTAATTGATTTTATTTTTTTAATGTGGAGTTGGACTGAAGAAGACCTTATCTGAATTCCAATTGTTTTTTGAGGATGTGATACATGTTTTGAGACATTTTTGAAGTAACTTATTCAAATAAATTAAATATTTCAAATAATTTTTCTTTGAGTTCTTAAAATTATTTTCCGTATTTTTGAAAAGGATTTAGTTTTCATAAATATAAGATCAGAAACAAAATTTTGTCTTCTTCAAAGATTTATTCATTAGTGTTAATTTATATTTGTTGGATATTTTATTCCATTTGATATTATGAATGGGTTTTGATTCTATGTCTATTGAATATAAGCTGTGCTTATAAGATATTAATTTAATTCTAAAAGTTTTTGATTAAATTTTTTGAAATCAAAATTAAAGGAGGCTAACAGATCAAATCTGTTTTGATATTCAAATTTTGTAATAATTCTTGGATCAAGTAAGAAACCTCTTCTTAGTATTTTATGTTATACAGAGGTATGATACACTATCTCGATAGAAAATATTCTACCTAATTTAATTATGTCAGATTCATTGAAACCAATGCAGTCTGAATAATAAAAAAAATGCGAAACTATTTAAATGTCATTTATTTGTGTTCCAACTCATTTCTATGATATAATGCATTCTTATTTCATTTTTTTCTAAATACAGGGTATTCTTTGTAGTTATTTTAAATATTTAAACTTTTAAATAGATTCATCCTCCAGAAGAAATTGCCAGCGTACAAATATTATAACTAAATACCCCACATCTGTAATTGGAGTGAGCAAATCAAGCAATTCTCTGCAAAATAACTTTCTGTTCGAGGAATGTTTCATGATTCGAGTTTACAATGATGGGATCATGATTGTGATCACGTTTGATAGTGCAGCAGTGACCTTTTGTGACCAAAGTCGCCTTGCATTTCGTCTTAAAGTATTGCGAACATCTCCATAAGGTACGATCTTGTTTTTTTATATTTATTACAAAGTCGTGCCCATCCAGAACTATTTTGGGATTTTTAAGACCTTTGTGGACGAATATTGTACCTAAAAATAAAATGGAAGCTATATATTTTGTGGAATTCAGATAACTATTTACACAAAAAATCTGGAAAAATCATTTCAAGGTCTTAACTATAATCCATATATTTAGTATTTTAGTAAGATATGATGCAAGTGAAAGGACACAATTTTTTTAATATAGCAATGAATTATTTCTATAAAGTCTGAAATGTCTACAATATTTCATATTCTTAAACTGAAAATGGATCAATAACAAGGGTTTTTTTACTCGGTAGAAGGTTTTTGTTCTGTTTAAATATCAAACAGATTATTTGAATATCAAAACAGATTTTATCTGTTAATGTTCTACAATTTTCTGAAATTAAAATTGTAGAAGACTAACAAATAAATTCTGTTTTGATATTCAAATTTTGTAATAATCCTTCTTTCTAATAAAAATCCGCCTCTCATTATTTTATCAAACAGAAGAATTCTGTTATACCTCATAAAACACTGTTTCTTTTTTAATAGACATATAGAATTGACACTTATCACACGGTATCAAAAAGAGATGAAAGAATCTAAAGAAAATATAGAATATTCATTGAAAAAACCCAACAAACATTTATTGGGGACTACTACTTCATACCGGTATCATGAAAAACAAATTCCACTCTAAAAATGTTCAACATAAAATAAAGAAATTATTACAAACATCCTCTCTTTAAAAAAGCTCCATCAAAAACTCTTCAAAACTATGTAACTTATCTTCAAAAAGTCATTTGAAAAAACTCTCCGATAATTCTCAGTTCACTCTCATGCCAGTAGAATAAAAACAATCATAGAAAATATCTATCATACTTTACGACCACTTGTGATTTTGAATCAAAAACAGAAAGAACGCGAACAGTCTCTTGGTGGTTAGAATAAACAACCATTTACATTCCATGTCATGTTCTATGTTATACAACCTATGTGCACGAGTATATTCTGTGGACAAACATAAAATTTAAATGGTTATTTAGTCTAACCACTAAGGGACTATTTACCTTCTTTCTATCTTTCGTTCAAGATAACACGTGATCATATAAGTATGATGAATATTTTTATTGATTATTTTTATTTGGCATGATAGTGGACTGAGAATTATAGGTGAGTTTTTGCAAATACCTTTTCGAAGATAGTTCTGAAGAGTTTTTTCAAATTTCGAATTTCTTCATTTTATGTTAGACAGTTTTGGAGTGGAATTTGTTTTTTCAGTACACCGACATGAAACAGTGCTGTGTCTACTAAATGTTTGGTGAGTAAGTTCAATCAACATTCTATATTTTCTTTGGATTCTCTCATCTTCTTTTGATACTGTGTGATTAGTGTTAATTTAACGTATCTATGAAAAAAGAAACAGTGCTTTCTAAGGCATTCGCTTTAACTTTAAAAAGTTCAAAATAGACATTCTATGTTCTTTGATCCTTTGTTGTGAACATCGGCCTGTCTGTCCTATATATGTAGAATTCCAATCACCACATTTAATTTGATAAATCTCTTATTAGGGAAAATTGGGGTTCCTTTCTTTATTGTTCACCGGCGTTTTTGCAAAATTATTTCTATTTACTGCAGAAGAATTGATTCCCATTTAATGAAGACCATTCGTGATCCTACTGCTGAAACCTTTTATATAAGCCATTGAAAACCACATTTTCTTATCTTCATAAGGATCATTAATATTGATATAAAAATGTTTTCAAATATTGTGGTAAGTTTTCTTTTTAATCAGTTCGTCAATGATTTCAGTTCTATAGTCATTGTTCACAGCTATAGCTATATATTGACTTCTTTTCGGAAATTGACTTCATTCAGCGGGATGCTCATAAGTCTATGATTGAAACTATGGAATGTTGACGTTTTAATTTGCCATGACTGATTGGATTTTGAATGAATTGTAGTATCAGTAGCGATAGTTGTCGAATTCAAATTTATTTTTACTATGACTTATATTAATTCTAAGAAGTTTATTGAAGAATTTTCTTCTATTTCTATTGTGAATTTAATATTTTCATTTAAGCTATTCAGATAATTCAAGAATTGTGATAGCTGCCTGTCAGTTTCAGTACAAATGCAAAATACGTCATCTACATATCTAGCCCAAACGTGAACGAGTTTTACCAATTTTTCATTTATAGTGTTGGCGAATAATAATTTTTCAAAGACATAAATAATTCAGCTAAAAGTGGACTTATTTGGCTTCCCTTTGGTAAGCCATTGATTGAAAATCCAGAATTGGAGTAATTTTCTAATCGGGGCTTATATTGAGTAAAAAACAATTGACACGATCATTTGTAGTTACTAAAATAGTAATTCAAAACACATTTTTGACATTGGAATAATTAAGGAAGAAAAAATCAGCTAGCGTTTTAGTTCAAACGTGTTTGAATAGCGTTTGTTTGGTTGTGATCAGTTGCTGGAAAGACAAGAACTGAAAGTGTTCTGCAACGCATTGTGACTGTAGTCGCAAAAGTAGTTCATGAGAGTCAATGAGAGTGGTATCATAGTCACATCAATTACATTTGATGGCATTGTAACAAATCTTTCAATGGTAGTAAAGTTCGGTGTAGATTTCAGGAATTATTCTAAATTGAAAACCAGTTTTGTAGACCCTACCAAAAAAAATGAAATTTTCATTTATCTCGATGCCTGTCACATGATAAAACTGGTACGGAACTGTTTTGCTTCACAGAATGGTCTAAAAGATGGCATTAAAAGAGATATTAAATGGAATTTTGCTCTATAGCTCTATAGTCAGGCAACATCACCAATAAAGCTAGGTAAGAGTATGTCCGAAAGTTTCTCTATATCAAAAGGCCTACGACAGGGATGCTGTCTGTCCACAACGTTATTCAAAATATATCTGAACGAAACGCTACGAAAATCGAGAAGATCTTGCAGTGGTATGGGAATACAACTAAACGATACAAAAACTTTGTACACTCTCCATTTTGCAGACGATGAGGTGGTAGTGGCCCAAGACAAGGAAGATTTAGAGTTTATGACGACAAGGCTCTTCGCCGAATACGAAAAGTGGGGACTGTCTGTGAATAAAACGAAAACCAAATATTTATGCATTGGACAGGAAGCAGATAATCTACACTTAGAAGACAACGTAGAAATAGGAACATGTAGTAAATATACTTACCTGGGTGCTCAAATTGACCACACCGGCCGAACAGAAACTGAGATTGAGCAGAGAATATTGAAAGGTAGAAGGGTCATTGGATGTTTGAACTCAATATTGTGGGCCAAAAACATATCGCGGGAGAAAAAACATCAGATATATAATTCCATCTTTGAGGGTATAGTGCTATACGGGTGTGAGACGTGCCAATTGACTAAGGGTGTGGAACGTCGACTTTTGGCCCTTGAGATGGATTTCTGGCGACGATCTGCAGGAAAATCCAGAATGGACAAAGTAAGGAATGATAGGATCAGAGATATCATGCAAGTCGAAAGAACAATCATAGATGAAATCCAGAGAAGACAACTGATTTGGTACGGGCATGTAGAAAGAATGTACGACAAGCGTCTACCAAAGATGATTCTGAAATGGACACCACCAGAAAGAATAAAGAGAGAAAGGCCCAAAAAAACATGGTTTGAGGGAATAGAAAAAGCTATGTCCGAACGAAATCTACATCCAGGGGACTGGCAAGATAGAAAGGCTTGGAGATTGGGAACCGGAAGGCGTAGGACGCTATAAACCCGGATATATATAAATGGAATTTTGTGAAGAATTTAGTATAATAGAAATTCCAAATAGAGAGGGTTTACATGCAGCAACAAAATTAAGGATGAGACATTTACAGTGGTCAAGGGAAAAAATTAAGGTTCGATTTGCTACTCAAACTTTAAGCAGAAGCGTAAGAGATGCACTTAATTTTTTGTGTGAAGATATGAAACATCCAGGCTTTCAAGGATCAGAAGGAACTGCAGAATTTATTCTGATGTTTAATAATTTATTTGATATATTGAATTCCAGGAACATTTTGGTTAAATATTCCTTCAAAAAGCCATTTTCTAAGGAAACTGTTGGGTTTTTCCTTGATTTCATGAATAAAATGGGCGATTATATCCTTCGACTAATATTAAAGTAATTCGCCTATTCTTGAATCACCTAGAAAGACTGGGTTTTTAGGGCCTTTACTGTGTATGGAAAGTTAAAAAAAAATGTTTTTCATTTACTACTCTGTCAAGAAAGTACCGGGAATTTTCAATTAAAACAACATTTTTACATTTAATCGTCAAAATTTATTGGGTCGCCTTCAAAATAGGCTCCATTTGCTCCAATACATCTATGCCAACGGCACTTCCAATTATCGAAACATTTTTTATAGGCGCTTTCCGGGATGGACTTTAGCTCTCGCGCCGAATTTTGTTTTATGGTTTCAATCGACTCAAAACGGGTGCCACGAAGGGGCAATTTTAGTTTTGGGAAGAGGAAAAAGTCGCAGGGAGCCAAATCCGGCGAATACGGTGGTTGCTGAAGCACATTTGTTGAGTTTTTGGCGAGAAAGTCAGTCACAATCGTAGCTCGGTGAGAAGGCGCGTTATCGTCATGCAAAATCCATGAGTTCGCCCACAAATTTGGCCGTTTCTTACGGATACGCTCACGCAAACGTTTCATAACGCCTAGGTAATACTCCTTGTTTACCGTCTGACCCTCTGGAACGAATTCGTAGTGCACCACGCCACGGATATCGAAGAAAACAATGAGCATCACCTTCATTTTCGAGCGGCTTTGGCGTGGTTTTTTTGGTTTCGGCTCATTTTTTGCCACCCATTCCGATGATTGCTGGCTTGTTTGCATATCGTACTCGTAGACCCAGGTCTCATCACCAGTTATAATGCGTTCCATGAATGTAGAATCGGAATTACAGCGATCCAGCAAGTCTGAAGCAACCTGTTTGCGATGACGTTTTTGAAGAAAATTCAGGTCTTTCGGTACGAGTCGTGCGGCCACCTTTCTCATGTCCAAAATATCAATCAAAATCGTACGTGCGGACTCGTGGGATATCTTAAGATCATGTGCTATCTCTCTCAAGCTGGTACGACGGTTTTCCAGCACCCTTTCCTTAATTCTATCGACGTTATCGTCGACCACTTCACGACCGTCCTTGAAGGCTCTGTACCACTGATATGCACGAGTTTTCGATAGAGCATTATCACCAAAGGCCTTTTGCAACATTTTCAATGCATCGGCACACGAAAATTCATTTGCAACACAAAACTTTAAACAAATTCTTTGCTCAAAGTAATCACCCATAGTAAAAATCGGCACGCACTCTGACATCGACTGACTTAATCAGCTGTTGCAAACACACTAGTTGACAGATCCCGCTCAACAAGCTTGGCATAGTAATTAAGGACAGTGGTACCAACCTAGGAAAAAAAAATTTTTACCTGCCTCATTGCCCCGCTAGATTTAAATCGATAATTCCCGGTACTTTCTTGACAGAATGTATGTAGTGGAAAAAAAATATAACAAATATATTTTGAGCCACAAACTTTCCCAAGATTACTTGAAACTTTTTTTTAGTGTCATTCGGAGCAAGGGAGGTTATAACAATAATCTCGATCATTATATACAAAACTGATTTTATTCAGAAATGAATAATTGGTCTCAAGATGTAATAAGACTGTACAAGATCATTTTTTTGTGTGTTTTCAACATATATGATCATTTTTTCATTGAACTTCCTTAGAGAACTGTCGTCGATACATATTCCCATATATCTGCAATATATGACAAGATTAAGTGAAGTATTCTGAAACTTTACTGTATCTCAGGGAATGGCTTCTATTTATTGTTCAATACTGTTGCCTTTTGCCTACATTTATACTGAGCTTATTATAATAAGGTTGTCATAGTAAAAGGTCTCTATGGAAAGTTGATCGAAATTTTTTTGGACTGAATATTATTGTATTTGTTCTTAGATTAGATCTTATCTATTTGAGAATTATAGGTAGCGTTATATTCTGAATGACTGTTTTAAATTGTGCATCTTTTATTTCATTAGTTGTCTGTGAATGTTACATTATGTAAAATGTTTAATTTTGTGAAAAATAAAGTTGTTTGTGATATTAAATTTTTTATGTCCAATAATGTATTCCCCATCAATTATAGACAGTATTATTGCGAGAAAACTATGAGATGCTATTTAGAAATATACCGAATAATGTATTCCCCATCAACAATAAACGGTACCATCACCAGAAAACAGTATAAAACTGCTATTTATGAAATATACCTATTCCAACTTAAAAACTGACAAAGCATTCAATTCTCTCAGCTACTATTATAATATACCATATCTGCAAATAAATAATCTTCTTGATAACAAAGACATCAACATATCCTTCTGATGTAATAACTTGGGAAAAAATTGTAAAATACCAAACCTAAAATAAATCATGTTAAGGAGTTAACCAATTATCATGTGCTATTTGGCCAAAAACTTATATTGGACAAACTGGAAGGTCCTTTGGTAATAGAATAAATTAAGATGCGTTCATTTCCCGAAACTCGAGTCACAAGAAAATATGTAATATATTATATATATTTTTATTGGTAGTAAAACATAGTAATTTCTACAATTTGTTTTAATTATGATAAACTACCAAATAGTAACGGCTGAAACAATTCTGTATATAGATTTATGATTGTTTCGATATTTACTTGACGGAAATTCATAATTGCATATAGATTTCATATAGAATTAGAGAAGACTGACTGCCTTCACAGATCGGACTCCGCAATATTTATACTCCAGCAGTTCGGCTTTTTTCACAATATTTTATGTAGCGATGAAGCGGTAATCTAATTCAATGTCAATGTGAAAAAACAAATTTATCATAACTGTAAATGAATTAATTGAATCGGTGGAAATTTATTACAAATATGAGAACTAATATGAGATTGGTAAACAGAAAGTTTTTCAAATTGGGACAGTGCAACATACGTCTGTGTTATAGTTCGAAACTCAAATAAAGCGGAATAGGTTTTGTTGATCGCCGAGCATAAGCATCAGACATGTATGTTTCATAGTTTTTTGGCTATTCCTCAGTACATTACTCTGAAGGCAACGAATAGAACACAGCCACGCACCTATATTCGCCCTGCTTAGCGACATTACTGTTGTGCCACACAACAGCGCCACCTAATGCACGCGACTCTAAGCCAGGTTGTAGGGTCACGTATAGTTGCATAATTATGTTGCATTCGTTGGCATTAGAGCAAAGTTCTGATGAATAACCAAAAAGCTAAAAATATGCATATCTGCTGCATATACTCAACGATCAACCTATTCGACTTTATTTAAATTTCGAATTGAAACATAGATGTATGCTGCTCTTCCGCGAATTTCCTATTTACCATTCTCATATTCATTGTCATATCCGTAATAAATATCTGCCGATTTAATCAATTCATTTGGATAAAAATGCTTATTATTGGCATAGCGGCTTAATTCGATACTACTTGAGCCTGAGAAAGATTTCTCCGCCTTTGACATTAGAAGTTATTGGGAATGCAGTTCGATTCTTGACTTGGCCTGTGCATGTATGCTGCGTATGTGTATTCGCGTGATTCGATTGCGCTGTTGTTTGACAAAACGGTAATGAAGGCGAATATAGATGCGTGGCTGTGTTTCATTCGTTGATATTAGAGCAGTTCACTGAAAAATAGCCCAAAAGCTATGAAAAATATCTGCTTATGCCCGACGATCAACAAAACCTATTCGGCTTTATTTAAGCATTGAACTGTAACACAGATGTATGTTGCACTGTCCCGATCAGAAAAACTTCTTGATTACAATTCTCATATTTGTTATCATATTTATCATAACTAACTATCAGAAAACCCAAAAAAAAAATATGACCGACCGCTTCATGGCTTCATATTATTCTTTGGGCAGTAATAAAGGGAATAATCTGCTCTTAATTGTTTGCAGATCGTAAAGGTTAATCACTAATTGTGAATGTGATACTGCGTGATACCGCGAGATGAGTTGAAATTTTTTAACTCTATATTTGCTATTTGCTTCCATGGGTTTAATATAAGAACATAGTTTCAAACAGATGGGGCCATAAAATTATTTTTTGATCAACTGTTATGGCGATTACTTAAAAAGAAGGTTGAAAAATCTAGAATAAACACCCAATTAGAACAAAAATTGTCGCTCAAGATTGAAAGCATATCAGGAGCATAACAGATACTTTTAGACAATATACTTTTCTATGATTGTTTCGATCTTAACTTGACGGAAATTATGAATAAAAAACAATATTCTATTCCCGCTAATATTTTATTTCACTACAATCTTTCGTCATACCATGACTTCTTTAGGTGAGTACTACTGGATACTGATTTACAATGTTCTAGAATTGCTACATATAGTGCAAGTTTATAAATAAATACAAAAGAGGGGATGAAGAAAGTTTTACAATTCTTTGGGAATTCCGAAAAATAATTTAAAAGAGATTCAGTAGGGGAGAGCTACTCAATTCTATTTGGTTGTTGAATAATATATGTTTTTTATGATATCTATTAATTTCTAATGTTTCTAATTAATCTAATCTGAAACTTTTACTTTGTATGATAAAATTTCAAAATTACTTTTAAAATTATGTCTTGTCCAATAGGTTTCTGCATAGGTTGAATTTCTTTTTTCGTTACAATAACATTTTTCATGTCCTCTTTAATCTCGTTCTGCAAGTTAGCTTATAAACACTTGATGTTTCTTTTTCAGATATTTTATCTTTATTATTTTTCATTAATTTTTCTAATGAATTAGTAGTTTTGAAAGAAATTTCAAAGTTGTGATTCATCTTTAGATATCTAGCTACCTTTTCTGTTTTTAATCCTAAGTATGCTAATAAAACGTATTTATTTTCAGTTAAATTCTGATTGATGGATGTACTAATGACCGAGCCAGTTTTAATTGTATTTTTGCGAAGAGATTTTCAATAATTAAAATATTGACACTATTTTTCAACGCAATCTCTTTAATAATATTGTATTCTTTGTCAAAATTTTCACGTGATATAGATATGTTGGCTAATCTTTATAACATAGTATTGTATGCTGCTAATTTTTGTAAAAATGGGTGATTTGAACTAAAATTAATTGTGCTATCAGTATGGGTTAGTTTCCGGTGTTTTGAAAATCATATTTATTATCAATTTTTGTGATGGTTAAGTCCAAAAAATCGATACTATTGTTTTTCTCCAATTCATAAAAGAATTGTATGGTTGCGGATAATTTGTTTGCGAAATCCACAAATAAAGAAAATTTTCTATCAGTGCCATTGAATAAAAATATTTGAAGATGAATCACAACTTTAAATTTTAAAGAATATCAATTAATCAATTCAATAATCCATTTGAAAAATTACTAAAAACTAATAAAGATAAAATATCAAAGAACCAGAAATCAGGTGTTAATAAGCTAATTTGCGGTACTTGCCATTTTGTATATGTTGGTCAAACAGGAAGACGTTACCAGACGAGACTAAGGGAACATGAAAAATGTTATTGTAAGAAAAAAAATTTAACCTATGCAGAACACCTATTGGAGAAAGGATATATTTTCAATAGTGATTTTGATATTTTACGCACAGAAAATGAAATTTTCAGATTAAACCTATTAGAAACTAATAGGTATTAAACAACCAAACAGAATTAAGTAGCTCCCCCTTATTGAATGTTTTTTGAATTATTTTTCGGAATTCCTAAAGAATTGTAAAACTTTCTTCATCTACTATATTTTTTGTTATGAACCTGCACTATATATAGAAATTCTCGAACATTGTAAAATCAGTATCCAATAGTATTCACCTGAAGAAGTCATGGTATGACGAAACGATTGTAATGAAATGAAATATTAGCGGAAATAGAATATTGTTTTTTATTCATAATTTGGATATATTTGTCAATAAATGATTTTGCAATAACAGACAATTTCAAATAGAAAAAATTTATTTTGCTCTTATTTCAATCTTGAAACAGTCGTTATTTGTGTAAGCTGTGTAAGTGAATTTTTCACTATTGTGCATCCTTCGAGTGTACAATAGTAACAGTCTTGCATGCCAACGCCTTAATTCTTTCTCTAGGTATTTCTCCAGGTGCATGGTTATGTGGAGTTAATTGTCTTATGCAATTTCCAAATGTAAACAGTCTTGCTCTGCATCTTGTCTTGTGACACAAACTGCACACCCATGTTGTTTTGTGAGGCTGTTTATTGGCTAGCTTAAACATATTCTGCTCGAATATAATTTGGGGATTTTTTCTTCCAGGGACAAAATATATAATACCTACAAAAAACTCCATTAAAGAAAGCACGAATAACAAACAGAAAAAAGGGCATATTCATATATTTTCAAAATAACGGCAACGAAAAAACAACAAAAAATCAGAAAAATAAGTTGTACCTCAGGGTTCCATTAGGATGCGATCTATTCTTCACAAACATCTGAACTAGTTATAGGAGGATGACTACCTGAAAAGTCTGTTCAATCTTGAACTTAGGTAGCTGAATTAAAAACTTTTTATTAACTGATTTTTATTGTACATTATTTTTAACACAGTTGAAAACTAAAATACAAAGACATATCAAACCTTCACCCATTATAAAAGTATTTGTGGCTTCGGTTTCAAAAATGTATCATTACTACTGCACTTAATTTTTCTAATAAGGTGGTGTTATTCAAACACAACACAACAAACGTAACCAAATGATCTGTTCTTCATAACTAAATATAATTCACATCAATTTCTAATTCATAACAATTATCTTTATAACAAATTCCATAATGTTTGAAAACTAATTCAGTTTCGCGCTTAACTACCTGTTGGAATCTCCACGTGAAAATCAATGAAGTTAAGTATATTTCATATTTGAAATTTTTTTCAAAGTGATTTTTGTTGATATAATTACACCAAATTGAGCAATTAATACTGAAACTCATTCAATTTATCAGACAATATTAAGAATATTGAATCAAATACTGATTTTTAATTCAAATAAATCTATATGATAATGTGCTTAAATCTTTTTCATTTATAGTTTTGTCTCTCATTCATTTTCATTTATAGTTTTGTCTCTCATTCGATAATTATGCATTAGTTTTTTGGTAAGTCAAATTCCGATTTCAATATTTTTTGCTACTATTTTACAAGTAAGTATTCCTTTAAAATTCTACTGCCACTAAATATATTCTTCAACCAAATGGAAAGGAATGTATCTTACCAAAATTGGGGATATTTTCGGCTATCCCCCTTTAATACTTTCAATGAACATATTCCAAATTTCCAAAGCTTTCATTCAATATTGAGTGTCATTGTGTTGTAAATAATGATGCTATTCAAGAAATATAAGAGAAAAGAATAATATAAGCTATAATTCTCCGAAACTGAGGTGTACTGTAAAATTTTGTCCATACTACGAATAAAAGACGTTAAACTTGAAAAAGCTCTATCCTCACATGTTTTCGCCACGATTCCCAAGAAACTAAGTTAGCTCGGTCATCAGATGGAAATTGACTACATCAGCATAAAACTTCCACAAAAACGAGAAGTCCCCGAAAGACATCAACTGTAATTCAAAGAACATCTAAATCTAAAATAAAATAAAAATAGGTTTTTTACTTGATAGAAGGAATATTACAAAATTGAATATCAAAACAGATTTAATCTGTTAGTCTCCTATAATTTTAATTTAAAAAAAATTTTATTCAACAATTTTTAGACTTGAAGTAATGTCTTATAAGCACAGCTTATATTTAATAGACGTATAAAATCAAAACTTAATATACGATATCAAATGGAATAAATAAACCAACAAATATAAATTGTCAATTGAAATTAATTAAATAAATATTAGAATGAGAGAAAATTTGTTTTTGGTCTTACAATTATGAAAATTAATTCCTTATCAAAATTACCAAACATAATGTAAGGAATTTTCAGAGAATATAATTTATTTAAAATATTTAATATATTTAGATAAGTTGCTTCAAACATCTCTTAAAACATCTATTATATCTACAAAATACAATAAGAATTCCGGTAAGGTCCTCATCAGTCAAGCTTCACATTTAAAAAAAATAAAATCAATCAACAACTTACCTTACAGATTTCTTATTATCCTCGTTTGAACACCAACTTTATAATCCAAGATATTCTATGTTCGTCACAAAAATCACAGAAAGCTGCAAGGTACTATATGGTTTTCTTTAAACCCCTGACATTCCATAATGAGTTTTATTCAAACCTAGTATAATCATATATTATATATGAAATAAAATAAAAAAGTGCTTATAAGACATTACTTTAGTTCTAAAAATTTTTGAATAAAATTTTTTTGAAATTAAAATTATAGGAGACAAACAGATTAAATCTGTTTTGATATTAAAAAAATTCAAACATCTAAATATGTTAAAGTTCATCTATAAACCTGGTGAAGAGCGACACTCTGGTTCTAATTATAAACCATACTGATTGGTTGTCTAAAAAAGACCTGAAGATACTCTTGTATCAATAGCTATTTGTTGGCATAAGTTCACACCAATTTAATTTCTAAATGTAAAATAAGAAGAGGTTTTTCACTTGATACAAGGATTTTTACAAAATTTAAAGATCAAAACAGATTTATTCTATTAGCCTCCTATAAATTTTTTTCAAAATAGTTTAGTGTCTTATAAGCACTGCTTAACACAAGTAGACCCAACAAATCCAACAACCCAACAAATATAAATTGTCAATTCAAATTAATAAATAAATATTTGAAGGAGACAAAATTTTGTTTCTGATCTTATATTTATGAAATAGAATTAAATTAATGTCTTATAAGCACTGCTTAAAATTAGTAGACATCATTCATATATGTAAGATGAGAAACAAAATTTTGTTTCCTTCAAATATTTATCAATTTTAATTGACAATTTATATTTGTTGGGTTTTTTTAATCCATTTGATATTATATAATGAGTTTTAATTTTATATATCTACTAAATTTAAGCAGTGCTCATGAGACATTAAATTAATCCTAAAAGTTTATGAAAAAAATTTATAGGAGGCTAACAGAATAAATCTGTTTTGATATTTAAATTTTAAATGTAAAACTTTAATGAACCGCTAACAAACAGAAAAGCTTCCACTGGCTTGATATTAAAATCGAAGGTAATTAAAGATGCTTGTGGAAACTTGAAAAGCCCTATATTAGTCAAAGAACGAAATAGGCTTACTGGGACTTACTGATCACAGGAAGTTAGTGATGGTACCAATGTGATAATGATTAAAGCATAAGCTACTAGGATTTTGAATCAATGTTCACAAGAAGCAGGTAATTAGGTGAAAAGAATAATAATAATATTAAAGTTTATTCATATAAACATAAATGGGTTAGTAAAATTGGAATACTCCATATAGAAGCTTAAAGCTACCCTCAAACACAGAAAAAAGGAAGAAATCACACAAAGCTTTTCTGTGATGAACATAGAATACGTTGGATTTTTAAAGTTATCTAATTTTAGTGTTTGTTTAACAAGAATACCACGAGGTCTTACTGGTAATTTATTCATTATTAATTGATTTTATTTTTTAAATGTGATGTTGAACTGACAAAGACCTGATTTGATTTGGAATTGTTTTTTGATGATGTGCACATGTTATGAGAGGCTTTTGAAGTAACTTATTTAAATATATAAAATATTTCAAATAAATTAGTGTTGGAGACTTTCTTAAAATTATGCATTAATATACATTATTGCATTTTTGAAAAGATTTGCTTTTCATAAATATAAGATCAGAAACAAAATTTTAACTCCCTCAAATATTAATTTAATTTATAAATTTCAATTGACAATTTATATTTGTTGGGTTTTTTTATTCCATTGGATATTATATAATGAGTTTTGATTTTACATGTCTACTGAAATTAAGCAGTGCTTATAAGACATTAATTAAATTCGAAAAGTTTTTGGATAAAATTTTTCGAAATTGAAATTTAGAGGAGGCTAACAGAATGAATCAATTTTAATATTTGAATTTTATACTACATTCTTCTCTCTAGAATGCCCAAATGAGACTTATTCTTCTAGAATAATCCCATGCATAAGGGGAAACAATTACAAAAAATGATGCATAATTGTGTAATAATTATAATAAAAATGGTATAGCACGAAAAATATGACTGATTGCGATGTAGAAAGGCCTTCCCCAACCAAACTATTACTCTTTATACAATTGAATGCCTGAACAAATCTAACATGTGAATTGAATTATTATCGGTGAATATGTTATCTACATAAATAATCTTTAGTAACAGAAAGTTGTTAGAATCGGAGCAGTGCAACTTACATATGTGTAACAGTACAGTATGTTTTATACAGATGATAAGCATGGAAGTAACCATTGCTTGAATAAGCTTGTTGGGATATACTGTGTATATTTATTCACATACTTTAAATGACGCTAGTATTTGGTACTATAGCGTACCTATGCTTTGGGGATTAGACCACTCCTAATGATAATGAAGCCAACAAGTTTAGAAACATGCATGTCTACTACTTATGTTCCAACGACCTGTTCGAGTCGATTTGAGTTGTGAACTGTCACACAGATGTCAGTTGTACCATCCCGATTCGAAGAACTTTCTGTTACCATAGATCATACTCTTCATTAACTTGGATATAACACGGTTGATATTTCGATTGAATCAGACTGAAAATATTCACGTGGAGCTCAATAGACATTAGTGCCGAAATGTTTTGTTTGAATAAAGACAGCTATCTTTTCCATTTAAATTATTTATTTTTATTTTGATTATGTGATCATAATAAAGGTAATTGGACAGGCTTAGTCGACTATTCAATAGAAAAATAAAATTATGATGATGCTTTCTAAGCTAATAACGGAAATAAGAATCTGAGTATTTAATTAGAAAAAATTGGGAAAAAAGCTTCCTTAATAATTATTATAACAGATGTATTTACATATAAATGTTTGATCTAATAAGTATTGGCAATAATTTAAATAGTATTTAAATAACTGTTTCAAATATTGGCAATAATTTTAATAGTATTTAAATAACTGTTTCAGGGTAAACTCCTAAAGGGATCTCTAAATAGCGATCTTCTCTCATCCCTATTGTTCTCAGAAAATTTTATACTTATGGGATAAATTTCATTACTCACAAACGAATTCTAAGCTACTACATAAGATAACATATTAAAGCTGCCATTTTTTCAGATATATTCATTAATGTATTTCATTCTAATACAAAAGTATCTATCAACATCACTACAAAAGCTGCGTTCATCGAATTTATTTCATTAATTTATTAAATATCAAAATATCTTAGTAGGAGAATGGCCTAATCTATCATAAATTGAAAAGAGAAAATGGAAAACATTTGAATTTAAATATTGAAAAAATAGTTTCAAAATGAAAATGTCTGATATTATATTGAAGGACATAGGCAATTCAAAAATAAGAAAGGAAACAAAATATTGCATTGTTTAGACACTTCATTTCCTTCTAATTAAATCGAAAATCGATTCTTATTATTTTTCCTCATTTAAATGAGTGAAAATCTTACATTTAGAACATAATCATTTTTCGTATTCACATAAAATCTCCATAGTTCTTCCTTAACCCAGAATTATTTGTCACGTAGGGTCTTGGAATTTTTTTGTGAAAGATAGAAATATTTTATTAGAATCCAAAAAAAATACTCTGAGATTAATATCAGAACACAATATGTACTAAATATTCGCCTCAAGTGTCCTTGCAGGCCAATCTTTTGTTTTTCTGTTGAAATTTTCGAAAAAATTTATTCTGAGTGGTTGAGCCCATTTGAGTCTTTCGAGCATATAAACATTGTTTTTGGAATTCACAAATATATCATTTCGCATAATCAAATTCGCGTATGAGGAAGAACAAAATAATACAATTTCCTTGAGTTAAAAATCTACACTAGAATAAAAAAAATCGTTTAGGTTGCTCCTTTAATTGAACAACTTTGCATAATTATACAACTAATTTTTAGTTATTATTAATTCCGTACCTGAAAGAGATAACAATGAATGACAGGTACAATTTTTGGGTAGTAAAGTGAATGGACCTGATTTCTTGGAAAATGATACTGGGGTGAGATTGTTAAAGATTGTGGTACCGATCGTTGTTTTATGATGGTTTTTGAGAGATCAACTAGAAATTGTCCGATTTAACACCATTGTATCTTTAGAAGTGTATCAAAGATAAGGCATATGGCATAAATAATATAAAAATAACGTTATTCTGATTTTCACCAATTTTTTTTTATTATTATTATAATACAACAATTGTTTCGCTATCACAGTAGCATATTCAGGTAGGTGGTATCTTTTATTTTGAAAAACTAAATTTGTTTTCGAAATCGGTTTCTATTTATATTAGAGTAGGTGCAAAAATAATTTATTGAGCACTAAAACCTAAAAAGGGGGTCTCTGTAAATTTCAGCGTATCTGAATATAGGGTAAGTTATTTAAGTCTAATTGTTTGTTAAGTAATATTCCAATTTTATGCATAGTCCATAGAGATATATAAATACAACAAATTTAGAATAATCCTTAACGAGCAATTAGCCTTAAATAGCTCACCCCTGTTAAACATATTCAGATAAGCTGGAATTCAGAAAGACCCATTTTTTTGGTTTAAGTACTCAATAAAAATTTTTGTAGCTACTCCAATATAAATAGTAACCGATTTCGAAAACAAATTCAGTTATACAAAATGTAAGATACCACCTACCTGAAGATCCTACGTTGATAACGAAACAATTTTTGTATTATAATAACAATAAAATTTGTGAAAATCGAAATAACCTTATTTGATATAATTTATTTACATCAAGTGAAGACTGATTCCATTAAACATTATATGGCATTTGTCTGTTCACACAGATAAAGATAACAGAAGTATTTTACTAGAAATGAAGCGACAATGATGTGAAAACGATACGAAAAGTTTCTTCAAAAGAAGGACCGTTTGTAAAAACAGTCGACGTGAACATTTTACAGATATTATATTCCATTATCAACCATAATATTTGTATTTTGGATTGAGAAAAAAATATCTGTACCTTTCTCAAAAACCCTGCATTTTACTTTAATTTCAAATGGAACATCTTATTGAAAGACTATCTGTTTACAAAAAGTGACAGGGAAAATAACAATCAACATGTGTTTCAATAATTATTAGGTTAATATATCGAAATAGTTATTTCGATTTCAAACAATTTTGTTATTCAATGGTAAAAATAAAAATTGTATTAGAATAATTTAGTTAAAATGTTAATACAACTGAAATAAAATGAAAGGAAATTGAATGAGCATGAACATGTGTCTGATATAATAAATATAAGAACCAAATTAATGAACTTGTTCGAAAATTTGTATATCTGTTCATTAACTCATATGATTATCTGGAAATTGAGTCATATGATTTTCTGGAAATTGACTCATATGATTCTCCATAAACTTCCGTGGATCAAAGTCGCTAATGTCGATCATATTGTTTTCTGTCGATTGGCTCACGGAGTTATCCAGAAAATGTTTCATGTAACTGCTTTCTGCGATTTGATTGCGAACTTTCCAAATATCTTCCCTTGGATCTCTGGCAATTGTAATATCTTGCGCTGTCATCCTTTCATATCTATCCCTGCTGATGGTTTCTGGATGTATATGATATCCCATTATGGTGGCAACCTTTCCACATGTTTCTACTTTAGCTTTACAACGAGAAGGATTTCTCGTGTAGTACCCGCTACAGAGCCAAACTGTTTTCTGAGTCAGTTTTCTATAGAGTAGGTAACTATGACCTTCCAATATGATTTTGGGTTTCTTCTGTGCCAGGTCGAAGTATATTTTTCCTAAAAAATATTTTGTTAGTCAAGTCCGATGAATGGAATATTGAAAAACCAAAGTATTCCACAAATTCCACCGTAAGTTCAGGTCATTTCAAATATACACTGGCGGCAAATCTAGGTTTCTGATAGGCCATGCGATGCAATAAGCATATAACCCTATATTTATAGGTTATAACTGCTGGTATATGATTTAAAGTAGAACACTCTATATCCTCTAATATATAATATTAGCGGAAATGAAGTGTTTTACTCCTATACAATAAATTTCCGTCGAGCAGAGACCGAAACAATCAAGAATATAATTTTTGGGATTGAAATAAAGAATACTAGACAGTTTTTCATATTATATTATTCAAATAAAAGAATATATAATCTCACTTCATAATCCTATTATTTAAATAGGTGGATATTAGTAGGTACAGACGCATCCAAATCTAGCGATATTATAAATACGGTTTGAATGTCAGATTAAGAGTTGAGCTGTATTTTATATATATATATATATATATATATATATATATATATGATTTTACCTATTACCATCTGGTGTGTAAATTGTTGTGCTGAGGAAAAACGTAAGGCAGAGAGAATTCATGAAAAATAAACAAAATTCTACTTTTGCCACTCATTGTCTAGAAAACGGTCACTCCTTTCCCACAATAGATAGTCTTAAAATTTTACATGTAGAATCAAAAGGGAAGAAACTCGATTATCTAGAATCTGTTGAAATTTTTAAATTAGTTCACAATAATAATAATGTAAAAATAATGAATGACTGTACGGAGCTATGTAACTCGAAAATATTTGAGATATTTAAAAAGTAACATCAGTTTAAAACCCTTTTCAACTAACATAAAATGAATTCAATGAAAAGTAAACAAAAATTCAACTTTTGTCACTCATTCTTTGGAAAACAGTGATTCCTTTCGACAAAAGAAAACCTTAAGAAAATTTTCAAAAGATAAGAAACTTGATTATTGAAATTTTCAAATTCGTTCACAATAAAAATAATGTAGAAAATAATGAACGACTGTACGGAGCTATGTAAATCCAAATATTTGACATATACAACAAAATAATGTAAAAATAATGAATGACTGTACGGAGCTATGTAACCCCCAAAAATTATTTGAGATATTCAAATGGGTACCATCTGTGTAACAACCTTCTTTGTCGATTGCTGACATTCCGATATCTGTTAGAAGGCCCCTCTTTTTTAACCCGGTTTTTTATCACGTTTCGCCTGTAAACCTCTGTACCACTATTAGGTATTACCTAGAATCTATCGAAATATTCAAATATTTATCACTTTTGTTTAAATACCTCTGTACCACTGTTAGGTCTTCAGTTGTCTGATGATGGGATAGTTCAATTCCCGAAACTTGAGTCACAAGAAAATGTGTAATATATATTTTTATTGGTAGTAAAACAGTGATTTCTACAATTTGTTTTAAGAGAGAATACTATTCCTTAAGTGAAGAAAAAGATGGGTATGAAACCCCAATTTTCTTGTGAAAATTACACGTCTGTTATTTGAAATTGATAACAAATATTTTATTCAGAATAATCTTCATTGCTATTTATACATTGGAGTATAAATGAATTCGTGCGGTTTTTTGTCGCTATACACTACTTTTTCCTATCTTTCTGGCAATCCCTTCGCAAAAAAAGGCCGGCGTTTTGACCGCTATCCATGCATCGATCCATTTCTTGACTACATCGTAATTGGAGAAGTGCTGATCAGCCTGGCTATGTTGCATCGATCGAAAGAGATGGCGATCGGATTAGTAATATCTGGGCTGTACGGCGAGTGGGCGTTTCTAAGTACGTTTTATAGGTAACGCAACATGTGGCCGTAGACTCTAAGTGTTTTTTCGAGTTTCTTGTGTATTTGTGATGGATCTTCGTTAAGCCTTGCCTCTAATTCTTCATCCTTAAACTTTGGGTCGTTCTTCGTCTTCCAAATCAAAATGGCCATTTTTAAATCAGGCAAACCTCTTCTAATACATTCTTTCAGCTAGAGCCTGATCGCCATAAACATCTACTTAAACACGATAAATTTCGGCAGCCTTTTCCTTCACATTGCGGTAATGAAGTAAAACTCCTCGCAAAAGCACATTATTCTGTAAAAAACTTGACATTCTCAGAGATTCAAAAACTATGTTATTTACACTTCAGCGAAAGGAGAGATATTGAAGAGAAAGCCTAATGATGACACTTCAAAATGAAGGTATTGCCAGATGAGACAATGGAAGAATAATCTAGTAGCGACATCTGTTATCAAAACTACACGAACTTAATTCTACTCCTAATATATTTATAAAGGATCGAATTCTTCAAGGAATGCACAAACTTCGAGAAAACATGAAAGAAATTAAAATAAAGAGATTGAAAGAAAGTATAACTTACATTTTCCCAGGTCGAGACTGTTTCGCTGTAAAAAAAACTCGTTGATTAACAAACTTGTTTCCGCTCAAAGTTTGTCAATAAAATTTTTTTTACAGCAGTACAATTATCCCCATGTGGAACAATGTTCTTTCTATAGATTTCCTTCACGTTCCTTGAAATTTTGTGCGTTCTTTGAAGAATTCCAATGTATCCATCAAAATTTTAACATAGTTTTTCAAGACAATATTAATTTAGTTTCAATTTAAATCGGCTGACTTTTCAATTAAATTTGCCTGAGGCATGCTTCAAAAACGTGTTCTTAAAATTATCTGCAAAATCGTGAAGGACTGTTTCGACCGCTTCAACAATCCTGAAATGAAATTCTTCAAGAACGAAATAATCTCATTTTTGTCAAGGTTTGATCGTGCAGATACACCGTAACTGCTCGCGGTGGTCATATATTTATTTTTGTATTTTATTATTTGTGACTAGAAAAATTTGTGTTACCTAAAATACTCATATAATTTGATTGCATTAAGGCTTCTTCATTAAAATAAAATAGAAAAGGGCTATTTACTTGATAGAAGAAATATAACAAATATTGAATATCAAAACAGATTTAATCTGTCAGTCTTCAACTTCTAATTAAAGCTCGTGCTTAAGTAAACAGAAGATTATATTAAAGATTTCTTTTATTTCTCTAGTGTTTGAAAATAATAATAATAACACGCATAACACTTGGTGAAACATTTTTAAATTAATAATAGTTAAAATAGAAAAAGGCTTTTTACTTGATAGAAGAAATATAACAAAATTTGAATATCAAAACAGATTTAATCGGTTAGTCTCCTACAATTTTAATTTAAAAAAAATTTGTATTCAAAAAACTTTTAGAATTAAATTAATGTCTACAATAAGCACCCCTTATATTTAATAGACGTATATAATCAAAACTTAATATACAATGTCAAATAGAATAAATAAACCAACAAATATAAAAAGTCATTTGAAATCAATAAATAAATATTTGAAGGAGACAAAATTTTCTTTCTGGTCTTAGCATAATGAAACCAATTCCTTTTCAAAAACGTAGAGAACAACTTAAGGATTTCTCAAAAAATATAATTTATTTGAAATATTTAAATATTCAAATAAGTGAATTCAAAAATTTCTCAAAACATGCACTATATCTTCAAAAAACCATTAGAATTCGGATAATCTCTTCATCGGCCCTAGATAATATTTAAAATATTAAAATCAACTAACAATCAGTATATCATAATTTAGAAAGCAACCGGAGCTTGTTTAAAGCAGACTAACTTTGAAAATCCAGATAGTCTATGTTCGTCACAAAATCACAGAAAACTGTAAGGTATTATAAGGTTTTATTTAAATCATTGACATTCCATAATGAGATTTATTCAAGTCTAAATATAATTATATATTTTGTATAAAATAAAATAGAAGAAGGCTTTTTACTTGATAGAAGAAATATAACAAAATATGAATATCAAAACAGATTTAATCTATTAGTCTTCTACTTTTTAATTTCTTCGGTTTTTATGATGGGATAAATTTGGCTCATAGCTATTTTAGATAGTTACTAACTATAAAATCAATAGCCGCGAACAACGGTTTCAACCCCAGTATAATAGATAATCTAATTCTACAGAAACTATCTAAAATAGCTATGAGCCAAATTTATCCCATCATAAAAACCGAAGAAGTCAAAAAGTGGCCAATAGTTTTTCAAAATCAGATGTCAATATTGCCTTCAAAACGCAAAAAAAATTATCATCGGTATTATTTAACGCAAAGGATCCTACTCCAAACATACACAAATCAGGAGTTTATGAGTTATCTTGTTCTACGTGCAGTAATAAATATATAGGACAAACAGGACATTCCTTGAAGACGAGGCTCAACGAACATAAAATGAGTTTCAGGAAAAATAAACAAAATTCTACTTTTCACTCATTGTCTAGAAAACGGTCATTCCTTTCCCACAATAGATAATCTTAAAATTTTACATGTAGAATCAAGAGGGAAGAAACTGGATTATCTAGAATCTGTTGAAATTTTCAAATTGGTTCACAATAACAATAACACAAAAATAATGAATGACTGTACGGAGCTATGTAAATCGAAAATATTTGAGATATTTAAAAAGTAACATCTGTTTAAAACCTTTTTCAAGGAACATAAAATGAATTTAATGAAAAGTAAGAAAAATTCAACTTTTGCCACTCAACAGTAATTGCTTTCGACAAAAGAAAATCTTAAGAAAATTTTACATGTGGATTCAAAAGAAAAGAAATTTGATTATTGAAATTTTCAAATTCGTTCACAATAAAAATAATGTAAAAAATAATGAATGACTGTATGGAGCTTTGTAAATCCAAATATTTGAGATATACAACAAAATAATGTGAAAATAATGAATGACTGTACGGAGCTATGTAACTCCAAAAATTATTTGAGATATTTAAATGGGTACCATCTGTTTAACAACCTTCTTTGTCGATTGCCGACATTCCGATATCTGTTAGAAGGCCCCTCTTTTTTAACCCTGTTTTTTATCACGTTCCGATTGTAAACCTCTGTACCACTATTAGGTGTTACCGAGAATCTGTTGAAATATTCGAAATATTTATCACTTTTGTTTAAATACCACTGTACTACTGTTAGGTCTTCAGTTGTCTGATGATGGGATAGTTCATTTCCCGAAACTCGAGTCACAAGAAAATGTGTAATATATATTTTTTAGTAGTAAAACATAGTAATTTCTACAATTTGTTTTAATTATGATCAACTACCAAATAGTAACGGCTGAAACAATTCAGTATCTGAACATATTATATCCAATCACAATCGCGGTTGAAGAATAGACATATATCTCTATGGCTTAAAGTCAGGACCGGACTTCAAATTTTCTGAAATTTTAATTTTTCTTATTTCTGTTTTTATCATTTTTTCCCCTTGAATATTTCATAGGAACCTTCTTTCCTGTTAAAAAAGTCTCAATTTTGGAAATACCCTTATATTCCTCAGGGGTTTGTTCGTAAATTCATAGAAACTTTGTAAAATCACTGTATTGATGGAGTGCACAGAGAAGGTGTAATTAAAAATGCACTTTTTCAAACAAATTCCATTCGGAAGAAAATAATATTTTCTTTCCATTTAATGAAAAGAACATACCAGAAAAATTCTACTTTATAAAAGTTGAACTTCATAAGAGTTGAGAAAGCTACTGCTAACGGACCAGACACAATTGAGCACTATGAAACTATCATTTGACTCGTTATTGCTGAAATACAGCATGAATGCGAAGAGCGTGTGAAAATTGGAGCGCTAGATTACGCCATGTACACTGTCTAAATGCCCGAAATCACATTCAGAGATTAATGCCTTAAATTTATCTATCAAAAAGAGTGATGGATACTGTGAACATATTCGTAAGTCTCAAACTTTTATTTCAATTTAAAGCCCTTCGTCTCTTAAAAGAAACGTCCTGTAATATTTCATGACCGATATTCACACTTTTCAATCCACAAAACCTCATTGCTCCATTTGGTAACTTGCAGGCAGCAAAATGAAAGGTATGGCTCAAAATGAGAAACTGTAACAATATAAAATAAGCTTTATTCATAACAGATGAAAAACCAAAAGTGTATGTAGTTTAATCAAATAAAGAAAAAAATCAAACACAATAATTTCAATTTTCATATATCTAAATTTATTGAAACAATACTGAATTTTCATCGATTAATTGTCCGAAGAAGTACTTCCGGATACTCTTCTTATGAGCATAATGAATTATCCAAAGAACAATTTCCGGACACTCTTACGATGTTGATGTTTTGTGCCCACATATTGCCTTTTTCCTCGGTCCATCTGATTTCGTGATTATGCTGTCCATATACATATGCCATTCTTCCACTTGTTACGATGCGGGACTTGCAACGGTTTCCATCGTTGAGATAATACCTTTGGCACAACCAAACAGTTTTTTTCGCTAGTTTCCGATACAATCTGTAGTGACATTTGTCTAGTATCAGTTTAGGATTTTTCAAACCAGCCACGAAATAAATTTTGTCTAAAACAAATTGAAACAATGTGGAATACGATCGAATATCGTTTGATTTTCAAGAACGTACAAAGCGGCAACATGCAACTTTCATTGTAGTAATAATCGAGTTGAGTAGCAATGGTCAATTTCAAAGGTAGTATTTAAATCGCCTAGTTTTTCTCGTTTCATGCGATGGGTTTGGAAGCGTACAGTTCGATTGAATCGTACATCGCTTGCATGCAGGAGAAGCATTGTCTATTAAATTGATTCAGAGATTATTTATTTTTAGTAAAGTAAACATACAAGATATATCTCCTTAAGATTACTCACAAATAAAGTATAGACAAAGTGATGACCTACTTATATTTAATGACCATATCTGTCCTGTATAATTATTATCTAATAATTAAGCAGAGACGGAAGGGTCTAGAGGCAAAATGGCCACTAGATGAATATATTATTTATTTTGTGTTTTATAGAAAGTCAAAAATTTTAATTCACTCTCTTATGTTTCTTTCTGTTAACAAAAAAATCTAGTGAAACAATTCGTTCGATGTAAGGATAAACTAGAACCTCCGCTCTTTTGAATATCAAAACAAATTAAATCGTTTAGTCTTCTACAATTTTAATTTAAAAAAATTTCTTAAAAAAACTTTCAGAATTAAATTAATGTCGTAAATAAGCACTGCTTATATTTAATAGACGTATAAAAATCGAAATTCACTATACAATATCAAATGGGATAAAAAAACCCAAAAAATAAATTATTGATTAAAATAAAAAATTAGTCGATTTTTATACGTCTATTAAATATAAGCCGTGCTTATTTAAGATATTAATTAAATTCTAAAAGTTTTTTTAAAAAATTTGTTGAAATTAAAATTGTAGAAGACTAACAGATTAAATCTGTTTTGATATTCAAAGTTTGTAATTATTCTTCTATCAAGTAAAAGAGCGCCTCTTATTATTTTACTCCATTCTTCTTTTCAGACGACGGTTATGTAGAAGAATAACAATAATTAAAAACAAGTTTCCAAAAATTTACAAATTTTACTACCAAAATATATAAAGCTGTTCACATTCATGTGATTGTAGTTTCGCGGTATTGCTCCATCTTCAAATAACTGAAAACTTAATGATAGATGTAAAAAATTGCTTGGTATATAGAGAGACCTTTTTGAATTCTTCCTTGTAATTGATTAAACGTTAACCAATTAGTATGGAAATTCTTGGTTAAACATACTTCGAATTCGGTTAAGAGGGAACATTGGCTTTAATGGTTTATTTTCAGCTTTAATACATATATTACGAAGTACTAATTTGAATTTTTTACCCAAATTGAGGGATTTGTTTTGGTGTATAATAGTTTCAACTCTAATTGCGGTGAAAACACTATCTTGTTCGTGGAATAGTTCTTCTTTGATCTCTTTCGCCGTTGTTCACTTTCACCGAATTCACTTTTGTTTTTACTGTTGATTTCACTTTTCACAAATTACTATCTAATTACAAATAAATAATGCAGATAATACATTATATAAGCCTTTTGTGCGTTACTGTTTTATTGAGAGAGGAGGTTCCTTGGAAGATCAAACTAATATGCGAATATAAAATAATTCAAGAGTAGAGAGAGATAAGTGATTATAACTTGCGAGAACATTAAAATAGCGAGCGGTTTATTTTGTGTTTTTTGGGCAAGCGACAAGATGCAACTTTTTTGGGGATGTTTCTTCAAGGGTGTTTTGTGGCTAACTGACCAAAAAATGACAGACTGGGGATGCTTGAAATGTGATCAGGTAAATTCCGATACGACATTCGACTGTTGTCGTCTTTAAGCGGCTCCAGTTCTAATTGGTTTCTAAGAAAACTGTGAAGGACAAATAATTTCATTCCTTAACAGGCCCCAGATTTCTAGGAAAAAATGAGAAATATTTGAAAGTCCTAGATTCCTGACTCGGGGACCATAATTGTTATGTACCTGTATCGTAACTTGAAAAATTCCTTGTTCAATGTAATTTCGAACAATAGGTTCAGAGGATATCATATAATACTAGAATTTAAATGCAAAGGACCCCTAAGTTTGTCAATACATTTAATGTAATATGTATTTTAATTTTTCATTTTGATTTATTTACGATCGAAACTACGAGTTTTATAGGAGACTGCAAAATGTAATTCACTAATAGCTTCTCTAGTTCTGATCCTAAAACACATTTTTTCGAAACTGAGTTATTTTGACTCGGACGAAAGAGTGTTGTAAGAGGAACCATATAGGCTTTGGATGCTTTGAGATATCCCATTTTCCTTTCTTTAACAGCCTTGATGACCTTAGCCATATCCTCCTCCTTGTATTGCTTTCTTGGTGCAAGTTCGGCATTCAGTTTTACGTGGCATCTCGAATAAAAATGAGAAGTCTATGAGAAATGCTATGAACATAAGCATGGTGCAAATATGGAATACTAGTATTCCATATTTCCAGCAAGCAAACTCATCAATATTTGAGGTTATACCTAGCCCTCCATAACAAGAATCTGAAAAAACTCAACGATATCTTAGACTATGGTTACTATAGGGTGACATCATCATGGAGAATCAAACGAAAACATGCAAATAAAAAATATAGGGTCACATATTCACATACGTGTTGAAATTTTCGGAACTGCAAATTCACATAAATACATATGGTGGACTGAAATCATCCACAAAGTGAGCGTGTTATGTCGCCATCTATACAGATCGCAAACGATCACAAGTCCAGCTATATTTTGATAAAGGATAGTATTTGTCAAAACCAAGGTATTTCATATTACAAGCATATTCCATACTTACACCCTCTCTTTTACTTTTTCTGAAGATGTTAAAATTAAATAGTTTATTATTTCTAGAAATTATAAGGTATAATAAATTTCATTATTTCTTCAATTCGAATGAGAAAATATTGTGTAACGTTTAAAAATCATTGAAGACCAAGTGGAACAATTTCTTCATACTAAATGATCTAACTGTGTACATCTCAAAATATAATTGAAAATTATTAATATGTCACAAAAAAATACAGTAAACTCAGTAAGACATTACAGAAGTCAAAAAAGACCAAAAATCGAGGTATTACCAAGAATGTGTCACACGAACAAACCAACAAAAAATGTTTTCCTTTTCCGATATTTGCCAATATATCTTCAATTATTAATACCTAAAAAAAACATATCTGAAGAAGGAACTAAAATTCGTTCCTACGATAATAATTACAAAAACGAACAGAAAATTACTAGGAGTGGAATCTGAACTAAATATGATGAAAAATTTGAAAATCATCAGCAATCCAAATTAACTGTAACGCAACTTATATGGGTCAAACAGTTGAAAAAATATTGAAACAGCTTCTGATACAGACAAAAGGTCGGCAGTTTTTGAACATATGGCTATCAATGACGATATAGGAATCAATAACGTCAAAATCCTCCGTAAATTGCAAAGTTGCAAAGGCTATAAAATAAATTTGTTGGTGTGCTTGGAAATAAACGAAATCCATAAAGATCTCAAAGTTTAAACACAGAAGAACCAATTAGAAATGATCCGTTACCCATTGCTTAATATGTAACCTCTCGACCCTCTTCACTATAATATGATACCTCACATAACTCAGTGAATTCTCTATTCCTTTACACTTGACAATGATGAAACAAACAAAACGCGTCTTTTTTTTTTTCAATCTCGGTGAATAAATTTTGAAAATTTGATAAAATATTATATTTTATTCTCCAACATATAGAGAATAATATCAAGAATACAAGTGTTATGAAGCATCAACTCGGTAAAAAGAGTGGTCAAAAAATGTTATTCAACTGTATTGAATATTTCAGATTTACATAATTCCGTATGGTCATTGGTTATATATATATATATAACATCTTGAATCTCTTAAAATAATATAGTTAGTTATTAATATAATTATATATATAGATTAGGAGTACAAATAAGTTTCCGCCGTTTTTTAACACAAATTGAGTGACTTCTAATGTTAAAGCAAGTTCTTTTTGTGTTTGAGATGAATCTTTCTCCTATAATTCCTCCAATTCTGCATCCTCGTAAATTTTTGGCCTTCCACTGCGATCTTTGTCTTCTACGTCGAAATCACCGTTTTTAAACTTTTGAAACCACTCTCGACACGTTCTCTCACTCAAAGCACCCTCACCATATGCTTCTACGAGCAATTGATGCGGCAGATTTCTTTAAATTAAAGAAGTAAACTAATATTTCCCGCAAATGACGCTTACTTGGCTCAAATTTTGACATTTTCAACTTATAAAAATTATATTTTACCAATATAAAATCAATGATATTAATAGGTTATGCTGTTCTTGAATGTCCAAACTATTTTTTAAGCCGGTTATCATCTGCGAAAGCTAACCGAAACTCCGTGCCGCGCCATCTACAATAAAACGGCGTAAACTTATTTGTACTCCTAATTATCCCTACTATAATATTATAAATGCGAATGTAAGTTTGTTTGTTACGCTTTCACGCAAAAACTACTGAACCGATCATCATGAAACTTTGTACATATACTCTTGAAGGTATTAGAAGTAACATAGGGTACTTTATATTTAAAAAAAAAAAATTTTTTACGAAAGATAAAACAATTGTTTGTCAAAAAATCGTCGAATTTAGCTACTTCAGTAATGAAGTTTTACTATTATTATACCCTTACCCTTTATCTTTCATACTTATTTAATGACTCCACTGCGGGCGAAGCCGCGGGTAAAAAGCTAGTATTAATATACATTTTGGTGAGTCTGTTTCAGTGCTCGAAATATGTCCTAACTGTATTAGTTTAAGAGATACAGGATGTTTTATGTATTTTATCAAAAACTTTCAATCAGCATAACTCTCAAACGCCTGCAATAGATTTTCATAAAAATTTGACGGAATGAGTATAGGCTAATGCCTAATATTTGCCCCTAATCACTTGTCGATAGCGCAGGTTCGGACTGAGAAAATTATATTCTTTATCCCACATCTTGTAAAACACCCTGTAACTCGAATTTTTGAAAAGTGAAATTCTCCTCAGAATCTACAAAGAGCACTTTTTCAAACAAGCTCATTTAAAATAATAGCACACTTCACATCAATATTTTATGAGCTATTGAATATCTGGAATGTTCGATTCATAGACACACGCATATAAAACGAAATACTTTTCGACATCTTATTTACACTTTCGCAAATAAATTCTTTTATACCCCTTCCCCATCAATTTACGTATGTGATTTGTTCTCGAAAATTTCCCTATTTCTTTTTTACACCTGCTTGCTCTTGTATTGAATGTTTTGCAGCTTTCATAAGCCTTTCTTTCTGGTCCACTATTTATCTTCTCACATGCTGCTTGAATCGATCTGAAGTTTAAGATATCATTTATTTTCAATGCTATGTGAAACATCACAGAAGAAATTCGTTTACTCTGAATTCAACTCATTTCAAAATCTAAGTGGCTCATGGTAAGAATTTGACATTTCAAACCATTGTCGGGTAATTTTTGGAATAGAAAAATACGCAAGTGCTAGATTGTTGTGTTTTCATCTAATTTTCATTAAGAGAATTATAGAAATGCCGTCATTTACGAATACTTAGTATACTGATATGTTTTTAGTTTATGGATTTTGTAAGTGCAATGGTCGTAAAGTTGATAGGGAATATCGAAGGCTATATCCGGATCGTCGAATTCCGAACCACCAAACATTCGAACATGTTAATCGCTCACTTCGTGAAACTGGACACTTTCCATCAGTAAGTAAACGAGAAAGAACAAGTTTGATGGAGAGATAATAGAAGCTTTCCAAGAAAATCCCTCAACCAGCACTCGACGTCTTGGTTCAATTTAGGTTTGCCACATTGTCAGATCTGTCGAGTTCTGCACCGTGAAAAGTGGCATCCATTTTATTTACAATCCGTCCAAACCTTGGAGCCAGGCGATTAACTACCGAGGATGCTATTTTGCAGATGGGTTTTGCTGAACCAACGAGCTATCTTCAGAACGCTTTTTACTGATAAAACAACCTTAACAAAAGATGGCAATTTTAATATTCGCAATGCACATATTTGGTCCAGAGTAAATCCGAAAGTGACTAGGAAACACAATTCACAACATCGTTTTTCAGCCAATATTTGGTGTGGAATTTACAATAATCGCCTAATTGGACCATATATTCTTCCACACAGACTGAATGGAGTGACATATCTACAATTTTTAATCGAGCATTTGCCAGGGCTCTTGAATGATGGAAGCAATATTTCAAGAGGAATGTACTTCCTACAGGATGGAGCTCCGGGACATTTTACCCGTGAAATTGTAGCGCATTTGAATGAAATTTATCCAGATCATTGGTTTGCTAGAGGGGGACCTTATGACTGGCCTGCAAGATCCCCAGATCTTACATGCTTGGATTATTTTCTCTGGGGGCACTTAAAAAATGAAGTTTACTCTAAAGAAATTATAGGCAGGAAGCATCTGATTAATCGTACTCAAGCTGCATGTGAAGCAATACGAAATCGATCGGAAATTTTGAAGTAAGCTGTAGCTTATTTGATCACAAGAGCTAGAAAATGTTTAGAAGAGAGAGGGGGTATTTTCGAAAGCAATTTATAATTTTTTCTCTTATTTATTGTCAATTTTTTTCAGTTCCACACATGTTTATAAGGATGAAGAATGTTTATCCGAACCACATCATAAATAGTCTTAGTTCTGTATACTCTTTGCTAGTCGAAGACAGTCCTTTCAGAAAAAAAGAAAAACAGATATTATGATACGTAAATTCAGGAAATCAATTTTGAATTTGGAAATAGAGATGACAATATGGAAGATCAAAGCATTGGAAAGAGATAGAACACAGGTGATTGAATTTTTGCAGCAGGAATTATCACATGAACATTTTGGGAAACTCAACGGCATTCTGGGGAAATTATTCCACACGTTATTTGAGAAAATCAAATTAACAAATATTTCGAAATTGGAAATACTGTCCAAGAGACATGTCCCTATTGTCCAAACAGCTGACAACAATGCAAAAAGAATTTACAATTATACCAACACTCAACTGCCCCAAGAAGTGGAAGAGATTCTTAGCTATGGACCAAAGTTCAGTGTCCCCTTTACTAGTGGTGAATTACCAATACCTAGAATCATAACAGATGTTGAATTCTATATTTCCTCTCTGGAGGTTGAAGACGCTAATAAGGATATTTTAAGATCTGACTTCGTAAACATACTGACGAATCATTTACACCATGTTAAAGGAAGAACTGCTATCCATGATGAAATTCAGAAAAAATTCTATATGACAAAAAATTTCTTGAAATCCAATAATGACATCATTGTTGGTAGATCAGATAAGGGAGGATCAACAGTCATAATGTACCGTGAAGAATACATCAACGAAGTCAAGAGCATGCTCAGTGACTCTACAACATACAAACGGTTAAAAAAGGACCCAACATTAGCATTCCAGACAAAAGCTAATACCTTGATAGACTATTTATTTGATAGCTCTTTTATTTCTGTTTTTCAAAAGAAGAACATGAAAATACACAACTCCGTTCCTCCTAGACTTTATTGCCTCAGAAAAACACATAAACAGGGCTTACATTTGAGACCAATAGTAAGTGGAATTGATTCCCCCTCAGCCAGCATAGCTAGACTTGTACACGATGTATTGAGCGGTGTAACAACTATTTTCCAACACCAAATAAATAACTCTTTTGAGTTTGTGGAATTCACCAAAACTGTGGTCCTACCTGAAGACTATATCCTGGTTTCACTGGATGTGGTATCGTTGTTTACTAACATTACACACAGTCACACAAGAAATGTCATACAGAAGAATTGGCACACAATATCAGCGTATACGTCATTGGATAAACCAACCTTCTTAACATTAATTGATTTCCTTTTCCAATCTAGTTATTTCGTATTTAATGATGACACTTACCAACAGGTCGAAGGTACAACGATGGGAGGGATTGCTAGCCCTGCATTGGCTGCTCTTGTGATGAATGACCTCGTCACAACAGTAATTGATCGATTACCTTTTGCGATACCACTCTTCAAGTTTTATGTCGATGACTCTATCACAGCCATACCAAAAGACAAGGTGAATGAGACACTGTCATTGTTCAACCGTTACCATGATAGAATCCAGTTCACGGTAGAAGTAGAGAATGAAGGATCACTACCATTCCTTGACGTATGTGTGCACCGAACTGAACAACAAAAACTTACAACTAACTGGTATACGAAACCCACAAGTTCGGGTGTTATGTTAAATTATTTATCTACACATTCCCTTGGCTATAAAATCAGTGCCATTCACAACATTCTGAATAGAGCAATCAACTTAAGTGCACCTGTATACCACAACCAGAACATAGAAAAAGTAAAGAATATCCTATACAACAACAATTATCCTAAACATTTCGTCAGCAGAATTATTTCAGAACTTATACCGAAAATTGAAAACAGGAACAAAGACAATAACATAATTGAAACAACTAAGAAATACTATAAAATACCATATATACCAGAACTATCACAAAAACTCAAAAGAACTCTAAAAATAGACAACAAGGAATTAATATTTTACAATATGAAAACTGTGGGATTGTTACACAGCCATATCAAAGATCCTATTAAAAAAGAACAAAAATCGGGGTTGATATATGGAGTTCCATGCTTAGACTGTGATAGGGTATATATTGGACAAACAAGGCAATATTTGAGTAGCAGGATGAAACAACACAAATATGACTTGAAAGACGTAAAAAACAAAGAAAAGACGGCACTGTGCTCCCATTTCTTCGTGGAGAATCACAGGTTCGATTTTCCGAATGTGAAAATTCTTGAAAAAGAAAAACAATTTACAAAAAGAAATATCTTAGAGATGATTCACATTAATTTGAAAAAGTCTGTCAATTTTAGATCTGATACTAGTCATCTTAGTTGTTTATATAATCCAATACTGTCTAAATATAAGAATTTGACAAAAGATAAACTAGGTGGTTCAAACGTGAAATAGTTCAATATTTGACAACCAAAACACGACTTGTTTTGTGACGTCTCATTTATAGGTTATGGTTTGTTGTTTTGAACGTCTTTTTATTTGGTGTGCAATTCCATTCTTCCATGTTTTTAATTTTATATTTTAACTTGTATTTAAGAGATTTTTCTATACTATATGGTCAGAATTTACAACCTTCATATTGAGGTATGTAATTTTCTGTCACTTTATGTATCTATGTAAAGAAGAATATTGCTGATATATTTTTAATTTTTGTAGGCCTGAGGAAGCAAATGTGAATTTGCGAAACGTCGCCGAATATATGTACTAAACAATCTGACATATTATAATTTGTCCTAATCCCACTAAAAAATAATTATTCATTATTAAATCTTGGAGGACACTAAAATATTATTTTAGTTATTCATGTTTATAAGATTCATTTTTATTATTAAGTCCATTTTATAATAGTACAATTAAATGTTCAATGTTAATTCGAGATTCATGTATTGAATGGAATAAGATGCAGCACAAAACCCAAGTCATGTTACTGAGAATTTCAATCGATTCAATATAAATAGACGCATTATTCGGAGATTCACAGGTCCGTGTTTACTATAAATTGAAAATTCCTCATATTTAATGGTTCATAAAATGATGATGCGAAGTGTGCCATTGATCCCAATAGGCTTGTTTGAAAGAGTATTTATTGTAGATTCTGAAGAGAATTTCGCTTTTTGAAAATTGGATGTACAGGGTGTTTTACAAGATGTGGTATAAAGAATGTAATTTTCTCACTCCGGACTTGCGGTATCGATAAATCATTATGAGCAAATATTTAGCACTGGCCTATACCCATTTCGCTCAAGTGTTCATGAAGATCCATGCAGGCGTTCAAGAGGTAAGCCGATTGAAGGTTTTTGATAAAATACATAAAACATCCTGTAACTCTTAAACTAATATAGTTAGGAAATATTTCGAGCACTGATTCAGACTCACCAAAATAACCTGCATCTGCCCTGAAAGCCTGTACAATCATTCGTGAAACACCCGATGTATATATACATATATATATATATATATATATATATATATATATATATATATATATATATATATATATAATGAATGATCATTCAGAATAAATCTAAATTATTCAATATATTCAAATAACATCTGTTAACTAATCATTTTCACTTGATGCATAAATACCTTGTACCAAATTTTCATTTGTCTGAAGATGGGGTTATAACTCGAAACTGCAGTTACATAAATGTGTACGAAATTTTCAATGTGATTCAAATCGTTCATCTGAATATCGAACGAAATTTTGCACTCGATTGGTACAAAGAAAAATGCAAGGGAGAACACAACATTTCTGGCATTTTAAATGTCAAGGAATCAAATAATCCTATGGAGGCCATTTTCCCCGAGACCCTTCAAGTCTCTGCTTCATCATCACATTATAATTACACGTATTAATTGTACAGAGTAGACATGGCTACTAATTATACAACATATAAAAATTAAATCAATTTAAAAGACAAAGTTTCCAAACCGATCACATGAAACCGGGCAAACGAGGCGATTCAAATCCTACACTAGCATTTGTCGTCCTTTGCATTGGAAACATGAACTCTTTTCTCGTATGTTCTTAGCATAAACGTATTAAAATTAGGATAATAAGTCTATGGTTCTTAGTATTTAGAACCTTTTAAAGATTGATTCGATGGCGTTCTGAATGAGACAATAATCAACCTGGATGTTTTTTAATCGCTCTTCAAATAGAGATTCTATTGGATGGAGTAGTCCGTTAATTTTTGATAGTTCATTTGAATTGGAATGAAATAAGAAATTACTTTGTTTTCGATCTCTTTTCATTACTTGAATATGCAGTGACTCGTGTTTCGTAGTCTTTACTACATTTTCAAACTGAATAAAAACAAATTGTATCTCAACTATTATATAGCCTTCAACGAATATATATAATAGTTGAGATACAATTTGTTTTATTCAGTTTGAAAATATAGTAAGCACTACGGAACTCGAATGACACATATTCAGTTAATAAAAAATGACAGAAAACAAAGTAATTTCTTATTTCATTCCAATAGAAATTCTTGTAGCTAGCAAACAATATAGTCATAAATATCAAATGTATAAAAGTGCAAGGTAACAAAAGAGTTGATCGCCTCAGGTTGTCACTTATATCAAATAGTTAATTTTATGAATTGAAAAACAATACAGAGTTAGTGTTTTTATTCAAAAAAACTTCTACAAATTAGTCAGTCTACAGCAAATCTTTTAAATTCCACAAGAAATTCTATTCTGGTATGAAAATTAAAATAACTGTTTTTAAATTAGGTTTCTCATAACATATATACAGTAATTTGAATGGTATAATAATTTTATATTCATTATACTGCTGATACTAGTTTATGAGTTGTTTGAATCAAAAAAATAACTTTTTTCTTCACACTCAGAAAATATTAAATTGAATGTTGTACTAATGATAAAAAATTAAGTTTAAACGAACCTACACGTTCTGTATTTTTCTCATTATGGAGATCAACAAAATTAGGAACAAATTAAAATTTTGTAATAAACTCAACGTAATCAACACTGTAAAGCTGTTCAAAAATTTAACGAAATAAAACTAAAATTCTCTGATGATATTAACATTTTGAGATATCATGTGGCCCTTGTTCTTAGATTTTGGCTCGTGGTTATGTTTAGCGGCGCTAACGTGAACATTTCTGCCATTAGTTATCAATGTAGATTTACATCTGTTGCCTTTGACGAAATATTTGTTGCATTTCCACACGGTTCTGTTCAACGCTTTCTTATAAATTATATAGTCGTATCCGTCCAACAAAAGTTTTGGATTTTTCGAAGCAATATCGAAATAAATCACATCTGAAAATGAAAAGTTGTTAGCATGTTGCCATAAGAATAAAGAAAATTGCTTATACAACGATATTTTCTCAGTATGAATTTTTGAGTTCTTGTTAAATGTGTAAATTTATTAAAATTAAAATAATTCTGAAAACTTTTACAGAATAATTAATATCACAATCATTGATATGTTTAGGGAAAACTTTTCCTATTTAAGGGCATAAATATATATATATATATATATATATATATATATATATATATATATCAGTCGTAGATTTACCATAGCAGCGCCATCTATTGATTACTTACTCAACCCAGTCGAAAGGTATCGACATCTGTTAGAATCATTTGGAGTTAACAGATAATTGTGACTGTCAAATAATAACAGACAAATTGCGACTATAATTTGAGATTTAAACTATCCTATCTCTCAAGTTGGATCGAACTGCACATGGTGTGCGAATTTTATTATAATCGGTTAAGTGGTTTAGGAGTCCATTGAGGACAAACATTGTGACACGAGATTTATATATATTAAGATGTATGTATGTATATCAACCATTCTCTATATAATTAAAGCATTCAGCATCATGCCAACCATAGGAGGGTAACACCAAAAATGCCCTTTTCGTGAGTCGAAAGGCTTTTTGCCATCGGGGGCCTGCAAAAAAAGTGAGTATACAAGTCCAAAGCCGAAAAACTGATTTAACTAATAAAAGCATTTACATTCCATTTTATTAGCTACGAAAGTGATCATTCTTAATTTTTCTCGATTTTTGAAAATTACAGACATGATCTTCCACCGTAGATAACGTACCAATTCATTTGACCTACTGGCTCATTGAACTACCCAAAAAAAGATTATTAATCGATTATATTGATCAATCGTCTACACTGATCTATGATTATCACCATTTTCAAACTGAAAAAAAATTAAAATGGATATTCTAAGAGGTCCTCATCAAATTGAATGCATTTGGATCTGCAAAAGTAAATTAATATTCGAGTTAATACTTGGAAGGAGTATTTGAATAAATTTCAATTCAAAATTATTTCTGGAAATATCTCCAATACTTTAGACATACTCGTATATGAGTATCAAGTATAAACTCCAATGTTGATTTATTTTTGTAAATTATTGATTACTTTCATATAGTCAATAATCTGCAAATTCTTCAATTATGTATTAGTTTTGAAATACCCGTTATTTTTGTTTTTATCATAGGTCATTGTTTGGGAAGAATTATCTGTTCTATGTTTTCTGTGTCCGTGAGTAAACGTGGTTATGAAACATCGTGAGTCATTTTAGTTAGTCAAAAAATTTTTAGTGATTTATTTGAATCTGAATTTAGCACATGTCTGATATGACTGGTTTTTTAAAGCCGAAACAATTGTCATATGTTAAAATTCATGTTGAACTATTTTTTTATTCTATACTTTATTTCAAGAATATGTATATAACTTGGGAACAGTAGATTTTCCTTTATACGTATGCTTATGTTTGCAGATATACGGGATGCCTACTTATAAAACTACTAAACTTCAATATACATTCTGTCAAGAAAGTACCAGGAATTATCGATTTAAATCTGGCGGGACAATGAGGCAATTTCTTTTCCTAGGTTGGTACCACTGTCCTTAATTACTATGCCAAGCTTGAGCGGGATCTGTCAACTAGTGTGTTTGCAACAGCTGATTAAGTCAGTCGATGTCAGAGTGCGTGCCGATTTTTACTATGGGTGATTACGTTGAGCAAAGAATTTGTTTAAAGTTTTGTGTTGCAAATGATTTTTCGTGTGCCGATGCATTGAAAATGTTGCAAAAGGCCTTTGGTGATAATGCTCTATCGAAAACTCGTGCATATCAGTGGTACAGAGCCTTCAAGGACGGTCGTGAAGTGGTCGCCCATCGACGGCTTCGATCGAAGATAACGTCGATAAAATTAAGAAAAGGGTGCTGGAAAACCATCGTACCAGCTTGAGAGAGATAGCACATGATCTTAAGATATCCCACGAGTCCGCACGTACGATTTTGATTGATATTTTGGGCATGAGAAAGGTGGCCGCACGACTCGTACCGAAAGACCTGAATTTTCTTCAAAAACGTCATCGCGAACAGGTTGCTTCAGACATGCTGGATCGCTGTAATTCTGATTCTACATTCATGGAACGCATTATAACTGGTGATGAGACCTGGGTCTACGAGTACGATATGCAAACAAGCCAGCAATCATCGGAATGGGTGGCAAAAAATGAGCCGAAACCGAAAAAACCACGCCAAAGCCGCTCGAAAATGAAGGTGATGCTCATTGTTTTCTTCGATATCCGTGGCGTGGTGCACTACGAATTCGTTCCAGAGGGTCAGACGGTAAACAAGGAGTATTACCTAGGCGTTAGGAAACGTTTGCGTGAGCGTATCCGTAAGAAGCGGCCAAATTTGTGGGCGAACAACTCATGGATTTTGCATGACGATAACGCGCCTTCTCACCGAGCTACGATTGTGACTGACTTTCTCGCCAAAAACTCAACAAACGTGCTTCAGCAACCACCGTATTCACCGGATTTGGCTCCCTGCGACTTTCTCCTCTTCCCAAAACTAAAATTGCCCCTTCGTGGCACCCGTTTTGAGTCGATTGAAGCCATAAAACAAAATTCGGCGCGAGAGCTAAAGTCCATTCCGGAAAGCGCCTATAAAAAATGTTTCGATAAATGGAAGTGCCGTTGGCATAGATGTATTGGAGCAAATGGAGCCTATTTTGAAGGCGACCCAATAAATTTTGACGATTAAATGTAAAAATGTTGTTTTAATTGAAAATTCCCGGTACTTTCTTGACAGAGTGGTACAAGTTATTTTCAGCAAAAAAAGGCATATAATACATGGTCGAAATATTGATGGTTATTCTTCAATTCAACATTTCTTGATTTCACAGAATATTTCAAGTTTTCTCCATCAAATCAATTATACTTCAGTTATTCTTGTAGTCTCATAAAATTTAAGCACATACCTGAAACCGGCATTGAATTTGCTACAAGATAAGAAGTTCTGTGTGCCAAAAAATTTTTATTGCAGGCGTAATAAGGAGATGAATATCAAGATTCTGAAAGTAACAAAATCAGTCATATTTTTCCAATGGTTTCATCGATGAAAATTATTAAGAATGAACATATACTGAATTGTTTCAGCCGTTACTATTTGGTAGTTGATCATAATTTGTAGAAATTACTATGTTTTACTACCAATAAAAATATATTTTACACATTTTCTTGTTGTCTGATGATGGGATAGTTAGTTCATTTCCCGAAACTCGAGTCACAAGAAAATGTGTAAAATATATTTTTATTGCTAGTAAAACATAATAATTTCTACAATTTGTTTTAATTAAGAATGGACATGTTCACTTTTCAGAAAAAAAAACCATTTAGTGTGCTTCCGAATAACATATCAACTTTTGTGCTAACTGCTTGTTGTCCTCTGCCATAATATCATGGCTTAGAAGATAATAACAATAACGAAAAGTTGAAATATTCCAAACTTAAATTTGCTCTACCTTGAAGCTCTTCATAAGTGGATATTGAAGTTATTTTCATGGATATCATGAAAATTCTTCATTGACAAAACCATTGGAAAAATATGACTGATTTTGTTCACTTCAGAATCGTGATGTTTATCTCCTTTCCACTCCGTTAATGCCGTTCAAATTTGCTGAGGCTACAAGGATAACAGGAGTATAATTGATTAATTGAAATATTTAGTGAAATCAAGAAATCTTAAATTGAAGAATAACCATCAACATTTCGACCATATGTTGCAAATAACTTATATATTTTGTTGCGAATAACTTGTATGATCTCCCCTTGAAGTTCAGCCCTTTTAAAAGTAGACACCCTGTATTGTTGCTGTATCTCTGTTATCTACGTTTTATTTCATAAAGTCAAAAAGTGTTTCTCCTAGAGATTACAAATATTTTATTTGAATTATATATTACAATACGATTTCCATATCTGATTTATGAGATACAATAATAATATATGTATATTCAAGAAAAATGTCAAAAACAAAGATAGAAATATAGTACAAGTTTCCAGAACTAATCCTGTAATTAAATTTATTTAGATTTGAGTTTATGAATTATTGAAATATAATTAGTTTATTTTTTTATTATTTCTATCACCACGCAATATTTGAATGTTGTTGTTAATCTATTTCAAGTTCAATATTTAACCTTAAGTTTCAAATTCGTGTAGTTATATTATTATTATCCTGATACTCCTAGATCTTCTGTGAAGATCCCTCAGAAGCTTTTTCAGCTTGTGCGAGTTAGGAGTTCAGCTGTGTTCTGGGTAGGCTTTGTTACAGCGATCTTGCTCCACTTTAGGTCACAGCACTGTTAATTTTTTACCCAATAGTGATAGGTGGCCGACACCAGTCCAACTAGAAAATTTCTTTGTCACCTGAACAGGATTCGAACTCCGACCTTCCGGTCACGAGCCCAATGCTCTACCACTGAGCTGTCCGCAGAACAGATTGTAGATAGAAAACAGTTTTCGTTACTATATTGATACATCTATCATATGATACACTTCATAAAAGGAAATCAATTATTATTAGGAAATATTTTCAATTATTAATAGGCCAGTTAGGGAAAAAATGCATTATAGTTCATAGAATATTAATTGAGAAGATCAGTTTTGATGTCACGGTGAAGTTGTTTTTTCTTAAATATAATAAAATATAATTGAGAAAAAATATTCTTCAGAGATGGATATCATATTCTATTGAATTCTGCAGTAATTTTAGTATAACAACCAGAAAACCATTGATATTTTCTAATGAAATAATCGTTCAAATTGCTATCAGATATGATATTAATTAAATATCGCCAGCTTTCAAATGCAGTTTTCAAAAGGAGTAGAAACTGAAACCAAAAAATATTGTATTCAGAATTAGGATTCAACATTTAATCTTCCTCAATTAAGCAGTTTGATTCAAAACGGTTAAACAAGTTGGCTTTCCCATAAGAGCTGCGTTTTCCTAAGCAGTAGCATGGAATGGAGAATGTCCAGTAGATTTAAATTGTTTCAGAATCCAAGAATTCACTAAACATATAATTAATACTGAAACGAGAGTCACTTCATATCACAAAGGATTTTTTCCAAAACACTTATCAAGCTGATGAGTTTCAATGCATCGAAAATGTTTGACAGCATACTGTCGATAGAATATTTGCTTTATATAAGATACTTTTGTAGAGAATTGGCAGTATAAGTACATATAGTACAAATTACAAGTTAGAGTGTTTACCCAAATTTAGAGAGTTTTTTCGGTGTAGTTTTAGCTCTTAATGTGGTGAAAACACTATCTTGTTCGAGTAATAGTTCTTCTTTGAGCTTTTTCACCATTGTTCACTTTCACAGAATTCACTTTTATTGTTTTTACTGTTGATTTCACTTTTCACAAATTACTTTCTAATTACAAATAAATAATGTAGATTATACATTCACTTCTAAGCTTTTAGTGTGTTATGGGTTACTAAGAGAGAGAGTTCGTTGGAAGATTAAAGTGAAATGCGAATATAAAATAATTCAATAAATATGTTAAATAAGTTAAGACAACTTAAAAATAAAAAGGGGTTTATTTTGTGCTTTTTGGGCAAGCGACAAAATGCGACTATTTGGGGATGTTTCTTCAAGGGTCCTTTTTTGCTTACTCGTTTGTAAAGGGTGAGGTGAGTATTGCGGGACCGTCAAGGGAATGTCTTCAACTGAACCTTTACAGCTGACTCGCAGAATGAGAGAGGGTTGGGGCTTGGAAAGGTGGCACAGGTAGCGAGACATCTCTGTCCCTTCGTCTAGAAACGGCGTTGGTTTATAATGGGTTCCTACGAAAAATGTGAAGAAGAAATATTTTCGTTTCTTAACTGGTGTTTAAGCCGTTTAGGTTTCTAGGAAAAAAATGAGACATATTTGAAAGGCCTAAATTCTTGACTCCTAAATACTTGCATAGTAAATCAAAAATTTCTTGTTCGATATAAAATCGGAACAACTATTCTTTCGAACTACCTTCATTCGATATTTTTCAAATATAGGAAACGATGAAACTTATGACTTGAAATAAAACTACCAATATAATAATTCAATTAAACAATAAATATAATTATGAAAATCAACCACAATCGAAAATAAAAACAGTTATCCATTATCGTGCTTTTCAAATTACTAATATGTTCGCAAATTTGTTCAGTAATCCATAATTTAATTCAGTAAGAAACAGTACTATTGAGAAAAAATAATTACAAAATAAACAATATTTCGGTCCGAACAAAATGAATACTAGCTATATTTTGGCATTCAAATCATATCGACCAAAACCAGTTTGCAACCTTTAGAAATATGTTTCCACAGTCGAATACATCGGTTTTCCGTAATTATTACAGTTAAACAAAATTTCCATAATACGTTATAATTACAGCACTGGGAAACCAATTGTTATCCGAACTAATACTAAAACGTAAATAAATTCCAGAAACATGCAGTGGATAACTTAAAATCGTATTAAAACCACAACCAAAACCAATAAACTGCCCCACAAAAATAAATATAATTAAATTGCTTTAAATATATACAGTTGTGTAAGTAAAAATTAATAAAAAACTTATGTTAAGTACAAGTATGTAATAATTCTTTTCATAAAACATACTAGTTTAATCAATTGAACACTCGTTTAATGATATTTATTGTTCAAATATTGAACCATTTTAGCAGTTACTATAATTTTTAGTTGAGCAAATAACAAAAAGTTTTCTTGAACTTTTATGTTTTACTGCCAAAAATACTGAGATTTTTACATATAAATATTAATTGAAGGTTCACACATCTGTGACTGCACTTCCAAAGTATTACTGCATCTTCAGACAACCAAAAACTTAAGTATTCATGCAGGGTGAGGAACAAAACAATAATAACAAGAATTGAGATATGAAAAAAAATCAAATTATTTTTTTAGTTCACTTAATAAAGGCACTATTCAATTCAAATATAACAGCAGAAATATCTGTAACTATAACTCATTCAATTCTTAAACAAAAATTTGAAATCTTAGCTAATATTTTGAAAGACTATGGAATTGTTCAAAGAATGTATAACATTCTGAGAAACATGAAGAGGATTATCGAAAGATGAAGTAATATTTTGAAACTTTAGTAAATGATATATTATAAATTTGAACACTGGATTGACATCTCAAATTTTTTGAGTGGTACAACAGTAATTTCTAAAAACTTGAAGGCCTTTGAAAAAACATAAACTCAATAACTACTAGTTGGCATATTTGAAGCCAATCTACACTATCATGTTAGAAGTTTCGCAAGGTTCCCATCTCGGACCTTCTTTTTTAAAATATTTGAATGTTATCTGGAAAAAATTTGTTAACACTTTCCATGGTTTATGGACTTGAAAATCCAAAAAAGCTTCAAATTTTCATTTTCTATGTTTTTTGTCTTTTGTGAATTTCTGTAGATTTCTGTCATGAACATTTCTGTTGAGATTACTGATAAATAAAAATCTTCAACACATGTGAAGCAGTTTATTTGAATTTTTTATTCTCCCGCACTATATCCCTCTTAGACTCTCACAATATGAACCTTCTGCGACAAAAGGTTCTTAAATCTAGTAAACATCTTCGGTTCATGATTGTGTGTACCAGAAACTTGGACCACTTTTCCGCTTGTCACAATGCGCGATTTACATCTGTCGGTTCTGTTGCCGAAATATTTGCTGCACATCCAAATGGTTTTATTAAGATCTCGTTTGAGAATAAGATAGTCGAAATCGTCTAATATTATTTTCGGACGTTTGGTTCCCATGTCGAAATAGATAGTATCTGAAACGAGAACTATTAGAAGAAATATTTTACTTTTTTATGAAAGATAATTGGAGGTTTGTTTAATACAGTTACAATCTCCATTGTGTATATGGAGTAATGAAACACTTTTCGAATAAATGCATAATTCAATATTGTCCTCCTCGAAGTTACTTTTAGGGAATGAGATACAGCGCTGCTGACTTCAAATATTATATCACTATCAGCTCCTCGGTTACTACAGCTGCAAAGTTTTTCACTTTACCGCCGTTTCTTTACAGTATTTTAGAACAAACAAGAGCAAATATAATATTAATGACAATGATTGATCACACTGTGGGGGCGAGGACTAGATTTAATGTAAAAATGTAGAAGTATTTAACTTAAAAAAACCTTGGAAGTATAATAGTTTTCTCAATGATCAACCATCTTTGTTTATCTAGTTTATCATCGTCGACAGGGACAATGAGAAAGTGAAGAAAAACTGGAACACTGGAAATGTATTCCTTGAATCACTAGATTCGACACCAAGTTATAAGGTGTACTTTACACTAACAATAATAATATTGAGTTTGACAACAATGTAGCAATTGACAATAACAACTACGTAAGTACTAAGAATGATTACAATTCTAGGGCCAGCAGCCTCAACTGGCAAAGTTGATTACTATCGAAATAATAGCCAGAAGCCACAAACGACAAAATTAATCTTTATAAAAATAATAACGATTTTTACAGCTAGTACAGAGTATTTGGGAAGTTAGGATTAGTCGTGAATGAATTCATTTTTTCAAAATAAAAATAGGGAAAAATATGGAAATTGGTTAAAAGTTAGATTTTTGGATTGATAAAGTAAATAAAACCAACTTGGCTTAAGTTTCACTGTTTATTCGATAGCTGTTGACATATATGTTTCGGGTTTTTCAAAACTGAAGAGAACAAACCTTAAAATCCTATTTATAATGGTAGGGTAGATCACAGGTACAATTTTGAACAGTATAAAAATAGGTGTTAGTTGGAGTCCTAATCTTCAATAGTCGAAGTACTTCCTGGAACTGCACCGGCACTAATCGCAATGGTACTATTCTTCGCAAGTACCTGGAAAGTACTGATTTTACATTACATTTTCCAAGAAATTCTTACACATACTATCCAGTTCACCAAGTTACACCCTCGACCCTCGGAGGACATTAACAATAGCGTACATGCTTTCACCAAACTAATTAAACATTGCCAATTCAATTCAACAATTAAAACAACAAACACTGACAATAACCACCTCGTAATTCCCCCGCCGGTACTTGAACTTATTAAAACTAAAAACAAACTAAGAAAAAGACTACAACGCAACTACAATGTGGATGTCCATAAGCAGTATAAATATCTAATTAACCTAACTAGATGCTTAACCGGCTCGCTTAAAACACTCCAATGGGAAAAGTTCACAAAAAACTTAACAAATTCAAACGAAATGTGGAAAATAGCTCGATCATTAAAACAAAATCAGAACACCTTCGGTATTTCCACATTACATGGACCCCAAGGCCTAATTTTTGATAGTAATAACAAAGCAGAACACCTTGCAGAAATCTACTTTAAAATACATAACTCTACCCGCGACTTATCCGATCAGAAGACCAGAAAATTAGTAAAGGAAACTGTACAACATTTCTTTAACCATTCCCACGTTACATCACCAGGATCATTAACATGCCGAAACGAGATAAATAATATAATCAAGTCCTTCAAAAATAATAAAGCTCCCGGAGAAGATAAAATCAATAATCGCACACTGAAAAACCTTCCTAGAAAAGCTATTCTTCAACTATTTTATATTATAAACAGTTGTTTGAAATTTTGCTACTTTCCCCAAATTTGGAAAAATGCAATTGTCTTATCCTTCCCAAAACAAAAAAAGATGCGAAATTTGCAGAAAATTATAGACCAATCAGCCTTTTGCCTACAATGTCAAAAGTTCTAGAAAAAATTATCTTAAACAGAATAAATAAACATGAAAATAATAATAACATACTTATAAATGAACAATTCGGATTCAGATCATCACACAGTACTATCCTTCAACTAGCCACAATAACTGATCAAATAACAAAAAATTTCAATTATAATAGAATAACGGCCATGCTGAATTTAGATATCGAAAAAGCTTTTGACACTGTCTGGCATGAAGGCCTTATATATAAACTCATAAAAACCGAATTCCCGTCATATCTCATCAAAATAATAAACTCGTACCTAACCGATCGCACATTTCAGGTTGAGTTAGAAAAAAACATCTCAAAAAAATGTACTATTAAAGCCGGAGTACCTGAGGCGGGCTGCTATCTCCTTCCCTTTTCAATCACTACATAAACGACATTCCAAAGTCAAACAAAACGCAATTAAAAATTTACGCCGACGACACCGCAATATTATCCGAATCAACAAATTCCAACCAAGTGAATAAATACATTCAAGAACATCTAAATGTTCTGGAAAAATATTACAACCAGTGGAAAATAAAAATCAACGCCAGCAAAACCACTCTCATCCACTTTACGCATAAAAAGAAACTATCGCAAAATCAAAACTATCTGACTTACAATGGGCAAGCCATATACGTTCAAAACTCCGTCAAATACCTGGGCCTCACCCTAGATAAAAAATTGAATTTCAACGATCACATTACCAATAATATTCAAAAATGCTACATAATGCTTAGAAACATTTTCCCACTGTTGAACAAATCAAGTTAACTTAGTAGAAAGTCGAAACTAAGGATTTACAAGCAAGGCATCAGACCTGTTTTCATGTATGCAAATCCTTTATGGAACATATCATCTCTTTCAAACCTGAGAAAACTACAGATTTTGCAAAATAAATTCCTCAGAATTATTTTAAACAAATCAAAATACTACACCTCAATTAAAGAAATTCATAGAATAGGAAATATAGAAACAATTCAGGATAAAATCAAACAGGACACTAAAAAATTCTTCAGATACACCACTAAAAAACTTGACAAAACTAAATATCTAGGTACCACTACGCAAGAAAACACTAACATCAGACTAAGGCACAAATTAATACATCATCTGACTTTGAAATAATGAAACTTGACTGACTATTTGAAAGCTTATCCCACCTGAGATGAATATGTGTTTTATTTAGTCAACATACCTCTAGAAAAAATTTATACTCTTGACAAAATTCACCAAATAATAAAATGTAAACTTAAAATATTAGGTGCGATCTAATAAGATCAGGAACTAATTGTATAATATATATGGTTTATTTGCACATGAAATATTCACAAATAGAAATTCAACAATATCCACATTCTACAAGCAATACAAATAAACAGAATTAACATGCTGCTGTGAACAAAATACATTTGGAAACCACGACAAAATCCCCCATACAAAGCAAAAGCTGTCTGCAAGGGAATCCGGCCGCAGCCCCCAATTCCTTTAATATAATATTGTGACAAATTTTAGACAAACAATTCGATAAACTGAAGATCAAAATATATATGGATCATTTACAACTTCAATCACGGATTCAAGCGATGAGTTTCAACTCCAAAAGGCCCTTAATTTTTCTCCTGTCCTCGGTGATCAGATATTGTCGGAGTTTCGACTTAAACAGTTTCAAGGATGAAATGTTTTTCAAGGGAAAAGGCAAGGCATTAAACACTCTTGGGGCAAGAAACAAGTGGCATCTCTGGCCAACCGATTTTGAGGACACTGGTACAACCAAGCCTTCATTTGCCTTAGTGCGAGTATTATATGTGTGCGAAATCTGTCCAAACATAGATCTGTTTCTGTGGCAAAATAAGGCAATTTTAAAAAAATATAACTTTCTTGGGTCGAATATTTGAGCCTCAGTCTAAAGGGCATCCGAAGGAAAAAGGCGGTACTTTTTAAGGATGATCTTAAGGAAATATCTCTGAAGTATGCTCAATTTCTCCAAATGGGAGGATTGAAGTCCGCCCCAGCCCAGCATACCATAACCAATTCTAGAGTCAACAAGGGCAAAATATATCATCTTCAAATGAGGCAGGTCCATCATTTTTGCGAGATATTTGAATTTATATAATATTGATCTGAGAGTACTACAGACCTGATCTATGTGAAGATCCCACCTCAAATGAGAATCCACCGTCACTCCCAGATATTTGACTCTGTTTGATAGCCTCAATTCAGTGATCACATTTCCATCATGTACTCTCAGAGATACAGAATCAGGTAGTCCACTCGCGTAACTAGTGAAGGGAAGAACAGTGGTCTTCCCGTAGTTCACAGTAAGACGCCTATCATAGAACCAATCCATTATAACCGCCAGATCCCGCTCGGCCAAGCGCCTTACCTCGTCCCACGAGTCGGCCGTATAAAACACCGACGTATCATCTGCGAAGCCCAAGATAGTTCCAGCAGTACCAAGGGTGAACAAGCTGTCCATATAAATGATGAATAATAATGGACCTAGAACAGTACCTTGGGGTACACCACATGTCACCGTTCTGACGCTACTGTAATCATTATTCAATCATTGTAAATAATAATTCAAACGTATCTATATTGTATATTTCCCCTTGTAAATATTTTTGTATATATAGTTTAGGAAAATAAAAATAAAAAAGCTGAAAAGCAATATGTGTTTTATTTAGGTCCTAATCTTTTACAGATAATATCAATGGTGTAATTTAAATTGAAGTTGTTCATTTGTAATTGGTAGCTTCTTATCATGTGCTAAACATATTTCCAAACTTTTTAAAAGGTCCATTCTTCTGCTTTTATTACCTACGTGTAAAATATCAGTTCTACTGAAATCTATGAAATAGTTGTTATTTATACAATGTTCCGAAAAACCAGATGTTATTTTATTATGTAATATACTTTTTTATGTTCTTCTACCCTTATGTTTTTAGATCGTCCTGCCTGACCTATGTAAAATGCAGGATTACAATATAATTAGTATATACCGCTTTGCTATTGACTAAGAGTGAACCTAAATTTTTCTTATTCGTACAACTTGGACCAATAAACTAGAGAAGAAATTGGTATTATAGGACACGAACACCACCTTAACCATTTGAGGAAACTTCGAACCCTCACACCACAAATAGAAGGGCAAGTCGTCTTTGCTATTGATTGATAGTGAAAATACAGTTAAATTTCATGATAAAGTAACAAATTTCACAGAAAGACAATTTGATACATCAGAACTCATTTTATTTGGAAACAGAAAAGATTTGAAAAAACTCGCTGTAAATAGTGAATTGGCATTGAATTCAATTGATTCAAAAGAGAACCTTAATTACGAAAAACACCTTTGCAAAGTTCATTTCAATGTCTACTCTCAAAAATTATTCATCAAATTAAAAGAAAAATTTCAGATAATTAACTCATAATTTCAAAAGCAGATAAAGGCAACACGGTAACAATTCTAAATAAATTGGATTATTTGGAAAAAACCGAGAAATTATTTGAATCTTATAATTTCCTAGAGCTTAAAAACGACCCTACGTCTAAATTTCAAAATTCCGTAAAACATGCCAATCAAAAATTGTCCAAACTTGCTTTCAGATACAAATTATACATTAAAAATTTTGAATCCAATAGTTTCATTACTTTACGCCCTCCCTAAAATGCATAAGACAGATTGTCCTATGAGGCCAATTGTTTTTTATATAAATGCACCCGCGTCAAAAATTTTTAAACATCTCAACATCATTTTACCAAATTTGGTACAACATAGTACAAAATATTCTATCAAAAATACTATACACCTCACAGAAGAACTAAAAACTTTAAAAATTCCCCCTAACGCCAAAACTTGTTTCATTGGATGTTGTGAATTAATTTTCCTCCATACATAATTTAGAAATTGAAAATATAGTTCAGAATTTATTACAGCAAAACCAATCACTCACCTCTGAAATTATACTATAAACAATGATTCTTCTTGAAATATGCCCCAAACAAAGTTATTTTAAATTCAACCATAAAATTTATCAACAATTAGACTATGGGTTCCCCCTTATCACCACTTTTCATCGAAATTTTCATAACCCCTCTTGAAAATAAAATCTTTTCTTCTCAAGATAATTTGATAAATAATATTCTTTATTGGAAAAGATATGTGGGTGATATATTTTGCATTTGATTAGGTACTATTAGAAATGTTTCTGAATTTGTTGAATTCATTTTTCAATTATGTCAAATTCACTATTGAAATCGGAAATTCCCAAAAAACAATACATTTTTCAGATATTCAGATAACAAGAAATGTTAATTCCCTTGAATTTGACATATTTAGAAAATTCACGTATACCGATTCATTAATACATAATAACAGTGCCCACCCTCATAAAATAAAAATGTCTCCTTTTCACGCCTTATTACATAGGTTACTATCAACCCCCTCTCTCAATAGAAAACTTTAACAAAAAAATTAAAGTTTTGAATTCATTAGCGTCAAACAATGGTCATAATGCGAACGTAATCGATAAATTAATTTTTAAAAAACAGCATAAAAAGCTCTAGCTTCCCTTTACCATATTTTTCAGAACAAAGAAAAAGAAAAATTCTATAGCATAAATTTCATACCACAAATGAGTAACAAAATTTGCAATAAACTAAAACATAATCAAATTAATATTATTTGTACATTTGTACAAAGTAAGTTCTTCTTATTTAAGAAAAACTTAGGTTCACTCTTAGTCAATAGCAAAGACTGTCGTGAAACGTGTGGAAAAAGCGGTATACTACTCTGTCAAGAAAGTACCGGGAATTTTCAATTAAAACAACATTTTTACATTTAATCGTCAAAATTTATTGGGTCGCCTTCAAAATAGGCTCCATTTGCTCCAATACATCTATGCCAACGGCACTTCCAATTATAGAAACATTTTTTATAGGCGCTTTCCGGGATGGACTTTAGCTCTCGCGCCGAATTTTGTTTTATGGCTTCAATCGACTCAAAACGGGTGCCACGAAGGGGCAATTTTAGTTTTGGGAAGAGGAAAAAGTCGCAGGGAGCCAAATCCGGCGAATACGGTGGTTGCTGAAGCACGTTTGTTGAGTTTTTGGCGAGAAAGTCAGTCACAATCGTAGCTCGGAGAGAAGGCGCGTTATCGTCATGCAAAATCCATGAGTTGTTCGCCCACAAATTTGGCCGCTTCTTACGGATACGCTCACGCAAACGTTTCATAACGCCTAGGTAATACTCCTTGTTTACCGTCTGACCCTCTGAAACGAATTCGTAGTGCACCACGCCACGGATATCGAAGAAAACAATGAGCATCACCTTCATTTTCGACCGGCTTTGGCGTGGTTTTTTCGGTTTCGGCTCATTTTTTGCCACCCATTCCGATGATTGCTGGCTTGTTTGCATATCGTACTCGTAGACCCAGGTCTCATCACCAGTTATAATGCGTTCCATGAATGTAGAATCGGAATTACAGCGATCCAGCATGTCTGAAGCAACCTGTTCGCGATGACGTTTTTGAAGAAAATTCAGGTCTTTCGGTACGAGTCGTGCGGCCACCTTTCTCATACCCAAAATATCAATCAAAATCGTACGTGCGGACTCGTGGGATATCTTAAGATCATGTGCTATCTCTCTCATGCTGGTACGACGGTTTTCCAGCACCCTTTCCTTAATTTTATCGACGTTATCTTCGATCGAAGCCGTCGATGGGCATCCGGAACGAGGCAAGTCTTCGACCACTTCACGACCGTCCTTGAAGGCTCTGTACCACTGATATGCACGAGTTTTCGATAGAGCATTATCACCAAAGGCCTTTTGCAACATTTTAAATGCATCGGCACACGAAAATTCATTTGCAACACAAAACTTTAAACAAATTCTTTGCTCAACGTAATCACCCATAGTAAAAATCGGCACGCACTCTGACATCGACTGACTTAATCAGGTGTTGCAAACACACTAGTTGACAGATCCCGCTCAAGCTTGGCATAGTAATTAAGGACAGTGGTACCAACCTAGGAAAAAAATTTTTTACCTGCCTCATTGCCCTGCCAGATTTAAATCGATAATTCCCGGTACTTTCTTGACAGAATGTATACAAATTATATTGTAATGAATAATGCCCTGCATTTTAGATAGGTCAGACAGGACGATCTATAAACATAGGGGGAAGAACATTAAAAAAATATATTACATAATAAAATAACATCTGGTTTTTCGAAACATTGTATAAATAACAGCCATTTCATATATTTCAGTAGAACTGAGATTTTACAGTTAGGTAATAAAAGCAGAAGAATGGACCTTTTAGAAAGTTTGGAAATTTATTTAGCTCATGGTAAGAAGCTACCAATTACAAATGAACAATTTCAATTTAATTTATCACCATTGCTGTTATCTGTAAAATATTAGGACCAAACTAACACCTATTTTTACACTGTTCAAAATTGTACCTGTGATCTACCCTAACATTATAAATAGGATTCTAAGTTTTGTTCTCTTCAGTTTTAAAAATGGGCTATATGTCAACAGACATCAAATAAACAGTGAAACTTAAGCCAAGTTATTTTATTCACTTTATTAATTTAAAAATGTTTCACCAAGTGATATACGAGAAATCAATATCATTTTGGATTGAGTAAACACGTGGAAGTTCTGATTGGTCCCATTTCTAAGAGTAGAAATTTTGTGATGGACTTGCCAATAGATGAATAGGGAATAAAGGTTGTTATATTTTACGATAGTGTCTCTTCTGAAGGTCTCACACTAAATAGGTCAACGCGTAAAAGACCTCTATCTTTCAATTAGCTCTAGACGTTTTTCATATGGTTTCCATAATTCAAGTAAAAAAGAAAAGGTTCACTAGATACAGGTTAAAAACGTCATGTTGCATAAATAGAAAGATTTGAGTGTTAACTGGCTCCAAAGGTACATAATGATTTTCTAATGCAATTAAAGACATTTCATTCGAGATATAACAGATAATAATAGGGAACAAGAAAAAATTGAAAGAAGTCGACTCGGAAGAGATGATAATTGTTTTATTAACTGAAATGCAATGGACTATAGAGATTCAACATTGTACTCGTAGAATACCTAGTGCAAATGTCTTCATTTTTCTCCAATTCTACTTGTTTTCCCTAAAATAAAAAAAAAATACAAAAGATCTAAGATATATTCCATTTGCATGTTTGATTACTTCGATCTTTACTTGAGGAAAATTCCTGTTGCAGTCTAAAGTGAATTAATGTGAATACTTTAATCAACGGAAATAGGTTGATTCCCACTCAAGAACAGATTAACAAAACATCGGTTGATTGGAGTAATTCCATCATTCTGCACCAGAATCTGATAATCTAAGCCAAGCATGTCGAATATTACATAAATTATGTAATAAGTCCTAACATCAGACGAGAAGGTTTGATCAAAGAGTAACTCTTTACAACAGTACTACTGTAGCAGACAATAGAATTGGAATATTTTATGAAAAAAGATCTCATATATGAAAGTACTTTTATTATAAAATTTTCCAAATAAATTAAACAACTAAAGAATAACATTACATATATAATAACAATAATTTTTGTTGGAATTCTTAAAATAATAAATTTTATTTGAGCAGGTATGAAGTTTTGAGTTTTTTCATGCCACCATGTTCAGCATAACAGTGTGGTAATATTTTAGAAAAAAAATATTCAGGAAAGTTTTCCCAACATGATCTCCTGAATTTATAATATGAATCTTTTCACGAGTAACAACTCAAATATTTAATCGAAAGACAGTTACACTGTAGACATTACATTTCAACTTGGTTATATGAGTAAAACAAATGAAAACTTGATTTTCTACAAAAATATTCTAAGTTTACTTATTTTTTGTACACTTCTAAAGGTCAGAATCTTTCATACATTAACTTTGTAGATTCTCCGATAACCTCTACAAATTTAATCAAAAACATTTCTTGAAAACTTTTTAAAATTAAATTAAGTGAAAATTTAAGAAACACTATTTCTTTTTGTAGAAATATAGAAATATCAACACATATGTACCAGTGAACCAATAAAGAATCAAAAGAATAAAATATTGACCACGATCATCCAGAAAACATCATCCATTACATTCCCAAAAAATGCTCCACATAGAATTTTAAAAGGTTTTTCTCATTCTCAAAAACTGACAATCATAAAAACTAAAAATTTCATTTCGTAGAAACAAGTGAAATAGATATTGATATCGCCTTTAAATCGAAATGAGGAAGCCAAAAAAATTATAAATAAATCGGGATTATAAAAATTAACACTTCAACTTGCAAAAGCATATATATATATATATATATATATGCAGAACATCATTCAAAACTAGATTCCATGAATATAAAATTCACAAAAAAAAAGAAAAGCTTCCACATTCGTAACCCTCGGCATACTTTTCCTACAACAGACAATTTAAAAATTTCACATGTAGAATCAAGAAGCAGAAAATTTAACTGTTTGGAATCTGTTGACATTTTCAAATTAGCCCATAATAAAAATATTTTAAATATAATAAATGACCCTACGGATATGTGTAAATTTAAAATGGTCAACATATTCAAATAAAATTTGAATATCAAAACAGATTTAATCTGTTAATATTCCTTCTATCAAGTAAAAAACCTCTTCTTATTATTATTTTATATTCAAATAACATATGTTTACCATTTCTCTTAACTGTGCCTGTAACTTGCATTCTTGTCATCATTCTTTTATACCTGTACCTAAACCAGCTAAACTACTCTGTGCCCATTGTTGAAAAATTGTCTGAAGATGGGGTAATTTTAGAAACTGCGGTCGCAAAAATGTAAAAATTTTAAATTTTTTGGTAGAAAAACATGTTAACTTCGAATAACTTGTTTTAACTATGATGAACTACCAAAATGTAACAGTTGAAAGGGTTCAAAATATTTGAGAAGTGTTAATTAAAACAAATTGTAGAAATAACTATGTTTTACTACAAATAAAAAAAAACATTACACATTTTCTTGTGACTCGAGTTTCGGGAAATGAACTATCCCATCATCAGACAACTGAAGACGTAACAGTGGTACAGAGGTATTTAAACAAAAGTGATAAATATTTTGAATATTTCGATAGATTCTAGGTAACACCTAGTAGTGGTACAGAGGTTTACAAGCGGAACGTGATAAAAAACCGGGTTAAAAAAGAGGGGCCTTCTGACAGATATCGGAATGTCGGCAATCGACAAAGAAGGTTGTTGAACAGTTGGTACCCATTTAAATATCTAAATATTAGTTACTTTGAACTTTTTTGAAGCGACCCATGTAAATCTTTTGCCATGACCGCCCAGATCCCCCGATCTTTCGCCCATAGAGCATGTTTGGGACATCATGCTTGGAAATTTACCCCAGCTCCCACTTGGGATAGTATCTCTCAAGAAGAAATAGACCATCTTATTGCATCAATGCCAATAAATGTTGGGGAGTCTAAAGATAATCGCGGTGGACAAACACATTATTGATAAATTCATTAAAAAAATTGTAAACCCTTTTTTTCTTCGAATTACAATCATTACCAAAAAAAAATTTAAATTTAAACAGCTACTTCTGGGTGTTGCAGTTTCTTTGGCAGTTAGTATATTAACTAAGTACTTGAAGGATTTTCTTGATTATCTGAAAATTTACAACAATTCAGTAGGTTTAATTGGTCGGAAGGATACGAAAGAGACATACTAAAAATTTGATTTTCTAAACGGATGATACTATGAAGTGGAATAAATAAGAAATTACTTCGTTTTCTATCACTTTTTCTTATCAATGATGCAGTGATCCGAATTTCGTGGTATAACTACATTTTCAAACTCATCTCAATAAAATTTTATATCTCATGAATAATTCAGTAGCGTTGGTTAAAACTTTGTGAATACATAAAAAGTAACGATAAAATGTGTTATTTAAGAAATTTACTTAAAATCTAGTTTTTCAAAATTAGTTCTTCAAAACTAATTTTTCAAAATTTTGAAAAACTGGTTTTTCAAATGTTAATATTGCCTTCAAAACGCAAAACAAATTATCATCGGTATTATATAAACTAGTTTTTCAAGACTAATTTTTAAAAATTTTGAAAAACTAGTTTATCAAAATCAGATGTCAATATTGCCTTCAAAACCCAAAACAAATTATCATCGGTATTTTTGAACGCAAAGGACCCTACTCCAAACATACACAAATTAGGAGTTTATGAGTTATCTTGTTCTACGTGCAGTAATAAATATATAGGACAAACAGGACGTTCCTTCAAGACGAGGTTCAACGAACAAAAAATGACTTTCATGAAAAATACACAAAATTCTACTTTTGCCACTCATTGTCTAGAAAACGGTCATTCCTTTCTCACAATAGATAATCTTCAAATTTTACATGTAGAATCAAAAGGGAAGAAACTCGATTATCTAGAATCTGTTGAAATTTTCAAATTAGTTCAAAATAACAATAATGTAAAAATAATGAATGACTGTACGGAGCTATGTAAATCGAAAATATCTGAGATATTTAAAAAGTAGCAGCTGTTTGAAACGTTTTTCAACCAACATAAAATGAATTTAATGAAAAGTAAACAAAAATTCAACTCTTGCCACTCATTCTTTAGAAAACAGTACTTCCTTTCGACAAAAAAAAATCTTAAGAAAATTTTACATGTAGATTCAAAAGAAAAGAAACTTGATTATTGAAATTTTCAAATTCGTTCACAATAAAAAAAATGTAAAAAATAATGAAGGACTGTATGGAGCTTTGTAAATCCAAATATTTGAGATATACAACAAAATAATGTAAAAATAATGAATGACTGTACGGAGCTATGGAACCCCAAAATTTATTTGAGATATTTAAATGGGTACCATCTGTTTAACAACCTTTTTTGTCGATTGCCGACATTCCGATATCTGTTAGAAGGCCCCTCTTTTTTAACCCGGTTTTTTATCACGTTCCGCTTGTAAACCTCTGTACCACTATTAGGTGTTATCTAGAATCTATTGAAATATTCAAAATATTTATCACTTTAGTTTAAATACCACTGCACCACTGTTAGGTCTTCAGTTGTCTGATGATGGGATAGTTCATTTACCGAAACTCGAGTCACAAGAAAATGTGTAACATGTCTTTTTATTGGTAGTAAAACATAGTAATTTCAACTACCAAATAGTAACGGCTGAAACAATTCAGTATCTAATATCAATTATTTTTTTCCGTTTTTTAATTAATTATAATTAAATAAATATGTTGCACACAACTGACATGGAGTAAGTGATTTTAAATAATTTTGTGACTTATTTATAAATATAATGAAGTCCGTATAAAATAGCGTTACAGATATTTCAATCAAATGGCAAAAACTAATGCCACATTTGAATTGAGATAAATCCATCACCAAAATAACGTTTTATTTATCTTATATACACATAAAAAAATGGATAATCTCTTTGATTTAGCTCATTTCTGGAGTTCTGTTTAATCACACTTTTCAAGAATTATTATGAACTTCACCGGACTAGTGTGAAACATCTATTCGATAATTCTTTAATTTATTCTTTTATTCTAATGTTCAACCTTCTTCCTCTTGAGATGATTTCCATCTCCCCCTTCTTTTCAGCATAGTTGCCGAGGTGCGACGTATACAATAGCCTGTATATAGTTCAGGTTCATTCAGATTCAAATACTTAGCAACGCTTTTAGAGATAGTGCCCAGTTTGTTAATTCCTAAAACTTGATGTGTACACCTCCCCTTTTGAAAATTCAGAAAAAGGTTGTTACGCTCTACATTAGAAGGTCTAAGTGCGAGATATTTTTTAAAAACTTGATAATATTCTCCTGTGATAGCAAAATCTCTGGGAACGTTCGTTTCGTAATCTGGTATATGGACCAAAATTGCTTCTCCCAAATCTTGGACATCGTAAATTTTCATTTGATACAGCTCGTTTTTTTTACAAGCGCCCACCAAGCCAACAATCAAGGCAACCTAAAAATATGAAAAAATTAATATGTTAAAGATGAATTACAAATGTTCCACTTATTCACCTTTGTACAGAGATATATCTCATCAGGGGCTTCTTTGATAAAGTTATTGATTTCTTGTGCAGACAACACTTTAGATTTTCTTGCTTGATAGCCTTCGGATTTTTCTTTCAAGAATGATTTTAATGTTGAATAATCTGCAATATTTGTGTTATGTTTGCTGTCAATAGTTGTTCTCAGCATAGAATAAGTTTTCCATAGTGTGGGTGATTTGAACGACTCAGCTAAGTTGGAAAAATAATCCAAAATAACATTTTCCGAAAGCAAATTTGCATTATTTCTTTCACACCAGAGTGTATACTGTTTATAACACCATTCGTACCTTTCTCTGGACTTATTCGGTAGCAAATCATTTGTTAGTTCAGCATTCATTTCATCGTCACTGCTTGATATTTTTACTGCAAAATATTATACAGTTAATTTTTTGAGTGAAACTTTATGTTGTTTTACTTAAAACGGGTTAAAACCTCAGATGAATACAATTGTTATCAGTCTTTAATTTGTTGAAATTTTTAATAAATTATGATTGAACAAAATATGTAACCTCTAAAAAATTATAATATTAATATCAAATTACTATAATATATAATATTAAAAATTAAATTAAAAGGTATATTCTTTATATTTATAATAATTTTAAATATGAGAACAGTATTATTCTGTGAAACCTCTACGTAATTTAATTTTTAAAGAATTGAATCAGAATGACTTAGACAAACTATGTTTCTATTTAAGTAGACATATTATAGTATTCTCGAATAACGTACAACACTCCAAAATATGAAGTATCTGTAAAAAATAAAGAAAACTGACACAAATTAAATAATATACAAAGTCGATACATATGAACATTACGAGTAACAAATTCAATACTTAAGAATGCACTTTATGAATTTTAAAATATAACACTTTTTTTACAATGATAAGTAGAAACTATCGAAAAACCATATTACATATCTTCGTTTATAATATTTTGAAGCTTGAAAGTTAAGTGTGTGAATGTAAGTAGTAAGTTTTAAGTTAACCTCTTACATTCAGTCAAGCACATGAGATTCAAATTAAATTGTATTATATGGTTTTTTGATTGTTTTATTTATCATTCTAAATGTCGACTGGAGATTATGAATAAGAGTTTTTTTTCTATATATGCCTCCATATTTTGGATTATTTTAGATTTCTATATGTCTACGTAAATAGAAACATAGTTTTTCCAAGACATTTTGATTTTTTTTTAAATTAAACTGTGTAGAGGTATTACAGCACGGTACCATTCCTATATTTGTAATTGTATAATATCTTAAAAACGGTGTTCATAATAACTATTGAGAATGTAATTTTTATGTGATAATGAATATAAGTGATACATATCTAAGTCCAATAATTCCAAAATATCTATTTGTGTGTTAGTTTTCAAGGAATTTGATTGATTCGCTCCTTGCTTAATGGAAATTCATTTTAATATTCATTAGTTTATAACAAATGTTTTGATTATTTTGCCAACACTGTGGGTATATAGGAATAGTTAAGGCACAAAATTGACGAAAAAGAGGGTACAAATAATAGTCAATTTTCTAAAATACAGATAAATAAATATATGCAAAAAAGGGGATGCAAATAACTAAACAATATATTGGAGCCAATTATCGAAAAAACCTAACTGAGCAAACTATTCAACTTTCATTTTAATTTCATTATAGATAATTTTATAGTTGTTGTTGAAAGTATGCCCAAATTCTCTCAAATACTGGAATATGTTGAGTGTAAGAAGTTAACGTATAACTCATGAGAATTCATATGAAGAACATAAGAAGATAAAATTAATAAAGACAATGAATCTAGAGTTTACAAGTTTACCTGTAATGATTGGTAAATATTTGCCTTTTTTTCAAGAAAAGAATTGATGAATTCCAGAGGTCAGATATTTGATACTTACGTATGTCAGTTATTTGAAAAAATTTAGACATAATTTCAACAACAACTACGGAGTAATCCATAATGACATTAAAAGTATCACTCACATTGTTGGAAGAAGTCGAAATCAAAAGAACCACAAGACCCTTTCAATTCTTCTCAGTGAGCAAACAGATATGAACAGATCATCCTTGTATATTTTTGCTCACTTAAGTATTTCGGATAATAAGTCCCAATATATTTCACGGATTTTAGTATCCTCTTTTTTGTATATTTCTAAGTTTTCTCTCTCTATATATATAATTGAAAATTGTTTCTTATTCGGAAATGTCAAGTTGTAATTAAAAGTTGATTCAGTTTTGAGTTTGATAAACGTTTCGGAGAAATTCTCCCTCTTCAGTAAAAAATTAACCATATGATTGTTTACAAATGAACAAATTTAAAATTGAATCTTCAATTTGGTTTCAGTTTCAGTTTTTTCTAAAAAAAAACGTTTCTAAAGTACGAACTATGTATTTCATAATTTATGTTAATTGTATATTTTATTATAATATGAGGATTACAGCTCTAATTATTGCAAAATAAAATTAAAACGTGTTGTTTGAACAACCTTAAGAGATTTTCCATTTCTAACAAAAAACTGTTCAAACATTAATAAATATTAAAATACGTATATTAACAAATTCTGTCATTATATTTCACCGATTTACGAACATTTCCAGTCAGTAAATACCTCAAGGAATTTTCATAAGTAGTAGTTTCATAGATTGAGTAACAATTTCTCTGATAATAAATATTTTTATATATGATCAGACAGAAACGAGAATTTTGAAATTCCAATTTCTGGGATTTTTCGTTTTAAATTTTCTCAAATCATTCCTATTACCAGCAATACCTATATTGCTCGATTTGAATGAGGCAATTTAAATATATATAATAGAAAAATCGCTCCTTATGTCAGTATCATATTTATATACTAAAAAATACAAAATTCAAAAATCAATGTACTACTGTGAAAAAACTACCGAGAATTGAATATTTTAAAAGCCCCTTGAAGGGAATGTCGAAATTCCTTTTGTCGCTAAGAGGCATAACTCTTCCCTATACTAACGGGTAGTTTTATCGTCATTAGTCATTCAGGTAATTAACAGTGCTTCATTTTGTCGGTTCATATCAACTGGTTGGCGAAATCAAAGCTCCTAAATCTGAGGATAATCTCCGATATATTCAATTCGTTAAATCTACATGATGGACCAGTTATCTAATCTTCAATCGACAAATGCAGCAGTTGTAACAAATTTAAAAACAGTTAAGGGAATGATTTTCAACCCCACAAATGGGGTCGGGTACTGTAAAATGAATTCCTGAATCTAACGAAAACAATTTCACCACCAGCTTCACAAGAGTCGGGGTTAAAATGCACGTTAGCTTATGAACAAGCTCGCCTCAATGCTGTTTCACTGAAGTTGGACCCTGAGGAGTACATTTGAGTCGGAAATTCTAGATGGCTTGGAAACAATAATTTAGGAAAACGAAGATGATGATAACGTTGCAGAAATTTTTAACGCCCGAAAGATGATGGTAAAGAAGAAAATTAATCCTTTTTTTTTAATTATTAGAGATTCGTTAATTTTCTCTTCCTCCAATTTAAATTGAAGAAGCAAGAAATATAAAGCTATCTAATAAATATAAAATAGAGATATATTTACTCACATTACTTCTAATTGAAATCTACTTCTAATAAATTAAAATAAAATGAAAATATACAATAATTTAAGTATTTCATCTGACACTAAATTAAACAAATTAGGTAAGTATTAATAAATGAATACCAGTATGGAAAACACAATCGGAAACAGTGTTAATCTAGAGGACCACGAGGGTCCAGCGGAGAAGTGAAAGAATCAAAACCTCAGCGCGATGCGATGACGAATAAACGGCTGTTCTCTCTCAGTAGCAGTGGAGGGAGGAGATGTTTCGATCGAAACGAAGCTCTGTTTTCAGCAACCAGAATCATTCCCACTCCAAACGTGGGATGCATTAGACCATATCGGTTGAAAATAAATACGACAATCTTATTTCATTGTATGCGAGGAATTTATTTGCCACCATTAATGGCACAAATAATTTCCTCTGTGAAAATGAGTACTTAGGTTCTTTTTCGCCATAACTGGCTTGAAAATAAAATAAATTCTATGAAAATAAGAAATTCGAAAACAAATTCTAAAAAATGTCAAATCGAAGGTCGATAAATTTAAATTGAATCCACCTTGTTGAGCCAAACAGTAGTCAAATCTATTATAAAGAGATAATCTCATATCTCTGAGCAGATTCGGTATAGTTGACATTTTGGCACAAAGTTGGATTATTTTAACCTTAATTCATTAAAATTCGTCGCCCTATCAATTTCATACCCATTAACCAAACTTTTTAGATATCCCAAAAAAAAATCATTGCGAGATAAATCAGGTGATTTGAGGGGCCATTTGATCGTCACATCTGTATATCTGTATATCACGGTTCGAAAAAGTCGCCCTGAGATATTGTGTTACTACTCTTGCGTTGTGAATTGGGCAGCCAACCTGTTGAAACCAGACATCGTCTAAATTAATTGGTAGCTGTCGAATTGTCGGAATAATTTTATACTCAAATAGCTCCAGATCCTCCAACATTAAGTTTGCTGAGTACGCACAGGAATACTCAAATGCTTATTCTTCCTAGACCAATATCTTACCACTGATGGGTTATGTTTTCTATTCAAGGAAAACGATAATTCATTAGTGAATAAGAAATTGTTAAGGAAGAAACTATTTTCATTTACTTTTTCCATCAAAGTTTCATAAGATTCCATTCGTTTGATATGGTCTTCTAGAAAAATTTCTTGGTTTGTTGGAACCTTAAAACATCTGTTTCCATTCCTGTTCAAAATATTCCGAACACTTCTATCGCCCATAATGACTTGTTCAGTTATTTGTTTACTCGAACAAGGTGCACTCTTGTGAACAGCAGCACACAGATCTGCTTTTTTTCAGACGATTTTCACTAATGGTTTTTGGTGGTTTATCAATCTTTCAATTCTTGCATGTTCGTAAACACCCATATTTCTCGAATTTTTTAATAATTTCAGAAATATCCCAACTCGAAGGAATCGGCCTATCTACAAAGATAACATTAATTTATTGTCTCTTGAACTGATGGACCACAAACTACCATTTTATGATCTGAATTTTTTCTTCTGCATTGAACATTTCGATTTACTTTATTTTCAACCGATATGGACTAACGCATCCCATGTTTGAAGTGCGAATGATTCTGACTGCTGAAAGCAGAGCCTCGTTTCGATTGAAGAATCACCCCCAATGCCATTGATAGAGAACAGACGTTTATTCGTCATCTCATCGCGCTGATGTTTTGATTCATTTGCTGCTCCGCTGGACCCTCGTGGTCCTCTAGATTAACATTCAATTTTCTATGTTTCTGACTGTCTTTTTCATACCTATATATTAAATATATGTAAAATATTATTGAATACAATGAGATAACATAATGCAATTTATTGATGGTGAAGATATTTAAACAATTCAATAACTTTGTACAAGGTACCATTCTTCCAGAATCCCGCTTGATCTTGCATAACACAGCTCTCCACTCTTTATCTCGAAAACGCTTAATCGCATGGAAAAATGTTGTGAACCGAATTTGACGCAAATTTTATGCACTACAATTTTTATGCTACATAATCACATCAAGAGTTTCCGAAATCGAGATAGCAGTGGATTTTAATGACCTTTGACTGTGGATAACTTACGACGTAAGCGGGAGATTTTATGAAGCTTTTTGAGACAACTTTTAAAACATTAAAATGAAGATCTATACGATTTTCCAGGTTAGTATCTTCCATTCCGAGCTAAAACCCTATATTGAAAGAGGTTAAGTTAATTTGGATGAATAATATATTTCATTAACTGATTTCTGGTACTTTTTCGACACTTTATAATTGAAAATGTCTTCGTTGAAGAACATGTTATTATCTTTTGTGCCACTACGTTTGGTATGAAGCATAAGTGGCATTACCACATGTCAAAAATTGAATTCATATAAAAGAGAAGATAATTCAAAATTCTCGTTACTTTTTGATCGCATCTTTTATAATAAATACAAGAAAATATTTATAAATAACAGCACAGTATTTATGACTTATAGGTATGAAAAAAGTTCAATTAATTTGAGATAATGTAGCAGCTACCAATATTTTCACTCCCTAATTATATCAACAATTCGAGAAACCCAATTCTTAACTCTCGCACATCTAACTTTAGCTTCATGATTATGAATTCCAGTGACGTGGACCTCTTTGCCCTGAGTTACCAACTTAACCTTGCATCTACCTTCGGTTTTAGTAAAGCCGGCGAAGTAACGACTGCATAGCCATATTGTTTTTTTCACTTCTCTGGAATGCAGAATGAAGTCGCAGTTATCGAGAATAATTTTTGGGTTTTTGTGGCCCATATCAAAGTAGATAACACCTAGAAAATAAGGCAAGATTAACTTCCCTTTGATAGGGGGAAAAGGACTATGAACATGGAAATGATGAGTTGGATATAATGATCGATCAAATTTTAAAAAGCTCATTATCGAATATTCATTTTTTTACTTATTCATTTATTTATTGTCCCACTGAGATATATACAGGTTTTACCAAAAAAAAAGCTAATACAATATCCTCTAATTTAAGAAATTGCAACAAAATATATACAGAACGCTTTATGTTAAAAAATAAAGAAGAGAGATACCTTATTCATGAAAAATAATGAAGAATATAAACCAATACATAAATACGTACACTTGAATGTTATGACTGCCCAAAAAATTCAAAACCTGCTCAATGACCCACAAAGTACCACCTCAGAATCTTCTTCAGCTGTGGCTGCGAGAATATAGCGAATATACCTGCCAATTCATTGCAACTGCGCAGATAGGCGAACTCTGCGAACAGTTGATCTTTCTAAATCTTACATGAAAAAGATCATTACTACGAAGATGCCTCTGCGTTACATATCGGGATTTTCGTAGCTTTGATTATAAGGACTTTAGGTCTGATTTGTGTCTTGTAGATTGGAACCATATTTATACCCTTGAAGATGTGAATGAGATGTTGGATTTTTTTAATTATAACTTAGTCTACCTGTTCAATAAACATGCTCCTATTCGGAAGGTTTCAGTAACTAAGCGTCATACTCCATGGATTACACCAACTATAAAAGAAATGCTTAAACTGCGAAACAAGGCTTTGCGGGATTATAAGAAAACAAAATCTTTAAGTAAGTGGACATTCTATAAGGACGTTCGAAATTATATAACTACTGCAATTCGTCGTGAAAAGAAGGCCTACCTACAATATGTTCTCAGCAGTGGGAACATACGGTCTAAATGGAATACTCTTCGGTCTCTCGATGTTCTTGGAACTTCAGGTTCTGACCTTCCGGCATGCCTTGGGGATGCGTCGGCTATCAATGATCATTTTCTAAAACTCAACCATGCCGTAAAGACGCCTGAACAGCTTGCTTTTCTGAATACGTACACGAGTCCGCTGGGTGATCGCCGGTTTGATTTTGTTGATGTGAGTAGCGTGGATGTGAGACGTTATCTTAATAATGTTAAGAGTAATGCAACGGGTTCAGATCTTTTGTCCTTGAGAATGATTGGATATGTTGACGACTTCCTTCTTGACCATATAACTTTTATCTGCAACAAAGCTATAGCCACCAGTACCTTTCCTAAAGCTTGGAAAAATGCTAGAGTCAGACCTATTCCGAAGTGTAAAGCACCGAATGATTTTAGTCACCTTAGACCAATTAGTATTCTCCCCACCCTATCCAAGGTTTTTGAGAGCATTTTGAAGGATCAAATGGATGCTTATGTCTCTGACTGCGATATAATAACTTCTACACAGTCTGGATTTCGTGGGTCGCACAGTACCACTACGGCCCTTTTGAGTTTGAGTGACGACCTCTATCGTGCGGTTGATGAGGGTAAGCTGACCTATCTTGTGCTTCTCGATTACAGCAGGGCATTCGATACCATGGACCACCAAATACTTTATAAAAAACTACTATATTTTGGTTTTTCGCAGAGTGCAGCTTCCCTTATATTGAATTACTTGTCCGAACGTAGCCAATATGTTGTGGTTGGCTCTTCCATGTCCAGATCATTACCAGTAAAGTTTGGGGTACCACAGGGTTCGATCCTTGGTCCGCTTCGATTTTCCATATATATGTCTGATTTTGCTCGTTATGTAAAATATTGTACTATTTGTCACTTCGCTGATGACACGCAGTTATTCATCTCATTTTTCATCAATCAGATCCATATGGCAGTCGCGAGGCTTGAGGGGGATCTGTCGGTCCTATTTGATATTTCATCTGCCCATAATTTGATCCTTAATCCGTTGAAGTCCGCAGTTATGTTGTTCGGCCCAAAAGATAAGTGTGATTTGGCGGCTTCCGGTTTTGATGTTAAATTGGGGGGCTGTTCTCTGAGAATCGTGCAGGAGTACAAGAACCTGGGTGTATGGTTCGATTCCGGGTTGCGCTTTTCTAGACATGTGTCCTATCTGTGCCAGACATCCTATGGCATCTTGAGACAACTTTATCCTAGTCGTGATATTCTGTCTACAGGTCTTAAGTTGGAGCTTTGTCAGTCGCTGATATTGTCTAGATTGTCGTATTGCGATGCTGTGTATGGCCCAGCACTTTTACAGGTTGATGCTTCACGTCTCCAGCGGATTCAAAATTCTTGTTTGCGTTTTGCGTATGGTATACGAAAATTTGATCATGTAAGCGATAAATATGTGCAGTCGGGCTGGCTGAGACTGGACTGCGTGCGAAAGTTGCATCTGTTGACATTGACTCAAGGTTTTGAGAACAGGCGTTCCCTCTTATCTTCAGAAGCGTTTGATCACGTTCGCTTCTCTCAATCGGGTCAATACAAGAAAAAATATAATGCTGGTAACACCTGGACATTCGACAGCTTTTTTTAGACGAAGCTTTTCCTTCAATTCGGCCAGGTACTACAACTCGCTCCCCAGACTATTTTGGAATTTTTCCATCCTTAATTTCAAAAAAAGATTAAAAATCATGTTGGCCTCGACTTGATGGTTGGCTCGGTCTGATGGTATCTATTTTCGGATTTTGATTTTTGAATTGATTCTTTGATTCTTTTTTTATATACTTATTTGTTTATGTGTTAGTATTTGCATTTTGCGTTTTTGTTTTGTATTTCATTTTATTTTATTTTGTATTTTTAGGTTAAGTTTAAAATCAGCTCAGCTGTACCTCGCCTTTTCATTTCATACTATTGTAAATGAATAAAGTCTATTATTATTATTATTATTATTATTATTATTATTCAATGAAACAACGGATAGCAAATCCACACAACAAATCAAACCCCTATGTAGAGAATTGCTTGGTATGTAGAGATACCTTTTTAAATTCTTCGGAAGTAATTGATTAAACGTTAACCAATTAGTATGCAAATTCTCGGTTAAGCATAGTTTAAAGATGGGATTGAAAGAGGGATGTATATTATACTTAAATGGTTTATTTATAGCCTGAATACATATATTACAAGTTTACAAGTTTGAATTATTTACCCAAATTGAGGAAGTTGTTTCGGTGTAATATCGAATTCTTGCGGTGAAAACACTACCTCGTTCGTGGATTAACAATTCTTCTTCGAGCTTTTTCACCGTTGTTCACTTTCAACGAATTGATTGTCATTGGGTTTCACTGCTGTGTTCACAAATTAATATCTAATTACAAATAAATAATGTAGATTCACTTCCAGGCCTTTAGTGCGTTATGGGTTATTAAGAGAGAGAAAGAGGCGTGTGATTATAACTTGAGAGGGCGTAAAACAGACGAGTGGTTTATTTTGTGCTTTTTGGGCAAGCAACAAAATGCGACTTTTTTGGGGGTGTTTCTTCAAGGGTGCTTTGTGGCTAACTAGTGATGTCTTCAACTGAACCATTTTGACTAATTGTTTATAACTTTTTGACTGACTGGCCGAATGTTGGTCAGGTAATTTCCAACACGACATTCGACTGTTGTCGTCTTGAAGCGGCTAAAACGGTTTTAATGGGTTTCTACAAGAAATCTGAAGGACAAATATTTTCGTTTTTTAACTGGTGTTTAGGCCCATTTAGGTTTCTAGGAAATAAATCAGACATATTATTTGAAAGGCCCGAATTGTTGAACTCTGGGGACTTAATTGCTATATCTATCTGCACAGTAAATGAAATTCCTTGTTCGATGTGAAATCTGAACACCACTACATATCTTATAAATAAAAAGAACGTCAGAGATCACCCTTCTATTATCTAAACTCATCATATTGAAATGACCCAATGCGAGTGTCATGTTCTCATTTCGGACAGCTAAATTCGATTTATAGCAAATGAATCTGAAGAATTTCCTTTGTATTTTGTCTAATCTGGTCTTAAAATATTATACTGGGGATTCCAAATAACACGCCCGAATGACAGATGGCTCAAAATGAAAGCATTATAAATCACGATATTTGGTCTTACAGTTATTAATTTGGAACACTTCCTCTTTATGTAGCCCAATACTCTCAGCGCCGATGACGGGTCAAAGTCAACATAAATGTCAAAAATGTGTTTTCTGTAGAAAATTATTCATAAATCCCGAATTGAATCAACTCTTTTCAATATGACTTCATTGAGTTTATATGAGAAGTTGAAAAGAGTTCTAATTTCTGGTGAAACTAATGACCGAACACTTGTCATAATTGATATATAATCCGTTAACACCGCAGAAATCAGGGAATCGATCGAAATCCCACTGCATCGCGACACAATCCGTCACAGAAAAACTTTGGGAAAACTTCTTTATATCGTCCGCATGCAGCAAAATCCTACAGAAGCAAAAGCATGACTTTATGTAATTCATATAAATAACAAAGAATAAAGGACCCAAGTGCCCTGTGGATGTTTGACTACTGACTACATAATAAGAATAAGATAAAAGCAGTCACACAAAGTTAGATGAAAACTAAAGACTTTGGTATTGATGCATTACAAAGTATGAAAAGTTTTCAGAAATAACAAAGTTTTAGTACCAATGAAAGAATTGCTTGATATATTAATATACATTTTTTAATTCTTCATCGGTGATTGAACGTTAATCAATTAGCATGCGAATTTTAGGATAAGCATACTTCATGAGCTATATAGTTATAAAAATATACTATAATTCGTTTATTCAGAGTGAAAATTTTATCTAGTACAGTGTACAATTTTGAGTTGATTCAACCAAAATTAAGGGAATTATTGGGATGAATTTTTGATCTGAAGTTGTGGTGAAAACACTATCTTACTCGTAAAGGATTAGATCGCTTGGCTTTTGCACCATTGTTCATTTTCACTGAGTTCACTTGGGTTCTGTTCACAAATATACCGAACTCAACTACAAATATAAGTATTATGGAAAATACATTCATTTCTAGGCCTTTTAATTGCAATATTGTTTTATCATAAGATGGTAAACGAAAACGTTCGTTCAGATTGAACTTGTGAAGTTACAAATGAGTGCGAATAGAGTTTTTTGTTTAAGTGCGTAATGAAACGGTTTTGTGTTATTCAGTAAGAATACTTTTTCAGCTCTCCGGATCGAAGTGGAAAAATTGAGAGATTAGAGGCCAAGGGCAGCAGGTTATAAGAACAATTAAAACATTCAAAGTTTACACATTTTTTATGACTGCAGTTTCGAGGTATTACACAATCTCCAGAAAAATGAAAACTTCACAAAAAAGTGAGGATAGTTAAAGTATTAAGGCTCAAGTAACAGGTACAAAAAAATACAAGTATGCAAGTTTTATAAAATATAAACACAGAAATGAAATGTGACCAACAGATGTACGATGAAGAAATAATCACTAAAAACTAATTTATTCCTTTATCGTTCTTCGGTTAAACAGTGACAAAATGGCCAATAGTCTTTCAAAATAAGATGTTAATATCCAACTTTAAACCGCAAAACAAAATATCGTATTTAGTGCGAAAAACCGAAGCCATAAATAGTGAGTTTATGAGTTAACATCTTCAACGTGCAATAACAAATCTGTAGACCAGGCCGGATTTTCATTCAAAATTAGATACGAATGATAAAAGGTGTTGAAATCTATTCATAAAATTATCAATTCCTTAGATTCCTATGACCTTGCTTCTATTCTCACCTTTAGTGTATCATAATATTATACAAGAATTAAATTTTCATTTCACATAATGAAAAAAGTTGTATATGATCTAAATTGCCTTTAATTAGATGTTACAACTCGTACAATGTACTTTCCAATCTTTTTGATATAGACACCCTTTTTTCAAATTCCTCAATAACTTTTTCGAATACTCTGAGACGATTTTTTATTACTATTTATGATTATCATTTCAGTCCAGAAAGTTTCTGCATAATAATTTATGTAGCATAAAATATAAAATGATAATATAAAATAATAATATAATTTTTTTAATTGTAAAGTTATTTTAGGCTATAACCATAGTAGTCTTTAAGTGAACACATAATTCTGAGTTCATCCTATCATATATTTCATCAAATAAATAATAAATAAGTGAAATTAATTTCATGAAAAAAAAAAGGCAAACTTTCACATTTGCAACATATTGCCTTCAATTGATAATTCAAAAATCTTGAACGTAAAATCAGAACGCAGAAAATTTTGTCTGATTTTCATATTAGTGCATAATAAAATTTATCTAAATGAAAGGTGAAAAGTACTGGCGTGAAGTCAGGAGCTTTTGCTTGCTATTTCATATCTTCCACGATCGTAACAAAATAATTTTGTTGGTATTCTTATTGGACAATGTTCACTAAATGTGCATTAATATTGCACCGGTTTTTTCACTATAATTTGACCCTCCTTTAACATAGTTACAAATGGAGAGACAAAAAAAAGTTATTCACAAGAATTGTACGAAATCAACTGAGTTTTTCAAAATGAGTCCTTAAAATGGAATATATACAGGGTGGACAAGATATTGAGTGTAACTTCATTTTTTCAAATGGTTAACTCTGTATATTTTCTTACTATTGGCTAGCTATTTCTCTCCTGATAACGAATATATATGCATGTGTTGCTCTAGCTCTCTTTTTTTCAAGAACTACAAAATATCAAATTCGAAGAACCACCTGGCAGGGTCATTAATAGGTTGTCAAGTGGGGTAGGCTATGATAAATCAACAAACGACATTGCTAACAATATGATACACGTTGATATTCAATAAAATTATTTCCGAAACATGCTTTACACAGAAAAGGAAAATCTTGAAATATTTTCACATTTTTTGAAGAACAATAAAAGCAAGAAAACTGCAAGGAGAGATTATATGGCATTACATCCAGATGTTCCAATTCCAAGTGAAAATACATTCCTTAATACTTACTACAACCGTGTAAGAGATTCTAAAAGTTTTAAAAGAAAGCGACGTAGCGTCTTACGCAATGAGAATCAGGAACTCGACATATTGCTTTATTTTGAAGGTCAGATTCTTCATCAGTGAGTCCAACCTAGTCATTTGAGATCATTTTCGACTCAAAATTATAAAATCACAGATATTTGAGAGACACGATAGCACGCTGTTCCCCGGAAAAAAGGCACGATAACGAATGACCATATATAAAAATATGTAAATTTAAATTTTTAATATATTTAAATGATAACTATTGACCACTTCCCTTCACTGTGCTGACATTTTATGAGACTCGGATTCTTCTTATAATTTTTTGTGCCCGTTGACTGCAATCTGCGTGTCTTAAATCATCTGTACCCAAAACTGCAGTTACAAAAAAATTGTGTGAATTTTAAATTTTTTGTAGTAAAACTTGGTAATTTCTGAAAAGTTTTATAGATTGAGCTGGAAATTTGTGTACATGAAGAATAAATAAGTCTAAAATTTAATTCTGGAGCTAACATAAATAGAGGTTAATACTTGATAGAAGGTATATAAAATTATTTAAATATTTTAATATTAGCCTTCTACATGTTTAATTTCGAAAAATTATATTTCATAATAATAACTTCAGAAATTAAATTAAAATAATGTCATACAAGTACCACTTATATAAAACGACATATAAAATAAACATTCATTATAAGACATCCAAATTATATAACAAAATCCAATAAATAAAAATTGTTAACCAAAATCCTATAAATTGAATATTTGAATAGACAAAATTTTGTTTCTGCTGATCAATCTTATGAAAACAAATATCTTTTAAAAATGTTTAACATAATCTTAAGAATTTCATCATAAAACTATCTTACTTACGAAGCAAAGTCTCTCTGAAAACTTGTTTTTCAGTAATGTTTTTACATCTTGACATTTTATAGAAAGTAACTTAGATATCCAATAATATTGAATATTCTAAGTAAGATAGTTTTATGATGAAATTCTTAAAATTATGTTAAACATTTTTGAAACTTTTCATAAGATTGATCACCAGAAACAAAATTTATCATTTGGATGTCTTATATATCATATTATATCATTCATATATCATTTGGATGTCTTATAATGAATGTTTATTTATTAAATGTCGTTTTATATAAGTGGTACTTACATGAAATTATTTTAATTTAATTCCTGAAGTTATAATTATTAAATATAATTTTTGGAAATTAAATATGTAGAAGGCTAATTTTAAAATATTTAAATAATTCTGGAGCTGTTTCAATACCAGATAAAAATGTGGATTTTCTGGAATTCAAGAAGCTCGATGATCAGATACAGTCACTTTGTTGAAGTAACAAAATTGGATTAAAATTCTGTATTTGTCATATTTTTCAGTTGAATCTTTAGAGTGGAGGTTAACACTTCCGTAGATGATGAATATTAATTGTTTGAGAACAGTAACCATTTCATTTCGACATAGTTGTTTTTAAAATAATAGTGTTCTTCTTCATACTGAATAAGTAGTTACTTTCCAGCAAATCGGTTAAATACATACGGGACATCCATTGATTATCAAGGTCCCCAGACCTGATCTTGATGGATTTTTCCTAAACAAAAACCCCGAGAGTGAAGTTTGGATAAAATAGAAAATGGGGAATATATTTCTTGTGCGAAATCTGGTCCAAATGAAAACATTGCAGCGAAATTCGCCCTAATAAAAAATCTGCATTTGTGAAAAAAAAATCTATTATTTGGGTCTGGTTGATTTTTATATGAAAATTGAATTTGTTTGTCATATAAGAAACGGAAACTAAAATAAAACAAGCAGTTCATCTAAGTATTTGTTTATTTCACTTAAATTCAAATGAAACTCTATTATTAACATAAAATATGATTCTAATAGTTCTACCGCGAAAACATTAATATTCTAATTACTGATAATATGTATGACAAATTTCAGTATATGCGATTCATAAAAATAATGAAATAAATATAATGTTTGATCATACCTAGAAGATTCAATACTTATTATTAAAAATTAAAATTCATTCCAAAATAATTGTAAATATGTAGTTACTAATTTATCATTCACAAAAATACTTAATCGGTTCAGTAATACAGTAAATTCAACAGTAATACTATAGTTCGAACAATTTAAACATTTTCGATGTAGGTTCAAAGAATCTTGCGTCTTTGAATGAGGAGCGCCCATAATAATCCATCGAAATGTTTATACATACCACACTTCAAACAAAAAACATTGATTTATGATGGCTCTCTCACAACAGTAATTTTTTGGCTCAACATATTTTTATATTTGTCTTTCTTAAGTTTGGGTTCGTGATTATGGTCTCCATAAAATTTCACGATTCTACCTGTGGTTACCAGGCGACACTTGCAGCGTAGCACTCTGGAATTGAAATAATGCGAGCATCTCCAAATCGTATGATCTGTTTCCTTTCTGTACAGCAGAAAGTCGTAATCGTGCAATATTAGTTTAGGTTTCTTGGTGCCGACGTCGAAGAAGATGATATCTAAAAAATTTCATTCTGAAGAACTCTTCTAAGTAACATAAATAGAGATTAATTCTTGATAGAAGGTATATAAAATTATTTAAATATTTTAATATTAGCCTTCTACATATTTAATTTCAAGAAATTATATTTAATAAATATAACTTCTGAAAATAAATTAAAATAATGTCATATAAGTACCACTTATATCAAATGACATATAAAATAAACATTCATTATAAGACACCCAAATGGCATAACAAAATCCAATAAATAAAAATTGTTAACCAAAATCCTATAATTCAAATATTTTGAACAGACAAAATTTGGTTCTGCTGATCAATCTTATGTTTATTTATTGGATTTTGTTATACCATTTGGATGTCTCATAATGAATGTTTATTTTATTTGTCATTTGATGTAAGTGGTACTTATATGACATTATTTTAATTTATTTTCAGAAGTTATAATTATTAAATATAATTTTTTGAAATTTAATATGTAGAAGGCTAATATTAAAACTCTTCTAAGTTAAAACTTACGATTATGCGCGTTACAAAAATGAACTAAGTAACGAAATATGAATGCTTCACATGAAACAGATGGGAGTCCTTAAATAATGTTCGGACTGCAAAAATATTGTTCCAATAAATAAATATTTTACACAGCAGGTGTTTTACCAGTCAACTGTCAAGCTGGTGTTACCTGAATGAAATAAGTAAAACATCGGCCTATGACTAATATTGTTTTCTTAAGATTACCGTAGAAAGTACAAACTGATCTCATTTAGGGCAAATTAATATGACCTCAAAGGCTTATCTGGTTCTGCCTGGGATATTTACAATAGTTTCATGCACTTTTGGCAGTTAGCCGATTCTGAAGAAAAACCATCATTTTCCTGCTTTCTTTATATTCTTCGAGCATGTTTGTCAGTAATGTCTTCATTTTGAATTATGCAGATATTGAGGAAAATTAGGTTTCATACGAACCTAAATATGAAGTCAAAAGAAGTCGCTCCATCTTGATTTGAAAGTTATGGCCCCCAAAGTTTGAAAATGCTCTCCAAGTCGCTTGTTCCAGTATAGAAACATTCACTCCACACTAATAGAGTTAGTTCAAAGATTATTTGTAAACTATATGAAAGTATGGACTAAATAATTTTTTCTCGGCGTTTCTTGTTGTATATTTCCAAAATAGAATTGAAAATCAAAACAGATTTAATCTGTTGTCTTCTACAATTTTAATTTCAAAAAATTCTTTGAAGAAACTTTAAGAATTAAATTAATGTCTTTATAAGCACTGCTCATATTTAATAGACGTATAAAGTCAAAATTCATCATACAATGTCAAACGGAATATAGAAAAACCAACGAATATAAACTGTCAATTGAAATTAAAATATAAATAAGCAAACATTTTTGTTTCGTTCCAGGCATGCGTAATGAACTCTTCAGACAAACTTTACGAAGCCCTGTTTGTTACAAAATGTTGTTTTCCGATCCCATATGAATGAAAAATAACCCTTTCTCAAAAATATAAAACATAATTTCAAGAACTTCTCAAAAACTAATTTATTTGAAATATTCAATATATTTAAATAAATTACTTCAAAAAATCTCAAAACATGTAGCACATTCTCAAGAAATTTCGTTTGCTGAGAAGGTACGATGGAACGTTAAACGTGTCGTATCAGTCACATTCGACTTTTCCGAGGCATCTTCATTTCGGTGAGGTTGAGCTCGTCAGTTTTAGATGGTGTTAGAGACTATCCCCACGTTAGGGCGTGTCGTATACTTCGCTTTAGAATTTTCCCCCGCATCGTTGTGGTGCTGTAGGCGGAGTTCTTCAGCCGAGAAGTTACGATTGAACGTTAAACGTGTTGTGTCACGTCTTCGATCCGTCAGCTTTCGACGTTCCCTTCGCATCTGTATGACGCTGTAGGTTGAGCTCTTATGACGTACGAATGGTACAAAAGCACAAACAATGTGACGGAAGGCGATCCATTTCTTGAGAATGTGCTACATGTTTTGAGATTTTTTGAAGTAATTTATTTAAATATATTGAATATTTCAAATAAATTAGTTTTTGAGAAGTTCTTGAAATTATGTTTTATATTTTTGAGAAAGGGTTATTTTTCATTCATATGGGATCGGAAAACAACATTTTGTAACAAACAGGGCTTCGTAAAGTTTGTCTGAAGAGTTCATTACGCATGCCTGGAACGAAACAAAAATGTTTGCTTATTTATATTTTAATTTCAATTGACAGTTTATATTCGTTGGTTTTTCTATATTCCGTTTGACATTGTATGATGAATTTTGACTTTATACGTCTATTAAATATGAGCAGTGCTTATAAAGACATTAATTTAATTCTTAAAGTTTCTTCAAAGAATTTTTTGAAATTAAAATTGTAGAAGACAACAGATTAAATCTGTTTTGATTTTCAATTCTATTTTGGAAATATACAACAAGAAACGCCGAGAAAAAATTATTTAGTCCATACTTTCATATAGTTTACAAATAATCTTTGAACTAACTCTATTATTGTGGACTGAATGTTTCTATACTGGAACAAGCGACTTGGAGAGCATTTTCAAACTTTGGGGGCCATAACTTTCAAATCAAGATGGAGCGACTTCTTTTGACTTCATATTTAGGTTCGTATGAAACCTAATTTTCCTCAATATCTGCATAATTCAAAATGAAGACATTACTGACAAACATGCTCGAAGAATATAAAGAAAGCAGGAAAATGATGGTTTTTCTTCAGAATCGGCTAACTGCCAAAAGTGCATGAAACTATTGTAAATATCCCAGGCAGAACCAGATAAGCCTTTGAGGTCATATTAATTTGCCCTAAATGAGATCAGTTTGTACTTTCTACGGTAATCTTAAGAAAACAATATTAGTCATAGGCCGATGTTTTACTTATTTCATTCAGGTAACACCAGCTTGACAGTTGACTGGTAAAACACCTGCTGTGTAAAATATTTATTTATTGGAACAATATTTTTGCAGTCCGAACATTATTTAAGGACTCCCATCTGTTTCATGTGAAGCATTCATATTTCGTTACTTAGTTCATTTTTGTAACGCGCATAATCGTAAGTTTTAACTTAGAAGAGTTTTAATATTAGCCTTCTACATATTAAATTTCAAAAAATTATATTTAATAATTATAACTTCTGAAAATAAATTAAAATAATGTCATATAAGTACCACTTACATCAAATGACAAATAAAATAAACATTCATTATGAGACATCCAAATGGTATAACAAAATCCAATAAATAAACATAAGATTGATCAGCAGAACCAAATTTTGTCTGTTCAAAATATTTGAATTATAGGATTTTGGTTAACAATTTTTATTTATTGGATTTTGTTATGCCATTTGGGTGTCTTATAATGAATGTTTATTTTATATGTCATTTGATATAAGTGGTACTTATATGACATTATTTTAATTTATTTTCAGAAGTTATAATTATTAAATATAATTTTTTGAAATTTAATATGTAGAAGGCTAATATTAAAACTCTTCTAAGTTAAAACTTACGATTATGCGCGTTACAAAAATGAACTAAGTAACGAAATATGAATGCTTCACATGAAACAGATGGGAGTCCTTAAATAATGTTCGGACTGCAAAAATATTGTTCCAATAAATAAATATTTTACACAGCAGGTGTTTTACCAGTCAACTGTCAAGCTGGTGTTACCTGAATGAAATAAGTAAAACATCGGCCTATGACTAATATTGTTTTCTTAAGATTACCGTAGAAAGTACAAACTGATCTCATTTAGGGCAAATTAATATGACCTCAAAGGCTTATCTGGTTCTGCCTGGGATATTTACAATAGTTTCATGCACTTTTGGCAGTTAGCCGATTCTGAAGAAAAACCATCATTTTCCTGCTTTCTTTATATTCTTCGAGCATGTTTGTCAGTAATGTCTTCATTTTGAATTATGCAGATATTGAGGAAAATTAGGTTTCATACGAACCTAAATATGAAGTCAAAAGAAGTCGCTCCATCTTGATTTGAAAGTTATGGCCCCCAAAGTTTGAAAATGCTCTCCAAGTCGCTTGTTCCAGTATAGAAACATTCACTCCACACTAATAGAGTTAGTTCAAAGATTATTTGTAAACTATATGAAAGTATGGACTAAATAATTTTTTCTCGGCGTTTCTTGTTGTATATTTCCAAAATAGAATTGAAAATCAAAACAGATTTAATCTGTTGTCTTCTACAATTTTAATTTCAAAAAATTCTTTGAAGAAACTTTAAGAATTAAATTAATGTCTTTATAAGCACTGCTCATATTTAATAGACGTATAAAGTCAAAATTCATCATACAATGTCAAACGGAATATAGAAAAACCAACGAATATAAACTGTCAATTGAAATTAAAATATAAATAAGCAAACATTTTTGTTTCGTTCCAGGCATGCGTAATGAACTCTTCAGACAAACTTTACGAAGCCCTGTTTGTTACAAAATGTTGTTTTCCGATCCCATATGAATGAAAAATAACCCTTTCTCAAAAATATAAAACATAATTTCAAGAACTTCTCAAAAACTAATTTATTTGAAATATTCAATATATTTAAATAAATTACTTCAAAAAATCTCAAAACATGTAGCACATTCTCAAGAAATGGATCGCCTTCCGTCACATTGTTTGTGCTTTTGTACCATTCGTACGTCATAAGAGCTCAACCTACAGCGTCATACAGATGCGAAGGGAACGTCGAAAGCTGACGGATCGAAGACGTGACACAACACGTTTAACGTTCAATCGTAACTTCTCGGCTGAAGAACTCCGCCTACAGCACCACAACGATGCGGGGGAAAATTCTAAAGCGAAGTATACGACACGCCCTAACGTGGGGATAGTCTCTAACACCATCTAAAACTGACGAGCTCAACCTCACCGAAATGAAGATGCCTCGGAAAAGTCGAATGTGACTGATACGACACGTTTAACGTTCCATCGTACCTTCTCAGCAAACGAAATTTCTTGAGAATGTGCTACATGTTTTGAGATTTTTTGAAGTAATTTATTTAAATATATTGAATATTTCAAATAAATTAGTTTTTGAGAAGTTCTTGAAATTATGTTTTATATTTTTGAGAAAGGGTTATTTTTCATTCATATGGGATCGGAAAACAACATTTTGTAACAAACAGGGCTTCGTAAAGTTTGTCTGAAGAGTTCATTACGCATGCCTGGAACGAAACAAAAATGTTTGCTTATTTATATTTTAATTTCAATTGACAGTTTATATTCGTTGGTTTTTCTATATTCCGTTTGACATTGTATGATGAATTTTGACTTTATACGTCTATTAAATATGAGCAGTGCTTATAAAGACATTAATTTAATTCTTAAAGTTTCTTCAAAGAATTTTTTGAAATTAAAATTGTAGAAGACAACAGATTAAATCTGTTTTGATTTTCAATTTTGTAATAATCCTTCTACCAAGTAAAAAAACCTTTCCTTTTATTTCCAAAATAGCTAATAAATATTTGATAGATTCGGTCTTTACTTGGTGGAGATTCATTTTAATTAAAGAAAATGTATATGAGACAATAATTTATTTCCACAAAAATGTTTGTACTACTACAACAATTGTTTCACCACGATGTGGCTTCTTCAGGTATTACAGACAGTACAATGTAATACCTGAAGAAGCCACATCGTGGTGAAGCAATTGTTGTAGTAGTACAAACATTTTTGTGGAAATAAATTATTGTCTCATATACATTTTTTTAATTAAATAGCTAATATTTATTGCTAATTTAAATTATCGAGCAGTCAGATCAGTTGTTACTCTACGGAAATTCACTCATTCACTCATTAAAGTGAAGTTTGGCAGTAACGCCAATTATATCTATAATTCAGATATTTTAATTTATATTTATTTCTAAGAAATTGTCCAAAATTAAAATTTGTAGAGATGTGTAACAGAATTAATCTGCTGGATATTCATGATATTGAAAGAAACCATATACCAAGTAGTAAACCTCCTTTAAAATATTTTATTCTATATTTATATTAATTATAATTTGTTTTCTCTCACATGCACACAGTATGTCTTGGATATAAATGAATCTTGTCAAATATGCTCAGTTTTTTTCTTTGCAAATTTGAAGGTAGCTTCATAATGCCTCTCTCATAGTGTTGGTCCTTATTGGCGAAAAACTCTAGTAATCTTCTCCTGATGCTATTTCTGATCACTTAGAAAGTTTTGCAATGCGAGAAAAAGATAGTAATCGTTTGGTGCCAGATCCGGATTATAAGGTTAATACATTAAAACTTCCCAACCAAGCGGAGTTTCTGGCGATTCATTATAGACGTGGCTTGGCGTTATTCTGATGGAACACAACACTTCTTCTTTTAATCAAGAAATGAATCTAGTTCATTCCGTTTAGCCAAGGCTTTGCAGATAGAAATTCGATCCATAATGTTTTTTGTGTTAATTCGTGTGGTACCCAGAGATCTAGCTTCTTTTTGAATACAGCTTTGCGCAAATGGTTTAAAACTTTTTTGTGGTCGATAAGATGGTCAACACTTTCATTTCTGTGATTTTATCGACAATTTTCACGACGGGCCTGCCTGTGCGAGGTACATTTTTACCATAAAAAATACCTGAACGGAATCGACGAATCTAAAATTGTACGTAATTAGCTGTTACAGTATCGGAACCATCAACATCATTCACAGTTTCAGCTGCTTGGCTTGCAATTTCGCCTTCATCAAATAAAAACTGTAAATAGTACCGAATTTTCTCTTTGTTGACATCCATTTTTAAATCCCTGTAAATCACAACAGAATGGACCGAACAAAAAACAGCGAAACTACTTTTTTAGTGTGAAATGTCACCTTGACAACGAGGATAAATAGGAAATTGTTTGATCGATACAGCCATCTACCAAAAAAATAATGGATTTCTTTTTCCCTAAAGTTTTATATTTTTTATTGATTGTTTTTGTTTCAATAAAATAGGAAAAGGCTTTTTACTTGATAGAAGAAATATTACAAAATTTGAATATCAAAACAGATTTAATCTGTCAGTCTTCTACAATTTTAGTTTCAGAAAAAAATTTTATTCAAAAAACTTTCAGAATTAAATTAATGTCTACATAAGCACCGCTCATACTTAATAGACGTATATAATGAAAACTCAATATACAATGTCAAATGGAATAAATAAAACAACGAATACAAAAAGTCATTTAAAATTAATAAATAAATATTTTTGAAGGAGACAAAATTTTGTTTCTGATCTTACCATTATGAACACCAATCCGATAATCGGAATTCTAATTGTTTTTTAAAGATATAGTGCATGTTTTGAGAGATTTTTGAATTAACTTATTTGAATATTTAAATATATTAAATATTTCAAATAAATTATATTTTTTGAGAAGTCCTTAAGTTGTGTTTTATAATGCTTTTGAAAAAGAATTAGTGTTCATAATGGTAAGATGAGAAACAAAATTTTGTCTCCTTCAAATATTTATTTATTAATTTTAAATGACTTTTTATATTCGTTGGTTTATCTATTCCATTTGACATTGTATATTGAATTTTGATTATATACGTCTATTAAATAAGAGCGGTGCTTATGTAGACGTTAATTTAATTCTAAAAAATTTTTTAATTGAAATTATAGAAGACTAACAGATTGAATCTGTTTTGATATTCAAATTTTGTTTTTGTTTCATTTTCGGAAAAGTCGACTGATGATTATCGATGGGATTCTCAAACGCTGTTTGAAGATGTGCTGCATGTTTTTTGAAGAGTTTTTTGAACTAGCTTTTTAAAGAGAGATTTTTCTAATAAAACTTTTAAATTTATTTTGGACTTATGTTAGTTTTCACAGGAATATGACTGTTGTAATGAACGACCAACTTGAACTAAGCCAATGTTGGTCCATATATTCAGACTTTATCAAGGCTACAGAAAAAAAAAACAAAACAGGTATAAATCACACGTAGAGAAATTATGTATAAATAAAATGTTAACAAATTAATAACAACTATTTTAACAAGTTCATTAAATCGAAAAAAGGACTTTCACAGAGAATATTCGAAACTGTTCTACGAATTAAGCATGAAAACAACGAAAGATTGTATTGTAATGGTAGAAAATTCTTGTCTAAATAAAGTAACATATGAATAACAACTAAATATTTTCATTCACCCACATGTATTATATTATTTCTTGACGCACTGTGGAACTTCCGATATCTGTGCAATAGATTTGAATACGCCTGATCTTGTGTGTCGGTCCTTAAATTGACGGTATCATTCAACTTTATGGAAATAATTTCGCTGATATTTCTTTTTCTGCAATTCGTCTCATAATCCATGATGTTTGCATTCCCGAAGTCAAATGCGTGACCTTCCGGGAAATGATGTGCTGCAGGGGCGATAGAATTTTCCTTATCTCGAAATCTCATGTCGCAATCGTCCTATATAACATTTCTGATATCCTGTGTAAGGTATCTGGTACACCACGTTGGATTTGTTGTCTAAGGGTATTGAATCTTTTAGAGGGAGAAATAGCGATCGTGTGGTCTTGAAGTTGTAAAAGACTAATTTGGTGTTTGTTGATTTCTCTTTCAAAGCACGAGCAACATTTTGGCTGAGGGACGCAATATAGGGAAATCGAGATAGTATTTACTACCCAGGTCTTCTGGATGTAAGAGACAGTCGGGTTGTACTCATCCATGATTATATTCACGAATGACCCTGGATCTTGTATGGGTGTAGACCAAGGTCTTTACGCAAAATTTTCCCTGTGGTGGATGCACATAGTCTAACTTGTTGTGAACGTCGACGAATAGACAAATCTGGATCATCATTAATACTATGACTTACAGCAGCGATATTTTCTTCTGTACGTACAGTTCTTTGTCTTGTTGTTGCATCGAGTAGAGAAAATGTTGTCCGAAATCTATCGATAGTTCGACGAATAAGCTGCTCTGCTGGACGATTATGTGAACCATAAATTTCACGAAATACTCTATAAGTTTAGCGAATAAAACACTGATTTTGAAAATACATTTCAACAATTTGTAAACGTTGTTGCGGCGTAAGTTTTTCCATGATAATTTTTCAATGCTTACTGAACAGATATGTCAAAACAACATGGCCTTTACTTTCTGTCAAATCACAGTTATCCCTATCGAAAGTTCAATCACTCTAAAAAAACACCCGATATGTAGTTATCTCGATGCTGAACTAGCTTTATTTATCCAATAAGATAAACCGACAAAAATGATAAGGAATTAAAGTAAAACACTCGTATTTACACTATGATAACAGCGAACTATAATTTTTGTTTACTGTATATAAACCAAGGCAAAATATATTATTATTACACTAAAAAACAAATGTAATGAATTTTCCAACACTTTGGCCATCGACTGGATCACTATATTAATAATAATAACCGCGATAGCTTGTATCGAAACAAGCTACGAACGACAAATTTGACTATTCGAATGATAGTGCATAATGTAGCAAAGGCTACATGCGACAAGTTTGACTATTACGAGAATAATAATTTCACACTCTTTTCAAAGACTGAACGTTAGAGGTGCTCCATGCATCTCTTCTAACGAAAAGAGGGAAATTAACGTAATTGATTGGAAGGTCCATTTGGAGGTGGAAAGAATGAACGAAATAAACCTTCTTATTGGTTACAGAAAAATTATGAGATTAATGTAAGTAAAGAAGGATAGAATAGTTTACAATTCCGAATGCTGTGCCATGTCAAATTAACAGGGATAAATATATCAAAATGTCTAAATGACTTTCCATGTTTCTAAGGCTATATATAATCATTAAAAAACAAATAATCTGAATTATGAACAGTTCGAACGGAAATTCTCAAAACTGCTAGATCGAAATATCAAAGTAAAAGACCTAAGTATCGATGACAGACTAATTCCGAACGACAAGGCCGTCGCTAATGAGACGGAACAATTTTTCGACTGAATGAACTTGGTAAGATGTTGTTAACATTTTATTTATACATAATTTCTGTACGTTTGACTTATACATGTTTTGTTTTCTTTTTCTGAAGCCTTGATGAAGTCTAATTATATAGACGAAACGTTGGCTTAATTCCGGTTGGTCGTTCATTACTACAGTCCTATTCCTGTGAAAACTTACATAATGTTTACTTAAGAACTTGAGTCTATCCACTTCATTTATATCGGACATTTTGGGAACACAATTTTATTTTCAAAATGTTGCTATGAAACAGCTAAAAGTCTGCTAGGTAATATCCTGCTAAAAAGGAACAGTGTTTCTAATAGATTTTTTTTATTTTAATTTTTAAAAGTTTCAAGAAATTTTCCGAAATTTGAATTTGTAGAGAGGTGTTACAGAACTAATCTGCTTGATATTTAAGATATCATTATATGATAGACGATCTACCATAACATCAATACACTTTTGCACGCGTTGAATCAAGTTTTGAAGTACTTCTTCCATTCACTTCCAAAACCTGTGATTGAACGCATCAACCGCTACTTCGAGCATAATTATCCAAATTATTTTTCATCTGCGGAAAAGAGAATGGGCGGATAAGTTCGATGTTTTAACTGCTCAAAAAGGTTTTTCTTTTCAGCAGATGTGCGAGAGTTCAGATAAAAATTCAAGCCAATTTTCTAGAGTAGTTTCAGACAAGGAGTTAGTGTAATTTTTATATAATTAGCATAGGCATCACTTTTGAAGAATTTTGTCAAATTTAAGTAAGCTTTGGAAATTCAATTTCCGAGAAGCTTTATATAAATGAAAGTGATAGTCATTTAGTATGAAATTCACCAGAGTCGAGACCACATCGGTCCTCGTCTAAAACACTCCTCAAAGAAGTAATTTTCCATAACCTAAAAAAAGATAATATTATTAACGAAATAAATTCCAGAAATACATTACCCTGGTCATAGAAATATTCAACATTAAAATCAAGTTCAAGCCAAGAAATCAGCGAAGCGAATTGACATAGTTGAATAGATAATATTCAAAATATTCTAGAAAAAATCAGTTGAACTTGAAGAATCCAAAATAAAAGGAAATTCCTGAGAGACAGAATACGGAGACAATTAAAGAAAAACATGATTCAATGAAATTATACCCACCAGAAAGATACAGACAATTTGTGTAATTTACGAAATAATTCCATACTTTTGCATAAATTTTAAGGTTGGGTTAAATATGTGCAATTAATTCAATATATGAATAACACTAGTTATAACTGGGTTAAACCAGGTTAACCCAAAACGTTTTATTTTTATTCAATTAATTTGACCTGAAGTACAAAATCAAACAAAATTTTAGTTATTCTGACTATAAAATATATTCATGTTCTATCTGTTATATAACCATTCAAATCATCTATTATATTGAAAGTTTAACCATGTTCAATGTAGCTAAATTTGCACCTGTCCTTCAATAATTGTCACTTGCTGGGACACCATATTGTCACATCTTTTTTCTTTGGCAGGATGGTTATGTTTTCCACACAAGGTTATAACTTTTCCACTACTGAATATTCGACACTTGCATCTCTCTTTATTTTGGAAATGGAAATAGTTCGAACACTTCCACTGGGTATTTGTCGGTCCTCTTCTGAACATCAAAAAGTCGTAGTTTGCATATACCAGTTTTGGATGTTTAACACCAACGTCAAAATATATAGTACCTAAAATAAAATATAGTTAAAGGTTCTATTAACCAATTTCTTTATGATTTTCTATAAATTACAGCGATATCAATGTAGCTATTATATATTATTCTTATTGTACCATATATCAATGCTTCCTCTTCAACACACCGAATTACTCAGTCTAAATAAAAAGATAGAAGGATTTTTCAATATCTCAAATAGCAAACAAAGTAATTCTGTTACACATCAATACACATTTTAATTTATAATATACATTCTGTCAAGAAAGTACCGGGAATTATCGATTTAAATCTGGCGGGGCAATGAGGCAGGTACAAATTTTTTTTCCTAGGTTGGTACCACTGTCCTTAATTACTATGCCAAGCTTGAGCGGGATCTGTCAACTAGTGTGTTTGCAACAGCTGATTAAGTCAGTCGATGTCAGAGTGCGTGCCGATTTTTACTATGGGTGATTACGTTGAGCAAAGAATTTGTTTAAAGTTTTGTGTTGCAAATGAATTTTCGTGTGCCGATGCATTGAAAATGTTGCAAAAGGCCTTTGGTGAAAATGCTCTATCGAAAACTCGTGCATATCAGTGGTACAGAGCCTTCAAGGACGGTCGTGGAACCACGCCAAAGCCGCTCGAAAATGAAGGTGATGCTCATTGTTTTCTTCGATATCCGTGGCATGGTGCACTACGAATTCGTTCCAGAGGGTCAGACGGTAAACAAGGAGTATTACCTAGGCGTTATGAAACGTTTGAGTGAGCGTATCCGTAAGAAGCGGCCAAATTTGTGGGCGAACAACTCATGGATTTTGCATGACGATAACGCGCCTTCTCACCGAGCTACGATTGTGACTGACTTTCTCGCCAAAAACTCAACAAACGTGCTTCAGCAACCACCGTATTCGCCGGATTTGGCTCCCTGCGACTTTTTCCACTTCCCAAAACTAAAATTGCCCCTTCGTGGCACCCGTTTTGAGTCGATTGAAGCCATAAAACAAAATTCGGCGCGAGAGCTAAAGTCCATCCCTGAAAGCGCCTATAAAAAATGTTCCGATAATTGGAAGTGCCGTTGGCATAGATGTATTGGAGCAAATGGAGCCTATTTTGAAGGCGACCCAATAAATTTTGACGATTAAATGTAAAAATGTTGTTTTAATTGAAAATTCCGGGTACTTTTTTGACAGAGTAGTATATCTCTATTAAAAAAAGCAGTGCTTTCTAAGGCATTTATTCAATTTATTATAATTTTAAAATTTTAAAAATTTTTTAGTGAATTATAAACTTCTTGAAAACTTTAAAAGTAAATTAAATAAATGCATCAGAAAACACTGTTTTTTTAATAGATATATAGAATTGACACTAATCACACAGTAACAAAAGGAGATAAAAGAATATAAGGAAAATATAGAATATTTATCGAACTTATACAAAAAACATTCTGTTTTATACTGGCATTATAAAAAACTAATTCCACTTTAAAATTGTCCAACAAAATCAAGAAATTCTTCGAAACAACCCCCTTTATAAAAACTGTTTCAATATAATATAATATAAATAGAATTTGTAATGAGATTTAGCAGAATTATTCTGTTTGATATTTGAGATATTGAAGAAACTTTTTCAAGACTCCTGTCCAAGATATGGAAGATTTAAGGAACCACATTGTTCTTTCGTGTAGGGTTATTCAAAATACTCCCAATCTACTACCCAATCTATGCGCCGACGTCTTGACTCTTGTGTAACGGCTGAAGGTGGTCACTTTGAACATTTAATATGATCACAAACAGCAAGAAAGTAATATTCATCGATAGAAATCAACAAATTTGTTGATTACAATCGATGAATATTTTTTTTTGCTATTTGTGATGTATTGCATTTGACCTTTCGGCGTGTACTTTTTACCTATTTAATATGATATTTCATTTGTGAAAAGTTTAATATTGTTTGTATCGTTACATTTATTCAATATTTGTACCAGTTCTCAATAAAAATGTCAACTTAACATCCGCCTAATAGATAAATTTAAGGGCGAAAATAATTCCAGCCTCTACGACTCAGGCGTATTATCTGTTGATAAATTGTCTTTTTCTCAAAAACTGTGAATTTGAGCGGGAAATGATGAAGGATCATATTTGTTAAGAATGGATCAAGCTATCCAAAAAAATATTCTTATTGAAAAATATTATTAGGAGAAAAAGTTTCTTGCGAAATTGCAAATTCCAGCTCATCTGAATATACTTAACAGAGGTGAGTTATTTAAATATTTGTTCGTTAAGTAATATTCCAATTTTATTACGTTTATTTATCTCTAGGGATTCTAACAGATTCAAGGCATAACTTTTACTTTCTATATGTAGAATTTCAAAATTATGGTTGAAAGTATGTCCTGTTTCTAACAAATGGTTGGAATATGTAGAATTACTTTTATTATTGAGGAAACTCTTCAAATGTTCACAAAATCTATGTCGGAAAGTTCTTCCAGTCTGTCCTATGTAAACTTTAGGGCAATCACCGCAGGTTAACTTATAAACCCCCGATTTATCATCTTTATGTGTACAGTCTTCATTATTTTTGATAAATTTAAGGTGATGATGCTACTGTGATAGTGAAACGATTGTTGTAAACTTAACAATAAAAAATTGTGGAAATCAGAATAACCTTATTTAAATATTATTTGAATTTTATTCACCTCTAGATAAAGCAAAAATTGTACAGAAAATTACGGATTTTTCGAAAACCATAAATTCTTTTTTGCCATTATTATATCATGAACCATGCTATAATTTGCCTGAATAGTTATTATGAACGGAGACTTCCGGCTTCACACACTGAGCCATGGGGAAGACCACTTAGAAAAACTCCTCAAGAGATAAAAGTTTAATCAGAAAAATATCATACATAGAACTACCAAATATATTATTCAACATTATAAAAAAAAAGGTATGCACAATTGTTTAGTGATTAAAAACTAGATATTATTCTTCATCATCACAACACATCAAATAGAAGGCAAGCAAGCTTGTTTTGTATCAAATTTGGAAATTCAAATAACATATATTTCATCAGTGACATCGTATACCTATTTTTTGTACTTTCTAATTATAGTTACTTCATGACGAAGCATATTTTTTATTCTCTTCGTCTTTTCAAAGGGTGGATGATTATGTTGTTCTCCTGTCATTACTACCACACTACCACTCGTGGTCAATTTGCTTTTGCATTTTGTTTTGTAGTAACCGGTACAAAGCCACAATGTTTTATTTTGGTCTTTTCTGTGACATGAGTAATCGTAGCCATGTAAAATTATCTTTGGGTTCTTTATGCCTGCATCGAAATACACAAAATCTGAAAATAAAATATTATGAATAAAAGCTACAATATTTGCCGAGTGATTAAGAGATAAGATACTAATTTGAGGTTTCATTATTTTCCTCATTCAGATGATTTTCTTGTTTCTTTCTAATAAATGTAAAAACAGAACACACGAAAATTGAAAAGACTTTTGGAGTAATGCGATCCAGATTTCCTGTTCAAGAATTTGAAGTGGAGAAGTGAAATGCTCGTGAAAATATAATTTTGTCACTAATTATAAAAGATGGCATATTTGAGCCCATCTCTCACTCATAGTACATTGAATTGATATTAATTAATCTGGGCTACATTTCGCAATATATTTCATCAATTGGAATTCAAAAATCAGATGAGACACTTGTGATATGTATTCGAAAATTTTGCATAAAATAAATATACAAGAATGTACTGCCGACCATAAAATTAGGGTTATCCTGTAATTTGTATATATTGTAGAAATCTTTTGTGTTTTCGGCTGTAACATAGTTTGCCGTCTGTATGAGATGATTTTATCGTAATTTCTTAAAAAAGTTGGTGCTGTTTGGGTGTGTGACGAAAAATGAGTGTCTCAGCTAAATAATTGGAAACCATTATCAGCATATGTTTTGTTTAAGTAGTTTATTCTACTGTTTATTCTGTGTTTGCACAAGTTGTGGCTGGTATACAGAATTAGAACCGTAATTTGTATCCACCTAGTGCTGAAATAAGAAAGGTTGAAAAATACTGACATGTAGTTGACATGAATTTAGCAAAAAATCAAAAATGGTGAAAAGCACTGACGTTAAATCAGGAGCTTTTGCGCGTTAGCTCATATTACCCACGATCCTCATAAAATAATTTCTTTGTGATCTAATTAAATGAAATTTTGCACGAATATTCTACTTCTACATACTAAATTCCAGAAATATCCTACTGAACTCTTTATGTGGGCAACCCGGTATATTACTTCAGTAATATATCTAATCTCAATAAATTTCAGTATAACTCAGGTGAAATAAAATGAAATATGTAAGAAAAAACAATATAATAGGAAAATAATTTCAATTCACTGATCCATATTTATATTCCAGCCATAATTAGGGCAGCAAGCAGCATTAATTTAGGCTCATACTTGAGTATGAATCATCACACGTTCATTTATGAGGTGTACACACTATATGGAAACCAAATGTCGGTTGATCTGTCGTTGAAATGAATTCTCAATTCAAATTCATTATATACCAACAATTCAAGTTTCCTATAAAGTTGTATCATTTTGAACTAGTATGGCGAAACCGCCCAGGAAAATAAACCTTCAAGGCGGTTAATAAGGTAGAGTCTAGTGCATGATGAAAAATTCGCACGATCGAGATTAATACAGGCCTCAAACTGACACACTGCAAAATCTTCTAAATCATTTCAGTTTTTGTCCTTTCCATGATATCGATTGAAAACATTTTTTCCTCAATGGTAGATGAAAAGGGTGAAGTAAGAATATCAAAATAGTGAATATTTTACCTAAGGTAGTATAGAAAAAAAAATTATTTCTTAAGTTCATTACAAATTACCTTTCACTATCGCAATTGTGAAAAGCAGAGACACATGGGCAGTGTTTGAAATACCAGCCTTCAGAAATGTTCAAGACTTCAATAATAATAAGTGAGTAAGTAATTTATTTTCATGTTTCACAGTATATGTTTACATACGTCAGTTAAATCATGTCTAAAGATAATTATAAAAAAATAAATATATTAAACCTATCATTAACAAACATATCCTAATCAAACGATTTACAAACTTCATAAAGATCTTCTATTGAGTAAATAGCATGCTGCAGCAAATTTTTTTTCAACTTATGTTTGAAAACTTTATCTGTTAAAGATTTCATGACTATTATACAAGTCAGTGGCAAAATAATGAGGAGCCTTCTGCGACCTGCTTAATCTAACAAAATTCTTTCTTATCAACATTTTATTTCTTGTATCATGAACATGAATATCCGACTGTAATGTATGGCTATGCCTATTTGTGTGATCATATACCAAGGACAATTTTGTCAGCTCTTCTCTGTAGTCCACATATTATATCTTTGAACGCACTATTTCCCCAAGCCATAGTACAGTATTTTAAATGCAATTCAACCACAGCAATGTAAACTATTCTAATTGTTTCACTAGGCAAAGGTATTCCACCTAAATTCTCGTAGCCAAGCTATCACCCAGATCCAAGTGTAGACCCAGGAAAATTACACTTTCAGTTGTTCGCCCCAGCACAGGTTTTATGCTGAAAAGTAGTGTTCTGTCCTCATTCAAACTAAGCTTTTTAGCTGCAAACCATCGACCGCCCCTCCCCCTAATGCCCCACCTAGTTCATTAAACTCACAAGATTGCACCGAGATCGTGGTATCATCTGCGAACAGAACAGTGTGTGAACTCTTCACATACTCAGGCAAATCATTTGAAAATCAAAAACAAAATTGGGCCCATTATTGAGCCTTGAGGTACCCCAATACTCAAAGGCTTTATACCCCAGTACGCCCCATCCACATTAACCATCTGGCACCGATCAGTTCGAAAGGATTTAACCAAATTCAAGGAAAAGGTATTTAGTCCATATTTCTCGAGTTTATGAAGCAGCACATCGTTCGGCATACAGTCAAATACCCTCGACAGGTCTAAGAACTCCGCCATCGAGTACTGACCCAACACGAAGCACTCCAAAGTCGATTCTACAAAATCAAGAAGAGCTGATGATGCATTCAGTCCACTCCTGAAACCAAATTGCCTTGTTGAGAACAAGTTATGCTTCTCAAAATACTCAACCAACTGATGACATATTACTTTTTCCACTATCTTAAAGAATACTGGAACTAGAGATATTGGACGAAAATTGGAAACATCACTAATGTCCCTCCTTTTATGGATAGATATCACTTTATCATCATTCAGAATATGGATCAAATTTTTATTTCAGTTTAATGCTTGGATCTTGCCATTTTGTGTAGAATACAACTACATTTAAATGTCCTCCGCGTGATCTCTCACAGGGCTCGATACTTGTGAGGTGATTTTCGATGACTCGCTGGCACATTGCGGGCAATATCTTGACAGTTCTTGTGTCAACTGAACCTTATAACGATATAGATGCAAAATACACCATAGCGTGCCGTAAGAGAGGGCCAAAAATATGTTGCACAATATCTTCTTTAACACTTTCTCTCACAGTAGAATTATTTTCGGTCGAGCGTACATTTCGATGATGCATTGGTCTTAAGACAGTAACAAATCCAGCCCCTTCGAATTTTCACTGTGTTACCAATTGTACGCTCAGATGGACGAGTCCACCTTAATCTTCCAGTAATGCACGAAACGTACTTACTACAGAATCATTGTTTTTGTAGTAAGTTTTCATAATTTTTGCACGTTCAGCAGTAGATGGATCCATATTGTTAAATGACTAACCTTAAACTAAACATTGAGGCTTCGGATCACAGTTCTGGTCCACTTATGTCATTGAAACAAGACTGTGAAATCCGTACCATGAAATGGATAACCCGTTATTTCAGTGTAAATCGGTTAACTATCTGTTGACGGATCTCTAGGAAATATATAAATAAATTTCCGAAGCCCTTAATATTTTGACGGATTATGGTAGTTTTTCATATATTTTATTTCATTATTTTCCATTTACTATCCATCATTACAAATTGAAAAATTCCTCATTAATACAGATATAAACATAACTTATACAACTATAATAACAACTCATTTTTGTTTTAAAAATACAAAACCTAAAAGGAACAAATCATATTTATCAGGCATTCACCAATTATTATGCGGTACCTGCTCAAAAATTTCTATTGGATATATCGAAACTAAAATGAAGGAAACGCCCGTTCGTCAATAAAAAGTTGGATTCTACGTATGCAGAACATCTAATAAAAGAGAAACATGATTTTGATGAATATTTTATGATTTTGCATAAATTACATTCGGGGAATTTATTGAATGAACAAACTGAGTTATCTTATTCACCTTTATTGAAACTATTCAACAGCAAAAGAAATTCTACATAAATACCCCCAAATTTTTTCGCAACTATTCATATACAACCTGTATAAACGAGAAGAAATTTAACAGAATATTTAACAGATATCAACTTTATTTAGGCCCCTTTGACATTTTATTCTTACAGAAACGATACGAGAAACCATATCTTGTAGTTTGGTGACGGTAGCTTCATGATTGTGACTGGCGCTGACAAAAACTGTGGTTCCAGTAGTGGTCAAACGTGCTGGACATCTAGTGTGTCTATATGAACTGCAGCGCCAAAACGTACCTCTCTTTATTTTCTTTTGGAAATTGAAGTCGCAATTTCGAAATACTAACTTTGGAAACTTTTTGCCAAGATTGAAATATATAACACCTGAAAGAAATACATTAAATAAATATTGATAATTATATTTCATTTAATACAAGTTACTAAACAAGCTGTGTGAACAATACACAAGATGTATTAATTTGATATGGATTGAGGAGTAGGCATAGAATAGACCCATAATAACATTTTTGACCTCAGTGTATATAATTATAAATATTTAGTTCGATATAGGTCAAGTAAAATATTCGTTGGAGGTAAATATGTTGTATTTTCCGACGTTTCGACCTAAATTAGACCATCCTCAGGGCACTACAAAAAAAGATTTTACAGTGTTACATGACAACAAAATTTGTATAAAAACATAACATAATACGAAAAATAAAAGCAAATATCACCCACATCTTGTTCTTAAATGGCATTATGTCCAAAAATTTTCCAAGAATTGAGATGTTAGGAAATCTATCAGTTCTTGCGATTACCAAACACAGTTGACACGCAAATTATCACTAGCATGTTCTCCTGTTGCAGTGACGGAACAAAAACAAATGCCTGCACCCGAAAAACAACACACAATTATATATACGGAACCTACACCAGGCGTTGAACGCTTTTAAAAATGCCTTGATAGATTATACTTAATTTTTCAACGTCTTGATTTTTACTCATACTGTTAGTATGTTTTTTGATTTCAATCGTTTCATTTAGTAGTCTTTTCTTATAATTGTTCTGTTTGCCTAAAATAGCGACATCATTAAAATCGAAATCATGTTTTTTGTCCTCAAAATGCTCAGCTAATGCTGTCTCATTTTTTGCATGGATAATGTTATGCTTCGTTTATACTCAGAAATTCTCGTCTTTAGATATCTTCGGGTTTGACCTATGTATATGTCATTACACTTATTACATAAGATTTTGTATACAATATTGCTTTCAATGTCTTCTGGTGTTTTTTCTTTTTGCTTTGTAAACAGTTTCTTAATGTTATTTTCATTTTTAAAAGCAACTTTCATATTTACAGTCTTGAGTTTTGTGCCTATTCTTTACGAGAGAGATTTTATGTCTGGAATATTTGAAATATTTCGCTTCTTCATTCTGGACTGGAACTGATATTTCAGGGGAAGGGAAGAATAAAAGTTCACAAGTTTATGGGAGAAATTATTTTTCACTAAGTAAGTCTTTATCTTGTTGAAATGTTTTAAGTGAAAATTAGGGTGTGAAAGTTTAATTACTCTATGCTTCAGGTTATTGATGATATTGAGTTTTTGTTTAAAGGAGTGCTTTGAATGAAAATTGAGAAATCTCTCAAAAAAGTACCCATCTGGTACCAATCTGTTTTTATGTTATTATTTTCAGTTCTTATCAGTAGGAGATCTAGAAAAGTTATAGAACTGTGGTTTTCTTTTTCTATAGTGAATATAGGATGAAAGTTGTTGAAAACGTCCAAAATAGTAAGTAATTCGTTTTCTGGTATACACGTTATGATATCATCAACGTATCTTTTGACGAAAGAAAGTCGAAAGCTTAGTTTGTTTATACATTGTGTAATTCTGACATCACTACATCTGCGCAAGCCCCGGACAAACAATTACCAATTCCAAGTCCAAAAGTCTCCCCATAGAAGGTTTTATTGAAACCGAAATGACCATTGTCCAAACAGAATTGTAAAAGATCTACAAAATTTTCCATCGACAACTTGCAGTTGTCAACATTCGGGGGAATATGATAGAAAAACTGCAGAGATCCTATCAGACACAAATACCTACAAAATAGTAAATAAAGACTCCACCGTTGCCGTTCAAAACAACTTAAATAAAATCATAGACAATCTTTTTAAGTCTAAGGTTTTTTCAAGTGAAGAGGCAAAGGAATTGAAATGTGATAACGGCGTGTTTCCTAAAATGTACTTCCAACCCAAAATACATAAAGACGGCACTTCTTATCGACCGATTGTTAGTTTTGTTTATTCCCCATTTTACGCCTCAAAACTCCCCCCCCTGTCTCTCTCTGTACCTTGTCGTGGTGGGGGAGCTTGTCATAACGAGTGTCCTAGTTTCATTTTTGAAATGGAGGATATGGTTATGATGCCTAAAGCAGATGACTCGCAATCCAAACTTCCTTACTTTCTTTCTTTCTTTCTTGCATACCATTCCATCATGTTGTCCCACTCCATCATTTTCCTACCGCAAGGCTTGGAATCGTACAAGGGAGTTGTGGCTTTGACCTGTGGTGCGACTCTGCGATCGATTAGAGTTTTGTAATCCTTTCATTGGCGAAGGCGGTACCCTGCTGAATCTCAGCGTGGGTAGGGGGACTACGACGTTTCGAGCGGGAATAGGGGCCCGGAAGACTCACTCTGCTCCTCCCCAACTCTGGACCCATTTTTTATCCTAAAGCCCATCCTCTTCTATGCTTCGGAGCCTCGCTTTTAGCAGTCGAACAGCAACAGCGGACCTTGGAGCCGGGGGATCCATGCTGGAAAGCTGTTATTTGTGTTGATTCGTTGCTTCGATCTTTCATAACCATAGAGACACTCTGCTCAAATGACTTAGTGTTGGAATCGACACGGCGATCCTTCTTTTTGGAGGGGGGAGGTGACTTGTAGAGGTCCCTCACCTAGTTGTGCTGGCGCAAAATTCTCTATAAACTTCCTTCAAAATTCCCATCTTTCTCTTTCAGCTTATCGTGGGTCTGCTGGAGTGCCAAAACTTGAGCAGAAACCCGGGAGTTCTGCACACAGGTTAAATTGTACAATTCTAGGTATGTACTCCTCAACACGTCCCCCATCACATTATATCTTGTCGCGATAAGGCCGCTTGTCTTGACTAGGATCCTAGTTTTATCCCGGTGAAATGGATGGTTAAGTCTCGATGCCTAAAGTAATTCCATTCGCGCCAGTCACTGGACCTGTGTGTTGGAAGATCTTCCGAATGGGGCCCTAGTTTTGCCGTTATGGTGGAATGCACGGCTTAGCCTGTTGATTAACTCAGTGACAGGGAGTTTGTCGCAGCACAGGGCTTCTCCCTTGAAACTAACGTACTCTACCCTATTGCAGTAAATCTCCGGATTTTTCTGTCCAATGACCGAGTGCGTTATGTAGCATACTGCGTTATATCGGGAGGGTGGATGCCCACAGGTGGAACTTGTATCACCTGACCACCCGATTGGTGTTGGACTCGAGGAGGTGGTGGTTGAAAGTCCGCATGCTGGACTAGGGGGGTATTTCATTTATTTGTTCGCAGACCCCCCATGTTCGGGATATTCTCATGAAATACTCAGCGGGACTTGACGGTTCGAACGGGCTTTGTCCTGAACCTGGGTTTGTGGATCTCGACGAAACGGCTAGTCCGTTGGTACTTGACGCCAGGATCAATCGAAATACCTCACATGGATTCGTGGGTCATGGCGTACAGGCCGTGTTGACGGCGCTCGTACCAGGATCAATTGAGGCATCAATCTTGAGATTATCTTAGTACGTGAGAATGCGTTCTGGTAGATCGAAAAGAAGCCCTTCCGGCGTGTGAGTTGCGGTACAAAAAACTCTGGTTCTGACCATGCAGAGCCAGTAGAGGCTGGATAGTGCTTCGCTGCTACCAGTCAGACCGTAGGTTTGACTAGTAGATTGAACGTAGATTGTAGGTTTTAGAACTGAAGCTCAAACTGAAAGCTGGTGGGTACATCTCTTCGGAGGGGTTCTCGCTTTGCGCGATCATATGGCTTAATCCTTATCACATTTTCTGCCTCTAGAGGCAGACTGTAGAGACTGCTGAATAGTCACTTGGTGAAAGAGCCAAGCTCATCTGCTAATTCAACTAAATGGTAGAATTCATATGTACGCATTAACAAAATATTTATCTAAAATAATACAGAACGCCTTCACGAAGGATCAATATCACGTGAAGGACTCTTTTGATATGGCGGAATTCAACAAGACTTTGAAATTCCTGATAACTATGTTCGAGTTTCACTTGATGTGAAATCTCTGTTTACAAATATTCCAACTGATCTTACAATAGACTCCCCCATGTCTCTGTACCTTGTCGTGGTGGGGGAGCTTGTCATAACGAGTGTCCTAGTTTCATTTATGAAATGGAGGATATGGTTATGATGCCTAAAGCAGATGACTCGCAATCCAAACTTCCTTACTTTCTTTTTTGCATAATACCATTTCATCAAGTTGTCCCACTCCCACCTTTTCCTGCCGCAGGGCTTGGAATCGTACGGGGAAGCTGGCTCTGATTGACGACCAGAATCTGCGACCCTGCGATCGATTAAAGTTTTGTAATCCTTTCACTGGCGAAAGCGATCCCCGCTTTTTGACAAATCTGGATCATCATTAACACTATGACTTACAGCAGCGATATTTTCTTCTGTACGTACAGTTTTTCATCTTGTTGATGTTGCATCGAGTAGAGAAAACTTTGTCCGAAATCTATCGATAACGATTAAACCATAAATTTTACGAAGTGCTCTATAAGTTTGGCGAATAGAACACTGATTTTGAAAATGAATTTCAACAATTTGTAAACGTTGTTGCGGCGTGAGTCTTTCTATGATAATTTATCAAAACTTACTGAACAGAAATGTCAAAACAACATGGCTTCTACCTTCTGTCAAATCACAGTTATCCCTATCGAAAGTTCTATCACTCTAAAAAAACACCCGATACAAGGATAAGCAGAAAAATGATTCATCCAAAATTTTACCCAAAGCATTTCATACCATTTTTTCTTCGATAAAATTCTATATTTGATTCAATTTCATCATAAAATTCAAAAAATTAAGGGTTTTTATCAATTTATTTAGTGTTGAACTATTGTTTGTTAAATTGCTGGTAGTGCAAGTGCTAAAAATAACCTTTGTAACAACTGTAGGAGTGAGTTTAGTTGGTTGGACGTTTCACCCAAAATATTTTGCAATTAAAGTTTATTCAGCACGACGGCAAACCCAGTCTTCAATCTCCTTTGATATTCTAACCGATCGTTAGCAATTCTCTTGGGCATCAGTATAATAAAAACACATGGCCCTTTGCACCACTGATTGGTACAATTATCGGCACTATGAACCTGCTGCGATATCTTCAATATTTATATGATTGCCAAGGCATTACGGATAAAATAACGTACGCCTCTTAAGACAAAATTTATGTGCCTGTGTAAAGAGTGATTGAAGCTATTAATCTGCAAATCAATATTCTACCTTCACATTCATATAAAGAAAATCTAGACTTATTGAGAAATAAGCAATGCCTGCAGCCTGGAAGATTTCATTGATTATATTCTATCGCCCGGCGAAATTATGCGTACACGCTAAAAATATAATCCATGTTGGACTTACAGTCGACTCTCGTTAATTCAAACCTGCGATAATTCGAACCTCTCTATAATTCAAAGTTATCACGAGTTCCCTACTAAATCTCTTTATATTTCGAACTAAATCAATACATTTTCATACACTTGGTAATTCGAACGAAAAAATCATTGCTATTTAACAAAACGACGCGTTTATTCGAACTCATCAGCGTCCAACACTCGACAATTCAAAGTTGCAGAGAGAAGAGGCGGAAAGATTGTAAGTACATTTTGCGACAAGTTCAGAATTGTATCAAGATACACGAGCCTTTGTTTTTGTTATGATTAGTTTGACTATTTGACGCACACACTTCTTACGAATTGGTTTGTTTAGTTATTCAGTTACTGTTACTCTTTCGTTGGTATGCAGATTAAAAGTTAGTGTTAGTTATGAGCCCTAGAAAGTATAGATGTTTGACGATTGCTGAAAAGAAAAAGTTAATCGAAAAAGTAGAAGAAGGTGAGAAGAAGAGTGATGTTGCAAAAGAATTTATGATTCCTCTGAGTACTCTCTCAACAATAATAAAGTACAAGGAGAAAATTAATGCCTCTCAAACTGCTGGAGTACCAACACTTAATAACTCGAAGTTTTATTTATTTTCTCTCACAAATTTCAAACCATTTGATATTTCAAACACTCGATAATTCGTAATATTTCAAGAGTCCCTCGAGTTTCGAATTAACGAGAGTCGACTGTATAACTTTTTGCAATACATAACGAATTAAGGCAAAACTTTACATCTTCAACACTCATATTGCAGATATTTTGATTTCATAATCATCGTTAAAACATAATATTAATGCAAATAAATGGTTTTGTTTATAGTAACCATATTAGGAATATAATACGTAATCAAAATATAAAGGTATGGAAAAAACAGTCGGAAACATAGGATATTCAGTGTTAATCAAGAATGTAGTGGAGCAGAGGAAGAATCAAAACCTCAGCGCGATGTGATGTCGAATAAATGATTGTTCTCTCTCAATTGAAATAAAGAAAATTCCGATAGAGCCAAATCTTCGTAGAGACCTTAGGTTTACCACAAGGAATAAAGTGTCAAAAGTCCCAATCAGTCCCATGTGCGCTAAGGGACTTATTCGGGGTCCAAGGTCAAAATTTTAGGTTTTTTGGATTTTTCTCGAAAACGGTAAGTTTTACCGAAAAAGTACCTCAGAGCAAAGTTGTAGATCTTAAAATTCTCTATAAAAATGGTCCTTATGATTTTTTTTCTAGGACCCACTATTTTCAAGATGTTGCGCTTGTAAGAATCATGTTCTACAATGCACAGATATGCCACGTATAAACATTTTTAGGTACTCAAGCAAGCAAAAATGCCTACTCGTGTCTCTTTTATGCATACATCATACTATTCTAAGAAAATATACTCTAAAAAGACCACCGGTCCCTTACCGAATCCCCTCTACTTGAGTAACATCTGGCCTTGAATCTGTTGTGGTCAGTGGTGGAATGCCAACTTTAATCGATGCAAGTGTCGCGAGAAGTGATGAGTTTGCTGATTATTTAAGAAGCCAAAAGTTCGTTACAATTCACGTGGATTGCAGAAAATCATACACCCGAAAAACTTCAATCTCTGCATCAAAAAGACAACGTGAGGAAGAACAGGTCAGTACTTCAAAAGTAAGTCCACCTCATACTAGAGCGCGAATAAGTGAATCCAGCTTTTGTTTTAAAAAACGCTGCTTATTTTGTGGCGATGAAGAAGCAGAAGAGAAGAAAGCGAAGAATTATCGCCGAAAAATTTATAAAGTTTCTACACTTACATTCAAAGATTCCATTTTAAAATTAGCTAAAGATCGTTCTGATAATGTGTCAAAAGCTGTCTTTGCGCGTATTAATTTTCAGTATGATTTAGTTGCTGCTGACGCTAAATACCATGATAGTTGTTACAAATCCTTCCTGAGACCTAATACTGGCGGTAAAATTGGCCGTCCTCAAAGTGAGGCTATAAACTCTGCAATGGAGGAAATTTTCAATTTCATTGAAAGTAGCGATGACTGCCAGTTTTCGTTAGATGAACTGCAGAATGTTTGCCAAAATGTAGCTTTAGAAAACAGGATTATAAAAATACGATTGAAATTAAAGTATGGTATTAGAATTATTATTACAGAGAAACCTGGAAAATTAACATTTATTTGTTTTTCAGATAATTACCAAGACATTTTAAGTCAAGCCTGGTCTGATAACAAAAACTTGAATGAAAAGGAAAAACGGTGGAAAACTTTAAAAGCTGCAAGAAAGGTTGTAGTGCTAAATGTGGCTGTAAAAAAGTAGGGTTGCAGTGTTCTCCAGCGTGTACCAATTGCCAAGGTGTCTCTTGCTCAAATGTTCAATTAAATACAAGAGAGGAAGATTCATATGATTTTGATGAAGAGACAACTGATTCATCTTCATTTGAACAATTTCTAAGCATTCATCAACAGGAAGGAGAAGAAGAAGAACAAGAAGAAATTGAAGAAAACATGATTGTTGAAGTTGAATATGAAGAGTATGAGTCAGATTAAAGTAATAAAAAAAAGTTAGAACGACAGATAAACTCAGTAACCCATATCAATAATCTGCATACTATTAAATAATTATTGTTCCTGAAAATAACGTCATAAAGGTTCGTGGAATAGGCCTACCGGGGATATCACGTTAAAAAAAAACGCGCCGAGTACACTACCTCACAGGTGCTGTGGAAATGTGTACATATTATGTAGAACGTGATTCTTAAAAGCGCAATATCTGGGAAAAAGTGGGTTCTAGAGAAAAAATCATAAGGACAATTTTCATAGAGAATTTTAAGATCTACAACTTTGCTCTGAAGTACTTTTTCGATAAAACTTACCGTTTTCGAGAAAAATCCAAAAAACCTAAAATTTTGACCTTGGACCCCGAATAAGTCCCCTACCGCACATGGGACTGATTGGGACTTTTGACACTATATTCCTTGTGGTAAACCTAAGGTCTCTACGAAGATTTGGCTCTATCGAAATTTTCTTTATTTGATCACTATTTTCATGTCTAAATTGACCGTCTATGTTCGTATTGCGCTGAGTTGTTCCACATTATTCCACTGCTACACTGAATTCTTGATTAACACTGTATTTCCGACTGCCTATTCCATACCTGTATACTTCCATTGTTGGGCAATCTAATTCTGACAATGAAAACGTTCTGGACTCCCTGATCTTCAACATTAAAACGCTTTAAAACAGTGAGCTACATTTAATTGATTGGATTATAAGAGACAGTTTTAAAACATAAATTATTTATTTTCTGGGCACTTCAAATTACATTGGTCAAAACAACTTCATTCAATTCAAAACGGGCAAAAATTAAAACATTTTTCATAAAATTCAATTTAAGCCTCTTCTCTAACTTGTATTGCATATTCCCTCGCAATCAGGTCGTGTTTGCCTCTGTAAGTCGGTGGATGGCTGTGGTATCTGTTATTTACAACTAAACGCTTCTCCCTTGTAACTATCCTCGATTTACATTTCTTCAATTTCCTCGTACAAGACCATATGGTTTTGTTCGGCAATTTCCTTTCAACCAAATATTCGAAATTCTTAAATACCATCTTCGGAAATTTTCTATTCTTGTAGAAGTATACTAATCCTGAAAATTAAGGGTGATGAATTCTAGAAAATATGGCCCTCTGGGATACTACCAAATAAAGATGTTCTTGGACATGTACAGCAAAAATCTGTTCATTGTTTAGCCTCTGTAGAACACTATTGTCATCATTCACTAAATTCATAACATTCAGAAAATCTGATTAAATTTGATCTTTTTCTTTACTTCCACGTCTAATAGAAAACAGTTATATATGTAATTAGATGAAAAAATTATAACGGTTCACAGAAGTGAATAACAGAAGGATAATATTCAAGCGTTAGAAAAATGGTCTTAAAGAATGTAGGAGAGAAATTTTTTATTGCTCAAAAAAAAAAAACGAAATATAATATTCAACTTGCAACTTGTCAACCCATCACTCCATCTAAAGTATTTTCTATTTGAAGAAACATCTTCAATAGTGTATTCAAAGAATATTACACCACTTTTATGGTATTTAACGCAACAGGAGAAAGCTTTGTTTCCCAAAAATCAGCCCGTTAGGATAGAGTAAAATAGATTTTACCTTCTTTAACATTCCAAAAAACAGGATTCTAAGGATATTTCATAATATTAGTAGCCATGATTTCAGAAGTATATATGTACAAGTATAATTACTGCTTCTTATAGAAGCAAATTTCTTTCCTTGGCAAAGCGAAAAAAATTGTTCTAAAATTTGAGGGAAGCATATTTGATGACGTTGAAATTTTCAAGATCATCCATTACTTTTTTAATGTTAACTCAAGTAAAACAAAGATGACTTGCATATGAATTATATGATCAAAGTCGAGGTATTTGTTATTTCCCTTTAAATCAATATATGTTATTCGACATAGCTTTGTGCATTTTACCATGACATCTAGAAAGAATCTATAAAATAAAGTTGAAGCTTCAAAGTGATGTTCAAATCCACAATATATCTACAATAATTTTACTGAATTTTGATAGAATATTTCATAATTTTCAAACAAATTTGTTTTTATTTCTGAAAACTCGGTGCCTTCAATTCCCGATGTGCAATACATTCTAATGGCATTCTGTCTGATACTCAGAAAGGAAAATATTCTTACAATTCAAACCTGTCTTGCAATGCCGCATAATATTACGTACATCTAATATCCTAGAAAAACAAAATTGATATAAATATAAATTCTTTGAAAAATATTCTTGTGAATTCTAAAAGGGTGAAGTCAACTCCATACATATATTCCATCAAGAAAGAGACTGAAAACAAAGCTTCTTCATGTTCTACCTGCACGCAACTCAAATGTAGGAAGTACTATTTTTATAAAAAAAAATGGTACTTCTCAGTTTAGTCTCCCGCTCAAAAACCTCATACTTAGGTTATGCTCTAGATACTTTTTATAGAAAATATAAAGTTTCAACAATAAACAGAAAATTCTTAAATATTTAAATAGTTATTAACATTTCAACGTCTCACTAAGGAAATTAATTTGATTTTATTATTGTGTATTTCCTTTTCATCAGATCTTTATTTCCACTGTAGGATGGCTTATGTGTGTGAGAACCAGTGATTTTTAAAAAGTTTCCATTTGTCATAAGTCTTGCATAACATTTCGAATATCTTTTTCTTCTGCAGTACCAGTGAGTTCGATGGCCGTAAGAACGTTCCTTCAAGTACACATTCCCTTCAAATACCAGTATCGGATTTCGAGAGCCTTTGTAGAAATAAATAACTCCTGCAAAATAAGAAAAATTAACTAGTTCGGGGATATTCTTGAGGATATGAACCTTGCTGGCTGAGAAAATCATTAACGTTGGTGTTTTTACATTTTAATTAAAACATATATAAGAGACAGTATTTTAATTTCTACAAAAATGTTTATAATATTATAGAACAATTGTTTCACCACGATGTGGCTTCTTCAGGTATCTAAATTTGACTTGCTGATGGTGTCCAGTGTAACCGAGTTTAAATACAGTGTTAAGTGCGTGATAAATTAATGGAAGAACAAGTCATAAAAATTTGAGGTGTTTATTAGAGTTTGCTGCTAAAAAATACCAATACGGAAAGATATTCAGTAATGGAGATTTGTCAACATCGGTTTGTTCAATCAAAACGATTTTACGAGCTTGTGACTGTTGTTTTCAAGAAATTCTAAAAGTGTTAGTCTAGAATTTTTGCTTTCGATGTGGATAATTTCAAAGTAATCATTGAAATTGTGCCTGAATTCCTTAAGATGATAAGCTTATGTCGAATATACGGAATCCGATATGTAACTTCTTTGGATTCTTTTCTTGAATGATCTACCTCTCTGGCAAATATATACTAAATTCAATCGTTACAAGTCAACCTTTAAAATTTAGTTTCTTAATTTGTTGGATCCTTATTGTTTTGTATGTAAGTATTATCAATGGTTTTAAAAGCTGCGTTTAAGTTGAAACTATTTTTGAAATATTTATCAATATTTTCAGATAATCCATCAACATAAGATAACGAAAAGTATTTCTGTGTATTGTCCTCTTTTATGTTTTGGTAATGCCATGTTCGTTTGTTCATTGGATACCATTTTGTTTATAAGAAAGAGGTTGTAACCGTTGTTTGAAGCTATCTGTTTAATCATATCTTATTCTTTCAAAAAAATTTCTAAATTCAGAGGGAATGTCCTTTCAATAGTCTATGGATAAAACTTTTATATGCGAACATCTTTTGATTAGTGGGGACTCGATCCAAAAATCAAATTCACAATCGAAGCAGAAAAGAACCACAGTATTAATTTTCTTGATCTCACAATAACAAGAATAGATAATTTACAAGACTTTATTATTTTTCACAAAACCACACATATAGATATTACAATACATAAAACTTCAAATCACCCTACCAACCAAAATATGTCAGCATATAATATTATAGTTTTATTCATAGACGATTGAATGTCTGAAAACTTTTTGAAAGAATTAAATATTATTAAACAGATACCTTCAAATAACGGTTACAACCCCTTTCTTATAGACAAAATAGTATCCAGTAAATAAAAGAACATGAAATTGAATCTTGTGTACCCAATCATAAAAGAGCTATCTTATGTTAATGGATGATTATCTGAAAATATTTCTAAATATTTCAAAAATAGTTTCAATTACAACGCAGCTTTTAAAACCATTAATAACCTTAGTGCCTACCTGAAAAAACAATAATGATCGAACAAATAAATACAAGTTGATTTGCAACGATTAGCCTTATTGGCCAGATACGTAGATCATTCAAGAAAAGAATCTAAGAACACCAAAGGAGTTACATATCGGATTCCGTACATTCGACATATACTAATCATCTTAAGGAATGCAAGCTTAATTTCAACAATAAATGTGAAATTATCCACGTCGAAAACAAAAGTTCTAACTAAACACTTTTAGAATTTCTTGAAATCAACAGGTACAATGCCCGTTAAATCCTTTCGAATGAACAAACAGGTGTTGACAAATCTTTATTACTGAATATATCACCCTAATGGCACTTTTTAGCGGTAAACTCCAATAAACACCGTAAGTTGTTATGACTTGTTTTTCCATTATTTTGTCACGTACTTAACACTGTATTTGAACTCGGTTACACTGGACACCATCAGCCAGTAGAATGTAGATACCTGAAGAAACCACATCGTGGTGAAATAATTAATGTATTGTAATCATTTTTGTGGAAATTAAAATACTGTCTCTTATATATTTTTCAATTAAAATGAGTTTGCACCAAATAGAGAACTAATCAATCAAACACTTTTTAACTTTTTCTTTTATGTGAATGGTCCAATTTTTGGTTTGGAAATTTGAGGTATTATTCAATTGAAACATTCAATCACCTACCACCAATTTTTATTTTTTATAAAAAATTTGACAATCATACAAAATATAAATATGGAATAATGATAGATTCACAATTTGTTACAATTACAACTTAATTAAAAATTATAAATTCAATACGACAAATGATCGATATGAAAATAGGAACCTGAGAACCCATCGAATATAATATTAAAACATTGAATATTCCATTGAAAAATAAGTGGAAAAAGTGCAGTGTAGAAAGAATAATGGAATATATTGAAAGTATGTAACTGTGAGATAATAACATCGATATTTTTTTAAATAACAGCAAAAGGTTATAAAAATTCAACAACTATTAATACATTTAAATCATTCCTGAAAACGACTAGTATGTTTTATAACAAATTCTTTCATATTGCTTATATAACTGAAATCAATTTTAGCGATTGTTCAAATATTTATTCTTTCATTTCAGTACATTAATAGTTCTAAGATTTCATTCGAATCCAAGACCTTATAGTTTTCAACTGAAATTTCTGATGTAATCTGATAATATCTTTGTTCCGACTGCCATTCATTAGATTATCGAATAAGAAGTGATTTACAGGCTGCTCCATTCGAAATAATCAACAAAATGGTTATATTTTCAACCAATCTCTATTGAAACAGCAGAGATTCAGCTACAGCATGAAGTTTCCAAATATCGAGTTCGTATTTCTGTGTAATAAAGATGGCAACATGGTATTATCAATATCAATTTTATGGTGTAAAGAAAATAACAAGTGACCATGGGTATGTTATTATTTATCGCAATTTGTTTCATTGTATTAATTTTGTTTTGGTATCTGTAATGATTCAGATTAGATCTAAATACAATCCAACAAATTGCGACAAATAAGAACGTACCCATAAATCAAATAAGCCAAATAATCCAACAGAAAAACCCCAAAATTCTTATCTTTTATGAAATGAGTGTTTATAACAAAAATATGTTTCGTATTGTGCGTGATTTTAGGCCCGCATAATCGACCAACCGAGAGAAGTACTGGATAATTTGGAAAATTCGCAGTTTCAGTATCTAGTTATATCAAGTACCATTTGAAGAGGGAGAATGTGATTAAGAGCCCAAAAGCCTCTATTCACTTGTCCTCGGCTACTTTGTATCAGATATTCAGGAAAAACCTGAAGTTGTACAAAATCAATTAACCCAATAACTCATGCCGACGCATCATTTAAAGTGCCGTACATTTGCAAAAAAATATATATATTTGAATTTGAATATCAAAGCTGATTTAATCTGTTAGTATTCTACAATTTTAATTTCAAGAAAAATTTTATTCAAAAAACTTTAATAATTAAATTAATGTCAACAATAAGCACCCTTTATATTGAATAGACGTATATAATCATAACTCAATATATAATGTAAAATGGAATAAATAAACCAACAGATATAAAAAAGTCATCAAAATTAATAAATAAATATTCAAAGGAGGCAAAATTTTGTTTCTGATCTTACCATTAAGAACACCAATTGCCTTTCAAAAACAACACAAATTAAGTACTTCTCAAAAAATATAATTTATTTGAAATATTCAATATATTTAAATATTCAAATAAGTTAATTCAAAATTCTCTCAAAACATGCAGTATATCTTCAAAAAACAATTATAATTCTGGTAATCTCTTCATCGGCCCTAAATAATATTCCAAATATAAAAATCAAATTACTATCTCACCTCCACGTGTTTAACAGGATCAATTGCTTCAATCAGGCTAACTTTAAAATTCAAGATAGTCTATGTTTTTAAAAAAATCACAGAAAAGTGTAAGGTGTTATAAGGTTATCTTTAAACCATTGACATTCCATAATGAGATTTATTAAAGCCTAAATATAATTAAATATTATATATAAAATAAAATAGGAAAAGGCCTTTTACTTGATAGAAGAAATATAACAAAATTCGAATATCAAAACAGATTTAATCTGTTAGTCTTCTACAATTTTAATTTAAAAAAAAATTTATTCAAAAAACTTCTAGAATTAAATTAATGTCTTCAATAAGCACCGCTTATATTATATATGGAATAAATAAACCAACAGATATAAAAAAGTCATTAAAATTAACTTATTTAAATATATAAGTATATCAAATATTTCAAATAAATTATATTTTTTGAGAAGTCCTCAATTTGTGTTCATGTTTTTGAAAGGCAATTGGTGTTCCTAATGGTAAGATCAGAAACAAAATTTTGTCTCCTTTAAATATTTATTTATTAATTTCAATAACTTTTTTATATCTGTTGGTTTATTTATTCCATTTGACATTATATACTGTGTTTTGATTATATACGTCTATTAAATATAAGCGGTGCTTATTGTAGACATTAATTTAATTCTAAAAGTTTTTTGAATAAAAATTGTTTTGAAATTAAAATTGTAGAAGACTAACAGATTAAATCTGTTTTGATATTCAAATTTTGTTATATTTCTTCTATCAAGCAAAAAGCCTTTGTCTATTTTATTTTATATATAATATATAATTATATTTAGGCTTTAATAAATCTCATTATGGAATGTCAATGGTTTAAAGATAACCTTATAACACCTTACACTTTTCTGTGATTTTGTTAAGAACATAGACTATCTTGAATTTTAAAGTTAGTCTGTTTAAAGCAATTGATCCTGTTAAACACGTGGAGGTGAGATAGTAATTTGATTTTGATATTTGGAATATTATTTAGGGCCGATGAAGAGATTACCAGAATTATAATTGTTTGTTGAAGATATAGTGCATGTTTTGAGAGATTTTTTAATTAACTTATTTGAATATTTAAATATATTAAATATTTCAAATAAATTATATTTTTTGAGAAGTCCTTAATTTGTGTTCATGTTTTTGAAAGGCAATTGGTATTTCTTCTATCAAGTAAAAATCCTTTTTCTATTAAATATATATATATATATATATATATATAATGATAAATTTGTAGTTTAATAAATCGAAAAGTTAAAAAAAAATCGAATGGGGCCTTCTTGAAAACAACTGAAAAAGTGCCAACTATTTTTCATTTTAGTTTCAGATATTCTAGTATTAGATTTAGAATTTGGACTTTTGATCAATTTATGTAGAAAACATTGCTTTTATAAATCTAGCCAAAGAATCTTTGAAATCACTATTTTTATTTCAAAGGAATTTGAAAAGATTTCAAAAACATTCGTTGCAATTATATGTTAGCCGATTGTATTGATGAAAAAAGTCAACCCAATACCTAATGGTATTGCTAGGGGTTCACTCTCCTAATATGTGCAACACGATTCAAATGAGTCTAACTTTTATTTTATTTTAGATAATTAATTTTCTTTGAGGAATGGCAGCGGGAACGAAGCTATTAAATCGAATATGACGTAAAATTTCAATACACCATTTTCAAAGGTCTTTGTCGAATATTCACATGAAAGGGCACTAAAGATTTTTTTTCTTTAAATGAAGGTGGATGGTTGTGTAGGCATTGCAAAATCTCCAAATAATGATCTTGCATCACAATCCTGGCTTTGCATTTGGAAGCTCTTTTTTCAACGCAATGCCATTTCGTTTTTTTACCCCGATCTCTTTCTTTGAAAAAACAAAAATTTTCTATGACCAACACTGGATTCTTTCCACCCTGATAGAAATGAACTAAATCTGAAAAAATATTCAATAAATATAATTAGTTAAACAAAGGTTTAAATCCAAAACGAAGGAAGGAATTATCGAAAAATTAAGCAATAATAATGAAAAATAAAAGCATGTGAACGCTGTTGAACGGTTAAAGAATAATATAAATTCTGAATTTCGTGGGTGTTACATATATATTTGATGTCTAAATACAATTTTTGTGATCAGCAGATGGAAGTGTTGACAATTCTTATTATTAATTTCTTAGTAAATTCATTGAAACTTCGATTTCCAAGCTGTGCATTTGTTAAACCTCATACGATATGTTATGCTCTACTGAGCATAACATACTATTTTGACATTTTTATTCAGAAAAAAGAGTCTTTTCAGCAACTGACTGAAATAAGAAATTTCAGTGGAAATCGCTTTATTGATATTATGAATTGATTTTCATAAACTGACTACAATAAATTATCATAATACGCTCTGGTACTGTATAGAAAATATACTTTCTAGGGTTCGAATTGACGACTTTTTTTTCGTGAATTACAGCTTTAATATTCCTTGAAACTATCCAGATATCTAGACAGTTGCACACACAGTAACTTATTACATTTTCAGTCGATCAGTATGTATAATAGAATTAATGGAATTGTTTTTCGCTTGGATTGGACCAAACTCACGAAAAATTAATCCAATCATAACAACTTATTACAACAATGTAACCAATGGATGAATAACAAACGCCTCATTTCGCATATGGCACATTAAATATACTCCAGAGGTTTTGTAAAGGCATACCCGATCGATCATGAACCGTTGGTTATAGAAAATATTTATATTTATTGCTTTACGTCTTAATCTGTCATTGAAAATGAAGCAAGGATTAAATGATCACCCATTACTCATCGTTATTTCATATTCATCAGTAGATAAAGATGACAAGAGTATACAGGGGGCCAAACTTCAAGGAAAGATCATAAAAGTTATTTGCAATAACAAAATAGAGCAAATTTAGGTTTAGAATATTTCAACTTTTTGTTGTTATCTTCTTAGCCATGATATTATGGCAGAGGACAAGCAGCTAGCACAAAAGTTGATATGTCATTCGAATGTACACTAATTGAGGTATTTTTTGCTGAAAAGAAACCATGTAAATAATTGATAATTTTTCATCGATAAAACCATTGAAAAAATATGAATGATTTTGTTCACTTCAGAATCGTGATATTCATCTCCTTACATCCCCAGTAAGAAATTTTTGGCACACAGAACTTCTTATCTTGTAGAAAATTTAATTTAATATATCATATTTGATGAGGCAACAAGAATAACTGAAGTATAATTGATTTTATGGAACATTTTTAAATATTTTGTGAAACCAAGAAATGTTAAATGGAATCATCAACATGTCGATCACGTGTTAATGACATTTTTTGTTGCAAATAATTTGTATGATATCCTTCTCGAAGTTTGACCCTTTTAAAAGTAGCTATCCTGTATAGTATACATTTCGTATCACCAACCTTTCATGAATTTCGGCAGAATTCGGTTGAAGTTTGATTCCTTTCTGAAGTAACTATGTTGATTCAATGATGATTTTAAAATTATGGATAATTTCAAGTGGCTGTGTTTTCTCATAAACGATTTTTTAGAACGATTTTTTGGAACGAATTTTGAGTTAAAAATCTAGGGTTAAAAAGGACTCATGTTTGGAAACGGATTATATAAATATAATCAATGAAGTATGCGATTCTAGGCGAAACAATTCTGATAATTATTTGAATTATGAATTTTTAGTGTACTTGTTAAAAGTTCTAATTCAAAATTAATATTAGAATTCGGGAAAACTTGTATGAAATAAATGTAGTAACTGCTACGAAACTCGAGCCTCTGTATATTCCGTTAATGAAAAGTGATATAAAACTGAGTAATTTTTTAATTCATCGCATTAATTTTTCATATTGTGACATTGTATACATACACGTAGACGTAAATTTATCCACTGATATTAAAACCCACACTACAGATATGATAAAATATTTTTTTTAAAACATGAGCTATTATTATTCGTATTTCTTGATTATTATCAATCTTCAAGTGGAAAACGTGCTCATAGCTGGCAATGTTTGAATTTTTGTTCCGTACTTTCCTGAATTGGAAAGTTTCTAATCTTATTATGTTTAGTTCTAAATGTTAGAGCAATCTGAGGATTGCGAATAATCATAAAATACATATAATAGATTATATTTTTAGTTAAGTATTTTATCATAGCTGAGATTTTTTCTGAGTTGTCACACGAATGGATAAATTTTGTATAAATGAATGTATACAATGGATCAAACGAAAAATAAATGTTTTTCTAGAAAAGTGTTAAATTTATATTAATCAAATAATTTTTTTATATTAGGTGAAAATTTCTCATAATTCTTATAAAATTTACCATTTGAAACAATTTTACCTCGGTAGGTATATAAATTTTACAATTATAAATCGTAAATTGCTTTAAAGGTGTTTTTTCAATATTTTAGACATTTAAGATGAAATATAAAAATAAAGATTTAACTGCCCGCGTATATGTGATGATACTTTCATATGTCTATAAAGTGATACAGTGTTTCTAATATATTTTTTTCAATTTAATTTGAAAATTATTAAAATATATATTAGATACTGAACTGTTTCAGCCGTTACTATTTGGTGGTTGAAATAAGTTTTAGAAATTACCATGTTTTACTACCAATAAATTGATATTTCACACATTTAATTGCTACTCGTTTCGGGAATCAACTATCCCATCTTCAGACAACTGAGGACTCAACAAGCAGAACAGGGTATTTATACAGAGGCGGAAGTGGTAATAAAAACAGGTTAAAAAAGGTTTAAAATGAGAGGAAACTTAACAACTATTAGAATGTCAGCACATCAAAGAAGATTGGTAAATAGATGTTATTTATCAAAGCATCTCACAAATTTTGGATTTCGTAGATCCGTACAGTCATGCATTATTTTTACATTATTTTTATTGTGAACTAAGTTGATTATTTAGAATCTGTTGATCTATGTAAATCCAAAATTTTAGAGATATTTAAATAAGTAACATCTGTTTACCAATCTTCTTTGACGTGCTGACGTTCAAATAGTTGTTGAGCGTCCTCTCATTTTAAACCTTTTTAAACCTGTTTGTATTACCTCTTCCACCTCTGTATATTCATAAATGCCCTGTTCTGCTTGTTGAGTCTTCAGTTGTCTGAAGATGGGATAGTTAATTCCCGAAACTCGAGTCACAATTAAATGTAAAAAATATCAATTTATTGGTAGTAAAACGTAGTAATTTAATATTTTTAATATAACAACTTGTTATATATATATATATATATATATATATATAATTTTTCTTAGATTATATTTTTAGATGTTTCGGAGAATTCATCCAGTCATTTTCTGAAATATCACACAATTTCTTCAAAAACCTGCCAACGTGTTTTGATTGTTTATTGGTACAGCCTTCTGAAAAATAAAACAGTTCCTAACTTTAGAGTTAAAAAGGTTCCTATTTATGGACATTTCAAACATATATGTAATATTTATGACGCGTGGATGAGACTCTATTGTCAAAACATGTGATAGGTTGCAAAAATGTATTAACGAAGATGGTGATGTTTTTGAGGGTTAACATAACCTAGAAGTTTCTCTGTTTTGAATATTTCTACTAACTTTCGGTGTATTCATATTTGTTCAGACGAAATAAAAATTCAAATTCCAATTTTTTCTTTTCGATATTTCCTGAAAACGACCCCATTTTCGGTATTTTGCTATTCTTTATTTTTGTCCTATTTCTAATTGTAGAATACATATCCGAATGAATTTTCAGACAGCCTGTATAACATCAACGAACGAGAACTGATGGATGTTAGAGGTTTTATCTATCGGAAAATCCATTGAGAATAAAGCAAATTCAAGAAATTTGTAATTTTTCTCTATGAATATCCTTGAATATCCCTATATAGATAAATATGAATCCCTGTAAGTTAAGTGAAGATTATTGAAAAATCCATTGAGAATAAAGCAAATTCAATAAATTCATTAATTAAAACAAATTGTAGAAATTACTATTTTTTACTACCAAAAAATATATATTACACATTTTCTTGTGACTCGAGTTTCGGGAAATAAACTATTCCATCATCAGACAACTGAAGACTAACAGTGGTACTATGGTTTTAAACAAATGTGATAAATATTTTGAATATTTCAACAGATTCTCGGTAACACCTAATAGTGGTACAGAGGTTTACAATAGGAACTTGATAAAAAACCGGGTTTAAAAAGAGGGGCCTTCTAACAGATATCGGAATGTCGGCAAACGACAAAGAAGGTTGTTAAACAGATGGTACTCATTTAAATATCTTAAATAATTTTTGGGGTTACATAGCTCTGTAAAGTCATTCGTTATTTTTACATTATTTTGTTGTATATCTCAAATATTTGGATTTACAAAGCTCCATACAGTCATTCATTTTTTTCTACATTATTTTTATTGTGAACGAATTTGATAATTTCAATTCAAGTCAATTGACTTTCTATTGAAAAAAATTATCAAATTCGTTCACAATAAAAATAATGTGAAAAATAATGAATGACTGTATGGAGCTTTGTAAATCCAAATATTTGAGATATACAACAAAATATTTTAAAAATAATGAATGACTGTACGGAGCTATGTAACCCTAAAAATTATTTGAGATATTTAAATGAGTACCATCTGTTTAACAACCTTCTTTGTCGATTGCCGACATTCCGATATCTGTTAGAAAGCCCCTCTTTTTAACCCAGTTTTTTATCACGTTTCGATTGTAATCCTCTGTTCCACTATTAGGTGTTACCTAGAATCTGTTGAAATATTCAAAATATTTATCACTTTTGTTTAAATACCACTGTACCACTGTTAGGTCTTCAGTTGTCTGATGATGAGATAGTTCATTTCTCGAAGCTCGAGTCACAATAAAATGTGTATTATATATTTTTTGTTAGTAAAACATAGTAATTTTCACAATTTGTTTTAATTATGATCAACTACCAAATAGTAACGGCTGAAACAATTCAGTATCTGAAATTCATTAATATTCTCCAAGAATACCCAAATATAGATAAATTTGAATCTCTGTAAGTTGTGGCATTATTTGTATCTTTCAGAAGATTATCGTAAAAATAAACGAATAAACTACGTGCCAGTTGAAATACTTACACATACAGTATTTTTTCTCAGTGAAATTGCCTACGTGATAATGTAATATGCAATTTTATTTTTGCATGTATGGAATAATCATTTAAACATTCGTGCAAAATTGCATAAGTACCAGAGCACTTGGAATATAGCTTGAAATATTTAATAATTTGGAATAAATCGATAACCATTCACATCAGTTATTTAAAAAATAATTCTACAGCTGTTTTACCACAAATGAAAATAAGGTTCACCTAGAAACCACAAAGACAATCGGATTTGAGATCGCTAGATGACGTGTTCTAGTTGCATATCAAATAATCAATTCCTGAATAATCTGATAAAAGTGAGAAATTCATTGAACAATAGGTTTACAAGTGCGTCTAATTTTCTGAGGCAAGATAGCGTGTACTCCGAATGATCTCTCATAATTTAACCTTAATCCAATATATATGCTTAGAAAATTTTTAACACCTCTTGTTTGGCCGATGGATTGCAATGAGAAGCTTGCTTTTCGTCATTTTGGTACCTTAAATGAAAATCTCTAAGCTGAATCCGTCGAAAGCGAAAAGCACTACTAAGAAACAGTGCTCTAGATTTATCACCTCAAGAATTTGTCTTCATTTGAAACGTCTGTCCAGTTGATTTCAAATGCAATTTGAAAATCGAGATCCACATGTTCAGCATATACATCAGTTCATTCCATACCCAAAATATTTGATTATTTTTCTTACCAGATTTTCCAGTCATCATAAAAAACTCTGAAAAAACCATGAGGTTATTGTATTGTAATGTGAATAAAAGAATACAATGACACAAGTATCAATCTAATTCGGGATAAAGTGAATAAAATGCAGAATATAATTATAGAATTTATTTTCCAAAGTGACAACGGAATATAAGATAAAATACAGACGTTTGAACTTTATCATGTCAAGGTTAAAAAAAAAATTATTTTCTCGTTTATATTTTTACAGATGACAAGTGTAGAAACCTCTTTTTTCCCCAACAAATCACATCAAAATACTAAAATAAAAAAAATTCATCGAAATGAAACAATACAAAAATGGCCATGCATTGTATGTTCACTACAGAAATTAAAGCAAAAATGCCTTTGGATAGTGAAAACTGTTTTGTCGATTCTGAGCCTTCGTTTTCAACCGAATTAAGTCGTTGCTAATTTTGCATCTTCCGGAAATTGAACAGTCAGTACAAGACATTAGAAAGATTAAAACAAGTTTTTAGAAATTACTACGTTTTACTACCAAAAATTCAAAGATGTACACATTTTTCGTGACTGCAGTTTCTAAGTGTTATTCACCCTATCTTCAGAGGACTGAAATCTGAACAAAAAGAAGTATTTAAAGTAGATAGGTACACAAAATAATAACAAGTGTTATAAAATATCGACACCGTACAGACAAGTTCTGGATAGATGTTACTTAAATATATTCAAAATTCTGCATTTATTCAATTACGTTCTTCATTTAACTAAGAGTATTTTAATTATGAACTAATTTAAACATTTTTCAAAAAATTCCTGCCTCTTAATTCTACACGCAAGATTTTTAAATTGTCTGTTGTAGGAAAAGGGTGACCATTTTCTATTCAATGAGTTACGTGGAAGTTTGTTTACTTTTCCTGAAATTCGTTTTATGTTCTAGTTTTGAATGAACATCTGACCTGAATAAACTACTCGTCTAAAATTAGGTATATTTAATTATTATATATATTATTATAATATTGTCTTCTCTTCAAAAAATTAATTTTCCTTTGAAATATGTATATGTAGAGTATTTCAGATTAAAATAAAAAGAGTTTGAAGAAATGATGTATTCACCAATAGTTACAACAATTCAATATTTAAAGGAGCATAAAATTTTATGAAATTCTGAACATTTCAAAAATTCATACTTGTGTTCACCCCCATTATAAAGTAGGACCATCACGTGCATCGATAACTGCTTGACATCTTCTCTGCTTGCTTTCGATAAAGTTATTGAAAATATCCTACTCAATTCGTTTTCAAATTAGTGGCAAAAGATCTTTGAGTTGCTAAAGCGTTTCCGACTGCGGTCAAGGGTTGTTTGTAATTGGTCCCAAGTATACTCGATTGGATTTAGATCAAGGGATCTTAAAAGAAATGCTAGATCTGCTTTTCTCTAGCAGTAATCACATGATGGAATTGAACATAATTTGAATATCAGAACAGATTTAATCTGTTAGTCTTCTACAATTTTAATTTCAAAAAAATAAAAAGCCTTTTTCTATTTTATGGAATTGAACATGTTAACTCATAAACTCTCTATTTATGTATATTTGGGGTTGGATCTTTCGCATCAAATAATAAAGACGATATTTTGATTTGCGGTTTAAAGAAGATATTAATACCTAATTTTGAAAAATTATGGATCTTTTCTCACTTGTTTTACCATATTACGATAAACGAAGAAGAAAGAAATTAATTTCTTGGTGTCTTTACCTTTCATGATGGGATATACTTGTGAAACTTGAGTATCTAGTTACAGTTATTTAAATCTGTTTCTGTTTAACCAAATTGTCTATTACATTATGATTGAAACTGTTGTTGACAACTATTGATTTTTAAGTTTTGATTTAAATTTCGCTGTTTTTACTATAATATAACAGACAATTTTGTCAAACAGAAACAATCATTTTCTTTATGGTACACAAAATGGTCTTTCAAAATCAGATATTAATATCGCCTTGAAACCGCAAAATAAAATATCGTATTTATTATTTACGAGGTATGCAAAATACACAAATATATTGATTTCTCGCAAACCACTTGATGGAACATATTGGATATTAATAAGGGAAACAAATACACTTGGCTCAAGTTTCACAAAACTTTTAATTTTCGAAGAATATGGGCTGAAACCCTAAATATTTATGTTAACAACATGAATTAAACTTTTGTGAAACTTGAGCTGAGTGTATTTGCAATAAAATAATAAGACGGGGTTCTTTACTTGATAGAAGGATTATTACAAAATTCAAATATCAAAACAGATATATTCTGTTAGCCTCTTACAAATTTTCATTTCAAAAAATTTTATTCAAAAACTTGTAGAATTATATTAATGTCTTATAAGCACTGCTTAAATTTAGTAGACATATAAAATCAAATATCATTATATAATATGAAATGGAATAAAAAACCCAGCGAAATATAAATTATAAATTAAAATTACTAAATAAATACATGAGACAAAATTTTGTTTCTGATTTTATATTTATGAAAACCAAATCTTCAAAATATAATTTTAAGAACTTCTCCAAAACTAATTTATTTGAAATATTTATATATTCAAATAAGTTACTTCAAAAATCTCTCAAAACATGTAGTACATCCTCAAAATAATCCTTCTATCAAGTAAAAAACCTCTTCTTACTATTTTATTGTATATATATTTTGGTTTTCCTGACTCATTATATAAATGTCATTTGGTTTTAACTAAGGCCACAAAATATCTTACAAGCTTTGTGTGATTTTTGTGATGAACATAAAATACGTAGGATTTTTTTTAAGTTCTCTACTTTTAGTGTTTGTTCATTTTTTGTTAATTGATTTTTATTTTTCAACTTTTCTAATTTTAGTGTTTGTTCATTTTTTGTTAATTGATTTTATTTTTTAAATGTTGAGTAGGACTGATGAAGATCTTATTTAATTTCCAAATTTTTTTTGAGGTTGCACATGTTTTGAGGGATTCTTGAAGTAACGTATTTAAATATTCAAATATATTAAATATTTCAAATAACTTAGTTTTGGAGAAGTTCTTAAAATTATGTTTTGCATTTCCGAAAATGATTTGGTTTTCATAAATATAAGATCAGAAACAAAATTTTGTCTCCTTCAAGTATTTATTTAGTAATTTTAATTGATAATTTATATTTCGTTGGGTTTTTTTTATTCCATGTGATATTATTATATATAATGAGTTCTGATTTTGTATGTTAACTAAATTTAAGCAGTACTTATAAGACACTAATTCAATTCTAAAAGTTTTTGAATAAACTTTTTTGAAATTAAAATTTGTAGGAGGTTAACGGAATAAATCCGTTTTGATATTTACCTTGTTATTAATATTCAAAATACCCAACCAAAAATATACATAAATCAGGAGTTATGAGTTAACATCTTTGTCATGCAATAGCAAACACACGAAAAATAAATAAACTTCAGCATTTGCAACTCATTGCTTAGTAAATATTATATAATATTGATAGGATATGATACTTCCAGATCATCCAAGAAGATCCCCCATCAGCTTTACATAGCTTGTACGAGTAAAGAGTGCGGTTGTGCTCTGGTTAGGCTTTGTAACTGTATCCTTAAGCCACCTACGATACAGTACTATTAATTTTTGACCCAACAAAAATGGTAACCGAAACCCTCTGACTAGAAATTTCTTCTTCTACACAGTCCGGGTTCTCTTGAACCCGGACCTTTCAGTGCTAGCGTTCGAACCGCTGGCACCCATTCTTCATAAGAGACAATTTAAAAATTTTCAAAAAGCAAAGACTGACAGATTAAATCTGCTTTGATATTAAAATTTTGTTAAATTTCTTTTATCAAGTAAAAAGCCTTTTCCTATTATTCTATTCAATCGTAATTCGGCTCAAAAATTATTTACACAGTTTATAATTCAGTATATTAAACAAGTTAAATCATAAATGTATTAAAATGTTAGCTCCTCAGTAATTATTGTTTAATTTTTATAAAATAATTATGCGTATCAATATTTCTCAGTAGGTTTTTAAAAATACTCGTTGTTTTTTATGTTCAGCTGTTTGACTACTACGATTTTTATGCACTAAAAGATTGATTGTAGAAGCAATTCGTTCAAATGATATAGATGTGACAGAAGAAATTTAAAAGCTATTCCTGATAGTACAGGAGTAAAACGTTCACTATCGATCCAAAATTTAGTGAACTTGATCACCTTGAAATATTTAGCAGATCTAAATACTGATTTAATTCAGCAGGCATTGTACCATAATTTCTGCTAACAACTTCATTGGCATTGGACATATTTTTCAAGAGCATATCTTCATGTCTGTCCCATAATGATGAAGTTGTTTCTTTTTCTCCACGTGAAGAAGCAACTACCGTAGGTAAACGGTTTACTCTTATTTTGTGTTCTGCAATTATTTCTTTTGATAGATCTGATATTGCATCAACAACAGCCGATGCTGACATGAAATTAACTTTTTGAAGCGAGAATCTAAGATAGTTGCTTTGGCCAAAAATAGGTTTTCTTGTAAAGGCACTAATCTATCTTCAATACCTTTTAATAAATTATTTTGTACTGACACCCAATAGTTGTTCATGTTTTGGTTTGTTGTTTCTTGTTTTAATAAATTTGTTAATGGTATTACTAAATTAGCTGTGACGTATTTCTTGGCACTCAAGTCTTCTGTTACTATTTTAAATGGACCAAGGAGCGTAACTAAATCGCCCAAAATAGTTTACTGCGAAGTAGCTACCATATCAGGTAGGTAAATTATGATGCTTGATGCTAATTCCTTTGCGACAATTGAAGATAATTTCAGAAATCTTTCCATCATGTCCAAACAAGAGTTCCAACGGGTACTAACTTCTTGAATGAGCATCAATATTTGAACTTCTTTCTGTCCTACTGCTAATTGCTCAGATCGTAATTGATCAGAAGCACTAACTGAGTGATTAAAATAGGTCAGACAGAGTACATTTTATTTGATCTGCTAAGTTTTAAAAATTTGTATTATTTTTTAAAACTAACTTTCTTATGGATAGTTGGGCATATGCATGATGGTGTTTACTTTTTAAGAGCTTGGAAAATTAGTTGTATTAGCTGCATTTGTTATTTTCCCCGCATAAGTTGCAAGAAACACTTCTTAAAATACGTCCACACAATAAAACGAATTTTCCGAAGGCGACTTATTTTGGCACTACACTATTTCCATGTAACTAGATTTTAAATAAATTAATCTTAATAAACACGTGCTTCTCCGTTATGATATACAGTATGATGTTATGAAATTCATTACCTTCCTTTTTAACTTTGCTCTTTGTTAATCACAGACCAGAGATTCTATACAGACTAAGTAGGGAAAGAGATGCTAAAGCTATTAACAGTGATAAGTGAAAAATGAAAACTTATTTAAAAATATATCGACCGTCGATATCTATATTCCAATATTGAACTATCGATATATCGCCTAAAAAAGTATTGGCAATATTGATATTTCTGAACGATGATATTGATATTTCAAAATTTGAATATCAAAACAAATTTGATCTGTTAGTCTTCTACAATTTTAATTTCAAAAAATTTACTGAAGAAACTTTAAGAATTAAATTAATGTCTTTATAAGCACTGCTCATATTTAATAGACGTATAAAATCGAAATTCATCATACAATATCAAATGGAATTAGGAAAAACCAACGAATATGAATTGTCAATTAAAATTAAAATATAAATAAACAAACATTTTTTGTTTCGTTCCAGGCATGCGTACTGAACTCTTCAGACAAACGTACGAAGCCCTGTTTGTTACAAAATGTATTGTTTTCTGATCCTATATTTATGAAAAATAACTCTTTCTCAAAAATATAAAACATAATTTCAAGAACTTCTCAAAAACTAATTTATTTGAAATATTCAATATATTTAAATAAATTACTTCAAAAAATCTCAAAACATGTAGCACATCCTCAAAAAATAATTAAAATTACTATAAGATCAGTTCAACTTTACATATAAAAAATAATAAAATTAATTAAATAATAAATAGACTTACCGAATGCAATCTTCAGAAATATATGATCTTCAGAAACATGTACATAGGTATATATAATATCCAAGGTACTCTATGTTCTATGCTCTCAAAAAATCATACAAAGATTATAAGGCACTTTAATGGTCTTAGTTAAAACCATTCCCTGTTTGTTACATTTTGTAACAAACAGGGCGTACGTTTGTCTGAAGAGTTCAGTACGCAAACAAAAAATGTTTGTTTATTTATATTTTAATTTTAAGTGACAATTTATATTCGTTGGTTTTTCCTAATTCCATTTGATATTGTATGAGGAATTTCGATTTTATACGTCTATTAAATATGAGCAGTGCTTATAAAGACATTAATTTAATTCTTAAAGTTTCTTCAGTAAATTTTCTGAAATTAAAATTGTAGAAGACTAACAGATTGAATCTGTTTTGATATCCAAATTTTGTAATAATCCTTCTATCAAGTAAAAAAGCAATTCGTTATTATTTTATATTGATATTTTATCAACGGTCCTACTGGAAATACAATCAAACAAATAGTTATAAAAAAACAATTCGAAACAGGAATTCTCCCATGAAAAAATAGAAAAACAAACCATTCTGAAAAAAATCTACCCCATTTTCAAAATAAAAAACAATAATATTTTATATTATATTATCCTGATACTCATAGATCTTCTGTGAAGATTATTATTATTATTATTATTATTATTATTATCCTGATACTCCTAGACCTTCTGTGAAGATCCCTCAGAAGCTTTTTCAGCTTGTGCGAGTTAGGAGTTCAGTTGTGTTCTGTGTAGGCTTTGTTACTGCGATCTTGCGCCACTTTAGGTCACAGCACTGTTAATTTTTGACCCAACAGTGAAATGGTGGCAGATACCCGTCCAACTAGAAAATTTCTTTTCTACCTGAACAAGATTCGAACCTGGACCTCCCGGTCACGAGTCCGATGCTCTCCCGCTGAGCTATCCACACTCATCCCTCACAAGCTTGGGCGAGTTAGGAGTTGAGTTGTGTTCTGGGTAGGCTTTGTTACTGCGATCTTACGCCAATTTTGTTAATTCCAGACTCAGCAGTGAATAGTAGCCGAAACCCGTCCAACTAGAAAATGTATTTCCCAGCTGAACAGGATTTGAACCTGGGTCCTTCCCAATGCACAATCGTCTTTCTACTAAGCTTTCTAAAACTTATTTTGAAATAATATCACAAAAAATTGCAAAATAATTTCAACAACTAACATAAAAGTATCTTGCACAACCTCATATAGAGTTTCCAACCTATTTATTGATGATAAAGACAAACACAACAGGCTTAATAATTCAGGAGTTTATAGAATAAGTTGTCATGAGTGCGGTTGTGCATATGTAGGACAAACCGGGAAAACTTTCATAAAAAGGTTCAAAGAACATCAAGCTCAAGCATAAAAGTGAAACTATAATTTTGTGAAACAGTTTTTAGCAAAAATGAATTAGAATTAGATATCTTAAAATAATACATCGGGAAACGAAAGACAAGAATCTATACATCCTAAAACACATACATCTAAGCCATCCTAACATAGGTAAAAACCTCTGAAATATAGTAAGACCATAAAACTTGGGTCACTGTATCCCCAATAATAAATAAACGAGTGATAGGAAATGAAGTAATTTCTTATTTATTCCATTTTTAATTACATACAGTTTCACAGAACATACTCGTATAAGAAATCTAATAATCAAACAGTTGAGGCTGAAATAGTTCAATAACCGCAAAAAGAATTAATAAAATAGTTTCCAGCACTGTGTGGCTTTCAACAAGCAACAATAACAGAACAATAGTGAATCATTATTATTAAGAATGAAAATTTTTAAAGAAAAATATTTCTTGGCATGAGAAAAGAATAGGTCGCAAACTCCTGTGCGGAGTTTTTTCATTGACTAGAATTTATCACCAAACAAAATTTGATCACAGAATATTATATTTTTTTCTCTATAACGTTGACGTGTGTCGGATTACGCCCCGTTAGGTCAAAGCGTAAAGTGATCCCATGATTGTGATTTCTGTTCATCACTCTCAATGTGCTGCCGTAAGTGATGAAACGTGCTTTGCACTTGGTTCTCATTTTATATTCGCAACTCCATATGGTCTTACCAGGGAATTTTCTTTCTATTTTGAAGAGACATTTCTCGAAAATCAGCATCGGATACTTTTTTCCTTGTACTGGATACACTTTTCCACCTACAAAAAACGTTTATTTTGGGTATGGATATACACCAAGTAAAAACTACTTGGAGTGAAAAAGCCTTCAAAAGTATTAACCATTTCTGGAGATATTTAAACCAAAATCTGATGACTTTTTATGTGAAAAATCCATATTCTTCCCCATTAACTTGAGAAATAAAAAATTAATCATTTTGATTTCATGTCAAACTGCAATTCTTTCAAATGCAAAACATCCACATAAATAATGAAAGCGACAGAATAAAAAATATTTATTACAGTAAGAGTTTATCAGTCTATAACAGTAAAATATTAATACATTATTCAAATCATTAGTTTTTCCAATTAACAAAAAATAAAGAACTATATCACGGAAACATTTATAATTTTTCTCATATAAATACACAATAATTATGTTTTTACTGCTCTAATTTTTCTACAAAACCATTATTTATATTGTTCCAGTAAAACTGAAACAAGAAATCAACAGTTACATACTAACCTGCAGGAATTGTGCATTAAAATATCATTATTGAATAAATTGACACCGTTTTCACTTGGCTTTGAATTGTCGTTTATATGGTTGTTATGAGGAAATAAAATCTTCTGCTCGTTAATTAAACTTTAAACAGGCACTCCTCAGCTGCATACGTCAAAAGTTTTTATCAATATTAATTGGTTATCGACTTTAAAATTATAATTAATTCAGCTGTAGAATATTTTACGAATATTTCGATAAATATAAAAAGCTTAATCACTGAGACATAATTTGAAAATCCATTTTTTATGTATACTTACAAAATTAAAACCTTAAATTCTGAAAAGAAACCAAAACATCACAAAGTGCTTCTGTCAAAAGTTGTAGGATTGAAGAGGAAAACTCACGGCGCTTTGAACAATTACGAATTGATTTTGATAATTTTAATATTTTTTTTTGTACCCCTGTTGCAGAACATCGATCGTTTCGTCCATATACCATTTTTACTTAAAAAAGAATTTGGTTTGTAAAATGAATGTTAGATCATTGGAAAAATGTATATTCTATTCGAAAAATTTTCTTTGAAAAATATCAACCCGTGATTGAAATTATTAGATCTTACCTTTAACAAAATTTAATTGTTTGACGCCGAATAAAAATATCCGCCATTGGAAATATGTTAACCGACGAATCAGCATTAATGGAATAGATAAGGATCAGCTTGGATTCATTATAAATTGTTAAAATATCAAAATACTTCCGAAAAATTTTCTATTTCAACAGATTCTGGAATGAATTAAAATCCATCAGCCTTATTAATTCAACTTAGATTTTTCAATACTAATCATTTCTAACCCCAATTATGCAATTTCTAACCCAAGTATTCAGGGTGTTCTGTAAGACCTATAACAAATTCTGGCAGATGACAGCTTTCCCTATCCTAAACATTTTTTATCCGTGAACATAGGTCTAATCCATTTTCGTTCATAAAACACAAGCATTTGAAAAAATATGTATTCTTGTTTATGTTAGAACTATGTTTATACTTTGAACGTTGTTTCAATCTTTAACCATTAAGGATAAAAATTATGATGAATGGAAATAACGAATCTTAAGATTACAGAAATTGTTCGAAATATCCACCTTCGGCTTGAGTGTCTCACATCGACAAATTAAGGGTACTGTTACTCGAAGGATGTTATCTGGTTAGCTAGTATCGAGTAATTGTTGATGAGTTGTGATTTAGACTTAATAGAGGATCAATTTCAAAGGTCGCCACAGATAGAAATCTAAAGAATTAAGATCAGGCCAGCGAGGTGGCCATGCTTGATCTCCCTTGACTTATCCATTTATCCAAATTAATTTGGCAGCGGTTTTAGACAAATTGAACAGAAAACATCCAGTTTGAATTGTTTTGAGTTTTATACAAAACGTTTTCTGCTACGCAATGTCAGATTTTTTTATAACTAAACAGAATTTCTAGGAATTTTCAATGTTTTTGTTTTAGTCGGAAGAAAAGTATAGCTGAAACTCGTTGTACGGTTGTGAAAGTTTACAGTGACAGTGTCCCAATTTAGAAGTCATGTAGAGAATGGTTGCGGCGCTTCAAAAGTGGTGATTTTAGCGTTGAAGATAGACCTCGCTCGGGACAGCCATCATTAATCGATGAAGATCAGACTCAAACCAAGACGAGTTTGCACTAACGTTGAGGGTGACGCAACAAGCAGTGTCTGTACGTTTGAAATCTATGAACCTGATTCAAAAGCAAGTCAATTGGGTCCCTTATGGCTTGAAACCAAGAGAACTGGGAAGGCGGGCATTATTTTGTTATGAGCAGCTGCTTCACAGTCAAATAACACAGAGTTATTTACAACGAGTAGTGACTGGTGACGAAAAGTGGATCTTCTTTGACAACTCCTAGAAAAAAATATTATGCTTTGTCCGTCAATCTTTGCCATCGACTTCAACATCAACGTCAAAGCTGAACATTCATGTTTCGAAAGTTATCAACGGACCAAGCGGCCGTTGTATACTAAAAGCTGCTAAAATCTGGTGATTCATTACGAGTGATCGGTACAGAATGCAATCACTTCCTTTCAACCGTGCATTGCGAGAAAAACGGCCAGAATACAAAGAAAAACATTCTAAAGTTATTCTTTTGCATTAGAACGCTCGGCCTCACGTCGTTGTTGAAAATAAACAAAAACAATCAGATGGAATATTTTACCGCTCCCGCCGTATTCTCCGGACATTATTCCTTCTGACTATTTCGACGGATGCAACGTGATTCGGCAGATCAACGCCTCACTTCTTTCGAAGAAATCGAAAATTGGCTTCAAAATTGGATCGCCTCAAAAGACAAGAAGTTTTTCTAAACGTAATTCAGAAATTGCTTAAGAGGTGAGGAAAAGTATTAAGCAATAATGGACAATACTTTGATGAGTTTATTAATTCATCAGGATAAAATAAATGAATGAATAATCTTCTGAAATAAATGCATTTTTAAGCTCAAAACGAATCGAATTAATTTGTAATCTAAATAAAATAACACAAGTTGCCATATCAACCGGTACTTTCGTTTGTCAGCCTACTTTTACTTTAAACATGAAAATATATTTTTTCAAATGTATCTTCTAAACAAAAACAAATCGAACCTATGTTCATAGGAAAAAATTATTAGAATCAGTACAGCTATCCTCTGCCAGAGCTTGTCATAGGGTTTATAGAACACCCTACGTAAAGAAAATATTTCCAGACAAATACAGTTGTTGAAAATAATATTCGATGAAGATAATTTTTCGAAATTCAATATAATTATATTATTAGTACACTATAGCGGAATAATTTTCTTGTTTGAGCTATCATTAAATAACGGATTACTCCATTCAATATATTTTTTAATAAATATGTGGAAATTTAAATTATATTATTCAATATGTCATTTTTGATATATCACTCTGCATAAGTCTTTGTTTTATGATAAAGACATTTGTTATTATGTAGTTGTTACCTTTCGTTAGAAAATTTATTTTTATATCATTTCGAAAGATCATAGTAAACAGTAATTTTACATATGGAAAACTTCGAAGCAGTATCCATAACAAAGTCCTGGTTCGTCAAGACATTGTTGACAATGAAAATACGTCATTTTTCGAATTTTTCTATAACTGCAAACTCTACATCTCTTCCTTTTGGTTTCACCTCTATGGTTCACTTTAGCTATTTTCGACTGGACATGATCTAATGGGCCACTTACATTCGGATATCTAGCTGACCAATTCGGAAAGGATCCTAAAGGATTAACTGTGGAGATTTGTGATTGAAACTGAGGAAACGTCGGGCAGAAACCTATAAAAAATGCGTATGTATGAACAAAGAATAAAAAGCATAGAAAAAATGGAAAAACTTATCTTGGCTTTTCGAAAAAAAAGAAATTTCCAACTTTTAAAAACATGCCGAATGGATGCCGTCAGGTGTTACTTGTACCACCTCGCCCCCATTGGTGTTGGACTCGAGGGGGCAGTGGTTGAAAGACCGCTTGCTGGACTAGGGAGGTATTTCATTTATCTGTTCGCAGACCCCCATGTTCGGGATATTTTCATGAAATAACAGGGGTTTAACGGGACTTGACGGTTCGACTGGCTTGTTCTGTCCCCGGATCAATGCGCAACTTATTTAGGGTTTGTGGATCTCGACGAAATGGTTTTGCCATTAGTGCTTGACGCCAGGATCAATCAAATGACTTCACATAGGTTCGGTGAGTCAGGACGTACACGCCGTTAGACGGTGCTCGTACCAGAATCAATAGAAGTCATCAATCTTGAGATTATCTTAGTTCATGAGACTGCGTTCAGATACTTGGATAAGAATTCCTTCCGGTGGGTGAGTTACGTCACAAACCAACTCGGGTACCGACCTGCAAGAGCCAGTAGAGGTTGAATAGTGCTTCGCTGCTACCAGTCAGACGGTTCTGGATTTCGAGTCGAGGCCCAAACTAGAAGCTGGTGAGTTCATCTCTTCGGAGGGGTTCTCTCTGCGCGCGATGATGTGGCATCCTTATCACAATTTCTACTTCTTGGGGTGGACTGTGGAGACTCCTGAATAGTCACTTGGTGAAAGAGCTATGCTCGTATGCCAATACAATAAACTGGTAAAATTCACGTGTACTTTACTAATGTTAAAGGTCTATTTATAAAGACCAACTCTGTGGGGCCCTCTAAAAACACACTTCCCCAGACCATAACAGATCCTCCACCGAATGGAACTCGCTCCTCTATACAGACATCGGCGTATCTTTCTCCTGGACGTCTATGAACACGTCTACGACCATAAGCTCCTCGAATGCTGAATCTGAATTCATCAGAGAAAATTATTGGGCCCACTGAGCTTCTAACCAGTTTATATGATCTTATGCAAATTAAAGACGCGCAATTCGATGCACTCTGAAAAGTTCTGGACCTATCGCAGGTCTGTATGGTTGTAAATTCGATTCTGAGAGACGTCGTCCTCGGTCCATTCACTTACCTAACGTACCTCCATCAATCGGTTTCGAACGTCAACAGCAGTAATATGGCGATTTCGAACACTTGTGGAAACCATGAATCTGTTATCCCTCAACGATGTGCACCGTCTTCTTCCAGATCCAGGTCTTCTGGTCATCCTGCCTGTCTCCTGATGCCTTGTCAATATTCTTTGGACTGTAGATAGGGTAACATTCATTCTTCTAGCAACAGATCTCTGGTTCAGCCCATTTTCAATGAGTGCCACTATTCTCGCACAATCTTCAATTGGTAAACTCATTTTACGAAATTGTTTCTTTCAGAGAATGGAAAACAAACTTTTCAATGATCAGTGTTGAGCGCAACTGATGAACGATGAATTTATCGTGAAGAATTATTCGAACATGGTTTCTTTTATCAAGTTTTTTAGCCCATATGTCTACATTTTGCGCATATTTAGTTGATTTTCTAACAGAAGGTAGATGATGAACAAAATATTATTGAATCAATTTGAACACGTGAGTCTAATGGAAAATACAGTGTAATGTCTTAGTGACCCGTTTTTTGGCTCGCCAGTGTATTATATTTCAAATAATTATTTCGATGTTACAGTAGCATTATCAAATTTTTACATTCTGAATAACTAAACTTATTCCGAAAATACATCCGTTTCATAATGTTACAGGTATATTATTCGAAAAAATTCTGTGGTAATTCCAAAATTAGGATTTACTAGAAATTGGGGTCAACAAAATATATTTAAAAAGGACTGATAACATGTGTATTAATTGAGTAAAGTTCCGAGTCATGTCCGGCTTCCGATAAATGGTTTAACTAAGTGGAATTATGTTTTCCATTGCAGAAACATTTTATATGTTCTTGAATCCTTTTTTGGAAAGTGCTACCTAGTTTTTTCTATATAAAAACTTTAAGGGAATCACCACAAACTAATTCATTAGGAGTAAAAATAAGTTTTGAGGTTTTGATAACATATGTCGCTACTAATTTTTTATTCCATTGTTTCATATAGCAACACCTTTCTTTTGAAGTGTCATCATTAGGTTTTCTCTTTAGTATCTGTTATTTCGCTGAAGTGTAAACAACATAGATTCTGTGTGCTCCGAAAATGTCAACTTTTGTACCGAATAATGTGTTTTTACTTCAATAAAAGGCTGCCAAAAGTCATCGTATTTTAGTGGACGTCATGCTCTAGCTGAACGAATGTAACAGAAGTGATTTGCCCGATTCAAAAGTGGAAATTTTAATTTGGAAAACGGAGGACGACCCGAAGCGCCATGAAGTTTAAGATGAAGAATTAGAGGTGGGGCTCGATGAAGATCCATCACAAATGCAACAGCAACTCGCAAAAATACTTGAGGTCATTCAGTCAGCCATTTGCCATCATTTAAAAGCAATGGGAATGATCTGAAAGGTATGAAATTGGGTACCGTATGAACACAAGCCAAGAGAAGTCGGAAGCCATTTATTCACATATGAACAACTGCTTCAACGGCAAAAAAAGGGGTTTTTTGCATCGAATTGTGACTGGCGATGAAAAGTGGGTCCATTACTGTAATCCAAAACGTCTAGCGATGTATGAAGACTTTATCATCAACTGTCAAGCCGAATATTCATGGCAAGAAGATCACGCTGTGTATTTGGTAATACCAGCTGAGTGTGATGTATTATGAGCTGCTACAATCGAACGAAAGTATCAAAGGGATTATAACTGATGCGTTTGAGCCGATTATTGCGAAAAAACGGCCGTAATACGCCTATAGACACGAAAAAATTATCTTTCAACATGTCATTTATTGCGTCGCTCGTTAATACGTACTTAGGAACGCTCAAAGGGGAAGTCCTACCCTCGCTGCACAGACCAGACATTCCTCCTTCCGATTTTACCATCTCTTTCGATCGATGCAACATAAACTGACCAGCTGACCAGCACTTAACTTATTACGATGAAGTCAAAAAATGGTTCGATGCATAGATAAGGGTCATTGCGATGAGATCCGCGATTTCCCGAAAGCTAGCGACAGACAATACCTTATTATAACCAATTTTTCACAATAAAGCTTCAATTTTCGAAAAAACCGCACGAACCTATATTATTTATACTCCATACTAATATCGGGTGTTTTTTTAGAGTGTTCTATTCGCCAAACTTATAGAGCACTTCCTGAAATTTATGGTTTACATAATCGTCCATCAGAGCAGCTTATTCGTCCAACTATCCTCAAGAAGTTCTGCAGGTTCCATTGCATCCTGAAAAATGCGCTGGATGGTGTGCTTTATATGCTGGAGGCATCATCGGTCCATATTTCTTTAAAAACGACGCTGGAGCTAATGTTACAGTGAATGCTGCTCGTAACAGATCGATGATCAATGATTATTTGTTTCAAAATTTGAATGGTATTGTCCCAGAAGTGTTTTGGTTCCAACAAGATGGTGCTACGCCTCATGCTGCTACCATAACAATTGATTTATTGAAAGAAAGATTTGGCGATAATATTATTTCGAGAAGTGGTCCAATTAATTGGCCCCAAGATCATGCGACATAACTCCACTGGATTATTTTCTTTGACGTTATATCAAGTTATTTGTTTATGCTGATAAACCAGCAACAATAGACGCTTTAGAAGCCAACATAACTCGTGTTATTGATGAAATAAGGCCTGAATTACTCGAAATAGTGGTCCAAAATTGGTCTGGTCGAATGCGGTTCCTCAGAGCTAGTCTTGGTGGACATATGCCAGAAATTATTTTTAAAACAGAAATGTCATAAAAGTATCTTTCAAATAAAAAAAAAATTTGCCTTCAATCTTAATTTAAATGTGTTTTATTTCAATTTAATGTTCTATCACTCTACAAAATACACCCGAAATAAACTGATTTTTCAGCTTTTGATATAATTATTTGACTGTTTCAAAAGAATTTACCAAGGTTTATATTTGTTTAAATGAGGTTCTTGAATTGTATTCAAAATGTACAGTAATCAGAAATATCTTTCGTATCATTAATAAGGAGTATGAGGTATAGTAATAGAAAGTTCTAGAAATCGAGACAGTGTAACATACATCTGTACAACAATTCTGTAATCAAACACACTCGACAAGGTTTTGTTGATCACAGAGGCAAATTGCAGACATGCGCACGTTTCAAACTGATTGGTTTTCGTCAGTGACTCCAAATCTGTCAAGTATCTATATTCGCTATACACAGAAGGTATTAACAATACACTAGCGCAATCTAGAGTATGCAAAATACATACACGACATACATTTGGATTGTCCTTCAAGCTGGTATTATCTGATTTGAAACGTATAAAACATTCCTGATTTAGTCTTTCGCCAAATAGTTCTTTGAAATAGCTAAATGACTGTGATGACTTTCATCCTTTTTTTAGTGGTAAAGCATAATATCACGAATATGAACAGGTTTTTTATATTCTGAAATGAATAGATATTATTCTTATTGAAAAAAACTAGCGAAAACACTGCTAATGTAAACGGCGGATGGATAATTATACACCAGTCCATTAACATGTTCTTACTGAGATCAAAATTGTTTCAATGTCAAATTTTACACAAAGTACTTTATTGAATCAATATATGTTTCTAGTTCCACAGGGAGAGTTTGATTAAGCATTAAATTTTTTTCTGGTAATGTTATCTCGATGGTCAAACCCCATAATTCTAGGCTTGTTTCGCTAATTCGGCGGTAGAAGTTTATAGTAACGCTAATAAACACCTGCTCAAAATCTAGGAAGAACGAATGGAGCACCTATTTTCAAAGTATAAAAAAAATCCTATAAAATTATAAAATATAAAAATCAATAAGAAATATACCAATCACGAGCAGTTTTGATGCGTCCGTAAAATAGTTTGATGCCAAGAATGAGATTATCCAGCTCTTCTTGAGTTATTTCATTTCAAGATTGCTGAAGTGCTTGAGAAAGTTGTTCACAATTTTGTAAATGGTTTTAATTGCGAAGAAAACATTTTTGAAGCATATCTCATGCATGTACTATTAAATTAAGATCAGGCGACTGAGGGAGCTAGTGAGATACTAGGTTCTCCGCTATTGCGGTACCCAAGGTTCAAGAACTTGACCGTAAAAAACAATCTAGCAAAACGAGTTCAGCAGTGTGACCAAACTAAATTCCACACCAGGCCATGATCGTGCCGCTCCTTTACATGCTGAATTAGTTCCCAATATCCAGTGGCCTCCAAATGCGTACTGGTGGGTAAATAAAATGTTAATTTGTTGGTTCTGGTCCTACATCATATGTTCTATGCTAATCGAATTGACTCGGTTTATCGGATAAAACCTCTATAGCCATCTATTAATTAAAATATTTCATCTACAGGAGATGGAGGGAAGCTCTCTTAATCACCTGTAGATGTGAAGTCTCGGATTACCAACATTATGATCCCTTAGCAACGATCAACTTAGTTGAGATACGGTAGCAACATTATTTCTCCGTCCTTTTAATCGAACATAGCGATTGATTTGATTGATCAAAGTGTCCGTCCTTACTCTACCACTTTCACGATAACGGTTCCAGAGGCGAGAAGTAATGCTTTGAGCAGTCTCCAAAGCAACAGAAACATCAACTTGATGTATTTCAGCCTACATCTCGGAACAACATATAACTTTGTTATTAAGGAAATACCTTTCGTATCATTAATAAGGAGAATGAGCTATGGTAATAGAAAATTCTAGAAATCGAGGCAGTGCATAACATTTCTATACTCGAACAAACTCGACAAGGTTTTGTAGAACACAGGGGCAAATTGCAAACATGTGCACGTTTCAAACTGATTGGTTTTCGTCAGGGCAATGTATGCTAGTGAGACTCTAAAGATATTACTAATACACTAACATATCAGACCATAAATTGACGTAGCGCTTTATTTTAATATACATTCTGTCAAGAAAGTACCGGGAATTATCGATTTAAATCTGGCGGGACAATGAGGCAGGTAAAATTTTTTTTTCCTAGGTTGGTACCACTGTCCTTAATTACTATGCCAAGCTTGAGCGGGATCTGTTAACTAGTGTGTTTGCAACAGCTGATTAAGTCAGTCGATGTCAGAGTGCGTGCCGATTTTTACTATGGGTGATTAGGTTGAGCAAAGAATTTGTTTGAAGTTTTGTGTTGCAAATGAATTTTCGTGTGCCGATGCATTGAAAATGTTGCAAAAGGCCTTTGGTGATAATGCTCTATCGAAAACTCGTGCATATCAGTGGTACAGAGCCTTCAAGGACGGTCGTGAAGTGGACGCCCATCGACGGCTTCGATCGAAGATAACGTCGATAAAATTAAGGAAAGGGTGCTGGAAAACCGTCGTACCAGCTTGAGAGAGATAGCACATGATCTTAAGATATCCCACGAGTCCGCACGTACGATTTTGATTGATATTTTGGGCATGAGAAAGGTGGCCGCACGACTCGTACCGAAAGACCTGAATTTTCTTCAAAAACGTCATCGCGAACAGGTTGCTTCAGACATGCTGGATCGCTGTAATTCCGATTCTACATTCATGGAACGCATATTAACTGGTGATGAGACCTGGGTCTACGAGTACGATATGCAAACAAGCCAACAATCATCGGAATGGGAGCCGAAACCGAAAAAACCACGCCAAAGCCGCTCGAAAATGAAGGTGATGCTCATTGTTTTCTTCGATATCCGTAGCGTGGTGCACTACGAATTCGTTCCAGAGGGTCAGACGGTAAACAAGGAGTATTACCTAGGCGTTATGAAACGTTTGCGTGAGCGTATCCGTAAAAAGCGGCCAAATTTGTGGGCGAACAACTCATGTATTTTGCATGACGATAACGCGCCTTCTCACCGAGCTACGATTGTGACTGACTTTCTCGCCAAAAACTCAACAAACGTGCTTCAGCAACCACCGTATTCACCGGTTTTGGCTCTCTGCGACTTTTTCCTCTTCCCAAAACTAAAACTGCCCCTTCGTGGCACCCGTTTTGAGTCGATTGAAGCCATAAAACAAAATTCGGCGCGAGAGCTAAAGTCCATCCCGGAAAGCGCCTATAAAAAAGGTTTCGATAATTGGAAGTGCCGTTGGCATAGATGTATTGGAGCAAATGGAGCCTATTTTGAAGGCGACCCAATAAATTTTGACGATTAAATGTAAAAATGTTGTTTTAATTGAAAATTCCCGGTACTTTCTTGACAGAGTAGTAAATTTGGGCTAAGTGACTTTTCACAACAGAACACCAAATGATAACACATCAGTTATACAATTTCTCATGTTCCTTTTCTGGAAACGCATTCTTTCTGCCGTATTATATTTCTTTATCAATTTGAAGATCAGATTCTTTATAACATTTATTGTATATAAAACGCTGATTTTGAGTAGCTATGTAGAAGATCGAAAGCATATTCTCGAAATCGAGATGAAATTGTGCTCATGGTAAGCACGCCAGGAATGTTATTGGTTTGATATTCAATCTAGATGCAACTTGATTTAAAAAGATGTATATATTTCACACAACAATTAAAGATTCAAAAAAGTATGTTTCATGTATCGTCCGAAACTTCTGTACAATCTGATTATAACTGGAAATAAGTTTTCTCCTTTTCTTCGAAATAGACAACAGTCGATATCAAGCTGTCGACATCTCCTTCAAAGTCAGCTGGGTGTGTATGGATGCTATTCATCAGCTTCACCGTCCTGCCATAAGTGAGAAGTCTGGCCTTGCACTTCTTCTTTTCCTTGTATTTACATGTCCACGCCGTTTTATCAGCATATTTTCTTTCCAGCATGAATTCGTACCTGTTGATAATCAATTTTGGGTACTTTTTCCCTTGCGTGAAGTAGATAATGCCTGAAAAATATGGGTATCAAAATTTCGAAGGTTTATCAAACATTCAAAATATACCTACTGTAAGGCCGTTATATCGGGATGCTCATATAAAACAACGGTCCAGTCGGATATTTCCGTAAGTATGAGTTTCCTTGGAAAACGCCTAGACAGGTCAATATTTAAAAGGGGATTTTTTATTGCAGAGTTGGGGGTGTACGATCATCTCCCTAAGAGAAGCAGTAACCCCTTAAGAGATTCGAATGACCCTAGGGATCAAGTCATCATTTTGAAGGTTTTGCAATTATAATTAGGAATATCCTTAAAAATGTCTATTTGACGTTCAATAATATTAAATAAGGTTCTTCTGATTTTCATAAATCTTTAGTGTTATTCAATACAATTGTATCGCTATCACAGTAGTATCTTCAGGCAGTTGGTATCTTAAATTTTGAATAACTTATTCGAAATGTACGATACCACCCACCTGAAGATGCCACTGTGATAGCGAAACATTGTTGTATTGAATAACAATAAAAATTTGTGAAAATCAAAATAACCTTATTCAATATAGATTTTCTTCAAGTGAAAGCTTAATGCACTCCACCCATCACTTTCAACGAGTTTTTTCACACCTAAACGAACCCAGAAACAGAAATTTTTTAGCATATTCATAAGCACAATTTGAAAACCTCCTAAATTATTTGCCACTCGACCCCTATTTTCCCGATTAAGGGGGTTGCCAATCCGCTTAGAGAGATGATCATTCCCTACCAATTTGAAATTGAAAGATATTCCTTCCAAATAAAAACTGACCTGTCTCAGCGTTTTCCGAAAAAACTCATTCTTACGGAAATATTCGACTGGAATGTTGAAGATGATGGCCGGCTAGAATCTTCTCTCACATCTCGACCACTTTTGAATGCATTTTGTTACTCATACGAACGTGTTTTTGATAAAGTCGATTCAGCATAAGTCTTAATAATAATATTTTTAGTGCTTCCGGACACGAAGTTTCTCACGTTCAAATTTTGCGTGAATATAGAGGACAGTTATGTCAACTCAGTGATTAAAAAAAAATCGACAATCTCTTTGTTCTTGAGAATTTTCTAAAATAATGCCTCTCTCTTCAAAACGCCATTTGTTAAAGAATTTGATATTTTAAAACGGTGATCATAGAACATGAGGAATTATTTATGTCTTATTTTGAAAAATTATGATTCGCCAACACTACAAATAATAATTTGGTGAAACTCGTTCACTTTTGAGCTAGATATGGAGATGACGTATTTGGACTGGAACTGACAGGCTGCTATCGCAATAGCATAAATAACAATATTGAATTCACAATAGAAATAGAAAAAAATTCTTCAATCAGCTTCTTAGATCTTTATATAAGACATAGTAATGATAAGTTTGAGTTCGACATTTTTAGAAAAACTACCACTACTGATACCATAATCCATTCAAAATCCAATCAGTCATCGCAAATTAAAATGTCAAGATGCCATAGTTTCATTCATAGACTTTTGAGCATCCCGTTGAACGTTGTTAATTTCCAAGAAGAAGTCAATATAATTAAAATTATAGCGGTGAACAATAGTTATACAGCTTAAATCATTGACAGAATGATTAAAAAGAAAACTTATCACAATATTTAAAAAAAAATTAATATCAATATAAATGATCCTCATGAAAAAAAAATAAGGTTTCCAATGGTTTGTATAAAAGGTTTCAGCAGTAGGATCTCTAATTAATTAATTCTTCAGCAGTAAATACAAATAATTTAGCTAATATGTTCGTGAACAATAAAGAAAGGAAACCCAGCTTTTCCGAATCGGGGATTTATCAAATTAAATGTGATGATTGTAATGCATAGGACAGACAGGCAGATATTCACAGCATAGAATCAATGAATGTCTATTTTGAAAAATCAGAAGTCAATCGATTTTTCAGAACATTGTACAGAAAATAATCATTTTTTAATGAGAAAGATGTCACTTTACTATATTATGTTAAAAAGGGTAAAGTGATGGACTTTCAACCAAAAAGGTCATTGAGAATTTAACAAATTCCCAAATATTCTTTGGAACACCTCTGTATTGGATGCTGTTATTTCCATGCGCCATAAAAATACACAGATGTCCTAAGTGTAATAAAAAAAACCTTTTGAATTTTAAGTTTAGTTACTTTTTGTACTCCTTTGAAGATGATCGAAAAACCGAAACACGTATCAGGATTCTAAATAAACTGTAAAACATAAAAACTGTGTAAATTTTGTTCTTCAATAATTGTTATAATGTTTCACCTAGAGCCCATCCCATACTCCATTCATGAAACTAAACCATATATATCTGAGTAACAAATTCGATTCAATAATTCCGTGAATTGAAATATATCGAATAAAAAACGCCTTTTATAGACAAACACAGATAAATCTACTAATAAATCATTTTCAATTAACTGCCAACCGCAATTCAAAATCACTTTTCAAAAGTGTATCTTAAAACAGTTTTAACTGGCCATCTCAACATAGGAAAATCATATGCAAATATATCAAATGACTCAGAGGCCCATAAAAAAATTGTAACGAAACTTTGTACCCCATGTGGAAAAATTTTTAAACGAAATTCAAAAAACATAAGTTGACAGATAAAAAGTCAGCGATTTCTAAACATATCTGGTGTTTTTTTTTAGAGTGATAGAACTTTCGATAGGAATAACTGTGATTTGACAGAAGGTAGAAGCCATGTTGTTTTGACATTTCTGATATTGATCAGCCAATGCTTATTGAAGCATTGACACATTATTATGGAAAGACTTACGCCGCAAGGACGTTTACAAATTGTTGAAATTTATTTTCAAAATCAGTGTTCTATTCGCCAAACTTATAGAGCACTTCGTGAAATTTATGGTTTACATAATCGTCTATCAGAGCAGCTTATTCGTCGAACTATCGATAGATTTTGGACAACATTTTCTCTATTCGATGTAACAATAACAACAATACAAAGAACTGTACGTACAGAAGAAAATATCGCTGCTATAAGTCATAGTGTTAATGATGATCCAGATTTGTCTATTCGTCGACGTTCACAACAAGTTGGACTCTGTGCATCCAGCACATGGAAAATTTTGCGTAAAGATCTTGGCCTAAACCCATACAAGATGCAACTGGTTCAAGAACTAAAGCCACTTGACCATAATAAGCGTCGTTTGTTTGCTGATTGGGCCCTAGAACAGCTTGAAGTCTTTATCGGAAAATTGTGATTAATGATGAAGCTCATTTCTGGTTGAACGGCTATGTAAACAAGCAAAATTGCCGTATTTGGAGTGATAACAATCCTCAAGAAGTTCTGCAGGTTCCATTGCATCCTGAAAAATGCACTGTGAGGTATGCTTTACACGCTGGAAGCATCAGCGGTCCATATTTCTTTAAAAACGATGCTGGAGCTAATGTTACAGTGAATTGTGCTCGTTACAGATCGATGATCAATGGTTATATGTTTCAAAATTTGAATGGTATCGACCCAGAAGTGATTTGGTTCCAACAAGATGGTGCTACACCTCATGCTGCTACCGTAACAATTGATTTGTTGAAAGAAAGATTTGGCAATAACATTATTTCGAGAAATGGTCCAATTAGTTGGCCTCCACTGGATTATTCTCTTTGAGTTTATGTCAAGTCATTGGTTTATGCTGATAAACCAGAAACAAAATACGCTTTGGAAGCCAACATAACATTGATGAAATAAGGCCTGAATTACTCGAAAAAGTTGTCCAAAATTGGTCTCGTCGAATGGGGTTCCTCAGAGCTGTGTGTGTCATAAAATTTTCTTTCAAATAAAAAAAAATTGGCTTTAATCTTAATTTAAATGTGTTTTATTTTAATTTAAAGTTCTATCACTCTAAAAAAAACATCGGATATATAACTTATAAATACCATAAACACCTTCATAACTTCAAAATTTCACATAAATGTAGAAAAAATAGGAAAAAATGATCTAAAATTTGGATATGAAAGACATTGCATGACAATGCTACTGTAAAAAGTATTTAAATACTCAACGTCCAGATAGAATTGAACCACACTCATTAGTCAACCCTCGAAAATAATGTAGCGTAAAATCATACAACTATAGTGTCATACAACTATGGTACACCTGACACGGGTAACAAACGATAGCAAGATTACATGGTTAGGTCATCTATCGATGTTTTGATGGGGTTAGATTTAGGTTTGATGTGGGAATCGGTGATTCCTCAAGTATTTCAACTTTACATATAAAAAATTATAAAATCAATTAAACAATGTATAGACTTAAGGAGTGCGATATATGATCTTAAAAAAACATGCACATAGGTACATTTATATCCAAGGTACTCTATGTTCCATGTTCACAAAAAATCATACAAAGCTTATAAGGCACTTGGTCTTAGTTGAAACCATTCAACACTGTATAATGAATTTCTTTATTTAAAAAACATAATATAATTATATATTATATATAAAGTTGAACTGATCTTATCGTAATTTTAATTATTTCTTGAGGATGTGCTACATGTTTTGAGATTTTTGAAGTAATTTATTTAAATATATTGAATATTTCAAATAAATTAATTTTTGAGAAGTTCTTGAAATTATGTTTTATATTTTTGAGAAAGAGTTATTTTTCATTAATATAGGATCAGAAAACAATACATTTTTAACAAACAGGGCTTCGTACGTTTGTCTGAAGAGTTCAGTACGCATGCCTGGAACGAAACAAAAAATGTTTGCTTATTTATATTTTAATTTCAATTGACAATTTATATTCGTATGGTATGATGAATTTTGATTTTATACGTCTATTAAATATGAGCAGTGCTTATAAAGACATTAATTTAATTCTTAAAGTTTCTTCAAAAATTTTTTTGAAATTAAAATTGTAGAAGGCTAACAGATTAAATCTGTTTTGATATTCAAAAAATGTGTATTTACTAAAGAGCAAGGAGAATGTTTCGTACGCCATGTTACGGAAATGTGCACAAAAAAGAAATTTTCCAAAGGCTGTGCAGCAACATTGAACGAGTTCGAGCAGCAGTGAAGGAGGATATTATCAAAGAATATTTCAATCACTTAAGAGTCGAAATTGATAGTATTCAGCTACATCTGATTTCAAACTATGACGAAACAAGTGGACGATCTAAGGAAAAAGAAAATTCTGAAAAAACACGGAACTAAGTACTCTGAAGCCAGGGCCGCTTCATCCAATTCTCAATGCAAAAAGTCAAAAACGCGACGAAATAAGAAGAAAACTAAATTTGTCAGCGAAACGGAAGAGGATGAGCTACAAATGCAGACCAGTGATGATACCGATGCGCCTTTAGATTTAGATGAGGAATCGAGCGATGAAGTGCACGAAAATGAGCAGCCTCTTTCCATTACTTCTCAAACAGGATTCGCTCAACATGACTTTATTGTAGTGGAGTATTACGAAGAACTATGGCCTAGCCAATTTTTAAATATTGAAGAAGAAGAGGCATGCGTAAAATGCTTGACTCGCTGTGGTTTATGATGGAAGTGGCATATGGGGCAAGGACAAAAAATAATTTTATTTTTTCTTGTTTTCCACTTAGAAGTTACTGTATTTCTTATGTTTCCTTTTTATGTTTTAATGTCTTGTATGGTTCCTGAAGTTAGCTCAAGCATAAATGTTTTTTAGTCTGATTTCGTTTCAATTTGAAAATCTGTGTTTATATATTAATTTCATTAATATGGTTTATTCTAAAAGTGAGCAATTTTAACTTTGGTCCACATTGAATATCTGTGTCAAAAATATTTTGGACCATGGATGAAAACATTGAAGACAACTATAGTCCAAAATTGAAAAAAAAATAATGAAAATTTCTCAGAGATTATATACTGGCACGGAGCACCTAGATACATTAAACTATCAGAAAAAAAATTGTTAGCTTCATCATTTATAAATACTGAGTGATTAAAGTCAGCTTTCCTGATTCTGGACCAATATTTACCCGAGTTTACGGTAGCTATCGAAACCGGTCGTTTAAGTATTTTTATTCCTTTTTGCAGATCGATTCGATCAGTTTCATCTCGAAAAAATATTCACATTAGTCGATACTGAAGAGCTTACATCCGTGTAAAAACTTCGTGAGTATAACTTTTCCTATTTTCCCAAAGTATCGAATAGTTTATGATCCATAATAAACTCGTGTTCACGAAATATCTATACAGGGTTTTTCAATGCGTGAGAGAAATACACAAAGCCTGCAATGATCATCAGCGTAAAAAAATGTGGGGAACCAATATGGAATTAATAATGATAAATTTGCAAGATAAAATGAGTATCTAAGCTCTTGCCCAGATATTATTGTTAGAAAGTAGAATTTAATATATTTTCTTTCTATTGAATTGACATCGATTTTTTCAGCTATGCATTCATGAACGCAAGCAGAATATTTTCATAGCCAAAATTATCGAGTGAAAAACAAAAGTTCTTACAAATATAAATATAAAATAGCTAATTCATTAAATACTTCCTATCTCTAAATTCAAATGAAAGAAAATGTAAATACTGTAGACAAATGCACTTGGCTTTAATTTCACAAAAATTTAATTTATGTTGTTGACATATGTTTCGGGTTTCAATCCATTTTCAAAACTAGGGAGAATTTACTCAACATTACAATTTATATATTTCGGACAACAGATCGAAGTGATGGGGTTTTTTTATTTGAAGTTTTTGACAATAAGTTATACCTGATGAAGATATTTGCTTATTTTTCAAAGGAACTAGTTTTTAACAAACTAAGTAATGGGGATAGATGAAATTCCAACTGATCGTTTCTTATCGCGAAAGGTTTTTGATGAGCTGAAGAGACCTGCAGATATTCGAGTAGTTCAACTTGTTGCTTTGTCAACATAAATTAAATTTTATGAAACTTAAGTCAAGTGTATTTGTCTACCTTATAATGAATAATAAAATGTTTCATCGAGTGATTTGCGAGAAATCCTTATACTTAAAACTAATTGTGTGTGAGATATCATCGAGAATTTCTATTCGTTCGATTCCATTATGTGTGAATATAACATCTTGCAAATCCGCTCTAACTTCGCTGTGTCGTGCATCCAAAATGTCCAATTTTTCACAACTCTAGCGCTTAAATCAAGCTGAATTTGACCGATGGCATAGATTATGTTGGCTTATGCGACCGCTGTGGTTTAGAGCTTATTCACATAGACCCGCGACTCAAGATAAACCAAGAAAAACAGGGTCAAATCGCATGATCTCGATGGCAACTTCACATTTGTGTGGCACGTAGTGCCGCTCGGCTAAACCCAAATCCAATTCCGTCAAAAAAAAAAAGATAATCATCGACTTATAGCGCTCGCCGTTAACGATTATGGCATGTCCAACATCATTCTCAAAAAATATAGACCGATGACGCCGCCAGCCTAAAATCCTCCCTAAACTATGATTTTTTTGGGATGCATTGGACGCTCTTGGATCTCATACGAATTGGTATCGTCCCAAATTCGATAATTTGATTTGTTGACCTACCCGTGCATCCAGGAGTAGGCATTATCGCTGAAGATTAGAAAATTGAATTTGAGTCAAAATTTTGGACCAATGCAAATTTAAAAAAAAAACGGAATTATTCATGCGATTCAGAAAAACTTGAACCTGCAACCTCTTATTGTTGTATTGCATCTCTTTTTACATAACACTGACAAGCGGTTTGTTTCTTCCATAAAGAAAACGGATGTATTGATCAGTTGTGGACTCAGTTAATGCTAAGTAGTTTTATTTATTTAAAAAAAATTGACGGGTTTTGTCGATGGTGTTGGTTTTGTAAGTAAAAGAAGAGGAAATTGCATTTACTATTGGAAGAAAAACAGCGCAAGGCAACCTTTTAAAAACTGTTATTCAAGGATTCAGGATCCAAAATATATTTTCAAATTTCGAAAGGAAATCACGCCGGAGATTAAATTCAATCAAGAATTCAAGAAAAAAATACGAAAATATACTCGGAAGTTTTGCGATGGCTAACTCGTCTAAAACACGTTGTTAAGATTAAACGTATATGTGATAGATAGCCTGAGAACTATCATACATTTATTGCTTCATTTTCATTGGCAGATAAAATTGAAAACAGATAAATAAAACATTCATTTCGTCTCACTAACGTTTTATAGTCGAGTTCACCTTCGCAGAACATTTCGAGTATAGATATATTTTGTAGATATCGAGTTTTAGTGGATGTGTTACAATTTATTTCTTCTGTCTAGTATGGTGATAACAATATTAGTAACTATTTAAAGATGTAAGTAAATATTAAAGGAGTAAAAAAATATTACTTGACATAGGGAGATGAATTTGAAGTATAAGAAATTTTGAGAAGCACTGCCGTGAAGGCACGAAATTTCAAACTTGATTAACTTCGGAACTATTGAACCGATTTTGGCCATTGACGAGATACTTAGACCACAAACATTCCCTTGCTCTTTTCGTTCGTGTTTACGGATGGACCGGTCAGCCAGACCGGAATAACTTTTGATCTCGGTTTCTCCATCGGTCTGTCCAACCTAGTCATTTGAGACCATTTTCGGCTCGATATTAAAAAATCACAGATACTTAGGCGAAATGATAGCATGCTGTTTCCTATAACAAACGCGCAAAAGGGAGGTTTAGGATAACTGTTGCAGATATCAGTTGCTTCCTTATATCACAAGGATAGACGCCCCCATGGCATTATAGCTTGACGCGCTGGGGGCGCTTGTCTAGGCTCATTGTCTTAGGGTCATTGACTAGGACCCTAATTTCATCCCGGTGAAATGGAGGGTCCTGATACCTAAAGTAATGCCATTCGCGCCAGTCACTGGACCCGTGTGGTGGAAGATCGACCTAATGGGTACTGGTAAATGTGGAATGGAGGGCTGAGCCGCGTTGGTCAACTCAGGGACAAAAGAGTCCGTCGCAGAACAGGTCCTCCCACTTAAAACTAACGTACGATGCCCTATTGCAGTAATTCTCCGGATTTTTCTGCCCAATGGCCAAGTGCGTTATGAAGCATACTTGCTTGTCCAATGGCCAAGTGCGCTATGTAGCCACCCTCGGGAGGGTGGAGGCCCTCATGAAGTATTCGCACGACCTGGCCACCCAACTGGTGTTGTGGACTCGAGGGGGTAGTGGTTGACAGTGCGCATGCCGGACTCGGAGGGTATTCCTTCTATCTGTTGGCATCAATCCATGTTCAGAATACGGTTCGACCGGCCTAGTCATGAAGCAGATCCTGCTTCAGGAGTCTCTGCGAGACGTTTCTAAGGTTTGTGGATATCGACGATACGGCTAGTCCTGGCTTGACGCCAGGATCAATTGAAAGATTTCACAAGGGTTCGTGGGTCTTGACGTACAGACCGAATTGACGGTGCTCGTACCATGATCAATTGAGGCATCAATCTTGAGACTTTCTTTGTTCATGGGACTGCGTCCGGGTGGGTGGATAAGAAGCTCTTACGGCGTGTGAGTTGCGTCCCAAAGAACTCGGGTACTGACCATGCAGGGGCAGTAGAGGTTGGATAGTGTTTCGCTGCTATCAGTCACGGTGTAGGTTTTCGTACTGAAGCCGAAACTGCAAGCTAGTGGGTTCAGCTCTTCAGTGTTGTTCTCGCCATGCACGATGGTAAGGCGTAACCCTTATCACTCTTTCTGCTTCTTGGGGCAGATTGTGGTGACTGATGAGTAGTGACTTGGTGAAAGAGCTATGCTCACATGCCAATAAACTAACTGGCAGAATTCACGATTACCAGGATAGAGAACAAAATCGAAAAAGAAACGGTACAACTGCCTAACGTATTGCTAACGACACATCATTTGATTCAGTTCTCAAAAAGATTGCTGGCGAACGTTTGAAGTTTATTTTATGATCTTATCTTTCATTAAACCAATAAAACACTTTAATGGACGACTGTCAATTGTGTGTGAGATCCAACTCGTAGAATTGGTCTTAACCGCAAAGTGTTTATACAATAATAAATGTATGCAATCTTAATAAATGTCATATAACGATCTGGCAATATCTGATGTTATATTAGAACATTATGGTTTCCTGGAACAAAAGGACTTTAACGGATTTTACATAATTAGGTCACGGTTGAATTCGGTTTGCCATCAGGACTAGATTAGTATACCAAGTCCGCACATGTGCGGAAAAATTTCAACTAAAAATTGGTTTTTCGGAATCTCAAAAAAAACTAATATTATATCTTTACAAAGTATAAAATGAAGTCGCTTCCGCTGTCCGTTCGCTCAGATCTTTCAAACTATTAAACGGATTTTAATGCAGTTTTGAGCAATAGATAGAGTTATTCAAGAGATTTATAGGTATAATAAATACATATATACAGAAAAGCCGAAAAATTCAAAGATTTGTGATGTGATGTCGTAACAAACAGATTTTTGTGCGCTTAATTGGCAAACGCTAGCTTACGAAATAAATCAAATAAATGTACTACGTAATTGTATATCTTACAAATATCGATAAATAAGTCCACGATGGTATATTTTTAACTTCGTAATATCCCACAGCAACCATTCTTATCTTTTATAAAAAAATATGTGCAATTAACCAAGCTATTTTATACAATACAGTATCATTTCTTATCCTAATAAATACATTACATAATACGATGTACATTTCATATAGATCAAGATTGCCCCTAACAGGGGCATATCTTAGAAGAAATCAGAGAAATAAAAGGCGAAGGCACAGCGGCTGGCGTCCCGGTTGGCTGCGGTCGGCGGGCGCGGGCGCGTGGTGTGCCTATAAATCGCGCATCGATAAACGTGCGGAGCCGGGACGGGTCGCTAGTTATATATAAGAAACAATATAGGTAGGTTACTATAAAGCTTTATACTCGTTTTCTATAGTTTTTATAAGTTACTCAAATTAATTAGAAGAAAAAATATTTTTCAGTTATGAAGTATAATACATATTTGAATCATGAATTTCAAAGTTAAATTTAAAAATGACATTATAATTTAAACACATGTTTCTTTTTCTTCTGTATTTTTTAAGTACTGACGTACGTTACGTCCAGTGTTGGACTTCATCAGATTTGATGGAATTGATCCTTGAATGTATAGTTATCAAAATAAAATATAAATAGCTTGAGGAAGAAAAAAGAAATAAAGACGTACTACTAATGTACTAACTTTCAAGTATTCTCTTCGGAATCACATTCATGCTAATCCCTTAAAATATTGAAAATTGGGGTGTAATAAAACTGGGTTTGTTCGTTGAAAAGATTATTGTTACTTTTATGCCTTTTCCTTTCATATATTTCCAATAAATTCAATTTCAGACCTATATTTTCGAAGTGTGAAATATCAGTATTATTTGACAATTACTGATTCTTTTCTGAGAGAGGTGTTTCATTTAAGAGATTTTCATTAAAACTTATTTTAGTTTCAGATAAACAAATTTGAAGTTTCTATAACCATGAAGATTTGAGCAGTCTACAGGGTGGTTCGTTTAATCTAAAGGGTGAGCCATTTAAAATTTTCATTCTTGATCAGCTATAAATAAAAACTAAGGAATATTTTTTCAAAGTTATGAGTTTCTAAGAAAGAATGAACTTTGACAATTACAAATGAAAAACAATATCATTCAAATGATCGTTACGACTGGCTACAGTATCCCATCCGATTAACTCAATTATTTAGTACATTGTCGATTGTTTGGGGCTCAATTTCATGAATGACAACTTCGGTTTCGTGTTTCAAGGTATCAATCGTTTCTGGATGGTTAGCGTGACACTTGTTCTTAACGGATCCCATTGAAAAATAGTTATTCGAGGTGAAAATGAGCTTCATCACTACACATGATATTTCTGGGAAATTGCTCATCTTCGGCCATGCGATAATTAGCCCACTGAGCAAAGTGGAAATGCATCGGATGGTCACGAGTCTTTAATTCTTGCACTAGTTGAACTCTGTGAGGTCTTTATGCAAAATTATCCTCAGAAGAGTTCGAGAAATGTTCAGTTCTTGAGCACGTTGACGAGTTGATGTACAGCCACATCTGGGCTACAGCACCAATGTTTTCAGGTGTGCTCACTAGACGAGAACGTGAACGGGTTATTTTTCTCGAATAACGATCCAGTTTTCACGAACTCACAAATTTCAGTGAAGCCATTTCATGTCTATTGAAATTTTCACGTTAATTTCCAACAGTTTGGATGGAAGATTCACCAGTTTAGAAATAAGTTTTTAATATTTTCCAGTTTTTTTTTCAAGCGTAAACCAACCCATTACGTTAATATCAAATTATTGCCTGATTCAAAACAACCACTACAGACTCTACATGGCCCACTTTTTAGTATTGTATTGATCGTCTTGAACAAATCGACTCATAAAAATAACAAAAAACAAGAAAATAACATAAATAGAGGTCAATTCTTGATAGAAGGTATATAAAATAATATAAATATTTTAAAAAATTTTTAAAAAATTTTAAAAAATTAGCCTTCTACATATTTAATTCCAAAAGATTATATTCAATGATTATAACTTCTGAAAATAAATTAAAATAATGTCGTATAAGTACCACTTATATCATGACATAAAATAAACATTCATTATAAGACATCCGAATGGTATAACAAAATCCAATAAATAAAAATTATTAACCAAAATCCTATAAATTAAACATTTTGAATAGACAAAATTTTGTTTCTGCTTATCAATCTTATGAAAACCAATATCTTTCAAGAATATCCAACATAATCTTAAGAATTTTATCACAAAACTATCTTACTTAGACTATTCAATATTATTGGATATCTAACCAAGGTACTTTATATAAAAACTCAAGATATGCAAAACATTACTGAAAAACAAGTTTTAAAATCGACTTTGCTCATCAGTATTCAAATATTCATATTCAATAAATATAACATCAATTAATAATATATATTCAACTCACCTTTCACTCTCCAGAAAAAGTTCTACTTAAATGAGACCTTTAAATAGGTATTCACTACACACAGATTATGTTGGATATTCTTGAAAGATATTGGTTTTCATAAGATTGATAAGCAGAAACAAAATTTTGTCTATTCAAAATGTTTAATTTATAGGATTTTGGTTAATAATTTTTATTTATTGGATTTTGTTATACCATTCGGATGTCTTATAATGAATGTTTATTTTATGTCATGATATAAGTGGTACTTATACGACATTATTTTAATTTATTTTCAGAAGTTATAATCATTGAATATAATCTTTTGGAATTAAATATGTAGAACGCTAATTTTTTAAAATTTTTTAAAAATTTTTTAAAATATTTATATTATTAAAACCAAGAAAGATAAAGTTCAATTTTTAGGAATTTATGAGGTTTGCTCAGACAGATGAAAAATTTACATCGGTAAAAAATTTAGTTAATCAAACAAAAAATTTTTGATAAATCTATGATATTGATATTTTACGCATTGAAAAGAGGTCTGGAATTAAATTTATGGGAAATGATTATAGTATTATTTGTTTGCTTTGAATACGATGATTCATAAAATAATAATTAAAAAATAAAAATAATATATATCAATAACTTAAATTATCAGGAATATTTAAACTTATTTACTCAGACTGCAGAAAGACTTATGTTGGTGAAACAAATCGTGTATCCCAACATAAAAAAGTTTTCATAGATTTGAAATAATTCATAAAAAAAATAATAAGAACAAGATGAATAAACTTTAATTATCAGGAATATGAAAACTTCCTTTGCTCAACCTGCTCAAAGATTCACATTGGTAGTTCAACTGAATCTAAAATAAATTTTCATAAAAATAACACTAATTTCCATTACGCGAAACATCTTCTAAAAAATAATAATTCTTTTTCGAATACATACTTTTACATAAAAACAGGTCTGAAATTAAATTAATGGAACATATGAGAAAAAGACAATAAGTTACAATATCATTTCAAAAAAATAAAGTGAATTTCATCACACCGCTCTTTAATATTTCACATTTTATTAAAGGATACTTTCACAATAAAACGATAAGTGAAACATCCCTATTTTTATTTCCTTCTCAGGTTTATTATAGGATCATTTCTTTTTTCAAAAACTATAAATTCAAGAATTCAAACTGTATATCTTGTAGTACGAGTATGATAAAGTTAACACTATGGACGAAACGTACGTCAGTACCACAAAAATATGGTAGAAATAGTTATGAATGTTTTTTTACCCGAGTTGCTATTCGTTACGATTATACATTGTCAAGAAAGTACCGGGAATTATCGATTTAAATCTGGCGGGGCAATGAGGCAGGTAAAAATTTTTTTTCCTAGTTTGGTACCACTGTCCTTAATTACTATGCCAAGCTTGAGCGGAATCTGTCAACTAGTGTGTTTGCAACAGCTGATTAAGTCAGTCGATGTCAGAGTGCGTGCCGATTTTTAGTATGAGTGATTTTGTTGAGCAAAGAATTTGTTTAAAGTTTTGTGTTGCAAATGAATTTTCGTGTGCCGATGCATTGAAAATGTTGCAAAAGGCCTTTGGTGATAATGCTCTATCGAAAACTCGTGCATATCAGTGGTACAGAGCCTTCAAGGACGGTCGTGAAGTGGTCGCCTATCGACGGCTTCGATCGAAGATAACGTCGATAAAATTAAGGAAAGGGTGCTGGAAAACCGTCGTACCAGCTTGAGAGAGATAGCACATGATCTTGAGATATCCCACGAGTCCGCACGTACGATTTTGATTGATATTTTGGGCATGAGAAAGGTGGCCGCACGACTCGTACCGAAAGACCTGAATTTTCTTCAAAAACGTCATCGCGAACAGGTTGCTTCAGACATGCTGGATCGCTGTAATTCCGATTCTACATTCATGGAACGCATTATAACTGGTGATGGGACCTGGGTCTACGAGTACGATATGCAAACAAGCCAGCAATCATCGGAATGGGTGGCAAAAAATGAGCCGAAACCGAAAAAACCACTCCAAAGCCGCTCGAAAATTAAGGTGATGCTCATTGTTTCCTTCGATATCCGTAGCGTGGTGCACTACGAATTCGTTCCAGAGGGTCAGACGGTAAACAAGGAGTATTACCTAGGCGTTATGAAACGTTTGCGTGAGCGTATCCGTAAGAAGCGGCCAAATTTGTGGGCGAACAACTCATGGATTTTGCATGACGATAACGCGCCTTCTCACCGAGCTACGATTGTGACTGACTTTCTCGTCAAAAACTCAACAAACGTGCTTCAGCAACCACCGTATTCGCCGGATTTGGCTCCCTGCGACTTTTTCCTCTTCCCAAAACTAAAATTGCCCCTTCGTGGCACCCGTTTTGAGTCGATTGAAGCCATAAAACAAAATTCGGCGCGAGAGCTAAAGTCCATCCCGGAAAGCGCCTATAAAAAATGTTTCGATAATTGGAAGTGCCGTTTTGAAGGCGACCCAATAAATTTTGACGATTAAATGTAAAAATGTTGTTTTAATTGAAAATTCCCGGTACTTTCTTGACAGCGTAGTATAACGAATGATATTTCTAATTTTTATTGATTAATATTATTATTAACGGTATAATTTTCATAATAAATATTTGATGTATTATCGTTTTGGGAATTTGTGTGCAGGTACTGTGGATGACGCTGGAGGTGGATGGATGCATTATGTATGTTATTCAAATAAAATAGTTATTTATTGTACAAAACGATAAATTTGTACTTTATCTTTGAAAGTGTGCTATAGCGTCGAGACGTCAATCGGGACGGAGTGTTCAGTATTTTTGCATTTTGTGTACGAAGCGAATACGAAATGTACGCGAAAGAATTAACATAAAAAGAAAAATGCCATCAGATGTAGAAAATACGAATGGAAGCAAAAAGTTTATTTTTGCCCCAAAAATCTAGGATAATGTATGAGAAAGAAGTCCTTTAAAAAGTGGAGAAGCATCGAGAATATCACGTGGTAGCTGAAGAACAACGAAAATATCGCCCCCTGTACAAGTTGTGGTGTTCCAAATGATTGTAAAATTGTTTCTAATAATTGTAAAATTAAACTTGTTGTTAATCCTTCGAATTAATGTGTTTGAATTTGTGAATTTAATTGAATAAAAAAATGTTAAAACATTTTATCTACCATTGCTGTTAAAGTGTTACTTTATCTACCCTTGCGGTTAAAGTGATACTTAATCTACTCAAAGGAAGTGCTATAACAACATTTTAACATTAGCTATAGAAAAAACATACTAAGTGTTGCAGCTTTTTTGAGAGTTTTCAATCAGAATAAGACATAAACTCAAGGTGAACTGCAACTCTATATTTTTCATCTTAATAATGATATAGTGATTAGATTGATTGATAATTTGCAGTCTAGTTGTAGGTTTCCTCTTAAGTTTGCCTACAAATTTCAGAAATGAATTTAGTATAAGTTCTCAGAAGAGCATTTCGGATTTCTCAATTCATTTTAGTAACTACCTGTTCCTTGTAAAAAAACTATAAATTACTAATTTATTATAAAACTTTTCACGTCAAGTTTATGCTTTTACGATTTTCTTAGAAACGCTTTCTATTCTCAAGGTCACAAGCTATCGTACATTTCTATATGTATATGAAGTTATAAATAATTGAATAAATGCTTACAAATATATATTGATACCCAATATAATGCAAATAAAATACATTAAAATGACTAAATAGCTGTTTTTCCACCCCTTTTACATATGAACACATTCACTTCGTAACAATATTCACAACAGACGATATCAACGAAGTTAAATCGTCTGTATAACAATCATCATGATTATGATCTCCTCTCGTGACCTGTAAAGTCTTTCCATAGGTCAATAATCTAGCCTTACATTTCTTTCTCCTGTCATATTTACAGCGCCAAGCAGTCCTATCAATTAACTGGTAATCCATCATGAACTCGTAATTGCGAAAAATCAAGACAGGGTGCTTCGTTGCATGGGAGAAATACACAATGCCTGCAATGATCATTAACATAGAATTGTTCAGAACAAAAAAAATAAGGAACAACCATAACAGGAAAATGTAAAATAAGGAAGAGTGTGCTCAATCTAAATTTTTTAAATCAGTGGATTTTAAGTGTAGACCATCTGCTATAAACGTAACGCAACAGGGTTGTGTTGCTCGGTAGATCACCTATTTGAAGAGTTATCCCCGATCCACTTATTTGTAGCAGCTTTGGTAGCACTTTCAACTATGAATCTTGTTTCAAAAGAAGAAGAAAATATCCAAATAAATTCACTCACAAAAATCACATTTAAAAAGCAATTAAAGAGAAAATATTCAGTCTTGCTAAGGCTCCCTATTACGCCAAATTTATTTCAATACTGGAAATCCGTGGTAGTACGTACAAATGTAAGTTTGTTAACATCTGAACCGATAGAGTATTTAGAGGGTATATTCAAAGATGTGTGTTTTTCCGTAGGAGATAAATAATTTCAGTTTTAGAGAAATATCCAAATAGAAAAGTTCCAGCCTAGCAAAATCCAAATTTGCCTTGATTCAAAACGATACCAAGCTTCAGATAATTCAGTCTTGATAGACTTTCCGTTTCCATCCATTGTTTACGTTATTTTAAGTATTGGGTATAGGTTCTCTGAAACATACCCCACATTTTAGAGAAATTGCTGTCTGTCATACAGTGTCAAAGTTAGTAAGGTTAATACGTAAGAATGCCAAAAATTGATGAAGTGTTGAATAACAGAGTATTAATTGAATTGATCTCTACCTTGATGGAAATTCATTCAAATTGAATTCAATAAATTCAAATAGATCATTTCCACAATTTATTATTAAAGACAATTGATCCGCCAACACTTGCACTAACTCTAAAACATTGAATAACACTTCTGATATAGCTAAAAACTTGAAAAAAGTAGCGGTACAACTAACAATTTTTGGAAATAAAGATAAGAAAAACATTGTAAAATGGGGATACAAATAACCAACAATTCACCGAAATACTGATAAAGAAAAAATGTGGAGAAAGGGATATAAATAACTATCGGATGTTTTTTAGAGTGATAGAACTTTCGATAGGGATAACTGTGATTTGACAGAAGGTAAAAGCCATGTTGTTTTGACATTTCTGTTCAGTAAGCATTGACAAATTATCATAGAAAGACTCACGCCGCAACAACGTTTAGAAATTGTTGAAAGTTATTTTCAAAATCAGTGTTCTATTCGCCAAATTTATAGAGCACTTCGTGAAATTTATGGTTCACATAATCGTCCATCAGAGCAGCTTATTCGTCGAACTATCGATAGATTTCGGAAAACATTCTCTCTACTCGATGCAACAACAACAAGACAAAGAACTGTAAGTACAGAAGAAAATGTCGCTGCTGTAAGTCATAGTATTAATGATGATCCAGATTTGTCTATTCGTCGACACCCATACAAGATCCAACTGGTTCAAGAACTGAAGTCACTTGACCATAATAAGCGTCAGTTGTTTGCTGATTGGGCCCTAGAACAGTTTGAAGTTTATTCACTTTTTTATCGTAAAATTGTGCATCCTGAAAAATGCACTGTTTACACGCTGCAAGCATCATCGGTCCATATTTCTTTAAAAACGATGCTGGAGCTAATGTTACAGTGAATGGTGCTCGTAAAGATCGATGATCAATGATTATTTGATTCAAAATTTGAATGGTATCGACCCAGAAGTGTTTTGGTTCCAACAAGATGGTGCTACACCTCATGCTGCTACCGTAACAATTGATTTATTGAAAGAAATTAATTATTATTTCGAGAAATTGTCCCATCAATTGGCCTCCAAGATCATGCGACATAACTCCACTGAATTATTTTCTTTGGAGTTATGTCAAGTTAGTAGTTTATGCTGATCAACCAGAAACAATAGACGCTTTGGAAACCAACATAACTCGTGTTATTGATGCAATAAGGCCTGAATTACTCGAAAAAGTGGTCTAAAATTGGTCTGGTAGAATGCGGTTCCTCAGAGCTAGTCGTGGTGGACATATGCCGGAAATTATTTTTAAAACATAAATGTCATAAAATTATATTTCAAATAAAAAAAATTGGCTTCAATCTTAATTTAAACGTGATTTATTTCAATTTAAAGTTCTATCACTCTAAAAAAAACATCCGATATAAAATGTATTGGGGTCAATTATCGGAACTACCTCAATAAGTAAAAATATTCAACAACAGGGACATCTATTTGGTCGTTAAGAAGAATTTTAAGGTTCTTATACCTATTATACTTATTCTTACTGCTTCCAAAAGCGTGAAAAAAATTTTGAAAAAAAAAATTTGAGAAAAGATGATTTGCATGAATCGACGTATACAGATATCACAATTCATAAATATCGAATCATCCTATTAATCGGAAAATGGCTGCATATCACAGTATGATCAATAGACTGCTTAATGTACTTATGAATTGCGATAACTGTTTTTATAGAATTGAATGATTAGGCTAATTGCATTCAATAAGGACTATAAAATTTTAAATAAAAAACAAAAGAAAATTGCATTGAATTTAGTTTAATTTTAGGTGACTAAAAGATAATGTCCATTCCTTGCTTGAATAAAATATCAGTTAACATTGGCAAATATTTTAAAACGAAATTTGACTTGAATGTAGCTTTTAGAAGTGTTAAGAAGTCATATAAAAAATAACAAAGATAAAACAAATAATGATAATAAATCTGGAATTGAGAGAGGACAGTCATTTATTCGTCATCGCATCGCGCTGAGGTTTTGATCCTTCCACTGCTCCACTGGATATCTTGATTAACTTAAAATTCTTCTTAACGTCCAAACAGATGTTGCAAAATCCCCATTGTTGAATATTTCTTGTTATTGAGGTAGTTCCGATAATCGACCCCGATATATTTTATGCTTATTCATATAACTTTTTTCACTTATTTTTCTTTATCGGTATTTCTGTGAATAGATATTTATATCTCCTTTTTACAATGTTTTTCTTATCTTTATTTCCGAAAATTATGAGTTAGTTGTACCATCATTTTTTTCAAGTTTTTAGCTATATAAAAAGTGTTCTGTAATGTTAGGAGTTAGTTCAAGATGTAAACTTGAAAAACGGAATAATTGTCGTTAATAATAAATTGCGGAAATAATCTATTAGGAGTACAAATAAGTTTTCGCCGTTTTATTGTAGATGGCGCGGCACGGAGTTTCGATTAGCTTTCGCAGATGATAACCGGCTTAAAAAATAGTTTGGACATTCAAGAACAACAGAACCTATTAATATCATTGATTTTATATTGGTAAAATATAATTTTTATAAGTTGAAAATGTCAAAATTTGAGCCAAGTAAGCGTCATTTGCGGGAAATATTAGTTTACTTCTTTAATTTAAAGAAATCTGCTGCTGAGGCGCATCAATTGCTCGTAGAAGCATATGGTGAGGGTGCTTTGAGTGAGAGAACGTGTGGAGAGTGGTTTCAAAAGTTTAAAAACGGTGATTTCGACGTAGAAGACAAAGATCGCAGTGGAAGGCCAAAAATTTACGAGGATGCAGAATTGGAGGAATTATTGGAGGAAGATTCATCTCAAACACAAAAAGACTTGCTCTAACATTGGAAGTCACTCAGCAAGCAGTCTCACATCGTTTAAAATCATTAGCAATGATTCATAAACAATTTGTATTAAAAAACGGCGGAAACTTATGTGTACTCCTAATATTATATTTGATTTCATTTTATTTTAAATAACAGAATAACAAGGATTGCAAGGTAATATAGCCATCCTATTATCGATATTCAGGAATGCCATTCCATATTCACGATTATAATTTTTTACGAGTATCCTGAAGCGGACAAAACAATAGAGATCCCTCAAATTCTTATGAAAACACATTTGCAGCTTAGATTCACCTCGGATCTCCGGTTACGATTTATTGAATTTATATCGTAAAATTTCAATAACTTGAAAACTTCTTACGACAGTGTGGAAGATCATCAAAAAAGAATCGGGAATTGATCATTTAAAATGCCTGCTTAAAGCAATTGTCGAAATTTTTGTTGTTGATGATTTGCCACACAACCATCATCTATAACCACGTGTAGTTTAAGCGTCATCTGCCATTTAATTTGCATACTGTGGTTTATTTTATCAATTCATCTCAGGTGTTTTTCAATTTTCACAATTTATAAAAATATCGAACAAATAATCTATCAAAATTTGAATATTAAAACAAATTGAAATATGTTTATCTTCTACAATTTTAATTTCAAAAAATTTTTTATTCAAAAAACTTTAAGAATTAAATTTATGTCTTAACAAGCACCGCTTACATTTAATAGACGTTAAACAGATATACGAAAGTAATTAAAATTAATAAATAATATTTAAAGGAAACAAAATTTTGTTTCTGGTATTACCTTTAAGAACACCAATTGCCTTTTAAAAACATGAACATAATTAAAGGACTTCTCAAAGAATATAATTTATTTGAAATATTTAATATATTTAAATATTCGAATAAGTTAATTCAAAAATCTCTAAAAAAATGTGCACTATATCTTCAAAAAACAAATATAATTCTAAGCAATCCCGTCTTCAGCCCTCATTTAATATTACAAATATCAAAATCAAAAAACTAACCTTTATCTCTCCACGTGTTAAAAGACTAAAGCTTCGAAACACAGATCAACTATATAATTCAAGATTGATCTATGTTCTAACAAAACCAAAGAACAGTGTGAGTTATTTTAAGGTTTATTTAAATTCATTGACATTCCATAATGAGATTTATTGAAGCCAAAATATAATTATATATTATATATAAAATAAAATAGAAAGGCCTTTTACTTGATAGAAGAAATATAACAAAATCTGTTATATTTCTTCTATCAAGTAAAAGGCCTTTCTATTTTATTTTATAAATAATCTATCCATTTGCATTGCAAATAGATTTTTGTGTGCGACAGTGCTGAAAATGTTAAATAAAGTTTACAGTGACTTACTTCATCATAAACACGTATGAACGATGCAATTCAAAAGCGATCAAGTTGAGGTGGAGAATTTGCCCTGCTCTGGCCAATCACCAGTCTTCGACCGAACTTTACACAGTTAGGTAAAGGTAATTGAAAATCAGCGCTCAATTCTTAGACAGACAGCCGCTGTAATTTAGTGTCTAATGAATCAATTTGTACCATTTTAAACGATTGTTTACATATAATTCATGGCCGCTCGACTAGTGCCAAAAGACCTGGGTTACAAGACTATCATTGTAAACGAATTTCTGTCACAGAAATCAACAAATGTGATTCAACCATTTCTCATGATATGGCTCCGTGCGAATTTTTGTCTATTTCTAAAATTCAAGTTTCCACTTTAAGTCACCCGTTTTTCACGGTTTTTCATGGAAGAGAATTCATGACGAGTACTGAAGTCGTTCCTACAAAAGCATTTAAAAAATGTTTTGATGATTGAAAAATTCAGTGGAGCAAATATTATATATCAGTTCGCAAGGGGCCTACTTTGAAGGTGATTAAATTAGGATGAATAATTCATTGACCGAATCCCGGTACGTTTTTGACACTGACAGATTTTTATGAAATGTTTTATATTGTCAGATTTTACGCCCTTTCAAAGTGTGCTATGCTTATGAAACGTCATATATAACTTGAAAGAGCTGATTTTGCAGTTCAAGGTGCACCAAAAAATTATAAACGTTTCATGAATTCTCCCAACACAACAATGATAAAAATAGAACTACAAAAAAGCTCAGAAGCCAAGAAAGACGTCCATATCCAGAATATTCAAGGATTATTATGATTTCCTTATATTTTCGTTAGTAAAAGACAACATCATCTTGCTTCTAAAATAATGGGGAATCAAATGAACTAACGCTACCCCTTAACAATTCTGATTAAGTATTTTGACAAAGCTTTACATAAAACTATATGTATAGTAAAAATCATATTTAAAGAGTATGTATTTCATGAATAAAATGATTAAAATGGTACATCGTGAAGTCCGGAGCTTTTGTTCGCTTGTTCATGTCAACCACGGTTATAAAGTTTCAATATTTCTAGGACAATTCAGCTAGAACTGTGGATATACTTCCAAGGTATTCATTGCAAAATCTAAAAGAACGAGTATATTTACAGATCAAAAAGAATATATAATGATAACTATAGAGGTTCATCTTCATTCTTTCGCAGATTGATACTCATTAGAAATTCTATGAAAAAAAAATTCCGATTGTGACAATGAGTGGATTATAAAATAAGACTGTTTACTTCTAGTGTCAGTAATATGCATGTATATCCGATCTTCGAAGAAGATACTTTTGAATTTCACCCCATTTTTTAAGTATCAGAATCAAACTAGCAGGGATTTGAAATAATGAATATAATGAAAATAGTGTACCAACAAAAAGACTCGAAATGTGTACGAATTTTTTTGTTATCGTTGAAATAAATAATAAATTTTGATTTGTCACCGAGTATCAAAATTCTAAAATACTTTCAACAGACCCACAAGGTTCATACATCCCGAATCTTCAGTCCGTTTTAGTAAAGTTTTACGGTTTACCACACAGATCTAATCTAACCAATTGACATATATTCGTTATATTCAATATTAATGATATATAAATTGAGGTAGTATCTCGATAAAAAAAAATTTTTTGTGATGGATCTTCATCAAGTCTTGTCTTTAGTTCTTCATCTTTCAACTTTGATGGCGTACGGGTCGTTGTTCGTCTTTCAATTCAAGGTTGCCACTTTTAAATCGGGAAAACCACTTCTGATACTTTTCAACTAAAGCATGGTCACCATAAACATCCACTAAAATTCGATTACTTTCGGCAGCCTTTTTCTTCATATTGAAGTAATGAAGTAAAACTGCCCGCAAAAACACATAATTCGGCACACAGAAACTATGTTGTTTACACTTCAGCGAAATGACAGATACTGGAAAGAAAGCTTAATGATCACACTTCAAAATGAAGGTGCAACAATGGAATAATAAACTAGTAGCGACATCTGTTATCAAAACCGCAAGAACTCATTCATACTCCTACTTATAAAGATGTCTAATGTTATAGCTAATATAAATGTTAGTAGGAAGTATACATTCTATCAAGAAAGTACCGGGAATTATCGATTTAAATCTGGCGGGGCAATGAGGCAGGTAAAAATTTTTTTCCTAGGTTGGTACCACTGTCCTTAATTACTATGCCAAGCTTGAGCGGGATCTGTCAACTAGTGTGTTTGCAACAGCTGATTAAGTCAGTCGATGTCAGAGTGCGTGCCGATTTTTACTATGGGTGATTACGTTGAGCAAAGAATTTGTTTAAAGTTTTGTGTTGCAAATGAATTTTCGTGTGCCGATGCATTGAAAATGTTGCAGAAGGCCTTTGGTGATAATGCTCTATCGAAAACTCGTGCATATCAGTGGTACAGAGCCTTCAAGGACGGTCGTGAAGTGGTCGCCCATCGACGGCTTCGATCGAAGATAACGTCGATAAAATTAAGGAAAGGGTGCTGGAAAACCGTCGTACCAGCTTGAGAGAGATAGCACATGATCTTAAGATATCCCACGAGTCCGAACGTACGATTTTGATTGATATTTTGGGCATGAGAAAGGTGGCCGCACGACTCGTACCGAAAGACCTGAATTTTCTTCAAAAACGTCATCGCGAACAGGTTGCTTCAGACATGCTGGATCGCTGTAATTCCGATTCTACATTCATGGAACACATTATAACTGGTGATGAGACCTGGGTCTACGAGTACGATATGCAAACAAGCCAGCAATCATCGGAATGGGTGGCAAAAAATGAGCCGAAACCGAAAAAACCACGCCAAAGCCGCTCGAAAATGAAGGTGATGCTCATTGTTTTCTTCGATAACCGTGGCGTGGTGCACTACGAATTCGTTCCAGAGGGTCAGACGGTAAACAAGGAGTATTACCTAGGCGTTATGAAACGTTTGCGTGAGCGTATCCGTAAGAAGCGGCCAAATTTGTGGGCGAACAACTCATGGATTTTGCATGACGATAACGTGCCTTCTCACCGAGCTACGATTGTGACTGACTTTCTCGCCAAAAACTCAACAAACGTGCTTCAGCAACCACCGTATTCGCCGGATTTGGCTCCCTGCGACTTTTTCCTCTTCCCAAAACTAAAATTGCCCCTTCGTGGCACCCGTTTTGAGTCGATTGAAGCCATAAAACAAAATTCGGCGCGAGAGCTAAAGTCCATCCCGGAAAGCGCCTATAAAAAATGTTTCGATAATTGGAAGTGCCGTTGGCATAAATGTATTGGAGCAAATGGAGCCTGTTTTGAAGGCGACCCAATAAATTTTGACGATTAAATGTAAAAATGTTGAAAATTCTCGGTACTTTCTTGACAGAGTAGTTTATATCAATTTATGATAGAGTTGTCGAATAGATACATCCACAGATACTAATAAAAATAACTGAATTGGTTTCATACGATGTTTCAAAAACTCTTGACGATAGAAGGAAAGAGTTGCCAGATTTGGCATGCGTTCACGTTCAATGTTCTAGATATTTTATTCTAATGTACGTGTACCTGCGAGTAGTAAATGAATTACTACAGACATGTTTAATTGAATTTCAAATTCATTGATGAGAACTGAGTAATGTAACTAACGAGTTCCGAATTAAATTTCAGTAATCCAAAATCATTCGAGTTCTCGTGATTTATTAATTTTTGTCCTTTTTCTTGAATGGATAGAAATAAACATTAAAAAAGTTGTCTTTATTTTCTCTTATTCAAACAATATAGGGAACAAATTAGGTTGAAAGAATATTCATTACAAAATAAATAAAAATGATTTGGAAAAAATCAGAGAACTTCAATTCAATCTGAGGTAATATTGAGATCTATGATATTGCCCAAAAAGCTAACAATCGTCCTTTCAATTCAATTTACAGATATAGTTTAAACCCTGCATGAAATGTTCACTTAACGGTCTAAACAATTCAAGAAACTTATAAATCCATGTAAACGTTGCTCTATTTGATGGAATCTCTTCAAACGATGAGCAATATACATTAATCTGTTTTTTTTTATATTTCAATACTTTCTTTGTCGACTTTCACCGATTTGAAAACATATCAGACAGTTTTTAATTTCCAACATTTTTTGATTTTATAAAAATAATTTCATCATATCAGGTTAGTATTGCTACCAAAATACACGGTGCAAAAAAGTATTCTTGAATTTAACTAACGGTGAAAAAATAGATATGACATGATAAAAAAAAATTAATGATCAAATAGACTTGTATAAACTTAATGTTAGGAATTTTGAAATAATTATCAAAAGGTATATATTTTCAAAATTCCTAACATTAAGTCTATACAAATCTATTTGATCATCAAATTTTTTTATTATATCCTTTTATCTGTAAAATTTCCAATTAATGGAGCCTTAAAAATATTTTTTTGCATTGTATATTAGTAGCAATACTCACCTGATCAATGATATAACGAAACAATGGTAAAATCAAGAAATATCGGAAAAGACGGAAACAATCAAACAAAAATTATTAGGTTGGGATGTTATTCGGTTTTTCTGGAATTGATTCCCATTTTATATTGGAAAAACTAATTAATAAAATTTTTTGTATAGGTAGAATATAATTTTTTCAATCACAGTCCTGTTTTCTCTTGATCGTTCATAAAGTTCGAACATCCAGTTTTATATTTCGGAAAACTCGCAATTTTGAAACTTCTCAGAGTGGCAACCGTTCTATTTCGGAATCAACATAATTAACAGTTGTGTGGTTGTGTTTATTTTTTAGAAAAACGACCTTATTCCCTATAGTTTTTATCCTGGCCCTACATCCGAATCTTCTATAATGGGAGCAACCCCAAAAACCAGCATCTCCATATTTTTTATCGCAAAAGTATATTTCCTTTTGGTAGCACAATTGTAATCCCCTGGGTGTCTTTATAAAGTAAGATGCTCCTGAAAATTCCCAAGTTAAATTGTTGTGCCTTGTATTCGGAAAAACCATACTTACTAAGGTAATTTAATCAATACCCAAAAATGTTAGGTTACTAATAGCATCTCCAATAAAACAACAATGAGTATTAGAAATTAGTCTATTCACTTCCTGCATAAAATGAGAATTTTTTGAGTAACACATTTACAAGCAAGTTTACAACACTGGGATCGATACAAAAAAATCACAAACTATTGACTCAATTTTCTAAACTTGTATTTGCCCACATTTCGTCCTAATTCCAATTTCAAACTGACACCAGCATTTTTAAATTACATTTTTTACAACTCTACTGATGTGCAATTGAACATTTCGGACAAAATCGGAATGAAGATATTCTTGGAATATAAAAAAATCCCCTGTAATAATCGTATATACAATGCTTTACGTTCAAGTGCTGGAATCACCTTTCTTCTGGACAACGAGCCATTGATCCTCTGTTTGTCTTCGCCATCTATTCATTTTATGCCTGATGACATCAAAGGGGGTTTCGCGAGCTGCATTTGGATACCTGTGACATAAGAAAGCAACATAGTAACAAAATTGGATTTGGAAGAAGACCAGAACCGAAGAAGAAATCAACAAAAAAGAATATTTCGGTATACAATGTTCCTTAATGCTGACAAAAAAAACTTGAAAGAGAATTTTCAAAGATGAAAAAATTTTTTGATTGTCTCGGTCTTTACTTGACGGAAATTCATCTTCAATATATCAAAAACAAATATTAACTTCCGCTATTTTATTGATTTACACGGCAATTGGTTCGTTATTCCATGACTTCAGCAGGTGAGTATAAAACTGAGGTATATAATGCAAAAAATGACCTTAAACAGCTCTGGTACAAAAAATAGAGGGGTGGAAAAGGGTGGTTTACAATCAATGAAAAATGTTAAGTATGGGGGGATCTGTAAAAATCTATTTGATCATTCAATAAAATGTGTCTTTTATTATATCTATTGATCTCTAAAGTTTCTAACAGGTTTAGTTTATGACCAGTTTTGATAAAGGGGTGAAACCCGAAACATATATGTTAACAACATAATTAAACTTTTGTGAAACTTAAGCGAAGTGTATTTATTTATCTTATCAATATCCAAAATGTTTCATCAAGTGGTTTGTGAGAAATCAATATATTTATGACTTTTGTTTTCGATATGTAGTAGTTCATAGTTCGTATTGAAATAATGACCAGTCTCTAACAAATGATTGACATAAGTTGAATTTGGTTTATTATTAATATAACATTTTTCATGTTCTCCTTGTTGTTGTTGTTGAATGAACGACCTGTCTGTCCCAATATACATATGGGCAATCGCCACATGTTTACTTGTGAACTCCTCATTCTTTGCTTTCAGGAATAACGTCTTTATCATTTTTTATTAAGCTGCCTAATGGTTTTAAAAGAAATGTTATAATTTTCTTTTTTCTTTAAATATCTAGCAATCTTTTCAGATTTTTGGCCTTTTGGCCTATGTAAGTTAATTTCTCAGATTTAAAAATCACTAAAATTAATAATAGGCCCGACTTTCCCATATACAGGAAACCTACACACACAGATAGTACGATTCATTCTACTTCAAGCCATCCATTTTCACAACAAATTTTCAGCATATAAAAGTATGCTTTAGAAATTGGTTAACATACCTATGACAAAAGAAAATTTTGACAAATATAATACCATTAGACAAATAGCTTTTAATAATGATTTCAGTCCGTTAATTATAGATAATTTACTAAATAAAATAAATTACAAGAAAGCAATATCACTTGTATATCCAAAATTTCAAAATTCAAACCTTAACTTACATAGGCCAAAAATCTGAAAGGATTGCTAGATATTTGAAGAAAAAAGAAAATTATAACATTTCTTTTAGAACCATCAGTTCATTGGGCAGCTTAGTGAAAAATAATAAAGACGTCATTCCTAAAAACAAAAAATCAGGAGGTTACAAGTTAAGATGTAGTAATTGCCCATGTGTATATGTGAGACAGAAAGGCCGTTCATTCCAAACAAGGATACAAGAACACGAAAAATGTTATATTAATAATAAACCAATTTAAACTTATGCCAACCATTTGTTAGAGACTGGTCATAATTTTAATACGAACTATGAAATACTATCGGGTGTTTTATTCAGAGTGATAGAACTATCGATAGGGACACGTGAATTCTACCAGGTAATTGTATTGGCATGCGAGCATAACTCTTCACCAAGTGACTACTCAGCAGTCTCCAAAGTCCTTCCTAAGAGGTAGAAAGTGTGATAAGGATTACGCCATATCGCGCGAACCGAGAACTCCTCCGAAGAGATGAACCCACCAGCTTCCAGTTTGGGCCCCGACTCGAAAGCCAGAACCGTCTGACTGGTAGCAGCGAAGCACTATTCAACCTCTACTGGCTCTGCAGGTCAGTACCCGAGTTGTTTGAGACGCAACTCACCCGCCGGAAGGAATTCTTATCCATCCCTCCGAACGCAGTCCCATGAACTAAGATAATCTCAAGATTGATGACTACTATTGATCCTGGTACGAGCACCGTCTAACGGCTTGTACGTCCTGACTCACCGAACCCATGTGAAGTCATTTTATTGATCCTGGCGTCAAGCACTAATGGCAAAGCCATTTCGTCGAGATCCACAAACCCTAAATCGTTACGCATTGATCCGGGGCCAGGACAAGCCGGTCGAACCGTTAAGGACCGTTAAACCCAGAGTAATTTCATGAGAATATCCCGAACATGGGGGTCTGCGAACAGATAAATGAAATACCTCCCTAGTCCAGCATGCGGACTTTCAACCACTGCCCCTCGAGTCCAACACCAAAGGGGTGGCCAGGTGGTACAAGTAACACCTGTGGGCAAACCACCCCTTCGAGGTAACGCAGTATGCTACATAACGCAGTCGGCCATTACACAGAAAAATCCGGAGATTCATACTGCGATAGTATAGTACGCCAGTTTTAAAGGAGAAGCACTGTGCTGCGACAGGCTCCCTGTCACTGACTTAATCAACCGGCTCAACCCTCCATTTCACGAGAACGGCAAAACTAGGGCCCCATTCGGAGATCTTCCACCGTACAGGTCCAGTGACTGGCGCGAATGGCATTACGTTAGGCACCATGACTTAACCCTCCAATTTGCTGGGACGAAACTATGGTCCTAGTCAAGGCAAGCACCCCCATCACGACAAGATCTAATGCCTGGGGGGGCGTTTCGATAGGGACAACTCTGATTTGACAGAAGGTAGAAGCCATGTTGTTCTGACATTTCTGTTCAGTAAGCATTGACAAATTATCATGGAGACTCACGCCGCAACAACGTTTACAAATTCTTGAAATTTATTTTCAAAATCAATGTCGAACTATCGATAGATTTCGGACAATATTTTCTCTACTCGATGCAGCCACAACAACAACAAGACAAAGAACTGTACGTACAGAAGAAAATATCGCTGCTGTAAGTCATAGTTTTAATGATGGTCCAGATTTGTCTATTCGTCGACGTTCACAACAAGTTGGACTCTGTGCAAATACCACATGGAAAATTTTGCGTAAAGATCTTGGTCTACACCCATACAAGATCCAACTGGTTCAAGAACTAAAGCCACTTGACCATAATAAGCGTCGTTTGTTTGCTGATTGGGCCCTAGAACAGCTTGAAGTTGATCTACTTTTTTATCGTAAAATTGTGTTTAGTGATGAAGCTCATTTTTGGTTGGACGGCTATGTAAACAAGAAAAATTGCCGTATATGGAGTGAAAACAATCCTCAAGAAGTTCTGCAGTTTCCATTGCATTCTGAAAAATTCACTGTATGGTGTGCTTTACACGCTGGAACTAATGTTACAGTGAATGGTGCTCGTTACAGATCGATGATCAATGATTATTTGTTGCAAAATTTGAATGGTATCGACCCAGAATTGTTTTGGTTCCAACAAGATGGTGCTGCACCTCATGCTGCTTCTGTAACAATTGATTTATTGAAAGGAAGATTTGGCGATAACATTACTTCGAGAAATGGTCCAATTAATTAGTCTTCAAGATCATGCGACATAACTCCACTGGATTATTTTCTTTGGAGTTATGTCAAGTCATTGGTTTATGCTTTGGATAGCCAAAATAACTCGTGTTATTGATGAAATAAGGCCTGAATTACTCGAAAAAGTGGTGAATTACTCGAAAAAGTGGTCCAGAATTGGTCTGGTCGAATGCGGTTCCTCAGAGCTAATCGTGGTGCACATAGACGCCGAGAAACTGGGAGAGTGCAAACGTGTTCATGAGTTTATTTTCAATTCGTTTATATTAATTGTGTATCAAGTTGGAATTGAACAATTTCATTACACTGAAAGTAAGTCCTTAGACTTTATATACGTATTACGTTAAGTTTCTCTGAAAAAACGTGGTTGATATTTTTCTATTTAAATTAAATTCTGTAAAGTAATTCATTTTGTATGTTTACATTTTTATTTTCTCGCTCACACGCTCGCTTGACGGTTTTCCGGAACCGGTTGACCTTAACGGGGCCCTTCTCATTTGCATTTCGCTTCGCTGAATTTCAGTGTTTACCTCTCCAGTCATTTCATTCTGGCCATCGATGATATGGAAGATGGTCTTCTCTAACTTGGAAGTTCTCTCGTATTCCTGTCCGCTTTTGTTTCCCCTCCCGCATTCCTTTCGATCGTGGCCTCTGTATCTGTGCTAAGTCTTCATTAACGGCCCATTGAAGTGAAGAGTCTAATTGTAATCCCTTTTCCTTCATCCTAATTATCCTTCATCATGTCGCAGGAGAGGAGATTGCGAAGTGATTATTCTGGTCGTCATTCCGTCCAGCCTAATTCTCAATCAGCTCAACAGACTCCGTCCGATGATACAAACATGCCAGTCACTGCTCAGCATTTCAACACTCTTCTTGAATCAATTCAAAAGGTCGCTGCCAGTGTCGAGCGTATCGAAAAACGCCAAGACGACCTCTTCAATCAATTGGCAAGTTGTACCACAAAAATCAAGGAGCATAGCGATATTATCTCTAAACATCAGAGCGCAATCGATGACTGTCATTCGGAGATTGCCAGTTTACATCAGGCCAACTCGGCACTATGCGATGAAGTTGCCGCCGTTTCTTCAAAACTGGATAATGTTTCGTCTTCTCCTGCTTCTTCCCATCTTTCAGTCCAACATGATATGGCCGAAATTCTGAACCGTGTGAGAAAATCTCACAACCTCATCATATGTAATGTCCCTGAGAAAGCCGACGCCTTGCTTGGCACTGCCAGTGTTCGTGACATTGTGGAGCACATCCTGCCGAGTGCTCGTCACACTCTCATCAGTTCAACTCAATTACCATCCAAAGATAAAAGCAAACCGAAGTGGATTCGAGCTACTTTCTCGTCACCTGATATTGTTACGGCTGTTTTAAGAAACCGATCCAGTCTAAAGGGTCACCCTAGCTTCCGTCAAGTTAAAATTTATGATGATAAGACAAAAAAACAGGTATCTGCCATTGACTCTCTTCGTGTCGAGTTGAAGCGCCGTCAAAACGCTGGTGAAGGCGATCTAACCATAAAATATTTACAGAGTGTCCCAACAATAGTATCCTCATCACAACCTCCGGGTACATCTACAAAAAAATGAATAATCTCTTGGTTTGGCCCTTGATTTACACTAACATACAATCACTTTCATCCAAATTTTCTGAATTTTTGTCCATTGTTCAACTACAAAAACCCTTCATTGTGCTGATAACTGAGTCCTGGCTGTATCCATCTATTCCAAACTGCACATTCGACATACCTAATTATACTCTTTATCGCGACGATAGTATCACAACTCCTGGTCACAGGGGGGTATGCGTCTACTTAAGACAAGATATCACCTCGTTCAAAGATATCACCTCGTGACAAGATATCACCTTCATGGAATGAGGTCCATAAGGATTGGGCAGGCATCAACATTTTCTGTCTCCATAGCTGGAGACTTCAATTGTCCAGATTCACAGTGGCCCATCACGCAGCTGCCTTCACAAAACGCACCATCGTTTCCTTATGCTGAACTTATGGTCAACAGTGGTCTTCAACAACTAGTTCATCAACCCACCAGATACAGGGAGGGACAGATTCCTTCCTTACTCGACCTATTCATCTGTTCCGATTCCAATGTCATCTCAGAAATCAAATATTCATCTCCTATTGGAAAATCTGACTCTTATCTACCCAAATTCAGCTCAACACCTCAATCACAAACAGTAGGCAGAGTAAGCTTAAAAGTAGAATCAACTTCAATCAAGTTCGCGATATAATCTCGGGCTATAGCTGGTATTCTATTCTCTCTTCTCAGCTTTCGATGGAGGATAACTGGAGGGTGTTTTCTGATATAATCAATGAGGCTGTGGCTGCTTGTACTACTTACTCAGTTCAGAAATTCAATCCTTCGAAACCATGGATAAAGCAGTCCATATTGCATATGATCCGTTGTAAAAAATCATTGTGGCAACGTTATTTACGCAGCAGATCGGATTATGACTATCGCAACCATCGTGCATATTCCAACGTTGTATCTTCGACTATTCAACAAGCCAAGAAGAAATTTGAACATGATTTAGTCAGCTCCAAGAATAGGAAGAGACTTTACAAGTATTTTCGCTCCTGCATGAACAGCAAGGTTGAAATACCCTTCGTTTATGACTCTGCGGGTGAGGCTTGCGAGAACCTTACTCGGGTTGCTGACGTGATGGCGCAATCTTTTGCCTCCGCTTTTGTGTCGGAACCTGGCGATCTAGTTTCTGATCCCAATTGTCCACGTATTGTCGATGAAGTGGAGAACATCAATGTCGATCGGGAGCTGGTCCTGGGATACCTCTCCAAGATGAAGAAGCACTATGCCCCTTGTCGCGATGGATTTTCTTCGCAACTGCTACATTCCTGCGCCGATGTCTTGGCTGAGCCACTGTCTATGATATTTTCGTATTCTCTTCAATCCTCCTCCCTCCCTCAAGATTGGTTGTCAGCTTCTGTTACACCTATCTTCAAGAAAGGCGATAAGCTTTCTGCTCAGAAGTACAGACCAATAAGCTTAACATCTCAAGTTTGCAAGCTACTGGAGCGAATCATTAGCGATAAATTGATAGAGTTTGCCCTACAAAACGATATAGTTCCCAAGGAGCAGCATGGGTTTCTTCCGGGTCGGTCCACCATCACGAACCTCCTCTCCAGTGTCAACGATTGGACTAAGTGCATTGATTATGGCTGTCCGGTGGATTTTGTTTATCTGGACTTTGCGCGAGCATTTAATCGTGTCCCCCATCGTCGTCTCCTGAGGAAGCTTGAGTTCATGGGAGTGAGGGGTTCTCTGCTTTCGTGGATTCAGTCATTTTTGTCGCTTCGCACTTGACTGTTTCTCTTCCTCTGATATGGAAGTCCTTAGTGGAGTTTCGCAGCGTTCGGTTTTGGGTCCTATCTTGTTCCTGTTGTACACTTCTGATCTCCCCCGACTTTTTTCATCCAATTGTGCAATATTCGCAGATGACACAAAGCTTTACAACTGTCCCTTGGTTAACGCGGGACACCTCCAGGAAGACCTCAATAAGCTCTCTGAGTGGTGTGGCAGGTGGCTGCTACCTCTGAATATCGGGAAGTGTTGCGTGCTCCATATCGGCGAAAAAAAATCCCAGAACTCCCTACTTCGTTGGTCAGCAGAGGCTAGCTGCTGTCTCTCAGCATTGTGACCTGGGTATTACCGTCACGGATGACTTGAGTTGGTCTGCTCACATTTCGACTGTTGTGTCTAGAGCGAGACAATTCATCTACCAGCTGTCTAAAACATTTGCAAGATGCGATGTAGCCACAAGCAGGACTATACACAACCTACGTGCGTCCTATTCTGGAATATGCGGGCCCTGTTTGGTGGGCCAATCTGAAGGGTGATTGGGATCTTTTGGAATCTGTCCAGCGGTGGAACACCCGTCTTCCATTTGGCACAATTCGCCTTGATTACCAATCGAGGCTGTGGTTGTTTGAGTTGCCCTCCTTTTCGGATCGTAGAAGAAGGGGAGATCTGATTACCACCTATCGAGCACTTCGCTCTCTCTTCGGTACGAATATGTCTTACCTCTTTCCCCTAAACCATTATCGAGCCTTAAGAGGACACCGTTTAAAGCTTGCCAAGGAGAACTTCAGGACGACACCGGGGAGCCAGTTTCTTCCCAACAGAGTGTTCGAGGCGTGGAATCGGCTCCCTGCTGAAGTTGTGTCATCGCCATCGGTGAATTCTTTCAAGAACGCTCTGAATGGATGGTCTACACGGGTTCAATAATTACTTCCATTAAATTGCATTCACCACTTAATTGTTTAACTTGTAGAGTACTTTCTCAGTTTAATTTAATTTTTGTTTTTTGAGTTTATAGGTTTACCTTTACTCTTATCACTTGTGTAATAATAATAATAATAATAATAATAATATGCCGGAAATAATTTTTAAAACATAAATTTCATGAAATTATCTTTCAAATGAAAAAAATTCGGCTTCAATCTCAATTTAAATGTTTTATTTCAATTTAAAGTTCTATCAATCGAAAAAAAAACACCCGATACATATCGAAAACAAAAGTCATAAACTAAATCTGTTAGAAACTTAAGAGATCAATAGATATAATAATAGACAAATTTTATTAAATAATCAAATAGATTTAAACAGATCCCTCCTACTTAACATTCCATTGATTGTAAACCACCTCTTGCTTCCCCTCTATTTTTTGTACCAGAGCTGTGTTTTTGAGGTCATGTTTTGCATTATATACCTCAGTTTTAAAACTCATCTGATGAAGTCATGGTATGACGAAACAATTGTCGTGTAAATCAATAAAATAGCGGAAGTTAATATTTGTGATGAACTTATATTGATGAAAAAAAAATGTTACAAAACTGGGAAATGGAATACAAAAAGTACATATAACATATCCTAAGATATGAACAATTAATAAGACAAAAAACGGGGTTACAAAAATTTGAGCAATTATATGGATAGACGTGATCAGAGAGATAGTTTAAATTTATGTTTTTTCATAATTATTTTTTTAATTAAAAATAATAAAATATTGTTTCGGTATGTTCGTAACAGATGTTGTCAAACAGACGAATTGTATTGTGTGTTTCAGGACATTTCGGTCGGTAAGGAATCTCTGACCGTTTTCATGTGAATCAATTTAAATTATCTCTGCGATTACGTCTATCCATAATAATCACTCACATCTTAGGATATATTTTAACATGTTGAATTACATTTGGCACTTCTATAACCCCCCTTTCTTGTCTTCATAATTATTCACGTCTTAGGATATATTATATACTACTCTGTCAAGAAAGTACCGGGAATTTTCAATTAAAACAACATTTTTACATTTAATCGTCAAAATTTATTGGGTCGCCTTCAAAATAGGCTCCATTTGCTCCAATACATCTATGCCAACGGCACTTCCAATTATCGAAACATTTTTTATAGGCGCTTTCCGGGATGGACTTTAGCTCTCGCGCCGAATTTTGTTTTATGGCTTCAATCGACTCAAAACGGGTGGCACGAAGGGGCAATTTTAGTTTTGGGAAGAGGAAAAAGTTGCAGGGAGCCAAATCCGGCGAATACGTGGTTGCTGAAGCACGTTTGTTGAGTTTTTGACGAGAAAGTCAGTCACAATCGAAGCTCGGTGAGAAGGTGCGTTATCGTCATGCAAAATTCATGAGTTGTTCGCCCACAAATTTTGCCGCTTCTTACGGATACGCTCACGCAAACGTTTCATAACGCCTAGGTAATACTCCTTGTTTACCGTCTGACCCTCTGGAACGAATTCGTAGTGCACCACGCCACGGATATCGAAGAAAACAATGAGCATCACCTTCATTTTCGAGCGGCTTTGGCGTGGTTTTTTCGGTTTCGGCTCATTTTTTGCCACCCATTCCGATTATTGCTGGCTTGTTTGCATATCGTACTCGTAGACCTAGGTCTCATCACCAGTTATAATGCGTTCCATGAATGTAGAATCGGAATTACAGCGATCCAGCATGTCTGAAGCAACCTGTTCGCGATGACGTTTTTGAAGAAAATTCAGGTCTTTCGGTACGAGTCGTGGGCCACCTTTCTCATGCCCAAAATATCTCAAAATCGTACGTGCGGACTCGTGGGATATCTTAAGATCATGTGCTATCTCTCTCAAGCTGGTACGACGGTTTTCCAGCACCCTTTCCTTAATTTTATCGACGTTATCTTCGATCGAAGCCGTCGATGGGCGACCACTTCACGACCGTCCTTGAAGGCTCTGTACCACTGATATGCACGAGTTTTCGATAGAGCAATTTCACCAAAGGCCTTTTGCAACATTTTCAATGCATCGGCACACGAAAATTCAGTTGCAATACAAAACTTTAAACAAATTCTTTGCTCAACGTAATCACCCATAGTAAAAATCGGCACGCACTCTGACATCGACTGACTTAATCAGCTGTTGCAAACACACTAGTTGACAGATCCCGCTCAAGCTTGGCATAGTAATTAAGGACAGTGGTACCAACCTAGGAAAAAAAAATTTTACCTGCCTCATTGCCCCGCCAGATTTAAATCGATAATTCCCGGTACTTTCTTGACAGAATGTATTCTTATTGGTACGAGGATGGTTCAAATATGATCGAGACAAACTCTGTAGATGGCGCGCATTGTATGTTTCGAAGGTCGTAGCTTGAGTATGTGATAGTTGGGTCTCTTACGAACAGTGTGGCATTTGTTTTCGTCAGAGCACGTGTTTCACGCGTAAGATAGCGACCATGAGTGACCGTCAAGTGCCGACTGCCGTCCCGCAACGTATTATCATTCGTTTTTTGGTGGGGGAAGACGTTAAAAACACGGATATTTTTGTGCGTTTGCAAAAGCAGTTCGGCAGTGAGTGCCTGAGTAGGGCTGCCGTGTTTAAATGGGCCAAAGCATTCAAGGATGGCCGCGAAACCGTTGAGAATGAGCAGCATGATCGACGACCGCGAACCAGCGTCACACAAGACAACATTCGGCGCGTAGAACTCATTTTGGAGGACCGTAGGATGAATGTTCGAGTCATTTCGGCTGAGTTATTGGTAGTGTAGAATCTATCGTCCACGAACACCTTCAATATCGCAAAATAACGGCGCGATGGGTTTCTAAACTGTTGAACTTTGAGCAAAAATTAACGCGGTTGGAAGTATGTCGTCGCATACTGACGCGATACGAGGCGGAGGGGGACGGTTTTTTAACGCGAATCTTCACTACAGACGAAACATGGGTACACTATCACACTCCCGAAACCAAGGTGTCAAGTAAAGAGTGAAGGAAGAAGGAGGAAGGGGTGTCAACCAAAGCGAAGACAACCTGGTCCGCGGGTAAGGTAATGTGTACAAAAGGTGGACAAAATGTGTAAATAGTGAGGGGAATTGCTTAGAAAAAATGTGATTTTTTGTATTTATCTCGATCATATTTGAACCACCCGCGTAAATAGGCCTTTACTAAAGGCTATACACTGGATTTAAATGAATAATGTTTCATTAACCTATTCACAGTACTTTTCGTGTAGATTAATGCGGTTTCAGTTAACCAGTCAACATGTATTACCATAACATTAACTGTTAATTATCTCTGCGTATTTGCACCGAAATGTTTGTTATTTGATTTTTGTTTGTGCTGATGCATAAATCCACACTAAGAAACAACATCTCTCAGTATTCACATACGAAAATTGACAAAAGAGATAATGGGAATAAAGTACTTGTTTTTCCTTAGTAATCAGACATCAAGCTATTTTAAATCTTGGGAAAGATGAAAAACTCACCAATTGTTAAAGTTTGACTTACATCTCACTGAGCGTTGCATAAACCGTTCTTGAAGGTACCGATGGATTCTTCAGCATGACCTCCTTAAGCTCACGCATGAATACAATCTTCTCTTCGGCCGAATAGTCAGGAGGGTGGTTGTGGGGTTTGTTGATCTTGATGTCATCAATCGATCCATCGTGAGGCAATACTGCGCGTGCGTGGCAACCTAATCTTTTGTACTCTAAGCATCTCAGATATCTAAAATCCACAATCGTGAATATGCGACACGAGTATACTTTAAACCGTTATTTAGAGGGATTACACATGGTCGTAAAGTTAAAAAAATCTCGGCATTTTTCAGTTTGTAACATTAGACGAGCTCAAAAATAAATTTATAACGAATATTCACATTAAAAATTTATTCTGTACATAGCTAAAAATACGATTTCGAAATACAACTTCTGCGAGGTCGTAAACAGCTAATGAAACAAGTGCTTGATTGATGTTAAGCCTAGGTTAGTCGCGTAGTTTTATCTATGCTTCAAAAGGATATACTATAACAATCATATGCACTTACTCTCACAGTTCGTCACTTTTAGTGTGTTTCAAATTCATCTAAACTTTTATTCAACTGTACGAAGTACCTTTTAAGAATCAAGAATTCCACAGATATCGAATAAAATGTTTCTTTGATAACAAACGGGAACTTATTGAAATTGTGTCTAACCAATTCACTCCGACAAAAACTACCACAGAAGTCAGTAAATAAAAAAAACGCAATTGTTGCTTTAAGACCTAGCATAACCCCTTCAATATGTTGTGAATATCCATTTAAAATAAATTGAGATTATCAATTGTGTATTAGAAATACTCGACACATTAATTAGATATGAATCATAATAAAATTATGGATCTGAACCTATTAACCTAGAAAGGCATAATTTCTTTCGTAAACATCCCAAATAACACTGACCTTGAACAGTTTTAATTTTGTAAACCCTATAAACCTAATTTTTCACACTACTTTCTGTACCTAAGGTGGATTGATGTGTTGTATGTAATTAAATTTTATTAGTTTATTTGAAAAAAGGTAGTAAGCCCAGAGTTAAATTATCGGAAGACAAGCTTTTATTTGCTTTCTCATAGTATTACTATGACATTCTACGATTCTGAGGACCAACATTTTTTAAAATATTTCGATTTTTTTGATGAAGTCAAGGTCAAACACTTTTATGTGAAGGCAGTATAACACAAATAATACTGAATGTTGCTGACTTGTTACTATCATAAGGCATTCTCAAGATCTTCCCTCTTCTAATTATTAATATAAAAAAATCACTCTCGTTCTTTGAAACGAAGTAAATTTCGGAGTATTGAATTTCACACAACTTTTCAAATTATCTCTATTGTCTTTGAAACTTGAATTAGTTATAGTTTAGAATTGTTTACAAAGTAACAGAGAAATGTAGCATTAATGACATTGATGAATTGACTTCATTAAGATGAGTCTTGACTGCTACATCAAGTTTATAACCATGATTGTACAGTTAAACTCACTTTTTGACTTGAAATAGCTTGCAGAACAATCGGCTACAAGAATAGCATTATTGAACATTTTCACTATTAGATCGAGTCAATCTTTACTTGATAGAAACTCATTTCCAGCGATACATAAATTACAATAATTTAAAATTTCCAGGCGTTTGTTAATATATAATACAGATTATATCTCTCTTCAACGATAAAAATCAGACAAAATCATTAAATCCACAGGTCATTATGTAATAATGAAAAACTGGAGCTCTTTCGAAAAGTGACAAAAAATTAACTATAGTTAACTTGAATAAATTTCCGTTACTATATGACTGAATTAATTTTGAACTTCCTGCGCAAATGTTAATAATAAATTTTCCGAGTAATTAGAAACAGATACCTGCTCCATGGCGATATTAGAACGTCCATTCATTTAAGCCTTCAAAGAAATCTCTTTTACACTCCTTCAAAGAAAGCCCTTTTCACACTGCTTCTAAGGAATGCCCTTTTACACTCCTTCAAAGAAAGCCCTTTTCACTGCTTCTAAGGAATGCCCTTTTACACTCCTTCAAAAATACAATTTGATTTATGAACAAACGCAGAGTTGTTATTGAGCCCAAAAGGGATGTTAGCAGGTAGAATAAATTCAGCAGCACCATTTTGGTTTCAGCGCTCCTTCACCTTCAATACGGTGAAGTTACATAATGAATTTTTAGTTTCGTGTGACGGCGTTTCTTTGGGCTCACTGAGAAAAATTTTGAAGTCAAAATTCTTGACGAGCCAACTATAAATTAGGATAGTTTTATGAATATGAAATATGCTTTGTTTACTCACAATGTAATTGATTGGTTAATTTTATATTTTTTTTTCGCTTATTTTTGTTTCTATCCCTCCGTTTTTTTTTTCCTTTTTGTTTTTTTCACAGGGTTGAGTGGAGTAGCTTTAAGCTAGACTTCGCCCTATGTTTATATATTGTAAATGTATGAATAAAGGCACTATTATTATTATTATTATTATTTAATTTTCCCTGTCAATGCGAATTTCTTCGAAAGGTTTCTATTTTTCGAATTTTAAAACTGAAATGATCTGATAAGATTACATTGAACCTGCTAAAGAAAATATTTAGATCAAATTCATGTCATTATTTGTCCGAGGCACCATGAATAACTTTCGAAATAATTAAAAAAATGTATATGAGACAGTAATTTATTTCCACAAAAATGTTTGTACTACTACAATTGTTTCACCACGATGTGGCTTCTTCAGGTATTACATTGTACTGTCTACTGCCTACAACAATTGTTGTAGTAGTACAAACATTTTTTGGAAATAAATTACTGTCTCGTATACATTTTTTTAATTAAAATGAGTTTCCACCAAGTAAAGACCGAATCTATCAAATATTTCGAAATAATTAGCCCAATGTGCATATCTTTAATAATAAAAATTCGCCTATAGCAAACTGTGTTTTTTGAAAATCCCAAGAGATACAGATCCAACGAATTTGATTGATTAGAGCGATGCTTGGTAGAAATTGTTCATAATCGACATTATAAATGAAAAGCATGTTTCTGTTTCTACTTATTTTATTGATACCGACATACATTCCGTCCACATTGATGTGTTCGTCAGAGTACTGGGTTGCTCGGAAAGTAATTTCGTTTTTTTAAACGAATGACAATTTTCGTGTAATGGATAAATATTTTATTAAATTACTCATATATTGGCCATTCTGGTCAAACACCTTTTGCCAAATTTCTGGTAGTAGTATGATACCAAGCTCATAAAATTTTTGGTCTTTGTTGGTAAAAAACTGATTCAGGTGGTTTTTGACCTCTTCATTTGAAGTAAAGGTTTTAGCGTCCAGAAAATTTTGCAATGACCGGAACAAATAATAATCCGAAGGCGCTATATCTGGGGACTATGGCGAGTGTGGCAGTGTATCCTATACAAGCTGTAAAATCTTTTAGCGAGAGACCAAACTTGTACGAGGTCTCGCATTATCTTGGTGGAACACTACACCTTTTCTGTTATTAATTCTAGCCTTTTCTGTTGAAGTGCATCATTCAGTTTGTACAGACTTCTGAATTTATTGTTGTGTTATCAAGTAAACACTCAAAAAAAGATGCCACCAAACAGACAGCATCACCTTTTTTTTATGGATATTGGCTTTCGAAATGCTTTGAGCCGGTTCATCTTTTTTGCTACATGATCTCTTGCGTTTTATATTGTTATATACAACCTATTTTTCGTCCCCAGTTATGATGCGCTTCAAACATGGATCATTTTCGTGACGTCTGAGAAGCGAATCATAGACGTCAACGCGAAGTACATATTTCCCTCCGTGAGAACATGGGGAACCCATATATTCGAGGTTAAACCCAGACCTTTCAAGTGGTCAATAACAGTTGAATTCGATAAATTTAACCTCCCACCGATCTCACATGTTGTTATTGGCCGATTTGCATCAACTAATGCCTTTATCAGCTTCAACCGACCTTCCGGTACGTGGTTCATCATAGACATTAAAATTGCCGGATGGAATTTCCGCAAACCATTTCTGGCACTGGCGTACTGTGAACACATCTCCATAGACATCGGTTAATTTCTTTCTGGCTCGAACAGTATTTTTACCTTTTCTATAGCAAAAAAGTAAAACATGACGAAAATGCTGCTTATTGCTCCCCATATTTAAAAAGACACCAACCAAAAACCAATGCGTAGAATTGAACTTTTTCTCACACAAGCCTTGCTATATGCGGCATAAGTGTGAAGTTGTGTTCGACAAATTAAAATAAAATTTTCTGTCGAGAAAAAACTCTCGACACTTTCCGAACAACCTTATAGAAGATAAACAGATCACATAATTGAATTCATAGTTTTGAAAAATGAAATATACAGATGTTTCTCTAATAATTATAAGTAATTAAGAAGGAAAAAGGAATACAGAAATTCCATCAATAATTTTATAAACAAGTATTTACTTCCGAATTGCATTCAAACTTCAAGCTTATTTATTACTAATGTTATTGTAACTTTTATGACAACAATAACAATATCTGAAGGTTATTGTTACTTTGTCAACTTTTTTCAATGAAGTAACGGAACTTTATTACACCTTTTCAATATTTTAATGGGTTGATTTGATCGTGATCCTAGAACGAATAATAAAAAATTTATAAAACTAATGAACTAATGAAATAACACTTCCCAATCAAGTGTTTCCAAGTACTTTTTCACGGGAGCCGCAACATGTGGACGGGCATTGTCATGCAGAAGAATAATTTTTTCGTGTCTAGAATAGTATTGAGGTAATTGTTTCGCCCGGATTAAGCAACTCATAATACACTACACCTAGCTGATCCCACCAAATACACAGCATAAGTTTTTTTCCGTGAATATTCGGTTTTGCTGTTGATGTTGACGCGTGGCCAGGTAATCCCCATGATTTTCTTCTTTTTGGATTGTCATAATGTATCCACTTCCCATCACCAGTTACGATACGATGAAAAAACCCTTTTTTTATGTCTAGCTAGCAGCATTTCACTTAAGCATAATCGGCGTTCAATATCTCTCGGCTTTAATTCCTACGGGACCCAATTTCCTTGTTTATGAATCATTCCTAATGATTTTAAACGATGTGAGACTGCTTGCTGCGTGACTTCTAATGTTAGAGCAAGTTCTTGTGTTTGAGATAAATCTTCCTCCAATAATTCCTTCAATTCTGCATCCTCGTAAATTTTTGGCCTTCCACTGCGATCTTTGTCTTCTACTTCGAAATCACCATTTTTAAACTTTTGAAACCACTCTCGACACGTTCCCTCACTCAAAGCACCCTCACCATATGCTTCTACGAGCAATTGATGCGCCTCAGCAGCAGATTTCTTTAAATTAAAGAAGTAAACTAATATTTCCCGCAAATGACGCTTACTTGGCTCAAATTTTGACATTTTCAACTTATAAAAATTATATTTTACCAAAATAAAATCAATGATATTAATAGGTTATGTTGTTCTTGAATGTCCAAACTATTTTTTAAGCCGGTTATCATCTGCGAAAGCTAACCGAAACTCCGTGCCGCGCCATCTACAATAAAACGGCGGAAACTTATTTGTACTCCTAATATGAAGTGCGTAATGAAACGAATAAAAATTTCAAGTAATGCTTCTTCAATTGTTCATTCAACTCACTAATCTATTCGTGCTTTGTGTACATCTTACACCTGTTAACTTCCTTCTTTCAAAGTGATGATAGGAATATTTCGCTAAAAATGAACAGATAAAAAATCCCATTTTTATGAATAGTCGAGGAGTTCCCAAGTAATATAATTTAATTTCATCCTTCAAATTGAATACATCTTACTGAAATGAACTTGCGAGGAACTCTATGAATAATAAATGATTTCTGAAACAAGTTTTATGGGAAAATCATTTTTCCAATTCTACGTAATCCGTGAAAATTTCAAGAATGTTCAAATTTTTATTTTCACGAAAACAAACTAATTTCGTAAAATGATCAATCTGATCCAAACACTTACCTGTGAATATGAAAAAAATTTCGCATTGTTCTTCAGGATTCCTCGACGGACTTAAAATATGGAGAAATTGGCGTTTGCAAAAGTTTAAATCTAGACTAAATAAGCTTTATTGAAATCTTAGGCATTCAAATATCAATTGAAAAAATCATAATATTAATTTTATCCGTAACTATGGTTGGTTGTCATTATTGGTAGTCATCTGTAGTTTCACGAAATTCTCAAGTTTGTCGAAAAAAATAATTACTAAAAAAGGTAATTCTGAGTTCTCATAGTACCAAAGCGCCAACTTAAATATGCCATAATTATCTACCCGATATCAGGACTTCAAAACACAACTGTCAAAAGGACAAGGATAAATAATTACATCACGATCCCGTATTCACCTGGAATTATGTTCTTTTTTTGAGATATTCAAAAAAGAAATGATTTTTTGACTTCCAGAGCTCATAAACAACTTCATTTGAGCTTAAAAACTACCCACCGAATTTCATTTTTCTAAAAAGTTATTATGCTTACAAACGGCCGGACGGATATAAATGAATTTTACTTAGAATTATTCAACTGAGTCGAAACAAACTGCTAAAGATGATTTTCAGTACAAAATTCGAAAATTGCATTTCAACACTGCAACACGTGCGCAATAAGAAAAGTTTTCGCCTGAAAGTAAGTTAATTGCATTTCTGTTGAAGAGTGAGTTATTTCTCATTACACTATGTCTAGATCTTTTTATTCTCACATATATCTTTTAAATGGATATTCACTTCAACAACCAATTTCAGTTACTCACATCATAGGAGGATTTCCTTTAGTTATATTTACATGAAAAACAAATCCATCAACAATGTATCTAGGCATGTTCGGTTTTCTCCTTTTGAATTGTTCCAATGACGTTTCATTTCTCGAATCTTGAAGTAAAAGGTATCTATTAGTAGACATTTAGTTCAAGAAAAACTATTTAGACTTTCGTAGTTCGCTAACATACTCGGTTGATTGGTAGCAAGAAATCAATTAACTATTTACATTGAATTTTTAATGTGTAGATATCATTTATCATGCTACACAGCTTCTGGTTATTTTCACAGCGGTAGAACCCAAATCATTACGGTACATCTAGTCCTAGTCCTGGCTTCAAACTCCAACTGCACGTCTTTCATTTGGTGATTTGAATGAAGCTTCTGGTAACAATATTTCGAAAAAAACAATCGCTACAGAAAAACATTTACCTTGTACAATATACAATATTGTTCACATTGCTATTAAAATACTCAAACAGTTCTAAAAAATTATTAATAAGGTGTACGAGCTATAGTATTAGAAAGTTTCTAGTTCAAAGTTTAAAATCGTTATACAATGTATGTTGTACTGTCTCGTAGTCTTGTAGAACTTTCTATTACCACAGCTCATACTCTAATGATATTTGGTTCAGATCAGCCGAATTAATTTATCCTAACATTACACAACACTACTTATAATTCCAACTTGTGCCATTATGAACAAATACCAATTTCAAGTTAAAATCTTCAGAATATAATCAACAATTTCAATCTAATTTACTCTTCCTATCATTTAATATGCTGATATTTGCATGCAACAGAATTATTCGTTCTTTACAAAAAAAAATTATAAAATTACATATTTAATTATTGGATGGAGTAGTTCATTACTTTGTTATATATAGTTCATTTTATAGTTTAATGAAATAAGAAACTACTTCGTCTTCTATCCCTTAATATATATGTATATATATAGACTTGAATATAAAATTGATTTGAAAAAATTATTTAAAATTCTTTTATGGAAATTAGACAAGTCCTACTTAAAATATCATTCTATAAGTTATTACATGTATACAATTTACCTAATTTCAACTTCATCATATTTTGCATTCCCAACTTCCGAGTTATTAACATGCATCGTTTCTTTTTTCTTAAGGAGTTGAGTACGATTTATTAGATTTAGCTGTTTGTAGAATATATTAAAATAATAACAAGTATCGCCACCTAATGGGCAAGTACATGTTTATAATGCGCATGCGCAAATTCACAATTTGAAAAATCTATTCTAATGGATGTACAATAAAACTTGATTTAATTTGAGGAGGGGGATATAATCTATCATTCGCTTGGATTAGAAACAATATAATCCATAATTATAAATTAAAAAACACGAAAATTATTATCAACAATATTTTCAGGTAATTAATGTCGAAGAAAAACACTTTCTATTCAGACACGGAAAATTCCACTCAAAATTCCTAATCGGAAAAATATAATTCAGATACGAATTATCTGGCCAGCACACCTGAATTATATTTTTATCAATTTTTCCTCTAGTTCAGATTCGAAATTTTGAATAGTTGAATTTTTCATGGGTGTTAAAATAGAAACTGTGTTTCTCAGAGACTATATTCCATTATTATTGTAAGTAGTAATTTTCGTGAAGGTTTTTGCATTATTTTCCATAAAACTTTGAATTTTATATTAAGTGTCGAAAAAATTTTCAAATGTTTTCAGTTAAACTTTTCAGTAGTATATATCCTTATACAAAAAGTTTTAAAACATTTTGCATTCAAACTTAAGTTCTTTGTAGGCAAAGAACTTAAGTTCGTAAGATAGGTTAGGACCTATCTTTCATTATGATTTATATACTTACCTTGTTTCAACTCTTTCTCTACAGTTCTTCTCCAGGTTGTACAAAAGATCCAGTGGAAATTTTCATTATTCCTGCTAATTAACTGAAATGTTCTGCACTTTCAATTCATCAAAATCACTTAAAATACCCTTCAGATCTGATTTCGAATTTTACACCATAATTTTTCAGTTCAGCCAGCTAGCACGTTTTAATAGAGCTCTCAAATATTCTTTTATGTATTACATTTAAATTCAACGCAGATTTCAACAAATTTGTCTGAAAATATAATCAAAACAACTTTTCGTATCAAAAGATTCGAATCAATATCATAACAGTTAAACAAAATATGCAGGAATATTCTATAAATATATTTGTAGTTCAATGTTTTTTATATTTCATATATTTGAATACATATTGAAAAACAGTTCCTTTATGAAAGTCAGTTAATATATACCTACCTGTTTCTTTCGTAAGCCACATGTCATCATCACAAATACTAATCAAATGAGAACTTAAATCACAAATTAAAATAAATTTTCAGAGATTACTACCAAAAAAATATTTGGTAGAATGTTTTACTAGCAAAAAATCTGTAGTAAAACAGCAATTTATAATATTTTGTTTTAATTATGATCCACCTACCAAAAGTAATGGCCAAAAGAGTGCAAAATTAATTCTATATTTTGGTACACTATAAAAATAATCAACACAAATACTAATCTAATGCGAACATTAAATCACAAATTAAAACAAATTTTTGGAGATTACGATGTTTTACTACCAAAAGATATTTGGTAGCATGTTTTACTACCAATAAAATATTTGGTAGTATATTTTACTAACAAAATGCTCTGTAGTAAAACAACAATTTCCAATATTTTGTTTTAATTATGATCTAACTACCAAATAGTTACGGCCGAAACAGTGCAATATTAATTCACTATTTTGGTACACTATAGAAATAATCAACGCAATACAAATACTAATCTAATGCGAACATTAAATCACAAATTAAAACAAATTTTTGGATACTACAATGTTTTACTACAAAAAGATATTTGGTAGCATGTTTTACTACCAATAAAATATTTGGTAGTATGTTTTACTAACAAAATGCTCTGTAGTAAAACAACAATTTCCAATATTTTGTTTTAATTTTGATCTAACTACCAAATAGTTACGGCCTAAACAGTGCAATATTAATTCACTATTTTAGTACACTATAGAAATAATCAACGCAATACAAATACTAATCTAATGCGAACATTAAATCACAAATTAAAACAAATTTTTGGATACTACAATGTTTTACTACAAAAAGATATTTGGTAGCATGTTTTACTACCAATAAAATATTTGGTAGTATGTTTTGCTAACAAAATGCTCTGTAGTAAAACAACAATTTCCAATATTTTGTTTTAATTTTGATCTAACTACCAAATAGTTACGGCCGAAACAGTGCAATATTAATTCACTATTTTAGTACACTATAGAAATAATCAACGCAATACAAATACTAATCTAATGCGAACATTAAATCACAAATTAAAACAAATTTTTGGATACTACAATGTTTTACTACAAAAAGATATTTGGTAGCATGTTTTACTACCAATAAAATATTTGGTAGTATGTTTTACTAACAGAAAGCTCTGTAGTAAAACAACAATTTCTAATATTTTGTTTTAATTATGATCCAACTACCAAATAGTTACAGACAAAACAGTGCAATATTAATTCACTATTTTGGTACACTATAAAAATAATCAACTATGCGAAAAAATTCATAAATGATGAATTTTCGATTGAAAAATGTAAAAAACTGGGTAACGAAATGAATCTCATTTCCTTAATAGTTCAATCAATTGTAATAATACTCTAAAAATCATTATAGAAAATCCATAATGATAACTAAAGAAACAATTAGTATCAGAACTTTTGCTGATAGCCTAACTTCAAAATGCAGAACCAATCAGTTTTTTTCCACTATAAAATATATACTGGAATTGAAAAACAAGATCCAGCAAGTAACCGAAATTAGGCTATCAAATAAAAAAAGTTTGCACTCACTCACTCTTGGAACACCCATATTTGTACAAAATATCCACGAAGCACTAAATATTTCCGAACGAATGCAATGTTCCAAAGAATTCAACTGAATTTTGGATTTGAAAAAATCAACAATATGAATATAAATAAACAATCCCAAAACCAAACTGAAGCCAGCAATTTTGTAATATCAATAGCATATTTAGCGAAACAAATCTAAATATTGTGACTACCCACTTTCAATATGTAACTACAATTCCAACTTTTGTAATGCAAAATAACAATTCTCAATGATTCGGTACTATATTGAATTTATTTAAATATTTGCATTACCTAAGCTGAAATATAAGGTAAATTTCTTCAGATGAAATTTTATGTCATTAATTTGAAACAAAATTTTATCTCTAGAAATTTATGAAATTGAAAAAAGTTACAAACCTGTCTTCATAGTTTTCACAACTCTGCATCTTCAAATGGAAAATGTTTTCATCTCAATAATCAAATCAATAAGAAAAAATAATTTGACCCTCTGCGCAAACATGAATTATACCCTATCACTTTATCTATAAATTATAATTAAAACAGGTTTTTAGAAATTACTGTCGTACTACCAAAAAATGTGTAAATTTAAGTTTTTGGAGTAAAACATGATAATTACTAAAAACTCGTTTTAATTAACAATTACAAAATATGTATATATAGCATCCGAAAATAAAAAAAAATTCCATAAATTAAAATTCACTGAAGATAATCTTTCAATTCTTGAAAAAATCCTCAAGTTTAAATTTTCATCATAACACAGGTACACAAGCTAATGTGCACCCTTGTAGATAGAATCAGATGAATACCACACAAAATTTCTTTCAGAACCAAGTAACGTAATCAAAAAGTTTTGAATACGTGAATTAACTTGTGACTGATAGAGCAGGCAGCTTTCCAAAGCATCGAAAAACTTCTGTGATATACATCCAAGTCTCTCAAACATATAAGAAAGTCACTGATGAAATTTTAAAAACCTCAAGAAAATTTTTACAAAAAGTGAACCTATTTCTTGGAATGAAATTTCATTTAGAGAGGTCGAAACAATTTTCAAATCAAAAACTATAACGACCAAACAAATCAAATGATCAGGCAAAGAAATAGTTCCAACTTAGAATACTTCAATGTGAATGTAATTTCAACCGCATCAACAACTGTTGAAAATCATAAACATACAAATTTTTAGGAATACAATAGAAACATCACTAAAATGTCAAATACAAGCGGGCAGTCACATGGCTTAAAAAAATCAATTTGGGATGGGATTGAAAACAATCAAACAGAATTTCATAAAGTATCACCTTTCCATGCAAAAATAATAGGTGAAAAATATTTGTCCATATGTTTTGGGGGATTTTTTTCATCTAATTTTATAATCAGGTAGCAAACAAAAAATTCCAAGACAATTTTTTTCCATTAGTCGATTATCATTCAAAAATTTCAAGAATATTTTGATTTACACGATTTGAAAAGATCTTGATCTAATATGATATATTTCGAAGAAATTTCTGATTTTAGTCATTGTAATCAATATTAACAATTCAGGATATTGCCAGATATCCCTAATCGGCTAAAAATTTGGTTGTGCTGTGATTTGAGGTTTACATGTCGTCTCTATAGCTACTCAAAATAATGTCTATGATAATTGAATTTCAATACAAAAAAAGAGCTTTTCCCTAGAACATTCCAGAACTATCCTATACAATTCACAAAATCCAATATTCATTTCACGTGATAGATATAAATTCATCATAAACATTCAAATGTTTATAGCGTTTTCAAGCCAGAAAGGTGATATTTTAGAAACCCATAATAGAAATGCTTTTAAAACTACACCTACCTTGTCCTTCCCCAGTGCCTTCTGCACTCGTGCCAGCTTGTGGTTCTTCCTCATTTCCTTCCATCATCGTATAGTCTTCCGTATCGTCACCAACTGTTTCTTCAAGTCCATCACCAAATTGTTCATCATCATCTTGTATGTTTATCGTTTGTGTTTGGTCGTATGGTTCCATTTTAAACTGTACAAAATCGCTTGATGTGTTTGATACTGCTAAGGCAGGCTCTGTTTTCGTTATTATGCTAGTAGGTATCATTTCAGAAGATGATGTACTAGTTCTTTGTCTTTTGGTCGGAGGTGGAGCAGATGTTGGGGGAGGTATTTTTTTAGGTCTTGGGACTGAAGGGCTTGGCTTGTAATCTGTTTTAGTATCTTCTACTAAGTGTTGTACAGTTTTTTCCTCCTGATCCACGTCATTTTCTGTTGCATTCTAAAATAGAAATGTACGAATTGATTAGTAACGATTCAAGAAAATGTCGTAGACTAGAATACGTTTTTTTAATAATTTTTGTCTACTTACACTTCCGTCACCAGTGAGTCCCTTGATTTGTAAGGCTTCTGCAGTCTTGATAAATGTAGTTAAATTTTCTTGACTAACTTGTACTTCTCCTTGGTACATAAATTGTAATAAATCACTTAAAGCTACATATGAAACATCCTTCATAAACACTATAGGATGTTTACACGGATTACTTTTGAAAAGTTCTTTGAAATAAGGACTACACACTGAAAGTACCATTTTATGAGCTTTAAGATACTTTCCTTCCACTGCTAACGTAACATCCACCAAATCCTCGTTTTCCAGCAAGGAATTCATACCAGAACTCATGTTCTTGTGAAAGTTATCCCAACATAGGGAAAATTGTTCCGACGCCATGGTCGGGCCTAAAAAAAATTAAACTTTCATGTATTTCAATGATGACGCCGTAATGGCGGACAGCTTTCGTTGAATAAAAAGGCTTTGAATTTCAGGGTTACAAAACTTTACCCACCTCTTAAAAAATAAACTCCTGGTGAAAAAGAACAATTAAAACTGCGTTTTACACAATTTATAACAAGAAATCTTTGTGTTTTTTAATATTATTATGGGTTAAATTTCGGAGAAATCTGTCCACTAACGCTAAGGATGACGCCTACTACAGGTCGCGCACGCTTCGGTAGTATCTAGGCAAAGTACGGCGCAATAAATCTCCCGATTCGACCCGACAACTGACGATTCGTTTGAGAATCGACCGTTTTTACCTAGCAATGTTGTCAGATCTATTCTATGATCTTGAATAACTTTATACCATATATGCCATCAGATCATTTACTACAAGCATTGTATAATAGATATATTCTTTGAGGTGATTTGGCAGTGATAAAAAAGTAATTGAGAAATGTGGCATTAACTTTGAAAATGTATATCAAAACACCTGTCTCAAAGCCTACTTGATTGGTCAATAATTCCTGTGTTTTGAGCGTCTATACTGTTACCAATAGAAAAAAATGAACTAGAATAAATGAAAATAAGCAGTTTCATTATCCATCTTGCTGTAATCAGGTATACGATAATATATATGGAATTTCATAGGAGTAGCTCAACAGTTCATTTTCGGTGGGATATTTACATGAATTTATTTCAGATCTACAGAGACTTCAGTAAGAATCATTATCGATTTTACCGCTTATTTTGGTATTGCTGCTGTGAGTTTGCCAATGTAAGCCTTTACACTGTTGACGCTTGCGCCTTCATTTATAAACAGAAATGGCGGTGAATATTGTGGAAGTTTTCCCGCTAATCTTAACGATCGACGTAGATAGAATATTCATACCAAATGGAAAAGTTGGATAGGTTTATCAAATTGGGAACTGCCGGAGAAGGAACGTATGGTGTTGTTTACAAAGCAAAAAACAAATTAACGGGAAAACATGTAGCGCTTAAGCGTATCAAGTTGGAAAAGTGAGTAACTGATTGATTTTATTAAAAATTCTTTCTTGGCTTTCGCTTTTCTAATTGAACTTAACTAGCTAACAACTGGTGCTCTAATCCGAGGAATTCTATTTAATCTGCTTTAAAACTCACTGCTGGAAACTTCAGTTTTTGGTGCTAACAAATACTAATACCGACTTCAATTTTAGCTGGATCTTGTGTGTGCATTACGTTATTAAACATCGTAGCACCACATGATTCAGCTTATATTGGGGCCTGTTCCTTCATTTCCGAAGAGATTTCGAAGTAAGCACTCCGACGGTCTGCATACTCACAAAATTATACTGCTTATGGGATCTTAATTTAAAAAAAATTACTTCATCTATAGGATATTCGAATGTTTCTAACAATCTTATCTTTGTATTTTGTATAGTTTTGTTGATTTTAATTAATTTGTTACAACTTTTTGATTTGACAAGCCACCGTTTCAACAGGAATATCATAGACTTTTCTACGTTAGTTGAAGAACTGTTATCTGTTACTACAAAACTTAGTGCAGAAAATACACTGACTTGTCAAACTATTTATATAAAATTACATTTTATAGATTTCGTAAGTAGTCAACATATCATCAGAATTAAATTTTCAGATTTTATAATAAAGGGGACTCGGAAGGTGTGCCATCCACGGCAATTAGAGAAATATGTCTTCTCAAAAATTTAAAACATGCATCAATTGTGGAGTTATTAGATGTTATGTACAGCACAGACAAATTGTATTTGGTATTTGAATTTCTTGATCTGGATTTAAAGAAATATATGGATTTTTCTAAGGGGCCACTCAACAAAGAACTGATCAGGGTATTTCATTCAACATAGTTGAGAAAGTCTTCAACTGATACTTTTTATGTTGTAGAGTTATATGAAGCAACTGGTTGACGGTATGGCCTACCTGCATACGAGGACTATACTACACAGAGATTTAAAACCTCAAAATTTGTTGATAGACAAAGAGGGTCATATCAAATTAGCAGATTTTGGTTTGTCTAGATCATTCTCACTTCCTACCAGAACATACACACATGAAGTTGTAACAATGTGGTATAGGGCCCCCGAACTGTTACTTGGATCAAAAATTTATTGTACTGGTGTTGATATTTGGAGTTTAGGGTGTATATTAGCAGAAATGGTAAGTGGTTAGATCACGTAGCAACAAAAATTATTGAATAAGTTTTTCTTATCAGATGCTGAAGAAAGCTTTGTTTCCGGGCGATTCAGAAATAGATCAAATTTACAAAATATTCAGAATAATGGGAACACCTACAGAAGAAATGTGGCCTGGAGTATCTCTTTTTCCAGATTTCAAACCATCATTTCCTAAGTGGAAAGTAAAGGATTTTAAAGATATTATTGTTTTCCAAGATGCAGAGCAAGAAACTCTTCTAAAGGTAACTTCTGGAAAATATCCCAAAAATTAAGTCTATTGTTTCTCTCAATTTTCCAGAGTATGCTAGTCTACAATCCAAATCAAAGGAAAACTGCCAAAGAACTTACAAGGTGTCCATACCTACGAAAAGCAAAATTAACAGCTCCTAATATGGATGCTTTTCCTGCTGAAGACGAAGGTGATGACTGAAGTTATTTATAAATAGTTTGTTACTAAAATATTAATTTATAATATATTTTAAAAATAAATATTTCTGTATATTAGTTAATTTCACCTTACCCTTTCCATCCAGATTCATTATTTAAAATTTGATTTTATGTTAACAGTAAGAAAAGTCATGACAGTCATATCGTTTCATAATTGGAAATTTTTGTCACATAACTACTTTCCAAAGGTAACGGAGAGAAATTTATAAATCTCAAAATTAATATTTCATATGATTTTCGAGTTTTTGTTTTCAATATTTGTTTATTAATAAAAAATGTTAAAGACTAATAGAAAAAAACTGATACATCAATGAGCGAATAAACCGTTGTGTAAAATTTTCAACATTAATAGATCAGATGCATGGAAAATGAGAAGAAATAACTCTGAGAAACTCGCAAATAATGGAATGAAAAAAAACAGACTACTCAATCCCATATTCGTGAATAATGTTACTGGGTATCGTATTTAATTTTTACAAACTTTGATTAAAAAAAATTAAATATTGTGTGGATTTATGATAGATTGGGTAGAAATCAGTTGTAATTGTTATTATAAAATAAAACACTTGTTTACATTTTCTACTTTATTTTTGGTATTGACGTACGTTTCGTCTTTGCTTGAAAGACTTCATCAGAATACGAAGTAACAGTTGTTGTACAATGAATTTATAAGATTTTTTACAGAAGGTGTACATGTGTTTTTAAATTGTTCGTCGGGTTGGTTTTCTCAAAGAATATTCCCTTCAGAATCGTGTTCACTCGATCCCTTGTAAATATTGAATAGAGGGGTGTAATAAAAATCTATTTGTTCATTTACTAGGTTATTGCTGTTTTTATGTTTATTTATTTCGTAAATTTCCCATAAGTTCAATTTTAGACCTCTATTTTCAACATGTAGAATTTCTATTTCTTTTGTGAAAGAATGGTTATTTTCAAGAAGGTGTTTAGCATAATGTGAATCATTTTTACTTTTATCGAAACTTCTTTTATGTTCTGTTAGGCGTGTACCGAAATTTCTACCTGTTCTACCAATATAAATATTTGGGCAAGTGAGTTTGTATACACCTGATAATTGAAGTTTATCCATACTGTTTTTATTGTTTTTGATGTATTTGCTAATAGGATTGTTTGTCTTGAAAGAGACTTTAATATTTTCCTTTTTAAGTACAACAAACACAAATACGTTAGCCTCACATATCTCGGAAACATTAGTATTCAACTAAAAAACCTACTTAAAAAAAAAGAAAATATTAAAGTCTCTTTCAAGACAAACAATCCTATTAGCAAATACATCAAAAACAATAAAAACAGTATGGATAAACTTTAATTATCAGGTGTATACAAACTCACTTGCCCAGATTGCCCAAAGATTTATATTGGTACAACAGGTAGAAATTTCGGTACACGCCTAACAGAACATAAAAGAAGTTTCGATAAAAGTAAAAAAGATTCACATTATGCTAAACACCTTCTTGAAAATAACCATTCTTTCACAAAAGAAATAGAAATTCTACATGTTGAAAATAGAGGTCTAAAATTGAACTTATGGGAAATTTACGAAATAAATAAATATAAAAACAGCAATAACCTAGTAAATGAACAAATAGATTTTTATTACACCCCTCTATTCAATATTTACAAGGGATCGAGTGAACATGATTCTGAAGGGAATATTCTTTGAGATAACCAACCCGACGAACAATTTAAAAACACATGTACACCTTCTGTAAAAAATCTTATAAATTCATTGTACAACAACTGTTACTTCGTATTCTGATGAAGTTTTTCAAGCAAAGACGAAACGTACGTCAATACCAAAAATAAAGTAGAAAATGTAAACAAGTGTTTTATTTTATAATGACAATTGTGTGGATTCTTCATTTTTTTTATATTTTAATGAAATTATTTGAATTTCATGGATAATTGAATATAGCATTCATATCATTAAGCTTAAGGGTAGAAAAATCCTTTAAAAGAATATTAAACAATAATAAAATTTTAGATGGAGTAAAACAGAATTTCCACATTAAAATAATGATATAAAAAAGGTAATAAATACGTCCTTAGATAATAATAGACAGGATGCTTAAGAGTAATTGAATTTATTATTTGTATTATTAAGCTTAGCAGTAGAAAAGCTTAAAAAATATTCAACAGTAATGAATTTTCAAATTATAGAATGAAAAAAAATTTTAACATTAAATTATACAAAAATTGGTGAAAGGCAATGACGTGAAGTCCAGAGCTTTCAAGGGCGTTTTAGCATTTTTTTTGTGAAAACAACACAATTTAGTGACTATAAAAATTAAAGTTCGTTTACAAAAATGACAGATTTAGGCTCTTCAGAATGTTTCTGATTTATTTACACATTAAGATAAAAATCTTTTTTTAATTCAACACCATGGTTAACTAATAATTAAATAAAATAATAAATATTATTTCCAAACTTAATTAATTTAACGACAATTATTTTCTCCAACACTGTGGCTTTTTCAAGATTACATTTTGAAGCAACTCTTAAAATTATACCTTCACTTTCTCCAAACTTGAAAAAAGAGGAGGCACAAATAACTAACAATTTTCGGAAATAAAGATAAGTAAAACATATGCAAAAAGGGATGAAATATCCATCAATTTACAGAAATACCCATAAAGAAAAATATGCGAAAACGAAATGCAAATAACCATATTTACCTACCTGTTTGACCAATATATACCACAGGGCAATCACTGCAAGTCAACTTATAGAATCTAGATTTATTGTAATTAAAACAAATCGTAGAAAATGTAGAAATTACTATGTTTTACTACCAAAAAAGAAACTGAAACGATTCAGTAGATTTATTTTCTTTATTTGTTATTTGTATATTTTAGTCAACCTTTTGTAATAGGGTAAACTATATTCAGCGCTATTTTCTTTTGTTCTTTGTTCAAATTTTTTTCTATTATAATTGGAATAGAGACGTTATTTGATGCAATTTGCCTGATCAGATTCAAATTATTGCGATTCATAGGTACGTTAAGCAATCTATGGATCATACTGTGATATGCTGCCATTTTCTGGTTAATAGAATGATGCGATGTGTGATATCTATATAGGTGGGTTTACGAAAAATATTAAAGTCATACAAATCATCTTTTCTCAAAATATTAAGACCAAGAAAATTTATATTAGAATCCTTTTCTTTCTTAAAAGTGACAATTTAATGTTCGGATGGATTTTTCAAATAATTATAAACTTTGAATATCAAAATAGTTGTAATCTGTTAGTCTCCTACAATTTCAATTTAAAAAAATTTTATTCAAGAACTTTTAGAATTAAATTAATGTCTTATAAGCACTGCTTATATTTAATAGACATATAAAATCAAAGCTCATTATACAATATCAAATGGAAGAAAAAAAAATATAACAAATATAAATTGTCAATTGCGTTTTCGCCATTACTCTACAAGGCATATAAAGCACACATAAACGTCGAATTTTGCCATTCAGTAAAATCTATTAAATACATTTGCAAGTATGTGAACAAAGGTAGTGACATGGCTGTCTTCGGAGTTGCTGCCGAAAATTCAAATGATGAAGTCACTCAATATCAAATGGGCCGCTATGTTAGTAGTAACGAAGGCATGTGGCGTATATTTTCGTTTCCTATACATGAACGACACCCTACTGTTGTTCACTTGGCCGTACATTTGGAAAATGGTCAACGGGTATATTTTACAGATGCAAACGTATTACAACGAGTTGACAGGCCACCATCGACAACATTAACCAGCTTCTTTGAAATGTGCCAGAATGATGATTTTGCCAGAACGTTACTTTACTCCGAAATGCCAAGATACCTGGAATCAATCATCAAAAAAATTTGAACGACGAAAACGAGGACAGCCAGTTCCAGGTTACCCACGAGTATTTTCCACCAATGCACTAGGCCGTCTTTATGCAGTCCATCCCAGTCAAGACGAGTGTTTTTATTTGCGTTTACTGTTAGTCAATGTTCGTGGTCCAACATCATTCCAACATCTGCGAACTGTTAATGGTGTATTGTGTGGCACATACAGAGAAGCCTGTCAACATTTGAGATTGTTAGAGAATGACACTCATTGGGACCACACTCTCGAAGATGCTGTGATTTCGTCAAATGCTAAACAAATACGAACATTATTTTCTATAATTTTGTCTACATGCTTCCCATCAACACCGACTGATTTATGGCATAAATACAAAGATCATATGGCGGAAGATATATTGCATCAGATGCGTCTTAGAACATCGAATGCAGATTTGCAAATGAACGAAGAAATTCACAATGAAGCATTAATTTTAATTGAGGACATGTGCTTGATGCTTACCAACAAAGTATTAACACAAATAGGAATGATTGCACCCAATCGCCCAATGCACGACTCATTTGATCAAGAATTGAGACGCGAAGCCCAATACGATTCCGAAACATTACTAGAAATGGTTGATAGAACAGTTCCCCTTTTAAATCAACAACAAAAATATGCCTACGATACTCTCATGAAAGTAGTGAACGATGGATCTGGCGGATTTTATTTTTTAGATGCTCCCGGTGGAACTGGAAAAACTTTTTTGTTATCATTGATTTTGGCAACGATTCTATCGCAAAATGGAATTGCACTAGCCCTAGCTTCATCAGGTATTGCAGCTACGTTGTTGGAAGGCGGTCGAACAGCTCATTCAGCTCTCAAGCTGCCGTTGAACCTTCAAATTAATGAGACTCCAACTTGCAACCTTTCGAGGAATTCTGCGATGGCCAAAGTGCTGCAGCAAACCAGATTGATCATTTGGGATGAATGTACGATGGCACACAAAAAATCTTTGGAGGCATTAGATCGCTCGATGCAAGATTTACGAAATAACAAAAAACGGTTTGGTGGTGCAATGATACTATTGGCAGGTGATTTTCGACAAATATTGCCAGTTGTTCCACGCTCAACGCCTGCTGATGAACTGAATGCATGTTTGAAGTCGTCCATTTTATGGAAATACATTAAAACACTTAAATTGAGTATAAACATGAGAGTCGAATTGCAGGAAGACCAGTCTGGAGAAGTGTTTTCCAAACAACTGCTTGATATTGGTAATGGCATTATTGCTGTTGATACATCATCTGGATACATTACATTCCCTACCAATTTTTGTAACTTTTGTGAATCAAAGACCGAACTCATGGAGATGGTTTTCCCAAACATTGGTCAAAATTACGTAAATCACGTTTGGTTAAGCGAACGTGTTATATTGGCAGCAAAAAATGTTGATGTGAATGAAATGAATTTTCAGATTCAAGAGAAAATAGCTGGCGAATTGAAGAATTACAAATCAGTTGATTCCATTACTAATGAAGATGAAGTTGTCAATTATCCAACAGAATTTTTAAATTCGCTGGAATTGCCCGGCTTACCACCTCATAATCTGCAATTAAAAATCGGATCAGTAATTATTATGTTACATAAACCAAGCCACGTCTGTGTAATGGCATCCGGCTTTCGGTGAAGAAATTATTGAACAACGTCATCGAAGCCACAATTTTGAAAGGGCAGTACAAAGGCGAAGATGTTTTAATCCCACGCATCCCTATGATACCAAACGACATGCCATTCAGCTTTAAACGTTTACAGTTTCCAGTGCGGCTTGCATTTGCAATGTCAATAAATAAATCGCAAGGGCAGTCGCTAAGTGTATGTGGCATCAACTTAGAAAATCCATGTTTTTCACATGGCCAATTATATGTCGCCTGTTCCCGTGTCGGAAAACCATCAACATTATTTATTTACGCGCCAGAACATAAAACTAAAAATATAGTTTATCAAAAAGCATTAGAATAGAGAGAAGCAATGAAGGGTATAGGCTATTAGTTGCTTTCTAGAGCGCGCGTGGTGTTGAGCTCAGTGTTTACTTCAAAATGCAAAGTTGTTCAATAGCTATTTGTAAAAATATAATTGAAATTGAACCCTATGGAATAAACACTATTATTAAAATATATATGTGGTTTTTTATTTAATAAAAATTAGTAAAGTCCTCAGGTATGGCGAGACCAGGGAAATAAGGATTCATTTTTATATGGAGGATATTATAGATTCCAGTTCAAATTGAATAGGTACTCATACATAAGATAGGTCAGTTATACAAAATAAAGTAGTGCATCAAAGCTACGCTAAGGCGGTACGAAGTTCGCCGGGTCAGCTAGTATATTATATGATAATAAGAAGCGGTTTTTTACTTGATAGAAGATTCATTATCAAATATTTCAAATACTTAAGAGATTAAATCTGTTTTGATATTTAAAGTTTGGAATAATCTTTCTGTCAAGTAAAAAACCGCTTCTTATTATTTTATGAAATAATTATAATTGCAGAGCTGTCTATCTGTTCTCTTAAAGCAACAAATGATAACATCTACATATATAAACCGATAAAAAAATATTTCCTCAAAGAATTTAAGTGAAATTTCCTTTCTTAATTATCCATAAAAAGTTCTGCTGAAATTGGACTTATTGGATTACCCATAACTAAATCTTTATCTGAACAATAAATATTATCATTGAATTGAAAATTGCTTTGAGCTAAACAAATTTCCAGACTATTTAAAATAACAACTCTCGTTAAATTAATAAATGTTTTTTGATATTTTATTGAATTAAAATAAATTGTGATCAAGGACCCATTGAATTAAATTTGTAATCAATAATTATACAATTCCATTTTATTTTTTGTGTGAATAAACCCGATCATCGACAATTGAACATCAACATCGTAATTTCATTTTTGTATTTCTCGTAATTTTAAGTAAATTTTGTCGAAAATCTGCAGTAAGATCTAATTTCTGAGAAGAGTTTTTGTACTTTTAGCACAAAGATAACTTTTTTCTGTAAATGAAACAAAAAGTTGATGGACAGTCATCATAGGAATGGCTAAACGGATAGTCTCATTGTAAACTTTCTTTAATTTTCACATAATGTGAAAATGACACGCAACAGATAAATTATATTCAAATGAATCGTCCCATATATTTTTAGAAAGTCTTATAGAGAATCTTGTTCTATAGAAGTGTTCACATAATGTTCATTTAACCCTCAACAGTCGAATCGATCATTCTATTTTTACCATAGTATAGTTTCATTTTGAGTGCTATACTTTAAAAAATTAGGGAAACAAATGATTTCAAGAATTTCTTCAACGTGTTTTAAAGGGCACCATATTTGTGATAACTACCAATTAGAAATTTCAGGATCTTTTAACTAAATTTATGTGAAATACAATTGTCGCACCATCAAAAGAATAGGCTATTGGACGGTTATTTAAGCTGCAAATTAGTTTACACCTGAAGCTCTGAGTGAATGCGGTGATGTGAGGGAGCTTCTACCTCTTAATTTGGGAGGCGGCGTTTCGTTCCGAGCAGCCGCACCTGAACTCTTCAGACAGGCGTGGTGCGCATGTCTGCCTGGGACACCAGTGACCCTGTTCCACGTTGGAACGTCAGTCGTTGAACACTTGTACTCTGCCCTACTTAAACTCGGCGAGGACGGATGAGATAGGTATTGTCTGATACCACTAGAGCCCCTTATATGCTACATCGGGAAGCTGCAGCAGAGCAGAGTAGAATTCTGCGAAAGGAGTGGGCACGCCACACACTCCCCTCCCAGTGAGCGTCGATAGGGTCATGGAATTGGGCGTTAGAAAAAAAAATTGACGAAGAAGTGTAAAAACCATTAGAAACGCGGAAAGAAAAGGTTTTTTTTTTGTTTTTTATATTTTTTTGTGGTTTAGGAAATCTAAGGATATTTGCATTTAACAGGGTGAGTCTCACAATATAAATTCCTCATTTCAATTTTTTTTTGTGAGTGACTTTCCTTTTTATATAGTATATCCCAGGTTACTGAATGCTCCCAAATACTGATTCTGAAAATGTATGTAATATTTTTTCATGCTTGTCATGTTATGAATAGATAATTTGTAGAATTAGTATTATTGATTTTGGTTTAATTGAATTTTATTCAGTAGTTCATTTTGCTGAATTTATTGTCAAATAGTATTGACGAGGGTTTGTAGAGATTCATTTCAGTTACTTTCATTCTTAAATATAAATGATTAAAATTATGAGATTTATTTTCTTTTTCCGCCTACCACCTCAGAAAAATATAAACAATAAGATTTACTTTTGGATAAGGTGATAAAATTGGTAATAGTAGAAATGAAAATTAGAAAACAGCAGAGTTTTTTTAAGATTAAAATGGTGACAGATGAGATTTAAATAAAAGTTTATTAAACAACAAGGTTATAATTATTTCCTGAAAATTATCATAAATCGCCCATATTTACAACGTCACAATCATCTGTGAAGCGGATAGCCAAAAATTGCTAACTAGTGAGTCTGCAAGAGCCCTAATAAAAGGTCACTGTGGTAGAAGAAAGCTAGTAACTCAAAGAAGTCAGAAAGTGCTCAAGAATATTGTGATGGAAAATAGAAGTCTGTCCCATCTTGACATAAAAAATTTTTAAGAGGCACGATGCAATGTTTCCGTTAGAACAGTTCGCAGAAATTTGTTTGAAATGGGCTTCATAGGAAAACTTGTGAAAACACCAAAACTGACCCCCAAAATGGTTAGAGATAGATTGAACTGGGCCAAATCATATAGGCATTTTACAGAGAAAGATTGCAATACCGTAAGCTACGTACTGTCATTGAATTCATTTTTTGTCTGTAAATTTATTTTGGTCTTTTTTTCAGGTTTGCTTCAGCGATGAATCAACGATCCAAATTCTTGATGACAAGCCACAGTTTTTTAAAAAGGAGAGTTGGTGAGAAGTGTCATCCAGACTGTACTATAAAAACAGTAAACCAACCCACCTCAATAATGATACGGTCAGTTATTAGTGCCTCTTGGAACCCTGCGGCAAGACCAGTACATAAAGGTATTGGAGAGCAGGTTTTTGCCCCAAGTGAGGGATTGGTTCCCAAATGGTAATGCAATATTTATGCAAGACTCTGCACCATGCCGTAAATTTATTGAGGATAAGAAAATTCCACTGCTCCGATGGCCTGGAAATTCGCTCGACATGAATCCTATCAAAAATGTTTGGGAGTGCTTGAAAAGGGAATTGGGAGAGGAAAAAATTACAAGAAGGCTTCCACTGATAGAAAGAATCATATAGCTGCTAAGGGGAGACCAACAAAATATACTGATTTTTTTTTAAATATAAAAAATGTTTCAATTTTTCTTCACAAACACACATGTTCAACTCCTACTAAAAACTATCAAATATTCAAAGTAATTACGTCTTTTATTTACGAAAATGAAGGAATAACTAGAAAAATCGGTGTCTAATAAAGTGGACAGGGACTGTAACTTCAATAATGCTGATTGTGCTCTGAGTACAGCTTGGAGCATCAATTTTAAATTGGTCAAGAAAATTTATAATGATGATGTCAAAACAGAAATTATATTTTCTGAATTTATAAAAGATAAAAATTTATTTTCACAATGAATTTACGAATATAAAATAAGGCTTACAAAAATTTGTTTCTTCATTTTCAAGATAATTACATAACATCCATATACGTGGACAGAAAACAGTTTGTGGCATAAAAAAATTGTAAACTTATTTTCACTCCAAATTTAGTAATCTGAAATTGTGTAATTATAAATTTAAATATATATATATATATATATATATATAGTTTATCTATTTTCTAAGGTGATTGCACAATCACTGCTATAAATATACTGGTTTGTACAAATGGTTTGCGAAACCTTTCAATATTGGAATTTATTATTGATTATAGATTCACTGAGAAAAGAAGACAGCATTTTTCGTATTTGTTCAAGGCTGTTCGAGGCTGGAAAAAAGATTTTTCTCAAAAATTCAGATAGGATGATATTTTTCAGAACTTTTCTTAGATCATTCTATTTTATCATTGGTTGCAGAAATAACAAAGATAAAAGATTCTTTCAAATAGCAATTTAACCAAATAAATAATTTAATTAATCAAATATCACTTTAACTTTTTTCACTAATAGTGAGATAACAAGAAATAACTTTGAAAAAGACAAGAAATCAACTGAATAAGGACACCAATATTTAGGTAAATTGCTCCAAAGTACTAAATTGGAGAAATCTGTGAATAGCATTATTTCCTTATAATTGCAGGATAATTATATATATCAAACATTTTCATCCACAAGATATCAAAACAATCCAAGTTTCCAGCACTTCAATAGAGAATGAGAATTATTGATTTCTTTCCAGTTGTTTTTACTTCCATCATTTTACAATCTAAGGTAATTGGTGCTCATTCAATGGTTAAAATGCGTTTGCATCTTGCTTAAGTATGGATTGCGAATATTCATTCTATAGACAGTAGGCTGATTCAAAAAAATCGACTAATTTTTTTTTTCTTATTTATATCGAAAATCGTCTTCGTAATGGTAAAAAAAAAGTACTGTGAAAGTAACAGCTCTTAATGTTAATATTAAGAGGTGCCGCATCGTGAATTTCCATTTCCCATTTAAATAACATGGGAACGATGATCGCTTGGACTTTGCAATTTTTTAACTCTCGGTAGAGATAATCTTTTAAAATGATCGAAATAGATTTTGATAGAAAATTCAACGCTCTACAAAAATGGTCTCTTACAATTTTTTGATATATTTATTTTTTGAAAAGTTATTTAACTTTAAAGTTGGATTGATTTGAAATTTTTATATTTTTCTCATTATCCGACGCAACTGTTAACTTTATGAAAAAATTTTATAGAACATTATTTGTAGAAAATTCAATTTTCTATAATTTATCTTCAAAAAAGTTTCTGATATTTCTTAAAGATCATAAGTTACCTGCAAAAAACAAAAATTTCTTTAAATAAATGTCATTTTGCTTCTTAAAATCAATCATTACACTTCAATAAATAGTTTTTAACTAACAAATCATGATCTTACTTTTTTGCAAAAATTAATCCGATACGAAGTCGTTAATTCAAAAATTTCCAAAGCTGCTACTGAAAAAATGATTAATCATCTGTGGTAATTAACTGAAAAGCTAGCCATAATTTCCTTGTTCGATGATGGAGTAGAAGTTGAAGTGAAAAAAAAATTATTGTAAATATCAAGTGTCGGAAAGAAAAGAAAGTTAAGGCAAGGAAATTTGAAGTTGAGAAAGATAATTTGAATGCACTCTTAGATAAAGATATGAGTGACTTTGTGTCGATAGATTCTGTATCTATTTTCGAAGATTTTGATTTACCTTATGACTTCGTTGATAAAGATATAAATTCTTGGACTAGTGATGAAAGTTTCAAAGAATGTGTACAATATTTTACAAAATTAATGGTCGTTAATGATGTGGCGGTGCGTGGTGTAGCGCTAATTGAACAATACAACAAGTGGTTCATGAAAAATGAGGAGCAATTACAATACTTATTGCTAGTTATAAAATGAATACAAAGAATACAGAAAAAAATTGCCCAATTGTAGTAAAAATCTTTTAGTGCAATGATATATGTTATTTTAATTATAATAAACAATAAATTTGTTAGTTAAAAATCTATTTATTGAAGTGTAATGATTGATTTTAAGAAGCAAAATGACATTTATTTAAAGAAATTTTTGTTTTTTGCAGGTAACTTATGATCTTTAAGAAATATCAGAAACTTTTTTGAAGATAAATTATAGAAAATTGAATTTTCTACAAATAATGTTCTATAAAATTTTTTCATAAAGTTAACAGTTGCGTCGGATAATGAGAAAAATATAAAAATTTCAAATCAATCCAACTTTAAAGTTAAATAACTTTTCAAAAAATAAATATATCAAAAAATTGTAAGAGATCATTTTTGTAGAGCCTTAAATTTTCTGTCAAAATCTATTTCGATCATTTCAAAAGATTATCTCTACCGAGAGTTAAAAAATTCCAAAGTCCAAGCGATCATCGTTCCCATGTTATTTAAATGGGAAATGGAAATTCACGATGCGGCACCTCTTAATATTAGTATTAAGAGCTGTAACTTTCACAGTACTTTTTTTTCACCATTACGAAGACGATTTTCGATATAAATAAGGAAAAAAAAATTAGTCGATTTTTTTGAATCAGTCTAATAGACAGTGCATAGAATAATAACAGAAGCGTTTTTAATTTTTACTTGAATAAATTAAGTTGATTGTGTGAATAATTTGTCTTTTAGATTTTGATTATGGCTTTGTAGAGACCATTTTCAGAACTTGATGAACCTATAACAAATATGCAGTATCAACGTATAGTGCTTAACATTTATAACACATTGAAAAATGGGAATAATTGTAAATCCCAAAATTATTTGATAAATAGGATTTATGATTCAACAAAAATGAGTATTGTCAATTGGTAATAGTGCACCTGGCTAATCATTCTGTTGAACGAAAACATATTGATAAAAATTGAAAAATCTAGACGACTTTGCAAAAGACATTATAGACGGGTAGTGCACGATTTATAAAGAGACGATGCAGTGTATCCTCTTGAAATTATTTGCGATGAATTGAAAGAAGACTATTCAACCAAAAATTAGTATAAATCTTTACAGACGCTCATGTAGTGTTTTGATGGAACATGGTTTTAGACTTTTATCACTGCTATAAATATACTGGTTTGTATTGAATTGTATCAGTCCTTACTTGGTGAAAATCCATATTAAATAATTTGAAATAAGGTTATTCTGATTTTCACAAATTTTTATTGTTAAACTCGCAACAATTGTTTCGCTATCACAGTAGCATCATCAGGCAAGATCACATTTTGAATAACTAAAAATAGAAAAAAAAAAAAATTTATTAAAATTATATACTGGTTTGTACAAATGGTTTGCGAAACCTTTCAATATTTTAATTTATTATTGATTCATTGAGAAAAGAAGAAAGCATTTTTCGTATTTGTTCAAATGAACTTCGAGGCTGGAAAAAAAATGTTTCTCAAAAATGCAGATAGGATGATATTTTTCAGAACTTTTCTTAGATCATTCTATTTTATCATTGGTTGCAGAAATAACAAAGATAAAAGATTCTTTCAAATAGCAATTTAACCAAATAAATAATTTAATTAATCAAATACCACTTCAACTTTTTTCACTAATAGTGGGATAACAAGAAATAACATTGAAAAAGACAAGAAATCTACTGAATAAGGACACCAATATTTAGGTAAATTGCTCCAAAGTACTAAATTGGAGAAATCTGTGAATAGCATTCCTTATAATTGCAGGATAATTATATATATCAAACATTTTCAACCACAAGAAATCAAAACAAGAGTAAAAATAGCTTTCGTTCGTCCCAGTAGGATCATTTTTCACAAGAATTATAGGCCTACAAGGGACTAAAAATTTTTTTCATGGAGTCATGAGCTGCAAAAAGATTTTGGTATAAAATTTGAATGAACTGAATATTACAAACTTCTTATTTTCTGAACAAACAAATTTTTAGATGAAAAGGTGTTAGGTGATAGTCAATATGCTCTAATACTCATCACAATCTTGGTTAATGTAGGTCCAAACAAAATATTACAAAAAGGCTTTTCACATAAATAGAGTTGTTAGATTATTAGTTCATTACAATTGATTGCTTGCATGACAGAAGAACATGGTTTTTGTCATAAATGTGGATTCATTTACAGATAGTATTAATCAGCAAAGCCAGGTAACAGAATTGTGTTCGAGGTGAAACACTTTTGAAAGGAACTGTTAATAATTCTATGAAATTATTCAGTGTTTAATGGTTGAGAAATTTTCCAAAATTCACTTTTTTTTATCAGAGACGATCTTTTGAAACAATAAGAGAGTCCATTTGGTTTACATCCAAGAGCTCAACACATCACCATTTTTATGAAAATAATCAGAAAAAGCAGATAATGAAGAAACATAATTCCTCATTTCTTGTTACCCTTATAGATGATGGCGAAGACACTTTTTAATACAATTTTACCCTTCCATTATTTATTTAGAGATTCACACACAATTCTCAGAATACACATAAAACAATTGAATAATTATTTGAGGGTTCCCAAACTCATATGTAAAGAGAAACAGTTTGTTTGGATAATAAACCTAACCAAATGATGGTGTGATGGTCTCACACCAATAGGACATATTATAAAAGTGCCACAATATAATTGTGTATGCCTCACATCAACAAATCATCCTCATCCTTTGATGTTAGCACCTCATAAGTGGAGTTTTGAATTACCAAATATATCTTTTAAAGTTTAAAATATTTTTTCAGGTCAATGTCAGTTAAAAATCAATTAATTGAATCATGTAGATGAGAATAAGCCAAAATATCAGAGCAGTATAATATTACATATTCAACTGGTAGTTGTATTAAGTAAGTGTAGTTCTACTAACATAATTTGATTATTATTATATAAATATTTTAAAAAATTTTTAAAAAATTTTAAAAAATTAGCCTTCTACATATTTAATTCCAAAAGATTATATTTAATGATTATAACTTCTGAAAATAAATTAAAATAATGTCGTATAAGTACCACTTATATCATGACATAAAATAAACATTCATTATAAGACATCCGAATGGTATAACAAAATCCAATAAATAAAAATTATTAACCAAAATCCTATAAATTAAACATTTTGAATAGACAAAATTTTGTTTCTGCATCAATCTTATGAAAAGCAGAAACAAAATTTTGTCTATTCAAAATGTTTAATTTATAGGATTTTGGTTAATAATTTTTATTTATTGGATTTTGTTATACCATTCGGATGTCTTATAATGAATGTTTATTTTATGTCATGATATAAGTGGTACTTACACGACATTATTTTAATTTATTTTCAGAAGTTATAATCATTAAATATAATCTTTTGGAATTAAATATGTAGAAGGCTAATTTTTTAAAATATTTATATAATTTTATATACCTTCTATCAAGAATTAACCTCTATTTATGTTATAATTTGATTAGTTTCCAAATGTTCAAAACAATAAAAAAATTTCCATCGCTGACGAAACAATGGGCCAAGTTGATCTTTTTTTAACCATTTTCTGACCACTTAAATGGTACCAATCAAAATTTCACATATGTGGTGTACTAATACCAGACAGCCTTATTATACTCTCTTTTCCTTGTCAATATTCAACAGATGCACCAACAAATTTTTGTTACGTATTATCTTCTTCAATGTCACTATGACAGTATTTTTCCGTCACTGTTCCTCCTAACACTCTTAGAAGTCTCTTATAAATTTTAATTGTTTCTTGAATAGTTCTACCAAAAGCATTCTTTTCAAATTCTTTTCCTTCAGACAATGTGGCAACAATAGCAGTTAGATGATCCAAGTGGGATTTTATAACTATATATCTCATAGGGATGGATAAGTTTTCTAGATTCTTAATGCTTAATAATGCTAACTTTTCATCTTCTGTTAGCACACGGTGAAATAGAGGTGAAGGCTCAATGACTCCCTGTAGTATGCTTCGATCAATATCTACAGCTCCTACTAGGGTCCTCTCATTAAACTCCTCGGATATGGTACGGAAATAATCACTTGGTTTCATTATCTGAAACGGAGAATTGTTAGTAATATTTGTTCAGAAGGAATGAGGAAATTAGAAGCAGTTAAGCAAGCCATGAAGCACAAGTACCAATACAGAGAACCAAATTTAAATCGAATTTGATGGATTCCATTTCAAATGGAATAAGAAAAGTATTTAGTTTTCTATCACTTTTTATTGAATAGTTATTAAGTGAACAAAGTTGCACAGTCTTAGTACATTTTTAAACTGTGAATTACAAGTTGCGTTTAAGGTTTTGAACTTATTTGAGCTATCTTTTGTGAATACCAAAATATGATAGCTTGCAAAATTATTCATTATTGTTTTCTATTTTTGTATTGGGATTTTCTTATTTTACAATCAGCTTCTTTTTTTCTTTTTATTTATAAGAGAATTTATAATTTCTTCTCTGAAATAATTATTGCCAGCTATTTGTTTGATGGTATTCAGTTTTCCCTTTTGTGCAATATTATATAATTGAATGAAAGTGTTCTATGTATTGTAGATCTGTCAGCAGTGAGTTTATAAAAATTAGGATGAAATGAAAAGTTAGACAAAGTTACATCTGGTCATGTAGACTTTCCAAATATATGAAAGGAAAATTTAATATTTTTAATAAAGGTTATTTCCAAAAAAATGTTTTTTTGAAAAACATTTATTCATGACTCTAATCAGATTACAATAATCTGGTACTGAAGTCTTAACATCTAGTATATAATAACAGAAATCTGAATTTAAGTATATGGTTTAATAATATTGTACAATAATTACTGTCTCTGTTTCTTATAAAATTTCTTGAGGTTATGTTAAACAGTCCCCTCACATCCCTCAAGCACAATCTTAAGTATAGAATTATAGTGATACACATTTTCAAAAATAGGCAACCCCTTAAAGATTTTCCTTTGATATATTCATAAAAAACGTACAACCAATGGAACTATCCCTAACTTTTCGATCCATTCTAATTCCCATAAACTCTCTCCTTATAGATTGACAATAGAGCACTTTCAATTCACATTATTATGTGATAGCTCCCTCTTTTGCACAATATTGCAAAAGAGGGAGCTATCAGCTGGTGGCCATTAAACAAATAGCAAATTAATTATTTCAGAAAAAAAATTATAAATTCTCTCATAAATAAAAAGAAAAAACAGCTCATTATAAAACAAATATATCCTACTTCAAAAATAGGGAATAATAATGAAAAATTTATCAAGCTAACATATTATGGAAGTATTTCAGAAAAGGTAGCTCCAATAATTTCAAGAAACAATATTAAAATAGCTTTTACTTCAACTCATAAAATTTCTAATTTATTCTTCAATGCTAAAGACAAAAAAACCGGTTGAACAATACCTGTGGAAACATCAACTGGAGTAGTCCTTTACTTTTTGATAGTTCATTTAAATAAAAATAAGAAAATAATTCAAGTGCTAGCAAACAAAATGATGTCACTATTGCTGTAGCATATATGTATAAGTAAACTGTTAAGAACTTTTATAAAAAGGTGCAAGGAAGTTTCATTCAGACACTAGAAACATTACTCTAATTTCGCAAATCTTTTTTTGCAAACTAATGTTTAATTAATAATGTGACTTTTTCAGGTGTACATGTCCTTAACTTAAATCTCAGGAAGCCACAGTGTTGAGATTCATATTGTTATGTTCTGGGTTAATTAAATAGTCTGTTTTCCACTATACTAATTTATTTTAAATAAATTATTTTGAATTTGTTCCTTCAAAAAACTTCCTATGACTCAATATTTTCATCAAATTAATTTTTCATGGACTTACTGTTCTCCATTTTTATAGTCAGCTGTTCAAAAGCTTATTTGAAAAATTCCAAGTTTGCCTGATTCATTTTTATTGGTTGGGATCTCGTTATTGGCATTCGAATTTATCCACAAAAATACTCACGATAATTTCCTCAATTTAATTAACACTCTGACACCAATTATTATTTTCTGGGTTAATGAAATTGTCTAATTTACACTAATTTATTATCCACTATAAAACAGGTATATTTATAGGGTTGAATTATTTATACAGATTTTATTTCTGCACAAAATTTATATCTACTGCACTATTTGGTACGACACTGCTCAGTGAACCATCTACTACTATTTTCTCATCATGTCTCCTGTCCTGTAAAATACAATTTTAACCGACACTTACAAAGATTTCTTCGCTACTCTTGGGCACAAATTCATCGCAGGAGGCGACTGGAATGCCAAACATACATGTTGGGGTTCCAGATTAACCACAACTAAAGGTCGTAACTTGCTACAGGCACTGACAGAGAAAAACTATAAACACCTGTCGAATGGAGAGCCCACGTACTGGCCAACAGACCCAAGAAAACTACCCGATCTCCTAGATTTCTTTATAGTGAACGGTATTGCTACACAGAACTGCCTCTTGGAGTCCAGTTATTACTTAACATCCGATCATACTCCTGTTATCATGAATTGAAATAGTGCTTCCATAAAGGCTGATACTTTGCTCAAATTATCCACGAAGTATACTAGGTGGGACGACTTCAAGGAACATATAAATGAAAAACTGACTAACCGGTGCATTAAAAAACCATCAGAAATAGACGCAGCTGTTCACATTTCACTCAAACCGTTCAACAGGCAGCTTGGCACGCTACTCCTTGGATCAGAAAAGAAATCCCCAAAGAAATCAGCACTCCGCTTCATATATGACAACTCATTGCTGAAAAAAGGAGAGCAAGAGGTATATGGCAACGATCATGTAACATCAATGATCTTCGCCACTACAGAAAACTGTCACGCAATTTAACAAGAACCTTAAGAGATGAACAAAATACCTCTTTTGAACAGTACACCGAAGAATTAACAACAGCAGATCACAGTTTATGGAGAGCCACAAAAAATTGAAAAGACCAACACCCTCTGTTACCTCCATACAAACATCTAATGACTGGGCACGTTCAAACAAAGAAAAAGCAGAGGCATTTGCATCGCACTTATCCAGGGTATACAAAGAGCCAGAGCAAATACCAGGATTTGAAAATGATGTTGGGGAATTCCTGGTTTCACCTTGTCAGTTGTCACTACCTACCCAGGCAGCACCTCCTAAGGAAGTTAAAACGGAAATTCGCAATCTTAAAAACAACAAGCTCCTGGTCACGATTTAATCACTGCACAGGTCCTTAAGAATCTACCCAGAAAAAATAGTCTTCCTAACCACAATCCACAATCGCATGCTGAATTTGGGCTATTATCCAATACTATGGAAATACGCCGACATGATCATGATTCACAAAAGTGGCAAACCTTTACATGAACCATCATCATATAGACCGATAAGTCTCCTTCCAATCCCAGGAAAAATTTTTGAGAGAATTCTCTTAAAAAGAATTCAAGATGATCATGACATTTCAGAACTCATACCTGACTATCAATTTGGTTTTCGTCAAAAGATGTCAACATTCCATCAGATTCATAGAATCGTCAACGTCATTTCAAATTCTCTTGAAAAAAAAAAACAGTACTGCAATGGTGTATTTCTGGATGTTTCCCAGGCGTTCGATAGGGTCTGGCATGCAGGCCTATTATATAAAATAAAAAAGAGTTTGAACAATAACTACTATCAAGTTCTGAAATCCTACCTGTCTGATAGAAACTTCTCAGTGAAGTATAGTAACGAACTGTCTGGATACCTACCAATAAAATCGGGTGTGCCACAAGGAAGTGTGCTAGGACCATTTCTGTACTTACTCTACACAGCTGATCTGCCTGATACCCCTGATACAACAATTGCCGCATTTGCTGATGACGTCGCGGTCCTATCTTCAGAAGATGATCCTATGACCTCCTCTAGAAACATTCAAGAACATCTGGACCAACTGAGCAACTGGTATAAGAAGTGGAGGATGACTTTAAACCAGAACAAATCCGTACAAGTAGTATTTATCACACGCATCAACACCTGCCCTAAAGTAACTCTGAATGTTAAATACCTTGGCATACACCTGGACCAGCGGCTTACATGGCAGAAGCATATAGACACAAAACGAAAACAATTAGACATAAAGATTCGACAAATGCATTGGCTTCTTGGAAGAAAATCAAAATTGACCATGGAAAATAAAATATTACTCTACAAGACTGTCCTTAAACCTATCTGGACTTATGGTATATAACTGTGGGGTTGCGCCAAACCATCTAGAAGAAAGACCATTCAAAGATTCCAATCCAAAACTCTACGTTTGATAGTCGACGCACCATGGTATGTCACTAACCAAAGACTCTATGAAGACCTCCAAATACCCTATATAACAGATGTCATAAAATCCTTCTCTACCAACTATCAAGGAAGACTGCAGGGCCACCCCAACGACCAAATACAAAACCTCTATATGGAAGGTCCAAACATCCGAAGACTGAAGAATACATGGCCCGAAGATCTCACACAACACTGAAATAGTGAACGAGTAGAAATGTCACTGGACACTTCACTCTCATGTTTTACAACACAATTACTTAATACTTGTATGAGTAGATTGTATATTATGCAATAAATGACAAAAAAAAAAAAATCATGTCTCCGTCTGCTTATAAACTTGAACATAGTTTCTACAACTTCCAGTGGCTTCCCGATTGTCCGGGAATGAAGGCCGAGAAAAGTCAGTGGCGTAGAGGGCTTGATCGTTACAATATGTAGATTTATTAATCCAAAACAATTTTGTTTATCAATAAGTCCTCGGAAATTATTATTGATTAAAATGAAATTCCATCAAGTAAGTAATGAATTAATCAAATAATAATGATGCCTTCCCAGAATTAGATTATCTTGGAATACCACATCTGGAACCAAAAGGCAAAAAACAGGACATGTTGGAATGAATAGAAATCTTTAAGTACGACAATAATCCGTCTGTAAACCTCTTAAATGAACAGACGGACCTCAGAAAGTTCTCAAGAAAATAAACATCCTTCAAACATAACATAAAATCAAATTCTTAACCACAAATTGTAATTCGCAGTTTGAAATGTATTAACAATATGAAACTTTGACCACCAATTCAATAAGAAGTGATAGAAATTTTTTTCTGATTCCATTTATTTCGAATTTGTACATAGCACCTAGTATGTTATATAGTCTATTCATCTTACTTAACAAATTCCGAAATATATCAAATAAACAAGGTTTATCCAAGTTTCCAGGACTTCAATAGAGAACTGAGAATTATTGATTTCTTTCCAGTTGTTTTTACTTCCTCCCATCATTTTACCATCTGACGTAATTGGAGCTCATTCATTGGTTAAAATGCATTTGCATCTTGCTCAAGTATGGATTGCAAATATTCATTCTATAGACAGTGCGGTCCATACATAGAATAATAACAGAAGCGTTTTTAATTTTTACTTGAATAAATTAAGTTGATTGTGTGAATAATTTGTCTTTTAGATTTTGATTATGGCTTTGTAGAGACCATTTTCAGAACTTGAGGAACCTATAACAAATATGCAGGATTTAGTTGATTCAGAATTTGGACACAAGGATATAGATGTGCAGTATCAACATATAGTGTTTAACATTTATGACACATTGAAAAATGTGAATAATGATAAATCCCAAAATTATATGATAGATAGGATTTATGATTCAACAAAAATGAGTATTGTCAATTGGTAATAGTGCACCTTGATAATCATTCTGTTGAACGAAAACATATCGATAAAAATTGAAAAATCTAGACGACTTTGCAAAAGACATTATAGACAGGTAGTGTATGATTTATAAAGAGACGATGTACTGTACCCCCTCGAAATTATTTCCGATGAATTGAAAGAAGACTATTCAACCAAAAATTACTATAAATCTTTACAGACGCTTATGTAGTGTTTTGATGAAACATGGTTTTAGACATGTAAGAATTGACAGCAGAATGATAAATATGGAATCCCATCGTATTACCAATTGTGGAAGTACGAAACCGGAATTTCCCTATAGATGGTGCTAGCCATCACTTCAGACCGCTTCTGCAGCGCCATCATCTCCATCAAACAGCTGGGGAAGATTTTCAGCACAAAAAAGAACCGCTATATTTTTCATATATACAATGTTAAACATATAGTTTTGCGCCTACGAACTACGATTTATGGACAGCATTGGTTTTCTGTAATTATTTGATGAAAACTACTACAGAATCGCATCAAATGCTTGTCGAAGCTTAGGGTGAATATGCCCTTGATAGAACACAGTGTTTTGAGTGGCTCAAAAAATTCAAAAGTGATTATTTTAACGTGAGAAACCAACCATCAACATAAGTACAAATCTTATTGGATGAAGATGATACTCATACTCAACACGAACTCGCGAATCAATTGAAAGCGACGCAAAAGCCGTCTCCATTTGTTGGAAAGCTATGGGAAATATTGAAAAAGTGGGAAAATGGGTTCCGCAAACGGATTTAAAGGCAGCAAGAAAATCGAAAAGCCATCTGCTTAACAGATACAAAAGAAAGTAATTTCTCCATCAAATCATGACAGGTGATGAAAAATTGATATATTTTGAGAATCCTAAGCTCGTAAATCAGACAACACAAAGTCTTTATGATAATATTTACTTGATGAAAAACTCACAAACTTGTGAAAATCAGAATAAACTTATTTAATATTACTTTATCATAATGGCCCATAATTACACACAGCAAAATGGGTCACGGAAACCATTCAGTCATTCAAGTGGGAAAAGATGCCATCTGTCCCAGATATAAAAGAGTGATTATTTTACATGATGGGGGTAAACAAGAATTTGTTCCAGAAGGATATGACAGTGGAGCTTTCCAATCCTTGGGAAATGCAATTGATCAACTAAAAAAACTATCACAGGAACTGTCATTGAAACATAAAGTGTAACAGAACACTGGAAAGATGAACAAATCAAGAATTTTGGTATCAAAGACTTCATACTGGGAAGTGCTTATTGTCATGCTATGTGTGAACATGGGATGTTACATTCTGAGAAAGAAAAGATTTGAAAGGACTATCGATAAAAAAGGTGGCAGCTGAATTATCAATTGGAGAGGAGACAATTATTGTTATATCTGTCTATGTACCACCTGATAGCGCAAAAAGCTTTTTAATAGTGATGAAACAATTATAGAGTAAAATAAGCTGGACAAATAATAAAATAATAATAGCTGGTGACTTTAACGTAAATATTATCGATGCATTAGATAAAACTACAATTGACTTTATTGATCTCTTCAACTTGTATAGATTACAACCCATCATCAGTGAACCTACTAGAATAACAATGACTAGCAAAACCTGTATTGATAACATCACAAACGTTGGAATGAAATAAGGAATTACTTTGTTTTCTATCACTTTTTATTATAACTGATATACAGTGACTCGAGTTTCGTAGTGTTTACTACATTTTCAAACTGAATGAACAAATTAGATCTCAACTATTATATATGGAGAGTGTAGGCTTCGGCAGAGCTTCGAAGAGAGGATTTTCCAAAGTTCCGTCTGTTCGTTAAGTAGTTTTATTATTGGTACGTGCCTTTTTTTATTTTTCAATTTCTATGGATTCCAGGATGTCAAGTTTTTTCCCTTTCGCTTCCACGTGCAAGATAACAAGGTTGTTCAATTCTGGGAACGTGTGATCTGTAGTGAAGAAATGGTTCGCAAAATTGGAATTATTCTTCCGGTTCCTAAAAGCAGATTGATGCTCTTTGTACCTTTTATGGAAAGGTCGGCCCGTTTGTCCTATATACACACTATTACACTCTTGACAACTTAATTTATAGACTCCAGAATGATTCAGTCGGTTCTCTTTGTCTTTCGGATTAAAAAAGAGATTAGAAATTTTATGGGAGGGTGTGAAAGCTGTTACTATGTTAATTTTTGATAAAATTTGAGCTAGTTTTTGTGAAATTGGTCCAAAATATGTTAGTTTTATGAATTTATTGTTATTATGATCTGATTTGGAGATGGGGTAAATTTGTTTACGAATTAGTTGCTTTTGTTTTTTGTTTATGATGGAATTTATAGTTTTGGTTTCGAACTGATTTTTTGTGGCTATTTGTCTGATTGTATTCAATTCCCTCTTTAACGTAATATTATCTAAAGGAATTGAAAATGCTCTATGTACCATTTTCTTCACTACAGATTACACGTTCCCAGAATTGAACAACCTTGTTATCTTGCATGTGGAAGCGAAAGGGAAAAAACTTGACATCCTGGAATCCATACAAATTGAAAAATATAAAAGGCACGTACCAATAATAAAACTACTTAACGAACAGATGGAACTTTGGAAAACCCCTCTCTTCGAAGCTCTGCCAAAGCCTACACTCCCCATATATAATAGTTGAGATCTAATTTGTTCATTCAGTTTGAAAATGTAGTAAACACTACGAAACTCGAGTCACTGTATATCAGTTATAATAAAAAGTGATAGAAAACAAAGTAATTCCTTATTTCATTCCATTAAAATGAACTATCACAAAGTAACGGACTACTCCATCCAATATCACAAACGTTGTCAGTTATGGGAAGGCTGTGATAAAGACAATTCTATCAGACCATAATATAGCTCAGGTTATAGTATTAGAGATGAGGCAGAAGATCTTACCTTCAATAAAAAGAGTTAGAGATCACAAGGAAAAAAATTTAGCTGTTTTAAGAGAAACCTGGCAGCGCTAAATTGGCAGAAACTAAATAGAATTGATGAGAGGGATGTGAACAAGCAATGAGAGTGCTTCCCTGAACTTTTTATGCAGGAGTTCAATGCCCAATAAAAAGCATCACTAAGCACAAAGTGAAAATATCGGAACAGAAAAGTGACGAAATAAAGTAAGCTAAAAATCTTCTCCATGCACTACTCCTAAAGAACAGAAATAGTCAATTAACAGAAGCATATAAGGTCAAAAAAGTATGATAATCTACTTCAATCAAATAAAAGTAAACACTACAAAAATAGAATCCTAAATTCTGCGAATAAGAACAAGAGCTTGTGGAATGTAGTCCGAGAAATAAAGGGTATACAAAACGAAAACTTCCTTAAAAATATCTGGAAATGCCCAAGAATTAGCCAACAGTTTCAATACCCACTTCACCAACACAGGTAATATGAATAACTTAGGACATACCAGCTTCCAACATAATATACCACAGAATGAAAAATCTTTCCGCTTCAAACAAGTTATCCAACATGAAATTGTAGAAATATGTTCCCTTCTGAAAAATAAAAACAGCAGTGGTTTTGATGGGGTACCTATCACAACAATAAAATCCTGTTTATAAGAAATTGCTCAGCCCCTCACAATATTCATAAACAATTCTCTCAGGCATGGAACATTTCCAGACCAACTGAAGATAACCAAGATAAGACCTAATTTCCGAAGTGGAGACAAAGAGGACATAAAAAAATGATAGGCTGATCAGCCTGTTATCATCCTTCTCCAAAATCTTTGAATTAGTGGTAGCTGAACAGCTTATACATTTTCTGACAGAATGTGACATCTTCAGCAAATCTCAATATGGTTATCTTAAAGGCAGATCTACATAAACTGCAATACATAAATTTGTTAATGAAATTCTGGAAGCAATGGAAGACTATGACGTAACAATGGGCCTATTCTTAGACTTATCAAAAGCCTTTGATTGTCTGGACGATAAGTATATTATAGAGAAAATGGAACAATATGGAATCAGGAGCATATCACTTCAATGGTTTGTCTCCTACCTAAAAGATCGTCAACAACAAGTACAGATTATTAATGATACCTCAGAAGCAATTTCTTATGCCTCAATAGTTGAGAGTGGAGTACCACAAGGCAGTATCCTTGGACCGATCATGTTCATACTCTTCATTGAGGATCTCAGTGCTGAACTGGCAAACCATCAAATATCCACAGCGGAATATGCGGATGATACCAACCCAACGCTGAGGGCAAACACTTATCCAGAAGCTGTGGAGAGGGCTCAAGAGGCCATGATAATAGCAAATCAATGGTTTCTACATAATGAGTTATGTATGAACGCTGAAAAAACCAAAATCATACTGTTCAAAACCTCACACTCTTGGATTTGCTACACCAATTACTCGGCGAGGAATTACCCTTGGAGAAATCTTCAGAATTCCTTGGTATGAGCATATTGAAAAGCCACGTTCTAAATTGGTCACAATATGTTATTCTCTGGGAGTTCTGTGTCGGTACCTGGAGGGTATAGCAATCAAAAGTATCTTTCAGGCAGTGTTTGAATCTAGGATAAGATATGGTGTAATTTTCTACGGCACTAAATGTGCAGCTAACAGAGTAATTGTTTTACAAAAAAGGGCACTGAGAACCATACTACAGATGAGGAGAACTGACTCATGTAGTGGAAAGTTTCGAGAAAATGGCCTTCTCACTTTTGCTGCCATACACATACATACAAGAGAGCTTGCTCTTTCTGTTTAAGAACCGCAATGACTTTGATACTCTAGGAACTATTACTTACGAAACTAGGAACAACCAGCTTAAGTACGCACGTCATCGACTTACAGTAACAGTCCTAAGTATATTAGCATAAAATACTTCAACAGAATTCCAGCTAACATCAGAGTTGAAAATAATCTGAAAAATTTCAAGAAGAAGATATTTTACCTCCTTCTGGGAATTGAACCATATACTATAAAGATTCCTTAACGCCAATATGGGTATCTACGGTTATTAAATGATTTGCTTTTGACACTGTTTCATTTCAAAGTCACAACGTATTATACTTTTATTTGAAATAAAGACATGTTATGTTAATTCAAACATTGTCAACAGTTGTCGCGGTCATAGGAAGTACTAATCTTGGACGGTATGAAAATATTAGGCTGATCTGTACCAAATATATACCAGGTGTCCCAATAGTGCGCATTTGCTCGATATATCAATAAGGCTGATTCATATGAAAAAAGTCTCATATAAAAGTTACACGGCACCAAAAAGGCCATGTTTTGAAAATAGTTCCAGATGCACAGCGTGTTGCATTTTTCCGTAATAGCGAAAACAATATTTTTTTTTTAAATGGAGCAATCTGTTTATTTTTTTGTCATTGAAATGGTCCCTTTGTTCCCTATTCAGCACTGAATTTTTTTTTCAGCCACAATGCGTGGGTACCAAGTTATTAATTTTTGCGACAAAATGGGGAGTGAATGAAATAACTGTAATTAAGCTGTTTCTTCAAAGATCTGAATTTTGTCTGGTGAAGTGACGTAAAAAATACCAAAGTAGCCGGTATTAATCTGATCATCATGTATGTTCATACAGGTTGCCTCAAATGTTACGTTCATTTTCGTCCACTTCGATTTAAATTTATGCGATTTTTTTAAATGGAACACCCTGTATATTAGTTTGTCTTCGCATTCTACATGAAATTACCTATCTGAGGACACAACATGTTATATGTTATTCCTAACAGTTTTTTGATTATTTGTGTTTTTCAAATTATTTTTACATTTTGAAGAAATACATTTAATTTGATTAGGTAGGTGTTCGGTCAATCTGGGAAACTCTGGTCCATTTAATTTTCGTTCGAAAAATATGGTCCGACAACATAATTAGCCACAATACTGCCCCATACATTAAGGCTCCATGTATGCTGATAATCGTTAACATGGGCTTTATGCGGATTTTAATTTTAATTACAGTTATTTCATTCAGAGCCTGCATCACTCCTAATTTTGTCGAAAAAAAAAATGACTTGGTACGGGCGCATTGTGACTGAAGAAAAATTCAGTGCTGAATAGGGAACGAAGGGGCCATTTGAATGACAAAAAAATAAACTGGTTGTTCCGTTTAAAAAAAATATTATTTTTGCTATTACGGAAAAATGCAACACCCTGTGCATCTTGAGCTATTTTCAAAACATGGCCTTTTTGGTGCCGCGTAACTTTTATTTAAAGTTTTTTTTCCATATGAATCAGCCTTATCGATATATCGAGCAAATGCGCACTGTTGGGACACCTTGTATAGCTCAGGCTCCTTACTAATTGTGTGAACATAGTCCAAAGGCTAAAATGCGACGATGTAGTGTAAACATAGTAACCTTGTGCAAAACCACTGACCAGAGATTAGGCACGTAATAGCAAAATGTCCTCGTAGAGCTAGTCATCTGAAGAGCATATCCTAAATCTCTATTCTACACCTTGATTAATCAATTGTTTTTCTTCATGTTCTTCAACTTCTGTCTACACACAGGACACCTTAATTGCAGTACAATTAACACGATAGACAATTTTGCAATAAGTTAAACCAATATCTCCAACAATCCTTCTCCTGTCAAAGTCCCTAACACGGAGAAAATTGAGACTTCATTGAACATGAGGCATTTTGTTAACACTAGTGAATGAAGACACAATACCAAAAAATATCTATACTAGTCCTCTCATAACCAATTCCTTTACAAAGAAATAAAAGATTGCAAAAAATTAGCAAAGGTGAAATGATATTGTTACCATAGGATGCTTTAAATATAGTAATTTTGTTGCTAAAAAATAGTAAATAGCATGTACCTGGAGTTGGAAGCTTTTGCGAGCTCATTCAACTGACCATTTCCCCTGAAAATTTCAAATCTGCTAATTGATTCTTAAAGAAGACCGATTCTGTCCATTTTTTAAGTTTCAAGAACTTTTCACTTGAAAATTAGTATGTTCACCTTCAGTCTTCCCTATCCCCACGAAGTTTAGCACAAATTTTTGCATCAACTGCAGAACCATTGGACCAATTTTATCTGTTAATGAACTCAACAAATGTATTTAGGCCCTTAACCTATCCTAAAAATTTCAAGTCTATAGGTCTTTCGGTTCAAAAGTTATAGAGCTCCATTTGACCTTGGTATTCTTCATCAGAGAGTTCAACCTAGTCGTGTAAGACTATTTTCGTCTCTAAATTCGAAAATTAAAGAGATTTGGGCAAAACGATAGCACTCTGTTCCCTAGAACAGACGCATAAAAATCAAGTTGAAGAAATTATTCCTTCTAAATGTAACACTTCGTATGTACATTCTGTCAAGAAAGTACCGGGAATTATCGGTTTAAATCTGGCGGGGCAATGAGGCAGGTAAAATTTTTTTTTCCTAGGTTGGTACCACTGTCCTTAATTACTATGCCAAGCTTGAGCGGGATCTGTCAACTAGTGTGTTTGCAACAGCTGATTAAGTCAGTAGGTGTCAGAGTGCGTGGCGATTTTTACTATGGGTGATTACGTTGAGCAAAGAATTTGTTTAAAGTTTTGTGTTGCAAATGAATTTTCGTGTGCCGATGCATTGAAAATGTTGCAAAAGGCCTTTGGTGATAATGCTCTATCGAAAACTCGTGCATATCAGTGGTACAGAGCCTTCAAGGACGGTCGTGAAGTGGTCGCCCATCGACGGCTTCGATCGAAGATAACGTCGATAAAATTAAGGAAAGGGTGCTGGAAAACCGTCGTACCAGCTTGAGAGAGATAGCACATGATCTTAAGATATCCCACGAGTCCGCACGTACGATTTTGATTGATATTTTGGGCATGAGAAAGGTGGCCGCACGACTAGTACCGAAAGACCTGAATTTTCTTCAAAAACGTCATCGCGAACAGGTTGCTTCAGACATGCTGATCGCTGTAATTCCGATTCTACATTCATGGAACGCATTATAACTGGTGATGAGACCTGGGTCTACGAGTACGATATGCAAACAAGCCAGCAATCATCGGAATGGGTGGCAAAAAATGAGCCGAAACCGAAAAAACCACGCCAAAGCCGCTCGAAAATGAAGGTGATGCTCATTGTTTTCTTCGATATCCGTGGCGTGGTTCACTACGAATTCGTTCCAGAGGGTCAGACGGTAAACAAGGAGTATTACCTAGGCGTTATGAAACGTTTGCGTGAGCGTATCCGTAAGAAGCGACCAAATTTGTGGGCGAACAACTCATGGATTTTGCATGACGATAACGCGCCTTCTCACCGAGCTACGATTGTGACTGACTTTCTCGCCAAAAACTCAACAAACGTGCTTCAGCAACCACCGTATTCGCCGGATTTGGCTCCCTGCGACTTTTTCCTCTTCCCAAAACTAAAATTGCCCCTTCGTGGCACCCGTTTTGAGTCGATTGAAGCCGTAAAACAAAATTCGGCGCGAGAGCTAAAGTCCATCCCGGAAAGCGCCTATAAAAAATGTTTCGATAATTGGAAGTGCCGTTGGCATAGATGTATTGGAGCAAATGGAGCCTATTTTGAAGGCGACCCAATAAGACGATTAAATGTAAAAATGTTGTTTCAATTGAAAATTCCTGGTACTTTCTTGACAGAGTAGTATATTAAATGACTTTCATTAGTAAGAATTAAAGAAGCAAATTTTCTACAAAGATTTTGTAAAATGTCAAATGTACAAATTCTCTTGCCAAATGAAGTTTCAGATTATTGTTCACATTAATAATAAATATAAAATAATAAGATGCGGTTTTTTACCTGATAGAAGAATAATTACAAACTTTAAAAATCAAAACAGATTTAATCTGTTAGTCTTCTACAATTTTAATTTCAAAAAATTTTTAAAAAAACTTTTAGAATTAAATTAATGTCTTAAATAAGCACTGCTTATATTTAATAGACGTATAAAAATCGAAATTCACTATACAATATCAAATGGAATAAAAGAACCCAAAAAATAAATTATTAATTAAAATTGAAAATAAGTAATAATATCGAATGTTTCGTTCCAAACATACGCACCTGAACTCGTCTGAAAGGCACGTGGTACGTATGTTTTGCCCTTGACAAACATTTAAAAACATGTTCAGTTTCTGATCTTATATTTATGAAAACAAAATCTTTTTCAAAAATACACAACATAATTTTAAGAACTTCTCCAAAACTAATTTATTTGAAATATTTAATATATTTAAATAAGTTACTTCAAAAACTCTCAAAATCATATAGCACATCCTCAAAAACAATTGAAAATTCAGATAAGGTCAGTTCAACTTAGTTTATTTATTTTTAACTGAATTTATATTATAAATGTAAAGTTGAACTGAACTTTTTTTTTTAAGTAACTTATGTAAATATTTAAGCATATTAAATATTTCAAACAAATTAGTTTTGAAGAAGTTCTTAAAAATATGACGTGTATTTTTGAAAGATTTCGTTTTCATAAATACATTCTGTCAAGAAAGTACCGGGAATTATCGATTTAAATCTGGCGGGGCAATGAGGCAGGTAAAAATTTTTTTTCCTAGGTTGGTACCACTGTCCTTAATTACTATGCCAAGCTTGAGCGGGATCTGTCAACTAGTGTGTTTGCAACAGCTGATTAAGTCAGTCGATGTCAGAGTGCGTGCCGATTTTTACTATGGGTGATTACGTTGAGCAAAGAATTTGTTTAAAGTTTTGTATTGCAAATGAATTTTCGTGTGCCGATGCATTGAAAATGTTGCAAAAGGCCTTTGGTGATAATGCTCTATCGAAAACTCGTGCATATCAGTGGTACAGAGCCTTCAAGGACGGTCGTGAAGCGGTCGCCTATCGACGGCTTCGATCGAAGATAACGTCGATAAAATTAAGGAAAGGGTGCTGGAAAACCGTCGTACTAGCTTGAGAGAGATAGCACATGATCTTAAGATATCCCACGAGTCCGCACGTACGATTTTGATTGATATTTTGGGCATGAGAAAGGTGGCCGCACGACTAGTACCGAAAGACCTGAATTTTCTTCAAAAACGTCATCGCGAACAGGTTGCTTCAGACATGCTGATCGCTGTAATTCCGATTCTAAATTCATGGAACGCATTATAACTGGTGATGAGACCTGGGTCTACGAGTACGATATGCAAACAAGCCAGCAATCATCGGAATGGGTGGCAAAAAATGAGCCGAAACCGAAAAAACCACGCCAAAGCCGCTCGAAAATGAAGGTGATGCTCATTGTTTTCTTCGATATCCGTGGCGTGGTTCACTACGAATTCGTTCCAGAGGGTCAGACGGTAAACAAGGAGTATTACCTAGGCGTTATGAAACGTTTGCGTGAGCGTATCCGTAAGAAGCGACCAAATTTGTGGGCGAACAACTCATGGATTTTACATGACGATAACGCGCCTTCTCACCGAGCTACGATTGTGACTGACTTTCTCGCCAAAAACTCAACAAACGTGCTTCAGCAACCACCGTATTCGCCGGATTTGGCTCCCTGCGACTTTTTCCTCTTCCCAAAACTAAAATTGCCCCTTCGTGGCACCCGTTTTGAGTCGATTGAAGCCATAAAACAAAATTCGGCGCGAGAGCTAAAGTCCATCCCGGAAAACGCCTATAAAAAATGTTTCGATAATTGGAAGTGCCGTTGGCATAGATGTATTGGAGCAAATGGAGCCTATTTTATTTTTTAATTGAAAATTCCCGGTACTTTCCTGACAGAGTAGTACGTACCACGAGCCTTTCTGACAAGTTCAGGTGCATATGTTTGGAACGAAACATTTGATATTACTTATTTTTAATTTTACTTAATAATTTATTTTTTGATTCCATTTCATATTGTATAGTGAATTTCGATTTTTATACGTCTATTAAATATAAGCAGTGCTTATTTAAGACATTAATTTAATTCTAAAAGTTTTTTTAAAAATTTTTTGAAATTAAAATTGTAGAAAACTAACAGATCAAATCTGTTTTGATATTCAAAGTTAATAATAAATATGTTGAAAGGTGAAACTGATGTTGTTCATAATAGGATGATTTTAATAATCAAATTATGGTCATTCAAATTCTTCCAATAATCCAGATGATTCAAATTAAAAAGCATTTGAATACTGCTAGCACCGAGAACATATGTATTTTTTGTATTTTAAGGTATTTAGAGGCTGACTTGTTACAAATGTATAATGTAGTGATTTGATCACTTTTTTACTTGCTCATGAGTTGTGTAAATTAACCACTGATAAGAATTTTAAAAACTTACTGCACTTTTTAAGCAATTATAATCATATCCCATTTTAAACTTTTCATCACACTCTGCCACAGATTCTGGTTCTTTTTTCCTTCGTGTAGGACGCATTGCCAATTTTTTCAATTTATCAAATTTATAAGTCAAAATATCGACAATGACTTCTGATTTTTGTAATGCACTTGAGGTTGCTCCCAATTTATTGAAAGCTATCAAGTGTTTATTGGTTTCGGTATTCATTATTGGTTGAGTTTCCTCATTTTTACTACTTGTTTTAGCTTTTGGATTTTCATCAGATCCTTCTTGCTGTCTTTCCCTCTCTACACTCACTGGTGCATTTATGCAATTGAATAGCTTTGCTGGATTTTTTCTGGGAACAATGACTAAATCTTCTTTCAGATCCAAGGTGCCATAAGCGAATTTTTTTAAGAGTGTCTTATTATCATATTTCTTGTTAATTTCAATATCATGTAAGGGCTGTGGAAGATTAGCCATGTCTGAAGGTATTTTTACAGGTTTTAAAACTACATTTTGGAACTGAGTTGCTATATGTTTCAATTTTATAGAACTTGCATATCCAAAGATATTCTCCTGTTCTACTTTTTCGTAGTCTGTGAAAAATAAGTTGGTACCTGCGCAGCTCTGATATATACCTAAAAACATAAAAGGTTATTAAATATCCAATATATAATGTAATATGTATATACCTCTAAAAATATGGTTGTTTAACTGTATGAATGGGTGTTCTTCTAAATTGACCATTCTAAAGAAAATTTTGTTATCGAATAGGTAATCTTTGATCTTGCTGTCAAATTCCATAAATAATAGCTTCTCTGTTATTGATACTTCTTGGTTGTTATCAGGTTCTATCGCTTCAGAGGATTGTGGTTTTGAATCTTGACTAACCTTCATTGTGAAAAGTAAATCTGATGTGTAGAAGCAATTTTATGGACTCTATATTCTCATTTGATAAAGACTAAGTCACTGTAACCAACTAGAACTATGTAATATCAGTAATATGTATAAAAATGAGGGATAACATCTTAATACTCCGCTCATAGATCAACAAGACTATACTATTTTATTGTTAATCTATGACTCCGCTACACAAAAAAAATTCGACCCTACAACACACTCCAACAATTCTAATTTCTTACTGATTCTCTAACCTCAATCCACAAAAACAGATGTTTTTTAGTTCATTTTTGGCATTGACGCAATTACATGTTATATGTCTGCGGGTTCGAATCCAGCTGCGCCCATGGGTGTGTTTGTGTATGTTGTGTATGAATGGGAAAATACTATGATCTGGCTACATAACCTGAGTGTTGGAGCCATTAAAGAGATGAATGAATGAATTTGAATAACATAATATAAAAACTTACACTGTGTAGATGGTTACGAAGCCTAGCACATATAAAGGAAAAAAAAAAAAAAAAATGTTATATGTCTATGATCTCTGCATAAAACACATGTTCTCTGTTGAATTAAACGAATTCAAACTTCTGACAAATTGACAGAGATTCAAAATCGCAGAAATTACCTCTGATATAAGTGATTTTTATGAAAACGAAGAATAGATAAATGTTAAAATTTTTCATTTGGAACAGCAATATTGAAATCCAAGATGCATTTAAACAATTGAACTGGAGATCCAAATATTTTTTCCTTAATTAATACATAAGTTCGCTCAAGTTGAGCAGAACTTAATTTCTGATTTTGACAGATGAATAAACTGTAAGTGGGGTTTTTGGGACAGATGAACTAATTTATCAGTCTGTGGTTTTAGTATCAAACAAAAACAATTACATTTTCAAATCAGTTTGAGTTTTGAGACGAACCAGCTCTTGTAATGTAATTTTAGAAGTGTTATCTTCATAGTCCAATACTAAAAATTATCCACTGTATGAGTATGAATTGTTGAAAAATTTTTATGGAAAATGTTTGAGGTTAATACCGATCTAATTAACTAGAGAGCTGAGACCATGTGGGAATTTGACTTGAGAATGAATCTGTGGTGATACCATAATAGTAAAAAATAGCATAGCACATATGCATATGTGTTATTAGTGTCTGTCATAAACCTGTGGAAATTTATTATTTGAAATGGCTTTACCAGAAGATGGTAAGCTATCATCTGGAAAATCGCAAGGCACAAGTAGTCAAAGACCAGAAAAACGGGAAAAACCACCTACCAAGGTGGTTATTAGAAGACTTCCCCCAGTCATTGAAAAAGATTCTCTATTAAATCAAATATCTCCATTGCCTGATTACGATTATTTTTATTTAGTTAATGGTGAAGCTGCCCTTGGAGAAAATTCGTTTTCTCGAGCTTATATTAATTTTTCGAATCTTATAGATGTCTACGAATTTAAAGAGAGATTTGATAATTACGTTTTTCTTGATCATAAGGGTAATGAGTATCCAGCTGTTGTTGAATTTGCACCCTTTCAAAAAATTCCGAAAAAGCGTAATAAAGTGAGGTCTGATCCAAAATGTGGAACAATTGAATCTGACCCCTATTATTTGGAATTCTTAGAGAATTTAAATAAGCCAAAAGAGCTAGAAGATAAGCCAGAATATTCATACCAATTTTTACCTGACAGCAAAGATAAGGATGAGGTTACCACACCATTACTAGAATTTGTCAGAAGCAGAAGAGCTGAGAGAATGAGAATTCGTGAAGAACGTAGAGAAGAAAGGAGGAGAAAAGAAAAGAAGATTAGGGAAGAAGAGAAGAAGAAACGTTCAGAAGAGAAGTTTTTGTCAAAATCATTCTCTAAAATTAAATTAGATAATAAGGATATGTCAGAGAATGATGAAAGAGAAGAGGGTTTTGACAATTGTGAAAATAAAAGTGAAAATTTCTCAGAGAGATCTTATTCATATAAAACTAAAGAAAGAAAATTTGATGAACGTAAAAGAAATACAAAAATTACTTCACCTAGGAAGGAATTTGGAGATAAACGGGAGTTTAAAAATCGAAAAGAATATTTTAAGGAACCGAAAGTAGATTCTTCGAGGAAAGAGGAAAAACAAATAATAAAAAAAGTGAAAAAATACAGTGAAAAGCGGGAAGAACGTATAATGGAAGCTCAAAAGAAAGCGGAAGAATTAGAAAAGAAGGGCACAAATCCAGATTTTGAACCCAAAAAGGAGAAAGAATGCTATGAAAAAGTTGAAAGTACTAATCCAAACAAATCGGAACAAGTGGAAAAAGGAGACGAATGTCGAATAAAATCTGGTAACACTGAAGGTAAAATAGAAACTAAACCTGATGTTCATAAAAGTAAAGAGAATCCTTCGAAAAGTCAAAAAATGCATAAGGATTTTAAGATATCTGAAAGTAAGTCTGGGGATTCAGTAGAAACAGGCAAAGAACACAAGAAAGAGAGAATTAGAAACAAAGATCGGCCAACTATAGCCATTTATAGACCTGGTATGCTCTCTAAAAGAAAACTTACTGATGCAGATGATAAAGATACACTTAAATAAAACTATGTTAAATTATCCTTGAATATTATGTTCTGTAGGGGTGGGTATATTTGAACACTTTTTATAAAGTATTTTTTTTGCAAAAAAAATTGTAGATAGTACGGTAAATATAATCATTTTAAATACATCGCATATTGAGTAATTGTGTTCCTGTTCTGATTGAGACTCTAAACATGTTTTTTTTTTCTTCTTTCCTAAGCTTATTATCTATTGCTGTTTTTTTTTTTTTTTTTCATTACTTCACCTCTTCTGATAACATAGAATATTTTTGTTAAAAGTATTGAATTTTGTTCTTCAATGTCATTTTTTGAGTTTTTCTCACATGAAGCTGCTTTGAAAACTGTTCAAATGTGCCTCTTTGGCTATGTTTCAATCTGCCCTAGTAAGCCTTTTATAATATTTTCATGGGTGAAAATTGAACGCAGTAAGAAGGTAACAAATCAATATCCTTCAAGAAATATGCGCCAAAAACAAACTAATTTGCTAACCAAATCATTGTTATTACACTTGTAAATCTTCACTATGTATATCGATTTAATGATTCAAAAGCAATGAGCTCATGGTCTCCCAATCAACAATGAACACTGAAGTAACAGGACTCAAATGTTAGGGCAGTTTTACGAGTGTCAAGATTGTCTGAATTCCTAATGTTGCCAGTAAAGTTAACTTGTATAAATAATATAATATACCCCCTCTCCCCCCTTGGTTAAAATTTTGCATAAATATTTTCCATGAAAGATTCTGTCTACTTTTAAATAATAATTAGATTAAAATGAAATTTTTGTTCATGAATAACATCAACAGTTTTTTGAAATTTTTGTAATTCACAGATGCTCAAATATATATAGTTAATTCAAAAGAGTAGTAGAATTCGAAATTATTGAATCATTTATTGTAAAACTGTGATGAAAAAATTCTATGAAGATATTAAAGTATTGTTTGTGAAATTGGTAGTTATCTAAATTTGTTAATTTGGAACGTACAGATATTTGAAATATTTATCATCATTTATACAGAGAACACAAAAAATCAACAATTTTAAATAATTTACTTCAGTTCAAATTCTTTTGTTGAAGCTTTTCTTGTATATGTTTCTTTTGCAAATCATAATTGAAATATTGAGCTGTATTGGACGTTACCATTTGGTAGGTGAACATAATCAAAACAAGTTTGCAAAAGTGACTTTGTTTTACTACGAAAATAGTCGTATAACGTCATCATCTGAACAATAGTCCATCTTTGTTTTTGAAAGAATGTGCCAACACCGTTTGTTTACTATTGCTGGTATTCAACAAATCGCTTGCAACTTCTAACTTTCCTAGTAAATGGAAAATTTCGAGTATCATCCCTTTTTTAAAAAGAAAAAAAAACGACATAAAAACCACAGACCATTAAGCTATATTTGAGTCGACAATTTATGAATACATTTCAAATCAAGTAAAAACATAATCACCGAGACGAACTTATTGAGTTTTGTTGAATGTCATCAGGATGGTCTGAAATCTGGTGCCCAGATGGATGTGATGTATACAGATTTCAACAAGGCATTCAATAAGATAAGTCATTCCATCCTGTTGCGCAGAATTGCTGAGGTTGGGATTAGTGGTGATCTGTTATGTTAGCTTAGATCATACATTAAAGGTAATCACAATTTGTAATGGTAAATAGTAGAGTTTCTGATTGAATATCTAATACTTCGTTGAGTTCCACAAGGTGCACATTCGGGATCGCTATTTTTTATAGTTTAGTCCGTCTAGAATGTATCCAGAAAAAACAAAGCTCAATTGTAATTATTTAGTATATATTTTTAAATCTTGAATTAGAAAATTATAACAAAAACTTCATCTTATTCACTTTTACAACCTCCATTTAATTCTAAACACTTGACTAAACATCAACGTACACCCGAAACTAGATCATCGTATGATTTTCGGTGATGGTAGTTCAGAACTGTAAAACTGACTGAATTAAATCATTTTTATTTCGTGGCGCTGTTCGTTCAACTTCAATCTTCATTAGTCCCCATATGTTTTCAATGGGACTAAGATCTGGTGAAGCTGCTGGCCATGAAATGGTTGTCGCTTGGTGTTCTTGCATCCAAGGTTGAGTATAGACTGAAGTATGGTATCTTGCATTATCCTGCTGAAAACGCCACCCCTCTGGATATAAAGCATGCGCTGTTTCAAGGAGAAAATCGTTTAAAATGCCACAGTACTTTTCACTAAATGGTACCATCAACTATACAGAGAGGCGTAGCACTATGGGATGGGAAATTTTAACGGTAACACGTTGTTTTGATAGGATTTTTAAGTGATTTCCACCAAGTTGGAAACAACTTTCATCAGATATAAAGACATTATCAATTTATCTTCTTGAAAATTCTATCATTCGTTACTTTTGTAACTGTCTTTTCAGTGACATACGGATGGTATCTGGACATACTTTTAGATTTCATTGATTTCCAAATCTGTTAACCAATTTGCTAAACCGCAGGCGCGGATTATGTCGTTCTAAGGCTAATAAAGCGTTTAAATTTTCCTTTAATCTTACGCGGTCTTCCTGAAACTGTTTGTCTATGCCTCATATCCATTCCATTTTTTATCATCTTTATCGTCTCATATACTGCACTTTTCCCCTGTTCTGTCGATTCGCCCCCCAGGCATTAGATCTTGACGTGATGGGGGCGCTCTCTTGACTTGGACCCTAGATTCGTCCCGGCGAATTGGAGGGTTAAGTCTTGGTGTCTAACGTAATGCCATTTCGTGCCAGTCACTGGACCTGTATGGTGGAAGATCTCCGAATGGGGCCCTAGTTTTACTCAGGTGAAATGGAGGGCTGAGCCGGTTGATTAACTCAGTGACAAGGGAGTCTGTCGCAGCACAGGGCTTCTCCCTTAAAACTGGCGTACTCTACCCTATCGCAGTATAAATCTCCGGATTCTGTGTAATGGCCGAGTGCGTTATGTAGCATACTGCGTTACCTCGGGGGGGTGGTCTTGCCCTCAGGTGTTACTTGTACCACCTGGCCACCCCAATTGGTGTTGGACTCGAGGGGGCAGTGGTTGAAAGTCCACATGCTGGACTAGGGCGGTATTTCATTTATCTGTTCGCAGACCCCCATTTTCGGGATATTCTCATGAAACGACTCGGGGTTTAACGGGACTTGACGGTTCGACCGGCCTGTCCTGGCCCCTGGATCTGTGCGTAACAATTTAGGGTTTGTGGATCTCGACGAAATGGCTCCGCCATTAGTGCTTGACGCCAGGATCAATCAAATGACTTCACATGGGTTCGGTGAGTCAGGACGTACACGCCGTTAGACGGTGCTCGTACCAAGATCAATAGTAGTCATCAATCTTAAGATTATCTTAGTTCATGGGACTGCGTTCGGATGGATGGATAAGAATTCCCTCCGGCGGGTGAGTTGCGTCTCAAACCAACTCGGGTACTGACCTGCTGAGCCAGTAGAGGTTGGATAGTGCTTCGCTGCTACCAGTCAGACGGTTCTGGCTTTCGAGTCGGGGCCCAAACTGGAAGCTGGTGGGTTCATCTCTTCGGAGGGGTTCTCGCCAAGCGCGATGATATGGCGTAATCCTTATCACACTTTCTACCTCTAGGGGTGGACTGTGGAGACTGCTTGGTAGTCACTTGGAAAAGAGGCCTTCCTCAAATAGCCAATAACTATTCTGGTAGAATTCACCTGTTCTGTCGATTGCACTAATTTTTTAACGTTTTGAAACCCTTTTGTATACAAATATTCTACCTGTTTTCTTTTTCTAATTGCGACATTATCATATCATAAATTGTATACCTGTTAACAATCGACAATATTTAACAAATAGTGTAGTCATGCAACTTTGGCCATAGCCGACTATCTGCACAACCTATTTTATACATTACTTTTGTCTTAGGATGTTACAAATGGAAGTATATTAAAATTATGAAAAATAATAAATTCCGGATTCTTTCTAGACGGACTATATATGTCAATAGTATTGGCGAATGTTTTAAAATTTGCATCTTTTTTGCGCTATGCTAATCTGAAAATTTTCAAAATAATTCAATATTTAAGTGATTATTTGTTTTTTTTTTATATGAGTTGAATAGATTGTCTGCATTGGTTTATCTTAATCTGCGAAAATGTTATAAGATAACCTATAGTCGTCAAATGAATGTATTGAAGAACGATTATTTTGTGAAAGCACATCTCTCACATTATACTCAAGATTGCTGTTCGATGGTCGCATTATAATGTCAATGTAGAATTTCAGGATATATACAAAGAAAAAATAAACAATTGTCTGATAACGACACTTTTTTATCACTGTATTGTTCTTCAGTCAAAGTAAGATGTGATTTTCATCTTGATATCTGTATGATATCTACATATCTACATCAACTTGGCAAAAGCCAAGTAACACAAAAACTTATTCTGGATTGTTTTTAAAAAAAAAACAATATCAACATCGTGAATCACAACAGCACTGTTCACAAATTATAATATATATATATATATATATATATATATATATATATATATATATATATATATATAATATAAAATAATAAAAATATAATAAAATATAAAGGGAATTAAACGAGCGATTTTTATATGTACTGATGTATTAAATTCGGTGTCTACCTATGGTTAACCTAACTGAAAAGGCAACAATAAGCAGGACTGCTTTAGAGCGACAACATACTAGAGAAATGAACAAAATTCCTTCTATTAGAAACACCTTGAAACATCGGTATAATATCGGGTAGGACCTGCTCCAGCTTTCGTAGTGTCCTTACTCTAATTGGCATTGTATTGAATCTCTGAAGTGAATGCGGTATTCTGAGGGAACTTCTACCTCTTAATTTGGAAGGCGGCGTTTCGTTCTGAGCATGCGCACCTGAACTCTTCAGACAGGCGTGGTGCGCATGTCTGCCTGTGACGCCAGTGACCTTGTGTTCCACGTCGGAACGGTTGTCGAACGCTGTGGGCCTTGCCCCACTTGAACTCAACGGGGCCGGTCAGTTATGTATTGTTAGACTAGTCGCGTCCTCTATATGATACGCTGGCAAGCTGCAGCAGAGCAAAACAGAATTCTGGACGAGGAGCGAAGAAGGTGGTCGCTACACATTCTTCCTCCAGTGAGCGTCTGTAAGGTCAAGGAATAGGGCGTTGAAATGTGGCAAGAAACGGTCCGCCACTGGGCTTGTCGCGGTGCCATCTCCAGCGGGGATACTGTGGAACAAAAAGAAGGCTACCTCGGAATAGGATGGGGCAATTAGGGGCCGGATCACGTCGGGGTCACTAATGAGGCTCTGAAGTGAATGGGGTGTTGTCACTGCTTAATTTGAAATGCGGCGTTTCGTTCCTCTCATGCGCCCCTGAACTCTTCAGACAGAAGCGGTGTGCAGGTCTACCTGTGACGCCAGTGACCTTGTGTTCCACGTCGAAACGGTCGTCGAACGCTGTGTGCCTTGCCCTACTTGAACTCGGTGAGGAATTTCAAGACTAATCTGGTTCTCTATATGATACGCCGGCAAGCTGCAGCAGAGCAAAGCAGAATTCTGGACGAGGAGCGAAGAAGGTGGTCGCTACAGTATCAATGAGGTTATCACTGAAAGCTTGAGGAATGTTTTGCCAACTCTCCGTCAAAGCATTGGAGAGCTGTTGTAATATCTGCGGTGGGTCAGGTAAGCGGTATAATTGCTCTGATATTGCAGACCAGACATGTTGAATACAATTTTGATCTGGAGATACAGCGGGCCAATTCATTCGGTTAATGTCATGCATTTCTATGCGGTCGTTGATAATTATTGCCCATTGTGGATGAACATTATGGTCGATTACCTTAAAAATGTCTCCAATGGCTGCCGCAAAGGGAACAATAATTGGTTTTACAATTAAATCACGATACATTACGCAGACATGATTGGGTTAATGAGAATAATAAGATCTGTGCGCCCATTAAAACAAATGACTCCTCAAACGAACACTGAGCCGCCACCGAAAAGACTTGTTGGCATTATGAAATATTCATTATACCGTCCTCGCCACACCAACATTTGTCCATCAGACTCATGCAGATTAAATCTGGACTCATCCGTGAATAGGCAGTATCTCGATCTGTGCACGTTTCAGTTCTCATGTTCAAGAGCCCAACGGTATCTTACAGCCCAGTGCTCCCTACTAAATCACTGATGCCTGGCGGATCTTCTTCCCTCAAATTAAAACTGTGCAACCTATTACGGATTGTTTGACCAGAAACTATCCTACCGTTACTTGTCGGAATGAGCTATTAATTCGGGATTCTGTGAAGAAGAGAAAGTCGTGAAGTTAACCGTATTAGCCGAACTTGTGCGACGGTTGTAGCTCTTGTTCTTCCACCCCCTTGAGTATATGCAACACTTCCACTAATATGATAGCGATTCCACGCGCTACTAACTATACTTTGCGAAACCCAGAGACGGTTAGCAACTTCTTGATGAGTTTAACCTTCGTTTCACCAACAGACTAATTGTTCAAACTGTTCAGCTTCTAAACGCATGTTAGACTAGTGACAATAATTAATACACACCAGACCGATTGCAATAGCACATTATCGCACAAATGGACCACAAAAAAATTAAGACCATACATCTACAAGAAATGAGTTTTTGTAATTAAGCCATTCACTATCATGAGAACCATATTTTGTTTGTGTAATACGCAATCGTACGCCTATCCACATGGTATGTACAGTAATCCTGAAAATTTGATTCAAGTGCAAAAGTCAGCTTTGTCTCGAATATCCACTTCAATTATTGCAGTGTAATAATAATAATATTTATTTTTTCTATAAGACAGAATACACTGTATAGAAAACGTCAACAAAATTTTGTCTCCTTCAAATATTTATTTATTGATTTTAATTGCCTTTTTTATATTTGTTGGTTTATTTATTCCATTTGACATTGTATATTGAGTTTTGATTATATACGTCTATTAAATATAAGCGGTGCTTATTGTAGACATAAATTTAATTATAAAAGTTTTTTGAATGAAAATTTTTTTGAAATTAAAATTGTAGATGACTTACAGATTAAATCTGTTTTGATATTCAAATTTTGTTTTATTTCTTCTATCAAGTAAAAAGCCTTTTTCTATTTTATTTTATACATAATATATAATTATATTTAGGCTTGAATAAATCTCATTATGGAATGTCAATGGTTTAAAGAAAACCTTATAATACCTTACACTGTGATTTTGTGACGAATATTGACTACCTGGATTTCTTAAAGTTAGTCTGTTTGAGCAAGTTCCGGTACACTTTAAGTTATAATATATTGATTGTTAGTTGATTTTGATATTTTAAATATTATCTAGGGCCGACGAAGAGATTATCGGAATTCTAACTGTTTTTTGAGGATATAGTGCATGTTTTGAGAGATTTTTGAATTAACTTATTTGAATATTTAAATATATTAAATATTTCAAATAAATTATATTTTTTGAGAAGTCCTTAAGTTGTGCTTTATGTTTTTGAAAAAGAATTGGTGTTCATTATAAGATCAAAAACAAAATTTCGTCTGCTTCAAATATTTATTTATTGATTTTAATTCCTTTTTTATATTGGTTGGTTTATTTATTCCATTTGACATTGTATATTGAGTTTTGATTATGTACGTCTATTAAATATAAGCGGTGCTTATTGTAGGCATTAATTTAATTCTAAAAGTTTTTTGAATAAATTTTTTTTTTTTTTAATTAAAATTGTAGAAGATTAACAGATTAAATCTGTTTTGATATTTAAAAATTATTTTCCTCATTCACAATTTTATGCTTGGTGCTGGTTGGTTGAAGTCGCTCAGGTAAATTCTGGAGTTGACTATTCTATATTTTTTATTTTTATTCAGAAATATTTTATTTTGGCTTGATACTCGTATATAATTTTTTTTCATTCGGTAAACGTCCAATAAACGGAAATAATAAATAAAATAAATGCAATTTGTCCCAACTACTGACGCTTTAAGAGTAATTGTGCGTCATATTTTGCCAAAGATATGTATACTCATAACAAAACACATAATCACCTTATCAACTTGTTATTTAGACTTGAAAATAAAAGTTGTTCAATTCTGATGAAAATATTGAATATCGATAAAATAATTGATATTGAAATAACCATTGCACGAACACCAATTTCTGACACACACAAAACTTGGATGCCCCCGTACCTATTTATGACAATTAGGACACTCCAGCAAATATTTTGAAAAGTCAAACTGTTATTCGATACTGATCAAATTTATTTTGAAATAACACTATACATTCTGTCAAAAAAGTACCGGGAATTATCGATTTAAATCTGGCGGGGCAATGAGGCAGGTAAAAATTTTTTTCCTAGGTTGGTACCACTGTCCTTAATTACTATGCCAAGCTTGAGCGGGATCTGTCAACTAGTGTGTTTGCAACAGCTGATTAAGTCAGTCGATGACAGAGTGCGTGCCGATTTTTACTATGGGTGATTAAGTTGACCAAAGAATTTGTTTAAAGTTTTGTATTGCAAATGAATTTTCGTGTGCCGATGCATTGAAAATGTTGCAAAAGGCCTTTGGTAATAATGCTCTATCGAAAACTCGTGCATATCTGTGGTACAGAGCCTTCAAGGACGGTCGTGAAGTGGTCGAAGACTTGCCTCGTTCCGGACGCCCATCGACGGCTTCGATCGAAGATAACGTCGATAAAATTAAGGGTGCTGGAAAACCGTCGTACCAGCTTGAGAGAGATAGCACATGATCTTAAGATATCCCACGAGTCCGCACGTACGATTTTGATTGATATTTTGAGCATGAGAAAGGTGGCCGCACGACTCGTACCGAAAGACCTGAATTTTCTTCAAAAACGTCATCGCAACAGGTTGCTTCAGACATGCTGGATCGCTGTAATTCCGATTCTACATTCATGGAACGCATTATAACTGGTGATGAGACCTGGGTCTACGAGTACGATATGCAAACAAGCCAGCAATCATCGGAATGGGTGGCAAAAAATGAGCCGAAACCGAAAAAACCACGCCAAAGCCGCTCGAAAATGAAGGTGATGCTCATTGTCTTCTTCGATATCCGTGGCGTGGGGCACTACGAATTCGTTCCAGAGGGTCAGACGGTAAACAAGGAGTATTACCTAGGCGTTATGAAACGTTTGTGTGAGCGTATCCGTAAGAAGCGGCCAAATTTGTGGGCGAACAACTCATGGATTTTGCATGATGATAACGCGCCTTCTCACCGAGCTACGATTGTGACTGACTTTCTCGCCAAAAACTCAACAAACGTGCTTCAGCAACCACCGTATTCGCCGGATTCGGCTCCCTGCGACTTTTTCCTCTTCCCAAAACTAAAATTGCCCCTTCGTGGCACCCGTTTTGAGTCGATTGAAGCCATAAAACAAAATTCGGCGCGAGAGCTAAAGTCCATCCCGGAAAGCGCCTATAAAAAATGTTTCGATAATTGGAAGTGCCGTTGGCATAGATGTATTGGAGCAAATGGAGCCTATTTTGAAGGCGACCCAATAAATTTTGACGATTATATGTAAAAATGTTGTTTTAATTGAAAATTCCTGGTACTTTCTTGACAGAGTAGTATAGAATTGTATTATATGTTGAATAAAACCAGAGTCTTTACATCAGACTCTAACATACATATCTGGTTGGAGTTGAACATTTTTTTCAAATACATCATTTGATTTAACTTGACTACGCTTATATTGAAATAAATTAATTCGGCTGATCTGTACCAAAAATCATTAATAAGGCGTATGAGCTATGGCAGTGGCGGTTCGTGGTACTTGAAACAGGTGAGGCCCGAAGAAGGAATAAATATCTACTCCACCTTGGTGCTTAGACACTGAGGTATTATTCTTTGACGCGTTGACCATTTATATGGAGATCATCGCCAATAGCCCTACTAAAACCATAAAAGAACTTTTAAACTCTATAATTTATTAACAAGAACTAATAATCAAAAGACATAACATTGTGTATATATAAAATTAACAAATATATATAACGTTTTCTGCTTCTTTGGATTAGATTGAAATGTTGAAAAACACAAAATAATTTCCTTATTATAAATACATGTTATGTACATATATAAAAAAATAATGTGTAACAAATAAGGAGGGCAAAATGATACACACATTGCTGCTTATTTGTTATTCACTTGAATAAAATACGAATCGATATAAAAACATGTTTTATCATTTTATACTTTTCGACGGTTTTTTGAAATTGTAAATTTATGTATAATAAAATTTGAATGTCAAAACAAATTGAAAATCTTCATAAAATTGGGGATCCTCACTAATAATTTGTACTATTTCTTTTTTTATAGCCAAGATTGACAAACCTGTTAGGCGCTCTTGTGTCATCGTATTTCTTAAATACTTTTTATGCGCTTAAGACTCGAAAAATTTCTTTCGACCGAAACACTTGTTGCAGGAATATTTAACACTAGGCAAAACAACTTGTATGTTTTATTTTAAATTCCTTGTATATAATCCCTAATATTTGCTAAACGTCTAGATTATAAAACTGTTCGTCCCTGTATAAAACACTTAGATCATTTTTCGGCAGATCTATTTCGAATACATTAGGATACACTTTTAACAAAGATTTAAATGATTTATCGGGAAAATTCTTTGTATATTCAGTAAATTTGGAAGAATCCACTAACGAAAGAAAATTTAAGTCGTTTCAAACAGTGTTGCAATCTCGGCGATGTGCGCGCTGTAAGTCCAATTTCATGGGCCTCAATCCATTCGAAAATTCCCGTATTATGCCCGCCAAGTGCTACTAAAGCGATGGGGGTGCGTGGCAACTAACAGGACGTTGAATTGTGACGTATGGAAGTTCAAATTTCTAGGGTTACTATAATGTTATTATGAGGTCGGGCAACGATTTCAGCGTTTAGAATTAAAGTTGGATAGTGGGAAGGGGTGCGCGCTTAATTTGAAAGGTAATATTTTCACCTTTAATGGTTATCCAGATGTATGTTACACTGTCTCGATTTCCAGAACTTTCTATTACCATAGCTCATACTCCTTATTAATGATTTTTATTAGAGATCAGCAGAATTAATTTATTTTAATATGAATATGCTAATTTTTCGCATTACGGCAAATTATGGTCTGATTTGAACATGAGGAAAGTTTATTCTGCGTTGGTAACGTGAAAATATTGAGAATATATTTCTTTACTTGAATTAACTCGGAAATGTATGTCTTGTATGTATTTTGCATACTCTAGATGGCGCTAGTGTATTATTAGTATCTTGGAGTCTGTGTATAGCGAATATAGATACAGTGAATACATTGCACTGTCGAAAAACAATCATTTTGAAACGTGCGCATGTCTGAAATTTGCCTCTGTGATCTACAAAACCTTGTCGAGTTTGTTTGAGTATATAATAGTTATACAGATTTATGTTACACTGTCTCGATTTCTAGAACTTTCTATTACCATAGCTCATACTTCTAACATTGATTACAAGATTGTTTAACGTCTATTCAATTTCTCTGTACAGTATTTGCTACATTATTTTGTGAAGTATATATATATATATATATAATCCTCTTGGAATGTCACAATCAAGTATGTAGTATATTATGTAAGTTGTGCTTGACCTCAGTAAAGCATGATAGTTTATAAAGTTCTATGTTTTGTCATTTCCAGTAATATTAAATGTGTTGTAGAGCTCTAGTACCTTATCACCAGCTGAATTCAAGAATATGGCAATTTTCTTGTCTTCAGATTCTTTGGAATATGCACTGGCCTCCATGAAAACTTTAAATTTCTGTAAAAATTTCATCCAGCTATCTGCTACTTAATCCATCGAAGGCAATGGACCAGGTGAGTTGAATAAAATTGCTTTCATCGTCTTTGTTACTTCCACGTGGTTTCAGATTATTCTGTTTTCGATATGTGGTAAGTTTGATTTTTTTATAGGTGGTATTTCATTTTTTAATGGCGTAAAAAAGTGAACTACGAAATACCACCTATGAAAAAATCAATCTCAATAAACAGTAAACCATGCAACGATTGTGAGAAGGTATATATAGAAATGACATTACAACTCTTAAACAACAGATTAAATGGGCACAAATACATGAAAAACTCTAGCACTGCGCTAAATAAACATATAATAACAGACAGCCACAATCCAGACTTCAAAAATACGAAGATTCTTGCATACGAGATTAATAGTGACAAAAGGAACATAAAAAAGATGATATATATAAAGAAAAACAAAAACGCCATGAATGATAGAACCGATATAAGGAACTTAGGCCAGATTTACCACTCCATTATATAAAGATAAATGCTCAAAATTGATACAAATCAAACAACAATACAAGAAATTTTGCAGTATCACTTATTGAATTCACGACCTTCCTATAACTGCTAATGATTTACATTAAAAAACATACTGAGTTATCTGACGGAAATGTTAAAAACACCGATATTTCACGTTGGACTGCGGCATTCATGCAGAATAACTAACACATAGACGATACTGCGTGCCAGTGAAAGATAAATCATTGTTTTAATATTTGACTTCGAGATAATAATAATTTTCTGCTTAGGTACATCACCTCTTATTTCTACTTTATATGTTAATTATTGTAATATTTTTTTACAGACTGTTCAAGTGACTGAAAAGTTTTAATTTGTTGCTGATTAAATTGAAAATGTCAACCGAGAACGAAACGTCTTTTTAATATAAAAAGTACTCTTCTGTTTTTGTTTATGGAATCCAATATCCCAAGAAACTATAAAATTATATATATATATATATATATATATATATATATATATATATATATATATTTATTATATATATATATATATATATATATATATATATTTATTATATATATATATATATATATATATATATATTTATATATATATATATATATATATATATATATATATATTTATATATATATATTTATATTATAGCATTTAGTGGAGACAGCATTGTTCAAATATTTTCAACACCGTTGAGCTTCACGTTAGCAATGAACTCAAAAATAGGGTGTTCCAAAATATTTATTTACAAACCTGCATTCAAACGATCATTTATAACATGTACTGGCATCAAATCATTGTATGAAATCCCACCTCAAACGTTGACACTAAAATATTGTTGAAATCGTCATAGTTTAATGGTATGTGGATTTTGCAATACTGACTCATACCGTCCTTAGTAAAACAAGCCTCGTCAGACCACAGGACAAGTGAAAAAATTTATTATTTTTGCATGTTGTTGAAGTAAGCATCGAAAAATTCTAACCGTTGAGGAGCATCTCCATTGTGCAAAGGTCGTACATTTTGTCTATGGAATGGATGAAAAATGTCTATGTTTCTCGTCATACAAAATTCGGTGATGAATGAAGACTAGTAGCTACACGTCGCTCAGTAACTGAGGAGTTGCAAAGAACAGCATTTAGTACATTTTCTTAATTTTCTACACTCACTAGAGTTGAAAAAATGGATCCAGATTACTTGTTTCTCGAAATCTTCGGAATAATGCATTAAATACTATGTTGGCAGATTATTGTTTATTCAGATACTTCCTTCGGTATTTTATAGTTGATATTCTGGAATTTTCATTAGAAAAATCCATATACAAACACAATATCTCATACTTCTGACTTGAGAAGGAGTGCATTGTTTATTCAGAACGAAAGTCAAGTATCACATAAATAATTAAAATGAAAAAGTTGCCATATAAACCAGTATTTCCGTTTGCCAGCCTACTTTTTTATATCATTGTTTTAAATCAGCTTCTAAATGAAAACGAATCTGACATATGTTCATTGGAAAAAAATTTTTAGAATTAGCGCAGCTATCATTTACCAGAGTTTGTCATAGAGCTTATAGAATATATTGTATATATGAACAAATTACTGAACTTTCAGAGAATTTCAATGTCTTTCTAAAATTCGTAACGTATACAACGTACGACTTGTAGTAAGAGCAATTCTTATCTCTATGTTCTACACTCTTGTGGTATGTCAATGAAATATGACATACGCATTAGGTTAACAGTTCTAATGCTTGCATTTTAATATTTTCTTTTGAAATAAATCCTTTGAAACTTTCAAGGAAAGCGATTTTGTGAGGTAGCTTCTACCTCTTAATTGGGAGGCGGCGTTACTTTCTGAGCATGCGTACCTGAACTCTTCAGACAGACGTGTGACGCCAGTGACCTTGTGTTCCACGTCGGAACGGTCGTCGAACGCTGTGTACCTTGCTCTACTTGAACTCGGCGCAGACGGTTAGTCACGAAGTTTAAGACTTGTCATATTCTCTATATGATACGCCGGTAAGCTGCAGTAGAGCAAAGCAGAATTTTGGACGAGGAGTGAAGCAGGTGGTCGCTACACACTCCCCCTCCAGTGAGGGCAGGAAACAGTCTGCTGCTAGGTTGTACGCGGTGCCATCTCCACCGGGGTTACTGTGGAACGAAAGGAAGCTGCATAACTCCGATTATGTCTCGTTTGCATATGCATAAGTCGTTTTTTCGCCTACATAAATATGCATGTTTTTTATTCTTATTTATTCGTTCATTTCACAAAATCAAAATATCATTGAAACACGTCGAATTCCAACGTTTCAACTGAATGGAGTGTTCACACGGGCATAGGGGCTTAGAGCATTACCTAAAACCCCCTCAGATCGAGTTACTTTGACCTAGAGCCCTCCTTACCACCATAAGGTTGATTTCGAGTATTGGGAGAATATGAACGAAGAGAGGTATATTGGCCCTACAGTCGGCGATTTTTGCAGAATTATTTTAAGTGCAATATCTCGAACTCCAGAGATCTAATATTTTCACAAGTCGTACACAAGACTGAAAAATTTCCATCTAATATTTAAATTCAGGGACTTAGACGAATTTTCAAGTTTTCGGACTTTGATTCTCGATCAACGCGGCACTTGGAACATTTTTCGAATTGTTGCAAAATGGCGGAGGATACGGTTTGAAGGCACCGATATGGAGATGGTATTTCGATGCTTGGTGGATTCAACTGGTGTTACTCGTGACTCATGTAATGCATCTTTAGGAAGAGTCTGTGTTGTGGATACGTCTCTTGTTGTTGTTAATTTTTTTCAATTAACGTCGAGGTGAGATTTGGTATATTCCACCCGTCAGCAACCTATTGCCATGCCGTTTCCCTGTGTTTGTGGCTCGTATACCACCCAGAAAAGCCGCAGAGACCACCAGCGGAGATATTGTCAGATCCTGATGCCCCGAGGGAGATATGCCCAGTATGTGACCTTGAGTATGGGACCTACCATGCAATGAGGCTGCATTTGAGTAGAGTACATCCAGAAGAGTAAAATCGGGAGATGGAAACCGAGGTGGAATCCCGAGCTTGTCATCCTTTGTGGACGGATGGAGAACTAGAGGTGATGGCAGAATTTGAGGCCGAGTATGAGGGTGATCCGGCTCAGTTGCTGGACCATCTGACAGAAAAGATGGATAGGATAAAGGGGGGTGTAAGGAGCAAGCGGTATAATATGACATATAAGAACATCTTAGAGTTTCTAGAGAATCAAAGTTGAAAAAGCAGCACAGGCCCGAGAAGCTGAACGGATGACACACGAGCAGGCCAGATTGAGGGAGTTCGAGCGAGAGCACAAATCAGTTTCGGCGGCCCGCATGAACATCTGAGTGTGTTATGAGGTTGCGGCAGATGAGGGGGAGGTAATTGAGTTCGTTGAGGATCCAGTGTTGAAACATCTTCTGGAGATGTGCGTCCACGCAGGGGAAGAAGAGTAAAAAGGGCCAAATTTTTCAGGTACTTCCAAGATCGATTCCAAAGAGACAGAAAAAGCTGACAACAGAAATTATTGATGGACACAGAACAACTGCCGAAAGCATAAGACCAGCTAACCAGGAGATAATCAAGGAATACGAATCAATCTTTGGGAAAACTTCAACACCGGACGACAAACCCCTCCGAGATATAGTTGAACAGAAAACTACTTTGTACCAGCTGATAAACAGAGAGACCATTAAATCTTATATAAAAAAACAAGGTAAAACATCTGCTGGGCCTGACGGAATCGATTCTGTCAGAATAAAAAGAATACCTGTTTAGAAACTCTTGTACCTTCTGAATTTCATGATCTTTTCCAAGTATATCCCCCAAAACCTCAAGGTGAGTCGAACTATCCTCATACCGAAGAAGAAAAAGGAGCTCAAGAGGCTGGAAAACTGGAGACCGATAACTATATCCTCGATTTTTCATAAATTAAGTTCACTGAACGATTGCCATTGGAACTGGTGGATCTTGCATATATGCAAGTTTCTCGTTCTGATGCTTCCCAAAGCCATGAATTTGAATTTTACCTGCAGCAGGGCTGACTAGTTGTCTTGGTACACTAATGTTGTTCAGAGCGGGCTGAAATCGTAGCCACTCTGTATGATTAATGATCAAAATCATTCCAATGTTTCCGCTGTTATTCACATTTGAAAAATTCTTATTTTTCCGATAGATCCGAATATGCTGATCTAATCGAGGTCAAATGTGCCACTTCTAGGTGTATAATAATAGCACAAAGATTTATGCCGAATTTTGTGAGGATAGGCTGGATGATTACCAATTTTCAAATTATCGAATGAAAAGTGACCTTCTGGGAATATTACATTACCTCCCTTTCTGTCCATCCAGATCCTGCGCGACCCTGATAGCTGAAGGTTCAGCATTGGCTACATAAATTATAATTAACGGTACACGCTGGCTGCAGACCCCTCCTCTGTGTAAGAATGATATCTTATGTAAGATATATACTGACCTAAGAATGTGTATAAAGGTGATCACTTATACCGGAGGTACTACTAGGTGAACTCAATATTTTCACGAATCACTACTGAGTAGTAACCTGCAGGTTATTGAATGTTTGTTTCAGCTCATTGAGGGTTGCTTCCTTTCCTTATTACGAATTTAAATATATTAGGTAGGATGATGACGACCGTCAAAATGTTTATGGAAGAATTTTTTGAGGGGGTGAAGGTCAAAGAATAAAATTCATGGAAATATCAATTTTATAAATGTCGACTAGTTTTGACGTATTTAACGTCATCATCAGGGCTCTAAAAAGAATGAACATTGTATAACATATCTACGAACAGTATTTTTAAAAACAAATATTTGTTGACATATAAATAGAAGAATTTATACATAAAAATCTTGAGCTATATCTGGTAGAGGTACTCACATTTATTGAAGGTTTCGGTTGTCAGATATACAGGTATGGAAAAGGCAGTCGGAAACATAGGAAATTCAGTGTTAGTCTATAAGCAAGTTCGGTTACAGTGTAGCAGTGGAAGAATCAAAACCTTAGCACGATGCGATGATGAATAAACGAGTGTTCTCTCTTAATGGTAGTGGCTGCTGGGGGAAAACTTCGATCGAAATGAGGCTCTGCACTACTTTTAGTTCAGTAAACAGAATCATTCGCACTTCAAACGTGTATATCGGTTGAAAATAAATACGACAACAAAATTTTCTCTGTGAAAATGAGTACTTAGGTTCTTTTTGGCCATAACTGGCTTGAATATAAAATAAATTCTACGAAAATAAGAAATTCGAAAACAAAAACCAATTCTAAAATATGCGAAATCAAAGGTCGACAAATTTAAATTAAATGTTCAAATAATCCACCTTGTTGAGCCAAACAGTAGTCAAATCTATTATAAAGAGATAATCTCATATCTTGGAGTAGATTTGGCATAGTTGCCATTTTGGCACAAAGTTGGATTATTTTGAACCTTAATTCGTCGCTCTATCATTTTCATCCCCATAAACCAACTTTTTCAGATATCCCCAAAGAAAAAAATCATTGGGAGATAAATCTGGTGTTCTGGGGAGCCATTTGATCATGCCATTTGTAGAAATGACACGGTCCGAAAAAGTCGTCCTGAGATATTGTGTGACTACTCTTGCTCTTGGACAGCCATCTTGTTGAAACCAGACATCATCGAAACCATATTGGTAGCTGTTGAACTGTCGAAATAATTTGATTCTCTAAAAGCTCGAGATATTTGGCAGAGTTGTGTAAGGTGTAAGGTATTTTTAAGGTTATATTTAAAAATCATTACCTTAAAAATACCTTACACTGTTCTGTGATTTTGTTAGAACATAGACCATCTTGAATTTAAAATTAGTCTGTTTGAAGCATTCATTCTTAACACGTGTAAGTTGAGATATAGTGATAGTTATTGGATTTTGATATTTGGAATATTATTTTGGACCGATGAAGGGATTGCCTAGAATTATATTTGTTTTTTGAAGATGTGGTGCATGTTTTGAGAGATTTCTGAATTAACTTATTCGAATATTTAAATATATTAAATATTTCAAATAAATTATATTCTTTGAGAAGTCTTCAAGTTGTGTTCATGTTTTTAAAAGGCAATTGGTGTTCTTAAAGGTAAGATCAGAAACAAAATTTTATCTCCTTTAAATATTTATTTATTAATTTTAATGACTTTATTATATCTGTTGGTTTATTTATTCCATTTGACATTATATATTGAGTTTTGATTATATACGTCTATTAAATGTAAGCGGTGCTTATTGTAGACATTAATTTAATTCTAAAAGTTTTTTGAATAAAAATTTTTTTTTTAAATTAACATTGTAGAAGAATTCAAATTTTGTTAATATTTTTCTGTAGTTTTTTGTTAACTTAAAATCCTGATCCCAGAGAAATCGAAAACGTGGCCGGAGTGTAGCGAATATTCAGCTAGTGTTGTGTTTTGACAGGAATGAGAATATTAATCATATCTCTTTTATGCTCCGCAATTCTTGTCTCTAGATATATGACCTATGCACACAGCGTCACACTCACCACACGGTAAATTGTAAACAATATCCGATCTCGACTCCACAGGAACAGAAGTTTTAAGGTTGCTGTACAAATTTTTGATTGTCTCGGTCTTTACTTGACGGAAATTCATCTTCAATATAAGAAAAACAAATGTTAACTTCCGCTATTTTATTGATTTTCACAACAATTGTTTCGTCATACCATGACTTCATCAGGTGAGTATTTAAACTGAGGTATACAATGCAAAACATAAAACCTTAAATACACAGCTCTGGTACAAAAAATAGAGGGGTGGAAAGAGAGGTATACAATTAATGAAAAATATTAAGTGGGGGGGATCTATTTAAATCTATTTGATCATTCAATAAAATTTGTCTTTTATTATATCTATTGATTTCTAAAGTTTCTAACAGATTTAGTTTCTGACTTTTGTTTTCAATATGTAATATTTCATAGTTCATATTAAAATTATGGCCAGTCTCTAACAAATGGTTGGCATAAGTTGAATTCGGTTTATTATTAATGTAACATTTTTCATGTTCTCGTATCCTTGTTTGGAATGAACGGCCTGTCTGTCCTACATATACACATGGGCAATCACTACATGTTAACTTGTAAACTCCTGATTCAATTGTCTACAATTAACGGATTGAAATCATTATTTTAAGCTATTTGACAAAGAGTATAAAACGATTGAACAAATAGCTTTAAATAATAATAATAATAATAATAATAATAATAGTGCCTTTATTCATACATTTACAATATATAAACATAGGGCGAAGTCTAGCTTAAAGCTACTCCACTCAACCCTCAAAAAAAAAAAAAAAAAAAAACAAAAAGGGAAAAAAAAACAAAAGGATAGAAACAAAAATAAGCGGAAAAAAAAATAAAATTAACGAATCAATTCCATTGTGAGTAAACAAAACATATTTCATATCCATAAAATTTTCCTAATTTATAATTGGCTCGTCAAGAATTTTGACTTCAAAATTTTTCTCAGTGAGCTCAAAGAAACGCCTTCACACGAAACTAAAAATTTATTATGTAATTTCACCGCATTGAAGGTGAAGGAGCGCTGAAACATGGCTGAACCAAATCTTGGCAGCATGAGCCTATGACCATGCCTAACGTCCACGCAATGAACATCACGTCTAAAAATTAGCTTTTCCCTCAAATACGGTGGAAGACAAGAACGTAAAATTCGATGAACCATAATCGTCAGGTGGAGCCGGAAAACATTCTCAACCCTAAGCCATCCCAAGCTGTTAATTCCGTCCCTTATTCCACTGTCATATTTCCTCAAACCGAAAACAAACCGGCAGCATGAATTCTGCATTTTCTGTAGTCTGCGCCTCTGCACGGAATCAAGGCAAGGGTAAAAAACCGTTAATCCATAGTTTAGTTTGGACAAAACGAGAGTCTCACAGAGATACTTGCGTGACTGAAAATCTAAACAATATCTCTGCCGATACAAAAGGCGCAATGCAAGGAAAGAATTCCTCAACAGCAACGAGACATGCTCCCTGAATCTCAACTGGCAATCGAAAAAGATTCCCAGGTTTCTACAGCAGGTGGAGGACGGAATTCTTTCACCGCCCATCTTGATCTCAACCACACCCTGAAATGTCCTGGGAAAAAAGCATATATAAAAACATTTTTTCACGTTTATCTTCAAATTATTCATTTGGGAATAACGCATAATTAAGTCTAAATCCTCATTCAACCGCTCGACAGCCTGAGAAACAGAGGAGGGATGAAAAGAGAGGCGAACCTGAGTGTCATCACAATAAAAATGGGTGGATGCGAATCTGACCACCCTATGCATGTCAGCCACATATATAAGGAAAAGCAGAGGGCCAAGAACAGATCCTTGTGGCACCCCTGAAGTTATAGGGCAATAATCTGAATATGTATCACGCAATTTAACGCACTGATGCCTATCAAAAAGGTAAGACTTGAAAAATCTCAGAGCAGTTTCATCAAAACCAATATATGTTAATTTAGCACAAAGCAGCTCATGGTCCAGGGTATCGAATGCCTTTGCGAAATCCAATAAGGTGAGAATTGAGGCATGTCCCCCATCCAAAGATCGCAAAATATCATCAGTGATGTTCAGCAGAAGAGTGGTAGTACTGTAACCCCCCCTGAAACCCGACTGCCGCGCAGTGAGAATTCCATTGTCGGTGACGTATTTATAAACCTGAAGAAACAATATCCTCTCCAGAACCTTTGACAGAGCTGGTAGCACACTTATCGGACGAAAATCAGATAAGCTCTCAGGACTAGGGATCTTAGGTATCGGATTCACAATAGAGTACTTCCAATCATACGGATAATAACCAGACTCAATGCAAACATTAACAATGTGCGTCATGAAGGGCAGAGTAACACCGAGGGATAATTTAAGCATTCTAGCAGATATACAATCAATCCCCAGAGCGTTCGAACGAAGATCCAAGACAACTGATTTTATCTCGTCTATAGTCGCAAACCCGATCGAAATTTTTTTATTTGCATCAAATCTGTTCGAGCTATAATAACTGGTTCTCTCCGGGCAAGAATTGGAAGGACTAAAAACCGACCGAAAATAGTCATTGAATTCATGAGGGTTAGAAAAGCGTTCAGGCACAGAATTCTGTGAACAAGGATGCAATGTCCTGAAGGATTTCCAAAAAAATCCGGAACCCCGAGATCTGGCCTGGGACATGAAACCGCGTTTCTCCTTTCGCACAGCAGAAGTAACAACATTTCGCAGATGAGTATAATAACTGTAATCAGCTAAGTTCTTCGTAAGCTTATATTTAGATAGAGCAGCATTTCTCAACTTCATCATGCTTTTTATTGTAGGAGTTATCCACGGGGAAAATAATTTAGTAACTCTCGATTCGACGTAAGGGGCATGCTTGTCAAATATATCAGTCAGGCATTGACAAAAAATTGAGATCTTCAAATCAATATCACTAACATAAAGGATTCTATCAAATGACGTACTAGAAAGGTCCGATAAAAAGTCCTGAAGGGCAAACCGACGAAAATCACGACAACGAATAATCTTCGGGGTATTTATTTTTCTCTTTAAATTTATCCTGCAAAAGACACCCCTGTGATCAGATATTGAATGATCAATAATACCAGAATCAATCACCAGTTCGGGTCTGCTAGAGCAAATCACATCCAGTAAAGTCTGAGATGTCGAAGTTATGCGTGTTGGTTCATTAATTAGCTGTTTCAGACCATAAGATTCCACGCAGTCAGAAAAGTTGTTCTCAACTAATTGATTCTCGTTAATGTCCCCCGCAAGAATTATATGTGAATAACTTGCGGACACCATAGACAAAAAATCATCCAAATAGCGGACGAAACTTGAAGCATTACACGCGGATGTTCTGTAAATACAACCTAACAGAATAGTATCCCTACCAAGCCTTAGCTCAATCCAAATATGTTCCACGCCAACGGGCGGGTCAAAGTCAACGAATATTCTACTTGATGATAGTGAATCCCTTGTATAAAAACCAACTCCTCCCCCAACACGTCCGACACGATCACCTCGAAAAATCCGAAAACCTGAAATAGAAATACTTTCATCCGAAATATATTGGTTCAGCCACGTTTCAGTTAAAAAAATAATGTCAACACTTTCAGCAGATACAAGATTAAAAAATTCATCAAATTTAGAAAATAAAGAGCAGACATTAAAATGGGCAATTTTTAAATACTTATTAGATCTACTCTGCATAAGCAATTCTAGACTTCAATTTATCTATATGAGACAAAAAGTAACCACATTTATAGCTGTTAGCGCTGTGGCCTACATCGTAAGCTGCTTTGAACTTTAAATTGTTAAACTTGCAGTTTACACAGCATAGATCACTAGATTCACAATTTTGTATATCATGAGGACCTGAGCATTTGGGACATACTTCACAATCACTCTTACATTCACGGCGGAAATGGCCGAACTTCCAGCATTTAAAACACCTTATCAAACTAAAATGTTCCCTGATGGGGCACCTAGACCAACCCAGATAAAGAAATCCCTCCTTGACAATGTCTCTGAACAGAAAAAAAGCCACCTCAAGTACAACATTGAAGCTATTTTTGTATTCAATTTTGGTAATGAACTTTATATCATCAACGGAGCAGTTCAAATTGTTGGTATGGATTATATTTTCTAGAAAATTAGGCTGGCTTACCGTGTGTGAATCAACGCCATAAACCATAATTCTAGGCCTCAACTTCTTTGGGACAGTAACATTGTATGCACCCTTCATTTCCTCATTAATAAGCGATCTCATTTTTTCTAGAGAATTATTGTCGCTACAAGATATCATTATTCCATCCTTAATTCTCCTAGTTCCCAAAACCAGTGCTTGAGCAGATGACGGATTGACTCTCGATTTAATTTCATTTTCGATCCCAGTATTGTTTACATTTTTATCATTTGTCTTCACTAATAGCACATGGGAATCCCGATACTTTTTAACAGCTGATGCATACGTCGGTCGCTCTGACTCATCCATACCCGTGTGTAACTGATTTATAGATGACCTTGAAGCATTTTCACGATGGATATCTTTTGAAGTTTTCAAAATATTATTTGTGAATTCTAGTTCAGATACATACTTTTCCAAAAGAACTTTCTCACGAGTCAAACATTCAGCTTCTTTCTTCAGAACTATGCACTCAGTATTAGAACATGAACCACTGATATTCTCCGTCGACTCGGTACAACGTCGACAGAAGAAATTATTTTTGTCCACAAAAATGACCCTGCCAATAGCATCCAAGCACTTATTATGAACAACAATGTCACAGCCTTCACCCTTACACGTTATATCACTCGAACCAGCAAATTTAGAACAAAATCGACATTTCCTCTCATTAGTATCCGATGCTGAACCGCCCGCCATGACGGTTCGACATGTGGTCGAACCGTCATGAACCGTGTTGAAATGATTTCAATCCGTTAATTGTAGAAAATTTACTTGATAAAATAAATTACAAGAGAGCAATAACACTTGCATATCCAAAATTTCAAAATTCAAGCGAAACCAAATTTATTTCTTTAACTTACATAGGCCAAAAATCTGAAAAGATTGCTAGATATTTAAAGAAAAAAGAAAAATATAACATCTCTTTTAAAACTATTAATTCTTTAGGCAGCTTAATAAAAAATAATAAAGACGTCATTCCTAAAAACAAAAAATCAGGAGTTTACAAGTTAACATGTAGTGATTGCCCATGTGTATATGTGGGACAGACAGGCCGTTCATTCCAAACAAGGATACGAGAACATGAAAAACATGAAAAATGTTACATTAATAATAAACCGAATTCAACTTATGCCAACCATTTGTTAGAGACTGGCCATAATTTTAATATGAACTAGGAAATATTACATATCGAAAACAAAAGTCAGAAACTAAATCTGTTAGAAACTTTAGAAATCAACAGATATAATAAAAGACAAATTTTATTGAATGATCAAATAGATTTAAATAGATCCCCCTACTTAATATTTTTCATGAATTGTATACCTCTCTTTCCACCCCTCTATTTTTTGTGCCAGAGCTGTGTATTTAAGGTCATGTTTTGCATTGTATACCTCAGTTTAAATACTCACCTGATGAAGTAATGGTATGACGAAACAATTGTTGTGAAAATCAATAAAATAGCGGAAGTTAACATTTGTTTTTCTTATCTTGCTGTACAATTTCTTTTTAATTGTATTTTCAGGTTTGACCGCGATTTCAAGGACATGACGAGCGCTCTGCGAAACACCTGCAATATAGGGAATCTTAAAATATGTTAGTTTAACATCTGGTTTTGTAGGGCCAACCATATCTTCACCACTATGCCTATATAAAATACGGTTGACGATCTAAGGGGGATAGCTGTTGTTCAATTTTTTTATTTTTTCCATGTTCTCTCTATGGAAAGAAACATCAGATAATTGTTGTGCTCTATCTTTGAGATTTTTCATTATATTCAATTTTTGTGTCAAAGGATGTACAGAATAAAAATTTACCACTCTGCCAGAAAAAGTGGGCTTGTGATACCAATTGGATTTCAATATTTTCCCGATCGAATTAACACTGTGTCAAAGAAAGATAACTTATCATCCACCTCTATCTCTACCGTGAATTGCACTTTAGGAGGAAACTCATGAAATTTATTTAGAATGTCATCATTAAAACAAATTGTAGAAATTACTATGTTTACTACCAAAAAATATATATTACACATTTTCTTGTGACTCGAGTTTCGGGAAATGAACTATCCCATCATCAGACAACTCGGATAGTTCATTTCCCGAAACTCGAGTCACAAGAAAATGTGTAATATATATTTTTTGGTAGTAAAACATAGTAATTTCTACAATTTGTTTTAATTATGATCAACTACCAAATAGTAACGGCTGAAACAATTCAGTATCTAGAATGTCATCAACTATATCTGAAGGGACTGCGGTAAAAATATCGTCAACATACTGTTTATAAAATGGAGCCACAAAGGACAACTGAGACATTGCATGATCCTGCAACCCTGCCATGAATATGTCAGAAATCACGGGAGCTAGACAGTTTCCCATGCCTAGATCGTACGTTTGTGGAAAGAATTGATCCTCGAAAGTGAAATAACTGTTGTTCACGCATAACCTGAAAGGTTCTAAAAACTGATGATCTGATTTTATTTTTGATTGAATTTTTGGCCAATGTTTTCTTAGTAGATCTATGGCCACTTCTAAAGGAATGCTGGTGAAAAGAGATACAACGTCTAATGATATTAATATTTATCCTTCAGGCAAGCTAATAATTTTCAAGCAACGAACAAACTCGAAAGAACTTTTAACATGCTTGTCATTTTTATTAAAAGCACTGTCAGAAAGTTTGGCAAGGAACTTACTGAGGTTGTAGAGTGGGCTTCCGATAAAGCTTACAATCGGTCGTCGTGATTAATCTTCTCAATCCTGCTAAAAGAAAAGACAAAACACCGCACTCGCTACACTCCGGCCACGTTTTCGATTTCTCTGGGGTCAGAATTTTAAATCAACAGAAAAAAACTAGAGAGAAAAGATTGATAGACGAGATGATTTACATTAAGAAAAATCCAAAAGTTAATAATGCATACTTCAATTTGATGAATAATTTAGAAACATAGGCGAACACATCGCATGCGTTGACATTATGTATTATGTCATTTAGCAGATAAACCCTTCAGTTGCACATATTTTACTCCCAGTAATAATACCATTCATCAGTCTCTGAGCTGGAAGGTTTTTAATTCAAAATTAATGATACCTATATCTATTTTTGATCATATATCTGACAACCGAAACCTTCAATAAATGTGGGTACCTCCACCAAATATAGCTTATGATTTTTATGTATAAATTCTTTCATTTATATGTCAATAACAAATACTTGTTTTTTGAATTACTGTTCGTAGATATGTTATACAATGTTGAATATCAAAACAGATTTAATCTGTTAGTCTTCTACAATTTTAATTTCAGAAAAAATTCTGAAAAACTTTTAGAATTAAATTAATGTCTAGTAATAAACACTGCTCATATTGAATGGACGTATAAAAATCAAAATTCGCTATACAATATCAAATGGAATAAAAAAACCCAAAAAATAAATTATTAATTGAAATTAAAAATAAGTAATATCCAAAGTTTCGTTTCAAACATACGCACCTGAACTCGTCAGAAAGGCTGTGGTATCTATGTTTTGCCTTTGACAAACATTTGAAAACATGTTCAATTTCTGGTCTTATATTTATAAAAACTAAATCTTTTTCAAAAATACACAACATAATTTTAAGAACTTCTCCAAAACTAATTTATTTGAAATATTTAATATGTTTAAATATTTGAATAAGTTACTTCAAAAACTCTCAAAAACATGTAGCACATCCTCAAAAACAATTAAAAATTCAGATAAGGTCAGTTCAACTCTACATTTATAATATAAATTCAATTAAAAATAAATAAACTTGTAATCTTACCAAACAATTTCTGGAAAATCTGTGAATGCAATAAAACTAGGTAGGTACATCTAATATCCAAGGTAATCTATCTTCTATGCTAAACACAGCAATCACACAAAGTTTGTAAGGCATTTTATGACAAATGTTTGTCAAAGGCAAAACATACGTACCACGGCCTTTCTGACGAGTTCAGGTGCGAAACATTCGATATTCGGTATTTGGAACGAAACATTCGATATTATTTATTTTTAATTTTAATTATTAATTTATTTTTTTGGGTTTTTTTATTCCATTTGATGTTGTATAGCGAATTTTGATTTTTATACATCTATTAAATATGAACAGAACTTATTATTAGACATTAATTTAATTCTAAGAGATTTCTTTAAAATTTTTTTGAAATAAAAATTGTAGAAGACAAATTAAATCTATTTTGATATTCAAAGTTTGTAATTATCCTTCTATCAAGTAGAAAACCGCATCTTATTATTTTATATATAATATATAATTATATTCGGTTTTTGAATAATGAAATTTATTATACAGTTTCCAGTGGTTTAATGATGGCCATAAAATGCCTTTCAAACTTTGTGTGTTTTCTGTGTTCAGCATAGAACATAGATTACCTTGGATATTAGATGTACCTACCTAGTTTTATTGCATTCACAGATTTTCCAGAAATTGTTTGGTAAGATTAAAAGTTTATTTATTTTTAATTGAATTTATATTATAAATGTAAAGTTGAACTGACCTTAACTGAATTTTTAATTGTTTTGAGGATGTGCTACATGTTTTTGAGGATGTGCTACATGTTTTTGAGAGTTTTTGAAGTAACTTAGTCAAATATTTAATCATATCAAATATTTCAAATAAATTAGTTTTGGAGAAGTTCTTAAAATTATGTTGTGTGTTTGAAAAAGATTTAATTTTCATAAATATAAGACCAGAAACCGAACATGTTTCCAAATGTTTTTCAAAGGCAAAACATACGTACCACGGCCTTTCTGACGAGTTCAGGTGCGCATGTTTGGAACGAAACATTCGATATTACTTATTTTTAATTTTAATTATTTATTTATTGGGTTTTTTATTCCATTTGATATTATATAGCGAATTTTGATTTCTATACGTCTATTAAATATGGGCAGTGCTTATTATTAGATATTAATTTAATTCTAAAAGTTTTTTAAAAAATTTTTTTGAAATTAAAATTGTAGAAGATTAACAGATTAAATCTGTTTAGATATTCAAAGTTTGTAATTTCAATTGACAATTTATATTTGTTGGGTTTTTTATTCAATTTGATATTGTATAATGAGTTTTGATTTTATACGTCTATTAAATATAAGCGGTGCTTATAAGACATTAATTTAATTCTAAATGTTTTTGAATGAAATTTTTGAAATCAAAATTGTAGAAGACCAACAGATTAAATCTGTTTGGATATTCAAATTTTGTAATAAGCCTTCTATCAAGTAAAAAACCGCACCTTATTATTTTATTTTATACAATTTCGTTCTTTTTAGAGCCCTGATGATGACGTTGAATAGGTCGAAACTAGTTGGCATTTATTAAATTGGTATTTCCATAAATTTTATTCTCTGATCTTCATCTCTTGAAAAAATTCTTCAATAATAAATATATTATTTGACTTTATTGTGTTTTGAATATTTTAATTCTCAATTCATCAAAAACCAAATAATAAGAAGCGGTTTTTTACTTGATAGAAGGCTTATTATTATTACAAAATTTGAATATCCAAACAGATTTAATCTATTGGTCTTCTACAATTTTAATTTGAAAAATTTTAGTCAAAAACTTTTAGAATTAAATTAATGTCTTATAAGCACTTCCTATATTTAATAGACGTATAAAATCAAAACTCATTATACAATATCAAATGGAATTAAAAACCCAGTAAATATAAATTGTCAATTGAAATTAATAAATAAATATTTGAATGAGTGGCATTTCGTTCCGAGCACGCGCACCTGAACTCTAAGGTGCGAATGCTTGGAACAATGCGCCACTCATTCAAATATTTATTTATTCATTTCAATTGACAATTTATATTTGTTGGGTTTTTTATTCCATTTGATATTGTATATTGAGTTTTGATTTTATACGTCTATTAAATATAAGCGGTGCTTATAAGACATTAATTTAATTCTAAATGTTTTTGTATAAAATTTTTGAAATCAAAATTGTAGAAGACCAACAGATTAAATCTGTTTGGATATTCAAATTTTGTAATAAGCCTTCTATCAAGTAAAAAACCGCACCTTATTATTTTATTTTATACAATTTCGTTCTTTTTAGAGCCCTGATGATGACGTTGAATAGGTCGAAACTAGTTGGCATTTATTAAATTGGTATTTCCATAAATTTTATTCTCTGATCTTCATCTCTTGAAAAAATTCTTCAATAATAAATATATTATTTGACTGTATTGTGTTTTGAATATTTTAATTCTCAATTCATCAAAAACCAAATAATAAGAAGCGGTTTTTTACTTCATAGAAGGCTCATTATTATTACAAAATTTGAATATCCAAACAGATTTAATCTGTTGGTCTTCTACAATTTTGATTTCAAAAATTTTATTCAAAAATATTTAGAATTAAATTAATGTCTTATAAGCACCGCTTATATTTAATAGACGTATAAAATCAAAACTCAATATACAATATCAAATGGAATAAAAAACCCAACAAATATAAATTGTCAATTGAAATGAATAAATAAATATTTGAATGAGTGGCGTATTGTTCCAAGCATTCGCACCTTAGAGTTCAGGTGCGCGTGCTCGGAACGAAATGCCACTCATTCAAATATTTATTTATTAATTTAAATTGACAATTTATATTTATTGGGTTTTTATTCCATTTGATATTGTATGATGAGTTTTGATTTTATACGTCTATTAAATATAGGAAGTGCTTATAAGACATTAATTTAATTCTAAAAGTTTTTGACTAAAATTTTTGAAATTAAAATTGTAGAAGACTAGCAGATAAAATCTGTTTTGATATTCAAAATTCATCGAAAACGAAAAGACTTAAAGTGAAACAGTACTCAAACGTAAAGCCATAAATCAATTTATCATATTTTAACATGTGATGAACAACCATCACATGTCGTTTGAAATAAACGAAGAAATTATGAACGTCCATAATTTTTGTGAAGTCGTTCAGTTTTTTATTGAGGCTGGTTATCCTTCCAGGTAGGAATATATTTATTTTCAAAACGGGGGATTTGAAGGAAATAAAATACATTAAATGAGATTTCTATTCAATTTACTTATTTTCCATTTCATGGAATTAAGTAGAAACATGTTCATCGAATGAGTGGAAAATGTAAGTAACATTAACATCATAATAACACACAGAAACCTTCCCTTTAATATTTTAATTTATTACAATCCATAAACTCCATGAGTCCTAATAACAATTTGGTGCAGCTGATTCTAAAATATTGAATAATGGTCAAATCGAACAAACAATTCGTTCAATTTAAAGATTCTGAATCCTTTCTGTACAGGGGAATGTTTTTCGATTGAAAATTTTCGCATATTTATTCACAACAACCATTGTTAAATTTACAGTACACCAACCATACATAAACCTTCAATATAGGGAAATTTCAAAGTTGAGACTTCATTTTTAACTTCGCTTTAGGCTCATAAAAATAAAAAATAATTTCGCATAAACTCAAAAATAATGTATTTGGCTTTTCATCACAGTGTGTAATATTGGATTTATAAAACTCAAAGATTGTGACACTATGAATGAAACACATGTTTCTATTTCTACTATATTTTGAATAAAATAATAAGAAGGGGTTTTTTACTTGATAGAAGGATTATTACAATATTTAAACATCAAAACAAATTTATTCTGTTAGCCTCCTACATTTTTTAATTAAAAAAAATGTATTCAAAAACTTTTAGAATTAAATCCATGTCTCATGAGTACTGTTAAAATTTAGTAGGCATATGAAATCAAAACTCATTTTTTTATATCAAATGAAATAAAAAAACCAAACGAAATCTAAATTATCAATTAAAATTACTAAATAAATACTTGAAGGAGACAAAATTTTGTTTCTGATCTTTTATTTATGAAAATCAATTTTTTTTCGAAAATTATTTATATATTTAAATAAGTTACTTCAGAAATCTCTCAAAACATGTAGGTGATCCCCAAAAAACAATTTGAAATTAAATAAGATCTTCATCAGTCCTACTTCACATTTGAAAAATAAAATCAATTAACAAGAAATATCTCGTGGTATCCTTGTTGAACAAACACTAAAATCAGAGAACTTATAAAAAAATGTTTGAATAAAATTTTTTGAAATTAAAATTTGTAGGAGGCTAACAGAATAATTCTGCTTTGATATTTTAATTTCGTAATAATCCTTCCATCAAGTAAAAAACCTCTTGCTATTATTAAGTATGATATTATTGTTATTGTTAAGTATGACTGATGAAGATTTTATTTAATTTCAAATTTTTTTTGAGGATGTACTACATGTTTTGGGAGATTTCTAAAGTAACTTTTTTAGATACATTAAATTTTTGAAATAAATTTGCTCTGGAGAACTTCTTAAAATTATGTTTTGCATATTTCAAAAAAGATTTGGTTTTCATAAATATAAGATCACAAACAAAATTTTGTCTGTTTTTTCATTACTATTCATATTAAATCATGAGTTTTGATTTCATATGTCTACTAAATTTGAGCATTTGCTTATAAGACATCAATTTAATTCTAAAAGTTTTTGAATAAAATTTTTTGAGATTAAAATTTGTAGGAGTCCAACCGAATAAATCTGCTTTGATATTTAAATTTTTCACTATATTTTATTGATATTGATGTTCGTATACGATATACAGTTTAGATCATAGAATTTATAATTAAAACAAATCGTAGAAATTACGATGTTTTACTACCAATAAAAATATATATTACATATTTTCTTGTGACTCGAGTTTCGGAAATGAACTATCCCATCATCAGACAACTTGTCTGATGATGGGTATAGAATTTATAGTTTTCAGAAAAGAAATCTACAGATAATTGTTTTACAAACTTTCAAGTCTCTTAAAATATTGAAAAAAGGATTTAATAAAATTTCTTTTGTTCAGTTAAATGCTTCTTATTACCTTCAGATCTGTTTCAAATATTTCCTATAAATTATATTTCAGACCTCTACTTTCAATGTCAATGTTATTTGAAAAAGAATATTTATTTTTTAGAAGTTTTTGTGTAATGTGAGTCAGAATTATTTTTATCAGGAGACTATAGATTCCTGATCAATGGAGTTCTTGTTCACATTATTTCAAGACGAACAATATGATTGGTAGATTTATAAAAATAATCATTCTTTTTCAAATCGTGACATTTCATATAATTAATTTAGAGGCCTGAAATGGATTTTATTAGTAATCTATGAAATAATTACACATGATTATAAAAATAACCTTTTACTCCTATTTTACTATTATTCACTCCTTTTTTCAATATTTTATTTTTTTGAGTTTGTAAAATATTCGGTGAAACATATGGAATTCTTTTTTCTTCTTAACTCTTCCAGGCTTACAGATTCAAAAATTGATCCATGTTCTATCACCCTGTATGTGCATGGTGGGATTAAACACTCCACTTACAATACAACGCATATCCTTTGGAACGAATTGAAATAAATTTAGTATTATGTGCATAATATAAAGATGAAGATAAAGGAATTCTGAAGGAATATTTGAGGTGAAATTGTCGGTGTAAAAACTATTAATTCAATTAAAAAGCACTTCTCAGGAAATGGCTGAGACCGCAGAAATAAGAAGGAAAAATCGATTAACCATAACGGCTATTAGACAAACCACTCAGTAAGGATACAAGACGAAGATGCCCTAATTGCATTACGATCAAAAATGAGGTTAGGACAGATATCATATGTACAGTCTGCTTAAGTAGGCGGTGGAATTGTTATCAGAAACATCATTATGTAAATCTAATATCAAATGCTTCTCACAAACCTTAACGTTCGCCTTGTAATAATTCTGGAATAAAGAAAAATGTTTAAGTTGTCCTTCTAGTTGAATAACCTCCATGATTTCGTGCCCAAAAAACGTTTATTGGAACAAAAATGTTTGCATCTTCAGTGATTTTTATTGTGGTTCAAAAAGGCAAAAATATCGGAAGAAAATCTGTATATTTCTTTTCTAAAAACTGTTAAGTCAATAGTCCTATACTCTGATAAATTTCACCACTGTGAAGTTTAAGTCAGTATCAATTAAATATAGTAGAAATAGAAACATGTTTTTCCATTATAAGGTCAATTACAAACAACTTCTACCAAGCTTCAGTCAAATCAATCCAACATTGGATATTGCGTTCAGAACTTGTACCATTCACAATCTGCAATGTAACCATTCAAATTTGACGGTAGGCTCGCTGAATCAGCTGAAAAGAAGTATAAACTTTGTAATCTGCCTATATAATAATCACACCGTGAATATCATAAATTATGATCATTATGAATATAATTTTGATATGACATCAAAATTAATAATTCGTGATCTAGTTAATTTACAGTGATTAGTCTCATCTCTGGTGTTGATAGTTAAAATTTTCTAGCCTAACAAGCTCAGTTATAACCAATCACTTATGCACGATCAAACCTAAAAATGCTGTTTATCGGTTCGCTTGCCTTCTTCAGAATTCAGCTGAAATAAAAAATCATATTTCATGCAATGAAATACCGATTTGCAGGTATCTTATCCAAAAGTGATGCTTTTAAAAAGCTAGAACTCATCATGATAAATTTTTTCATAAAAGCACCAATATAAAATTGCAAAATTTGTCATTTTTTTTATCACATCAATAATGAAATAACTAAGCCCCTGTCTCATGTTAGTATACAGTCTACTTGTTGAATTGTTGTTATTAGAATTGAATTGTTGTTATTAGATTAAAGCGCCCTTGTCAACATATTTTTTTTGAATGGCAAATAGAAGTAAATTTCTACTATTAGTCTATTAATAGGATGATTTCCATCCTCAGTTCAATCGAGAATGTAGCCAGTGTTAAGAATTCGTAATTAAATTTGTGATTATAGCGTTATTTTAAAGGAGTATTGAAGGAAAAGCCTGTAACATTTTTATTTGAGCTCTAGATCAGTTACAATCTGACACCATCAGGGACGTTATTTCGAGTGATTTTTGAAATTCGTTATTTAGCAACTTTTATGAAGGAGATTTATTTTGAAGAGTTCTACTTGTTAATAAACAACACTCATCTTCAAAAACTACATGTTGTTTATATTAATTAAATCATCTACAATCGTGCTTAAAAGTACTTGCCATCATTGAGATTTTTCATTCAACATTTGCTGATACCAAACTTCGAATTACAATTATTACCTAAATATCTAACACCCTGTATACAATTAATCAAATTTTTTTTCTCTTCAATATGTACACTGTCATCAAACTGCTTTCAAATAAAGTTTGCGTTTTTATGGAAGACATTCAGCTAGTAATGTAACAAAATTCTTCGGATACGGTCATGAAAAAATTTGTAACTATTTTATTTTACATTCATAACAATTTAAATACGATCGTTACATAATTTCTGACCTATTGAAGCAGCACTTTATCAGTAATCTTTCAAACGGCATTCAACTTTGGTAAACTTTTCTTATGTACTGTTTTGGGTTAGATACAAAGTAGCCATCAATGCCTGCGACGTTAAAAAATACTTGAGCTAAAATTACATTCTTTAAAGTCTGCACTGGGTACCTAGTAGCTTTCTAGTCACTTCAACTAGCCTACATGAATGATAGTGTCACAAATAATGTTTAAATAATTGGCATCCGCCTAGATTGCAAGTTTTAAATGCGACATTCATTAATATGGCTAAAAAATCATTAATTATAAAACTGTGAAAAATTTCATTTTTGAAATGACATAATGTGATAAAATACTAAATGGGTCATGACATAACCAGTAGATATGACTGTCTTTTTATCTTGTCAATATATCAATAATTTCTTCGTAAAATGTATTGAAAGAATAATAACCGTAAAAGGGGGTACTTGAAATCATGGGGCTACTTTATAAATTCATATGCGATGTTATGTAAAAGTGTTCACTGATATCTAACTATTATTGATAGAACCCCTTGATACATAGCTGGTGGTATCTAAATGTTCATTGTTTACCAGTTTGTGTTGGTGAGAGGCTAAACAAATTCATTATATTAGGTAAGAAAAATACCGAATGTTGTAGTGGGGACACTTTCGAATGTGTAGTTGTGAGCGGAACAATGTCAATCTTTTTTTATATATTTAATGTTGTTTTGAATTACCTTATTTATTCAAAATATTGTTTGTAAGTATCTCCGTGTTATATCACTGAATCCAATGCTGAGCTTTTGGTTTAAAGTGTTGCGAAAAAATGAATAGAAGAATTAAAAACAATCATTTTCTGAAACCATTGAAACTGAGATTGTCTCATGAAACCATTATGTTAAAAAACAAGTTGTTCTTTATACTCTTCCCGAAACTAAATTAATAATTATACATATCATACATCTTAAAGTGTTCCATGCATCTAAAATGTTATTCGTACATTCTGATTGTCACTTTTCACAATCTAATGGAAGCAATGTTAGAATTAAAATATTACTTTTATTATTCATCCTAACATTAATCAAAACTGCTCATTATATTGCCTTACCTATCTCAAGAGTCTTAGTATATGAAAGTTTAAACATCCGGGGCTCTAATATATTCAAGGACAAAGGATACAAATTCATATTCAAGAGCTAATATTTCCCAGAGTTCTTTGCTTGAAAGAACGATGGCGTTTATCTCTGCAACACATAGAGACATTTATTTTCTGTAAAGGATGCTTATGATTTATCACTCATGCTCATGATATATTATAAGTGATTCATCGTTAATAAATATCTGGGCTTCGCAATGATTACGAAATATTTGAGTAATTCAATTATATTTGAAATATGGAAAAGTGGAACAAATTGAATTTAGATACCCCATGTCCAATTAGATGTACCAGCACGATTACCCTTTTCGTTTTGAATTAGAAAGGGGCTACCAAATGTCTTTGAATTCAAATGAGTGTCTCATAAATATATAAATGTAGAACATGATTAAGCCACAGTGTGGCGAAACAATTGTCGTTCAACAAAAATAAGTTTGTGGAAATTAAGTTTTGTTTACTATTAGTTGAAAATGAATTTCCATCAAGTAAAGACCGAATCTAAATACTAGTAATATAAAGCGTTTGAATTTTCGGTTTTTTCATATTTCTATGTTTTATAGTGGCAAAAATCGGTTGACATTTTCTATGCAAATACTTACAACATTTAATTTAAAAAAATCCATATTATATATTCATTTAAGGAGTGGACGCCATTTGAGTTTCAAGCGAAAAACTAGGTAAGAAAATACCATAGGAAATTCAAGGTCAACCGTAACCAAAGAATTCTTCAAAAAATTAGGTATTATATTAATGAATCTTTCTGAGATACCATTTCTAAAATATTTTCACTGTTAGATCGAATATTTGGAGTATGTGAAGGATATTTCAATAGGAGAGCAATATTTAAAGTTTGGAAACATGATGTAACATGATTATGAAATGATAGATCGATATGAAATAGTTGGTAGCTACCAAACATACGGCATTATCATGTTTGTAACACTCTTATATTGTTAATTTTTCTAACCTAAAATATCAATAGGATTTTTCGAGTATTCGGCTGCACAAATATACTAACTGACAAAGAAACTGCAACACCCAGAAGGATCTGTTTAAATTCAAAAATTTTTTTGGTGAAACATAGATAGTATAGCAAGGTGTGAAAATTTGGAGAAAAAAATCGTGAAGGTATTTTCATGTAAACATTTTTTGTTACTTAAAGATGTAGTCGTTTATTACAAATTTTTTAAATTTTACAACAAACCAGCTGTTCGAGGAGATCCAAAGTCGATGTTTGGTTGTTGTTAAAGTGCCTAGAGCACGTGTACTCGGAATTTGAAAGAGGTCGAATTATTGGTCTACTGGAGGCGGGGTTGTCATTTCGAGAAATCGCTAACCGTACGAACAGAAATCCAACTACTGTTATGAGTTGTTGTCAAGCGTACTCTGATAATGTCCAAAATCGAAGAAGAGTAGGCACCGGACGTCGAAGGGGCACAAATGAAGTTCAAGATCGACGTCTAAGACTTATGGCTATTAGAGACCTATTTGCGACAACTGGATCTTTGGCTGATGAGTGGTTAGGAGAACAAGGCCATCCTGTAACGAGAATTCTACCAGGTTTTCATATTGGCATATTGAGCATGGCTCTTTCACCAAGTGACTACTCAGCAGTCTCTACAGTCCACCCCTAGAGGTAGAAAGTGTGATAAGGATTACTCCATATCATAGCACGAAGCGAGAACCCCTCCGAAGAGATGAACCCACCAGCTTCCAGTTTGGACCCCAGCTCGAAAGCCAGAACCATCTGACTGTAGCAGCGAAGCATTATCTAACCTCTACTGGCTCTGCAGGTTAGTACCCGAGTTAGTTTGAGACGCAACTCACCGGCCGCAGGGAATTCTTATCCATCCATCCGAACGCAGTCCCGTGAACTAAGATAATCTTAAGATTGATGACTACTATTGATCTTGGTACGAGCACCGTCTAACGGCTTGTACGTCCTGACTCACCGAACCCATGTGAAGTCATTTGATTGATCCTGGCGTCAAACACTAATGGCAAAAACCATTTCGTTCGAGATCCACAAACCCTAAATAAGTTACGCATTGATCCGGGGCTAGGACAAGCCGGTCGAACCGTCAAGTCCCGTTAAACCCCTGTTATTTCATGATAATATCTCGAACATGGGGGTCTGCGAACAGATAAATGAAATACCTCCCTATTCCAGCATGCGGACTTTCAACCACTGCCCCTTCGAGTCCAACACCAATGGGGTGGCCAGGGGCCATCCTGTAACTATCCGAGCGGTTTACCGCCGGATAGGGTCTTTTGGACTGCAGCATTATTGACCCCATCTTGTGTTACCTCTGACGGTTGAGCATCGCCGGCAACTATTGCAGTGGTGCAGAGAACGTCAACATTGGAATATGGAATGGCATTAGGTCGTCTTATTTGACGAATCTCGATTCTCCTTGGGTGCACATGATGGCCGAAGAAGGGTTAGACGACGTCAGGGAGAAAAACGTGCACCTCAGTTTGATATTGAGCGTCATGTACACCGGACTGTAGGCGTTATGGTATGGGGTGCTATTGCACATGCAAGTAGGTCACCTTTAGTCTTTATTCGGGGTAACATGACAGCGCTGCGTTACCTCCAAGAAATAATGGAGCCATATGTTCTTCCTCACCTTAACCGGCTCGAGAATCCAATATTTCAGCAAGTTAATGCTCAACCCCATGTTGCCAGAGTTAGTTTAAACTTTTTTGAAGCGACCCATGTGAATCTTTAGCCATGGCTGCACATATCTCCCGATCTTTCGCCCATAGAGCATGTTTGGGACAAAATGGGTAGAAGGCTTGGAAATTTACCCCAGCCCCCACGGACTTTGGCGGCTCTGAGACATGAACTATAGGTAGCTTGGGATGGTATCTCTCAAGAAGAAAGAGACCATATTATTGCATCAATGCCAAGACGTGTTGGGGAGTGTAAAGATAATCGCGGTGAACAAACACATTATTAACAAATTTATTAAAAAAAATTGTAAATCCTTTATTTTTTTCTCTAAATTTCAATCATTTACTCCTTGCTATACTATCTAAGTTTTACCAAAAAAAAATTTAAAATTTCAACAGCTCCTTCTGGGTGTTGCAGTTTCTTTGTCAGTTAGTATAATTTAAATTTTTCAATAAAACCTAATGCACTTATATTTGCATTCTGGTGAGGGAAGATAGAAAAAAAACATGACCAACATCCTTGTGTTTTATTCACGACGGTGCAATTGGTGAATGTCATTTACCGCTCTACTCATAAATTCTTTAATAGTCTCGTAAACACTATATTTTGAATATGACTAGAAATGTGCTTCATTAAATACATATGCCGAAAATTAAATTGAACGTTTTTTGTATAGGTTAAAGCCATAATCTTGTGGCATTTTCATGAATCAACAACCTTTTTTTCAAATAACAGAACTGGTAGACTAATTTTTTTTTCATATTTCATGTGAAAGTACAAAAAAAAATTCTACAAGCGTGCGCGCTCAACTCTTTTCCCACACGCATTTCAACTCAGAAAGAGTTACTTTTCCACACGGTGCGGAAAAAATTCCTGCTATTTCTTTTCTACATGTATTGGCGTGCGCGAAAGACATAGCAGAAGTTTTTCCCGCACGCAAATGATAAAGAATAAATTATACCTAATCGTCATCGACACCAATGATTAGGAGGTAACTATGGTATCGACATTCAGTATTATGTCTATCATTCATGTGTATATGAATTAACCAAACCAACATAAGTACATACAGTTATTTTTTACCTATTTAATAATAGGTTTTACCTATTTGTTACCTATTTTTATAATTAGGTATTACTAATGTAATATTTATCGTGAACTCAAAGTTAGATGCGTTATGCAAGTTAATCGCCGAAGCCAAAGTGTTTGTTAGAGTCCACTGCTCCATGGATGAAGATAATGGCTATGAATTGCAAGATGATTTCTTGATTGATCAAATTGAGAATTTTGTTGGAAATTTCTTTATTTAAAAACATTTGAGTTTCTATTTATTTTAGAATTTGAGTTTCTATTTATTGTAGAAAAAATGTATTACCTAACTCTTGAAGTAAGTGCAGTTTCGTGCAGGAAAGTACCACTTTCCGAACTTGTTAGGAAAATAAATATATTTCTTACATTTCTTTTCCTTGTTTATTTTGCGTCTTTTTAAAAATATATTTCGTATCCTGTATAGTGTGAAAATATTTTCATTCAATATTGTGTTTTTAACATTCACATACAAAAAATATTATGATAACATAAACGGTTCGTCTTTCTCAAAACTATTGAAATTCAATTCAGGGATAACTTTTTCGTTTTAGATATGATCTGATGAAATAAAATTTTCCACCACGTTTACTTTTCATATGAACAACTCGACTAATCCACAAATTGCAAATCGTTATTATGCTTCGGCATACAAGTAGACATTCAGTCAGCGAAATGTTGACACATTTATGTTAAAATATTATTGAGAATTTTATCGAAAGGGTTCAGGCCTTGATGAGCGTTCACCATATATTCTATTTCATACATAATTCCCAAATGTATACTACTCAACTAATAATGGAATACTTTGCTATAGCATAGTATATTTTGTTGAACTGTACTGCGCTGTTATTGAAACATCCTTCAGAAAAAATTCATCTTTCGTTTCTCATCTGTCATTCAGTCAATTCAATGAAGGCTCGATCCGCTTTATCCATAATACTCCAATGAATTTAAAAATTTTCAATCGTATACTATCTAAAATCATTTGCACCAAAAGCATTTCATATATTACACATACCAACAAAATATTTTTTGGCGCCGAAAAACAAAGAACTGATTTAGGATATTTGCGATGTGCTGATTCCAAAAAATCCATCAGATTTCGTTCATCCGTTGTAGTTTTTGGGGTACAGGCTAATTAATGTAGTTCTGATAAAAGGCATAAATAAAGGAAAAAAGGTATATTCCATTTTTTTAAAAAATAATTCGGTCCTTATTATACTTGTTAAATCACACACATAGTCACATTTTTTGTCTACCTCGGCCATACCTTGCTCAGTATGTTACTAATCTGAAATATTGTTGAATCCTAATCTAGATTCAGGAATAAGACATCTGCTGTATTCTGAAGAAGTACTCATTTAATATGATAGAATAATAGCTGGAATTAATTATCCAGAACCTCTACAGATTTTAATCTAAATAGATCTCATGACAACATTTCGACTTGAATTTTAAAACATGTCCTAAATACACTGTATCACATAATACACATATATATTATCATCATATGTGGTGGAAATTAACTAATAAAGAATCAAAAGAAATATAAAATAATGACCAAATTATTTAGACATCATCTTATACATATATGTTTCGATTGGATGTTAAAGAATCACAAGTTCCATCACCAAAAAATGTTCAACGTATATTTCAAAAAGGCCTTTTTTATTTTTCTTTTTTAAAGAATATTTATCACATCCTCCAGAGAAAGTACCTGATAAATTCGGACCCAAAATCTCTTCAGCAAGGAGTCAATAACTTTTTGATCATTAAACATTTTTGCAACAATTAACCAATTTTGGGATAAGCAAGGCCTTCACGAAAATTAGGTATTATCACAGAAATATACAATGAAAGAAGGTATATTAAATAACTGCCAATTAATTCCAGCTATTATTCTGTAATATTCAAATACTTCTTCATAGTAATTTTCAATTTAAACTCATATAATACTTGAAAATTGTTTCTACATAAACGTCAGAGTTCAATGAAGAAAGTGACAGTGGTTTCAAAGGAGATTTAACAATTTCTCAACGTTTGAATCAACAAGAAGGTCGATATCATGGGATATCAAGATAGCATCGACTACTGCTGGAGTCTTCAACGAGACTGTCCATGCTAGCAACTCGTATACAAAAGATAAGTAATGGATAACCACTTTTTGAAATCAACACTTAACTCTGCATTTTTGTTGCTTTTTCTAGCTAGTAATCGGACCCAATACCAATGGCGTCAAAAATAAATAAGGTTGAAAAAAAGGAGGATAAATATAGCCAATCTCAAAAACTAGACCAAAGAGACGAAATCTGAGAGATATTTCGGATTTTACACCCAAAAATTACCTAGGCACAGTTGAAAAATCGTTGGCACCAAAACGGCTGTTGGCCTATGTTATCTCTAAATTCTTAAAAACTCAAAAATGCACAAAAACCATCACAGTTACGCATCGAACATCTGCAAAGACATCGTAATCATATCGTCTTTCAGGCAGGACTCCATGAACTCTTCGATAGTGATGACGCCGTCTTGATTAAGATCCAACTTTCGGAAAATCCGATCTATCTGTTCCCTTGCTTTTCTGTCGTCTTCCGCCTGGTGCGGTCGCCTACCCATCAGCTCGTGTACGGCCACTACGATTTCTCCTAATTCGGCCCTGCTGATGCAGCCATCTCCATTTATATCGTAAAGCTTGAACGTCCATCTTAGTCTTTCGTACACGGAGCCTCGAAGGAGGGTGGATAATGTGATCAACAAATCCTAAAAAATAAATTTGTGAATATCATTGCGAATACATGTTGGTTTCATCATAATATCTACCGCATTCTTACACAACATATCTGTTTCTTACCACGGTTAGTTTACCGTAATATTTGCCTATTATTTCAGTATTTTAAAATAATAGACAATTGCAAATTAATTAATCTCGTTGATTAATTTCGAAAGGTTTATAGTGGACTGTATTTTTGATTAGTTGACGCAGAATTTTACTTCAAGAGCACTTGTATGTAGTTATCTCGATGATGAACTAGCTTTGTTTATCCAATAAGATAAACCAACGAAAATGTTAAGGAATTAAAGTAAAACACTCGTATTACACTATGACAACAGCGAACTATAATTTTTGGTTTACTGTATATAAACCAAGTTAAAGGAATGATTATTACACTAGCAACATATAAATTTGCCAATACTTTAGCAATCGACTGGATTACTATGTATCAATAATAACCGCGATAGCTTGGACCCAAATGTCACAAGCTACGAACAACAAATTTGACTATCCGAAAGATAGTGCATAATGTAGCTACTGCTACATGCGATAACTTTGACTGTTAGGAATAATAATGCATGATGTAGCCAGGGCTACATGCGAACACTTCGATTATCACGAATAATAATGATTTTACAGTCTTCTCAAAGACTGAACGTAAGAGGTGCTCGATGCACCACTTATAACAAAAAGAGGGAAATTAACGTAATTGATTGGAAAGTCCATTTGGAGGTGGACTGAATGAACAAACCAAATCTTCTTATTGGTTACAGAAAGGATAGAGTCAGTTTAAAATTCCGAATGCTGCGTCATGTGAAATTAACAGGCATAAATATATCCAAATCTCTAATTGCCTTTCCATGTTTTCTAAGGCCATATATAATAATTAAAAAACCAATAATCTGAAGTGTCGAGTAAAAATAAACAATTTGAAACAATCTCAAAACTGCTAGATCGCATATTAACGTAAAAGACATAAGTATCGAATGACAAACTAATTTCGAACGACAGGGCCGTCTCTAATTAGACGGAACAATATCAATGATAAATTAGCAAACGGAAATATATTATTGTAATATATATACAGGGTGTTTCATTAATGATTGTACACACTTTCAGGGCACATGCAGGACATTTTGGTGAATCTGAATCAGTGCTCGAAATATGTCCTAACTATATTAGTTTAAGAGATACAGAATGTTTTATGTATTTCATCAAAAACTTTCAATCGGCATAACTCTTGAACGCCTGCAGGGATCTTAATGAAAATTTGAGGGAATGAGTATAGGCCAATGCCCAATATTTGTACCTAATCACTTGTCGATAGCGCAGGTCCCGACTGAGCAAATTATATTCTTTATCCCACATCTTGTAAAACACCCTGTACATCGAATTTTCAAAAAGTGAAATTCTCCTCAGAATCAACAATGAATACTCTTTCAAACAAGCTCATTTGAAATAATGGCACACTTCGCATCAATATTTAATGAGCTATTGAATATCTGGAATTTGCGATTCATAGTAAACGTGGACCTGTGTTTCTCCGAATAATGCGTTAATTCATATTGTTATTTAAATATTTTAAAAATTAAAAAAAAAAAATTTGAAATTAGCCTTCTACATATTTAATTCCAAAAGATTATATTTAATGATTATAACTTCTGAAAATAAATTAAAATAATGTCGTATAAGTACCATTTATATCATGACATATAAAATAAACATTCATTATAAGACATCCGAATGGTATAACAAAATCCAATAAATAAAAATTATTAACCAAAATCCTATAAATTAAATATTTTGAATAGACAAAATTTTGTTTCTGCTGATCAATCTTATGAAAACCAATATCTTTCAAGAATATCCAACATAATCTTAAGAATTTCATCATAAAACTATCTTACTTAGACTATTCAATATTATTGGATATCTAACCAAGGTACTTTATATAAAAACTCAAGATATGTAAAACATTACTGAAAAACAAGTTTTAAGATCAACTACATATCTTGAGTTTTTATATAAAGTACCTTGGTTAGATATCCAATAATATTGAATAGTCTAAGTAAGATAGTTTTATGATGAAATTCTTAAGATTATGTTGGATATTCTTGAAAGATATTGGTTTTCATAAGATTGATCAGCAGAAACAAAATTTTGTCTATTCAAAATATTTAATTTATAGGATTTTGGTTAATAATTTTTATTTATTGCATTTTGTTATACCATTCGGATGTCTTGTAATGAATGTTTATTTTATATGTCATGATATAAGTGGTACTTATACGACATTATTTTAATTTATTTTCAGAAGTTATAAAATTTATTTCATATGTCGCCTGAGTAGGTCGTGTATCGCTCCCGTATAAATTAAGTTAATAAAGGTGATAAGTGGTTAATTCGAAGAAAATTTTCAAAAGTTTTATCTCAGCACTTACACGAATAGTATGGGAGGTGACAAAAGATCAACCCGGCAAAATGCACCAGAAAAAAAAGGTTCTCTCGAGGATAAAGTTAAAATGCTGGAAGAAAACATGTCGGTCCAAGTGAGTGAACTCAAAAGTTTGATCACTTCAAGGAACGTCGAAACCTCAAAAACTTCACGAGAATACATCACCAATGAGGAATTACTAATGAGAATTGTTCAATTCGAGGAATCAGTTCGAACTGAAATCGATTCCATGAAGATTGAGTTGAAAAATACAATGTCAGAATTATCGTCCGTAGAAACAAATTCAGATTATCAAAAACACAGGCATAACGGAATAATAATTTGTGGACTGACAGAAGATGCAGAATCAGGCAATGAGACTCTGAGGAAACAAATAGTCGATCAAATAAGAACTAAAATCGGCATTTCCATTACGGAAAATGATATTAATTTCTGCTACAGATTGGGAGTGAAACGTCAAGGACGTAACAGACCTCGACCAGCAGCGGTTATATTTGTAAACAAATGGAAACGCGATAACATATTTAATAAGAAGAAATTGTTGAAAAATAGTGGAATAGTTTTTCAAGAAGTTCTGACAAAGACCAAACAACTTCTTTATAAGAATACTTGTGAAAAGTATGGTGTTAAAAATAGCTGGACTTGGAGAGGGGAAGTTTTCGTGAACGAAGGTGGTGAAAAAAGGGTTATAAAAAGTACTGATGAGATTTAAAATCAATATTCACTAATTGTAAGTAGTATTATTTTTGATTTTGGGAGCTTTACGAGGAATTGTTCCTGACCTATTCTTATTACTTTCTGACCTCTTTGTTTTCATTCGAGTTATTGCAGAGAAATTGTTATTGTCAAAATCAAATAAATAATTGGGACATAGTTTTTGAATCATATACTATTTTTACACACTTGTGTACATATTAATAAATTGTTAAATTCATTTTACTTTTTTTCCAATAGTACCTAGGTATAAGCAAACATTTGAGGATGAAAATTAAGTATCGTTTGCATAATGAACAATAATATTACAGTTGCACACCTAAACGTTAACCGTATAGTTCCCCATTTTTCTCAATTAAGGTCATATGTTCTCTCAAATCTGCCGGATATCTTTGGAGTAAGTGAAACTTGGTTAACAGCGAATATTTCTGATGAGGAAATCCTGATCGATGGTTATGATTTCATTAGACAAGACAGGCGTGGTAGAAGTGGAGGTGGTGTAGGAATTTATATTAAAAGAGGTATTTCCTATACTGTTGTACAAAGTAATGAAAGTGTTGAGCAATTATGGTTAAGAACGAATCTTTGGGGAAAAGATTGTGTTATTGGGGTTGCCTATAGACCCCCAAATATGAGCTATGTCGATTTTTTCCGGGGGTTCGAGTATACATTGGTTGATCTAGCTTCGCGGTACGATGATATCTTATGTATGGGTGATTTTAATGTTGATCTGCTCCGGGTGAATGAGTCCAACGCTAGATTTGTGCTGAGGTTTCTCGAGGGTCTCGGATTTCATCAGTTAGTGGATCAGCCAACTAGGATAACTCAATATTCGTTCACATTGATAGATTACGTTATAACAAATCAAAAAAAAATTGTTTCGAAGGTTGAGGTCCTTCACGTGGACATCGGTGATCACGAGCTTGTTGTGGCGCATCTAAAGAAGGAGAGATCAAACAAAGAAATTATTTTCAAAACTGTCAGGGACTTTAGGTCGTTCAACTATGGAGGTTTTTCCGCAGAGCTTCGGTCCATTCCGTGGGACTCCATCTACCATTTTCAGACGATTGATGAAAAAGTAGATTTTCTGACTGAAAGCCTGAAAATTCTATTGGACCGCCATGCGCCATATACAACTCATAGATTAACAAAAAAATGGGCTCCATGGCTCACTGATACCCTTAGACAGATGCAAAGAGATAGAGATATCGCCTTAGGTAGGTTTAGAAGGCATCCCAACCAGATAAATAGGGACAATTATAAATGTCTCAGAAACTTGGTAACTGTCGCTATGAGAAAAGAGAAAAAAGCGTTTTTCACCCAGAAATATAGAGAAAACAACCCTAAAGAACTCTGGGCTAGCTTGGGGCTTCTAAATTTGGGTGGGGATAAAAGTCGGCCTGCCGACATACCGGATGTGATTGGCACTGCTTCGGACATAAATGCTTCCTTTATAGATGCGGTACCGGATCTTCCACCCGACCCGCAGGTGATACATTATTATCAAAATAGTAGATTCAATGCAAATATCACGTTTAACTTCAAGTGTGTCGATGAGATAGAAGTGCTAAATATTTTGAAAACTATCAAAAGCACAGCGGCGGGTATAGATGGTATAGGTATAAAGACCATATTACTGTGTGTTCCATTCCTGTTGCCATACATAACGCATATTTTTAATTTTAGCATTGGGAACTCTGTGTTCCCGACTATGTGGAAGAAGGCGAAAGTTGTCCCGGTGGCAAAAACATCTAACCCGACCAACTTAAGAGACATTAGACCTATCAGTATTCTGACAACATTCTCCAAAATATTAGAAAAAATTCTGGATAGACAAATGCAACATTATTTTGATACCAACGACATAATACCCGAAAATCAGTCAGGATACAAAAAAGGTCATAGCTGTAATACTGCACTCTTGAATATCACGGATGATATAATTAGATCAACGGATAGGGGTTTGACAACGGTACTTCTCTGTTTTGATTATTCGAAGGCGTTTGATACGCTAAATCATCGGTTATTGTGTTCAATTTTACTTTATCTCGGTTTTTCGGTGACAGCTGTGGATTTAGTAGCAGATTATCTTCGCGATAGGCAGCAGGCGGTGTTTGTCGGTGGAGTTCTGTCGGAGTTTCGCAAGGTCACCAGGGGAGTACCGCAGGGATCTGTGGTGGGTCCTAAATTGTTTTCAGCATACATTCTGCGCCTACGGACTTTCCTTTTGTCATTTTTCGAGCATAACTTTGCTGATGACACGCAGTGCTATATTTCTTTCTTGCTTGAAGAAAGCGAGCAAGTTGTAGCAGCTATCAACTATGACCTACAGCGCTTAAAGGAATTTTCTGAACAGCACTGCTTGAAACTTAATGACGGGAAGACTGTTGGAATGATATTTGGTAAAAGGACGAACAGGGAAATATTTCAGAACAACTATGCAGCTCAGATACAGTGCAGCGGGAGTCCGGTTAGGTTCGAATCAGAGTTTAAAAATCTGGGATTGATTATTGACTGCGACTTGAGATTTTCTTCTCATGTAAGTTTATGTATTCGTAAGGCATGTGTCGGCTTGAGAAGGATCTTTCAGTGCAGGAAAGTTTTGACGAGACCGCTGAAGACCACCCTGTGTGACTCTCTCGTGCTGTCGCACTTCAACTTTTGCGATAGTGTCTACGATCCCTGTATAACTGCCGCTGATAGTTGCCGAATACAGAGAGTACAAAACTCTTGTTTGCGATTGATTCATGGTGTTCGGAAGTATGAGCCAATCACGTATAAACTCGGGGAGACTGAATGGATAAACATGAAAGATAGGCGATGCCTACACTCTGTGGCGCTTTTCCACCGGATCGTTCGAGAACGGATGCCACCATACTTGTACAACAGGATCACTTTCAGAACTGACGTGCATAATATTAACATAAGGCACAAAAACACCATCACTATACCACGTCATTACACCAAATTTTTTCAGAGATCTTTCTCATACAATATTGCTAGCCTTTTGAACAGGTTTGGGGGAGTTTTGAGTTTGACACATAGAAAATGTAGGCAATATATGTTAGATTACTTTAAATCTTAAATTATTGGGGTACTATATTTATTTTTATGTTCTGTGTTCATTTTTTGTGTTCTAGTATCTCTGCAATATTCTCTAAATTATTTTCTCTATTTTTCTGTTCGAATTTTATTTGTTGGTAGTTGGTGGGTATAAGGGCTGTCATACATTTAATTAATGTGTACTTGATTCCTGGGTTAGCTGAACAGACAGCTGTGCTTGTTGAGGTTACTCTGCAGCATGGCTGAACTGAATCTCGCCCAGAGCATTATGCTGTAATTACTATGGTGATGTTGTATCAGTTCAATAAAAGTCCTTTATTATTATTATTATTATTATAATCATTAAATTTAATCTTTTGGAATTAAATATGTAGAAGGCTAATTTTAAAATTTTTAAAATATTTAAATAATTTTATATACCTTCTATCAAGAATTGACCTCTTTTTATGTTATTTTAATTCATATTGAATGAATTTAATTTCTCAGTATCATGACTTAAGGCAGCATTTCTAACCTGTGGGGGTGCCTCCTAAGGGAGTGCGAGCATACCGAAAGGAAAAATTTTAGATATTTAATAAAATTATTAACTGACTGAAATCAGACACACGCATACGAAACGAAATACTTTTCGACATCTTATTTAAACTTTCGCAAATAAATTCTTTTATACCCCTTCCCCCATTAATTTTCGAAATTTTCCCTATTTCTTTTTGACACCTGCTAGCTCTTGTATTGAATGGTCTGCATCTTTCATTAGCCTTTCTTTCTGGTCCACTATTTATCTTCTCACATGCTGCTTGAATCGATCTGAAGCTTAAGATATCATTTATTTTCAATGCTGTGCGAAAGATCACTGAAGAAATTCGTTTACTCTGAATTCAACCCATTTCAAAATCTAAGTGGCCCATGCTAAAAATTTTGACATATCAAACCATTGTCGGGTAATTATTGAAATAGGAAAATACGCAAGTGGTAGATTGTTGTGTTTTCATAAAATTTTCATCAAGAGAGTTACCGAAATGCCGTTATTTACGAATAATGAGTATACTGATATGTTGTTAGTTTATGGATTTTGTAAGTGCAATGATCGTGCAGCTGCTACGGACTATCGAAGGCTATATCCAGATCGTCCAATTCCTAACCACCAAACATTCGAACATGTTAATCGCTCACTTCGTGAAACTGGATACTTTCCGTCAGTAAGAAAGAGCAAGTTCGATGGTAAACCATGAAGAGATAATAGAAGCTGTCCAAGAAAAGGCCTCAACCAGCATTAGGCGTATTGGTTCAGTTTAAGGTTTGCCACATTGTCAGGTCTGGCGAGTTCTGCATCGTAAAAAGTGCATCATCCATTTAATTTAAAATCCGTCCAAACCTTGGAGCCAGGCGATGAACTACCGAGGATGTGATTTTGAAGATGGGTTTTGCGGAACCAGCGAGCTATCTTCAGAACGCTTTCTACTGATGAAGCGACCTTCACAAAAGATGGCATTTTGAATGTTCGCAATGCACATATTTGGTTCAGAGTAAATCCGAAAGTGACTAGGAAACGCAATTTACAACATAGTTTTTTCGTCAATATTTGGTGTGGAATTTACAATAATCGCCTAATTGGACCATATATTCTTCCACACAGGCGGAATGGAGTGACCTATCTACAATTTTTAATCGAGCATTTGCCAGGGCTCTTGAATGATGAAAGCTATATTCCAAGAGGAATGTACTTCCAACATGATGGAGCTCCCGCACATTTTACCCGTGAAATTATAGCGCATTTGAATGAAGTTTATCTAGATCATTGGTTTGGTAGAGGGGGACCTCATAACTGGCCTGCAAGATCCCCAGATCTTACAGGCTTGGATTATTTTCTCTGAGCGCACATCAAAAATGATGTTTACTCTGAAGAAATCATAGGCAGTGAGTATCTGATTAATAGCATTCAAGCTGTATGTGAAGCAATACGAAACCGAATGGAAATTTTGAAGAAAGCTGTAGCTCATTTGATCACAAGAGCTAGAAAATGTTTAGAAGAGAGAGGGGTATTTTCGAAAACAAGTTATAATTTTTTTCTCTTTTACTGTCAATTTTTTTCAGTTCCACACATGTTTATAAGATACATTTTATATTTTTATTATCAAGTCCATTTTATAATAGTCCAATTAAATGCTCAGTAACATAAAAAGAGGTTAATTCTTGATAGAAGGTATATAAAATTATTTAAATATTTTAAAAATTTTTGAAAAAAATTTAAAAAAATTAGCCTTCTACATATTTAATTCCAAAAGATTATATTTAATGATTATAACTTCTGAAAATTTTTTTTATTTTATATGTCATGATATAAGTGGTACTTATACGACATTATTTTAATTTATTTTCAGAAGTTATAATCATTAAATATAATCTTTTGGAATTAAATATGTAGAAGGCTAATTTTTTGAAAAATATTAAAAAAAAATTTTTTTTTAAATTTTTAAAATATTTAAATAATTTTATATACCTTCTATCAAGAATTAACCTCTTTTTATGTTATTTTATTCATAATATATAATTATTTGGTTTCCTTAACATTCTTTAAACAGATAGTCCTTGTGCTATAGCAGAGGCCGTTAAATTGTCTTTCAATCTTCTAGATCAAGTTTAAACCACAGATATATTTTTGTGCGTAGTGAACACCACATTTAAGGTTTCATTTTAGTAGAACTGTTTCTAGAGGAATGAAGGGTAAGCGAATATTTGTTATTGATTGATGTTATATTTATTGAATATGAATATTTGAATACTGATGAAGCTAAGTTGATCTTAAAACTTGTTTTTCAGTAATGTTTCACATATCTTGAGTTTTTATATAAAGTACCTTGGTTAGATATCCAATAATATTGAATAGTCTAAGTAAGATAGTTTTGTGATGAAATTCTTAAGATTATGTTGGATATTCTTGAAAGATATTGGTTTTCATAAGATTGATCAGCAGAAACAAAATTTTGTCTATTCAAAATGTTTAATTTATAGGATTTTGGTTAATAATTTTTATTTATTGGATTTTGTTATACCATTCGGATGTCTTATAATGAATGTTTATTCTATATGTCATGATATAAGTGGTACTTATACGACATTATTTTAATTTATTTTCAGAAGTTATAATCATTAAATATAATCTTTTGGAATTAAATATGTAGAAGGCTTTTTTTTTAATTTTTTTTGAAAAATTTTTAAAATATTTAAATAAATGCTCAGTGTTAATTCGAGTTTTCGGTTAAATTTAGTTTTGCAAGAAATATATTATGTTACCCCTACATTAATGTATTGGATGGAATAAGATGCAGCACAATACCCAAGTCATGTTACTGAGAATTTAAATCGATTCAATATGAATAGACGCATTATTCAAAGATTCACAGGTCCGTGTTTACTATAAATTGAAAATTCCTAATATTCAATGGCTCATAAAATGATGATGCGAAGAGTGCCATTGATCCCAATAGGCTTGTTTGGAAGAGTATTTATTGTAGATTTTAAAGAGAATTTCGCTTTTCGAAAATTGGATGTACAGGGTGTTTTACAAGATGTGGGATAAAGAATTAAATTTTCTCAGTCCGGACCTGTGCTATCGATAAGTCATTATGGGAAAATATTTGGCATTGGCGTATACTCATTTCCTCAAGTTTTCTTGAAGATCCATGCAGGCGTTCAGGAGGTATGCCGATTGAAAATTTTTGATTAAATACTTAAAACATCCTGTAACTCTTAAACAAATATAGTTAGGACATATTTAGAGCACTGTTTATCTAGTAAACTCTACTATGTCAGTTGCATATTAATCATTATAAAAAATTTTATTACTGATAATTTGAGTTACTGAATCCAAAAACAAATCCTCATAATATTGTGACAAACAAATTTATTCGTATCTTCAGTTTAAAAAAAGATCTTTTGGTTTTAATGACCCAATAGATGATTTTTGAGTTTTTTTCGAGATGTTGCATGGCTCTAAATATGAAAATCGTTATTATTCAGCTGTCCAGCACAAACCAACGTGGAGGTGTAGAGCATTCTTGCCAGGTAGGAGATGGGTATGATGGAAATAAGGAAAAAACAGGTTAGATGAAGATCGAAGATTTTAAAATAAAAAAATACTATTAACGAAACAAACTTTAAAATAAAGGAATACATTCCAAATCAATAAAAAAAACTCTAAATTAACCTAATAAAAAAACGATCTCAGCGTATAATATAGGATATATTCTGGAAGTTGTAGAAAAAATATAGATTCTAAATTGAAATCGTGAGTTCTAAAAATTAGAATTTTTTATGGACCATCCGCGATTCTTCTATTCAGCGAAATGATCTATCGGGTATTTTTTTTAGAGTGATAGAACTTTCGATGTTGTTTTGACATTTCTGTTCAGTAAGCATTGACAAATTATCATGGAAAGACTCACGCCGCAGCAACGTTTACAAATTGTTGAAATTTATTTTCAAAATCAGTGTTCTGCTCGCCAAACTTATAGAGCACTTTGTGAAATATATGGTTTACATAATCGTCCATCAGAGCAGCTTATTCGTCGAACTATCGATAGATTCCGGATAATATTTTCTCTACTCGATCGATATCGCTGCTGTAAGTCATAGTGTTAATGATGATCCAGATTTGCCTATTCGTCGACGTTCACAAAGTTGGACTCTGTGCATCCACGAAATGGAAAATTTCGCGAAAAGATCTTGGTCTACACCCATACAAGATCCAACTGGTTCAAGAACTAAAGCCACTTGACCATAAAAAGCGTCGTTTTTTGCTGATTGGGCCCTAGAACAGCTTGAAGTTGATCCACTTTTTTATCGTGAAATTGTGTTTAGTGATGAAGCTCATGTCTGGTTGAACGGCTATGTAAACAAGCAAACTTGCCGTATATGGAGTGAAAACAATCCTCAAGAAGTTCTGCAGGTTCCATTGCATCCTGAAAAATGCACTGTATGGTGTGTTTTTACACGCTGGATGTATCATCGGTCCATATTTGTTTTAAAAACGATGCTGGAGCTAATGTTACAGTGAATGGTGCTCGTTACAGATCGATGATCAATGATTATTTGTTTCAAAATTTGAATGGTATCGACCCAGAAGTGTTTTGGTTCCAAAAAGATGGTGCTACACCTCATACTTCTACCGTAACAATTTATTTATTGAAAGAAATATTTGGAGATAACATTATTTCGAGAAATGGTCTACTTAATTGGCCTCCAAGATTATGAGACATAACTCCAGTTTATTTTCTTTGCGGTTATGTCAAGTCTATAGTTTATGCTGATAAACCAGAAACAATAGACGCTCTGGAAGCCAACATAACTCGTTTTATTGATGAAATAAGGTCTGAATTACTCGAAAAAGTGGTCTAAAATTGGTCTGGTCGAATGCGGTTCCTCAGAGTTAGTCGTGGTGGACATATGCTGGAAATTATTTTTAAAACATAAATGTCATAAAATTATCTTTCAAATAAAAGAAAATTTGGCTTCAATCTTAATTTAAATGTGCCTTATTTCAATTAAAAGTTCTATCACTCTGAAAAAACACCCGATATTACCTCGTCTATAAAAATGTTCCCATCCTGTAATTTTGTGATTTTATAAATCATTTTTCAATTGAAATTTTTGTCATAAAACTGAATCGCGTCTGTCCAGTTGTAAAATAAGCTAATAAAGCTTTTGATTCTTTTCAATGCGGAGAAACTTCTTTCTGTATAGAAGTAGTTGTCTTTGACAAAATAACAGCAAGACATAATAAATCAAAGAGTTCTGGCAAACAAAATTTTAAGTCAGTATCGTGAAAAAAAGTTAACATTTTATTAGGGTTTGCGCAATTTTCTATTATATCGTTTCCGTATGGAACAGTTAATTCACTTTTTAGTTGATTTATATCAAAAATATTATATTGGGTTGTCAAGTCTTTCAAAAGCATGAGGAAATTCCTTTTCATAAATGGAGAATTTTGAATTATTTAACAGATCGAAAAAATGTAGTTTTTCAATGTCGCAAAACCCAACATGTGCTATAATGTTTAGAATTTGAGAAAAATTCGTCTCAATTGTTGTGGTTTATCTGCCATTTCAACTAACTTGCGAAGTTTTGAGTGTAAATCTGCGATATCCAGTTTTTGATAAATTGTACTCCTACATTCACGTATTTTACCTACTCAGTGTTGTCTGCAGAGAATTTCTCTGCATAAAAATTCTCTGAATAAAATGAAGGGTTTCGAGTACTCTATTATTAAAAACTGTCAGAACGGCACGTAAAGTAACATTCCAACGAGTTGCTACATTTGTAGGTATACGATTTCCTCTAATTCGCTCTAACACTTGGGTACACTTTGCTGAAACCTGGTGATTCCATCAGGGGTGATCGGTATTTTTATTATTATTATTATTATCCTGATACTCCTGGATCTTCTGTGAAGATCCCTCAGAAGATTTTTCAGGTATAGATCAGGGGTCGTCAACTAGCGGCTCTTTGGATGTGAAGCTGCGGCTGTTAAGTTCCATACGCAAAGACCCCTCCAGCGTGACACGCGTCGTCACTTCTGAGAGGTATGTATGTACATATATAATATTAATTTAAAAAAAACGAAGTAAAGGTAGGTAACATAAAAAGTATTATATTTTCAAACTACATATTTTACATATTTTTTATAAGATACCTAACTACTTTTTTGAAGTCAATAACAATTTAATAGCTTTCATTATTTAAAAATTAGCCTTGAAATAATCATTATAAGAGTAGGTACCCATAATTTGTTATTAAATAAACCTATTTTTGAACTCCGAGAATCAAAGAAGGTAGGTATTTCCAGTTTTAGATTGTTTATAAGTTTTTCAGTTTTCTTTGATTTCGGCATAGTTGAGCATAACTTCTTTACTAGAAAACTAAGTATCTAACATTTTCCAAAATTAAAAAAACCAAAATTTGCAGACTACGCCGTGATAAACACGTTCTAACAAGTCAGTTTGTGCCGGTCGGCGATCACCTCACACAGATGCGAGGAAACTATGTACTTATAGTCAATCAGTACGTGAGAGAGTGAGACTGACAGTGTTTCGTATCCAAATTATTTATTTCAATAATTAAATTATTAGAGAATTATTCATTTTATTGAGGTTAGTATTTTCAACTGGGAAATATCGTTGTAAAATAATTTTTGATAAATTATATTTCATTATGCTCAGCTTTTCGTATATATTTACGTTAACATGGTAAATAATTGCGGAATCTGCTGCTTTGGATACCTAAATAATAGTTTAAAAATTCTTTATTACAGATCACCGCAAGCATGGCATCTACAAAAAAAGAGAAGAACTGAAGAAGAGCATCGAGAATTCAATCGGGATTGGACGGAGTCGTTCGTTTTCATATGCAACTCAGATGGCCTTCCGACTTGTCTCATTTGCCACGAAAAACTCGCACACAATAAGAAATTAAATTCAGAGAGACACTTCACTACAAAACATACTCAGCTTGATACGATCCAGCCGGCGAAGAATGAAAAAAAGCTGTTGACGAGCTTCAAAAACAAAAATCAAGTTCTATGTTAAGTCACTAGACGCAATCCACAAGTAATGCTAATCTGGCAAGCTTCGCGGTATCACTAGTAATTGCAAAAAAAGGCAAACCATTCACAGATGGTCATTATATCAAAGATTGCTTTTGAAGAACTGTTTAGTAATTTTGAAAACAAATCTTCAAAAATCAAAGATTTGCCGCTATCCGCTGAAACAGTACAAGATAGCTAAAATGTCTTCAAATGTAACATATTTGCCGAAGATATTCAACTTCGTTCTGCCTTATCACTTATTGATGAGTCTTGCGACATAAAAGACACGGCACAAGTTGTACTTTTTGTCAGGTATACATTCTGTCAAGAAAGTACCGGGAATTATCGATTTAAATCTGGTGAGGCAGTGAGGCAGGTAAAAAATTTTTTTCCTAGGTTGGTACCACTGTCCTTAATTAGTATGCCAAGCTTGAGCGGGATCTGTCAACTAGTGTGTTTGCAACAGCTGATTAAGTCAGTCGATGTCAGAGTGCGTGCCGATTTTTACTAAGGGTGATTACGTTGAGCAAAGAATTTGTTTAAAGTTTTGTGTTGCAAATGAATTTTCGTGCGCCGATGCATTGAAAATGTTGCAAAAGGCCTTTGGTGATAATGCTCTATCGAAAACTCGTGCATATCAGTGGTACAGAGCCTTCAAGGACGGTCGTGAAGTGGTCGACCATCGACGGCTTCGATCGAAGATAACGTCGATAAAATTAAGGAAAGGGTGCTGGAAAACCGTCGTACCAGCTTGAGAGAGATAGAACGTGATCTTAAGATATCCCACGAGCCCGCACGTACGATTTTGATTGATATTTTCGGCATGAGAAAGGTGGCCGCACGACTCGTACCGAAAGACCTGAATTTTCTTCAAAAACGTCATCGCGAACAGGTTGCTTTGTTTTCTTCGATATCCGTGGCGTGGTGCACTACGAATTCGTTACAGAGGGCCAGACGGTAAACAAGGAGTATTACCTAGGCGTTATGAAACGTTTGCGTGAGCGTATCCGTAAGAAGCGGCCAAATTTGTGGGCGAACAACTCATGGATTTTGCATGACGATAATGCGCCTTCTCACTGAGCTACGATTGTGACTGACTTTCTCGCCAAAAACTCAACAAACGTGCTTCAGCAACCACCGTATTCGCCGGATTTGGCTCCCTGCGACTTTTTCCTCTCCCCAAAATTAAAATTGCCCCTTCGTGGCACCCGTTTTGAGTCGATTGAAGCCATAAAACAAAATTCGGCGCGAGAGCTAAAGCCCATCCCGGAAAGCGCCTATAACAAATGTTTCGATAATTGGAAGTGCCGTTGGCATAGATGTATTGGAGCAAATGGAGCCTATTTTGAAGGCGACCCAATAAATTTTGAAGATTAAATGTAAAAATGTTGTTTTAATTGAAAATTCCCGGTACTTTCTTGACAGATTAGTATGTCTTCGCAAGTGCCAAAAGAAGAACTTCTAGGATTGCTACCGCTCTCGGGACAAACTAGAGGGAAAGAATGCCGTGCAAAAATTTCTTGAAGACAATAAGATCGATATGAATAAAATCGTTTTAATAACAGCTGATGGAGCCACAAGTATGACAGGAAAAAATAAAGGGGCAACATCGATTTTTCAGAGCAAAATAAACCACTAAATTCTTACGTTTCACTGCATAATACACCAAGAAGTGCTTTGTGCCCAAACACTAAAATCTAAAACTGCAAGGAAAGGTAAACCCAGCCTTTGTTTTGGTAATAGATATTTCAAAGCAATACCGCGATTAAACCAGTGCAACTATTGACACGAATTACTTTAGTACAGTTATAAAAAAATTGAAGATGAATTTGCTGACAGATTGGAGCAATTCAAAACCACTCTAGCATTCATAGTATAACCGCTTAACACAAATAGTAACGAAATCCACATTGAGCCATTTGGAATTGATACTGGATCTCTAGAAATACTATTCATCGATTTAAAAAGTGAAGCTTTGTGGAGTGGAAATTTTGAAAAGTTGAAAGGCAAGTTGAAAGAGTTGGAGGTCCAGAAATGTATGTACGTAAGGCAAGAAAAGTGAACAGCTTTAGAAATGCTGCGAGTTGAGGCATGGAATAGTCTTGCAGATTGCTATAGGTAGGTGAAGAAGTTGGCATTTGGAGTGCTGACAATCTTCGGATCGACATATTCGTGCGAGCAAACGTTCTCTTGCATGAATATAATTAAAAGTAAAGTGAGAAACCAACTAACAAATGAAAATTTAGAGTTGTGTTTGAAACTTAAAACAACAAGTTATGAGCCAAATTTATCCAAACTTTCTAAAACCATGCAAAGCCAACGCTTCGTTTAATTTGCTTGCTTAAATGTATATTATTGTTTTTAATTTTTGAGTACAAGTTACATTGTTTAGTTAGGTTTGAATTTTTTACTTGAATAACCATGCAAAGCCATCGCATGTTCGCTCAATTGTTTGTTATTGAAATACAAGTTAGTCTTGTAAGTAAATGTTTGATTGTTTCAAACTATCGACACTCATATATACATATATATATATATATATATATATATATATATATATATATATATATATATATGTATATATGAGTGTCGATAGTTCATTCGTTGGAGTATAGGTCAGGGTTCAAATCCTGTTGAGATGGGAAAGAAATTTGCTACATACATATATATATATATGTATATATGAGTGTCGATAGTTCATTCGTTGGAGTATAGGTCAGGGTTCAAATCCTGTTGAGATGGGAAAGAAATTTTCTAGTTGGACGGATTTCGGCCATATTTCACTGTTGGGTCGAAAATTAAAAGCGCTGTGACCTAAAGTGGCGTAAGATCAGAGTAACAAAGCCTACCCAGAACAAAACTGAATTCCTAACTCGCTCAAGTTGAAAAAGCTTCTGAGAGATCTTCAAAGAAGATCTAGGAGTGTGAGGATAATATAATAATAATAATAATTCCTTATGTTATGACGTGGGATGGGATGGTAACGACATACCATAAAAAGTACATAAATAGCCCTGTATCAACGGAGGCATACATTCAAACCCAAGTTCTTAAGAAGACCTTAGAGAATATTTCATTTGACTACCGAAGAGGTTACCAAGATGGAGTTTGTGATGGGCAGAATGCTGCGGATATATTAAGAAGACTGTGCTCAAATATTGGGGGAAGATATGCTTCACAAATCTGAAGAGCAAGATTTTCAGCTTCATTGAAGTTTTGTTTTTTTTTTTACAACATATTAGATGATATATTATATAGATTTTATATTTATATTATCCTGATACCTAGGATTGTTTCGGTCTTTACTTGACGAAAATTCATCTTGAAAATATGAATAAAAACAATATTCTAATTTCCGCTAATATTTTATAAACACTACGATCGTTACGTCATACCATGACTTCTTCAGGTGAGTATTACAAGATACTGAGTATACCATGAACAAGAAATTCATTTTATAGTACATGGATATAACAAAAAATAGAGGGGGTGAAGAGAGTTTTACAATTCTTTTGGAAATCTGAAAAATGATTCACAAAAGATTCAACACTTAATTCTGTTTGGTAATTCAATAATATTTTTCTTTTATGATATCTATTAATTTCCAAAGTTTCTAACAAGTTTAATCTAAAACTTTTGTTTTCTGAGTGTAAAATTTCAAAGGTACTATTAAAACTATGTCCTGTGTTAGGAAGGTGCTCTGCATAGGTAGAATTTCCCTTTTTGTTACAATAACATTTTTCATGTTCCCTAAGTCTCGTCTGGAACGATCTTCCTGTCTGACCAACATATACAAAATGGCAAGTACCGCAAGTTAACTTATAAACACCTGATTTCTTGTTCTTAGATGTTTTATCTTCATTATTTTTTATTAGTTTTCCTAGGAAGTTATTCGTTTTATAAGAAATTCTAAAATTGTGGTTCTTCTTTAAATATCTAGCTACCTTTTCTGTTTTTGGTCCCAAGTATGTCAACGAAATGTATTTACTTTCAACTGAATCATTATTTATGGGATATACTAATTTCAAAGCCAGCTTTAATTGTATTTTTGTGAAAAGATTCTCAATAATCGGGACGTTGAAACCGTTGTTCAACGCAATCTGTTTGATAATGTTATATTCTTTGTCAAAATTCTCACGTGACATGGGTATGTTGGCTAATCTATATAACATACTATTGTATGCTGCTAATTTTTGTGAGTATGGGTGGTTTGATGTGAAGTGAATTGTGCTATCTGTATGGGTTGGTTTGCGGTATATTGAAAAAGCGTGTTTATTATTAATTTTTGTGATAGTTAAGTCTAAAAAATTTATACTATTGTTTTTTTCCCATTCATAGGTGAATTGTATGGTTGGGGATAATTTGTTTATGAAATCCACAAACAAAGAAAATCAGTGCATTGAATAAACATAGAACGTCGTCAACATATCTGTACCAATAAATGAAACATTTAAAATAAGGGCTTTTTATTATGCTAGTTTCTAAGGAATCCATAAAAATTTCGGATAGTAACGGACTCAAAGGATTTCGCATAGTGAGGCCATCGTTATCTATGTAAATCTTGCCGTTGAACGTGAAATAATTTTGTTGCAAGCAAACTGTCAAAACATCCATTTTTTCTTGTTTTGTTACCGAATTGGTTCTTTTTCGGAGTAGGAGGTTATCTACTAATTTTATGGTTTCCTTGACTGATATGGACGGAAATAAATTCTTTACATCAAACGATATAAGCTTTGCATTATCTGGAACACGTACATCTTTTATGTTATTCACCAAATAGTATGTATTCTTTATAGATAATTTTGCTTCAAAATTTGTTTCCGAGAGTATGATTTTAATAAGTGCCTTAGATAATCTATATGATGGCGCTGTAACAAATGACATAACTGGTCTGATGGGACAACTTTCTTTATGTACCTTGATTTAAGAATACATATTTGGTGGTTAAGGATTCATTAAAGTTAAATTAAATAATGGTTTAGTACCGAAAAGGACGTAGCGTTTTTTATGGCTATTTTTATTTCATTTTGATATTTATCTGTTGGGTCTTTTTTGATAATTGTATACTTATCCGGGTCTAAGAATTCTGTTGTTTTATTTATATAACTTGTTCTATCGATTGCTATTACAAAATTTGAATATTAAAACAAATTAATATATGTTTATCTTCTACAATTTTAATTTAAAAAATTTTTATTCAAAAAACTTTTAGAATTAAATTAATGTCTAAAACAAGCACCGCTTATATTTAATAGACGTATATAATCTAAACTCAATATAAATATAAGCGGTGCTTGTTTTAGACATTAATTTAATTCTAAAAGTTTTTTGAATAAAAATTTTTTAAATTAAAATTGTAGAAGATAAACATATATTAATTTGTTTTAATATTCAAATTTTGTTATATTTCTTCTATCAAGTAAAAGGCCTTTCTATTTTAGATTGCTATTACTGTATTTCCTTTATCGGCACGCGTGAATACTAAATCATTTTTTAAGATTTTAGTTTTTATAGATTTTATTGTGGCATTGTTATTATGCGAGTGATGATTACATTTTTTATTTATAATATAAGCCAATGCATATTTATCTTTATATGAATTTTGACAATTTTTGAGTGCAAGTTCTGAGTCGATAGCTAAATATTCTAAAGATTTCTTATTGCTATTATTTAAATTGTACTCATATCCTTTTTTTAACAGTTCTATTTCGGTTTGGTTGAATTTTACCTGGGAGATATTCATGAATCTAGGATAGAAAATATGTTCGGAATATTTTTTTGGAATTTGTTGATTTAAGTTATTTTGATTCTTTTTACTTACTAAAATTTTTAATTTCTATTTCTGTATTTTGTATTTCTTATATATATATATATATATATATATATATTTCATATATATATATATATATATATTATACTGATATTCCTAGAACTTCTGTGAATATCTCTAAGAAGCTTTTTCAGCTTGTGCGAGTTAGGAGTTCTGTTGTGTTCTGAATAGGCTTTGTTACTGCGATCTTCTGCAATATTCTGATTAACTCATCAACTTTTGAAAGGAAGCATTTTTAAAATAAAAAAAGTGACCGAATTAATTTGTATAATTACTGAATGCTTGTGTTGGATTTTTACCGCTAATTTAAAATTACTTTTTTGATGATAACTATTGTTTTTCGGTAAAATCTGATTTATCTATTGCCATAATCGTATTCCTTCATCTGATTTCGTGAATATTATATTAATTTGATCTGGTTTATTTTAAGAATCCATTGTGATTTTCTGTTCAATATAACCTACATGTTTGCTTACATAAAATTCCTCCTTAAAATTTTCTAAGCACTGAAATTTATTAAGTGAATTATTAGTGGAGATTTTAGTGGTCATTCTGATCACCAACAGTTTCTGCTTCCTCCACCTTTTTTTGATGTTATATTTATAAACTTTATTAACATTTTTTGTACTGTTTTTCCAAAAAATTTCGATCATGAATTAAATTTAATTAAATAATTAGTAACTAATAACGGTTAAACGATATCAATAATAGACAGATGGCCAGAAGAAAGGATGAAAATAAAAATAAACCGAAAGTTATAAACATTCAGTGCTCTCAGTTACTATGATAAACCATGTCCGCAAATGAAGAAGTTCCTCAATAACATGGAAATTAACATATACCTGAGAACTAAATACTGAAATATTAAAAAAAAATCCTGAACCTGAAATGAATAAATCGAAGTAATCGGGTGTTTACTAATCATTAGGTATGAGGGGCGTTCAATGTATTCTCGGTATAGACATGAAAGAAAACTCAGAAAATTTTGGAAAAATTCTATTATTCAATGTTGTCACCTAGAACTTCAATACATTTGTTAGATCGAGAAATAAACATCTCTAAACCTTGTAAAAAATATTCTTTCGGCTTTTCCTCAAAATAGGTATTGATTGCTAGCGTCAGTTCTTCATCGGCAGAAAATCGCCTTTCACGAAGATATTTTTTCACATTTGGTTTTGGTAGTAGTCACTGGGAGCCAAGTCTGCAGTGTACGAAGTATGAGTAATTCATTCGAAGCCACATTCCCGCACAGTAGCTTTCGCCACGCGGATCTTGTGAACCAGCGCGTTATCGTGAAGCAGCAACACCTCCGCTAATGATTTCCTCGTCTTTGTCTTTTAATTGCTTCTTCAAAATTACGCAAACTGATTGCGTATGATGCTTCTGTGATGCTTTAACCCTTTTTAGCGTATTCTATCAATAAAATACTTTCAGCATCCCAACTACTGCATGGACTCTTTTTCACCTTCAGAGTCATAGTTATGAACCCACGTCTCATTCTCAGCAACCATCCGATTGAAAATAGGCAATGGGTTTCTCCACAAAGCTCTAAAAACTCTTTGCAGCACTCACTCGCACTTGCTGCTGAGGAGCGGTGAGCATTCTCGGTACCCAGCTTGCACTGATTTTTGAGAGGTTGAGATATACATCAAGGATAGCATGTATGGTACCCACGGATAGGTTTGTCCGTTTCGCTAATGCCTTGATTTTCTTTCTGGCATCTTCAAGTACCAGCTTTTCCACTTTTTTCACATTTTCTACAGTGGTGCCGCTAACGGGCCCGCCCGAGCTAGCGTCGTCTTCAGTGCCTTCTCTGCCTCTTTTGAATTAACTTGACTACTTCTGAATGGTTGATAACGACGGGGCACAGTCTTAGTAGTAAACAGCAACCATCTCTTTATGAATGATTCTTTTATTTTTTCCCTGCTAACTGAGGAACTTTATAACAGCGCGATGCTCGATTTTCTTCATCATTGTAGCGTAAGTCATTTCTGGTAAATTATTGAAATTTTATATTTATACTCTCAGATAGTGTCATTAGTAAATGAGACAATTAGAATACTCACATCATTAGCAAATCACCCCGATACCGAGAAATACATGGACCGCCCCTCATATTATCTGTTCAATAACTTCTATTTGACACACCAGAAAGTGATTTAATAAAGGGTGGGCCATTTTGAGTTCGCATTTTAAAGTAGTGGTTAATTGGAGTCTGAAAACACTTCTATCATTCATGTTTGGGTCAAAAGTTAGATTAATATTTGACATTAACGAAATGGGTCATTACGCTTCAACAAAACTGTGAAATTTGAATATTAAAACAAATTGAAATATGTTTATCTTTTACAATTTTGATTTCAAAAAAATTTTTATTCAAAAAACTTTCAGAAATAAATTTATGTCTACACAAGTACCGCTTACATTTAATAGACGTATATAATCAAAACTCAATATATAATGTCAAATGGAATAAATAACCCAACAGATATACGAAAGTAATTAAAATTAATAAACACATTCTGTCAAGAAAGTACCGGAAATTATCGATTTAAATCTGGCGGGGCAATGAAGCAGGTAAAATTTTTTTTCCTAGTTTGGTACCACTATCCTTAATTACTATGCCAAGCTTGAGCGGGATCTGTCAACTAGTGTGTTTGCAACAGCTGATTAAGTCAGTCGATGTCAGAGTGCGTGCCGATTTTTACTATGGGTGATTACGTTGAGCAAAGAATTTATTTAAAGTTTTGTGTTGCAAATGAATTTTCGTGTGCCGATGCATTGAAAATGTTGCAAAAGGCTTTTGGTGATAATGCTCTATCGAAAACTCGTGCATATCAGTGGTACAGAGCCTTCAAAGACGGTCGTGAAGTGGTCGCCCATCGACGGCTTCGATCGAAGATAACGTCGATAAAATTAAGGAAAGGGTGCTGGAAAACCGTCGTACCAGCTTGAGAGAGATAGCACATGATCTTAAGATATCCCACGAGTCTGCACGTACGATTTTGATTGATATTTTGGGCATGAGAAAGGTGGCCGCACGACTCGTACCGAAAGACCTGAATTTTCTTCAAAAACGTCATCGCGAACAGGTTGCTTCAGACATGCTGGATCGCTGTAATTCCGATTCTACATTCATGAAACGCATTATAACTGGTGATGAGACCTGGGTCTACGAGTACGATATGCAAACAAGCCAGCAATCATCGGAATGGGTGGCAAAAAATGAGCCGAAACCGAAAAAACCACGCCAAAGCCGCTCGAAAATGAAGGTGATGCTCATTGTTTTCTTCGATATCCGTGGCGTGGTGCATTACGAATTCGTTCCAGAGGGTCAGACGGTAAACAAGGAGTATTACCTAGGCGTTATGAAACGTTTGCGTGAGCGTATCCGTAAGAAGCGGCCAAATTTGTGGGCGAACAACTCATGGATTTTGCATGACGATAACGCGCCTTCTCACCGAGCTACGATTGTGACTGACTTTCTCGCCAAAAACTCAACAAACGTGCTTCAGCAACCACCGTATTCGCCGGATTTGGCTCCCTGCGACTTTTTCCTCTTCCCAAAACTAAAATTGCCCCTTCGTGGCACCCGTTTTGAGTCGATTGAAGCCATAAAACAAAATTCGGCGCGAGAGCTAAAGTCCATCCCGGAAAGCGCCTATAAAAAATGTTTCGATAATTGGAAGTTCCGTTGGCATAGATGTATTGGACCAAATGGAGCCTATTTTGAAGGCGACCCAATAAATTTTGACGATTAAATGTAAAAATGTTGTTTTAAGTGAAAATTCCTGGTACTTTCTTGACAGAGTAGTGAATATTCAAGGGAGACAAAATTTTGTCTCTGGTCTTACCTTTAAGAACACCAATTGCCTTTTAAAAACATGAACACACTTGAAGGACTTCTCAAAGAATATAATTTATTGGAAATATTTAATATATTTAAATATTCGAATAAATTATTTCAAGAATCTCTAAAAAATGTGCCCTATATCTTCAAAAAACAAATATAGTTCTAGACAATCCCGTCTTCAGTCCTCATTTAATATTCCAAATATCAAAATCAAAAACTTAACCTATATCTCTCACGTGTTAAAAGACTTAAGCTTCGAAATACAGATCAACTATATAATTCAAGATTGATCTATGTTCTAACAAAATCAAAGAACAGTGTGAGTTATTTTAAGGTTTATTTGAATTCATTGACACTCTATAATGAGATTTATTGAAGCCAAAATATAATTATATATAGTATATAAAATAAAATAGAAAGGCCTTTTACTTGATAGAAGAAATATAACAAAATTTGAATATTAAAACAAATTGAAATATGATTATCTTCTACAATTTTAATTTCAATCTTGATTATATAGTTGATCTGTATTTCGAAGCTTAAGTCTTTTAACACGTGGGAGATATAGGTTAAGGTTTTGATTTTGATATTTGGAATATTAAATGGGGACTGAAGACGGGATTGTCTAGAATTATATTTGTTTTTTGAAGATATAGGGCACATTTTTTAGAGATTTTTGAAATAATTTATTCGAATATTTAAATATATTAAATATTTCAAATAAATTATATTCTTTGAGAAATCCTTTAAGTGTGTTCATGTTTTTAAAAGGCAATTGGTGTTCTTAAAGGTAAGACCAGAAACAAAATTTTGTCTCCTTTAAATATTTATTTATTAATTTTAATTACTTTCGTATATCTGTTGGGTTATTTATTCCATTTGACATTATATATTGAGTTTTTGATTATATACGTCTATTAAATGTAAGCGGTGCTTGTGTAGACAAAAATTTATTTCTAAAAGTTTTTTGAATAAAAATTTTTTTGAAATTAAAATTGTAGAAGATAAACATATTTCAATTTGTTTTAATATTCAAATTTTGTTATATTTCTTCTATCAAGTAAAAGGCCTTTCTATTTTATTTTATATATGATATAAAACTGTGAAATATTAAAAACTTATTTCCAAAGTGGCGAGAATGTTCTAGTCAAACTCTTAGAAATTTACGTGGAAAATTCAATAGAAATGCCCACACGGCAATTTGTGGATCAATTTATTCGTGAAAACTGGATCGTGATTTGATGAAACAACCCGTTTACGTTCTAATCCAGTGAGCACACTTGAAAATTAGCGTAACACTTATCTTTAACGGATTCCTACAAAAAATAGACCTCTGAGGTGAAAATGAGCTTCATCGCTAAAGATAATTTATCTGGGAAAATGCTCATCTTCAGCCATGCGATCATTAGCATAGAGCGAAGTGGAAACGCATCTGATTGTCACGAGGCTTCACTTCTTGCACTATTCGAACTTTGTAAGCCTTCAAACCGAGGTTTTTATGCAAAATTCTCCTCAGAGAAATGCGAGAAATGTTCAGTTCTTCAGTACAATGATGAGTTGATGTTGATGGGTGTTCAGCCACATTCTCGACTACGGCAGCAATATTTTCAAGTGTGCTCACTGGATTAGAACGTAAACGGGTTGTTTCATCAAATGACGATCCAGTTTTCACGAATAAATTGATCCACAAATTGCCGTGTGGGCATTTCTATTGAATTTTCCACGTAAATTTCTAAGAGTTTGACTAGAACATTCTCACCACTTTGGAAATAAGTTTTTAATATTTCACAGTTTTGTTGAAGCGCAATGACCCACTTCGTTAATGTCAAATATTAATCTAAGTTTTGACCCAAACATGAATGATAGAAGTGTTTCCAGACCCCAATTAACCACTACTTTAAAATGCGAACTCAAAATGGCCCACCCTTTATTAAATCACTTTCTGTTGTGTCAAATATAAGTTATTGAACAGATAATACGAGGGGCGGTCAATGTATTTCTTGGTATCGGGGTGATTTGATAACGATGTGAGTATTCTAATTGTCTCATTTACTAATGACACTATCTGAGAGTATAAATATAAAATTTCAATAATTTACCAGAAATGACTTACGCTACAATGATGAAGAAAATCGAGCATCGCGCTGTTATAAAGTTCCTCAGTTAGCAGGGAAAAAGTAAAAGAATCATTCATAAAGAGATGGTTACTGTTTACTACTAAGACTGTGCCCCGTCGTTATCAACCATTCAGAAGTAGTCAAGTTAATTCAAAAGAGACAGAGAAGGCACTAAAGACGACGCTAGCTCGGGCGGGCCCGTTAGCGGCACCACTGTAGAAAATGTGAAAAAAGTGGAAAAGCTGGTACTTGAAGATACCAGAAAAAAAATCAAAGCAATAGCGAAACGGACAAACCTATCCGTGGGTACCATACATGCTATCCTTGATGGATATCTCAACCTCTCAAAAATCAGTGCAAGCTGATACCGAAAATGCTCACCGCACCTCAGCAGCAAGTGCGAGTGAGTGCTGCAAAGAGTTTTTAGAGCTTCAAGCTGTACTAGGGCCCAATCCGCAAACAAACGACACTTTTTATGGTCAAGTGGTTTTAGTTATTGAACCAGTTAGATCTTATATGGGTGTAGACCAAGATCTTTACGCAAAATTTTCCATGTGGTGGATGCACAGAGTCCAACTTGTTGTGAACGTCGACGAATAGAAAAATCTGGAACATCATTAACACTATGACTTACAGCAGCGATATTTTCTTCTGTACATAGTTCTTTGTCTTGTTGTTGTTGTTGTATGGAGTAGAGAAAATGTTGCCCGAAATACATTCTGTCAAGAAAGTACCGGAAATTATCGATTTAAATCTGGCGGGGCAATGAAGCAGGTAAAATTTTTTCTCCTAGGTTGGTACCACTGTCCTTAATTACTATGCCAAGCTTGAGCGGGATCTGTCAACTAGTGTGTTTGCAACAGCTGATTAAGTCAGTCGATGTCAGAGCGCGTGCCGATTTTTACTATGGGTGATTACTATGGTACGATAACGCGCCTTCTCACCGAGCTACGATTGTGACTGACTTTCTCGCCAAAAACTCAACAAACGTGCTTCAGCAACCACCGTATTCGCTGGATTTGGCTCCCTGCGACTTTTTCCTCTTCCCAAAACTAAAATTGCCCCTTCGTGGCACCCGTTTTGAGTCGATTGAAGCCATAAAACAAAATTCGGCGCGAGAGCTAAAGTCCATCCCGGAAAGCGCCTATAAAAAATGTTTCGATAATTGGAAGTGCCGTTGGCATAGATGTATTGGAGCAAATGGAGCCTATTTTGAAGGCGACCTAATAAATTTTGACGATTAAATTTAAAATGTTGTTTTAATTGAAAATTCCCGGTACTTTCTTGACAGAGTAGTATATCGATAGTTCGACGAATAAGCTGCTCCGATGGACGATTATATAAACCGTAAATATCACGAAGTGCTCTATCAGTTTGGCGAATAGAACACTGATTTTGAAAATGAATTTCAACAATTTGTAAACGTTGTGAGTTTTTCCATGATAATTTATCAATGCTTACTGAACAGAAATGTCAAAACAATATGGCTTCTACCTTCTGTCAAATCACCTATCGAAAGTTCTATCACTCTAAAAAAAACACGCGATATGTGTATTATTTAATTAAGTTTTAATTTATGCTCAACATACATTATACCGTATGATGAATAGATTACGCCCTTCTAGGAGAAAACCAGAGCTATAAGAGCTGTCTGAGAAGGATCAATTACACTCTGGTTTGGTTCGTATACCAAGTAGGAAAAGTTTGAGACTTCCTGATGAGGCGGAGATTGCTGTTAGACACGCAAATTAAAACAAAATATCACTTTCATGTGATTTCGCATTAGAGGTAGATCGATAGTCTAAAGCAGAAACCATTTCACGTAAGAAAACATACTATAAATGCCAAACTAAAATGTTTATTGGTATATAACTCAGAAAAAACCTGAATCATTTATTATGAATAGAGTCTTTCCCAAAATTCAGGCACGGAAACACGGCAACCAAATCAAATGAAAGGTGAAAAGCACTGACGTGAAGTCAGGTGCTTATGCTCGTTAGTTCATTTCATCCACGATAATCACAATAGCTATTTGTGTATTAAGAACGTAAAATGATATATTGTCCATTGAAAGAGACAATCTCTTGAAATCGACAAACATTTTGCGCTCGAATTACACACAAGATTTTTTCTACAATCGAGCAGTTCACATATGTTTTTAATTTGATGAATGAAAATTAAAAGAACAGTATTTACACATTTTTATGACAATTCTAGACGCTGAAGAAAGTTTTGATGAATTTAAAATCGTAATAATAATAATATAATTTTATTTTCCCAATCTAAAAACAATTCGAAAAAATAATGAATATAGAAATAAAAAAATTGGAAATGATTTTGATAAGAAAATGATTCTCAGCGATCTGAATCCATTGGACTTCTTTCTTTTGGTTTACAGCAATCAGCCAGTAAATTAAGATGATTTATAGATCATTACTGAACGAATAATTGCTAACAAACAACCTGATTTGTGTGAGAGAGTCATGGAAAATTGGGTTCAAGGACTTCATTCCTGCCATCGTTTTCGTGGTGGACATTTAAATGATGTTTTTTTTCATAATTAATGGTATTCATTGTACTTCATAATGAAATAAAAATTTCAATAATTTTCGAATAAATAATGTATTTTATTCAGAAAACAAAATGGGACACTGTTAACGAAAGACTCTTCATAATGAATTTACAAAGGTTTTGCAAAATTTCATTCAAAATAGGTCGCTTTTTTGAGTCTTATAAGTGAATCATTTAAATTTGAGCTGATTTGATTGACCGATCAAGATAAGATTTGGTGTATTTCGATAAATCACTCAACATATCCCAAAGGAAAGACGTAGGGCCCTAACATCAAGATTATTCAGATTCACCTATATGCCCCCAAACAACACACCAAGTTTGTCCATCTCGTCGTGGAACATCCTGTATAAACAGGTAGTAAGAATATCAATTTTTCATGGTGTGAATTCGTGTTGAATATTCTGCATCTGTGCCTAAAATTTCAACAATCCTCTTAAGGCGTACATTAACACGAAACGTGAATTTTATCGACCATTTCATCCATATTGACCTCATTTAGGTGACTCGAGCACTCTTCATTTAGGCCGAATACATAATCACTTATGAATTGAATCGAACCAATTCGATGGATTCTTGTGAAGTTCAAGGTTTCTTTTACAGTTCCAATTTCAATAACCTATAGGTTTTTCACTTTTTCATAAAAAAATGTCTGACGGTTTCATAAACGAGATAAGTTTGCATATCAACCTCATCGTTTTTGGCGTTCATTCGCTGCGGAACTGGGTTTCTACAAGGCCTGTTTACTCAGTTATTCTAAACTTTTCGTTGCATTCGTAAAGTTTGTCATTTAATTCATTCCGTTCCATACGAACCAACGATAAATCTAGCGTGTTCTTTTTAACATTCCAGATAAGCCTTGCGTGAGCTGATTTGAAAGATAATTACATACCTACTGCAGTGTAATATTTACTGTAGGGTGCTAAACGAGAGTTGTGTAAATGAAGAAATTAAATATTCCGCCTTTTTTTTAGGAAAAATTTTATACGATTTATCATTTCTAGATGCAGAAGTTAGGAGGAATTTGTGTTACATCTAGAATGAATAATTTCTTCAACTTGATTTTTTGGCAGCGAAATGACTATATTTATAGCAGGATTTGAGTGCAGCGTAAGGCTTTGTCCCAGTGAATTCAAGGAACTTCGTTGATGAGTAGAATTTCAGGGTGGTCGCCTTTAAGTTGATAGTCAGGAGTAATGAAATCACTTGAATAGAGCAGGTACTGGTTTTCCTTTTTTAAGTAATAATCCATTTGTTGTCAACCAGTGATTTGTTCCGCCTCAATAGAAATATTTTTGTCTTTAAAATATTTGAGGATTTCTACCCCTTCTATATGTTCTTTGACGTAAATGAAATGAAGAATAATAATAATATACTACCTTGTGGTATTCCCAGTGTGACATTTATTTCTTTAGATATCTCAGTTTCTCTATCTTTTGTCAGAGTGGTCATTTGTTTCTTGTTTGTCAAGTAAAATCCAAAGCAATTCAATCCAGGTCTTCTTATTTCATAAACTTTCAATTTGTTTAGGATGTAGTTATGTGAGATTGAGTCAAAGGCCTTAGATAGATTCACATAAAGACTTACAGAAATAATGAAATTTTCAAGAGCTTGTTATGTATTGTGAATAACACCTTATATCCCTGTCTTCAATGATTTTTCCTGCATAAAACCATGTTGAGAATTGGTTATTATCTCATTCAAATTAAATTCAAATTATTCATCGAGATTAATTAATTTTCAATTGTCTGTTATTTCAAAATACTGAAATAATAGGCAAAATACTGCGGTAAAATAACCGTGGTACGTTACAAACTTGATAAAACTTTCTATCTGCCCTTTTCATGCTATGAAAATACTGGCCCTCTCTATTCGGTCCTTAACATCGATGAAAACGTGGAAATTGAAGAAAGAGAATCAATTAAATAATAATTATAATCAATAATACAATACTATGTAACACGTTGAGAAGTATTCTCTAAAGATTCAAGTACATAGCGAAATACCTAGAACAAAAACATCTGAAAATGATCCGCTGTGCTTTAGTTGAATCCAGGATTACATATGGAATCATAGGATGGGGTAGTGCACTCAAAGAGCATATTAAACATTTAGAAATATTGCAGAAAACCTTCCTCAGAATAATATGAACAAAGCCAGGTCGATACTCATCTGATGATTTGTTCTTTGAATCTAAAATACTTGATATTCGACAAAATTATTTCCTTAATTAAAACAAATTGTAGAAATTACTATGTTTTACTACCAATAAAAATATATTCTACACATTTTCTTGTGACTCGAGTTTCGGGAAATGAACTATCCCATCATCAGACAACTGAAGACCTAACAGTGGTACAGAGGTATTTAAACAAAAGTGATAAATATTTTGAATATTTCAATAGATTCTAACACCTAATAGTGGTACAGAGGTTTACAAGCGGAACGTGATAAAAACCCGGTTAAAAAAGAGGGGCCTTCTAACAGATATCGGAATGTCGGTAATCGACAAAGAAGGTTATTAAACAGATGGTACCCATTTAAATATCTCAAATAATTTTTTTTTTACCATCTGTTCAATAACCTTCTTTGTCGATTGCCGACATTCCGATATCTGTTAGAAGGCCCCTCTTTTTTAACCGGGTTTTTATCACGTTCCGCTTGTAAACCTCTGTACCACTATTAGGTGTTAGAATCTATTGAAATATTCAAAATATTTATCACTTTTGTTTAAATACCTCTGTACCATTGTTAGGTCTTCAGTTGTCTGATGATGGGATAGTTCATTTCCCAAAACTCGAGTCACAAGAAAATGTGTAAAATATGTTTTTATTGGTAGTAAAACATAGTAATTTCTACAATTTGTGTTAATTATGATCAACTACCAAATAGTAACGGCTGAAACAATTCTGTATCTGAAAATCATTTCCTTATAGCATCGTGCTTTGAAATAAAACATAAAGTAAATCTTCATATATGTGAACATCCTCACAATACAAGGAAAATGGGTTGTATAAAATTCAACTTGCATCAAAGTCTATAAGACAGCGAAACTTCTCATATCTGCTTCCAAGATTCTTCAATTTCATACCTCCTCAAATAAAGAAAATTGGCAAAATGTGGTTATTCAAAAAAAAAAACTAAGAGCACACTTACTTACTATTAATAGATGGGAAATTCATGGCTTGATTGAGATGTGAAAGGAGATGTTTATGTATAAGTTTATAGACTTGTGCCTGTGTGTATGTTATGATTTTTCAGTTGTTTGATATTCGCTTTGGCGAAGTGATTTCCTCCACAGACAGTCATTGACTTTGTGGAGAATGATTTATTTACTGAATGAAGTGTATTTATCTAAGAAGAGTGTACCGTTAAAGTTTGTTCATCTTCTATATACTATATATATATATATATATATATATATATATATATATATATATACTATATATATATATATATATATATATATATATGTATATGGTTTGCTTTGTTTGGTTTACTTTAATTAACTCGCTAAGGTATGTCTTGTATGTATTTTGCATACTCTAGATGGCGCTAGTGTATTATTAATACCTTCGTGTCTGTGTATAGTGAACATAGATACATAGACAGATTTGGAGTCACTACTAGCATACATTGCACTAACGTAAACCAATCAGTTTGAAACGTGCGAATGTCTGCAATTTGCCTGTGTAATCAACAAAACCTTATCGAGTTTGTTTGAGTATAGAATGGTTATCCAGATGTATGTTACACTGTCTCGATTTCAAGAACTTTCTATTACCATAGCACATACTCCTTATTAATGATTAATTTTCACTTCTTACATCTGTTTTTTCATTTGAGATAGTTTTTTAGGAGCTATATCTGTTAATTTAAATTAATTCTAAGTGTGTCGGTCTAGATCCTTTACTCTCGTTATGGATAATTCCATAGTCAATCATGAATTTATATTCAAATTCTTTCAAATGTTTGGCGTATGTTGGATATGATGTATATGAAATGTAACTTTTCTGATGTTCATGTATTCTTCTTTTGAATGCTCTTTCGTTTTGATCGATATACACTAATTGGCAATCATTGCAAGCCAATTTGTAGACTCCTGATTTATTATTTTTGTATGATTTGTCATTATTATTTTTGATGTAAGTACCTAAGTTAGTGGTCCTAAAAGCTGTATAATTTAAATTAATCTTAATCAATCGGCAATTTCATGAGATATTGATACAGGTGAATCGTATATATATTTTTGTGGTGGGGCCTTTTTTTAAGGTGGAATAAACCGGAATTCTTTTATTTTTTATATTTGTTAATTATCATTTTATCTATGAGGGCTCGGTTGAAACCATTAATGAAGGTTATTTGATTGATTATTGTAAGTTCTTCCGAAAAATTCTGCAGATTCATGAATAATCTTTGAATTGAAAGTATTGTTCGGATTTTACATCGAACAAGACATTTTTAATTTACTATGCAGGTACATAACAATTATGATTCCCGAGTCAGGAATCTAGGCCTTTCAAATATGTCTCATTATTTCCTAGAAACCTTTGGGCCTGTTAAGGACCAAAAATATTTATCCTCTACAGTTTTTTTAGAAACTAATTAGAACCGACACCGTTTCAAAACGATAACAGTCGAATGTCGTTGTCGGAAATCACCTGTCCACATTTCGAGCCCTAAGAGTGTCTCTCATTCTGCCAGTTAGTCAAAAAGCTCCAGTTGAAGACATCTCTCGAAGTCGCTCGTTGGCCCTCTCTTCATGCTTGACTAAACGGTCACGCAATATTCTCTACTCTTCGAACATTAAGTTCTGATCCCACACACATTCTCTAGAAGTAAGTTCTAATCAGATTTCTCCTTGTCTCTCAAGTTATAATCACACATCTCTCTGTACTCATGAATTATTTTATATTCGCATTTCACTTCAACCTTCCAAAGAATCCATAACGCACTGAAGGCCTGGAAGTATAATCTGCACTATTTTTTGAAATATCATACAGATTTCTTCTGTAAACCTACAAATTTCAATTTCAAAAAAATTCTTTATTAAACAATTTTTAGAATTAAATTAAATAAATATCTTTAGAACACACCATGTCAATTTAGTAGACATAGAATTGATACTTATTACACAGTACTAGAGGGAATGAAAGAAATTCAAAGAAATACAAATTGTCAACTAAAAATTATTAAATAAATACTGCAAGAGTACAAAATTTTGTTTCATTCCCTGTATCATGAAAACTAAATTCCCCATCAAAAATGCAAAACTTAACCTCAAGAACTTCTTCAAAAATAACTAGCTCCAACTAAGTTCCCGTAAAAAATTCCTAAAACATGCAGAACATCCCCAAAAGACAACTCAGAATTAAAACATCGGAAATCATCACCTCGACTTCATATTTAAAAAATAAAAATAATTATTTGGATATTCCCAATTGTGTTATAAGGAAACCGACAATGGCAATAAAAGTTAATGGAATTGTCGTTGGTGTTTCCAAACTACAAAGAGATATTCAATAGAGGTGACCTATTGGTATCTGCTTGCTCGATCAGGAGAATCTTCTGGGAATTATATCGGTTTATTTTAAGTGATTCTAAGAATGTTAATCCAGACCCTTTATTCGCGATATGGATAATTTCATATTCGATATTGAAATTATGTTCAAATTCTATTGAATGGTTGGCGTATGTGGAATGTTCGGAATTTGAAGTGTAGCTCTTTTGATATTTGTGGATTCTCTTGAAGGATTTGCCGGTCTGACTAATATGAACCATTGGGCAATCCTTACAAGTTAACTTATAGACTCTTGATTTATTATCTTGGTCTATGATACCTGCGTAGACTTGAGGGGTGGGAAGATTATCCCGGATAAGATGGCGTCTCAAGGTTAATGGGATAGAGAACGCCGGTTGAAGAGTGAGGGCTATTCTTTGTTAGAAGTTCATGAATCCACAAGCTCAAGTGTTGAAAACAGAACGCCATTGTTGATAGTTGTTAGTTTGATGCAGAACGCTGGCTTAAGAATGCCGGCGTATTCCTTTGTTAGAAGCAGAACTCTTCTTTCATTGGGCAGCAGCTACATAGATAATTCCTCCGAGGTAGTCTAAGGTGTAAAGAAATTTCACTGTACCGAATTAACTGATTTTCATGTGAGTTTTACTAGTCAAATGTATTATTAATTCATTGTTGAATTCTATCGTTTTTATGCTCCTTTTAGGGCCGCTTTCTTTATTTTAATCTGAGTCGACAATTTAACATATCTCATACATGGAATTAACCTCATATTGATTCCAGTCATTTGAATTTAGGTTAACAAAAGAACTTTGAGAATTCAGAGTGTTTAGAGTGAATGAAATATGCACTACAACAAAGTGAACTAAATGTCCCAACAAGACAATCCTGACCAACGATATTAGGTGTCCAGAAGATAATGATCTAATTGGATAGAATGTGTATGAATTAGGGACCACCAAAGGATCATTGTTTGGACTACTCGAAGATCTGTGTTACATGTCACTTTTGCCAAGTTACCTGTATATTCATGCAATTGACTATTCTATTAAGTATACTTTCATTGTTCACTAACCATGTTTTTTAGGATATTAGAACTTTGTTGATGTCTATAACCCCAATATTATCAATAAATTAAACTACAGGTTTAAAAAATGTGTAGGGGATAAAGAGAGAGTAACTTTTTCTTCTTGTTTTTTTTTCAAAGCGCCCTCTCGCGCCCACATATAGAGTCAGTTGCGTGTCCCTGTCAGGACCAAATATAGTATTTTATTTTAACCTCACATTCTGAATTTCCTCACCTTCGTGTATGTTTAATTTGAGTCGTCTATACAACGTGGTCTTTTTTCCTCTCAAGTAGACGATTACAATTGAAAGGTAAGGGTTATCAGAAATTTCTTAAAGTTCGGACTAGTAGAAGTATTGTGTGCGGTTTCATGAAGTAGCCTAAAAGTTGGCCTAAAAATCGTTTTCTCAAACGAAGTGAATTTTTGATTGAATGAATCTGTTCATAAGAAGAATTGTCGTTATTATTATTAGTGATACAGGAATGAGAGTTAAGGTAATCCTATAAACTCAAATTCAAACCTAAATGAAATTATATGTTCTCCTTCCAAGAAACTCACTCTGTGGTACGGTTTATGACATGGTGGCGTCATCGGACCTTATTTCTTTCGAAATGAAGAAGAAACAGCCGTAACCATGCATGGAAACCGCTATAGAACCATACAGCTTGAATTTTTTTGACCAGAACTTGACAACATCAATACTGAAGAGATGTAGTTCCAACAAGATGGCGCTACATGCCATGCAGTCGATGCTGCGTTCGCTTTGCTGTGTAAATGTTTGATGACCAGGATTTGTGAATTGGCCATCAGGGTTATGTGATTTGACTTCTCTGAATTATTTTATTGGAGGCAATGTGAAAGCAGGAGTCAATACCAACAAGTCACAGACTTTGGATAACTTGGAAGAGAATATTCGTTAAGTTATTGAAAAATACTGTCTAAATTATTGCACAGAGTGATCAAGAATTAGAGCGGCCGGGTGCCGACGAAGTCGAGTGGATATTTGAACGATATCTTGTTCCTATCATAACTGCATTGTTCAAGCTTCGAAATGAAACAAAAATTAAGTTGATATGTCAAATATTATTTTTAAAATATTTCATTCTTAATGAGAAACCCTTTATGATATATGAATTTTGAGCATTGTATTTAACAGAAAGGAAAGTTGTTTGGACGGCCTTGTATAGAAACTGATATGTATCAGATCTTATCTGTATGTTGATTGAAAATGTTTCATCAATTATACAATACTGACTATTAATTCCAAAATGGATTAATATTTACGCTTTTATTTCGAATTAGTTCATTCCATTTTCAGCCATTAAATAGACGAAATAGACTTTAAATTATATCAAACTTCGACGCTATCCCATGAAACATTTAGAGTACACATTAATAATTCCAAATCATCATGGAAATCGTTACGATAAGTAATGATTACTCATTTATTTTCGGTTGCACTACGTACATTTCTGAATAATTAACTACATCTACCCTTTCCTACCTCTATTCTAATATTAATACCTACCCTAAAACTAATTGCACCATTGCAGTTAACATCGAAGGCCTTGAACACGTAATGGGCGTACAAGCTGGAGTCTGAAAATATATCGAAACTACAAATCTACGATAATATCAATGTGATACTATGAAACAACATTCAAACAACTACAAAGAACTGTCTAGAAAAAAATTGCGAATCAACATTATCAAACAAAGCAACAGCTACTTCTTCAAAATTGAACATCAGTAAGTAAAATTATCGCTAATTTTCTGTACATGAGATATATTTCATTTCAAAGTTCATGCTTGAAGGTATTTATTTTGTAAAATATTCAGTTTATCATTAAAATAGTTAATTGAGTGAAAAACATTGAACCTTGAGGAAAAAACCATAAACATTATATATAATCAGTGGCATCAGAAGTGTTGCACTAAGAAGAAATAATTTCTTCTAATTAATTTATTGGCATTATATTTTATCAAAAACGAAAATATGATATCTGCAAGGCATTTTGTCAAAATGTAATCCGTAAATATTTAATAATGTCTTTGAAGATCCCGCAGTTGAGTGCACTCTCGCACTCATCTGAACATAGACAAAATATTTGCGGCCGAAGTTTGTGGAGTATCGTTCCAAACATCTTGAGCGTTATTATTATTATTACTAATAAAGAAGAAGAGTCAAGGCCTATGCCTATTGAAACTCAAATAACAGAGTATCATACAAGTGTGTTTGAGGAATAAAAATATCATATTCAAAATAAAAATACCCTAAGAATAATTAAAAAAAAAAAAAACAAAAATCACACAAGGACTGGTTCACCCCTCCGAACCCCGAATTGAAAAGCTGTCATATCCATTCTTGAACGAATTGACACTAACAGCATTCACAACATCCACCGGCAAGCTATTCCATACATCGAAAATTCTATTTGATAGAAAATTTTGCCGGATCGGTGTTTTGAATAGATCATTGGCGAGTTTGAGGCTGTGACTACGGAGATTCACGCCAAAGCTCAACGAAAACATCTGAGAAGATCGATACCAAACAGATTGTGGAGAGCTCTATATGTTACGATGAGGTCTCCACGCAGCCAACGATAACCCACAGTTGGCAAGGAGAAAATTTGCAGTCTTGTCTCGTAGTCGGGGCGATTCCAACTATAGGACAGCCTCGTTGCAAAGCGCTGCACTGACTCCAGGAGATCCCTGTCGTACTGGAAGATTGGATACCAAACACCAAACAGGTCCAGCGAACTCCAAGATGGGTCGGATATACTACTTATACAAAAGGGTGCAAGTTGGAATGTGAATACATGGAAATGATTTATAGAATATGTATAGCATCTTCTTTACCTTGGATGTAATGGAGGTTATATGGTCCGATCAGGTTAGCGTCTTGTTCACAGTTAAACCCAAATCTACATGAGAATTCGCAGATTGACTCAAGGAGTTATTCATGTAATATGGTACGAGTGGGTTTACTTTGTCAGAATCTGTGATGGATAATGTAAGGTGATTATTCTCCTCATCCTATCTCCACATGTTCAATGTGATTTAAATCCTATGTACTGAGTGGCCATGACTAAACGTTCACACTTATTCTTTGGATAAAGTTCATAGTTCAACAAACAGCATGGAGACGTGCATTATCTTGCGAAGGGTCATCTAGATAAGTCAGTAAATTGGTTTGTATGTTGCGCAGCTGTCATACTGTCTCGAGTTATGCGAAATGGTGATCGACTTCTTTAGGCAATAGTCCTCTTGATCATTATTCCAACGGTCTTGAATACATGCTTTTTCTCAATACCAAATTCAAATCACGTCACTCTCCACAGCGGCGTGCATACCCAGATAGAATCGTAGTTGAAGATGGTATTATGTTTCCCAATGCTACTGCACCAGTTCAAAAGCTGACGACGTGGACCGCAGTCGAAGGAAACATTAATCATGGATGATATGAATAAAGTTCAGAGGTTGGGATATAGTATCTGCATAGTAACAGGATTACCTTCTCCAATATATTCTCAGTAATTTGAGGTGGATTATCATAATGATCCCGTAGCGTTAATTAGTGGTAATTTTACTATCAATGCAGTACAATTAAAATGTCAGCCAATGTTGTGATAGGAGAAACTAACATGGTTGAAGATATTCACATTCTGTAAGAACCATACTGTTGAAACAGGAGAGGATTTCCCATAGAATTTACAGAGTAAGTCGCGGTGTATACCCAATGTACATGCCTACGTTAAAGTTTAATTTCTGCGATAACGTAACTCTACACATTAGCTCTATAACAATAATGGACATCTGAGCATTGCAAGCGTCTATCTTGTTTTCAAGCCAACAGAGACGAAGGATCTAAGAAAGAAACATCCTGAGTGATCCCTGGCTGCCAATCTAACTATAATTACGCGATATAGCCTCGCATATAATGATAGTTTCCCCTGGTAGCTCTTGGTGAGTGAAACCTCTCGTGAATTTTAATTAACTGCACATTTTATGTTGTACTGACTACCTTCTTCACTCCTCGTCCAAAATCCTGCCTTGCTCTGTTGCAGCTTGACCGGCGGAGTATATAGAGGACACAACTAGTCTTACAATTCCTGACTGACCGTCCCCGCTGAGTTTAAGTAGGGCAAGGCACATAGCGTTAAACGATTGTTCCAAAGCGAAACACACGGTCACTGGAGTCACGGGCAGAGATGAGCACCACGCCTGTCTGAAGAATTCAGGTGCGCAGACTCAGAACGAAATATTGTCTTCCTAATTAAGAGGTAGAAGCTCCCTCGTAAGAACCCGCATTCCCTAGAGAGCTTCATTGATGACCCCGACGTGATTGGGGGGGTTTGCTTCAAGAGCGACCAACCCATTCATTTGTAGACCCTTTTCATCATTCCAATGTAGCATTTCCTTTCGTTTACAGTTCCACGCTGGAGATTGCATCGCGACCAGACCAGCGGTGGACTATCTCCTTGCCTGATTCCAACGCCCTATTCCGTGACCTTATCGACGCTAACTGGAGGGGGAGCGTGTAGCGACCACTTTCTTCGCTCCTCGTCCAGAATCCTGTCTTGCTCTGTTGCAGCTTGACCGGCGTATCATATAAATGACTAGTCTTACAATTCCTGACTGACCGACCAAGCTGAGTTTAAGTAGATCCAGTGCGTTCAATGACCGTTCCGAAACGGAGCACATGTTCACTGGCGTTACAGGCAGAGATGCGCACTACGCCTGTCTGAAGAGTTCAGGTGTACAGGCTTAGAATGAAATTATGAGTTGAAGCTCCCTCTTAAGAACCCGCATTCCTTGAGATCTTCAATGCCTTTTAATTTTCCCCTTAGTTTTTAATTTCAGATGCTCAGGTATCTATCAAATCCCTCTCGTGGCATGGTCATTCGATTAGTGATATTTACCGATTCTAAATGCTGTGCTAGTTGTTATTCATATTGTAATTTTTGCCCCGGTGCCTGCTTTGTGGTTGGTTGTATTCATTAATAATGGTTTAAATGATTTAAATGCCACTATTCCTCCAGTTGTCTCTCTGTTTATTTTAGATAACATTTATTAAGAGATAAAGTTGATGGGTTGCTGTATCTTTTCATAATATCCTAATCGATGTAAGTAATCTGTTTTTAATATTGATGTGTGCTGTTCAATATGGGAAATTGTATTCGTTCAGAGTCTGTAACGACCTTTAAGGCAACTTCTTGAGTAGTTCTGATAGACTACAATATATTGTGTAGAGATAGTTAATATCCCGGTTGATGTGTGAGTAAATGATTAGTCATTGTCCCTGAGGTATTGTGGTTAGTTAGTTCGAGCGGTCCTGCAAGTAGAATGCGGCATTTTCAGATTGATATCTGACCCTTTTTGGCCCTGGCTACCCCGATTAATTTTGATATAGTTTTCTTGGTAGTTCAACTATTTATCTACTCAAATTATGTTTTATCTCCCTTAAGGGTGATCTGGAAATATCACAACATCGTCCTTTCTACGTTAAGCGTTGCCCATCCAAATCTTCTCCTGCGCACTCCATTAGTTGAAGGTTGAATATGATATAATATGAAAATAAGTTACGATTGTAGGTTGAACACTGGTTGTAAGCTATCCAACACCTTGCACTGTCTACCCATAATCCTCTCCTGCGCATCCTTTTAGCTGAAAGCTGAAGCACTGACTAGAAGAAATTACGGTTGTAAATTGAGCACTGGCTGTAAGATTGCCTCCGCTGTGTAAAACTGATATACTATATGAGATATTTACTGACCTACCAATATCTCTAATTAAGAGAGTCATTAATAACCGGGGTGTATTAGATTCACCCTGCCCCCTTACGAACCATTGAAGTAGAGTAAATGTATTAGTAGGCTCATAAATGCTAATTTCATTTCACTAAGGGTTGTTTCCTTTTCTTGTTGGTAGAATGAATTTACTAAGTGGTGTTTCAATATGAGTGATAGATTTCCAAATAGAGGTTTCTAATACATTTTTCTTATTTTTAGGTATTAATACATCTAGTATAGTGTCCAGTTTTATAATGCAGCGTTTGACTCCTCTCGATCGGCTAAAAGTAATGAAAATATATTACCAAGATGATAGCTCAATTGTGAGTACTCAACGTTCTTTCACTCGAGAATTGGGTCGCCGTCATCGAGACTCTGCGCAGGTTATACGATCCATTGTGAAAAAGTTGGATCTTTAGACATCAAGTGGATGAATCGAACAGCTCAGTGGTAGGGTATTGGGCTCATGACCGGAAGATCCGGGTTCTTGTTGGACTGGTGTCGGCCACCATTTCACTATTGTGTCAAAAATTGACAGTGATGTGACCTAAAGTGGCGAAAGAGCGCAATAACAAAGCCTACCCAGAACATAACTCAACTCCTAACTCGCACAAGCTGAAAAAGCTTCTGAGGGATATTCATAGAAGATCTAGGAGTATCAGGATAATAATAATAATAATAAGCCACAAAAATGGTGTCAAAATGAGTCAAATTTGTCGATTCCATGACGATCGCAACAACTGCAGCTTTCTCAGACATCAACTTGGAGAATATTGCGAAAGGATCTGCAGTTGCATTCTATAAAATCGTATTGGCTCAATAGCTGAAGCCAGGTGATTACAGATTGCATCGAGAATTTGCTGATTGGGCCTTTGGGCGTTTGGAACACAATCTTGATTTCGGACAAATAATCATCTTCTTAGACGAGACATTTCTGGTTGAATGGTTTTGTTAATGAGCAAAATTGGTGCGTGGACAACCCAAAGGTGTTGCATTCCGGAAAACTCACTATGTGATACTGTTTATGGTGTGCCAGCGTCAACGGACTTCATTTCTTCCGAAATTAGGATGGGAAATCTGTCACTATGAATGGCGGCGCTATAAGACCATGTTGTTTGAATTTCTATGGCATAACTCTAGTACATCAATACTGAAGAGAAGTGTCATACAGATGATGCTACGTTATCATCTCACGATGAGGATTCGTGAATTGATCTTATGATTTGACACCTCTGGATTACTTTCTTTGGAGCTACGTGAACGTACAAGTCTATGCCAACATACTTTTAACCACTTGAAAGAGAATAATGATAAGGCAAAATACATCCGGAATTATTGCACAGAGTGATGAAAAATTGTAGCAAGTGGGTGCATCAGTATCAACGAAGCCGTGATGGGCATTTGAACCCTATCTTATTCCGAACATAACTGCATTGTTCATCTGCGTTACTGTGTTTTGAATATTTGAACTTCAGCCACTGTTTCCGTGCCCTCGTGTAGATATAACAAGCGTTGTCGGCACAATTTAATGTCTTCCTCTCCTTACGTTAGACGATCACGATGGAAAGTTAAGGGTTTTCAGAAACTCTCGAAAGTACGCAACAATGCATGGTGAAAATGTGACTTTTCAAAACTTATAGTATTTTAAACGAATAAGAAATTATTTCTGGAGTTTCTATTTGATGAAGTTTAACTTGAATATAAAAAAGAATGTTCTGTAGCTTTAAATTAACATTAAATTTAATAAAAATAATATCCTAGAACAGAAGATTCAATTTGTAGAAGTATTGACATTCAACTATCATACGAGAACAATATTCTGTATATAAAAAGTTCCTTTATAAATGAAGAAATTGATGCAAAATGACTAACTTTTTTGATCAGGATAACGTTATTCCTTTTGAATATTTTTTCCAAACTTACCAGTCACCCTTAAAATATACCAGACAGAATAAAAATATAACCCGCTAAGACATCATTATGATTAATTTAAAAAATAATCAGTACAATAATATGTTCAAATATGAATATGAACTATAGTATTTTTTTATGTCCTATACTAGTAGACGAAAGATCAAAAAGTAAAATTTTCTAAACTGCTCACCTTTATAAACCGATTTCTGCACTAAAATCTAAGAGATAAAACTTTGTCGAAAAAGAAACATTGTCATTTTCCTCAGAGCATGCTTTCGATATAATCATTTGGTTGCCAAAAAAATTGACTTGAAAAAATTATTTATTCTAGTTGTAATACTTCTTACGTCACTAACTATATTTCAATCAATTCGAAAATATAATGAACACTTCGGTTACACGAACGTTCTCTGAAATTACAATTAAAAGCCCTATTATTAACTTACTTCCATGAGGAAAAAACTTGGAATAAATGTCTTTGAAACAATCTTCATGAACAACACCATCTGGACATTCCTGAAAAAATAAATCAGTTTAAATTGTGTGTAATCTTGATAACAGAAGAAATTTCATTAGTTATTAGATTTAAATGAAACATATGTCATTAAAAATTAAATCGGTTTTTTCGCTCTTCATACATGCATACGCTGTGAGAAATGCGACAAACGGAAACCATAAACTAAGGTCATATAGGTGGTCCTATATCGAGAGATTCTAATTGCTTGAAAGCCTTGGTTTTCTTTCTACAGGATGATTTTTGGATATTCAGTGAAATTTCAAAGTTGAATACATCAATCAACTGGTAGATTTATAAACTTGCAGTTATATCACTCTTTTCAATCGCGTTTCTTTACTCCTAATAAAATTAAAATCATCAGGGCCAGACTGGAATAATTTTGGAACATTCCTAACATTTTATTTAGTTTTTACTGCACAAACATTAGAATACAGTGAACTTATAAACATCCTGAATATTCTATGTTCGCCACAGAAATAACAAGAAGTATTCGCAAGGTATTTTATTATAAATTTGATTTATTGTTTATTTAATAATTATATATTTTGGTTTACGCTTGTTATACTACTCTGTCAAGAAAGTACCGGGAATTTTCAATTAAAACAACATTTTTACATTTAATCGTCAAAATTTATTGGGTCGCCTTCAAAATAGGCTCCATTTGCTCCAATACATCTATGCCAACGGCACTTCCAATTATCGAAACATTTTTTATAGGCGCTTTTCGGGATGGACTTTAGCTCTCGCGCCGAATTTTGTTTTATGGCTTCAATCGACTCAAAACGGGTGCCACGAAGGGGCAATTTTAGTTTTGGGAAGAGGAAAAAGTCGCAGGGAGCCAAATCCGGCGAATACGGTGGTTGCTGAAGCATGTTTGTTGAGTTTTTGGCGAGAAAGTCAGTCACAATCGTAGCTCGGTGAGAAGGCGCGTTATCGTCATGCAAAATCCATGAGTTGTTCGCCCACAAATTTGGCCGCTTCTTACGGATACGCTCACGCAAACGTTTCATAACGCCTAGGTAATACTCCTTGTTTACCGTCTGACCCTCTGGAACGAATTCGTAGTGCACCACGCCACGGATATCGAAGAAAACAATGAGCATCACCTTCATTTTCGAGCGGCTTTGGCGTGGTTTTTTCGGTTTCGGCTCATTTTTTGCCACTCATTCCGATGATTGCTGGCTTGTTTGCATATCGTACTCGTAGACCCAGGTCTCATCACCAGTTATAATGCGTTCCATGAATGTAGAATCGGAATTACAGCGATCCAGCATGTCTGAAGCAACCTGTTCGCGATGACGTTTTTGAAGAAAATTCAGGTCTTTCGGTACGAGTCGTGCGGCCACCTTTCTCATGCCCAAAATATCAATCAAAATCGTACGTGCGAACTCGTGGGATATCTTAAGATCATGTGCTATCTCTCTCAAGCTGGTACGACGGTTTTCGAGCACCCTTTCCGTAATTTTATCGCCGTTATCTTCGATCGAAGCCGTCGATGGGCGACCACTTCACGACCGTCCTTGAAGGCTCTGTACCACTGATATGCACGAGTTTTCGATAGAGCATTATCACCAAAGGCCTTTTGCAACATTTTAAATGCATCGGCACACGAAAATTCATTTGCAACACAAAACTTTAAACAAATTCTTTGCTCAACGTAATCACCCATTGTAAAAATTGGCACGCACTCTGCTGTTGCAAACACACTAATCAGCTGTTGCAAACACACTAGTTGACTGATCCCGCTCAAGCTTGGCATAGTTATTAAGGACAGTGGTACCAACCTAGGAAAAAAAATTTTTACCTGCCTCATTCCCCGCCAGATTTAAATCAATAATTCCCGGTACTTTCTTGACAGAATGTATATTATCATTTGGTTTTAAACGAGTCCATAAATATCTTGCAAACTTTATGTTATTTCTGTGACGAACATAGAATGTTTAGGATGTTATAAAGTCACTGTATTCTAATATATGTGCAGTAAACATCATACAGTCTGTTCAGTAAGATACATATCTTTGTTAATTTTTTTATTTTTTAAATATAAAGTCGAGCCGATGATTTCCGTTGTTATAATTCTAAATTGTTTTTTAGGGTTGTTCTTGAGATTATGTTTTGCATTTTTGGGGAATTTAGTTTTCATAAAACGATGAATGAAACGAAAATTTGTACTTTTCAAGTATTTATTCAATAATTTTCAGTTGATAATTTATATTTATTTGAATTTCTTTCATTCTCTTTGGTATTGTGTAATAAGTATTAAGTCTATATGTCTACTAAATTGACACGATGTGTTCTAAAGACATTTATTCAACTCAATTCTAAAATTTTTTTCCTGAAATTAAAATTTGTAGAAGGTTCACATAAGAAGTCTGTATGATATTTCAAATTTTAATTTCCAACTAGTAGTAAATAAAATTCAATTTTCTCAAACTTTTCATTCTTCAATGACACAGCCACAATCTGGCGAAATAATTATCGTTCAACAATAAAATGTTTGTGGATATTTTGAAATTTGTTTACTGCTAGATGGAACACTAAGGTAATAATCTTATACTAGTGCCATCTTGTGCACACACATATATTTACACGACATAACTTTGTTAGCCAATTCTAGTAAAGAAATGTATTCCAGATATTTCCACGTAACAAACGCCAAAAAACTGTCCTCATGCTTAAGTCAGATCATTATACACCGTAATGCTCATAATCAGCATATTCATATTCAAATAAATTAATTGGTGTACCAAATTTTGATATAGATCAGCTGAATTAATTTATTCGAAATTTCACTCAATATCCGAATATCATCATATTGCATATCCAAAACCTAAGCTCTCATGGAATCAAGATCTCTAGATGTGAGTCGACCTAGATGACCTCAGTTTATAGTTTCCGTTTATCCTGGTCAGCCTGTCTTAGAATACTTATTTCACCTAATCAGTTCGAACTTTAGGGAGATATGAGTGGTTTAGAGACTTTATAATTGGACGAAACTCGTTAAATAAGAAATTATTTTCAGAAATTTTCTTAGGCATAAAGATTTTGAATAAAATTATTTAGATTCACTCTGTAAAATTTGATAAGTTTCATAGAGAGAGAGAACATATATTTATTGCTCTAGCAAATGGCTAACGACTTGTGTCTTTTTGCCAGTATAAGATACATTTTTTATATATATAGTTTTTTTTAATAGGAAGTGTACATAATTATTGAAAAAAAAATTCAAATTGTGTAGTAAGTAGATGGTGTTATATATCGCCTTTGTCAGAAAGGTTCCCTATTGCATCCATCCGGGGTTTGATTCGGTATTTTATTTTGTATTGTTCTTGGTTCCGATCTTGTAGAACAATGAGCTGGAGGATTTGGAGGTTGTATGGTCTACTCACAAATTTCTTTCCTAAGGTTTGAAGTCTACTTTGAATCTGGGCTACCTTCATTTTTCATAGAGATGGTCATTTGGTAAGTTATGGAGTGAATTTCCTTTATGGCGTTTTTTACTCAATGTTCTCAAGCTACTGTGTTCTTCTATTTCAATATTATAAGGGGGGGTCTTTTAAAGCTATTATGCATTGGAAGTCCGTACTCTAATATGGGTTTGCATATTGCTTGGTAGATTCTTCAATCTATTGTTTGGATTATGTCGAGGTTTTTGTAGGTGAGAGATTATTTTCATCTAGCACTCATTTCTCTTTTTTTATTATAGAACTATATTTTGAAGTTTGTTTTATTCAGCGTGTTGGACTAATGTAAATGGAGCAATCTGATGGTTGCTGAGTTATCTGATAATTTATGGCCAAAAATTATTAATCTAGATTTGTCAGGGTTTGGTAGATTTCTCCAGTTCAATAATAATTCAGAAAAACTTCTTGAGGATCAGCAATCTATCGTTAAAATGTTCAAATATTTTTCAGCAATGCATCAATTTTTTATGAAATATGGCCTTCCTACAATATAAAAAAAAAGATTTGAAGAACAATAACGAGTGGTATTCAATTGAATCGGCCCTGATTTTATGGAAATGCATTTTAATTGAAGAAAATAATAAAAAATATTTCCACAATTTATTAATTAACCACAATTGTTTCACCAACACTATGGTGGAAATGCATTTTAATTGAAGAAAATAATAAAAAATATTTCCACAATTTATTAATTAACTACAATTGTTTCACCAACACTATGGTGTCTTCAAGTTTACATTTTGGATTTGGTGGTAGCGTTTGATGTATGTCGACTGTCTCGTTTGAGTTTGTGTCCATCTTCTTGTGAACTTTTTTCGAAAAGACTTTCATTTTGTTAATCGACTTAATTACTATCAGAAGGCGAAATGGATTTAGCGGGAGTGAGTCGTCTCAAATTTCAGAGGCAAATGAAAATATTCGGAGTACTTATGATTTTCAGTAACATTTTTCGAGTCATTCCTATGAGGATAAATTATACATAATTAGAGAAGTAAAGCGACCTGTTCCAGATCTAAGTAAATGTCTTCTGACTATGAGTGGTGTCGGAAAATCCAATCGGGGGTTTAAAATACATAGTATGAAGAGTAAGACTGGCTTACTGGCAGTATAACTTTAAATGAATTATTGTGTTGTCCGTGCATTATATTTGCAGCAACTAATACAAATTCCGACAGAGTTTGGTCAAAAAGTGGTTATAGCAATTTGAAAAATTCGTCTTGTGGTCTATTGCTACACAATGAAAAAACTCAACATATTTAATCGAACTTCAAGCTTACACTTATGAGGAAGCAAAAACAAAATATCGCCACAGCAATAGACAATCCGCGTCAAATTGAAATTCAAATTTTAATGCTAGAGTCAAAGAAAATCGACAAATTCTAAAAAGTCTGACAGATATTACGATGCGCCTCTGTATGCAAGAGTTACCTTTTAGGGGACACGATGAATCAAATGAATGCGGGAAATTCAAAAAATTGTTTATTTTTGTTAGTAATTTTAATTGACACTAATTTAAAAACCTATTAATGATATTAACAGTAGATGAGTTTTTCTGGCACATCTAAAACGATACAAAATGAAATAATCCATTCGGTTGCTCTTGTTGTGAATAAAAAATTGAGGACGAAGTTTCAAAATCTTTGTTTTTTCCTAGTAGTTGATGAAATAACTGGCATAAGCTGTCATTCACAATAATTCGTCATTTTCCGTTACGTAATAAATGACCAACTTGTTGAGCGATTCATGGGATTTTATTATGTAAGTTCTGGGCGTTCAGCTGGGGATTTATTTCAATTTTCAACTGCCAAATTCGGAAAATTTATCTTGCATTCAAAATTAGTGGCTCAAACTTACGATGGGGCTAGTGTAATATCGGTAGAAGTAAACGGTTTAAAATCAAATCCATAGCACCACAAGCAATTTTTACTCATTGCTATTCACACGTATTCAATTTGGTTTTAAGTAATGCGTGCATTCAATTCAATAAGTTAAAGTTTTTTCTCAACCCTTTCAGGATTTTCATCACATTTTTCCAAATCAACAAAGCGTACCCAAGTTTTAGAGCAATTTGGCAGAAATCGTATACCTACAAATGTTGGAATTTTACTTCATGTGTCGTTCTGACAGTTTTTAATACAAGGGCGGATCCAGCGTTCAATTCAGGGGGTTCATATACATATATTACAACTAACAGTAAAAGTAATAAAGTTTACCGAAAGCTTGGATGATATAAAAGTATTTCACTAATCCTTTTAGACCGAATATCCTAAAAACTTTTTCTGTAGATTTTATTGACCGCAATTAACTGTACAATAAAAGTTTTTAGGATATTCGGTCTAAAAGGATTAATGAAACACTTTTATATCATCCAAGCTTTCGGTAAACTTTATTACCTTCCTCAAGAATCTGTAATTTGAACAAAATAACCATCAATAGAACAAAGGACTACAGCAACAAAAATAACATACATACGGTGTGATTGCTTCCTTATGTTGTTGGAATAATACAGACAGATAAAACTTTCTATTCAATTTAGTCTCACTCTTCACTAATCCTTTCAGACCGAATATCCTAAAAACTTTTTCTGTAGAAATTTTAGTGAGAGTGAGACTAAATTGAATAGAAAGTTTTATCTGTCTGTATTATTTCAACAACATAAGGAAGCAATCACACAGTATGTATGTTATTCTTGTTGCTGTAGTCCTTTGTTCGATTGATGGTTATTTTGTTCAAATTACAGATCCTTGAGGAAGGTAATAAAGTTTACCGACAGCTTGGATGATATAAAAGTGTTTCACTAATCCTTTTAGAGCGACTATCCTAAAACTTTTTCTGTAGAATCTTAGCGAGAGTGAGACTAAATTGAATAGAAAGTTTTATCTATAGGTATTATTTCAACAACATAAGGAAGCAATCACACCGTATGTATGTTATTCTTGTTGCTGTAGTCCTTCGTTCGATTGATGGTAATTTTGTTCAAATTACAGATCCTTGAGGAAGATAATAAAGTTTACCGACAGCTTGGATGATATAAAAGTGTTTCACTAATCCTTTTAGACCGACTATCCTAAAAACTTTTTCTGTAGATTCTTAGTGAGAGTGGGACTGAATTGAATAGAAAGTTTTATCTATCTGTATTATTTCAACAACATAAGGAAGCAATCACGCCGTATGTATGTTATTCTTGTTGTTGTAGTCCTTTGTTCTATTGATAGTAATTTTGTTCAAATTACAGATCCTGGAGGAAGGTAATAGAGTTTATATATATATATATATATATATTCATATTACAATATATATATATACACTAGCTGACCCGGCCACGCGTTGCTGTGGCTAAAGTTTTTGTTATATTACATTATAGTAAACAATCCAAGAGGAACAATAAGAGAACATTAGTCACGGAGTCCACTATGCTTTTTCACACGGATGGTATTTGTAAAAAAATATGGTGATCTCCTTATTTGACTTTCTATTACCATAGCAGCGCCATCTATTGATTACTTACTCAACCCAGTCGGAAGGTATCGACATCTGTTAGAATCATTTGGAGTTAACAGATAATTGTGACTGTCAAATAATAACAGACAAATAATTAGCAATAAATTAAAATTGCGACTATAATTTGAGATTTAAACTATCCTATCTCTCAAGTTGGATCGAACTGCACATGGTGTGCGAATTTTATTATAATCGGTTAAGTGGTTTAGGAGTCCATTGAGGACAAACATTGTGACACGAGATTTATATATATTAAGATTTATTATTACAGTAATAAATCTTATCACAAAGAAATAGTATTTTATTTTTATTCGTCGAAATAATTTTAATCAAATAACAAATTCAATTTTTCTCTTCTGTCGTCCTGAAAAACGACTTCCAATTGAAAAGGGATGCATTTGTGGAAATGGAGACGTGCCATTCTAGTTAGCCGGTCTTCTACCAAGTTTTAAGCCTCCCAAGAGTGGAAAAGGACCTTTCTGCTGTGGCTACGCTAACTGGTAGTGTAGCAAGAATACATGAAAATTTTCTTACATTAGGATACATTTCAGTATGACAATTTTCTATAAGATGAGAAATCGACTGCGGAATATTCTGATTCCGCTGCCATTTTACCTTCAATAGCCGATATTCGTTTATAATTACTGAAACTGGAATATTGTCTATTAGCAGTTTATAGTCGTTTGTAAGCTGTTTAACAGTTTCATTGTCTTTATCTTCATTAATATAATCGACTTATGGAATAAAAATGCTAAGTTTAAGTAATTTTAGTACTTCTAGAGATAGACGGTCCTCTAAGTCATTTATTACAGAATCTAGAAGAGCGATGTAGACAGCCCTGCGGAAATACTCTTCAAAAGATTGAGCAAGATGGTTATTGGCTCTCTGTGTTTGTCGTGATAGTATTTGGATGCATTTAATTTTTGCATCTAGTTCCTCAGGTACTTCTTTTGCCTCTTCAAAAAGCTGTCGGAAAATTGTGTTCGCCTTTTCTCTTTTATTTCGTAGGATAATCATTGTATCATTTATGGTGACCGTAGCCCTTAGGAGAATGAATACAAAAGAGGTAAACTAGATAACTCAGTTTGATCATTCAATAAATTCCCAGAATTTCGTAATCGGTTTATATCTAAACTTTCTACAGGATCATTTTCAGAACCTTATTTTTTTTACAATCTTGAAACGCTTATCAAAATCATGTTCCTCTTTCATTACATGTTCTGCATATAATATTATTGAGGAAAGAGCGCAGATGTTCCTTTATTCTAGTATAAAAGGACCATACGCTTTGCTCAATATGAGTTTTTGGACAGGTACCGCATTATAATTGGTAACACCAAATAAATATGATTTGTTTATTTTATGTCTAGAGTTTTTAACAATTAATGAATTATTGGTTCTGAAAGATATGTTTATGTCTATGTTATTGAGAAATTTATTTATTTGTAGATATGTTTTACCATAGTAGCTGAGGAAATGAAGTATTTTTTCGATTTAAAACTTAGGGTATACTTCCTAAATTGTATTTTTATATTGTTTTCTGGCTATCATACTGTCTATTATCGATTAAGAATAATCGTTAATAGTTATTATTATTGAAATTTTTGATGAAGAAACCGTTAATAATCTATGTCTCATGCTACGATATGATGATATTTTATGTTGGATTAGACGAAACGAGTTTTTGGGAATGGTTATATTTGTTTGAGAAGGTTTATGAAAAATAGAATGATTTCGTTTGTTATTGACATTGTTTATTGTTAAATCCTAATAAATTAATGAGTCTTCAGTTCCTACTTTCATTGTAAACTCAACACTTTCATGCAATTAATTCAATTAATCGAGAAAACCTTCAAGCTGAACCTGTTAGAATGTTTAGAAATAAATCGATTGAGAAATTCTGGAAATTTATTGAGTGATCGAATCTAGTTATCCACTTCACCTCTATTGGATATATTTCCTAGGAACCTGACGGTTTTACCAAAAGTAATGAAGAACTTTATTGTATTCTTATCTCAAAACAGGAACCTTTTAAAAATTGTATGTTACCCAATTTTAGACCACTTGTTTATAAGCATTTAAAGCAGCTACGAAACGCGGCATGTCAACAACTCACAATAATAATGAGATATCAACATATATGTCAATTCAAACTGCTGGATTACATTATCGAACTAAGGCTAGTGGACCACCGCTTCAACATGAAAATCAGATTGCAATGTTGAATTTTGCACGAGAATACTTATCTTGGAAGATAGGAGATTCGAAGTCGTATAGTGTTTTCTGATGAATCGCAGTTTTACTACTCTGTCAAGAAAGTACCTTCAAAATAGGCTCCATTTGCTCCAATACATTTATGCCAACGGCACTTCCAATTATGGAAACATTTTTTATAGGCGCTTTCCGGGATGGACTTTAGCTCTCGCGCCGAATTTTGTTTTATGGCTTCAATCGACTCAAAACGGGTGCCACGAAGGGGCAATTTTAGTTTTGCGAAGAGGAAAAAGGCGCAGGCAGCCAAATCCGGCGAATACCGTGCTGAAGCACGTTTGTTGAGTTTTTGGCGAGAAAGTCAGTCACAATCGTAGCTCGGTGAGAAGGCGCGTTATCATCATGCAAAATCCATGAGTTGTTCGCCCACAAATTTGGCCGCTTCTTACGGATACGCTCACGCAAACGTTTCATAACGCCTAGGTAATACTCCTTGTTTACCGTCTGACCCTCTGGAACGAATTTGTAGTGCACCACGCGACGGATATCGAAGAAAACAATGAGCATCACCTTCATTTTCGAGTGGGTAAATGGGTAATGCGTTCCCTGAATGTAGAATCGGAATTACAGCGATCCAGCATGTCTGAAGCAACCTGTTCGCGATGACGTTTTTGAAGAAAATTCAGGTCTTTCGGTACGAGTCGTGCGGCCACCTTTCTCATGCCCAAAATATCAATCAAAATCGTACGTGCGGACTCGTGGGATATCTTAAGATCATGTGCTATCTCTCTCAAGCTGGTAGGACGGTTTTCCAGCACCCCTTCCTTAATTTTATCGACGTTATCTTCGATCGAAGCCGTCGATGGGCGTCCGGAACAAGGCAAGTCTTCGACCACTTCACGACCGTCCTTGAAGGCTCTGTACCACTGATATGAACGAGTTTTCGATAGAGCATTATCACCAAAGGCCTTTTGCAACATTTTCAATGCATCGGCACACGAAAATTCATTTGCAACACAAAACTTTAAACAAATTCTTTGTTCAACGTAATCACCCATAGTAAAAATCGGCACGCACTCTGACATCGACTGACTTAATCAGCTGTTGCAAACACACTAGTTGACAGATCCCGCTCAAGCTTGGCATAGTAATTAAGGACAGTGGTACCAACCTAGGAAAAAAAAATTTTACCTGCCTCATTGCCCCGCCAGATTTAAATCGATAATTCCCGGTACTTTCTTGACAGAATGTATATTATGTGCTCAGACAGACGATTAAGAGTGAGGCAACGGCATGGCGAGTATTCGATTTCTTCGAAATTGAACAAGGTATTTTTGATCTTTACTAGACAGGTCCATTACAATGATGTTCCCAGAGTCTGGCTATCTGATCTTAACCCCTCATATTGCACAGAAATGCATTCAGACAAACGCCGTTTCGAAGTTTGGGGTCGAATTCTACCCGCTTTCGAATTCAGCCTCTTTTTGACGCCCGCGCTAAGCATATATAACAGTATCTTGATGGCTCTCGGCCAAGACACATACTCTCTCGTTGTGCTTCGACTAAACCGTCACGCAATATTCATGCAACATTCTTTACTTCTAGAATAATTAAGTTCTATAGTTCTACTCACTCTTTCTTTTTCTCTCTCTCTCTTTATGCTCTAACTTCTAACAGGTAAGTTCTATTGGTTCTCTCTCTCTCTCTCTCTCTCTCTCTCTCTCAATGCTCTAGCAGGTAAGTTCTATTAGTTCTTTCTCTCTGTGAACATCTTGGAAGAAGAAAATATAAACACAGGAGTCATAACAGAACACTGGCTGTCAAAAATAAATATTGAACAGCTGGCGCTACGCAACTTCATGTAAGGTGCAAAATTATTCTAGAATGAAGAGATATGGGGGCGTCCTCGTTTTTTGCAAGAAGGGCTTAAAAATTGAAACACTTGAATGTGTAGAAAAGTACTCTGAAGATATAGAAATAACAGGGATTCATGAAAAAAGTAACAGATTGATGTGTTACTACATTAAGTAATGACAGATTATGACTTACACCCTACTAACAGATCCTTCAAGGGTGTTATGCACCCTTGCTAATAGACAATATATTTTTGAATGGCAACAAGAAACATCATACATATAGTGTTGATCCGTACATATCAGATCATATGGGTCAAGTACTGGAATGTCCTTGTAAAGCTGTAGACCTGAGGTGAAGACAAGTAGACCAAAAAGAGAGCTCGGTAATAAAACTATCAGGCATTTCATTGCAACTTTGAAAAGGGATCAATGGAATTGTTTGTACTCAAATGGAACTGCAAAGGAAATCTTCGATGAATTCTGGGTAAAATTTTTGAAAGTATATTCTCAGGAAAAATTATTATGAGAAAAGATATCAAATCAAAATTCAAAACGAACATAGAGGTTAGGGAGATGAAAAACCATCTTGATGCACTGTCGATAATACTTAATATTAACTAGAAAGGATGAGGCCAGTAGGAGAGCTTATAATATATATCGGAAATTATGCAAGAAGAAGATAATAGAAATCAGAAAAAAATTTGAAAATCATTGAGAAACATACATATAAGAACAATGCAATATGGAAAATAATAAAAAGAATATAATAACAAGAAAACAAAAGTCTACAAGAGAGAACAACAGAGTAGGGCCTCATTTGAAAGGAATACCAGAAAGTGTAAGCCCCTTAAATTTTCATAAGCAAACAATGAAACCCATAAAAAATTCAATATTTTTGAAGGGAACTAACACAGAAGATATACTGAAGATTCAAAAACGACTAAAACTAAAAAAATGTTGGGATATCTATTGTACTGTATGTCTCCGCTTCTGCTGAAGCGAGAAAGCATCACAGAACCTCTTGCCATCAATATAACAAAATGCTGTAATGAAGGATAGTTTCCAGAGCAGACGAAGATAGCGAAAATAACTCCTATTTTCAAGGGTGGTGAGAACGAATCGTCTAATAATAGACTGCTTCCACGTCTTTCCAAGTAATTGAAATGGCCATTAAAGATAGATTATCTGACTTCCATCAAAAGTATAATATTACTTGCGAAGGACAACACGGATTTCAAAATAACAAATCAACAATAACCTCTGTACTACTAGAAAAAGCAAATTCATTTGATAAGAAGAAAAAAGCCAATTGATAGCATACTACCTTAGTAAAGCACTCGACTCTATTAAGCATAAAGTGTTGATACAGAAATTACAGCGATATGGCATCAGAGGAATAACATTGAAGTTGATGGAGAGCTATCTACAAACAGATGTCAAAAAGTGATTAGGAGAAAGTAGTTGAGAATGGCAACACGTAGAGTATGGAGTTCCTCAGTGATCCATTTTTGGACCTATTCCTACTATACATAAATAACTTACCAGCAAATTTCCAGTCAGACCTACTCTTTGTAGATGACACATCCTTTCTCATTATTGGTAAAGATGAAGAGGATCTTACGAATAAATCATCGTGCACACTTGTTCAAATGGAGGAATGTTTTCGTGCTAACAACTTCAAAATTAATAAAGAGAAGACTCAGTATTTAAAATTTTAGACCCGCTTTAACAATGATTCGAACATTAACTTGTTAGGCATCCACATCTAACCAAACCTGAGCTTTTGAATTAATATAGATGAGCTAATAAGGCAATTATTAATAGCAACCTACACTATTAGAAGAACAAAACAAACTGAAGGAAAACTAGCAGCCAAGCATGCCTATAATAGATTCTTCCACAGCCTTATAAGTTATGGAGTGTTATTCTGGGGTGAAACACATGAAAGTGACAGAATATTCATCAAACAAAACAGGGCCGTACGTATCATATGTGATCTAAAATATAATGACAGTTGTAGAACCTACTTCAAACAAGAAAATATTTTAACTCTTACATCATTACACAAACTTTCCTGCATAGTATATGTGCACAACACTAAAGAAACCACAGAACAAATAGTAGACATAATTATACAACGCGCAAATATATTCAGAACACCATATCATAGAATATCAGTCCTCAACTCGGTGTTAACCATGGGGCCATGAACATAATAAAATTCCAAAAAAATTAGAAGAAATGAGCACATATAAAATGAAACAAGGAATTAAAAAAAATACTTTGCCAAAAAGAGTACTTCACAATGGGAAAATTTTAGAATGACCGTCTTAAATAGTTGTCTAAATGTGTTATATACAATATGTTTTCGTTATATACTTAATTGTTATTTAAACCTATTTTAACTTATTTGACACACATGTAGAAATTATTGGTTTAAAAATTATTTAAATTTTATATTCTGATGTATCCATATTTTGTATTGTCTTGTGAATAAATTAAACTAATCTGAACAATTCTTAATTCATATTCATTTTTAACTTCTCAAGGAACACCCTCTCGTGATAACACAATAAAGTATTAAAAAGACCGGTAGTGAATGTATTATCTACATTATTCACTTGTAATTAGGAAGAATATGTATAAAGTGAACCGAGAACTGAATCCAGTGAAAGTGAACAATGGTAAAAAAGCTCCTCGATCTACGAGCAAGATAGTGTTTTCATCGCAATTCAAGTTCAAAACTACACCGCAATAATTTCCTAAATTTTGTGTAAAAAAATTAAAGCTTGTACATTTGTAAAATGTATATTTGGGCTGTAAGTAAACCCAATAAAGTCTAATATATCTCTATTGTCCCCATGAAGTATGCTTATCCCATAATTTGCATTTACATTTGATTAACGTTTAATCAATTACACCCAAGAATTTAACAATGCTCAAGCGTGTACAAGTATATCTTTGAAAGCTCGAACAGAGATTTTTGATCCTGCTCGAATTTAGATTTAAATCCGATGGAACATGAAATTAAAGACGTTCACGGAGACATTGGTCGACTCCTAGAAATTCTAGATAGTTTCCCTAGGTACTGGTATAATAATGGGACAATATTATGCAGTACATACTAGGGGAGCAAATACTCGCTAAGTAAGCTATCAAATTGTTCGCGTTCAACCTAAAAGAATATCAAATTAAATTTTCAGTTTCTATCATTTTCAATAAAATTTGAACAAAAGAACTGATGAAATCATCGCACACAGTTAGTAAACTATGCTAAAACCGAAAAAACTGGAAAACAAAGTATTTCTAAAATACATGTTAATTACGGAATAACCTTAATTTTATTCTTGACAATGTATTTGAAAATTTTCCTGTAAATACATACTTGCTCCAAATGTGGGGAAATTGAAAATTGTTCACCTATTTTCAAACCATGAAAAAATGAAAAAACTATATAATATAATTTCATGCCCAACTAAGCACAACCGTTAATCAGAATAAGAAGCAATGTAAATAAAATCTTGAAGAGTATAAGAGTGTAGTCAAGAGCATTTGCTTGCTAGTTCATATCGACCACGATCTTAACAAATTTTTTTGTCTTCTAGCTATACAATCTTCAAGAAATTTTTTAGTAGCCTTCTTGTCATTATTTTATATCTTAATTCTAAATTTAAGGTCGATCGTGGACCTTTGCTATGCTTTCTTTAGCGCTCAACGCTGCCCTGCTCACAAAATTTTTGTCTTTGTTCTGTATCTTCCAACTATACAATTTTAATGAAATTTTGCAGGAACATGTGCGTCATCAATATCCTTCTCATATTAGATCCCTTGGATGTGTAGTTTGGAAAGTATGAAGGAAAATTGAAAAATATTTCAAATGTAAATAACTGCGTGGCCATTTAACTGATTATGTCCAATAATATACCCAACCGAGATATTCAGACTCCAAACCTATCTTGGAGGTTTGAAATCTCTATCTCATTTATTATTCTTCTTCTAAAGCTAAATTTCAGAACAATCTAATTTGTAGTTTCGAAAATATTGGGAAAATACAAAGACTTTTTAAACGCGAAAAACTGCGGAATTATGGGACCGATTTTACCTATTGAGGAACTTAACCGCTGTATTTAGATCCCAAACCAAGGCTCTAGCTTTTTCGTTCGAAAGTAGGCGTGTTTGCGGACGGCCCGGCCGACCGGACAGCACTACTTTTGACTTCAGATTTTTCATCAGTGAGTCTAACCTAGTCGATTGAGACCATATTCGGCTCAAAGTGTCAAAATTACAGACATTTGGGTGGCACACTGTTCCGTCTAACTAGCGCGCAAAAAGAAGCCTTAAGACTTTAAATTACCTGTTGTATTTCCGGTAACAAGAACATTTTCTTTGAAAAATTATTGAACACAAAAATCAGTATGGAATATGGCCAGCACGAGTAGTAATGGTACATCTGCAACGTCGATCCATGCCAAAAATGGGATAATAATAATGTTTGAAAAATTTAAATATCAGCCTATAAATTTCAATTTCAAAAAATTTTATTGACAAACTTTCAGAATGAAAAGAATTTTTTAAAATCACTGCTTAAATTTAGTAGAAATATAAAATTAAAACTCATTATATAATAACAAATGGAATAAAAACCCATAACGAAATATAAACTGTCACCTGAAATTACTAAATAAATAATTGAAGGGGACAAAATTTTGTTTCTGATCCTATATTTATGAAAACTAGGTCTTCTTCAAAAATGCAAACCATAATTTTAAGAAATTCTCTAAAACTAATTTATTTGAAATATTTAATATATTCAAATAAGTTACTTAAAAAATGTCCCAAAACATGTAGCACATCCTCAAGAAACAATCTGAAATTGAATAAGATCTTCATCAGTCCAACTTATATTTACAAAATAAAATACTTACCAGACAGACCCAAGTTAATTTTGTTAATTTATTTTATTTTTTAAATGTGAAGTAGTACTGACGAAGATCTTATTTAATTTCAAATTTTTTTTGAGAATGTGCTACATGTTTTGAGAGATTTTTGAAGTAACTTATTTAAATATTCAAATATATTAAATATTTCAACTAAATTAGTTTTGGAGAAGATCTTAATATTATGTTTTGCATTTTGAAAAAGGTTTGGTTTTCATAAATATAGGACCAGAAACAAAATTTTGTCTCCTTCAAGTATGTATTCAGTAATTTTAATTGACAATTTATATTTCATTGGGTTTTTTTGATTCCATTTGATATTATATGATGAGTTTTGATTTTATTTGTCTACAAAATGTAAGCAGTACTTATACATTCTGTCAAGAAAGTACCGGCAATTATCGATTTAAATCTGGCGGGGCAATGAGGCAGGTAAAATTTTTTTTTCCTAGGTTGGTACCACTGTCCTTAATTACTATGCCAAGCTTGAGCGGGATCTGTCATCTAGTGTGTTTGCAACAGCTGATTAAGTCAGTCGATGTCAGAGTGCGTGCCGATTTTTACTATGGGTGATTACGTTGAGCAAAGAATTTGTTTAAAGTTTTGTATTGCAAATGAATTTTCGTGTGCCGATGCATTGAAAATGTTGCAAAAGGCCTTTGGTGATAATGCTTGAGAGAGATAGCACATGATCTTAAGATATCCCAGGAGTCCGCACGTACGATTTTGATTGATATTTTGGGCATGAGAAAGGTGGCCGCACGACTCGTACCGAAAGACCTGAATTTTCTTCAAAAACGTCATCGCGAACAGGTTGCTTCAGACATGCTGGATCGCTGTAATTCCAATTCTACATTCATGGAACGCATTATAACTGGTGATGAGACCTGGGTCTACGAGTACGATATGCAAACAAGCCAGCAATCATCGGAATGGGTGGCAAAAAATGAGCCGAAATCGAAAAAACCACGCCAAAGCCGCTCGAAAATGAAGGTGATGCTCATTGTTTTCTTCGATATCCGTGACGTGGTGCAATATTTGTTCCAGAGGGTCAGACGGTAAACAAGGAGTATTACCTAGGCGTTATGAAACGTTTGCGTGAGCGTATCCGTAAGAAGCGGCCAAATTTGTGGGCGAACAACTCATGGATTTTGCATGACGATAACGCGCCTTCTCACCGAGCTACGATTGTGACTGACTTTCTCGCCAAAAACTCAATAAACGTGCTTCAGCAACCACCGTATTTGCCGGATTTGGCTCCCTGCGACTTTTTCCTCTTCCCAAAACTAAAATTGCCCCTTCGTGGCACCCGTTTTGAGTCGATTGAAGCCATAAAACAAAATTCGGCGCGAGAGCTAAAGTCCATCCCGGAAAGCGCCTATAAAAAATGTTTCGATAATTGGAAGTGCCGTTGGCATAGATCTATTGGAGCAAATGGAGCCTATTTTGAAGGCGACCCAATAATTTTGACGATTAAATGTAAAAATGTTGTTTTAATTGAAAATTCCCGGTACTCTCTTGACAGAGTAGTATATCATTAATTTAATTCTGAAAGTTATCGAATGAATTTTTTTAATTAAAATTTATGGAAGGCTAACAGAATAAATCTGTTTCGATATTTAAATTTTGTAATAATTCTTCTATCAAGTAAAAAACTTCTTCTTATTATTTTATAATAATAACGTTCATACATAATCTTGATAGCTTACAGAGATACAACCTAACGGTAGGAATACTACACCAAGAGCTAGCAAAACAAAATGAGTTTGAGAAAGAAACAACACCGTACTGCAGGTTAGGAAAATCGCGTTTTACGGTTAGGATATTCAATGCATAAGAAGGAGCACTCCGACCCTCTGGTCGAACATTGGAGTAATCGAAAGATATGCCCGTTATGATAATGAATAATAATAAGTGGTGAGTAGGACACCTCGAAATCGCATAATCATCAAATTCAGTGGCCGCATAGAACTCTAGTGTGTAGTTCATAACGCTTGAAAATCAAATACAATACGATACGATATTCCTATTTAATTGCATTTTCCATGTGAGGAATTCATGGATGAATCAATGAAAGACGCAGATGATTTCATCTCTGAAAATCAGTACTTGCGTTCTTTTCGACATAAGCGGTTTGAGAATAAGATAAATTCAACAAAAATAAGAAAAATCTAAGGGAAAATAAAAGACGGATTCTAAAAAAACGCAAGGCCGAGGCTTATAAATTTAAATTATGTTAAGTCTATTTAAACACTTATTCATCCTATTGTGCCAAACAATACACAAATCTATTACAAAGAGATAATCTCATATCTTTGAGCAGATTCCTCATGAAAGGTATTTTGGCGTCATTCTACCTCGATCTGCATCAGAACATGTTGGCAAGAAAAAGTGGAGAAAAAAAATAGTATAATGAACAAAACTTTATACATTTTTCATAATTTTTTCCCGAAATCAGATGAGAGGAAGATTTCAAAGATTCACCCTGCGCCTGGATTCGAGAACATCTTTGAAATTTCGTGATAGGACGCATTAGCCACAGGCTATACATTCTGTCAAGAAAGTACCGGGAATTATCGATTTAAATCTGGCGGGGCAATGAGGCAGGTAAAAATTTTTTTCCCAGGTTGGCACCACTGTCCTTAATTACTATGCCAAGCTTGAGCAGGATCTGTCAACTAGTGTGTTTGCAACAGCTGATTAAGTCAGTCGATGTCAGAGTGCGTGCCGATTTTTACTATGGGTGATTACGTTGAGCATAGAATTTGTTTAAAGTTTTGTGTTGCAAATGAATTTGCGTGTGCCGATGCATTGAAAATGTTGCAAAAGGCCTTTGGTGATAATGTTCTATCGAAAACTCGTGCATATCAGTGGTACAGAGCCTTCAAGGACGGTCGTGAAGTGGTCGCCCATCGACGGCTTCGATCGAAGATAACGTCGATAAAATTAAGGAAAGGGTGCTGGAAAACCGTCGTACCAGCTTGAGAGAGATAGCACATGATCTTAAGATATCCCACGAGTCCGCACGTACGATTTTGATTGATATTTTGGGCATGAGAAAGGTGGCCGCACGACTCGTACCGAAAGACCTGAATTTTCTTCCGATTCTACATTCATGGAACGCATTATAACTGGTGATGAGACCTGGGTCTACGAGTACGATATGCAAACAAGCCAGCAATCATCGGAATGGGTGGCAAAAAATGAGCCGAAACCGAAAAAACCACGCCAAAGCCGCTCGAAAATGAAGGTGATGCTCATTGTTTTCTTCGATATCCGTGGCGTGGTGCACTACGAATTCGTTCCAGAGGGTCAGAGCTAAAGTCCATCCCAGAAAGCGCCTATAAAAAATGTTTCGATAATTGGAAGTGCCGTTGGCATAGATGTATTGGAGCAAATGGAGCCTATTTTGAAGGCGACCCAATAAATTTTGATGATTAAATGTAAAAATGTTGTTTTAATTGAAAATTCCCGGTACTTTCTTGACAGAGTAGTATAGTGACTAACGCGTCCTATCTCGAAATTTCATAGAAGATCTCTCTCTCTCTCTCTCTCTCTATATATATATATATATATATATATATATTTAAAAATTTAAATTTAAATTTTTAATTTAAAAATTTAGATATAATAAATTTAAAATTTTCTTTATTCATAAAATTATAAGTTAATTCATTATTTGAAATATGTAAAGTTGAAATATTCCAAAACACAAATATGCTTTTGTAATTCTTGAAGTTCCTTCTGATTGAATATCAAAGTAAGTATCGAATTTAACATCTGACAGTTTCTGTCTAATATTTGAGTATTAGTACGTTTTCTTGAATATAACGCATTCACTCAATTTATAATAAGTATTCTATATAAAATCGACAAAATTATGCCTATTTTTTCAAACATCGAATATCGCAATATGTTGTTCATTTATGGATTTGCGAATGGAAATGCTCGCGCAGCGGTTCGCGGGAACGGTTTGCGTTTTCCCAACAGACGACAACCAAATAGAAAGATAGATATTTGTCTGGCGATTAGGTGAAATAGGAACATTTGGTGGTTTCCGAATCAGAAAAGGTTGTCGAAATAGACAGCCAGGCCAGCATGCACCTGCTATTTTTCGTCACAACAAGTACTCCTCGAATTGGTTGTGGATTGAGGATTCATCATTCTACAGTACACCGAGAACTCAAAAATAGTTACATCCATATCATTTGAAAACGGTGTAGGATCTGTTACCTGTAGATGCTGAGACGAGACTTACATTTTGTAGGTGGTATCTGAATAAAATAAAATACAAAGGCCTTTTACTTGAAAGAAGAAATATAACAAAATTTGAATATTAAAACAAATTGAAATATGTTTATCTTCTACAATTTTAATTGTCTCAAAGGACTTCTCAAAGAATATAATTTTTTTAGAGATTTTTGAAATAATTTGTTCGAATATTTAAATATATTAAATATTTCAAATAAATTATATTCTTTGAGAAGTCCTTTAAGTGTGTTCATGTTTTTATAAGGCAAGTGGTATTTCTTAAAGGTAAAACCAGAAACAAAATTTTGTCTCCTTTGAATATTTATTTATTAATTTTAATTACTTTCGTATATCTGTTGGGTTATTTATTTCATTTGACATTATATATTGAGTTTTGATTATATACGTCTATTAAATGTAAGCGGTGCTTGTTAGACATAAATTTATTTCTAAAAGTTTTTTGAATAAAAATTTTTTTGAAATTAAAATTGTAGAAGATAAACATATTTCAATTTGTTTTAATATTCAAATTTTGTATCTGAATAAGTTAGGAGAGTGGTGGGCGATAGGATATTATGGACTGATGAGGCAAGTTTCACGAAATCGAGTATGATAAATTTGCGAAATAGGAATGTATTGAAAAGAGAAAACCCCCATGCGACTATTGTTTCTCATTTCCAACATAAGTTGAGGGTCAACGTGTGGTTGGGAGTCATTTTCGGACCAGTAATACTTCACGATCGACTCAAGACTGAATAATTAATTACATTAATCTAAAGCAGCTTAACAGATATATTGGATGAAATTCTCTCGGCTAACAGACATGTCTGGTTTCAAATGGATGGCTGTCCAGCTCATAATAGCCGGAATGTACGGGACTTGATGAATGAATATTTTCAAGTGCAATGGTTTGACAGATATGGTCCGGTGAGATAGCCACCAAGGAGCCCCTACCTTACGCCTATGAATTGTTATGTCTGAAACACATTGAAAGGAAAAGTATATAAAATTCGCGTTCAGACTCGAGAGGATCTGATTGAAAGAATAAAATTGTGTTGTGCAGAAACGCATCAGAAACGTTGTGAACTTGGCGGTATTGTAGATTCAGTGCGAAAACGATATGTGAAATGTATTGAACAAGGCAGTGGACATTTCGAACAATAGTTATATGTATTCTGTTTTTTTTTACATTTTTTCATAAAATCAATTATTAAAATTTAATTTATTCGTTTGAGATATTATGCAGAAGACAAACAGCTAGCACAAAAGTTGATATGTCATTCAAAAGCACACTAAATGAGGTATTTTTTGCTGAATCGAAATTCAGACGTTTGGATGAAAAGGTTAAACCTCTCTGATAAGAACGTGCTAAAAAAACGTATGCCGGTCATTTAAGTCTAGATGGATTAACCAGCAGGAAGATTGGTTTTTGCTTAAATGCATTGTTTCTATATCCTCACGCTACGTTGGAACTTTTAATTATTATCAATTCAATAGAAAATAGTTACCAATATCATCTGGTTTATTAGACTGAATAGTTCATAACTTATTGAATTGTATCAGTCCTTACTTGGTGAAAATCCATATTAAATAATTTGAAATAAGGTTATTCTGATTTTCACAAATTTTTATTGTTAAACTCACAACAATTGTTTCGCTATCACAGTAGCATCATCAGGTAAGATCACATTTTGAATAACTAAGCTTGTTTCCGAAATCCGTGGCTATTTATATTACAGTAACTACAATAAATTTTTATTAGGCACTAAAACCCAAAAAAAGATCCCTGCAAATTCCAGCTTATCTGAATATATTTAACAGAGGTGAGCTATTTAAATCTATTTGTTCGTTAAGTAATATTCCAATTTTATTATGTTTATTTATCTCTAGGGATTCTAACAGATTTAAGGCATAACTTTTGCTTTCTATATGTAGAATTTCAAAGTTATGGTTGAAATTATGTCCTGTTTCTAACAAATGGTTGGAATATGTGGAATTGCTTTTATTGTTGAGGAAACTCTTCAAATGTTCACACATCCTATGACGGAACGTTCTTCCAGTTTGACCTATGTAAATTTTTGGGCAATCACCGCAGGTTAACTTATAAACTCCAGATTTATCATCCTTATGTGTGTAGTCTTTATTATTTTTGATAAATTTACTCAAGTTTAAATTAGTTTTGAATGAAGTTCTCAAATTATATTTATTTTTGAGGTATGTAGCAATTTTCTCAGAAATACCTTTAGTGTAATTTAAGGAAATGTATTTAAAATTTTCTTTTATATTAGGAAACACCATATTTAAAGCTATTTTATTATTTTTCTTCATCAATAATTTGTCTATCAACTTTGGATCATATTCATTATTAAAAGCTATTTGTTTAATTATGTTAAGTTCTGAAATATAATTTTCTCGATTCATGGGAATATTAACTAATCTATGGATCATACAATTAAATGCTGATAATTTTTGATTTAGAGGATGATTTGATTTATTGTGTATAATAGAATCCGTATAGGTTGGTTTGTGGAATATTGAAAAATCATGTGAACTATTTATTCGAGTAACAGTTAAATCAAGAAAATTAATAGAGTTATTAAGTTCGGTTTCCATAGTGAATTTAATTGAAGGATGTATTTCATTGATGAACAAAAAGAATTTTTTCAAAAGTCTGTCTGTACCTGTGAAGCAACAGAAAATATCGTCTACATATCTATACCACTATAAAAATATTTCTTAAGGGGATTTTGGTGAATTTTAGTTTCAATATTGTCCATGAATATTTCTGCTAATAAAGGACTTAAGGGATTTCCCATAATCAAACCGTTTTCGGATTTATAAATTTTATTTTTAAATTGAAAATAATTTTGTCTAGTGCAAATATCTAGACATTCTAAAATATCTTCTTTGATAATTGTATTGCATCTATTGTTGATTAATAGATTATCTACTAGTTTAATTGTTTCGTTTGGTGGTATACTTGGAAATAAATTTTGTACGTCAAATGAAATGAATTTAGCATTATGAGGTAAGTGGATATTCTTTATTTTGTTTATTAGCTGTAGTTCATAACTTGCTCAGTTTAACCAAACTCCGCTTTTTAAAATTTTTTGACGAAATACATTTCTCGATAATTTACAAGAAATTTCACATCTACCGAGAAAAGGAACAAAATTGAAATCTATTATAATTTCAGCGGTGTTGTCAATTAAAAACGGTTTTTGGATTGAATAGATAAAACTTGAAACCTGCGCATTCGCCAATTTGTATCACTTCTCTTTCGGTTCTGTCCCAAAATTGGTAGAAATTATTCCTATATTTTCTTCGGTTAATCTAACAAAGTATGAAATAGAACAATGAATAACTAATAACCCATTTTTAAGGTCCTAATGTTCTGTACAGGGTAATACGAAATTTTTTTTCCGCGATCCCATTTGCGATAAATTATAAAAGCACTTATTTAATAGCATAAGGAAATTTAGCTGCTTTTTTTAAATTAACAGTAAAATTAAATTCACTAAGGTAGAACTTGAAGTTCATAAATCTTGTGTTCTATACAGGGGAGTTCGGTTCTATTTTGGAAACAATTATAATTATAAATTAAGAACGGAATAAAATTCACGGAAACATAATCCTAACTATATGTTAGACCTTAAGAATTTCGTGCTCTGTGCGTATTTATGCTCTTTCCCCTATTCTATTTGAGAAAATTGATACAAGCATCTACTTGAACCAGGAATTTTATCTCGCTCTCGAATCAACATTGAAATTAAATTTACTGATATGCGAGACTAGCTACACAAGTTTAAAAACCTTGTGATATATGCAAGAGTGTTCGAATATCTTCTCCATCATATTTGAGAAAAATTATACATGCATCCATTTGAATCAGGAACTTTAGCACACTCTCGAATTAATAGTGAAATTAACTTTACTGATATGCAAGACTAGCTACACGTGAAAATTTGTGAATTTTGTGGTATATGCAAGGGAGTTCGAATTTTCTTCTCTGTTCTTTTTTTTGGACAGAATTATAAAGTACCCACTTGATAACATACTCTCAAATTAAAAGTAAAATTAAATTTACTGACCTGTTATATTGGCTCTAAGTTAATGATTAAGAATCTTGTACGGGGTTCGAAATTTTTCTCTTTTCAGTTCTATTTGAGGAAATGTAAAAATATTTATTTGATACTTTAATCTTTAAAATGCTCTTAAATTAACATTTGAATGAAGGTAAAAGCTTTTGCCCTGTGCAGTGGAGCTCAAAATTTTTTCTGCTCTGTATCATTAAAATAAAAAAACACCTACTGAATACTATAAGCTTTTGCCACGGTCTCAAAATAACAGTGAAATCAAATTTTCTGATCTGTTATACTAGTCAAAGATTAGGAACCTTATGCCTCTTACATAGGAGATTTTTTCTGTGTTAGATTCTGCACAAATGGCTTTAATAGAGTTTTCTAGTGAATTTAATAAGTAAAATTTGTTAAAAAATTCGGTAAGATATTCGTTGTTGATAATATGAATAATTTTGTTTCAGAAAAGTCATCATACAGGGTGTTTCACGAATGATTGTACAGGATTTCAGGGCAGATGTAGTACATTTTGGTGAGTCTGAATCAGTGCTCGAAATATGTCCTAACTATATTCGTTTAAGAGTTACAGGATGTTTTATGTATTTTATCAAAAACTTTTAATCGGAATACCTCTTGAACTCCTGCATGGATCTTCATGAAAACTTGAGGGAATGAGTATAGGCCAACACCAAATATTTTCCCATAATGACCTATCGATAGCACAGGTCCGGAGTGAGAAAATTACATTATTTATCCCACATCTTGTAAAACACCCTGTACATCCAATTTTTAAAAAGCAAACCTCTCTTCAGAATCTTCAATAAATACTCTTTCAAGCAAGCTTATTAGGATCAATGGCACACTTTGCATCATCATTTTATGAAGCATTGAATATTAGGACTTTTCAATTTACAGTAAACACGGACCTGTGAATCTCCGAATAATGCGTCGCATCTTATTTTATCCAATACATGAATGTAGGGGCAAAATCAAATATTTTTTGCAAAAATATATTTGACCGAAAACTCGAATTTACATTGAACATTTAATTGGACCATTATAAAATGGACTCAATAATAAAAATAAAAAATGTATCTTATAAACATGTATGGAACTGACAGAAATTGACAATAAATAAGAGAAAAAACTTGTTTTCGAAAATACCCCTTCTCTCTTCATAACATTTTCTGGTTCTTGTGATCAAATGAGCTACAGCTTTCTTCAAAATTTCCGGTCGATTTCGTATTGCTTCACCCACAGCTTGAATACGATTAAACAGATGCCCCTATCTATGATTTCTTCAGAGGAAACTTCATTTTTTAAGTGCCCCCAGAGAAAATAATCCAAGCATGTAAGATCTGGAGATCTTGCAGGCCATTCATGAGGTCCCCCTCTACCAAACCAATAATCTGAATAAACTTCATTCAAATGGGCTACAATTTAACGGGTAAATGTGATCGATTCAAGCGGCATTTAAGAAGATAAATAGTGGACCCGAAAGAAAGGCTAATGAAAGCTGCAGAACATTTAATACAAGAGCTAGCAGGTGTCAAAAAGAAATAGGGAAATTTTCGAGAACAAAACACATACGTAAATTGATGGGGGAAGGGGTATAAAAGAATTTATTTGCGAAAGGGTAAATAAGGTATCGAAAAGTATTTCGTTTTGTATGCGAGTGTCTATGAATCGAAAATTCCAGATATTCAATAGCTCATAAAATATTGATGCAAAGTGTGCCATTATTTCAACTGAGCTTGTTTGAAAGTGTATTTATTGAGATTCTGAGAATTTCACTTTTCGAAAATTCGATGTACAGGGTGTTTTACAAGATGTGGGATAAAGAATATAATTTTCTCAGGTCGGACCTGCGCTATCGACAAGTGATTGAGTGCAAATATTAGGCATTGGCTTATACTCATTCCCTCAAATTTTCATGAAGATCCATGCAGGCGTTCAAGAGTTATGCCGATTGAAAGTTTTTGATAAAATACATATAACATCCTGTATCTCTTAAACTAATATAGTTAGGACATATTTCGAGCACTGATTCAGACTCACCAAAATGTCCTGCATCTGCCCTGAAAACTTGTACAATCATTCGTGAAACACCCTGTATATAGGCATCGCATTTTGCGATTACCATGAAAATGTTATTGTGAGCAGTAGTACATTTTTTTTGCTTTCCTATATAATAATTTCTTTGAAACTTTCTATGTTCATGTAAATTTATAGCTCAATTTGTATAACTGTCTGATATTTGAGAAATACTGAAATAATTTTTTCATGCTTTCAGTTCTCTAATTTTGATAAAACATCGCGAACATATTTAAAACGTTATTCAATGTACTAGTTTATTTCCAAACATATGCATTCCAGACTCGTCTTTATACAATTATTTGAATATTTTAATTTTAGCCTCCTACTTATTTAATTTCAAAAATTATATTTAATAATTATAACTTCAGCAATTAAATTAAATAAATGTCATATAAGTACCAGTTATATCAAACGACTATAAAATAATCATTCGTTATAAGACATCCAAATGATATAACAAAATCCAATAAATAAAAATTGTTAACCAAAATCCTATGAATTAAATATTTTGAGTAGACAAAATTTTGTTTCTGCTCATCAGTGAAATATCTTTCAAAAATGTTTAACATAACCTTAGGAATTTCATCATAAAAGATATCTGTTTTCATAAGATTGATGAGCAGAAACAAAATTTTGTCTACTCAAAATATTTAATTTATAGGATTTTGGTTAACAATTTTTATTAATTGGATTTTGTTATATCATTTGGATGTCTTTTAATGAATATTTATTTTATATGTCTCTTTATATAAGTGGTACTTATATGACATTAATTTGATTTAATTCCTGAAGTTATAATTATTAAATATAATTTTTTTAAATTAAATATGTGAAAGACTGATATTAAAATAATTTTATATACTTTCTATCAAGTATAAACCTCTATTTATTTTATTTATATAGGTCTAATGTGATGCTTTGAGCACAATTCAAGTTAAAATTTTCCGAATGCAAATATTTAACCGGACTGTCTTCTCTGGTACACGGGTTTAAAAATAGGAGAATAATCTACTAAAAAACCGATTTCACGTTAAAATTAAGTTATACTTGAGTGAATTCATACTCGATTAAGGTTGTTGGAATTAAGAGTTTTCTATAACCTCCACAACATTCTTAATATACCAGATAAAATACATATATTGAATTGATATTTTTTCCTAGAACAATTTGAATTTACTTCATAATGTGAAGTGGAATTTGTTGCTACTTAAAATTTATCCTTTCAGTATGATCACGTGGTCTGATGCGTATGTTGTGCGATTTGTGTAGTACAGATTGACTAATAGTCATAAGTTTCAAAAAACGATACATATGCCTAGTATTAATTTGGATCGTATCTAATTAAATTCTTTTCGTTCTTTGATTTTAAATTCAATATAGTATTATGCGTTCATATAATATATTCCTTATATAAATTTGTATATATATATATGATATTATTGGGAGGGTTGAACAGCTAAAATTATAAATACTAGGCTCCAAAAAATTTCCTTTACACTTGTATTAGTATACTAGTCCTCTCGTTGGTTTTTAATAAGTCACTCTGCACAAATAAGAGGTTTCCTCATAAAAGGAAAGATTCTTGGCCATTTGCTGAACCATTTTAACGACGCTGAAACATACTAACCGTTTTGAATCCTCTGTACATAATTCGAATTTCTTGTCTAGTAAACTTGGTGAGTCTACAAAGATCCTCTAAGGCTACAGGCACAGGCTTAGGTACTCTGGACGGCTCTATTTCAAAAACTACCTCCTCCACTGGACTGTCCGACGGGGTAGCCATATCCCAGTCTTACAGAACAATTCACAGACACATGGCACACCTCGAATCAAACACGAAAATCACGTCATGGTATCATCTGGACCTCCTCAGACAAAAATCGGTCACAAGCAAAAAACGGCACATTTTGAAAGGAGAAAAGCACAATATCCGATCAGAACACTTCTCTCATGTTTGCAGATTCGTTCTAATTGATCGTGTCAGTTTTTTTCCCGATTTGCTTGTGCAATTTCAGGAGTTAAATATATCGAATTTTCTGTATGCGCTGTCAGACGTTGTAATTCGGACATGGACTGATTTTCTTATCCCTTCGAGTCGGGGATATTTGCGCATGTCCCGTTGCAATGGTGGCCCTGATAGCCAGAAACATTGGCGTGGGAGTTTGGGGGTGCGCCTGAAGGACCAGATTTTTCAGACAGAGCAACAGAAAGTGCAACAGATTCTTCAACAATTGATATGTCTTTGGAATTCCTACAAGTGACAAGTGATACATTGAAGCTTTGGAATCGACTACCCTTTTAAGGGAAAGGATAAGTTAGATACGAGTAAAATAGAAATTCACTGAAAAGTTGTGTTATTCGAGAGTTTTTCAGTAAAGTGAAGGATTGTAGCCACCTGAGGTGGAATTCTGGTTTGAAAACACAAGTTATATTAGGAGTACAAATAAGTTTCCGCTGTTTTTTAACACAAATTGTTTATGAATCATTCCTAATGATTTTAAACGATGTGAGACTGCTTGCTGAGTGACTTCTAATGTTAGAGCAAGTTCTTTTTGTGTTTGAGATTAATCTTCCTCCAATAATTCCTCCAATTCTGCATCCTCGTAAATTTTTGGCCTTTTACTGCGATCTTTGTCTTCTACGTCGAAATCACCGTTTTTAAACTTTTGAAACCACTCTCGACACGTTCTCTCACTCAAAGCACCCTCACCATATGCTTCTACGAGCAAGTGATGCGCCTCAGCAGCAGATTTCTTTGAATTAAAGAAGTAAACTAATATTTCCCGCAAATGACGCTTACTTGGCTCAAATTTCGACATTTTCAACTTATAAAAATTATATTTTACCAATATAAAATCAATTATATTAATAGGTTATGTTGTTCTTGAATGTCCAAACTATTTTTTAAGCCGGTTATCATCTGCGAAAGCTAACCGAAACTCCGTGCCGCGCCATCTACAATAAAACGGCGGAAACTAATTTGTACTCCTAAAATGAATTTAATAATTTCTACTATTTTTATTTAATTCTACCAATTTTTGATGTACCTCTTTCGTAATGATAAGTTAAATCACAAATGAACTATCCATAAAATTTTAATGAAAAAATATATAATTCATCATCGCTCCAACTCAAAACTAATTTTTTGCTTTCTAGTTCCAGATTTCTATAATATATTATCTCATATATTATATGACCATATTTGGAGTTTTCTATAGAATAAACATGAAATCGGTAATATAATATCACATTAATCTATCTCTATTCCAACATGGAGGAAAATCTGAAAAAAATATATTTTCAGACTCAAGAAGGAATTTTCTCCATTCACGATCGTTATTTTCAAATATGGGCTCAAAAAAAAGAACCCCCTCCTGGAAATTTCAAATCCATAAATTATGTACCTACTTCAAATTCGCTCGTTTGTTGAGTTTTCCGTTCATCTGAATATGGAGTGAATACTTTGAAACTGCAGTGATAAAAATGTGCGAATTTTTTTAAACATAATAATTTCCAAGAACTGTTTTAATTCCCAAATTGTTCCTTTTTGAAAATTATCGTGCATAGAAACGGTCAGATGGAGTGACAATACTGAATTTGATTATGAATTATTCATATGTTTTGCTTCCATTGAACATTTTGAAACCCTTTACAGCTGAAATATCGAGAAATACAGAGATCTGAAGATCATCAGGCCCCTCTTCCCCACTGGGCACTATGGGCACGTGCCCAGGGCTCCGCGATCGAATGGGGCCCCCTAGTTCCTGCCAGATTACCAAATGATAACCGATATTTAGGTATTACCGAAAAACATTAATTTTGAAAAATCTGATGATAATGACTTACTACAATACCTGCGCTTATTACATTACCTTTAGTTTGCCGCATGCGGATAGCTATACCTTGTACAACATAGCTTGAACTTTTTGACAGATGGGTCAGTGACGGGAAACAGAAAATATCTATTGATGTAAAAAATGTGTTGGCTAAATATGTGGCTATATGTATGTTTTAAACTATTCAAAATAAATAAATTCATTCGTCAATCAATTTTATTGGAAATTTTAATGGGAAATCTAGAATTTATTATACTGACGGAAATCTGGAGCACTATATTGGAAAGAATAGACAAAACAAGTAATTATCTTCAGAAAGAAACAATAACACTGGACGTTGCAACCAATTTGTTGACTTCACTTTATGATTTTATTACTAACCTCAGGGATAAATTTGATAATTTCGAATCATCTGCCAAAGAAAATAACCCAGAATCTGACTACAAGGATCTATCTCAAAGAACCAGACATAGAAGCTCACGGCAGAGTTTTTTTGATGGCTCTGCGCCATGAGTCCAATTAAATGGAAAAGAGCGATTTAACGTAGAAACCTTTCTGCCAATAATCGATACCTTGAGTGTTCATCTAAAACAGCGACAAAGTTCATATGAGACCGTCAGTCAACGTTTTAGTTTATTTTTTCACTTAAAAACTCTGAATTCCGAAGAGATACGACAAGGATGCAAAGAATTTTCTCAAATCTATCACGAAGATGTAAATGAAAAAGAGTTAGAAATAGAATGTCAACATTTAAAAGAATACTTAAAAAATGTTCGGAGTGAAAATGAAGCATCTAACAGTGTACAGGAAGTATATAATCTATTAAAGCAAAACAAAATTGAAGACACATTTCCTAACGTAGAAATTGCATTGAGAATATTTTTAAGCATGATGGTAACTAACTGCAGCGGAGAACGCTCCTTCTCCAAATTGAAACGAATAAAAAATGAATTAAGAAGTACAATGCTTCAAGAGAGATTAACTAGTTTGTCGCTGATGTCCATAGAATGTGATATTCTCAATACCATAGATTTTGAAGAAGTGATTAACGATTTTGCTCATCTTAAATCTAGAAGGGTACCTTTGCAATCAACATAGAATTAATCTAAGGATTTTAAGTTAAGCGAGACAGCGAGTTACTTTAGTAGATTATTTTTTATATTTCCTATTTTTTTATAGTTAGTAATTAAATAAAAATAAATTTAGAACCTTGTTTGTCTTTCTTTATCTATTGTAACTAAATAGTGTTTTCTCAAGGTCATAGGGGCCCCATGATCCTAATGTGCCCAGGGCCTCAAATAGTTTAAAGACAGCCCTGGAGATCATTAATAAGGAGTATGACCTATGGTCTGGAGATCATTATCGATTTTGACTTGACTTCTTAGTAACCAATAATAAAGAAGAGAAAGAAGAGTTTATTTTTCTTTGTAAATAAGAAAACCTTTGTGGATAATTCACCGCTTTTAATCAGTCAAGAATATTTATTTATCTTTCAGAAGTATAAAATTGAAATTCAACAATTAACGAATTTAAACGTAGGTATGTCACTAAAATTATTCATTACATTTTTGAATTCAATGAATATATTTCAATAAGTTCTTTTTGGGATATAAGAAATTTTCACACTTTAATAATTTTCAATTGGTTGATCTGAATTCGAAATCTGAACTTCCCTCTAAGTGAGTTACTGTAAGGAGTAAAAATTCTGGTGAATATTCACAGGAGATCTAGGAGTTTGAGTACATAATATCAAATACAAAATTATTAAATTGAATGATAAGAATAATTTTCTTAGAGATAGTGAAAAATGTTCAGTTATCGATTTTCAGAAATTCTTCTCGAATAAACTAATGAAGCTAACTAAATTTGAAAAAAAATTCGCAGAAAAATTGAACAAATATCATCATGTAACAAATTGGCGAATGCGCAGGTCAACGATATTCGAATATTCACGCTCTTTCAATGGAAAATTTCGAAACATTGAAATGATTTTCTTAAGCGATTCACGATATGTAACTAATTTTCTAACTAGAGTGGCAAAGAAGAGTTAGGAATTACTGCACTGAAAATATAGGTAAATTTTATTAGTCAATATTGACAATCATGAGAGTATTAGACAGAGGATAACAAGAATGAGAACGATCAGCTTGATCATTATTTATATTCAAAATGAATACACATTTTGATTCACGTTGAAAATTTTTGCAGAAGCTAACTTAAATCTTGAAAGTAGATAGAGAAGTAGGCTTGAGTCACAAACACTTGAATGTGATTTCAAATTTTATTTGATATATTTTCTATTTAGTAAATTCTTCTTAATAACTATCGGCACAAGAAATCATATACAATATTCAAACGTTTCACCTGGCTCTATTGACACCGATAAACATCCAAAATTGGTCATATAATTATGAGGAGTTTTTCAATGTCCGAGTGATATTTGGCGGAAAATTTTTTGACAATCAATCGTGTTGTCATACTACAATTATGAATCACTATGATGACAGTCATAGTGATTGATATTTGCACTGAATGCAATTATCACTTAAAATACCACAAGAGCTTCAAAATTATCGGGTATTTCCCGATAGGTTCGTTGCAAACAAATGAAGGAGTCAAGTTTTTCAGGTTAAAAAATCACGAGCGCGAAGCGCGAGTGATTTTTCCTGAAAAACTTGACGACTTTATTTGTTTGCAGGGAACCTTGAGGGAAATGCCAGATAATTTTGAAGCTCGTGTGGTATTCGGGGGATTATTTTTCCGTCCCAAATGTCGGCCAATAGAATTGCACCATGAGATGAAATGAACAGTTAACAAATAAGAATTTCATAATGAATAAAACAACGCTGCTGCACTTGCCCTCCGTTTTTCCGGAATAGATTGTAAAGCCTTACGCTTGGCATCACGAGCTCCTCGAGCGGTCTTGAATGCAGCATCCGAAAATGGGTTGATTTTGATGTCGAAATCGTTCAAATACTTTTCTTGAAGTGATTTGGCAGTCTGATTCCACATTGTTTTTATTGTACCTTCCTTATAGTCTTCTCCATCCATTTTCTTCATATTATAAGCGTAATCTTTCATAATGTTTGCCAATTGCGCTTCACTCGTTTCAGCACTCAATGTGTATTCCCTCTCAGTACAAAAAGTAGTAAATTGGTTCCAAACTGTTTTTTTTTGCCTTCTCCGTATTAATGGGAACATTTCCTTTGACTTTTTTATCGATGGTGGACAGAGAACAAACTCCAAATCGACTCATTTTCATGCAAAATCTCCAATTTTCACAATTGAATTCAACCTGTCAGTTTGACGTGTGGTTAATTTGACTGGATCATGTTTTGTTTTTTATATATAGCAACTACCAGAGAAAATAATCAAAAAATTATCAGTATAATACCATGTAGGTTGTACCACGTGACGTCGAATGGTGCAATTCTATTGGTCGATATTTGGGTCGGAAAAATAATCAGTGTAATGTTGACATGATTGGGTGAAATTATTTCATATGACTAAAAATGACAAAATTTGAATGGCTATTAGAACTGTCAAAAATTTTTCATTAATAATTTAATGTTAATAAAGTCTATAAAGGCTGCAGAATGTTCTGTTTTCATATTTCAATCACAGATCGCCGTCGTTCATTTAATCAGTAATCGCCAACGTTATGTCATTCTTCCAATCAGATATTCCTATTAAACCACAGATTATTTTTTTCTACAATATAGTCCACTATTGTCATGGTTATTAGATCATCCTAAAAACAAGCTAAACTAAAATGTGCAACGATTTTCATCAAACATTTCATAAGTAGAGAGAGCAGTTCAGAAATTTCCCTAATTCTTCTCTACTGAGCTATCCCGTACTATATGGAGTACTCTAAAATATCCGGTCTTATACGGAGTACTCTAAAGAATGCTAATCTGTTTTTATCGTGATCATCTAGTGGTGGGAGAATAGGACGCCACGTAGAAAACCCAAGTCACACTTGAGCGAGAACGGGTAAATAGTGACAAAAAGTTCAGAATTTAAAATTTAAATTTAAAATTTAAAAATACAATATTTGATCGCGGAAGGCAGGGTCCTGCACCTGACTCAATGTATGAAAGTGAGGTTGTACTTTAGAACAAAGCGAGACAGGGATAAAAACCTTGACCTCTCTTCAGCTCACATACATTCCTCAACCCTGTCCTTCCCCCTATTCATAAAATAAAGTTTCCAAAGATCGACAACCTTTCTAATATACCAAAACATAGTTAATGTACAAGCAAAGATAAATACAGCAATCAATTGAGTGAACACACAGACAACATGGTAATAATATATATATATATATATATATATATATATATATATATATATATATATATATATATATATATATATCCGGGTTTATAGCGTCCTACGCCTTCCGGTTCCTAATCTCCAAGCCTTTCTATCTTGCCAGTCCCCTGGATGTAGATTTCGTTCGGACATAGCTTTTTCTATTCCCTCAAACCATGTTTTTTTGGGCCTTCCTCTCTTTCTTCTTTCTGGTGGTGTCCATTTCAGAATCATCTTTGGTAGACGCTCGTCGCACATTCTTTCTACGTGCCCGTACCAAATCAGTTGTCTTCTCTGGATTTCATCTATGATTGTTCTTTCGACTTGCATGATATCTCTGATCCTATCATTCCTTACTTTGTCCATTCTGGATTTTCCTGCAGATCGTCGCCAGAAATCCATCTCAAGGGCCAAAAGTCGACGTTCCACACCCTTTGTCAATTGCCACGTCTCACACCCGTATAGCACTATACCCTCAAAGATGGAATTATATATCTGATGTTTTTTCTCCCGCGATATGTTTTTGGCCCACAATATTGAGTTCAAACATCCAATGACCCCTCTACCTTTCAATATTCTCTGCTCAATCTCAGTTTCTGTTCGGCCGGTGTGATCAATTTGAGCACCCAGGTAAGTATATTTACTACATGTTCCTATTTCTACGTTGTCTTCTAAGTGTAGATTATCTGCTTCCTGTCCAATGCATAAATATTTGGTTTTCGTTTTATTCACAGACAGTCCCCACTTTTCGTATTCGGCGAAGAGCCTTGTCGTCATAAACTCTAAATCTTCCTTGTCTTGGGCCCCTACCACCTGATCGTCTGCAAAATGGAGAGTGTACAAAGTTTTTGTATCGTTTAGTTGTATTCCTATACCACTGCAAGATCTTCTCCATTTTCGTAGCGTTTCGTTCAGATATAGTTTGAATAACGTTGTGGACAGACAGCATCCCTGCCGTAGGCCTTTTGATATAGAGAAACTTTCGGACATACTCTTACCTAGCTTTATTCGTGATGTTGCCTGACTATAGAGCTGTTTGATGGATTTTATGACTGTGTTACTTATTGAGGACATTTCTAAAACTTGCCAGAGCTTTTGGGTAGGGACATTGTCGTAGGCTTTTGTTAGATCGACAAAAAAAAGATGGACCTCCCTGTTTGTAGCCAATTTCTTTTCATTTAGTTGAACCAAACTAAATATATGATCCACACATGATCGTCCTCTGCGGAATCCTGCCTGCTCTTCTATTTCGTGTGTTGCGTATTCTTGTTCGACTATACTCCGGAGGATTCGACCGTAAAGTTTACTCATCGTACTTGTGACTGATATGCATCTATAGTTGGAGCAGTCATATCTTCTTCCCTTTTTATGTATGGGTGTTACCCATGCTTCTTTCCATGTAGATGGTATCGGTTCACCGTTAATATATCTGTTCATTAACTCCTTTAAGCACTTTATTAGCTTATTAGTGCCATTCTTTAAGAGTTCTGCCGGTAACCCCTCTGGTCCTGGTGCTTTTCTATTTTTCATAGACTTTACTGCTTTCACCACTGTATCTTCGTCGATATTAATTGCTTCTCCTTATACAGAGCACCGTCTTCTCTTAGTTCTCGAGCATAATGTTCTTTCCATTTGTCTATTGGTATGGGTTGTAAATTCGTTTTATGAGAAGTCCCTTTTCTTAGTGAACGAATCAGATTCCAAGCCACTGTTGATCTTGTACCACCCATGTAGCTGTCCACTTCACTACATTTCCTTTCCCATGTTTCATTTTTGTTCTTAGTTATTAGGTCTTTGTATTTACTTTATTCTCTTCTGTATGTTATATGGTCATTAGTGTTTCTTGTACTCATCCACTTATTGTATGCCGCCTGTTTAATGTGTTTCTGTTGTTCTAATACACTATTCCAAGTTAAATTGTAGTTTTTCGTGCGGGGTTGACTTTCTTTTCCGAGGGCCTCATGTGCTGCTGAGTGTAGGGACTCCATTATATGCTTATAAAGATGTGTTGTTTCCATCGTCAAATATTGATCGCTGAGTTTTGATCTAGCCTTTGTTGAAATAAGGTTCTAGTGCTTGGTTCATTCAAACTAACAAGGTTATATTTGTCTTGATTCGTTTTGGTTTCTCGGGTGTTATCTTCTGTTGTTTGCCTATCTGTTTTATATGGGATATAAATTTTTGAAATGAGTAAAAAGTGGTCGGAGCCACACTCAATTCCTCTATACACTCTTATATCTTTAGTGTGCCATTTGGTGTCTTGTTTGAGGATTATATAGTCGAAAATAGACTTAAGGCCCCTGGTCTCTTGGTGCCATGTGTACTTATGGATATTTTTATGGCTATAAAACCCATTTAGTATATTCATTTTATGTTCTTCACAGGCTTCTAAAAGTCTCTGCCCATTATCGTTTAGTGTCTCATCTCCGTGTATACCCACTATTTTGCTTTCATTCTTTCTTCCCACTCTGGCGTTGAGATCTCCTAGAACCACAACTTCCTTTTGGTTTCCGAGGGCTGTGAGAGTGTTATTCAATGTAGTGTAGAAGTCATCCTTTTCTGTCTGATTCGAGTCAATATTAGGGCCGTACACGCCGACAATAGTTGTTCTATGTCCTTCAGGCCCCTCTTTCCCACTGGGCACTATGGGCACGTGCCCAGGGCCCCGCGATCGAATGGGGCCCCCTAGTTCCTGCCAGATTACCAAATGATAACCGATATTTAGGTATTACCGAAGGGTACCTTTGCAATCAACATAGAATTAATCTAAGGATTTTAAGTTAAGCGAGACAGCGAGTTACTTTAGTAGATTATTTTTTATATTTCCTATTTTTTTATAGTTAGTAATTAAATAAAAATAAATTTAGAACCTTGTTTGTCTTTCTTTATCTATTGTAACTAAATAGTGTTTTCTCAAGGTCATAGGGGCCCTATGATCCTAATGTGCCCAGGGCCTCAAATAGTTTAAAGACGGCCCTGATGTCCTTTGATCGTTAAGTTCACGGATAATATTCTTTCGTTCATTGTGTTCCAGTTGTGTATTTTCCCGATGTATTTCTTGTTTATCAGTACTGACACTCCTTTGCTGGCTCTTTCGTTTTTAGGAACCCCACTATAAATATGAACATAGTTTGAAATGTGTTCGATTCCATTGCCCTTTTTCTTCGTTTCGGTGAGTATCGCTATGTCCACCTGCATGTGTTCCAATCCCTCAATCACATCTTCTAACTTTTTGTTTATTCCTTGTACATTCCAGGTCCCTATAATCGTGTCCTTATTTCCGTGCCATGGTCGTATCCGTTTACATCCATAATCTTTCCGAGGCTGTGTGTTAGGTTTTTAGCATTTATTTCTTTCTGCTTGTAATGAGGAGCTAGCCCATTGCCAAAACCCCCTACTTGGAGGACCAGGAATTTATATTTCAAGGTTATCTTCCTTTAGCCTTTGATGAGCCAACATCGATCCTACAAGGCAGCAGGTTAGCCGTACCCTGGCTTGGGACCCTTACAGGGTGCTATCATCCGGATCAGATGAACCCTGGTTTTTTTACGAGGTTGTTACTCCTCCCCTTCACCCTTTTTCAACCTGGCTTAGGACAGGCTTTGGCGGGGTTACATGGTAATAATAATATAATAATGATAATAATAATCTTATTCATCCTTTCAGACAAAATACATTAGTATAGGATACGTTATAAAAAACCAGAATAGAAAAAAAAATAATCCTAGAAAATTCAACAATCAGACAATTAAATTCATCAAATAAAATAAAATACAGGAAATGTACTGAGCTATCCCATTATTTAAAGAGTACTCTAAGATATCCGGAATTTTACGGAGTACTCTAAGGAACGTTAACCTTTTTATCGTGATCATCTAGTGACGGGAGAATAGTACGTTACGTTGTGTAGACAACCCAAGTTATACTTGAACGAGATCGAGGAAACAGTGAAGAGGAAGTTCAGAATGCAAGTATAAGTAAAAATACAATATTTGTTTGCGAAAGGCAGGGCCCCGCATCTGACTCGGTGTATGAGAGCGAGGTTATATTTTAGGACAAAAAAAAAGAGTCGAGGATAAAAAACCTTGACCTCTCTTCAGCTCCCATACATTCTTTAACCCTGTCCTTCCCTTTATTCATAAAATTAAGGTTCCAGAGATCGACAACCTTTCTAATATCCTAAGACATAGCGTGCAAGCAAGGGTAAATACAGCAATCGCATAGATAACACGGTAATAGGAACATGTAACAAAAATCTTCGAGGTAGTTTAACATTGACCTTTTGGTCAGGAATTCCTCATTCACATACCTGCTACTTAATTAGATTATAATAATCTGGGCGCATAATATCGTTGTTCAGGAATGTTTTGTTGCGACATTCTAAAGACACAGGGGTTGCGGTGTCCTTCATTTAACTACCTATTCATTATAATATTTATATCTAATAATAGTTGTTCAGGAAGGTCTTGTTGCGGCTCTCTGAAAAGACACAGGGTTGTTGTGTCAGTATCTAATTGTGGATTCCACATTTCATTCACTCTAAACACTCCGAATTCTCAAACAAAGTACCATTGTTAATCACTCTTAGACCCCAATAAATTAAATGAAGATAAAGATGCTTACATGTATGAAATATGTTAAATGGTTAATTCAGATTAAAGTAAACAGGTCACCCCTAGCTGGAGCATCAATACAGTAAAATCCACCAATGGGTTCAGAATACATGATACAAATAACACTCACGTTGACCTCAGGTAATTCAAAACAATACAATAACTTTACATGTTAGGGCAGCTCAGTCGGCTTCCCTTTGTGTCTAATCCTCATTTTTAATGAACAATGGATAATGGCGTTCTTTTTCTAACAAAGGAAACCTGGACTCTGAAACCGGCGTTCAGTCGCGGAGGATTACCACCAATCTTCTGGAAAACCAAGGATCATATTCCAGAATCATATTTACATTTTCAGACGCGCACGCGCTACGAAGCGACCATCCTGGCATTGATAGTGGCAAATAGGCATAAAATTCCCTAGGTGGTTCTTCCCGCCTAATCTTACTTATAAAAATATAAAAATATGTGGATCTCTTCAGTATAAAGAGCAGAAAACATCTGCACGCTAATTCGCTACCCAATTGAAATATTGCTACTTGCTGTAAAGGCATTTCTCGAGCAGCAAGGCCTTAACCTCACTCTTAAATCTTCTGTACTCCAAAACCTTCAATTTATCTGGAAGATGGTTGAAAAGTTGTATGCCACTAAACAAAGGTGACTGCTGGTATTTAGAAGCTCGGTGTTTTAGCATACAGAGAGATTCTTTGTGCCAAGTGTCATACTCATGAAACTCTGAACACTTACGCAGTGACAAACGAGTGTGTAAAAGGCAGCTTAAAATAGATATACTAGAAAAACAGGTTTTGTTCCTGACAAATTGGGCTTACATGATTCCCCAGGTTTCAAATTAAAATTTACAATCTCCCCAAAGAACAATGTCATAGTTAACGTGAGTGTACACAAGTGAATAATAGAAATTTATCAGAGATTCACGAGGTAAAAAGAGCTTTATGCGCCTCGATGCGAAAAAGGCACTACATAATGCATGTTCCCCTTAACTCAGATTTTTTTACACCCGTAAGCCAAGAAACCTTACACAATCAGAAGATTTCAAATCACAGGATTGTAAATTCAGAGTCGCGTAATTGAAAGTAGATTAGGTCAGTCTTATTCACATTTAGTATTAGAGAATTTCTGAAGCACCAGTCAGAGAAACACCGAACTAATACTTCACAACTTGCTTCAAGTTCACTAAAAGTGTGTACAGAAATTATTCGATCATGAGGATGAGAAAGGAAATCAAATGCATAATCTCAAATAAAGCAACATGTTGACCTGTGTAACCTGCAGAGAATAAAATAAATCAAAAATAATAATTTCTATTCACAAAACCAGAAAATATTATCTTTTCTTGAGCTCATAGATACCCTTAAGATTTCACGTGGCTGCACTGATGCTGATCTCTTCGAGTCAGCTTCAGATCTTTTTGAGTTAGATGCTTGGACACAGTGGCTCAACCATTTCATTTGCAACACCTTTAAACCCTTGTGAGAATTGGTGGACGGTTTGAAGGATGCTTTCTTGCCTTCAAATTATGATGCTTATATTGAGCGAAATAAAGTCCCGTAAACAAAAATAGGGAAAAATTTTACCATTTTTAATACCTCATTAGAAACAAAATTTCCCGATTAAATACAAAATCCTCGGAAAAAGAAATGGTAGGAATTATTAGAACCAATTTGCTTCCAGATTTTGTTAGAGCATTGGTGCTTCAGGACATAGCCATGGTTTGCCAATTGACATCTTTGTGTAAAAGAATTGAGGATGGTTTACAACTAGGTGGTCTCTAGTAGAAATTTTCCAAAAGTTTATCGATTGCTGAAGTCTCTCTTGTTCGATGTTGGAATTGAGGTGTCAGAGGACACAAGTGAATGTAGAAAACCTAGGGTCATTTTCTGTTATGGTTGTGGTAAGAGAGGTATTGTAAAATCAAAGTGCCAATATAGTTCAAAAAACGTAGAAGCTGGTCATCAGTTGGCAGGATAGGTTACTCAGCCAAGTACCTCAAAAGTAACTGCCCCTCAAAAGAACAAGAGACAGTAAACGGTCTCTGTGAAGATGACTGAAACGATTGGTTGAAACAGTCAAGAAATTTTATAACTCTCTCTCAAAATTAATACTCCCGTTGGCAACAATAAATTTACCTCTGATGATGTTTAAGTTAATTCCGTATACCCATTACTGTTGCTTAAACAAAATGACAATAGACCATATATTAATGTTGATAATTCTGGTGAGAAAATGTTAGCACTGCTGATAGCGGAAGCAATGATTCTTGATTTCACTTAAAGAGATTAAATTTATCTTTGAATTACGACGTATCCATTCACTTGACTACAGCAGATGACCAATCACAAATTACATTGGTAAATGTTTGGTTTCCTATCAATTTGAACAATTTAACTAAGACAGTGAAATTTCTTGTTGTCCCTATAATCTATCATCGTATGATACTTGGAATTGATTTTATTAAGACCTTTAATATTGCGGTATTGAACCAGCAGATGATCTATCATAATTACGAGCGGAGAAACTGCAAGAAATGGTAAATTTATTTAAGACCATTGGCCCTAAAGATACCAAAATTGGTAGAACAGATTTGTTAACTCATTCTATAAAGACCGAAGGTTCTCCAATAAGACAAAGACAGTACCCTTTATCACGCGCAATGCAGTCCATTTTGAACAATCAGATTGATGATATGCTAAAACTAGATATCATCCGACCAGTCACTGTTTGTTTTCCCTGGTTATCTCCTCTTTTACTTATCAGCAAAGAGGAGACTGTTTTGACACTGGAAAGTTAAATTCGGTAACTGTCTAAGACTCATATCCCATGCTATTAATAGATACGATCGTTCGTAAAATGAGTAATGCTTCATACCCTTCATCTATTGATTTGAAATCTGCTTTCTTTCAAATTCCGCTCGATGAAGACTCAAAACTCAAGGCCACATTTTCAGTCCAAGTTAGAGGTTTATTTAATTTCAACGTACTGCCTTTTGGTTTAAATAATGCCGCACGAACTATGGACGTTGTCATAGGTTCTTCATTAAAACCCTTTTTATTTTATATCCTTGATCATATTATCATTGTAACACCTAATTTTGAGACTCATCTTACAGTATTGCAGGAATTGTTCAAGCGTCTTGAAGAGGCCAATTTGACTGTAAATTTTGACAAGTACAAATTCTGTCGTCCTTCGTTAAAATTATTTGATTTTCTCGTCGATGAACAAGGTCTAAGAACTGACCCTGAAAAGGTTGAATCAATCCTTAAATATCCCCAATACAACCCAAATAAGACGTTTAATTGATATAGTAGGCTATTACCATAGATTTCTAAAGGATTTCGCTACAGTATGCTCCCCTATTTCAGACCTTCTAAAGGGACGCAAGAAAGGATAACCTATTGTTTGGACCAAGAAGGCAGATGAAGCTTTTCTTAGTATTAAACGTGGAGTTGGTGGAGTACTTTTTCAGGAAACCAATGATTTAGAGCAAACTATTTCCTTCTTTAGTGAAACCTTGAATAAATGCCAACGTAAATACACGACCACTGAAAAGGAATGCCTTGCAATTTTATTGTCCATAGAACGATTTCGTCCTTATATTGAAGGTACTGAATTTACAGTAGTTTCTGATCATTCTTCTCTTCAGTGGATGCATTCAATGGAGAACCCTTCTCCTCGACTGGCTAGATGGATCATCAGTTTATAATGTCATAGGTTCAAGATCATACATCGTAGTGGTTCACTTAATGCCGTAGCATATTCATTATCTCGTGTTCATGAATCTGTAGAGACTTCTGTTTTGGACCTTGGTGCATCGAGGCCTGACAGGTGGTATCGTGAGATGCTGGAAAATGTAACGAATAGTCCTCATCTTTATCCTGATTTCAGAGTAGATGGAAACGTGCTGTATAAGCATATTTTTTGTAAGTCCTGACTATCTGATGATTCTCCTGAGTGGAAAATTGCTGTTCCTACTGATAATAGATATAGTTATCAAGGAAATATCATGATGATCCTATTGCAGCGCACTTTGGCGTTTTTAAGACATTGTCTCGTTTATCTGTTCTTTATTATTGGCCAAAGATGTGTATTTCAGTTATGAACTATATCGGTAAATGTAAATTCTTTGCTTCGTGTCAGTCAGATAACTTTCCAAAGGCAGGCTTGACAGGTAAATACAGGAAAATCAACTTTCCAGACTTACTTGGACCATATCCCAGATCAAAGAATGGAATCAATACGTTCTAGTTGTTACAAATTGGTTCACCAAATTTGTGCTTGTACATTTTATGGCTCGAGCAACTGCCAAAGGTATCGTTAAGTTCATTGAAACTCAGGTCTTTTCAATTTTTGGTGTCCCTCAGATAATTGTAGTTGATAGCGGAGCACAGTTTATTTCTAACGATCTAACGATATTTGTTTTTTGAAGATATAGTGCATTTTTTTTAGAAATTTCTGAATTAACTTATTCAAATATTTAAATATATAAAATATTTATTTAATTATATTTAAATATATTAAATATTTCAAATAAATTATATTCTTTGAGAAGTCCTTTAAGTGTGTACATGTTTTTTAAAAGGCATTTGGTGTTCTTAAAGGTAAGAGCAGAAACAAAATTTTGTCTCCTTTAAATATTTATTTATTAATTTTAATTACTTTCGTATATCTGTTGGTTTATTTATTCCATTTGACATTATATATTGAGTTTTGATTATATACGTCTATTAAATATAAGCGGTGCTTGTTTTAGACATAAATTTAATTCTAAAAGTTTTTTGAATAAAAAATCTTTTTGAAATTAAAATTGTAGAAGATAAATATATTTCAATTTGTTTTAATATTCAAGTTTTAATATTCAAAATTTTATTTCTAACGAGTTCAAGAATTTAGTTAAACAATATTATGTCCAAAAGATCTGGTATAATGCAAGGTATTTTCCACAAATAAATCCTACAGAACTTGTGAATTACAACTTGGGATCAGAACATCCACCATATGGCCTAAGCTATTAGATTAAGTAAACATGAAGTTACTGGGAAAAATCCCATTGAAATATGTAATTGAGTTTTAGATCCATTTTTGCAGAGAAAATTACCTGACCTCTATGAATCTGTACAGCGGAAAATATTTCAGGAATTTTGATATAACTTGAGAAAACGTGATGTTGAATTGCATGTTGGTAACAGAGTGTGGAAAAAGAACTTTGTGCTTTCAGATGTGGTCAAGAATTTCTCAGCTAAGCTCGCTCCTAAGTTTATACCTTACATTGAAAACATAATTGTGTCTCCATTATAATTTGAAAGACTTGAGTGGAAATGATCTTGGTGATTTTCACGTGAAGCATATCAAGTTGGACGTTACACAGAATGATGAAAGAAATGATGATGATTGTGTTCAGGATGGGGATGATGATTAGTAGTTTTTTTTTATATATCTGAATTTACCAAATATCTTTTCCCTTTCCTATCGCAAAGTAAGTGTGAGTCTTGTGGGTACAAATATTTTTCTTTTTTTTTTATTTATATGGCAATTTTTTTATCGTATCTATACCTTCTTTTGGCGAGCAATTGCTTTACCTTTTCACTTTGTGAAATTACCAGTGATTTCCTGAATTCTGCAACTATCTTCTTTCACTTTAGGTGATATATCTATTGCAGTAGTTCAAATGGATCTCACAGTTTTGAAGGTAACCGTTTATTTTTTTTGAAGTTTATAGCGGCTATGCAGTACCAATTGAAAATTTTAGCGTAGTTCGCAGTTTACTTTGAAGTTTCATTGAATCTGTGAGTCTCGTAAAGATTCTTTGCATAATTTTTTCTTCCTCTTGTGTCTTAATGGATGCAGTTATTATTGCGAATATTTCCTTCCTATGTTACCTATTCTCTTTCGATTTGCTATTATCTATTGATTATGCCTGTCCATATTACCTATTCCTATTATCTATCCCTATTATCTTTTTCTATGACCTATCTCTATTTCCTATTTCTACTACCCTATATCGAACCTACTTCGCGATTTCTGATCGCTGGCGTCCCAACCTATCTTCATTTTGATTTATATCATTATCTGCAGGTTACACAGGTTAACATGTTGCTTTATATGATATTATGCATTTAATTTCCCTTCTCATGGTCATGATCGAATAACGTCCTCTTATTCCTGTGTCCTGGATATTTCATCCCATGTTTATTAACTTGTAAATAATTTTAAGTGAGATCACTATCTTATAGATTTGAATTTTATAGTCTTAGTACCAGAGTTCTTAGTACCGGAGATCTTAGTACCGGATGATCTTAGTACCGGATGATCTTAGTACCGGATGATCTTAGAACTGAACAATCTTGCTGGAGTGCCTTTTACTTGGATTGTCTTAATACCAGACAATCTTCCTTGTACAGGATTTAGAGTATCTTATTAGCGCACCATCTTGGTTCCGGACGCTCTACTGATCATTTGGAACAATTTGAAACTGACCACCTGCTGATTATATGGAGATTAGGAACTATTCTCAAAGAAAGCACTATCATTCCGATACCTTGGAAGAAATAACGTCAAAGATAAGTTCTTACGTAAATCTCGGACCTCAAGCTAACTGTAAAATTGTATTATATTGTAAATAAGAGTCTCTTTTTGATTGTAAAGTTGGAATAAATAGATAGGGAGTAAGAGTTTGCATTTTCACTATCAGGTTGACAATTTGGGATTCATTCAGGAAAGAGACGTTTGATTTATCTTTTCATTTGAACACTATGAGGCATTTTACGAAGTAGGATGTTTCATGTGTGGACGGACAAAAATCGCTAGCGCAAGTTAGAGCGTTTTAGTTTCATTTACTTTCACCTTTTTATCATCAGCCTTCGCTGTGGTGGGTTAGCGATTTCGGTTTCAATTTCTTGTTCTTTAAATTTTTTCTAGCATCCAACACCTCAATGTTGGTAAGTGAATGGAAAAAATGTTTTACCAACTTAAGGTGTAGTTGTACAGGAAATCGATGCATTTTCGCCAAACAAGTCTTTAACTTTGATTTTGCTATTGGAGTGAAATGACTTTTGGAGGATATTGTTACAAATGGAATTTGGGCCTGTTAAGGACCGAAAATATTTGTCCTTCACAGTTTTCTTAGGAAACCATTAAAAACCGACGCCGTTTCCAGACGATAACAGTCGAATGTCGTTTCGGAATTTACCTGATCACATTTCGAGCCCTAAGTGATGCTCTCATTCTGCAAGTCACCCACAAAGCAGCGTTGAAGACACAATCCCTAAAAAGTCGTTCGTTAGCACTCGGCCTACAAACACAACGCATTTTGTTTCTCCTGTTGTCTTTTCGATCAGGTGGTCACGCAACATACATACACACTCTGTATAAACAAGAATTCTCAAACCACATATTCCCCATTGTCTCATCTCTCAGGTTATAACACACATCTGCCTCTGCTCTTCAATAAGCTTACATTCACTCATTCACTTCAACCTTCCAAGGAACTCAATAACCCACAACACACTAAATGCCCTGGAAGTGAATGTATTATCTACATTATTTGTTTGCTATTAGTTAGTACATGCATAAAGAGAACCCAACAGTATACCTAGAAAAAGTGAACCCAGTGAAAGTGAACAACGGTGAAAAAGCTCAAAGAACTATTACTCTACGTACAAGATAGTATTTTCACCGCAATTAGAGTTCGAAACTACACCGGAACACCTCTCAAAACTGCACATATGTATTTGGGCTGACAATAAACCATAAAAGTCTAATATACATCCCTCGCTCAACCCCATTTGAAGTATGCTTAACCTAGAATTTGCATACTAATTGGTTAACGTATTAGGAGTACATATAAGTTTCCGTCGTTTTATTGTAGATGGCGCGGCACGGAGTTTCGGTTAGCTTTCGCAGATGATAACCGGCTTAAAAAATAGTTTGGACATTCAAGAACAACATAACCCATTAATATAATTGATTTTATATTGGTAAAATATAATTTTTATAAGTTGAAAATGTCAAAATTTGAGCCAAGTAAGCGTCATTTGCGGGAAATATTAGTTTACTTCTTTAATTTAAAGAAATCTGCTGCTGAGGCGCATCAGTTGCTCGTGGAAGCATATGGTGAGGGTGCTTTGAGTGAGAGAACGTGTCGAGAGTGGTTTCAAAAGTTTAAAAACGGTGATTTCGACGTAGAAGACAAAAATCGCAGTGGAAGGCCAAAAATTTACGAGGATGCAGAATTGGAGGAATTATTGGAGAAAGATTCATCTCAAACACAAAAAGAACTTCCTCTAACATTAGAAGTCACTCAGCAAGCAGTCTCACATCGTTTATAATCATTAGGAACGATTCATATTTAATTTGTGTTAAAAAACGGCGGAAACTTATTTGTACTCCTAATATAATCAATTACTTATGAAGAATTCAAAAAGGTATCTCTACATACCAAGCAATTCATTACAATATTTGAATTTAGTCGTTTTTATCAATGATTTGTGCTGTAAAATTGTACTCTAAATAGTAAATGATTTCATTACTAAATGCTTCAAAGCACAAGTCAACATCACTCTTCAAGAAGAGCTGTTCAAATTTACTCTTTGATAGGCAGGCTGTAATAAAGGGCCTATGTTATACTTAGGAATAGGGAAATAAATAATAAAGAAAATAATAAAGCTCGAAGACTTGAGGATCGTAGCCGACAAGTGGCGTTAACAGTTGAAGTTGAAAGTTAGCATAAACAGCGGACGAGAATTTCAAAAGAACAATGTATTAATCAATGGATCGACTCATTTAAATTTACACCAGAAAATCGTGGGAACGGAAGTTCGCGATTATGATTTTAGTGCAGACGACACAAAGGAAAACCTTCGAGGCTAAGATTGAGAAGTCAAAAGATTTGGATGGTCTAGATGTGTGTAGGTGTTTTGAAGCGAACTTCGAAAAAGCCTACGTCGGAAAATTTTGAGTAGGAGGAAGGAACTCAACATTTGAAAAGTTGGGAAGAAGAAAAGGGGAGTCGTCGTTAAACACTAATCACTAATCGTTTCGTGGTCGGTATACGGTTCGGGTTTTAGTTCAATTCCGTTTGAAAAATAGAGGGCTAAAATATAATGTTGAAGGGGTGTTGTGCCTTTGGGCTGAGGGCTGGTTTTATGGATAGGTGTCCCGAAAAAGGTAGGATTTTTTTCTGTAACTTCACTAACATTTTTTTATTGGCTTTAAATGGAAATTGTTTACAAGTTAGAACTACAATATAACTTAATAAAATTTACATTCAGAAAATAATGTTTCATTATTTAAAAAGTGAAATTAACTCAATTTTTTTTCAGTTAGAAAGTATAAAAAGTTTCGCACAGTTAACCTTATTATATTGAGATAATAATCCTTATATTTCAAGGATAAACGACTCTGTGTGTTACAAGGCAGCCAATTTATTAATGTTGTTTGGATAAACATTTGTAATGCTCATTTGAAATTTTGGAGCAGATATAGGCTGCAAATGTATATAGACAAATTTTCAAGCAAAATAAACCATAAACGTCACTTTGATCTCTTTAGACTGTCAAATATCTCCTGCATCTTCAGTTTACGGTTGTCAAAACGATGTTCATAAGACCACGTTTAATTTAAACTATCATTTCAAATGTGTTTTTCCCTTCAAAAAGCAATGTTTTATGAACACATAAAATTCTTCTTTTTTCCATTGTTATCAGAATCACAAAATTTGTTTCACTGAAACCACTGTGATTAACCAAATGATGATCGTCAGGAAATTTTCACAGCTATTTTTTGAAGTTTAGTTCTCTCCAACAAGTGTACTAGTTGTGTTTTTGTGGTGCCACACATTAACCAATAAGTACTGACTTACACATGATATTATTTTTTGCTAATTTATACTTCATTCAAATTTCTTCTAATTCTGTGTGTAATAAATATTCGTGTTGCTAAATAAAAACAACAACCATTATTTTGCGATTACGTCTCCAAAGTATGGAAGAAAAAAAATTATTTCTAGCTCAGGCAAAAAAATAATTGCCATTTCTTTACCGCACTGATTTGCGTGAGAAAAAAATAGCACCTTGAAAAAGAATAGAATTAATTCTCAAAACGTTATTGCGTACCGAAAAGTAAACATTTCGAAATGCTAGTGAAAACAATTATATTCATATTTGCTTTTGAAATTGCTAATCTTCGCCTGCTTTTCAGTTTTCTAAGCAAAGTAAATTAATTGAGATATTTGATTAATCCTTAGTAAGAATCACAGAATAATTTACCGGTTGATGTAAAATTGACCGAGTTCTAGTCTAATATTTAATAATTTCCATTTATACAATTATAACATAATTCAATGCTGGCCTCCAGACACAGTTCCGATCTACTTTAATATTTCCACTTCGATTTGAACCTAATTCTCTGGAATTGATTTTATATTTCCCAATTCTGGATACGTAACGGCGGAAAGAGGTTCTTTCTCCGAAGAAGCCTTTTAATGCAGGCAGAACATTCGAGAAATAACCTCATATTTGATGACTTATTTATTTCATGAAAATTAATTGTGTATTGGAGAATAAATCATTCAAAAAATTTCGTCAAAGTTTCACAATTTATTCACTGAGACTTTGATACACGATGAATTTGATCCTAACATTACATCGTCGTCAAGGGTGCAGGATTAGACAATGCATAGATAAACAGATCTTCACAGAAGAGCTAGGAGTATCAGGATAATAATAATAATACAGTGTGGAAACCACTTATGTTATTTGTATCCTTGTATTAAGAAATTATAAAGAAATTATAAAAAACACTGGGATACGACAACAAGCGCGAAGGAAGAGTGGATTACTCATACACACAAATAAGGCCCAAAGAACCACTGCAATTCTATAATAAGAACCCACACATACAGACATCACAATACATAAAACTTCAAATCACCCCACCAACCAAAGAATGTTATCATATAATAGTTTTATTCATAGATTATTGAATGTACCTTTGAATTCAGATAACTTTTTCAAAGAATTGAATATTATTAAACAAATAGCGTCAAACAACGGTTACAACCCCTTTTTTATAGATAAAATGGTATCCAATAAAAAAAGGAAAATGGCATTAAATCTCGTGTAACCAATCATAAAAGAGGACAATACACAGAAATTTTTTTCGTTATCTTATGTCAATAGATTATCTGAAAATATTGCTAAATATTTCAAAAGCTGTTTCAATTATAACGCGGCTTTTAAGACAATTAATGACCTTAGTACCTACATAAAAAACAATAAAGTTCGAACCAATAAAGAAAATAAATCCGGAGTCCAGATTGGTAGATCATTCAAGAAACGTGTCCAAGAACACCAAAGGGGTTATATATCCGATTCTGTGCATTCGACATATGCTAATCATCTTAAGGAATTCAGGCATAATTTCAACAATAATTATGAAATTATCCACGTTGAAAGCATAAGTCCTAGATTAACACTTTTATAATTTCTTCAAATCAACAGGTATAATGCCCGTAAAATCCTTTTGAACGAACAAACAGATGTTGATAAGTCTCCATTACTGAATATCTTTCCTCAATGGCATTTTTATCGGCAAACTCCAATAAACACCTAGAGTTTTTAAGACTTGTGCGTCCATTATTTGGTCACGTACCTAACAATGTATTTAAACTCGGTTACACTGAATACCATCAGACAGTACAATGTAATACCTGAAGAAGCCACATCGTGATGAAACAATTGTTATAGTATTACAAACATTTTTGTGGAAATAAATTACTGTCTCATATACATTTTTTCAATTAAAATGAGTTTCCACCAAGTAATAACCGAATCAATCGAATATAATAAGAAGCGGTTTTTTACTTGATAGAAGGATTATTACTGCAATTAATCACAGATGTATATTAGTCAACGGCACGATGAGTCGACGATGGAAAAGTGCTGAAAAAATTGATTGAGGAAGAATAAGGCCACTATTAACTCGAAGAACAGGCTGGCTTTACGGCAGGTCGTTCCTGCACAGACCACATTTACACTTCAACACAATAAAATGAAAAAAAGTAGCTCGTGGGCGAGACTTACATCGGATGTTTGTCGACCTGAGTAAAGTTTATATCAATGTGCCCATCAGTAAGCTCTGGGATGTGCTGGAACAAACATCCATAAACAACAAACTTATAAAGGCCGTACAAATATTCCATAGGCGATCAACATCGAAAGCTGAAGTGGAAATAAAATCTGCGATGGATTCCCGTTAACAAAGAGATTGCGACAAGGAGACAGTCTCTCTTAAACTCTATTTAAAATATACTTAGACCGAGCACTCAAAAACTGGCGAAGATCATGCAAAGATATGAGTATACCTATAAGCGACGGAAATAAGCTGTACACACTGCAATTTGCAGATGACCAGATCATATTTGCTCAGCTTAAAGATGTTGGATTCTTCAAACAAAATAGAAAAGTACTATTTATATTAAAAAGACGTTTTTTTAGAGTGATAAACCTTTCGATAGGGATAACTGTGATTTGACAGAAGGTAGAACCCAAGTTGTTTTGACATTTCTGTTCAGTAAGCATTGATAAACTATCGTGGAAAGACTCACGCAGCAACAACATTTACAAATTGTTGAAATTTATTTTCAAAATCAGTGCTCTATTCGTCAAACTTATAGAGCACTTCGTGAAATTTATGGTTTACATAATCGTCCATCAGAGCAGCTTATTCGTCGAACTATCGATAGATTTCGGACAATATTTTCTCTACTCGATACAACAACAAGACAAAGAACTGTACGTACAGAAGAAAATATCGCTGCTGTAAGTCATAGTGCTAATAATGATCCACATTTGTTTATTCGTCGACGTTCACAACCAGTTGGGCTCTGTGCATCTACCACATGGAAAATTTTGAGTAAAGATGTTGGTCTACACCCATACAAGATCCAACTGGTTCAAGAACTAAAGCCACTTGACCATATTAAGCGTCGTTTGTTTGCTGATTGGGCCCTAGAACAGCTTGAAGTTGATCCACTTTTTTATTGTAAAATTGTGTTTAGTGATGAAGCTCATTTCTGGTTGAACGGCTATGTAAACGAGCAAAACTGCCGTATATGGGGTGAAAACAATCCTCAAGAAGTTCTGTAGGTTTCATTGCATCCTGAAAAATGCACTGTATGGTGTGCTTTACACGCTGGAGGCATCATCGGTCCATATTTCTTGCTGGATTCGATGCTGGATCTAATGTTACAGTGAATGGTGCTCGTTACAGATCGATGATCTATGATTGTTTCAAAATTTGAATGGTATCGTCCCAGAAGTGTTTTGGTTCCAACAAGATGGTGTTACACCTCATGCTGCTACCGTAACAATTGCTTTATTGAAAGAAATATTTGACGATAACATTATTTCGAGAAATGGTCCAATTAATTGGCCTCCAAGATCATGCGACATAACTCCACTGGATTATTTTTTTTGGGATTATATCAAGTCATTGGTTTATGCTGATGAACCAGAAACAATAGACACTTTGGAAGCCAACATAAGTCGTGTTGTTGATGAAATCAGGTCTTAATTACTCGAAAAAGTGGTCCAAAATTGGTCTGGTTGAATGTGATTCCTCAGAACTAGTCGTTGTGGATATATGCAGGAAATTATTTTTCAACATAAATGCCATAAAATTATCTTTCAAAACAATAAATTTGGCTTCAGTCTTAATTTAAATGTGTTTTATTTCAATTTAAAGTTCTATCACTCTAAAAAAACACCGGATAGCTATGTAAACAAGCAAAATTGTCGCATCTGGTGCAGTAAAAATCCTCATGTAACTAACTGCTGAGAGGCCATTACATCCACAAAATGTCCCGTAGGGTGTGGAATTTGATCTGGTGTAGTGATTGGCCCGTTCTTTAAAAATGAAGAAAGTGACACTCAAACCGTATATTCTCATCGCTATAGCCAAATGAGTACCAATTTTTTGGCCTAAAATTAATGATATGGAATTGGAAGAGATGTGGTTCCAGTAAAATGGCGCAACAAACCGCCCAGGAAGCGTAATTTCTTGTTCGGCGACTGACGATATGAAAACCAACATCCGTCGAGTTATTGGTGAGATATTGCCCGAAATGTGCTGGTGAGTCATCGAAAATTACCTCACAAGGATCGAACCTTGTAAGAGGTCACGCGGATGACATTTGAATGATGTTGTATTCCATTCATAATGGCCAGGTCCAAACATTATATTGAAATAATTGAAATAATTTGATCGATATTCTAAATGAAAGAGTGTTTTATTTACTTTTAAGTACTTTCGGAAGCACAAAATAGATAATCATGTATATTTATTTTTACTGTTTTTCCAAATATTTCATCTTTCAGCTGTCAAAAAATTTCATCACAGAAAGAAGACCACTTTGACAGAAATCGAATCAATTCCTTATTTCATTCCATTTAAAAAGAAGTAAGGATTGAATATAAAAATATTAAGGATTCTACGGCAACTTATTGGACAGAAACTCTTGAATGGCCTTCGAAATCAGCAGATTTCGGAGGTGAAATCATCAATCATAAGGGGAATTTCAAAATGTAATTCGAAAATATGAAGGGGACTTATTTAAGTTTAGTATGTTGAAACAATTGTTCTTGTAAACAATAAAATTCAATTGACGTATAAATTGTTTTTTATTAATAAATTAAAAGACATTGTTCATCAATAACTAATGATAGTTATGGTTTTTAGAATTTACTTCCATAAAAAATGTTGAATCGGCAATATTTTTCAATCCATTCAAAATCAATTTTTTTCGTTATTAATTGTGTCATCTTGTTCTCTTTGGGAAAACTGTGAAATATGTGTTAAGTGAATTTCTTAATCATATAATTATTTTTGATCAGTAGCAAAACAAGTGAGAAGACACTACAACATTATTCCATCTTTCTTCAGTTCTTCCCTATATCTTGTAACATAAACTTTCTTAGGATCATATTTGGCCTCAAGTGCATCCCACCAATCACGTCTATTTTTGATTAAATGACGAATAACTTTCCTAGTTCCTTCTTTCTGTGTATTCGTACATTTTTGGCATTCTGTGAGAAGGGCATCAGGCAATGTACCTAGAATAGAAAAATTCCATAACGCATATTTTAAAATGAATTATTATCAATTATAAGATCCTAGTTCACTGATATACCAATTCAGAGTTCAGTCAAATATTCAGACCTAATTTTTGACTATTTCAATAAATGTTTTGAAAATATATGTTTTTTCGATTATCAAATTTTTCATCTATGATCGTCCAGTCTTCTACGAAACCTTCTCAACCATTGAGCCAAAACAGCGATGCTGCTAATTTTTTAGATACCTATTTTATCGACAACTAAGTTTTATAGAAAAAAGTAATTAACAACTTTGGTTATTAGAATTTAAAAGTAATTCAAAGTTACTGTCCAGTCCCTTGAAAAATCTCGCGTTTATTTGAAACATTACAATATTGTCCTGTTTTTTTCAAATCACTCAAGTGAATTCAGTAATTTGAAAAAAAAGTTGTAAATTGTCTCACTCATTCTCACTGCATTTCTAAATTTCGAGTTGCAACTTGTTCAAATCCCAACCTACGTAGTTTTTGTCACACTGAACCAAGAGATTGTTCATAACAAGACATAAGAATTTGCCGGCTTTGTTACTGATAGACGAGGCATGAAGAGCTGTTAACTACATATACTCAACTGTTTAAAAAATTCAAGCTTTTCAACTTCTCAAGAAGAAAATATTGAAGACTATCAGTAGTAATTGCAGAAGATAATGATGAGTAAACATTTGAAGTCGACTTGGACCAGTTTGTACGTATGGGTGAAGATATTGCAATATAGTGTCCTCATTCCGATGGGGAAATTTTGTTTGCTATTGACAAAAACAATGATGAGAGAGAATGTAATTTAGATCTTCTACAAGCTGAAACATTGAAGGAGAGAGAACTATATTCCACCAACTATAGAAATTTTGCCTCCAATATATGAAACTCTTGTAGCGACCAACTTCTTCGCTCCTTGTCCAGAAGTTTGCTTTGTTCCAGTAGAGCAACGCACACAGCATTCGATTACCGTTTCGACGTAGACCACAAGGTCACTAGCGTCACAGGCAGACATGCGCACCACGCCTCTCTGAAGAGTTCAGATGCGCATGTTCAGAACGAAACGCTGCCTCCTAAATTAAGAGGTTGTAGCTTCTTCACTACACGGCATTCATTATGAGCTTCATTAGCGACCTCGACGATCCGGCCTCTATTGCCTCATCCTAATCCGAGACAATGTTTCCTTTCGTTCCACAGCAAACCTGCTGGAGATGGCACCGCGTCCAACCCAGTAGCGGACTGTTTCCTGCCACATTCCAACACCCTATTCCGTGACCTTATCGACTCTCACTGGAGGGGGAGTGTGTAGCGACCACCTTCTTCGCTTCTCGTCCAGAATTCTGATTTGCTCTGCTGCATCATATAGGCAGACATGCGCACCACGCCTGTCTGAAGAGTTCAGATGCGCATACTCAGAAGGAAACACGGCCTCCCAAATTGAGAGGTTGAAGCTCCCTCACAACACATTCCTTAAAAGCTTCAAAACAATTAATCAGGTACTATTATTAGGTTCTAAGCGGACGAAAATTTCTGACTTAATTCAATAGTCTCTCTAAGATTGATCTGTCTATATTATACCAATGAAAAAATAAGTGACAAAACTGTTGGTCTATTTTCATTTCCGTTTTCATTGTATATTCGTATTCCCTCATTTTCTAACAGATGTTCTTCTAAAAGGCCAAAGATTTCACATGTGTTACACGTTCATAGAAGCACGAGTACAACAAATAAATTATAAAAAATGTAACTTTTCGATATTTAACCTTTTTTATTTCTCCTATTGTTGCTGTGAACCTCTCATTATTTCGAACCTCTCGATAATTCGTAGTTTTTAACTTGTCTGTTCAAATAACGAGAGTCCCCTTTATGTGGTATATGCAGACAGTAAAATGGTTAATTTATATGATCTATGTAGTTGATTCAAGGGAAATATAAATATTAGAATTTACAGCTCTTTTATAAACATCAAAGCTAATAAAGTTGAAGATACATTTTGTGCACTATTTTGTGAGATTTAGGTAGGAAAGTGAAAACTTTGAACCCGTTCTCACTTTTTATTTCTAGAAGAATTACCCTCGGTTTATTGTGTACTTATTGTTCACCGGAGCTTTTCATCCGAAAATTAGAAAATTTTCTGTTTTTTCTCGTTTAAATCACATTCTTTCAGCAAAATATTAAATAAGCAGTAAAGCGACAAAACTTCAACATAAAATTATCATGTAAAACAACCGGTTAACTGGCTCGAAGGAAATATAAAGATTAGAATATTTGGATTTTACATAAATATCAAACCTTATTAAGTAAAGGTGAATTTGGTTGAGCTTTTTTGTAAGTTTTAGGTAGGAAATCGAAACCTCAAAGTTGATTTTCAGTTTTTATATTTATATTTTTCTGAAATGTGTAGAAAATTGTGATATAAATTTTATACAAAATCCTTCAAGCTACTGCAGCCATTTTGTACATCACAGTTCCGTCCAGTCTTCTAGGATCAAAGCGGGTATCAAGCAAAATCTCATAAATCACTGAACAAAAATGAAAAGTTTGGTTACGAAGCATTAAACTGATTTGAAATTCATTTGTAGTATAAATTTCTTGAATGGTCTTGTGCTTAATATTTACGGTATCTTTTTGTTCGGAAATTTGGTTTTTTTCGGAGTTTTTTTCGAAATTATCTTTCTTCAACGGAACATTGCCTAATCATTAAATGGAGAAAACTGTAACATTAAACAGCCAGTATAATGTAGATGAGCGAAAGGAAATATAAATATTCAAATTTATGGCTTTTTTATAAATATCAAAGCTAATAAAGTTGAAAGTAACTTTGGAAAGTTCATACAGATATGAACTTCACGGATTGATATTCAAATATATTAATATTCCTTAAAATCCGAAATTTCCCAATTATAATCCATGAAACATTTAGTTATGAAAGTTCTTCTTTTATGGAAAAAAATTGTACTCACTCTTCAGTTCAATTCCATCTGGTCTGCATGGTCCTTTATCTAGCAAACAATTAACGTAAGTCTTGAATAGCCGGTCATTTTTTATGAGAGCGTCTAAATCGACTTTATCATATTTATCAGTGTACTTCGTATCGGCTGAAATGAAGCCGATAAAACTTATCACGAAAACTGCAGAAGATATGTATTTCATTTTGACTCAAAACTGATTCAAGAAGATTTGTGAAGAATTGGAAGAAGGCTCTACTTTTATATCCAAAATAGAATCCGGGGAATCCATGTTTTGATCTTGGACAATTTGCGTGTGACGCAAGTTCATCTGCAAGAACTTGTTTTGCGGGTGGTCAATCAACTAACTCCGTCCCGTTCTGAGAAGCACACCGGTCAACCAAAGTTTCCATGCGAGTATATGTAGATCCATAATTCAGGTGTTTACTGGAAATTAATTAAAGCAAGAGGTGATAACGTCTCCTTCTTTGTAGTTCTTAGAATACTGAAATGCCCTTGTGAAGACATTACATGGTCAAAACTTAACCACTCCAAGTTTATCTCAAGTTTCAAGATCAATTCGAAGTATGAGTAATTTCCAACATCAATAGTTCTTCGGAAAACAAATAAAATAGTCCATTATTCGCTTGAATTTTTCACGTAAAATTCCAATTAATTTTCAGCTACCATAGTTAATCCACCCAGCTGAAAAACTTAATATATGTTAATCTTCTATGTAAATAAGTCAATAATAATAATAATCCAGGAAATATCAATAAACAAGCTAAATTACAGAAAGAAAAAATAAATGGCGAATATGAGGGTCAGATTTAGTTCGCATGATCTCAGGGAAAATAAATGGTTATAATGAAATTGTGGATGTAAACCATCCAAAGCCATGCGTCTGTTCAAGTTTTCAATTGATTTGGTGCTTACTTGATGGAAATTAATCTTAAATAAAAGAATAAAAAACATCCAATCAAAACATGCATGTATAAAGTGATGTCTAAATAAAATAGAAAGGCCTTTTACTTGACAGAAAAAATATAACAAAATTTGAATATTAAAACAAATTGAAATATGTTCATCTTCTACAATTATAATTTCAAAAAAATTTTTTATTCAAAAAACTTTTAGAATTAAATTAATGTCTAAAACAAGCACCGCTTACATTTAATAGACGTATATAATCAAAACTCAATATATAATGTCAAATGGAATATGTCGAATATTTAAATATATTAAATATTTCAAATAAATTATATTCTTTGAGAAGTCCTTTAAGTTTTTAAAAGGCAATTGGTGTTCTTAAAGGTAAGACCAGAAATAAAATTTTGTCTCCTTCAAATATTTATTTATTAATTTTAATGACTTTCGTATATCTGTTGGTTTATTTATTCCATTTGACATTATATATTGAGTTTTGATTATATACGTCTATTAAATGTAAGCGGTGCTTGTTTTAGACATTAATTTAATTCTAAAAGTTTTTTGAATAAAAAATTTTTTTGAAATTATAATTGTAGAAGATAAACATATTTCAATTTGTTTTAATATTCAAATTTTGATGTCTAAATAATTTGGTCATTATTTTATATTTCCTTTGATTCTTTATTAGTTCATTTTCACTACATGTGATGATATTATATATGTCTATAAAGTGATACAGTGTTATGTAGGACATGCTTCTTAAAAATTTTATTCTAAATGTTTTCATGAGATTTATTTAGCTTTAAATCTTTAGAGGTTCCGGAGAATCAATTCCAGCTATTATCTGTAATATTCAAGTACTTCTTCATAGTAAATTTCAAATATACAGGGTGAATATGAATAATTGCGAAGATATTTAGGGTTTGATTCCTGGTCAAAAATAGGATGGGTCTTTCATATAAACTTAATTTTTTTGAGCCCCCTCTGCTTAGTTACAGCCCCCTAAACATGGCACCCGAAAAACAGTTTTTGATTTCTCTCTTAAAAACCAAAAAACTGACAAGAATAAAATTATGCTGCTATTTTATGCGGTCGAGAGGACACCCAAAATATTTTGGTGGTGTTCCTCTATGATTGCAAGGGGTAGAAAAAGCCAACCCTAAACCTTCTTTCGTAAGGAACTCTTTTCCATATTCCTATTTTACAATAAAAAAATTAATTTCGGATAGCTTGATCCATTCTTAACAAATAAGGTCTTCTATAATTTGTTGCTAAAATTCAAGGTTTTTGAGAAAAAAAAAATTATCAACATGATAGCGTGAGCCGTAGAGGCAGGAATTATTTCCGAACTTGAGTTTATCTAATGAGCATTTCGTTATAACAACTGATTAGTTTTCATTAACTTTGATTCAGTTACAATTATTGTCAGTGTTTTGATTAAAAAAAAAAATTGAAAAATATTTTTCGTGCGCCATCTTTAGGAGGCTAAATTTTTTCGCAACCACTCCTATACACCTTGTATATATTAATAATTGAGAAATTTCTTTGTATTATCATAAATACACGTGGCAGTTGTCTACTCCTGAGTTTAAGTCGTATCTTCATTCATTGTATATTTCTGTGATATAACCCAATTTTCGTATAGGCTATGCTTATTCACAAATTGTTTAGTTCTTGCAGAAATGTATGGTGACAAAAAGGTATTTTTATATATTTTTTAATGATTATTTCGTGTATTAAAATAACTCCTTACTGAACAGATTTTGAGTCCGAATTTATCAGGTTTTTTCTATGAAGAATGTGCTTTATATTCTACAAAAAATAAAAAATAAAAAAGGCCTTCTGCAATAATATGTTGAACATTTTTTGGTGATGGATCTTGTGATTCTTCAACATCCAATCGAAACGTGTAATTAAGTCATTATTTTATAAAATAAATGGAGGTTTATACTTCATAGAAGGTATATAAAATTTATTAAATATTTTAATATTAACACATATATTATATTAATATATAATTATTTGGTTTCCTCAACATTCTTTATACAGATGTCCTTGTGCTATAACAGAGGCCGTTAAATAGACGGTTGATCTTTAAGATCTATGGTAAACCACAGAACTATTTTTTGAAGGCACATAAGACACTATTTAAATGTTCAGTATGCATTTGCCAAGATATTTCTAATTGATAAGGTGAGTAAATATTTTTTGTTGATTGATATTATATATTATTTTAAATGTGATTGAGTACTGACGAGCAAATCCTCTTTTAAAACGTGTTTTTCATTAATGTTTTTACATATCTTGAGATTTTCTAAAAAGTAACTTAGTTGGATATCCAATAACATTGAATATTCCAAATAAGATAGTTTTATGATGAAATTCTTAAGATTATGTTAAACATTTTTGAAAGATCCCCGTTTTCATAAGAGGGATGAGCAGAAACAAAATTTTGTCTACTCAAAATATTTAATGTAGATGATTTTTAACAATTTATATTCATTGGATTTTGTTATCTCATTTGGATGTCTTATAATGAATATTTATTTTATATGTCGTTTGATATAATGTTATATGACATTAATTTAATTCCTGAAGTTATAATATTAAACATAATTTTTTGAAATTAAATATGTAGAAGGCTAACAGAATATATCTGTTAGTATTAAAATATTTAATATCATTATTTTATATTTCTTTAGATTCTTTATTAGTTAATTTTCACCACATGTGATGATAATATAAAACAAATCAAATCGCTTCATTCTCAAATCAACGTATAAACAGGTACATGAAGAAGAACATCTCAAAAATAAAGAAAAACAAAATACAATTCAAGAAATCATTTACGCTTACAGTGATCCAAATATTCTTGAATATTATGAGGTTCATTTCCAATGAAAAAGTTTTATATCTTTTTTTTTATAATTTTTGAAATTCTCAACTTGTTTGAAGCTTTCTTGGTAAACAATCATACAATTTCAGACACATGTATTTGACATTTTTCTCAGTTAATGTTAAAGAATGTTGGGAAAAATAGAAAGGAATCTTATTCCTGGTCGTATTAGTATTCCTGAATTGTCCGAAATAGGAACTTTGCTTCCGAAAAAACAGGAGGCACCCCCTCACGTACAACCCCATCAATGCGAATATTATATTCCTCTGAAAAACACCGCGGCAGGAATCTCTCTATCCCATGTTATTCGTAATACGTAACGCTGACTTGTGTACAGTAAGAATTTCAGATACATCAGAGGCATTACCCCATATCATTAGACCGTTATTGTAGGAGAGACTGAAAGTTCGCATAATGGACTACCCTGAAAAAGCAAGAGTTTACTCTCCTTGACAATAATCTCATTGTATAAACAACTGTGTTCAGTCTTTTCCTTATGTTCGATACTTGAGAGCTCCAGTTGATGTGGCTATCAAGGATAATACCCAGAAAGTTCGTAGAAGGTTGCAACATAATTCTCCCACCATCCAGGTACACAGGATCAGGAAACGTCAACCTTGAATCATATGAATTCTACCAATTAGTGTATTGTCATGTGAGCGAAGCTCTTTCACCAAGTAACTAGTTAGCAGTCTCCACAGTCTCAAGAGGTAGAAAGTGTGATAAGAGTTACGCCTTATCATCGCGCATGCCGAGAACCACTCCCAGAGCTGAACCCACCAGCTTCTAGTTTGGGCTTCAGTTCGAGAACCTACAACCGTATGAATGGTAGCAGCGAAGCACTATCCAACCTCTACTGGCTCTGCATGGTCAGCACTCGAGTTGTTTGGGACGCAACTCACACGCCGAAGGCGCTTCGTATCCATCCAAACGCAGTCCCATGAACCAAGATAGTCAAGATTGATGCCTCAATTGACGAGCACCGTCAATCCAGCCTGTAAGTCAAGACCCACGAACCCTTTTGAAGTCTTTCAATTCATCCTGGCTTCAAGCACCAATGGACTAGCCGTATCGTCGAGATCCACAAGCCCCAGAAACGTCTCGCAATCGATCAGGGTTCAGAACGAGGCCGGTCGAACCATCTAGTCCCGCTAAACCCTAAAGAATTTCTCGAGATATCCTGAACATGAGTGTCTGCAAACAGATAGAAGGAATACCCTCCTAGTCCAGTATGCGGACTTTCAACCACTGCCCCCTCGAGTCTAACACCAATTGGGTGACCAGGTCCTACGAATACAAGCCGAGAGCCTCCACTCTCCCGAGGTAACGCAGTTTGCTACATAACGCACTCGACCATTGGACAGAAAAATCAGGATATTTACTGCAATAGGGTACAGTACGTTAGTTTTTAAAGATAGGCCCTGTGCTGCGACGAACTTCCTCCTTGAGTGATGTGTCGAAAATAAGACATACTTCGTCTTTTCCGAATTCAGAATTATTTGGTTATTCTCACACCATTTCAAAACACTTTCATATTCAGCCCTGATATCATTCACTGCGTCATCTAACTGTTTTCTAGACACCATGATGTTTGTGTCATCCACATACATAAAAAGCAGACAGTTCAGAATACCATCAGGAAGGTCATTTATGTCCAACAAAAATAGTAAGGGACCAAGAATACTTCCCTGGGGAACCCCTATCTCTATTTTCTGTCCAGCTGAGAAGTAGTCTTCAGCATTCAGCTCAATCTTCACCTTTTGAACCCTGTCCTACAGATAGTTCCAGATCAGTTCCAGATGTTTGTCTCTGATAGCTTCTTTAGAAGCAAATGAATGACGCAGTTAAATGTCTTACTGAAGTTCAATAACAAACCAATTGAAGGATTACCATTCTCTAATTCAGTGAAATTATTGTGCGAACCGTTTCAAATATTGCAGTCTCTGTATTCTCTCCTATCAGAAAATCATGTTTATTATTCACAAAGATATTATATTTGTGAAGAAACTTAATTGAGAGAATTTTCTCGAATATCTTAGAGATTGCGCTCAGAAGACTGATAGGTCTGCAATTTCCAATATTGTTCACATCTCCTTTCTTGTGAACAGGTATCCCTATTGAGGTATTTAAAGAATTTGGAAATATTCCCTGGATGAAACAAGCATAAGTAATCTCAGACAGTGGTTTTGCTATCAAATTAATTGACCTTTTGATAATCGTCAAAGATATCTTATCATAACCAAATGAACTTTTATTCTTCATCATTTTAACGGTATAAACAACTTTATCCTCAGTAACATCAAAGACAAAAAACGACTTAACATTGCCTCGGTTTTTAGAGGCAATATATGCCTATAAAGTGATACAGTATTATCTAGGGCATGTTTTTTATATATTTAATTCTAAATGATTTCATGAGATTTATTTAGATTTAAATCTGTAGAGGTTCCGGAGAATTAATTCCAGCTATAATCTGTAACAAAAAACGATTTCTACGAATTCATCAAATAAACAACAATTGTTTCGCCAAAACTATGTTAGCTTGAATACTGCATTGGAGAAACAATTGTTGTTTATTTACTGAATTTGTGGAAATTATTCTTTGTTATTTTATTTAATACTTCTTTTCTATATAATGAGTGCGGACACTCAGTGATAGAGCATTGGGCTCGTGACCGGAAGATCCAGGTTCGAATCCTGTTCAGGTCAAAAACAAATTTACTATTTGGACGGATGTCGGCCACCATTTCACTGTTGAGTCAAAAATTAACAGTGCTGTGACCGAAAGTGGCGCAAGATCGCAGTAACAAAGTTTACCCAGAACACAACTGAACTTCTAACCCGCACAAGCTGAAAAAGCTTCTGAGGGATCTTCATAGAAGATCTGGGAGTATCAGGATAATGATAATAAAATAATAATTCATCCATCTAACCCTCTGCAAATCAATTAAAAAATTAAAGATGCAAGCAAAATGAAAAAGTGAATTCAGCGTTGCGGCACAAAAAATGTAAAAATAGATTGAAAATTTATTTGGAAGGGTTTTTTTTTATTTTACAGATAGTAGCTGGAATTATTCTCCGAATATCTAAAAAAAAACAAGCTTGTCTTGGATGATGGGTCTGGATGATTACGGGTACTTGTGTTTCCTTTTGATTCTTTATTGGTTACCGACCGCTCATATGTGTTGATAATTCTACAGGGTCCTGCAATAGTGCGTTCTTCTACCATAGCTACCGAACCAGACATCTTAGAAATTTCGTTCAAAAACAGGTTTCTTGTGAAGCTTTCGAAGGAAATGCGGGTCCTTTGAGGAAGCTTCCACCTCTTAATTTGGTAGACGGCGTTTCGTTCCGAGCATGTGCACCTGAATCTCTTCAGGTGCACATGCACAAGCGTAGTGCGCATGTCTGCCAGTGACGCTAGTGACCATGTGTTCCGCTTTGGAACGGTCGTCGAACGCTGTGTGCCTTGCCCTATCTGAACTCGGCGGGGACGGTCAGTCAGGAATCTTTAGACTGGTTGTGCCCTCTATATGATACGCCGGTCAGGCAATACATAGTTTGGTAGAGATACTCATTAAGGCCCAGACGCTTGATGTTATTTTATAGAGTCTTCTATTTTCTTCTTTGAGAGTTGTAAGTTACCAGCGTGTAAGCTTTCATCCGCCATCTATTCGCAGTTGTTCCTCTCTAGCCAGTGCAAAAACGTCTTCCGCATTCCGAATCCCACATCAATTTCCTACATCCCGCAGCCACGAATGTTACTTTCTTCCTGAACCTCTTCTTCCCTTTATCTTTCCCATTAAAATCAATCTGATGACCTCATATTTTTCTCCCCTCATAATATGTCCCAAGTAAAAAACCTTTCGTGCCTTTATAGTTTGCAACAATTCTCCCCTGGTTCCAGCCCTCATAAGCATTTCTTAGTTTGACACATGGTCAATCCAAGAAATTCGCAGTAATCTTCGAATCGTCCACATCTCGAACGCTGTATGCGATTCATTGACTTTGAGTGTCCATGTTTCCGCTCCATATGTTATTATAGGCCATATATAACATTTTATCATACGAAGCTACGAAGTCTAAAGCTCAAAAGAATCTCTCTACGGCATAAATATTTTCGAAATTTGACAAATACCATAGCTGATCTAATCTTCACCACCACATCACTATCCAGTCTGTCATTAATTTTGCAGCCAAGGTATTTGAACTTGGTTACTCTTTCCAAGTGCTCATTATCTACCAATATTTGGGCATGGTTGTATTGTTGTCTACTTATTATCATAAACTTCATTTTATTACTGTTGATCTTTAAACCAAATTCTTTTCCCACTCTGTCGATGTTATCGAGGAGTTCTTGCAGATCTTCTAGTCTGCAAGTATGACAGTGTCGTCCGCATAACGTATATTGTAAATAGGTATTCCGTTTACTTTTATTCCTTTCGTTTAGTTCAGTAGTGCTATCTGGAATATCTCCTCTATATATTCATTATATAGTAGAGGAGACAAGATACAGCCCTGTCGTACCCCTCTCGCTATTTATATTTCTTGAGTTGACAGTGAGTTGTTGATTCCAAGCTCCACAGATTGATTTCAGTACATATTTTGGATATTCTGGAGATCCCTTGTATCCAGACCAACTTTATTCAGAACATTCATCATTATTCGGTGATCCATGCTATCAAATGCTCTTTGATAGTCTATAAGTCTATAAAGGCTTTCTTATGATCGTAAAATTTTTGTGTGAGCAACTGTAGGCAATATAAATCTTCTCTGGTACCCATTGCGTTTCTGAACCCAAAGTGAGTTGTACTGCTCTACATTTTTTGTATATTCTCTTGTGAATTATTTTAAGAAACAGTTTTAAAGCATGGCTCATTAGATTCACCAGTCGTTGGTCCTCACTTTTGTGAGCGTTGTTCTTTTGTGCTATAGCTATGAACGTAAGTTTAAGCCATTCAGAAGGTATTTCGTCTTATTATATATCTTATTAAATAATCGACATAAATATTCCGGTTTCATAACCTTCAGCATTTCAGCGAACAATGAACAATATCTTCCCCTAGCGCCTTTCCATTTTTTAGATTTTTGACTGCATATTCCACTTCAGACATCATAAGTCATCCTTTAGATCTGCTAAAGATTAGATTGAGTGCTGCCGGCTGGTCATCCTGGTATGTGGTTTTGATATATTTTTCCCAGGCCAAGCGAATTTCATCATTGTCTGTTAGTATTCTGCTGTTTTTCCTAATGAATGACATGTTTTGATCTCTGAAGGAGCCTGTTATCTTCTTAAACTTTTTATGAAAATTGAAGGAGTCATGTATTTCGTTTAACGTTTCAGCTTCCTGACATTGATCTTCTCGCCATTTTTCCTTTGCTTCTCTTATTCTCTTACGTATATCCTTGTGTATTGTGCTGTACCGAATTGTGTCATCCCTCACCTTAGCCATACGTCGATCTTCCATTCTATCAAGTATTTCTTCTGTCATCCAAGATTTCTTCGTTTCTCGCCTTCTGTTTTCAATAACCTTTTCTGCTGCCTGCGTCATATTAACCCTTATATACTCTCAGCATTTCTCCATTGTTTACTCCTCTGTTGGTCCTTGCTTTCTGAAGTTTTTCTCCATTTCCCTTTTCAATTCTTCCACTTTGTCTTTCTTTTTTTCTCAGAGCCTCAAAAATCATATCTTTTTATTTTTTCCTGGGCACTCATCAGTTTTCCTCTGAAATTAAAGTTACCTATCAGAGGTTTGTGGTCTGAATCAATGTCGGCTCCAGAATATGCGGAAACCCGTGTGACGTTGTTTTGAAAGCGTCTCTTAATTATAAAGTAATCGATTTGATTTCTTACAGTATGTTCGGTATTATCTTGGGGAGATTTTTATTTAAATAGACGTCTTGGCCGTAAATCGTAAAATGTATTCTTAATGGTTAAATTGTCTTCTATACAAAATTGGATTAGTCCCTCTTCTCGTTCATTTCTTTCACTCCGCGTGAACTGACCTACAATAACATTCATTGCTTCACCTCTTCCTACCTTTGCGTTGAAATCTCCCATTATTATGTTTATCTCTTGCGATTTGAGGGAATGGAGTACTATTTGTAGATGTTCATAAAATTCCTCAACTTCTTGTTCACTTTTTGTCTGCTATAGGAACATATACTTGTATGTTTAAATTTATTAGTTTACTAGCCAGCTGTATCACAATGATTCGCTCCGAGAATGTTATCACATTCAATACTGATTTCTTTATTTCGTTTCTTATTAATAACCCGACACCACTTCTGTGCTGTGGGTTATTGTTTGTAGAACCCGAGTAATAGAACGTTATGTCCTCCATTTAGCAGATGCCGTTTCCAGGCCATTTCGTCTCTCTCATTCCCAAAATATCAACATCCAATCTTTTCATCTCCTTTATTGCATTATCCACACAAAATGTAGTTAGTGTTATAGCATTTTAGAATCCTTATTAAATGTGCTAACTTTTGAAGTAACTGGCCAAACTGTACAAATACATTAGTACAATTTTTTTTCAGTACAGTCAATTGAAGTTGGGCGAAATTTCAATTTTGAATACTTCGTTCGGCAAAAAGTGACATTATTTTCCAAGGTGAAGCAATTGGTTTAGAATTGAAGATTACATATTACAGAAGCATTATTCGGGATAACATAGGAAAAATACAATTTGAAAAAAGTAAAAATTTGTTGCAACAGTAGGTCAAAAATCATCAAAGGGTGTGCATTTCATTGAATAAAAGAAAGTGCAATATAATTTGAAAACTACAGGACTTGGATTTTCTTTTATATTCTTCTGATGACTATTATGACTTAAAATGTTACCTGATTCCGGCTTGATGTCGACTTCTGAGACACCTGTTTAAAACGACCGAAAACATGTCAGATTTCCGAAATTAATTGTGAAATATTCTTTTTATTTTATCAGTTGGCTTATGACTTGAAAACTTTAAAGTTCAATAACATGCCAAAGATTATGAATTTGTTTACTAGTATTCTAAAAAAGATCCCAATTATCTTTCAGAACATAAGTTATGAAAATCAAAAAAAATTATCATATATTACATACAATAGAAATTTTTAGGTAGATATATGACTTTCAGAAATGATTAATTCACATGTGAAGAACCATTATTACTGAAAAATTTTACATTTCCTATTTTGCCATTAGTTTAATTGATTATCCTTTCAATTGTATATTGAAAGAGTTTTCAGGTAGCTCGATCTACGCCACTGCTCTAGAGTATGCGTCAAAAACTACTCGCTAGTCTATAACTCATCTAAAGGGCCAACCTAAAATTGCTAAATTGTCCTTGCTGAATCCTTGTTCCACCTTCGATGAGGTGAAACACAGCATTTTCCGGAGTTATATCATCCTAAAGTTCAAAGGTTGTAAATCGGAAGTGTATAGAATACTCCATTATTTGTATTAGAGCAAAATTTGAAAAAAATATTGGCTTCGCTGCAGATTTTTCTCGTGCATAATACATGAGGCAATTAGCTTTTCGGTACAACTTCGTTGGTTTTGGCGACCTGTCAACTAGTTTTATATCAATAAAAATACAAAGACATTTATAGCACATTGAATTAGATAAATTTATACCGAATATTAAATATGTGATTTTAAATTTCCATTTCCTCATGTTTAATTGAATAAAAGATGATGAAAAGCACTGATGTGAAGTCTGAATCTTTTGCACGTCTATGTCCACTGAAAATTTCAAATCTGTGAATTACTTCTTAGAAAATATACATAAGATGAATAAAATTTTAGAACTGTTCTCCCGAAAAAACGGAAAATCTTCTCTCTCCCTTCGATCTGCATCGTAACATGTTGGCAAGAAACAGTGGAAAAAATATATTAAACAAAACTTCTTTTTGCCGCAACCACATAGGAATAAAAATCTCAGAAAATTACCAGGGCCTGAATATGAACATTACTTCCGGAGAACGATCCATCGGGGCAATTAGAATTTGAAATATAATAATAATAATATCATTATTGAATTGAACCAGTCCTTACTTGGTGAAAATCCATATTAAATAAGGTTATTCTGATTTTCACAGATTTTTCAATATTTCACAAACCAACCTATACTGATCCTATTATACACAATAAATCAAACCATCCTTTAAATCAAAAATTATCAGCATTCAATTGTATGATCCATAGATTAGTTAATATTCCCATGAATCGAGAAAATTATGTTTCAGAACTTAACATAATTAAACAAATAGCTATTAATAATTAATACGATCCTAAGTTGATAGACAAATTGTTGATGAATAAAAATAATAAAATAGCTTTAAATATCGTATATCCTAATATAAAAGAAAATTTTAAATACATTCCCTTAAAATACACTAACGGTATTTCTTAGAAAATTGCTGCACACCTCAAAAAGAAATATAATTCAAGAACTTCATTTAAAACCAATTCAAACTTGGGTAAATTCATTAAAAATAATAGAGATGATAAATCGGGGCTTTATAAGTTAACCTGCTGTTATTGTCCTTAAGTTTACTTAGGACAGACTGGAAGATATTTCCGACATAGAATTTGTGAACATTTGAAGAGTTTCCTCAATAATAAAAGTAATTCCACATATTTTAACCATTTGTTAGAAACACTTTCAACCATAATTTTGAAATTCTACATATAGAAAGTAAAAGTTAACGAACAATTAGATTTAAATAACTCACCTCTGTTAAATATATTCAGATAAACTGGAATTTGCAGAGACCCTTTTTTGGGTTTTAGTGCTCAATAAAAATGTATTGTACTTACTGTAATATAAATAGCAACGGATTTCAGAAACAAGCTTAGTTATTCAAAATGTAAACCTGCCTGAGGATGAGGATCGGCCCGCAGGAGTATTCGTACTCCTGGCCACCCAATTTGGTGTTGGACTCTTGGGGCAGTGGTTGAAAGCCTGCATGCTGGGCTAGAAGGGTACTCTGCCGTTCAGGGTCATAGTTTTTGTGCCTGGATAATCGGGACTAGCCTGGAGGTTTAGGGGTCTCGACCACGCATTGGGCTGAGCTTGAACCCGGATAGACTGGGGGCTCTGAGCTTCAAGTGGTCGAATGGACGGTGGAGTCAAGAAACACCTTGGGTGTGTGAGTTGGATACCAAAAAACTCGGACACTGACAATGCATAGCCAGTAGGAGTAGGATAGAGCTTCGAAGCTACCAGTCAATACTGGAAACAAAGGGGGTCTTCTGCTTCGTTTTGCGTGTTGATAGCGCGCCCACGGGGCAGTGACCATAGGCCCAACGAGGAGGTAGGCCACTATAATTTCAACTGCGGAACTGGCCGGCAGTAAATTACATTTGACTCCGAATTCTTCATCAGTGAGCCCAACTTAGTCGTTTAAGACTATTTTGGGCTTGAAATTCGAAAATTGACATTTTGGCGAAACACGCTGTTCCCTAGAACTAGGCTCAAAAAGAACCGAAGAACACCTGAAAAGTAACCTCAACCATAAAAATAATGTCAACTATTATGAGCAATACATATAATAATATTCAAATTTTACATTTGGAAAATAAAAATTAAAGTTAAATGTTTGAATCTCTCTAAATGAAGAGGTATGATAAAATTGAAATTTTACTCAACGTAGGAAAAGATATAAAATATTCAACAGTCTTTAATACACTGCCGAGTATTAGTAAGGATCCAAAAATGGTGCCGAAGTTGGAAGAGAGCAGAGGGCGAGTCTTCCCGGATCCCACCCAGGTCGAAACGTCGTATTCTCTCTTTTTTCTCCAGCTGACAATTTCAGACCCCGCAGCGGATAAGTGGCTTAAGGGTCCATGAATGAGGCCGAAGTTGGGCGCGAGCAGAGCGAGTCTTCCAAGATCCCTCCCTGGTCGAAACGTCGTAATCTCCCTTTTTCCTCCAGCGGACCATTCCGGACCCCGCAGCAGGAGCTTAAGGATCCAAAAATAATGCCGAAGTTGAGGGCGAGCAGAGCGAATCTTTCCAGGTCCAATCCAAGTCGACCAAGTCGTAGTCTCTCTTTTTCCTCCAGTGGACCATTTCGGATCCCGCAGCGGATAAGTGACGAAGGTTGGAAAGCCCACGCCTGGATTTAGCAGGGTTTCGTCTTCGCCCGTGTATGAATTACAAAACTCTAATCGATCGCAGGGTAGCATGACTGCGTCTTCCCCAGAGCCACAACTACCTCGTACGATTCCAAGCTTTGTTGAAAGATAGGGACGGTTGTGAGACAACATGATGGCATGGTATGCAAGAAAGAAACAAAGAAAGGAAGTAGGATGAAAGTCTCTGCTTTATGCCTCATAACTCTATCCTTAATTTCATTACAATGAAACTAGGATTTCAGTCATGACAAGCACCCCCACCACGACAAGGTACAGAGACAATTGGGGGCGAAGAGAGTAGATTAGTGCGAGTTACAGCTTCTTATTCCATAACTGTACGTTTACCAAATGGAAGTTACTCGGCAATAAACGCTTGAACATATCTCTCGCCTTGTTGTCGCTACAGTCTCACACGTCTGTCTGAGCTCAAAAGACAAAATCGCCATTCATGGTAAAGAGATCCACATATTTTTATAAAGGAAGATTAGGCGGGAAGAACCACCTAGGGAATTTTATGCCTACTTGTCACTGTCGATGCCAGGAGTAAGAGTCTATGGTCCGTTCGTAGACTTGCGTAAGCGTCTGAAAATATAAACATCACCCCGAGAGATGATCGTTTGGTTCTCTCCAGAAGATTGGTGGTAATCCTCCGCGACTGAACGCCGGTTTCAGAGAATCCAGTTTTCCTTTGTTAGAAATAGAACGCCATTTTCCATTGTTCATTAAAAGTGAAGGTTAGACACAAAGGGAAGTCGACTGAGCTGCCCTAACATGTAAAGTTATTGTATTGTTTTGAATTACCTGAGGTCGACGTGAGTGTTATTTGTCTCATGTATTCTTAACCCATTGGTGGATTTTACTGTATTGATGCTCCAGCTAGGGGCGACCTGTTTACATTAATCTGAATCGACCATTTAACATATTTCATACATGTAAGCGTCTTTATCTTCATTTCATTTATTGGGATCTAAGAGGTGGTTAACAATGGTACTTTGTTTGAGAATTCGGAGTGTTTAGAGCGAATGAAATGTGCAATCCACAATTAGATACTGACACAACAACCCTGTGTCTTTTCAGAGAGCCGCAACAAGGCCTTCCTGAACAACTTTTATTAGATATAAATATTATAATGAATAGGTAGTTAAATGAAAGACACCACAACTTCTGTGTCTTCAGAATGTCGCAACAAGACATTCTTGAACAACTATATTATGCGCCCAGATTATAATAATCTAATTAGATAGTAGGTGTGTGAAAGGGGAATTCCTGACCAAAGGGTCATTGTTAAACTACCTCTAAGGTCTTTGTTACATGTTCCTATTACCATGTTATTTGTGCGATTGCTGTATTTACCTTTGCATGCACACTAATTATGTTTTAGGATATTAGAAAGGTTGTCGATCTCTGGAACCTTCATTTTATGAAAAAGGAAAGGACAGGGTTGAAGAATGTATGGGAGCTGAAGAGAGGTCAAGGTTTTTTATCCCTGACTCTTTTCTTGTCCTAAAGTATAACTTCGCTCTCATATATCAAGTCAGATGCGGGTCCCTACCTTCCGCAAATAAATATTGTATTTTTACTTATCCTTGCATTCTGAACTTCCCGTCACTGTTTCCTCGTTCCCGTTCAAGTGTAATTTGGGTTGTCTACACAACGTAACGTCCTATTTTCCCGCCACTATATGATAACGATAAAAAGGTTAGCGTTCCTGAGGGTACTCCGTAAAATCCCAGATATCTGAGAGTACTCCGTAAAATCCGGATATCTTAGAGTACTCCCTTAAAGGTTGGGATAGCTCCATAGAAAAATAATACGTGACTCCAATCCTCTATTGTCCAAACCAAGTGTTCTCGTGTAAACTTCAACCTAGCAATCCAGTATTCACATGAAAGCAGCAGTTCAGTAGCTCTAGTTTGAGAAAAAAGTCCAGTTGCATAAAGTAGCTTCCTAACTGCACACTCAAGTTTACATTTCTAACCTCTTGCAGATGCGGACAAAAACTACCCTGACCATTCGGTTTCTTAAATTACTAGAAAAGAGAATGTTAAGGTCTCTAGCTGTTGTAGTCCTTCCTTGTCCTGAACCAGGTTTTCTAGTGAGCAGATCAATCTCTTCGTAATGTTAAAATACTCGTTGCACATTGGAGAAACTTACATCAAAGTTTCTTGCAGTTTCGATCTGACCGCAACCATCTTTTATAGCTGCCACAATTGGTGCCGCAACAACACTATTTATAGCCACTTAAACAATTACAACACGACTCAAAGAAACAATTTGCAATAGACCGACATGAAACATATAGTTATAATGGTTTGTAGGAATTTAGATGGCAGACTCTTTTTTGTCTAACACTTATCGGAACAACAACTTTTTATTCAAACTATCACGATAAAATCATCGCATTCAAATAGTAAACTATGTTACAACCGAAAAAAGAAAAGATTTTTAACTGCTTCAGTCGGTATTATTTGGTAGTTGATCATAATTAAAACAAGTTTTTGGAAATTACTATGTTTTACTAATTACATGTCCGCAATTTCAATATATTTACATCATCTTCAGGCGAACTTCACAAAAGGTTACACGATATTTAAAATAGCAAGGTAGGTGTTATCATTTTATGTACCTACCTACCTACTTTATATATTCCAAAAATTTCGTGACAGAGATCTAAAGTGAATGTTTCTTATAAATATTGCTCAATAGCATTATATATTTTCAAATATTTACCTTATACAGGTCATTACTTTTTGGCATTATTTATCAAGATTTTCAGTGATGAGACCAAATTTTTTTATAACCCCAACTTTTATAACAGTAAAATTATCATCGAAAGAGACCGAGAAAGCTTGGGTGCGTCTTTAAATAATAATTAGAGGTCTGATGGATACATAATTTACATCAAGGTATGGCTGTAATGAGATGACAAAATTCGAAGTCCACAATGAAAGTAGATAAAGAATTTCTGTCATAAACGTCATATGTCAGTATGTCATCAAACAAAAAAATTAATGAATTTGGTTGTTGAGAAGAAAATAAAAATACACGAAAAACAAATTACCAAAAGGATGTTTTAATACCTGTGAATTTCTTGCTTTTACTTTCAGTGTTCTCCAAACAACAATTTCTTTATTGAAATGGAGGAAAAAAAAGTTGCTGATTATTTTGTTGTTGCTGGATTACCTAATGAGCCCGAATTATTGGATAGTAACTTTATAACAGAAGGACAACCAAAGACGAGACAGGGCCAGACTCCCATCATTGAAATCGGGGTGATATTTCCTACCTTGCATGAAAAATTACCTGAAGGTTGGGATATCATTAGTCATACTCCTACGGGATTGAATGCTGATTTAAATCATGGAAGTTTACGAACAAATGAATCCTATATTTGCTACAAACGTGGCACTGAAAAGCCACCTTTAGTAGACATTGGTAGGAATTTATTTCAAGTAGAAATATGCATTACATAAATCATAATAAACTACTAATAACCCTGAACAATTTTGTTGAGTGGCTATGTAATACATTTGTATTTTAGGTATTATGTATGAAGGAAAGGAATACTTAATGTCTGATGCAGAAATAGTTAAAGAAAGTGTGGGGGGCAACGTTGCTAATGTGAACAACTCCACTTCAAAAATATTTATAACATATAGAAGAGGCCTTCCAACTATGCCATGTAATGCTCTTGTTGTAACTGATATATGTGTTGTTATAGCCAGTAAGGGAGAATCTCCACCACATGCCTTCTGTTGTATAAATAAGAATCTAAACAAGGGTATAGTAGGTAGTGATGTTTTTTTATGCTATAAGAAGTCTATGAACAAAGCAAAGTCCATTACTTATAAGCCAGAAATTCTGTCCAGGTTAGTATATATATTTATCAATTAAGTAACACAGTTTATTTAATAAAATGAGAGTTACAATTTCTGTTCATACCATGATTACTTTCTCGTGATAACTTTTATTTCAGTCCCTCAAACAACGAATTAACCAGATTAATTCAGGTTTGTTGTGACAAACTAATAAGACACAACAGATGATAGTATTGATTATTACAGTTATTTTTAATTATCAGGTGTTTTTTTAGAGTGATAGAACTTTAAATTGAAATAAAACACATTCAAATTAAGGTTGAAGCCATTTTTTTTTTATTTGAAAGAATTTTATGACATTTGTTTTAAAAATAATTTCCGGCATATGTCCACCACGACTAGCTCTGAGGACCCACATTCAACCAGACCAATTTTGGACCACTTTTTCGAGTAATTCAGGCCTTGTTTCATCAATAACACGACTTATGTGGGCTTCCAAAGCGTTTATTGTTTCTGGTTTATCAGCCTAAACCAATGACTTGATTTAACCCCAAAGAAAATAATCCAGCCGAGTTATGTCGCATGATCTTGGAGGCCAATTAATTGGACCATTTCTCGAAATAGTGTCATCGCCAAATCTTTGTTTCAATAAATCAATTGTTACGGTAGCACCATGAGGTGTAGCACAATCTTGTTGGAACCAAAACACTTCTGGGTTGATACCATTCAAATTTTGAAACAAATAATTATTGATCATTTGATCTGTAACGAACACCATTCATTGCAACATTAGCTCCAGTATCGTTTTTAAGGAAATATAGATCGATTTTTTTTTTTTTTTTTTTTTTTTTTTTTTTTTTTTTTTTTTTTTTTTTTTTTTTTTTTTTTTTTTTGTTATTGGAAATTATTAAGCAATGTACACGAGCTGAAGGACCACAGGTCAATGGCTCATTGTCTGAGACAATAAAGTACTCTCTCTCTCTCTCTCTATAGATCGATGATGCCTCCAGCGCGTAAAGCACACCATACAGTGTATTTTTCAGGATGCAATGGAACTGCAGAACTTCTTGAGGATTGTTTTCACTGCATATATGGCAATTTTGCTTGTAAACATAGGTGTTCAACCAGAAATGAGCTTCATCACTAAACACAATTTTACGATAAAAAAGTGGATCAACTTCAAGCTGTTGTAGAGCCCAATCAGCAAACAAACGATGCTTATTATGGTCAAGTGGCTTTAGTTCTTGAACCAGTTGGATCTTCTATGTGTGTACGCAAAATTTCCTACGTGGTGGATGCACAGAGTCCAACTTGTTGTGAACGTCGACGAATAGACAAATCTGGATCATCATTAACACTATGACTTACAACAGCGATATTTTCTTCTGTACGTACAGTTCTTTGTCTTGTTGTTGTTGTTGCATCGAGTAGAGAAAATGTTGCGCGAAATCTATCGATAGTTCAACGAATAAGCTGCTCTGATGGATGATCATGTAAACCATTAATTTCACAAAGTGCTCTATAAGTTTGGCAAATAGAATACTGATTTTGAACATAAATTTCAACAATTTGTAAATGTTGTTGCGGAGTGAGTCTTTCCATGATAATTTGTCAATGCTTACTGAACAGAAATGTCAAAACAACATGGCTTCTGCTTTCTGTCAAATCACAGTTATCCCTATCGAAAGTTCTATCACTTTAGAAGAAACACCCGATAGATAGGCTACTAAGAAGAGATAATATGTCCTAATTGACACTATTACCAAAATCAAATTGTATATTTGTTGCATTTTCGGCAATAGCTGAGAAGAAATGCATTAAATATGTATAAGTGTTTGGAATAAGATATATGAATGGAATTAATTTTACCTACATAGATCAGGATTAGGCCTATACTGTTAATGATTGTTATTAATTTGTAGAAAAACCTTATTGATAACGGTATCGATAGTGATTTGACAATGTGTTATACAGCATTTTAAAATGTCACAAATACATAATGCCACTGTTTCTTCTTTGAAAGTATAATGTTGTATTTTATTGGGATACAATTAAGAAGTAATACACAAAAATGAGTGAGGTATATGTCATGTTTCAATAACAGAGAGAGAAAGAGAGAGGTTATCACGAATGTTGAATATCTGTCCTTTGGAAATGGGATTTCTTTCGAAATAGAATTTAGGAGGTTGGTGAGCTTACAAAAACAAACCGGGTTATAGGAGTTGTGTCAATAAGAGAAAGAGACATTATCACAAATATGGAATATCCATCCTATTTCTTTGGAAGTAAGATAAGTTTGTGTTTTTTTGAAATAAAATTTAAGAGATTGATATGTATCTAAAAAAAAAGTTTAGAAAAGACAAGGTTGTGTTTTATTGGCATAAATCGAGGAGGTTGCTGCATACACAAAATCAAAGCAAGTTATAAGGGTTGTTTCAATATGAGAGAAACATCACAAATACTGAATGTCTCTCTGTCTTCTTTAAAAGTGGGACAACTTTACGATATATTGAAATAAAATCAGGGGGCTGGTATATACATAAAAACAAAGGAAGCAAGACATTATCACTGAATGTCACTCCCTCTTCTTTTCTACTTTGGAAGTGAGACAAATTTGTGTTTTGAAGTACGTAGAATTATGAAATACTGAATCCCTGAGATGCTCGAAAGGAATTATGTATGGAAAATATTATTTTTTCATAACAGTGTTAGATATATTGAAAATAGATTCACAAATGCTGATTTATGGAACTTTAAATTTTAGTCTCCTTCTTAGTTATACTTAAAAAAATTTTTTTCTTCATGTACGTTTGAAATTAGAATCATATCAAGCTTTAATTAGCATATTTTTTAGGGCAAATAATAGATCTTTTGCCAATTATTTAGTGTTTTAATGTTAAAACAAATTGTAAAAATTACTATGTTTTACTACCAAAAAATATATATTACACATTTTCTTGTGACTCGAGTTTTGGGAAATGAACATCATATTTAACGCAAAGGACCCTACTCCAAACATACACAAATCATACATACATAGGACAAACAGGACGTTCCTTCAAGACGAGGTTCAACGAACATAAAATGAGTTTCAGGAAAAATAAACAAAATTCTACTTTTGCCACTCATTGTCTAGAAAACGGTTATTCCTTTCCCACAGTAGGTAATCTTAAAATTTTACATGTAGAATCAAAAGGGAAGAAACTCGATTATCTAGAATCTGTTGAAATTTTCAAATTAGTTCACAATAACAATAATGTAAAAATAATGAATGACTGTACAGAGCTATGTAAATCGAAAATATTTGAGATATTTAAAAAGTAACATTTGTTTAAAACCTTTTTCAACAAACATAAAATGAATTTAATGAAAAGTAAACAAAAATTCAACTTTTGCCACTCATTCTTTAGAAAACAGTAATTCCTTTCGACAAAAGAAAATCTTAAGAAAAATTTAACATGTAGATTCAAAAGAAAAGAAACTTGATTATTGAAATTTTCAAATTCAATAAAAATAATGTAAAAAATAATGAATGACTGTATGGAGCTTCGTAAATCCAAATATTTGAGATATACAACAAAATAATGTAAAAATGATGAATGACTGTACCGAGCTATGTAACCCCCAAAGTTATTCGAGATATTTAAATGGTTACCATCTGTTTAACAACCTTCTTTGTCGATTGTCGACATTCAGATATCTGTTAGAAGGCCCCACCTTTTTAACCCGGTTTTTTTATCACGTTCCGATTGTAAACCTCTGTACCACTATTATGTGTTAGAATCTATTGAAACATTCAAAATATTTATCACTTTTGTTTAAATACCACTGTACCACTGTTAGGTCTTCAGTTGTCTAATGATGGGATAGTTCATTTCCCGAAACTGGAGTTACAAGAAAATGTGTAATATATATTTTTTGGTAGTAAAACATAGTAATTTCTACAGTTTGTTTTAATTATGATCAACTACCAAATAGTAACGGCTGAAACAATTCAGTATTGTTTAATGTTGATGGCATTTATTTAATATTACAGGTATCCTATGAAAGATTTGAGTGATTTCCCCTTTCCAAATTCTGTGCCTTTGTTCTGTTTGCCAATGGGGGCCACTTTGGAGGTGTGGCCCAAAGAAGCAGCCCGTCCTAAGCCTGTGTATAGCAGTTTTGTGCTGACTGTTTCTGATGCCAAATTTAAAATATATGGATCTGCCATCACTTTTTACGAAGAGTTTCCTAAGGAACAGTTGACCAAAGATCAAAAAGAGAGCCTCGAATATGAAGATGATTCTGACAAAATTCTGAATGTGAATAAAAGCATCTGTGTACTTTCACACTGGCCATTTTCCGATACATTCATGGGATGGTTGTATTTTTTATATGTGAGTGTTAACTTTTCTTTTAGTACCATATAATAATAATAATAATAATCGTCTTTATTTCAAAAAAAAAGTATGTGCATACATAGATTTGAAAACAAATTTGTAGATCTTACAAGGACCAATCTGGAGCGAAGTTTAGTCGAGGACTATTCTTACACTTAACTCACAGAATGTACCCATTCATGTCGCATGTGGACTTACAAAAAAAAAAACGAATATCCGCTCCCTAAAAATATAATACTTAACCTAAACAAAATAAAAATCAAAAATTGAGAATAACTAAGTACTTGAATGAATTAAAAAAAAAAAAAAAAATAATAGGTATACAAAGGTTTCGATCGATTCATTGAAACTTAATAAAAAAAAAATATATATAGTACGAACTATCAGATAAGAAAAGCGAAAAAATAAAAGTAAAACAAGTTTGAATAAAGCAACACTTAAAGAATTTGACTACAAAAAAGGAGACCTCTCACATATGACCTATACTGATAAAAGTTGACCAAATGGAGACCGGACTGAAATTGGTTGGACACCTTGACAGCAATGTAGGAAAAACATTTTTGAAATCTGGCAGTTCTATGCAAAGGAACAGTGAGTTCACCCCTATTACGAACCACTCTATCGTGTGCGACCGATCTAGGCACGAGTTTGTCTTTCAGCACTGTAGAAGACGGCGTATTCTGAATTTTGAAAACGAAACAAGCAAGATGTAGTTTCACTCTGTTCTCCATACGTAGCCATCCCAACTCGTTAATTTTATGAGAAATATGATCGAACTTACGTAAACCGAAGACAAACCTACAGCAGTAATTTTGAACAAGCTGAATACGACGCCGGAAGAACGAGTTCAAACATGGGCCAAACACTACATCGCAATAATTAAACCTCGAAAGAACTAAGGACTCAACAAGATTTCTACGCATATTGAATGTGAGCAAACGTCTAGCAGAATAAAGAGCCTTCAACCTATAATGCGCACTCCTCACCAATTCCATTACATGTTGAGAAAAGCAAAGCTCGTCATCCAACATGAGACCAAGATTTCTAGCCGAATTCACCACATTTATGCGAACACCATCGACTTGAATATCCAGCATGGATGAAATCGAAGCCCTACATCGTTTTTTCGAATAAACCAGAAGCCTGGATTTAGATGCATTTATCGAAAGATTATGCGCAGTAGCACACGATAATAAAACCTTCAGATCGTCATTTACTCTTGAAGATGCTAGATGGATATCTTCGACAGGGCAACAATAAATAAGTTCGGTATCATCCGCATAAGTCACAGGTTTACAATATTTAAGACCAGATAACAAGTCGGAGGTGTAAATAATAAATAACAAAGGGCCGAGAATAGACCCCTGGGGTACTCCCGCACAAACCCGAGCTGAATCTGAGAGTCTTCCACCCGCCCTTATCCTCTGGGTACGCAATGAAAGAAATGACCTGATCATAGTTACAGCAGCACAAGAAAAGCCGAAGTAAGACGCCTTGGCGCACATCAAATTATGGTTGATGGTGCCAAAGGCTTTTGAAAAGTCCAACAACAACAGCAGGACAACCGATCCCTTATCTAGGCCGGAAAAAACATCATCAGTAACCGATGCCAAAGCAGTAGCGGTACTGAAATACTTCCTGAAACCATTCTGATAAGCAGGCAATAAATCACAATTCACAACATATTCATATATCTGATCATACAAAATCCTCTCCAAAATCTTTGACACCACCGGAAGTATACTGATAATACGCAACTCGGAATGAGCAGTCGGATTGATGACTTTGGGCAGAGGAACACCAATTGCTTCCTTCCATTGCATGGGAAAACTATTACAAAGTATACAACTATTAATTAGATGTAAAATCATAGAATCGATAAAGGGTCTGGCGTGACCCAACATCGCCAGGGAAATACCGTCGCAACCAAAGGATCTACTCTCAATACCACCCAAAACAACCAAAAGAGCATTCATATCAACAATCCTGAACTCAAAAATCGACGAATTGGGGAATTGATTCTTCTGATAAAATTCTATCCATATAACATTGTGTTTGAAAAAGGTGACTGATAAGTAGGTAATCATATAGTATTTACTAATAATACTATATACAAATATTTATTAGATATTAAATTTCTACCAATACACAAAAAAATTAAACAATAAGGGAAATTCTTACAAATTTCAATAAAAAAACAAATTGAGACAGCAGTAAGAAACACCACTGGAATTAAAGTCGAACAAAATTCGAGAAATGGATATTCTAAATTTGTTTTCCGGTGAATCATCAAATTTGAATATATTGCATTATTTCAAAAAGAACTTCATTGGAATTAGAATAGGTGTTATTGATTAATTGTAGAATGAATAGGTTTAAAAATTAAATTAAGAAAATCTGTTATCAAGAAATTGCTAAAATTTCTGATACCTATTAACGTTTCAATAGATTGCAATCTTTATTTTTAATTATAATTCATTCATTTAGTAGCATTCAGAATATACATATTCTACAAGCTAATTTGCTAACTATGGAACTTGAGGCTCTTACATGACATTATAAGGCCATATCCAGTGAGAAGTTCCCTTTAACTATATCTCAAGTCAGCTGGCCATTTCCTTCTTGTCTTCTATATTGAGGCAGTACCAACGGATGTAATGGATGGCTGGTATGGTTTTCCAGTTTGGCATGATGTTTTTCGCTCTTCTCTTTAATGACATCTTTTACATAAGAGATTCGTAAATCTTCGTGTAATGTTTGATTAGTGACATTCATAGAGCATTTGCTATTGTTCGAAGTATTTTTTATTGGCTTCTCTGAATTATTAATATATTTGATTTGCTTGTACATCCCATATAGACTTAATCACTGTTTTATAGATCAGTATCTTGTTTTCCAGTACCAATTTAGATTTCTTACCTATAACCCAATTTAGTTGCTTGTGTTCTTTGTGTTTTTTGCTTCCCTCTCTTGATTATATGTTCTCTCCATGTACTACTCTGTCAAGAAAGTACCGGGAATTTTCAATTAAAACAACATTTTTACATTTAATCGTCAAAATTTATTGGGTCGCCTTCAAAATAGGCTCCATTTGCTCCAATACATCTATGCCAACGGCACTTCCAATTATCGAAACATTTTTTATAGGCGCTTTCCGGGATGGACTTTAGCTCTCGCGCCGAATTTTGTTTTATGGCTTCAATCGACTCAAAACGGGTGCCACGAAGGGGCAATTTTAGTTTTGGGAAGAGGAAAAAGTCGCAGGGAGCCAAATCCGGCGAATACGGTGGTTGCTGAAGCACGTTTGTTGAGTTTTTGGCGAGAAAGTCAGTCATAATCGTAGCTCGGTGAGAAGGCTCAACGTAATCACCCATAGTAAAAATCTGACATCGACTGACTTAATCAGCTGTTGCAAACACACTAGTTGACAGATCCCGCTCAAGCTTGGTATCGTAATTAAGGACAGTGGTTCGATTCCACAAACTCGCATTCTGAATCGTCTTTCACTAAGATAGGATTTCAAGAATTTATAACATGCAGGTTTTGATTTAGTAGAGCAAACCAGGATGTCAGACTGTATTAAAAGCTTGACTCATGTCTAAGAATGCTGATGTACAGTATAGTCTGTATTCAAATGCTTTTCTTATTTCGTGATTATTTTTATTATTATTATTATCCTGATACTCCTAGATCTTCTGTGAAGATCCCTCAGAAGCTCAGTTTGTGGAAGTTAGGAGTTCAGTTGTGTTCTGGGTAGGCTTTGCCACTGCGCCACTTTAGGTCATAGCACTGTTAATTTTTGACCCAGCAGTGAAATGGTGGCTGACACCTATCCAACTAGAAAATTTCTTTCCCACCTGAACAGGATTCGAACAACCTGTGACCTTTGTTTACAAGCCCTATGCTCTACCACTGAGCTGTCGACACTTACTTTAATTCTATGGATTTGCTATATTATAGAGTGATTTAACCACAATACAAACTGATGATCTGGTTTCCACTCCTCTGTATTTCGGTCGTAGTTTATTCCTTGAAGCACCAGTTTTTCTAGGATTTTTGATAAAACTGGGAGCAAGCTGATTGGACAATAGTATATGATGGTGTCTGCATCTTTACTAGTTTAGGGATAAGTATAATCTCGCCTGCTTTCAGTTGTTTTGGCCAGTAGTTCAGTTGTAGGATGGTATTGAACATCTAAGTAATTATCAACACTTCTTTGTAATCCTTCGATTATTTTTGATGTTATTCTATCATCTCCTGCTGCTTTTCTTATATTCAGGTATTTAAAAGGATATCCATGGAGTTGTGGTGGAGGAAATATTCAACTTCGTTTTTATATTGCAGAAGACCATTGGAATTCCATTCTGCGATTTTTTTGAAGTTACTGAATTTTTAACAAAATTTGAATATTAAAACAAATTAATATATGTTTATCTTCTACAATTTTAATTTAAAAAATTTTTATTCAAAAAACTTTTAGAATTAAATTTATGTCTAAAACAAGCACCGCTTATATTTAATAGACGTATATAATCTAAACTCAATATACAATGTCAAATGGAATAAATAAACCAAAAGATATACGAAAGTCCCTAAAATTAATAAATAAATATTTAAAGGAGACAAAATTTGTTTCTGGTCTTGCCTTCAAAACACCATTTGCATCTTAAAAACATGAACACACTTAAAGGACCTCTCAAAGAATATAATTTATTTGAAATATTTAATATATTTAAATATTCGAATAAGTAAATTCAGAAATCTCTCAAAGCATGCACTATATCTTCAAAAAACAAATATAGTTTAAAGCAATTCCGTCTTCAGTCCTGAAATATATTCAAAATATCAAAATCAAAAAACTAACCTATACCAAACCACTCACCACGTGTAAATGAATAATGTTTCGAGACATAGATCATCTTTATAATTCAGGATTTATCTATGCTCTAACAGAATCAAAGAACAGTGTGAGTTATTTTTAAGGCTTACTTAAATTCATTGACATTGCATAATGAGATTTATTGAAGCCAAAATATAATTATATATTATATATAAAATAAAATAGAAAGGCCTTTTACTTGATAGAAGAAATATAACAAAATTTGAATATTAAAACAAATTAATATATGTTTATCTTCTACAATTTTAATTTAAAAAATTTTTATTCAAAAAACTTTTAGAGTTAAATTTATGTCTAAAACAAGCACCGCTTATATTTAATAGACGTATATAATCTAAACTCAATATACAATGTCAAATGGAATAAATAAACCAAAAGATATACGAAAGTCCCTAAAATTAATAAATAAATATTTAAAGGAGACAAAATTTGTTTCTGGTCTTGCCTTCAAAACACCATTTGCATCTTAAAAACATGAACACACTTAAAGGACCTCTCAAAGAATATAATTTATTTGAAATATTTAATATATTTAAATATTCGAATAAGTAAATTCCGAAATCTCTCAAAGCATGCACTATATCTTCAAAAAAATTTTTTAAATTAAAATTGTAGAAGATAAACATATATTAATTTGTTTTAATATTCAAATTTTGTTATATTTCTTCTATCAAGTAAAAGGCCTTTCTATTCTATTTTACTGAATTTTTGTAAAGTGTGGTGAGTATGTTTAATACCATAGTATTTTGGTTTATCTGTTGCTGAAACATTGTTTTGAACTCCTCCAAAAATGTACTCATTATATTGGTGATGTCATTTGTCTGTTCATTAGGTGTGTTCTTCACTACATTTGCATAGAGTCTGGTTTGTTGCTGCTGGCAAGGTGGATTTTGGACACTTGTGGGGTGCATTGTTATGGTATTTGGTGACTGTTGTATTCTATTTGAAGAATTAACTGGTGAACTGGTATTTATGTAGAATTTAGGTAGGATAATGATGGATATTTATTCTATCGTTTGCATTATATGATTTCAGGAGCTTGTGATATTATTTGCATCCTTCGTAGTTAGTGGGATTGGAACCCTTACATAGAGTACATTTTGCTGCTGTTTCTTAGCTCTTTTTGCAGCTAAATGTACTATGTTTGCCTTCACATTTGAAACAGACATAAGGTCTATTACAATAGATTCTGGAGTGCCTACATTGTTGGCATCTCATGCATTGCATCATCCCTTTTGATTTTCTGGGTGGTTTGATTTGGACTTCTTTATTATTTTCTTCTGCTTCTAAATCGGCAAAGAAAATGTTCAGAGATTATTTGGTCACCTTGTGCCTGTAGTTCAGGATGTTTCTGACTTTATGCCTGTTTTCGCCTAGTTCTTGCCCGATTTTATCTGTATGGGAAGTATGGTGAATATTTTGATTGTATTGTCTAGAAGACACTTTGTGACGTATTTCCCAACTTGTAGTATTGATTTCTTTTACTATTTCTCCATAGTTAATTACCCCATAAACAAATATTGGAGGTGGTTTAGAACTTTTGATGCTGTTCCCACTATTACTAAGATTTGTCAGAGTTTTTTCATTGCTCTCACTTAAAGCCTGGAATCTGTCGTTAACTGCAACTGGAGCTATGGAGTTAAAACTAATTTTTTTTTTTTTACTTTTTGTCCTGACTCTGTGCTAAGAATTGTTTTCACTGAATCCCAAAAACTCTTTGTTACATTTTGATGATAATCTATAAAACCGAGGATCACCTTGTTGAGTGTTCATTATGTATATTATAATACGATGGTGCACACATAGCTGGCACTGAGCTCATGTTTTGTTTAATTTTATCTGCGTTCATCTTATCCATTTATTATCTGGACAGATAAGAATTTTTTTTTGTGAAATTTTCATTTGATCTTCCCGAATTATAAATGGTGAAAATATTCTTCGAAAATATTCCTACTGGAATACAGTGAAATCTCCCAAGAGCGGACACCGTTGGTTCCAGCTTTTTTGTCCGGACGTGGGAGGTGTACGCTTGTCGGAAGGTGCAAAATAAATAAAAAGAGAATTTGAAACAAAAACACAAATTTTTTATCGAAATATATTTACAAACTTATTAAAGAAAACTTTTTTTTTTTTTTTTTAAGGCGTTTATTGCTTAATGTACAATCTACTTGAACAAGTATTAAGTAATTTTGATGGAATGTATTGAAAAGAAAAACAAAAGAAAGAGACATGGGAGGAAAGAGTCCAGTGACTCTTCTACTCGTTTACTATTTCAGTAAGATCTTCCGGCCAGGTCTTCTTTAATCTTCGTATGTTTGGACCTTCCTGGTACAGGTTATGTATAAGATTGTTTGAGTTCCCTTGTAGTCGCTGTCGGTATTCAGCAGAGGAGGATTTTATGACATCTGTTATATACGGAATTTGTAGGTCTTCATGGAGTCTCTGGTTAGTGACGTACCAGGGTGCTTTGGCTATTTGCCGTAACGTTTTTGACTGAAACCTTTGGATCGTTTTTATTCTTGATGGTTTTGCGCAGCCCCACAATTGAATGCCATAGGTCCAGACAGGTTTAAGTATTGTTTTGTATACGAGCAGTTTGTTTTGCATCGTAAGTTTTGATTTTCCTCCTATTAGCCAATGCATTTGTCGAAGTTTCAAGTCCAATTGCCTTCTTTTGGCTTCTATGTGATTACGCCATGTTAGTCGTTGGTCTAGATGAATGCCAAGGTACTTAATGCTTGTCTTTGTGGGCAGAGTCATTCCATTCAGAGTTAGTTTGGGACAGGTGTTGATACGTGTAGTGAAGACTATTTGTGAGGATTTGGTCTGGTTAAGAGTCATCCTCCACTTCTTATACCAGTGGTTCAATTGGTTCAGGTGTTCCTGAATATTTCTGGATGAGACCGAGGCATCGTCATCGGAAGACAGTATTGCGACGTCGTCAGCAAATGCAGCAATAGTGGTTTTAGATGTTTCAGGCAAATCAGCAGTATAGAGCAAATATAGGAATGGTCCCAGTACACTTCCTTGTGGTACACCAGATTTAATGGAAAGGTATCTTGAGAATGTGTTGTTGTACTTAACTGATATATTTCTGTCAGAAAGATAGGATTTGAAAAGCAGAAAGTAGTTATTGTTAAGGTTTTCCTTTATTTTATATAGCAGACCTTTGTGCCAGACTTTGTCGAATGCCTGGGAGATGTCCAGGAACACGCCATTACAGAATTGTTTTTTTTCGAGAGAATGTGCGATGATGTTGACTATTCTGTGCGTTTGATGTGATGTTGACATCCTTTGGCGAAAACCAAATTGATAATCGGGAAGTATTTCTGATGTTTCGTGATCGTCTTGGATTCTTCTTAGAAGGATTCTCTCGAAAATTTTTCCTGGGATTGGAAGAAGACTTATGGGCCTGTATGATGATGGGTCATTTGGTGTTTTACCGATTTTATGGATCATTATCACATGTGCGTGTTTCCATAATACAGGATAGTAGCATAAATTCAGCATGCGGTTGTAAATTGTTGTCAAGAACACAATTGCTTTTCTTGGAAGTCTCTTGAGAATCTCTGCAGTGATCAAATCCGGACCAGGAGATTTCTTGTTTTTGAGATCGTTTTTATTCTTGATGGTTTTGCGCAGCCCCACAATTGAATGCCATAGGTCCAGACAGGTTTAAGTATTGTTTTGTATACGAGCAGTTTGTTTTGCATCGTAAGTTTTGATTTTCCTCCTATTAGCCAATGCATTTGTCGAAGTTTCAAGTCCAATTGCCTTCTTTTGGCTTCTATGTGATTACGCCATGTTAGTCGTTGGTCTAGATGAATGCCAAGGTACTTAATGCTTGTCTTTGTGGGCAGAGTCATTCCATTCAGAGTTAGTTTGGGACAGGTGTTGATACGTGTAGTGAAGACTATTTGTGAGGATTTGGTCTGGTTAAGAGTCATCATCCACTTCTTATAACAGTGGTTCAATTGGTTCAGGTGTTCCTGAATATTTCTGGATGAGTCATCGGAAGACAGGAATATTGATCTATTACACAAAACGAAATTATTCACATTATGAAATGCATAATTTAGAAAAAATCGGTTATTTTGGATTGTGTCATTTTTTTCTCTTTTTCTATCAGTAGACTAGTTTGGAAGTGGGTTTCAAGATTTTTAAGGTGTTGAAAGGCTGCAAAGTCTTCTTGGGCAAATATTTTCAACTCTTTTATAAAATTCAGAGCTTCCCTGTAAGATTTTATTTTGGTGCCTTCAGTAATAGTGCTTCCTTCTACGTCACTCTCCTGTTCTTCATCTTCCTCTCCATTTTCATGATTGAAATCAGAATGCTCTTCTGTAGGTATTCATTCATCCAAATCAATGAATTCTCTATTATTCACTGTGTTGCACACTGCATCACAATTTTTCGAAAAAGTTGCTAGTACTGATAGGGGCATGTAGTCCTCTTCGTCATATGCCTCCTCTAAGATATTCGAAGAAGGCCTATCCTTACTGAATCCTGCTTTGGTGAAGCAATTTTGAATGGTCCTTTGGGAAACGTTGTTCCAAGCTGTTTTGATGAAATAAAGTGCTTCTAGAACATTTATTGATTCAGCTAATTCTGATGCCGACAAAGCACTATCCATTTTTGATAAAACATGTTTCAGAATCAAGTCACGGTACAAAAATTTAACATTTTTGATTATGCCTTGATCTAAGGGTTGGCACACCGAAGTGCAATTAGGAGGTAAGAAGCATAATTTTATATTTGTTAGGTTCATGCCCTTAGGATGTGAACCAGCGTTATCTAAAAACAATAATATTTTCCTCTTCTGAAACCTCATTCGTCTGTCCATATCTAAGAGCCATTCCTTCATTATGACAACAGTCATCCATGCTTTGGAATTTGATTTCCATGTAACTGGCAGATCTTTTATTGGAATATTTTTGAGTGCGCGTGGACAGGTGAATTCTACCAGAATAGTTATTGGCTATTTGAGGAAGGCCTCTTTTCCAAGTGACTACCAAGCAGTCTCCACAGTCCACCCAGAGGTAGAAAGTGTGATAAGGATTACGCCATATCATCGCGCGTGGCGAGAACCCCTCCGAAGAGATGAACCCACCAGCTTCCAGTTTGGGCCCCGACTCAAAAGCCAGAACCGTCTGACTGGTAGCAGCGAAGCACTATCCAACCTCTACTGGCTCAGCAGGTCAGTACCCGAGTTGGTTTGAGACGCAACTCACCCGCCGGAGGGAATTCTTATCCATCCACCCGAACGCAGTCCCAAGAACTAAGATAAACTCAAGATTGACGACTACAATTGATCCTGGTACGAGCACCGTCTAGCGGACTATACGTCCTGACCCACCGAACCCATGTGAAGTCATTTGATTGATCCTGGCGTCAAGCACTAATGGCGGAGCCATTTCGTCGAGATCCACAAACCCTAAATAGTTACGCACAGATCCAGGGGCCAGGACAGGCCGGTCGAACCGTCAAGTCCCGTTAAACCCCGAGTCGTTTCATGAGAATATCCCGAAAATGGGGGTCTGCGAACAGATAAATGAAATACCCCCCTAGTCCAGCATGCGGACTTTCAACCACTGCCCCCTCGAGTCCAACACCAAGTGGGGTGGCCAGGTGGTACAAGTAACACCTGAGGGCAAGTCCGCCCCCCCGAGGTAACGCAGTATGCTACATAACGCACTCGGCCATTACACAGAATCCGGAGATTTATACTGCGATAGGGTAGAGTACGCCAGTTTTAAGGGAGAAGCCCTGTGCTGCGACAGACTCCCTTGTCACTGAGTTAATCAACCGGCTCAGCCCTCCATTTCACCTGAGTAAAACTAGGGTCCCATTCGGAGATCTTCCACCATACAGGTCCAGTGACTGGCGCGAAGTGGCATTACGTTAGACACCAAGACTTAACCCTCCAATTCGCCGGGACGAATCTAGGGTCCTAGTCAAGAGAGCGCCCCCATCACGTTAAGATCTAATGCCTGGGGGGCGAGTGCGCGTGGACAGGCGGCTTTTCCGATCACTAATAATTTTTCCTTTTCTCCAGTCATGCTTGCACAGAATAAAATAGTCTCTTTTGACATTTTACCGCCAACGCATGTCTCTTTTTTGAGTGCCATTGTTTTATCTGGTGATGCTCAAAAGTATAAACCACTTTCATCGGCGTTAAAAATATCATCTGGTCTATATCCCAAAAGAAGAGATGACATCTTTTCCAAAAATTCCTTTACATTTTCTACATCAACATCTGCAGACTCACCTGATATAGCTTTGAAACTTATATTATGTCTCGTCCTCCATTTTTGCAGCCAACCATTAGAAGCACTGAATTTTTTCATAATTCAACCTGCTGGCAATTTCTTTCGCTTTCGCTTTTATCAATGGTCCTGACACTGGGATATTCTGATTCCTCACTTGAGAAAACCAATCTAGACATTCCCTATCAATTTTTTCTGGAATGTTTTTCAGTCTACACAGTTTTTGCTGCAGATTATCACCAGATTGCCACATATCATGAATTTTCTCTTTTTGTTTCAAAATTGCTGCGGCCTGAGTTTTTCCTATGTTGAATCTGAAAATATTCAAGAATAAATTCAAAAACTAATCAAAATAACTTCCGAATGATTGACTTACCTTTCTGCTAATTTGCGAACTGATGAATTATCTTTCTCTGACATATTTATAAGCTCCATCTTCTCTTTCAACGTCAGAAATCTTTTCTTTGGTGCCATGGTTCAATAAACATACGTTTCGCTAGTAGTGAACGCTCGCTAGTATTTCTTGCGACGTAATAAAGGGGATTCCCCGAAGTTTTCTTTTGCGCGGTTAAACCAAGAGATAACTACGAGAATCTTCTATGAACACATAGGTACATACGTATTCGCATTTAGCCGTTCTTCAGCATTCCGCGTCCGTATCTGGGAGGTTTTTCGGCACTGCTAAGAAAATTATGGTGTCCGTGTGTGTCCGTCCGATAGAGGTGTCCGCTCGTGAGTATAATATTACAAGAAAATTTCTCGGTTCCAGGACAATTGTCCGTTTGAGGGGAGCGTCTGCTTATGAGGAGTGACCGCCAAGAGAGGTTTCACTATACATACTCTGAGCAAATTATATTCACAACAATTAGCTCTATAATATGGGTTTCTATAACCGTAGTCGATGGCTGATTACTGAAGTATTCACAATATTTAAATCCTTTGGCAATAACGTTCAACACGCCTGCATTTGTTAAACCCACATTGATGACTAGAAACTAACTGGAAACCTTTTGTTAGAAATAATAGGATTGCAATGGTAACAAAAAATAACAAATATGAACATAAAAATTTGGTAAATCCTGGGAAGGCGATTAAAAGCGGATTAACTAAGTTAACAAATACACCTTTCAAATTTGTTAAAATACAGTTTGGCTTTGAAAAACACTGTGTCCCACTTGGGGTAATGGTTGGAGATCAGACCGGCGTGCCAGACACTGTCGAAGGCTTTTTGAATGTCCATAAATATAGCAACTGTTTTATTTCTCATTTTTTCTATTACAATTAAAGGGTGGATGGTTGATGTCTTCTTTTTGAATCTGAAATGATATTCTGGTATATATTTTCCTACCTCTTTGCATATTCACTCCCAATGTTTAAAAAAAATTAGGTAGAAGTGTGATAGGTCTGTAGTTCCCTATGTTGGAATGATCTCTCTTTGCCTTGGGAATGGTAATCAAAATGCCTTTTTTCCATTCATTTGGACAGAGAGCTTGTGAGAGGCAGTAATTACAGATTTTGATAACATTGTGAATTGAAGGGTCTAATTTTCTCGATATTTTTGTGGGTATATTATCATGGCCAGGTGTTATTTTTTCCATGGTTTAGTGCTGTATAATATTTTCCTCTAATATGAGCTCGAATGTATTCTCTGATGGAATGCGGGGTAGGTCATTCGCATACCAATTCTCTATTTGTTTCCTATACTCCTCATCGAATTATTTGTTTGTGGATCTTCTAAACAGCTTTTCAAAATATTTTGCGAAACCATCAGCAATGTCTTTATCCTTGGTAAGAGTTTCTCCATTGACTTTAATTATGTTTGAAAGTTGATGGGTTGCGTACTTTGCAAGATTTTTAATCTCGAGTATGTCCTGCCTTTTTGCTCTTCGGTTTCCTTGCAAGCCTCTAGATATTTATTGGATCTGAATTGCAGGATCATGTTATGAATATATTAGCAGTTTTTTAAATTTTGGTTTTAGACTTGGTTTTTCGTTAGTCTGATAATAACGGTACGTATCAGCTTTATGATGTAGGTAGGGAGGGTTTGCCTGAAGTACTGTTTTTTGAATGTCGGTGTGACCTCTGTTATAATTCTTGATAGTGTTCTGGAAAGAGGTTATGTATTCAGGAGTGATATCAATCTGGAGTTCAATCAATTCGAGCGTTCTTCTATTCACTTCTTCAGTTCTTTTTTTGTATCCAGTGAGAACTCAACTCCAAGGTGATCTGATCCTAAGTCTGGGGTTACGGTTACGTTTTGAATATTGTCTTTTATATTGTACACAATAGAACTACTGGTGTAGAACCTGGGTTGTTTTCCATTAGGAATGTTGGTGGTGTATCAATTTTGATGAAATCTGAGTTTCTGAGGAAGTTGCTAACTTGTGTTTTCTTCCACTTGTTTACGTTAAAGTCTCCTATAATGATACTATATTTATATTGTGATGCTTTCACTAACAAGTTCTCTTCAACAAGTCGGCTAGAGTGATGTATGTAGACTAGAAATATGTGGATTTTTTCATTATTGAAGGGGACTGTAAAATGCAGGACATCATACCATAGGTTATTGAAGTGGGGTGAATAGTTTTTACCAATTTTTACTCTGTTAGCAGCCTGCACTAGTGTACCTCCTCTGGTGTTTTGGTTCAATATACTTCAATGTTTGTATAACGTTCTCCAATCCCTGTATTGAATGTTTGTGGTGGTTGTTTTAGTTTTAGTTTCCACAAACATTGCACAGTCTATATTATTATGCTCAAGATAGTGTTGAATCAGCTCTTTTTTGTTGTCATAGCTGTTAATGTTAGCATGAATATCCCCATATAGCTGCACCCCCTCCGCTGGTTCTGTGTCCACCATTTTGTTTTTGTTCTCGTGGTCAATCATGAGTATATAAAGTCTATTATCAACAAAAGTGAGTACAGTGCTAATATTGTAGTTGTCGATGAAGCTTCTCTGGAGTTTTTGAATCAATTGTTGTCTTTCAGTATTTTTGGGTTTGTTGATTTTGTTGATGTATGTTTCTATGATATGATTGTGTATTGTAATAGCTTTGTGTATTCTGCTTTTTTCCACTTTTTTAATATCCATATTGGCTATTTTTTTGTTTATTCTTATTTTAATGTTTGGAATACCTTCTATGGGCTTAACTTGTTGTCCACACCTGCAGCATAGTATTGGTGAGTCGCATTTGTCTGTTGTGTGGGTAAATTGAGAACATTTTGCGCATGGTACTGGTAGTGGATCAGGTGGGTAGCTAGGTTTGGCAACATAGTGCCTGCATTTGAAGAAGATTCCTTCATTAATCAATCTTTCATGATTGTACTTCGCTAGTTATTATGCATATAAATAAGGATGGTTTGTTTGTCTTTTTTGGCATAATTCTTTTACAATATCGGTGAGTTATTTGATTTTTCATAAGAAAATCTCTTCTTCTTTTATTTCTATCTCCACATACGAGATTACGGCGGAAAAGGATTCCAACTGTGGTCTGATTTTATTGGGAACTGATGTGTTGGTTAAAAAGTGTTGATTATTTTCGTTTCCTTCATGTGTTTTAGCGCTTTTGTGTGATTATTCTTGCAATTTTTTGATTTAATGATAAATCCCCGAGTGGTTTGTGTAATTATGTCGCATCCATTTGGGAACAATCTCATCCATTATTCGGCGATTTGAAGTCTTGTTGTGTTAGGAGCAGTTGTTATGTGGAATAAATTCTCATATGTATTGAAGGAATATAGCTGTTTTGTTGTTGGTTTTAATGTGGCAAGGTTATTGACTTCAGATGTGTTTGTTTCCATCATTGTGTTTGATTCATGTGTTTTTTGCGAATTTGTTGGCAGCTGTGGTTCTTGTAATCTAATCTCGGCCGATTTCTTATCATCAACTTTTTTTGCCGGATCGTCTCTACTTTTTATTCGTTTTTTCCGCTTGTTTCGCGTCACGATCGTATAATTAGGATCCTTTTTTTCTGATTCTTCCAGACAGGTATCCGTTGAGGATGCACTTTGTTGAGACATTCTTGGGAGACAGAATGTCTCAGATTCATCTGCGCTGTAAGATCTTGCAGGCTCAATTTTGACACTCGATTTACGCGTTTCTAATCACTACACGTCTGCAAGAATGTCGAACTAAATGTTTCATATTCTGATAATATCAGCTATTTTAAAAATTCACTGATTTCCATATAATCAGCCCGATTAATCCAAGTTTTTCAACCTGGAGTCGGTGGCTGATTACTGTTACTGTTATTACGATTTTACTTGTAGAGAATTTTCGACACGACCTCACCAGTTGACCATCTGTTGAACAATGTTGTGTCCTTATTATACACCAAATACCAAATTTCATTTTGATCAGATCAGTGTAGGAGTATGAAACCGGAATTTCTCTATTGATGGTGCTAGCCATCAGCTTAGGGATTGTAAGACCGCTTTTGCAGCGCCATCATCTCCCTCTAACAGCTGACGAAGATTTCCAACACACAACGACCCAAGTTCTATAAACTGGTATATTTTTCTATATACTTAAACATGTCGAGTTTTGTGCTTACAAACTAGGATTTGCGGACAACAGACTGTAGACTTGTACCACACAGGGTTTCGAGTAATTCAACAAATTCAAAAGTGGTGATTTTGACGTGAAAACAGAAGAGCATGAAAAAACCACCAAAAAAGTCCGCAGACAACGAATTGCAAGCCTTATTGGATTAATGTGATACTCAAACTCAAGAACTTGAGGATCAACTAAATGTGACGCAGAAAGCCGTCTTCATTCATTTAGAGGCTATGGGAAAGATTCAGAAAGTGAGAAAATTGGTTACGCATGAACTGAATGAAAGGCGGCGGGAAAATCGAAAAAACAACTTGTGAAATGCTGCTTGACAGACACAAAAGAAACTCATTTCTCCATCGAATCGTGATGCAAAATGAATGTATTTGAGAATGCTAAGCATCGTAAATCATGGGGGAATCTAGATATCCAGAACTATCGATGTCTGCTACAAGACCAAATCGCTTTGGAAAGAAGACAATGTTTTTGGTGGTATCCGAAGGTTATAATCTATTATGAGCTGTTAAAATCTGGTGAAACTGTTAACACTGATCGCTATTAACAGCAAATGATCGATTTAAATTCAGCATTGTATGAAAAACGACGAGATTATGGAAGAAGGCAACAAAGTAATTTTGCTCCATGACAATGCTCCATCACACACAGCAAAATGGGCCAGGGAAACAATCGAGACATTTAGTTGGCAGTTGGCTGCTCATTCTTCTGACTTGGTTTTGTTCGATTATCATTTATTCGCATCATTGGGACATGTTCTCGCTGAACAACCCTTCAATTGGTAATAAAATGCTCGGTAACTAGTTGGCCTCAAAAAATAACTGTTTTTTTAGAGTTGCATTCATAAACTTTCAGAGGGGTACAAAAATATATATAAATAACAATGGCGATTATTTTGAATCAAATATTTTTTGCCTTTTTCAAACAACAGATGTGTAATTTAAAAAAAAATTCTGGTTTCATACTTCTGCACCTGGTAGAAGTCACAAAAAGATAGTCTTGTGAAAATTGCATAATATTCAATTCAATTTCAAAGACACTTATTACTCATCCTTGCTATAAAAAATAGTTTCTATATAATTTATTTGCTAATGTGATATTTTTTCAGGATGTTGTATGTGGTAATAAACCTCAACTAGTGCCTATCGAATCTTATATAGTCCAACTTATCGATGAAGTTCCCTTCCCCAAACCAAGGACTTTACTTCAGCTATCCATGCAGCATCCATTTGATAAAGCTATTTTTACACAACCAGAGGATTTGCCATTGCCGAGAAGTGCAGCAAAATTTAGGGAGTTGCTTGCCAATTTGGGACCCGAAAACTGTCTTCAGGTGTTGTTGCTGATACTGACAGAGCAGAAAATATTAATCCATTCACTTAGACCAGATACTTTAACATCAGTGGCAGAAGCTGTGTCCTCTCTGCTATTTCCTTTTAAATGGCAGTGCCCGTATATACCACTTTGTCCATTAGGTAAGACGACCAAGAAATAGTTATTGCTGAATACATTTGCAAAAAAAAGTTTAAACTTAATTCGCTATACTGATGGCCATTTTCATCATTAAATTTAAGCCCGGCTCACATTAAACTTTTAAAAATAACTTGAAACAAACATTTACTTGTACCACAGTTTAAGTGCAGCGAAAGTTATCCTCTATGGCTGGTAGTTTGATGACTTAATGAATGCTGTCGAATCATAGAAATCAATAAAATCATATGTACATTCTGTCAAGAAAGTACCAGGAATTATCGATTTAAATCTGGCGGGGCAATGAGGCAGGTAAACATTTTTTTTCCTAGGTTGGTACCACTGTCCTTAATTACTATGCCAAGCTTGAGCGGGATCTGTCAACTAGTGTGTTTGCAACAGCTGATTAAGTCAGTCGATGTCAGAGTGCGTGCCGATTTTTACTATGGGTGATTACGTTGAGCAAAGAATTTGTTTAAAGTTTTGTGTTGCAAATGAGTTTTCGTGTGCCGATGCATTGAAAATGTTGCAAAAGGCCTTTGGTGATAATGCTCTATCGAAAACTCGTGCATATCAGTGGTACAGAGCCTTCAAGGACGGTCGTGAAGTGGTCGCCCATTGACGGCTTCGATCGAAGATAACGTCGGTCAAATTAAGGAAAGGGTGCTGGAAAACCGTCGTACCAGCTTGAGAGAGATAGCACATGATCTTAAGATATCCCACGAGTCCGCACGTACGATTTTGATTGATATTTTGGGCATGAGAAAGGTGGCCGCACCACTCGTACCGAAAGACCTGAATTTTCTTCAAAAACGTCATCGCGAACAGGTTGCTTCAGACATGCTGGATCGCTGTAATTCCGATTCTACATTCATGGAACGCATTATAACTGGTGATGAGACCTGGGTCTACGAGTACGATATGCAAACAAGCCAGCAATCATCGGAATGGGTGGCAAAAAATGAGCCGAAACCGAAAAAACCACGCCAAAGCCGCTCGAAAACGAAGGTGATGCTCATTGTTTTCTTCGATATCCGTGGCGTGGTGCACTACGAATTCGTTCCAGAGGGTCAGATGGCAAACAAGGAGTATTACCTAGGCGTTATGAAACGTTTGCGTGAGCGTATCCGTAAGAAGCGGCCAAATTTGTGGGCGAACAACTCATGGATTTTGCATGACGATAACGCGCCTTCTCACCGAGCTACGATTGTGACTGACTTTCTCGCCAAAAACTCAACAAACGTGCTTCAGCAACCACCGTATTCGCCGGATTTGGCTCCCTGCGACTTTTTCCTCTTCCCAAAACTAAAATTGCCCCTTTGTGGCACCCGTTTTGAGTCGATTGAAGCCATAAAACAAAATTCGGCGCGAGAGCTAAAGTCCATCCCGGAAAGCGCCTATAAAAAATGTTTCGATAATTGGAAGTACCGTTGGCATAGATGTATTGGAGCAAATGGAGCCTATTTTGAAGGCGACCCAATAAATTTTGACGATTAAATGTAAAAATGTTGTTTTAATTGAAAATTCCCGGTACTTTCTTGACAGAGTAGTATATATATACATATATATCGGCTAGAGAGTTCATGTAGCAATTGCCATAATTTGTTTATCTTTTCTGACGATTCATTCATATTGAAGTGTAAAAATCGTAATTTTGGCGAGAGTAATCAATAGAATTCTCGCAATTTAACACACAGAAGTAACTCATCTTTGTTATAAGTGGATGAAAGTGATACTTAATGAGAAATAGATTCCCAACCTTCGGCGAAACACAAGTGGGTAAGGACTCATAAAAATTCTTAAGTTAACATATAATACCGATATGATTGAAAAACAACAACCCAGTGGTGTATCTGAACTAGAGAAAAACTAAATCAAGCAAGAAATAGTGAAGAGCGGACATATTGTGAGAAATATAATGAGTGAACATACTGCAACAGGACCTACGTCTGTGCTAAGTGTGGTGGAGAAATTAACAATACGACGCCGCAACAACGTTTACAAATTGTTGAAATTCATTTTCAACATCAGTGTTCTATTCGCCAAACTTATAGAGCTCTTCGTGAAATTTATGGTTTACATAATCCTCCATCAGAGCAGCTTATTCGTCGAACTATCGATAGATTTCGGACAACATTTTCTCTACTCGATGCAACAACAAGACAAAAAACTGTAAGTACAGAAGAAAATATCGCTGCTGTAAGTCATAGCATTAATGATGATCCAGATTTGTCCATTCGTCGACGTTCACAACAAGTTGGACTCTGTGCATCCACCATATGGGAAATTTTGCGTACACACATAGAAGATCCAACTGGTTCAAGAACTAAAGCCACTTGACCATAATAAGCGTCGTTTGTTTGCTGATTGGGCTCTACAACAGCTTGAAGTTGTTCCATTTTTTTATCGTAAAATTGTGTTTAGTGATGAAGCTCATTTTTGGTTGAACGGCTATGTAAACAAGCAAAATTGCCGTATATGGAGTGAAAACAATTCTCAAGAAGTGCTGCAGGTTCCATTGCATCCTGAAAAATGCACTGTATGGTGTGCTTTACACGCTGGAGGCATCATCGGTCCATATTTCTTTAAAAACGATGCTGGAGCTAATGTTACAGTGAATGGTGCTCGTTACAGATCGATGATCAATGATTATTTGTTTCAAAATTTGAATGGTATCGACCCAGAAGTGTTTTATTTCCAACAAGATGGTGCTACACCTCATGCTGCTACCGTAACAATTGATTTATTGAAAGAAAGATTTAGCGATAACATTACTTGGAGAAACGGTCCAATTAATTAATGGTCCAAGATCATGCGACATAACTCCACTGGATTGTTTTCTTTGGGGTTATGTCAAGTCATTGGTTTATGCTGATAAACCAGAAACAATAGATGCTTTGGAAGCCAACGTGTTATTGATTGAATAAGGCCTGAATTACTCGAAAATGTGGTCCAAAATTGGTCTGGTCGAATGCGGTTCCTCAGGGCTAGTCATGGTGGACATATGCTGGAAATTATTTTCAAAACATAAATGTCATAAAATTATCTTTCAAATAAAAAAAAAATTGGCTTCAATTTTAATTTAAATCTGTTTTATTTCAATTTAAAGTTCTATCACTCTAAAAAAACCCTGATATATGGACATAACACCAAGCCATGATCTTTCCTCGTATCATTCTCCAATAATAGCCACTGTCAGCAATCTAGCCATCTACAGAAAATCAACTTCTACATTACATAACAGGAAAACAGACTCGAAAGAATATCTGCAGAGAATTGAGGAGGAGATCAATCTATAGGTCAGTCTCAAGAACTCAATTGAAATGAAATAATTTAAGAGGATTCTTGTACAAGCAGTGGATGTGGACTAACTCCCAAACCAGCTGGAAAAAACCAAATTTATAACATCCATTTGGAAATTGAGATATGTATTACTCAAAAATGAAGAGCCAGAGCTAGATGACACCAGATACATGCACTAGTAAACAAGATTATTTTAAAAAAGAATAAAAGAAACAAAAATTAAGGAGGCGAAAGAATTATCATACGACAGCTATGTCACATAACTCAATAGGTACGAGAGTACAATATGGATATCGAGCACATCACCCAACCGTGCAAGTTCATGGAATAATTCAAGTAATGAATCGAGGAGTGGAACAAAAGGAATATTACACTTATGTTTTTCTATGAGTTATGGAATTGAGCTATGGGGATGCATTCAAAGGGGGATCAATTCAAAGGAGTAAATCTAAAATACTCCAACTGGTAACAAATGCACCTTGATATGTATCAAACTAAACATTTCATGAAGATCTAAATAAACCTTATGTTAAGGATGTCATCAAAGATAGAAGTAGAGAAACTTCAGTGTCATTGAATTAATAGAATCAGGAACAAATAGAAGATTACAATGCAAATGACCAGCAGATCTGATTTGAAGGGGACTCTGATGGAGAAGAACTCATCATGTCACTTAAGAGCTTCAGCGCTCTAAAGTCAGCACACTTGCTTACAGAAAGTCATATTCTGATTCCTTCATACATGTTATAATAAAAAGAATATATATGTGAAATTTAAATATTGAAACAGATTTATTGTTAGCCTCCTACGAATTTTAATTTCAAAAAATGTTATTCAAAAACTTTTAGAATTAAATTAATGTCTTATAAGCTTAAATTTGCTTAAATTTAGTAGACATATAAAATCAAAACTCATTATATAATATCAACTGGAATAAAAAAAAACCCAACGAAATATAAATTATCAATTAACATTACTCAAAGAAATAAGAACTTTTCCTTCAAGTATTTATTTAGTTATTTTAATTGATAATTTATATTTCGTTGGGTTTTTTAAATTCCATTTGATATTATGTAATGAATTTTGATTTTATATGTCTACTAAATTTAAGCAGTGCTTATAAGATAATAATTTTATTCTAAAAGTTTTTGAATGAAGTTTTTTGAAATTAAAATTTGTAGGAGGCTAACAGAATGAATCTGTTTTGATATTTGAATTTTGTATTAATCCTTCTATCACGTAAAAAACCTCTTAGTATTTTATTGAATATATAAAAAAATTCAAAAACATGAAAAAACCGTTTGATTTATTTAGACTTCAGTTCATATGGCATCAAAAGTTTATTGGAGAATAAAACAATATATTTATAACATTTTCACAATGTGTTCAATAAAAATGTGAAAATTTGATAAAATATTAGAAGTACAAATAAGTTTCCGCCGTACGGAACCCAATTTCCTTGTTTATGAATCATTCCTAATGATTTTAAACAATGTGAGACTGCTTGCTGAGTGACTTCTAATGTTAGAGCAAGTTCTTTTTGTGTTTGAGATGAATCTTCCTCCAATAATTCCTCCAATTCTGCATCCTCGTAAATTTTTGGCCTTCCACTGCGATCTTTGTCTTCTACGTCGAAATCACCGTTTTTAAACTTTTGAAACCACTCTCGACACGTTCTCTCACTCAAAGCACCCTCACCATATGCTTCTACGAGCAATTGATGCGCCTCAGCAGCAGTTTTCTTTAAATTAAAGAAGTAAACTAATATTTCCCGCAAATGACGCTTACTTGGCTCAAATTTTGACATTTTCAAGTTATAAAAATTATATTTTACCAATATAAAATCAATGATATTAATAGGTTATGTTGTTCATGAATGTCCAAACTATTTTTTAAGCCGGTTATCATCTGCGAAAGTTAACCGAAACTCCGTGCCGCGCCATCTACAATAAAACGGCGGAAACTTATTTGTACTCCTAATAAATTGTTTTATTGTTCAATAGTCAATGGATTTACATAAAATAAAAAAGTCATCAATATTTCACTCAATATTCTTGCTTCTAAATCATTCATTACATTTTCAGATGTTTTAAAACTATTATTCAATAAATTTTCATTATTTCTGCTAAATCATCTATTATTTTGCAATAATTTTCAATCCATATCAATATCATTATTTTTGAAGTATGTGAAACTTATCTGTTATTTTATTTCCAAAAAAGCACACTTTGTAATAGTTTAACAGGAATTCTGTGTGCTTTATTTGCTATTTTAATAACAAGGTAGTACGATATTCTCTGCAAATACTCATTCATTAACACTATGAAAAAAAGGGCTTACTGTTTGGCGCAGTGACATACAAGTGATTACTGTCAGTACAGGGTGGGGCATTTTTAGAACGGGTAGTACAGGCGAACGGATAGAGATAGAGAGCTGTGGCTAACATCATTCATTTCAGGAGAGTTAACAATGGTTACCTGGACAAGAGAACAGTGAGTGTTCTAAGTTAAGGAGCATCTTTATGAGGCTCATTTTCATCTGTGCAGATCTGTTAAGAAAAATATATCTAATGGACTTCAGAAACCTCCCGTCAACTGCATCAACGCCCATTTTCATTGAGAAAGTTACTATTTGGTGTACTGTGAACCATCTTGGTGTAATTGGACCTTATTTCTTTCAAAGATGCTCAAGGAGTAATTCTAACTGGAATCTCAAAAGTTATATGCTTTTATGTGAGAAAATTTTTTTATCCCAGAATTGCGGCGAGGAAGAATCAATTCAGCCCATTCAGCCCACCTGTAACACCTACAAAAAATAGATTTTCACCACTACAGACCTTGTCAACTACAGAGCAAAGAGAGAATACGAAAGAAAATGTTGAAAAAGACCCAAGACCACCCGTAATATACATATATGATGTAACTGATTTTCAAGCAATGATCAACAGCTTTGGTGAAGTAATCGAGAAAAACTCTTTTTACGCTAAAGTAATGGCAAATGACAAAATTAAAATAAATGCACTCACAGTGGATGCTTACAGAAAATTGTCTAAATACCTAATCAAGGAAAATATAATCCACCACACTTATCAAATTAGAGAAGAACGAGCATATAGAGTAGTAATAAAAAATCTACACCACTCAGTTCCCATCGATTATATAAAAGCTGAACTTTCAGACAAAGGTCATGTAGTTAGAAACATTTTGAACGTCCAGCATAGAGTGACTAAGCAACCCCTCCCTATGTTCTTCGTTGATCTCGAGCCACAATCCAACAACAAGAGTGTTTACGAGATTCAATACATTTACAATACTAAAGTTACCATAGAACCTCCCAGAAAAAAGAGAGGAATAGTACAATGCATGAGGTGTCAGGAATATGGCCATTCCAAGACCTACTGCCACAGACCCTACAATTGTGTTAAGTGCGGTCAACAACATGACTCAAGGACGTGCCAAAAGCCCAAAAATGTACCAGCAAAATGTGCTTTGTGCGAAGGCAATCACCCAGCCAGCTACAAGGGATGTCAAGTCTATAAAGACCTTGTGCTGAAAAGGCAACCGAAAACTTCAAGTCGTCCAACTAACACCAACATTTCTAATCCTCCAGTGGATTCAGCAACTGAAAATCGGCCACAACAACCAAACCACCCATCATCTAGAACCTACGCAGAAGCAATAAGAAACACAAACCAAGAACAAGTATCATCCCAACTAAGCCAGCAATTAACAACATTCCTAGAAGAATTTAAAAACATGTTTTCGCAATTGCTACATCAAAACACCATGATCCTGAATCTACTCACCACTGTCATGAGTAAACTTTCCTAATGACCAACAAGATTTTAAGGATTGGAACTTGGAATGCTAACGGTTTAACAAACCACAAAGAAGAAATTCGTACATTCTTAGACATGAACAAAATAGATGTACTTCTCATTTCGGAAACACATTTCACCAACAGAACAGTGTTTACAATTCCACAATACTCCATTTACCATACCATCCATCCTGATGGAACAGCTCATGGTGGATCTGCTGTTATCATTAAAAGTTCCATTTCTCACCACGAAGAAGAAAAATATCAAACAAATGCTATACAAGCAACTACTGTCAAAATCAACACCAGCAATGGACCTACATGCATAACATCTATATATTGTCCACCAAGACATGTAATTGCAACCGACACTTACAAAGAGTTTTTTGCCACTTTAGGGTACAGATTCATTGCTGGAGGCGACTGGAACGCGAAACATACCCATGGGGCTCCAGATTGATCACAACCAAAGGTCGAAACCTGCTACACGCCCTGACTGAGAAAAACTATAAACACGTCTCGAATGGGGAGCCCACGTACTGGCCAACAGACCCAAGGAAAATCCCTGACCTTCTGGACTTCTTTATAGTGAATGGTATTGCCACACAGAACTGCCTGCTAGAGTCCAGTTACGACCTGACATCGGATCACTCTCCTGTTATAATGAGCTTGACAAATACACCTGTAAAAACAGAGACTGCTCCAAAATTATCCACAGTACATACCAGGTGGGAGGACTTCAAGGACTATATAAACAGAAATTTGACCAACTTCAGCATGAAAGAAACATCAGAAATTGACGAAGCTGTTCAACACTTCACAGAAACCATCCAACAAGCAGCTTGGCATGCAACTCCTTTAATCGAGAGAGAAATCCCCTATATTAAGAGTACTCCCCTGTACATACGGCAAATCATTGCTGAAAAAAGGAGAGCCCGAGGTAAATGGCAGCGAACACGTAACCTGAATGATCTCCGTCATTACAGAAGACTGTCACGAAACTTATCAAGAACCTTGAAAGAAGAACAAAATACCTCCTTCGAACGTTACACCGAAGAACTGACATCTGAAGACCACAGTATCTGGAGAGCTACCAGAAAATTCAAGAGGCCAACACCATCTATTGCTCCAATTAGAATACCTAACGGCTGGGCTCGATCGAACGAGGAAAAAGCAGAGGCATTCGCATCGCATCTATCAAGGGTATTTACAGAGCCTGAGCCAACACCAGGATTTGAAAACGATGTTGAGACATACTTGGATTCACCATGTCAGTTGTCACCACCTATAAAACCAATCACTCCTAAAGAAGCCAAAAGCGAAATCCGAAAACTCAAAAACAAGAAATCTCCTGGTCCGGATTTGATCACTGCAGAGATTCTCAAGAGACTTCCAAGAAAAGCAATTGTGTTCTTGACAACAATTTACAACCGCATGCTGAATTTATGCTACTATCCTGTATTATGGAAACACGCACATGTGATAATGATCCATAAAATCGGTAAAACACCAAATGACCCATCATCATACAGGCCCATAAGTCTTCTTCCAATCCCAGGAAAAATTTTCGAGAGAATCCTTCTAAGAAGAATCCAAGACGATCACGAAACATCAGAAATACTTCCCGATTATCAATTTGGTTTTCGCCAAAGGATGTCAACATCACATCAAACGCACAGAATAGTCAACATCATCGCACATTCTCTCGAAAAAAAACAATTCTGTAATGGCGTGTTCCTGGACATCTCCCAGGCATTCGACAAAGTCTGGCACAAAGGTCTGCTATATAAAATAAAGGAAAACCTTAACAATAACTACTTTCTGCTTTTCAAATCCTATCTTTCTGACAGAAATATATCAGTTAAGTACAACAACACATTCTCAAGATACCTTTCCATTAAATCTGGTGTACCACAAGGAAGTGTACTGGGACCATTCCTATATTTGCTCTATACTGCTGATTTGCCTGAAACATCTAAAACCACTATTGCTGCATTTGCTGACGACGTCGCAATACTGTCTTCCGATGACGATGCCTCGGTCTCATCCAGAAATATTCAGGAACACCTGAACCAATTGAACCACTGGTATAAGAAGTGGAGGATGACTCTTAACCAGACCAAATCCTCACAAATAGTCTTCACTACACGTATCAACACCTGTCCCAAACTAACTCTGAATGGAATGACTCTGCCCACAAAGACAAGCATTAAGTACCTTGGCATTCATCTGGACCAACGACTAACATGGCGTAATCACATAGAAGCCAAAAGAAGGCAATTGGACTTGAAACTTCGACAAATGCATTGGCTAATAGGAGGAAAATCAAAACTTACGATGCAAAACAAACTGCTCGTATACAAAACAATACTTAAACCTGTCTGGACCTATGGCATTCAATTGTGGGGCTGCGCAAAACCATCAAGAATAAAAACGATCCAAAGGTTTCAGTCAAAAACGTTACGGCAAATAGCCAAAGCACCCTGGTACGTCACTAACCAGAGACTCCATGAAGACCTACAAATTCCGTACATAACACATGTCATAAAATCCTCCTCTGCTGAATACCGACAGCGACTACAAGGGAACTCAAACAATCTTATACATAACCTGTACCAGGAAGGTCCAAACATACGAAGATTAAAGAAGACCTGGCCGGAAGATCTTACTGAAATAGTAAACGAGTAGAAGAGTCACTGGACTCTTTCCTCCCATGTCTCTTTCTTTTGTTTTTCTTTTCAATACATTCCATCAAAATTACTTAATACTTGTTCAAGTAGATTGTACATTAAGCAATAAACGCCTTAAAAAAAAAAAAAAAATCTGTTCGAAAGAGATGAGAACTCGTTCAAATTTCATAAAGAAAATTTCTATTTTTTCAGGATTGGTAGAGGTATTACATGCTCCATTACCATTTTTGGTTGGAGTAGACTCTAGGTTTTTCGATTTTCATGATCCCCCACCAGATGTGAGTTGTGTAGATCTGGACACAAATATTATAACAGTAAGTATAATATTAATTATGGAGAATAATTTTTTTACCATTCTTATAAATGCCAAGATTAAACATCAGATCTGTATTCCTTCTCATAAAATTATTTGTAACTGGAACAAATTATTCATTGAATGTTTGCTTATTGTTTTATTGCACATAATTGTGATATTTAATTATAAAACAGTGCTATAGAATATTCAAAAGTTTGAAAAAACCAAGTGTTCAAATGAATATTCAAAATGCCTTCCAAATATCAAAATAAAAAGAAGAAAAAGGAATTCTATATAAAGAAATGGAAATGTTAAAGCACAAGTGAATATTCTTTTTTTGGCATTGTTTTCTCGATAGAAATGGAAGTAGCAGAGGAAAAGAATCCATATCTATTATATTTCTAGTAACATGCTAATAAAATTTTTTTGAATAAACTTATTTGTATCTCTTAGTAATATCGTTAAAGCAAGCTTTTGGAAATTCATCAGAAGAAAAAATTCTTCATTTGTAAAAACCTATTAAATCTAAATTTGACTATCAATCAACTAAAGGGTCTTTCATTAGGCATTTCATAACTTTAAATGTGAATAAAACAAAATGTGAGTGAGATATTGAAATTTTCTATTCGTTTGAAAGGCCCATCGATGCCATTATATATGGAATATAGCACCTTGCAAATGTCCACAGTGGCTTCGTATCCGAAATGTTCAATTTTCTATGACTGGCGCATAAATCAGGCTGAATTTGACCAATGGCATGTGTTATGTTGTCTTTGAGGACCGCTGTGGCTTGTGGCTTATTAGCATAGATCTGCATCTTGAGATATCCCCACAAAAAGTCTAATGGGAGCAAATCGCACGATCCTGGTAGCCAGTTCACATTAACTCCACGTGAAATGACCATGCCCTCAAATCGTGCAGAATGTCCAATAAAGCTGTGTGGCACGTAGTGCCGTCCTGTCGAATCAACATGTCGTTGGTGTCTATATCATCCAATTCACAACAAAAGAAGTTGGTAATCATCGACCTATAAATCTCGCCGTGATGACCTGGCCAACGTAGTTCTCATGAAAATATGGACTGATGACGCCGCCAGCCCAAAATCTACATGAAATAGTGACTTTTTCTTGATGTATTGAACACTCTTGGATCTCAAATTCGTTTATTACTGCAGTTTAATACTTTTAGTTCAACAAAACTATAATACAAGAGCTATAAAATGTGTGGAGAGAAGTAATTACGCGGGTTTACATAAATTTGGTCATTTATGAGTATTGGTGACTTGGCTCAGTGGGTTAAAACGCTCTACTCGGAAGCGGAGATTCGATGCGGATTCGCATCTTGGCGGAAGAAGAAATTCTCTCGCTGGAATGACCGGTCACCATTTCACTGATCTCCTAATTCGAACAAGTGATACTAAAGCTTCTGAGGGATCTTCACAGCAAATCTAGGAGTATCAGTATAATATCAAATTCCAATTCATTATTTTCATATGATCTTGATGATAAAAATTTGACTGGACTCCAAATAGTTGAATGCCCTTTTTTTTGTAAAAATTTTAGATTGTACTAGTTTTTTCTATGCATTTTATTGCATATTTTTGGGGAATTTTATTCAACGTTTATTGAATTTGGTCGTGAAGGGACATCCTGTCTGCTCTTTATATTTGCTGTTGCAGGTTCAACAAATTAAAATCATAACCTTCTGATTTCTATGTTTGGAGTTGAACCTTCCACTTTAAATAATAAGATATTTTGTTTTTGTGGTTTACAAGCAATGCTAAGCCTAATTTTAAGAGATGTTGTCCACTTTTTTGTTTATATCTAGTGTGCCTTATGTAAATCAGGGGTGAACCACAATAGTCGGTACGGACGCAGTGGTAGGGTGAACAGACGCCCGCTCACTATAAAATAATAATAATAATATGTCTTAACCTTCCTAAAAACACTTAAAAATTTATTATTGTTTCTTGTAGGTAGCAGAACATCAAAGACAGTTGTTATCTGTGAAGTTGTTGCCAAAGAGAGCTGCTAAATGTTTGAAAGCAACATTAGAGGCAATATACCATCGTTTGAGATTAAACACAGATAGCAATGAACACACACCAGATGAAAATATTGAAACTGAGTTTTTGAAACGTAAAAAAGAAGTAAGTTTCAATTGAAAATTGCAATTCTTTAACAATAAATTTTAGTCAAATGTACAAGGTGATTCTAAAATAGGTGATCAAAAATTAAGAACATTTAGAGCAAGTAAAAAATGAAGAAAACCTCAGTAAAATTTTTCTCTAAATTACTCTTCAATAAAGATACAGCTCTTCAAGTATGGATCTCAAAGAATGGTTTTAAATTATTATCTCCAAATCAAAACTTTCATCATGAAAATATGAAAATGTGTACATTCTCTAGCTATTCAATAAATCAAATGAAATGAAAATCAGCCAAAGTTAAATTCAGTAAAAGTAACTTCTATGTACATTAGATTTTTACCCTTTTACATGAAATTCTGAAATTTCAGGATTTTTTGCTTAAGAAAGATACTCATGTTGAAATTCGGTAATATGTACCATTTCTAAATAAAATAAATTTTCAGATAATTTCAGCCGTTACTATTTGGTAGTTGATCATAATTAAAACAAATTGTAGAAATTACTATGTTTTACTAGCAATAAAAATATATTTTACACATTTTCTTGTGACTCGAGTTTCGGGAAATGAACTATCCCATCATCAGACAACTGAAGACCTAACAGTTGTACAGAGGTATTTAAACAAAAGTGATAAATATTTTGAATATTTCAATAGATTCTAGATAACACCTAATAGTGGTACAGAGGTTTACAAGCGGAACGTGATAAAAAACCGGGTTAAAAAGAGGGGCCTTCTAACAAATATCGGAATGTCGGCAATCGACAAAGAAGGTTGTTAAACAGATGGTACCCATTTAAATATCTCAAATAATTTTTGGGGTTACATAGCTCTGCACAGTAATTCATTATTGTAAATCGAAATGTAAATCGAAAATATTTGAGATATTTAAAAAGAAACATCTGTTTAAAACCTTTTTCAACGAACATAAAATGAATTTAATGAAAAGTAAACAAAAATCCAACTTTTGCCACTCATTCTTTAGAAAACAGTTATTCATTTCGACAAAAGAAAATCTTAAGAAAAATTTTACATGTAGATTCAAATGAAAAGAAACTAGATTATTGAAATTTTCAAATTCATTCACAATAAAAATAATTTAAAAAATAATGAATGACTGTATGGAGCTATGTAAATCCAAATATTTGAGATGTACAACAAAATAACGTAAAAATAATGAATTGCTGTACGGAGCTATGTAATCCCAAAAATTATTCGAGATATTTAAATGGGTACCATCTGTTTAACAACCTTCTTTGTCGATTGCCGATATTTGTTAGAAGGCCCCTCTTTTTAACCCGGTTTTTTATCACGTTCCGCTTGTAAACCTCTGTACCACTATTAGGTGTTATCTAGAATCTATTGAAATATTCAAAATATTTATCACTTTTGTTTAAATACCTCTGTACCACTGTTAGGTCTTCAGTTGTCTGATAATGGGATAGTTCATTTCCCGAAACTCGAGTCACAAGAAAATGTGTAATATATATTTTTATTGGTAGTAAAACATAGTAATTTCTAAAATTTGTTTTAAATAAATTTTCATATTTCAGTTCACCATAACTTTAGTGAAATTAATGTGAGTTTATGAGAAAGAAATGTGGGCATTGCATAAAAACTAAAAAGTTTGTTTATATGTCAAAAATGCCATTGTACATATTTTTTGAGCATGTTAATATGCTTTTAATATTAGACAAATGTAACAGAAGCGCATAGGCTGTTGTAAAGTGGCGCAGTGAAAATTTCTTAGAAGAAATCTACCGCATTTCTAAACATACCTATCTATTGAAAGACATTTACATGGAACTATGAAACCCAGAACTTCTGACAGGGGCAGACGAAAAGGCGCGAAAACAGTTGTAAATGAGGGGAATATTTTGAATATTATTAAACATACAGAAGCGAATGGCGGATACTTTGGAAAGTGAAATAATTTATAACTCTATCAATACATCATTGTTAATTAATTCTATTTAACTTTTACTGCATGCTACTTTGGATAAATTAGAACTATACCGATTTTCATACCTTTGATGTCAATAGTTAGAAAGATCATTCCAAATGCTTGCCACCCTGACTGGGGGAATGAGTCTAACTGTGTCTAACAGAATAGTCATTATAATCTGAAACTTAAGGTTTTGATCATCTCTTTACACGTCCTAGCTATATGCTCCCAACTCCAAGGCACAAAATGTAGGGAGAAAATACGTTTTATTCCGGTAAATGCATTAAAATGTAGAAATCTATTTTATCGGGAAATGGTGCATCCTATTGAATTTCAGCAAGAGCACCTTTCTTATGTAAAAAATCCTAAAATTTTATTCAAAAGAGCGACAATCCAATGTAAAAAAAGCGGTTTTTTTTACACACCTCTGAATTAAATTTTGGACTGATTTTCACTTCATTTGGAACAAATTGTTAGAGCATGTACAGATTTGCAGATTTTCATTATGAAAGGTTTTGGAGATAAAAATTCGAAACCATTCTTAGAGAGCTATACTTGAGGGTCGCCATCTTTCCTAGAAGGCAATTTTACTGAAATTTTCTTAATTTTTTTGATTGTTCTATATGCTGATATATAATTATTGACCACCTGTTTCAGAAACTTGTATAAAAATTGTACTGTCTCACACAATAATTTATCATTTCTCTCCTGTATAATAAGCATTGATATTCTTTCATAATGCAATTTCAGCAAGCTATAGAGTTTGAAATTATGGAAGCATTCTTGAAATTCATGGTGTTAATTTTAAAAGGATATAAATCGTATCTCCTACCGATTACGAAAGCTCCTACCATAGGTACAACTGATACAGAAGCACTATTTCAACTGACAGATTTCCTTAAAAGCAGAGACAAGTCAAATCAGAAATTTTTCAGTTTACTAGTTAAAACGCAAATGTTCAGTCGTTTCATAGAGGAAAGAAGCTTCGTAGATGACGATCAAGGGTTGTCGTTTTTCGATGAATGTATAGAGCTCATGAGTGAAGAAATGGACATTAAATTGATAGAGCATGACGGTATGGTGAAAAGTGACAAAACGAATTTCATCTTACCACCAGAACCACATTTGAGTAAGTAATTGTCTTATATCTGAAAAAAAAACCAACAAATTTTATTTTTAGGCACACCAATAGTTTACAAGAGTTTCACTTTGAATCTCACTCTCATGCAAAACAAAAAGAAAAGTCATTTCTCTTCAGCTCTGAATAATAACTCATTTTTACCTGGATCTCCAATGGCAAGAAGAACAAATCATGAAATCAAAACTGCCCAAAAATTTGCTAGGTAAATATTGGAACTGTAGGTTGTATTTTTACTTACCAGGTGAATAACATTCGTATCTCATCATATAGATTTTGCGAACAGCAGGAGAAAGTCAGTTAAAAATATAACAAATTTCATAATTCACAGGCTCAAATACCAGGTGTAGAATAACGGAATTTTTTTTTACACGTTTGTTGTCTGAAAATGATAAAAAAATTGTTTATACAAAATGATCTCCATTGCTATTTATACATTTTTCCCACCTTCTCGGTAGTTTATGAATGCCACGCCGAAAAAACAATACATTTGAATTGAACCAGTTGTCGAGCTATTTTCATATACATTGAAGCACTGTTCAGCGAGAGCATAGTGATGCAAATAGATGATACTCTAACAAAACCAAGTCTGGAGAATAATCCGAATATGCTAGTATTTCCCAACTGAACGCCTGGGTCTTTTCCCTGATCTGTTCTGCTGTGTATGATGGCGCATTATCATAACTTTGTGTTGCCTTTTTTCCTAATGGCGGTCGCTTTTTATGTAATGCTCGATTTAAGTCTGATCATTTGCTATTGAAAGCTAACAACCACCAAGTTTTAGCAGCCCATAATAGATTACACTCTTCTGATCCCACCAAATAGAGCATTCTCTTCTTTCCAAAGAGATTTGGTCTTGCAGTGGATTTTATTGTTTGCCTGAATTCACCCATGTTGCTTAAGATTCTAAAAATATATCTATTTTTCATCACCTTTCACAATTCGATGGAGAAATCTTTTGTATCTGTCAAGCAGCATTTTACAAGTCGTTTTTCGATTTTTTTGCTGCCTTCATGCGCAACCCATTTTGCTTCTTTCTGAACCTTTCCCATAGCTTTCAAATGAATGGAGACAGCCTTTGCATCACATTCAATTGATCTGCGAGTTCTTGTTTAGTTTGATCTAATAATGCTTGCTATTTGTTGTCTGCAAACCTTTTCGGAGGCTCCCCACTCTGTTTGTCATGTTAAAATGGCCACTTAAAAATTTTTTGAACCACTTGTAACACTGTATTATACCAAGACCATATTCACCATAAGCTTCGACAAACATTTGATACGATTCTGCAGCAGTTTTCTTATAACAGAAAACCAATGCTTCAAATCATGATATGTTAAGCTTTTAAAAAATATACTGGTGTATGGAACTTGGATTGTTGTGTGTTAAAAATCTCTGTCAGATGTTAAAGGAAGATGATGACGCTGTAGAAGCAATCTAGAAGCGGTCCCTAGACCGATGGCGAGCTCCATCTAAAGGGTCTTTCTTTAACAGCGCCCCATTTTGTTTTTTAAATAAAACACATAATTTATTTGAAAATTATTGCAATTTTTATTTCGTTATAAAGTACAATGGATATAGTTATGATACAAAACATCATTTGAATGTCTACCACGGAAACGCTGGCAGGAATGAAGTTGTTGAACCCAATTTTTCATGACTCGCACACAAATCAGGTCGTATGTTAGCAATTACTTGTTCAATATTGATCTGCAAATCGTCTAAATTTGCTGGATGATTGATATAAACCAATGACCTAATATAACTCCAAAGAAAGAAGTCCAATGGAGTTAAATCGCAGGAATGAGGCGGATAATTTATCCGTCCATTTCTTGAAATAATCAAATCACCCAATTACTGAGTACACGACGCTTTAAATGATCTGTTGGTTTGAGTTCTTGGGTTAAAACAATTTTGTATGGATGTAAACCAAGATTTTTTTCATAAAATTCGCTACAAAGACGTCTGGGAGATGCCTAGTTCTTGTGAACGTCAAACAAAAAGTAGTCTTTCGAGATGAAAATGAGCTTCATCGCTAAAAATGATTTTTGGTAGAAAATGCTCATCTTGGGCTATGTGATCATTAGCCCATTGAGGGAAGTGGAAACGCATCAGATGGTCACAAGGCTTCACTTCTTGTACTAGTTGAACTGTGTAAGCCTTCATTTTATGCAAAATTCTCCTCAGAGAAGTGCGAGAAATATTTAGTTCTTAAGCAGTTGATGAATACGAGTTGATGTTGATGGGTGTTCAACCAAATTCTGGGCTACAGCAATAATGTTTGCAGGTGTACTCACTGAACGAGAACCTAAACAGGTTGTTAATGCCAAATATTAAACTAACTCTCTGTCTGAACATGAATGACAGAACTTGAAATAACCTCTCTCTTTCTGTTTTGAAATATTATTTGTGAATTTCTTTTTGTATTTTCAGCTTCGTAATATAAATTGACGTCACAACAATTCTAACCTAAGATGAAGAATTTTTATTTGCTATGCATTCCCCTTCATTACCGGTTGATTTTTGGCATTTTAAGATAGATGTCCTATGTTCTTTCATTCTATCTTGTAAACAACGATCTATGTGCCTGTATAGGTTGCATTACAAAATTTTCAGATTCCCAAATGTAGAGGTTCCCTTCTTTATTGTTCTCTTAGCTGAATTATTTTTATCTATTATATATCTAAAGAATTAATTCCAAGTTTATGAAGATCGTTAGAAGTTTTAGTGCTAATACCTTCTACAAGGCTGATCATAAAATCAGGATCATTCCGTAATTTGCATTAATTTAAAAAACTTTTTTTTTCGAATTCCTCACGTAACAGTTTACTAACCTTATGCGATTATTATCCAGACATAACTGCTCACACAGGTACTGCAATCGTGATAAAGAGCACCATAAAGCATGAAGAACTACCAAAGTATGAAAAAGAACTTCTACAGGCTACAATAAGAAAAGTACAATTCTTATCCTATAATTTAACAATTGCAGCGGTCTACTGTCCCCCGGGTACTGCATAAAAAAAAAGACTTCGACGATTTCTTTTCTACGTTGGGTTCTAAATTCATAGTAGATGGAGACTTCAACTGCAAACACACCTCATATGGCTCAAGGTTGATAACTCCCAAAGGAAAGCAACTATTAAGTATTGCAGAACAAAGAGGTTATTCTTTCTTATCAACAGGTACACCCACTTATTATTTGTGACTAATGGCATTTCTTCAACAAACATGGACATTACACCGAGCTATGACCTCTCTTCAGACCATTCTCATGCAACTAGCAACATTTAGCAGCTTTATTATCTATAGAAAACACACCACTAGACAACACAACAGAAAAACAAATTGGAACAAATACCGAACGAAAATAGAAGACGCAATAACTCTAGATATAAATAAGCCTTAAAACACCAAAAGATATAGAAGCAGCTCTAACTATATTCAACAAAATCATCACTAAAGCTGTAGAGGAAGCAACTCCAACAACCAAGCCAAACTAAACTTGCAACATCCCAGCAGAAATCAAAGAACTCATAGCACATAAAAGAAGAGCTACAGTAATATGGCATTTGACACACTCTCCACTCGATAAGAACCAACTGAATCAAGTGACCAAACGGCTGAAGGCTAAAATTAATGAGGCAAAAGAAACATCCTTCTATAACTAAGTTTCAAACTTGAACAGATTTGATAACTATTTGGAGAGCAATAAAAAACCGCTAGAGGCCAATATTACACATTCCACCATTAAGTAAGCAGTCAAATCCCAATACACAATGGGCCAGAAGTGATGAGGAAAAACGCCGAATTTTTGCAGACTACCTAGCCAAGGTGTTCACTCTAAATAGCAATGGTATCGACAATAAAATAGAGCGTGAACTTCAAAAAACATCCCATAGAACAGGACCAATCAAACGTCTCAAAATCTCTGAAGTAAAATTTGAACTTATCGCCTCAATGTGAAAAAAGCTTCAGGAGCCGATAAAATCACTCCAGAAAAAGGAATTACACAACTCCTGAAAATATTTAACAACATCGTCAGATGAAACTACTGGCCAGAACATTTTAAAGCTGCAGAAATAATCATGATTCCAAAACCAGGAAAAAACCGAAACTGCGTCACCTCATACCGCCCAGCTTGCTGCTTGTCGCCTCGAAAATTCTTGAGAAAATGGTCCTTCGAAGAATAAACAAGGACCCAAGTACAGAAGAGTGGATTCCGCTTCACCAGTTCGGTCTCCGACCAGAGCATTCGACAGTGCAACAACTCAAGAGGTGAAAAAACAGTACTGCGAATCAGTATTCCTGGACGTCAGTCAAGCTTTTGACAAGGTTGGCACCCTGGCCTGCTATACAAAATAAAAAAGTTCCTACTACCAACCTACTTCAATCTGTTACAATCTTATCTCACTGAAAGGAAATTTAGAGTCAGCGTCTTAGGTTCTCTGTTGTATTTGTTATGCACAGCCGAGCTACCAACAAACCGTTATACTAGCAAGCCATGAAGACCCAGTGGTGGCTTCACAAATGCTTCAGAACCATGTTCATCCCAAAATGGTGTAACAAGTGGAGAATAAAAATTAATGTGACAAAATCAGTTCAAGTCAACTTCTCGCTTCGTAAGGGACAGTGTCCTCGAATACAACTCAACAACATCCAGATACTCAAATCTTCATCGACAAAATATCTGGGCATGCATCTTGATAAACGACTCTCCTGGAAAGAACATATTACAAACAAAAAGAAAACAAGTTGACCTACAAGTACCTTACAAACGACAAGGTACACTTTCGATCAGATTTTGGATCACATATTGTCTTATTATTTGTAAACATCTTCCTGTCTCATCCCAACATGATCTATTGAATTTAAATTGGGACTTCGAGCAGGCCAAAACAAATCTTGCTGTTATAGACCTTCCTCATCTTTTAGTGAGCAGACCGTTCTTGCCATATAGTTGAAATAATCGTTGCATACTGACAGACATGGACCAAAGTTTCTCGCACTTTCGCGCTGTAGGTAACCATATTCTGTAGCCGCCACAATTCGTGTCAGAGCGACAGTATTTATAGGAATTTCAACATTTTCAATGGCAAAAGAACTCAAACCATAAGCAATACAAGATGAAACCATTGAACCAAAACATATACTGGTAATGGTTTTTGGGAATTTAGGTGTTTTGTTCTAGGGAACAGTGTTTTGCCCAAATGCCTGTAGTTTTCGAATTTTGAGTCAATAATGGTCTCGGGTTCAAAAGTAATTCTGTCCGGCCAGCTGGTCCATTGCTAAACGCTCTAACTTTCTAACGGAAAGAACTAGAGACTTGAAACTTAGACTAAGGTTTGAAGCCTGAATATCTTGGTTCATTAATGGCAAAATGGTTCAGCAATTATTCACATTTGGAAACTTTTTCTTAATTTCCAATAGTTCCAAAACTACTGATTTGATCGAAATAAAATTTGTTATTTGGGCGTATAATAGCGACACAAAGATTTATAACGAATTTCGTATTGACCCTCTAGGCGGATGACTAAAAATGCTAATTTCCCAAAGAAAAGCCCTAAAGACTTGCAGTTTTCAGGGTAGGTTTGTAGTGTAAATGTATCAGTTAAGTTCAAACTATGAAAAGAATCGGCTAATTGGATCCTGAGATATTCTTATTTGAAATTAATTTTTTAAGTTTTTTCATTCAAGTTCAACTTTAGTATATAGATGTGAAACAACAACATGCAATCTTATGCATAATTTTGTGAAGATGAATTACGGGACGTTCTCAATTTTTTCCATATTTGATTTCAGCAAAAATATGAAAAGTCTATGAAGTATTGAATTGTATCAGTCCTTACTTGGTGAAAATTCATATTAAATAATATTTAAATAAGGTTATTCTGATTTTCACAAATTTTTATTGATATGTTCACAATATGATACAATATGATCACAATGTGATAGCGAAACAATTGTTGTGAACATATCAATAAAAATTTGTGAAAATCAGAATAACCTTATTTAAATATTATTTAGTACATATATGAAGTTTTGTTCAGTATATTTTTATTCCACTCTTTGTTGCCAACATGTATTGTTGCATTTTGACTATGTGTCATTTTCATGAGATTTTCTGTTTTTTCAGTCCAACAGTTCTGAAATTGCAAAAAACGACGTTTATTTGACTTTCAGGTGTCAGAACACAGAATTCTATGCTTTTATTCATCATCAAAACAAATTGTAGAAATCACTGTTTTACTACCAAAAAAGATATATTACACATTTTCTTGTGACTCGAGTTTCGGGAAATGAACTATCCCATCATCAGACAACTGAAGACCTAACAGTGGTACAGAGGTATTTAGATAAAAGTGATAAATATTTTGAATATTTCAATACATTCTAGATAACACCTAATAGTGGTACAGAGGTTTATAAGCGGAACGTGATAAAAAACCGGGTTAAAAAGAGGGGCCTTCTAACAGATATCGGAATGTCGGCAATCGACAAAGAAGGTTGTTAAACAGATGGTACCCATTTAAATATCTCAAATAATTTTTGGGGTTACATAGCTCTGTTTTCTAAAGAATTCTTTAGAAAACAGTAATTCCTTTCGACAAAAGAAAATCTTAAGAAAAATTTTACATGTAGATTCAAATGAAAAGAAACTTGATTATTGAAATTTTCAAATTCGTTCACTATAAAAATAATTTAAAAAATAATGAATGACTGTATGGAGCTATGTAAATCCAAATATTTGAGATGTACAACAACGTCCACTATTAGGTGTTACCTAGAATCTATTGAAATATTAAAAATATTTATAATTTTTGCTTAAATACCACCGTACCACTGTTAGGTCTTCAGTTGTCTGATGATGGGATAGTTCATTTCCCGAAACTCGAGTCACAAGAAAATGTGTAATATATCTTTTTTGGTAGTAAAACATAGTAATTTCTACAATTTGTTTTAATTATGATCAACTACCAAATAGTAACGGTTGAACCAATTCAGTATCTTTTTATTTATCATATGTAGCTTCTTAAAGAAGTAATTCTCAGTTTTGAAAATTTCAGGGGAAATGTTGAACAGCGTGCAAAAGCTTCTGACTTCACGTCAGTGCTTTCCGCTAGTTTTTTCTTAAACACTTATGGAAACAGTAACAACTTTTTCTATTCAAGAAATTACGATAAAATCACCGTATATACAGAGAGCTATATTACATCCGAAAAAAACAAAGATTTTTAAAAAACAAAGATTTTTAAAATGAATGCAAATAACTGGTTGACCCTATTTATATGCCCGGCGGTGTATACTACAGGTTTCACCTAGGGCCAACCGCAAACTTCATTCATTTTATTGACTAATTTTTCTGAAAGAGATAAAATTTGAATAAAATTGTGATTATTCTTGCATTATTCTTAAAACCGATTGTTATTAATGGAGTAATATTTAGAACCTCAAAATAAGATAGCACTTTTAACATGGAAGAACTTAATGATTTACTTTTTTTCTTCAGGAAATGTTCCCGGTCTCCTGATCTCTGGGCAAAATGTTTATGTGGTGCATGTCATACCCTGTACTTCATGATGTTGCCAAGTGTATTGGCTTTGAATCCAACTAAAGAAAAAATTGTTCTCCAACAAGCCTATGAGCTTTTGGTTAGAGCAACATATTTACGCTTGGCATGTGATGAAATCTGCTACAGACTCATGATACAACTTTGTGGTGAACATTCTAGACCCCTCCTGGCTGTCAAGCTGTTGGTACTAATGAAGAAATTCGGTTTACAACCAAACGCTTTAACATATGGGTGAGTGGATTCATTAGTTAGTCGGCCTTTTAATAGCTGATTAGTTTTATGGCATTAATTGATTTTTTTAATTTTCAGATTATATAATAGATGCGTTTTGGAAGCAGAATGGCCTGCACATTCAACATCTAGTCAATTGCTTTGGAATAAATTACGTAATGTTGTGATGGGAGCAGCACATTTCAAATGGGCCGCCAAACGAAAATATTTGAGAAACTCCACAACTTCAATTGACGGAGGTAATTTTTTTCATTTAACTGCTTTCCCAGTGATTTTGAGATTTTCAATATGAACAATAGAGGGTATTTCAAAAGGTACTACTTTTTTTAACAGAAGTCAGGACTTGTCGAAACAAACCATCTCAAAATAATATTAAAGGAAAATATGAATTATTGAAGAAGACAACGAAAATAAATCTTTAAACTTGAATTCGTTGCCCCAAAATTTTAAGTACAGTTCTGTTACTCAAACGCTTAAGTTCAGACATTCTCATGTCAGAATATGTCATGTCAAAATTGACAATTCAGTGTTAAAATAAGCAATCCAGTGACTTAACTGTATTTTGAGTATCGTGAATTAATTGAAATGTGCCGTAAATTTATTCAATGTTGAACTTCAAGACATGATTCTTGTCTATGAGGAATGTAAGCAAAATCCAAGCACAGCTAGTAGGTTATATTTAGGAAGACATCTGTCGCGAAATTAACCACAGATGAGAGTGTTTATTAATTTAGTGCAGAGCTGTAGAGATACTGACTTTTATCGCAACCGTTATCAAAGGCATTACAACTGCAAGATTATTCCCTGAGAAGAAATTATAGTAAAAGTTTGGCGTTTGGAAATCACTACAGAAAAGAAAATTGACAATTGTATTATTCATCATCATCAATCTCAATTAATGAAAGTCAAAAAATCACAAGTACAGATCAGTCCATTGATTGTTTACGATGAAATTGTAATCTTTATTCAGTGTTTGGATTGACACATGTTGTCAATCAAGGCAATATTCTGGCCTCTATGAACAGTACATCGCCAGAACTAACAGAACTAGACTTAAATTGCATGAAATCCAATTTGAATTAAAGATCTTCTATATTTGTCCCCTGTGTTGAATGGTTTATTTTGATGAATTCTACCATCTGTTAAAATAACTCACCCTTTGAAAATGCTCTGTATATTTGGAAAAATGTAAACAAATCCAGTTAAAGAAGACTCAGTAAATACATATTTATAACAACCTAAATTTTTCTGGTCTACTAACTAGAGGTTTCATTTTGAATTTCACACAATTTCTGAAGTGTCAGAATGAGACTAAACTGACAGATATTGCATTTTATATGCAAAAATTGTGCAGTTATGAGAATGGATCGATATAGGCTTGCACAACTGATTGAAATGGTGAAAATTCACTATAAAAATTGCGAAAATTTCATGAATACAGTTTGTATTGTCTACGATTAACATTTGAGTCATACTTAATAGAAGTTATTTAAAAAAAATTAAATTCAGAATTATTTCTCGAAACTACTGCAATATATATTTCACACGGTGATTCTACATACAATTCGCAACACGAATGTTCCTATTAAGTTAGTCCAATTATTTTTCATCGTAAAGTTATTCAAGATTTTACTTTTTTACGTTTCACAATTTTTCAATAAAAAATAGCATAACTCGTTTCATGAAGATTTTCATAAAATACTTACTTATTATAGTAATTATAAAATTTTCATCATCCATAATCTTTGGTTTACCGTAAATTCCGCCGAGTAAACCCTCATGGAGATTATGCGCAAAAACGGCTTTATTTATAAAGCGTGAAAGTACAAACAGAGAGATATCCACCATCTGAAGAAAAATTATTATTTACGACATTCTTTATTATACATACAAGTTCAAAAGTTATCACAAAAAATTCTGAAAATGCCTGCCACCTTCTCTAATGCAAAGCCTACATCGTTTTCGGATAGAATCCACAGTTTTCAGTAACTGCCCCCATCATTGCCTCGGTATATTGCAGCACTTATGTATTCTTTTGATAAGGCGGTCCCCAAAGGAAGAAGTCTTGAGATCTAAGGTCGGGACTTCGAGCAGGCCATCGGATCGGTGCGAATTTTCCTATCCATTTTTCTTTGAATGAACCTCCATCAATCCTGTAACTATTCTTTTATTGTATGCCGGACAACCGTCCATTTGAAACCAATTTGGAGCCGTTGGTCCAGGGGCATGTCTTCCAATAAATCAGAAATGTAATTTTCCAGATTTGGTTTCAAATGGACAGTTGTCAACCACCCTAATATAAGTATTTTATAAAAATTTTCATGAGACCACCCTAGTCTAAGAAGAATTTTCCGCTCTTTTGAATGGTGTACACTGAAATTTGATTAAGTTATGCTATGTTTTTAGTGAAAAAATTGTGAAACATTACATTAATTGTGAAACATTACAAAATAGAAGGGAACGCATGTTGTGGAGATAAAGTGTATTTACACCGCTCTCTACGAATTGTTGTTTTATTATAGTATTTTGTTACTTTTTAAAAGTGAGTTTTATATCAAACCATTCCAAAAGTGTCGGGAAATATTTTTCGCGACTCTGTTTTTGTATTTGAGAAGTTTATCGGCTGATTTCTGTCAACATTTTGATCCCGATTCCCGTGAGAAATTTCCGCCTTGAGGTGGAGAGACGGAACGCAGTTCACATCTGGAGCGCCCTGGTGTTTAGTGAGGTGGACTGTACGGGAGCATCATGGTGATATGTAACGTTTGCACCGCAGGCTTGACAAGCAAGACTCCAGGGTTGAAATGTGCAGGTTCTTGCTCATTATTTTACCATGGAAAATGTGTTGGCATGAGTAAGCAGTGTGTGGTGGATCTCCAGCTTCCTGGTGCGTCATGGCTATGTCCTGAATGCAGATTGGTCGAAAACAAAGGTCGATCGTCCGTTGTGGTTTCTCCTGGTGTGAAGGAGGTTATGGATCCACCTACATCGGCGCTCACCTTGAAAATTGTTCAGAAAACCCAAGATGATGTATCGAATTTGAATAAGAAACAGCGGGAAATTGTTCATTCCGTCTCCTTTTGCAGTGATCAAATATCATCTTTTCAGATGATTATCAATAAGGTCAATGATAAATTGGATATAATCGAAAGATTAACACAGGAAAATATTAGTCTGAAGAAGGAGGTAATTAATTTAACTAATAGAGTTGAATCATTGGAACAACAGTTGAAGTCAAATAACTTGGAAATTCTGGGTGTGCCAGAGAAGTCAAATGAGAAATTACCGGTTATTTTGCAGAAGATCTCCGAAAATATTGAGTTTCCCATATCTTCAGGTGATGTTGATGCCTTGTTCAGATCAAACACTAGCATCATTGGTAAGCCTAGGCCAATCATCGTCAAGTTCAATCGAAAAGTCGCTAGAGATGAATTCTTGTCCGCTGCCAGAATGAAGCGCAAATCAGATAGAACGTCGTCTCCCGGACTCAAGATTGATAACATTTCTGATCAGCTGTTCATAAACGAACATCTCACAAGATACAATAAAATTTTATTGAATAAAGCGAAGGAATATGCACGAAAAAATAACTACAAATATATATGGGTCAGAGAGGGCACTATTTATGCAAGGAAAGATGATAAAGCCAAAGTCTTTAGAATATTCACTGAATCTGACTTGGAAAGACTAAATTAATTTACTTCTTGCTCCACTTGAAAGTTTAATTGCAGTGTTTTATGATGATACTGTCTTTTCTGTATCAGAATGTACGGGGATTGAGATCAAAATTGTCCAACATTTACAATAGTTCTTTGGCTTGCAGTTGTGATATTGTGTGCCTTGCAGAGACGTGGCTTACTGATTCAATAGTCGACAAAAAACAATCAATAGTCAACAAAAAATGTTATAAACATATTACTGATGATCGGGATCGAGTTATGAGGGAGTTAGGGTTAACTACTTTGGCTGACCAGAGAATGTTGAGGGACGCAAAGTTTATTTACAAGATTATTAATTCTCTCGATTCCACTGAAATTGTGAATATGCTCAGTCTCAATGTACCTAAATATTGCACAAGAAATAAGTTTTTGTTCCATATAGATCTAAGTTCTTCCAATTATCACCTGAATTCACCATTGATGAGATGCTGCAAAACTTATAATACACTATCTAATCTCGCTGCCGTTGACGTTTTTTCTGATTCTTTATTGGCCTTCTCTTGCACTTTGAAACGATTTCTGGGAAATTACTGAATTTTGTTTCATATTTGTATTTTTTTTAATTTATGGTTCAAATGAATTTACTGTTTTCGTTGTTATTGGTTTTTAAGTAACATTGTGATTGGATTATTAGTGAATACATAATTTTGGGTTCGTCCTGTCTTGTATTCCTTTAAATAAATAAATAAATTACGAAATAGTAGAATCTTGAATGACTTTACAACGAAAGATAATTGAATCATACTTTATAGGAACCTCAAACAGAGTTGAGATTTGTTTGTCCATATCGGTTGAAAATAAAGTAAATCCAAGTGATCAGTGTAGAAGAAAAAATTCAGATCATAAAATGGCACTTTTGGTGGTTAATAAATTCAAGAGACAATAAATTCATTTATTGTTGCCTTTGAAGATAGACCGATTCTTTCAAGTTCGTCTATTTCTAAAATAATTGAAAAATTTGAGAAATGTGGGTGTTTACAAACATGCAGGTATTGCAGGACTGATAAACCACCAAAAAACATTAGTGAAAATCGTCTGAAAAAAAAAGTAGATGTGTGTGCTGCTGTTGAAACCAGTGCACCTTGTTCGAGTAAACAAATTGCTGAACAGGTCGATCTGAGCGATAGGAGTGTTTGGAATATTTTGAAAAGGATGTTATAAGGTTCAAACAACTCAAGAAATTTTTCTGGAAGACCATATCAAACTAATGGAATTTTGTGAAACTATGATGGAAAAAGTAAATGAAAATAGTTCATTCCTTAACAATATCTTATTCACTGATGAGTCATCGTTTTCCTTGAACAGAAAACATCAGTCGTAAGATATTGGTCTAGGAAAAATAAGCACCTGAGTATTCCTTGCATACCCATTATCCACAAAAACTTAATGTTTGGACAGGACTACTGGGGAATTATTTCGTAGGGCCATTTTTTATCGATGGTAACCTAATCATTGACAAATATCTCGAGTTTTTAGAGAATCAAATTATTCTAACAGTTCGACAGCTACCAATAATTGATTTCGATGATGTCTGGTTTCAACAGGATGGCTGTCCAAGTCACACTATATCTCAGGACGACTTTTTCGGACCGTGTCATTTCTACAAATGGCACGATCAACTGGCCCCCCAGATCATCATATTTATTTCCCAATGATTTTTTCTATGGGGATATGTGATAAATTTGGTTTATGGGCATGAAACTGATAGACCGACGAATATTAATGAATTAAGGTTCAAAATAATTCAACTTTGTGCCAAAATAGCAACTATGTCGAATCTGTTCAGAGATATGGTATCTCTTTATAATAGATTTGGCTACTGTTTGGCTCAACAAGGTGGATTATTTGAATGTTTAATTTAAATTTGTCGAACTTCGATTTCGCATTTTTTAGAATTTGTTTTTGTTTTCGAATTTCTTATTATCGTAGAATTTAATTTCTTTTCAAGCTAGTTATGGCGAAAAAGAACTTAGGTACTCATTTTCACAAAGGAAATTATTTGTGTCATTAATCGTGCAAATAAATTCCTCGCATACAACGGAATAAGATTTTCGTATTTATTTTCAACCGATGTCCACGTTTTAAGTGCGAATTATTCTGTTGACTGAACTGAAAGCAGTGCAGAGCCTCGTTTCGATCGAAGTTTCTCCCCACCAGCCACTACCATTGAGAGAGAACACTCGTTTATTCGTAATTGCATCGCACTGAGGCTTTGATTCTTCCACTGCTCCACCTGAACCGACGTTGCTTATAGATTAACATTGAATTTCCTATGTTTCCGACTGTCTTTTCCATACCTGTATAGCTAAAAACTTGAAAAAAGTGGCGGTACAGTTAATTAACAATTTTCGGATATGAAGATAAGAAATACTACTCTGTCAAGAAAGTACCGCGAATTTTCAATTAAAACAACATTTTTACATTTAATCGTCAAAATTTATTGGGTCGCCTTCAAAATAGGCTCCATTTGCTCCAATACATCTATGCCAACGGCACTTCCAATTATCGAAACATTTTTTATAGGCGCTTTCCGGGATGGACTTTAGCTCTCGCGCCGAATTTTGTTTTATGGCTTCAATCGACTCAAAACCGGTGCCACGAAGGGGCAATTTTAGTTTTGGGAAGAGGAAAAAGTCGCAGGGAGCCAAATCCGGCGAATACGGTGGTTGCTGAAGCACGTTTGTTGAGTTTTTGGCGAGAAAGTCAGTCCCAATCGTAGCTCGGTGAGAACGCGCGTTATCGTCCCATAGTAATCACCCATAGTAAAAATCGGCACGCACTCTGACATCGACTGACTTAATCAGCTGTTGCAAACACACTAGTTAACAGATCCCGCTCAAGCTTGGCATAGTAATTAAGGACAGTGTTACCAACCTAGGAAAAAAAAAATTTACCTGCCTCATTGCCCCGCCAGATTTAAATCGATAATTCCCGGTACTTTCTTGACAGAATGTAAATTGCAAAAAGGGGATAGAAATAACCATCAATTTACAGAAATACCAATAAAGAAAAATATGCGAAAAAATGGATATAAATAACCATTAAACATATTGGGGCCAATTATTGGAACTACACACATCGTCAAAAGTCATGTTAGGATTTTGTTACATAGGTTTTGTAGTCTTTTCATTGTGTCTTTCAGATATACATACGTGTGTTATGAGCCCTGTGTCATTGGCTTATTGAAGGACGTAATATTTCATTTCTTCTGTTACTTTGTAGATATCGTGTACATAAAAATTTTGACTAATGCGCGCAATGGCATTGTATGAATGCTTGATGACCCGGTATCGGTTCACAATTTGAGTGTATTCCACTTTGAAGGAAAGTTATCGATATATGCCCATGCAACTTCGCGCCAACACTAAAATAAATATAAAATAAAAATACATAAATATTGTATAAAAGTGTTGAAAATGGAAAGCCCTGTGATTGTTTAGGAGAAAATGATGCAGGGAAATGCTTTTTCATTTTAACCAGCATGTTCTGCATTCTTAAGAAGCTTCCTGTGATATTTTGTAAGTAAACTGGGTTTGTCCAATGACTGGAGTTTGTGTAGAAGACCTTCGTGCCACATACTACCAAGTGCTTTCTTGATGTCCATGCATAGTGCTGCTGACTTGTGATCCTTTTTCATTGTGCTTTGTACGTTCGATATTAGAACTACCACAGTTAGATTCAGGTTGATTCTGTGTACACCGATTTTTCGAAGGCCTTCAATAAGGTTGATCATAACATCTTGATTGAAAAATTGTCTGTGATAGGTGTGCATGGAGACTTGCTACATTGATTATCTTCATATTTCAATAATAGATCTCAAATTGTTACTGTTAACGGATAATTTTTCATCATCTTTCTGTGCGACCTCGGAGGTGCCTCAGGGGTCTATCATTGGGCCTCTTTTATTTATAATTTACATCAATGATATAAGTGAATGTTTTAAATTTTATAAATTTTTAATATTTGAAGACGAACAAATGAGTTGTACATTATATGATTATTTAAGACATTGGTTTATAATGCATTTACTTGAGACGTAGTTATTTATGTTGGCATATAACAATTTTATGTTATTGAATGCTAGAACTAGGGCCAGATGTATTGTTGTTAAATACTTGAAATTGAGTGCCTTCAATGAGTTCGGTGGTTGTGGCTGGGTTTTCTTTATGTTTAGTTTATTTATGAGTTGGTCTTGTTTAGGGTTATTTAGTTTATGTATGTATGTGTCGATTATGTCATGGATTGTAATTGGTGTATAAATTCGATTGTTCTTTGGGGTAGAAGGTTTAACTAGGTGGGATTTCTTGTTGATTGATTTTATTTTTATATTTGGAATACCATCGATAGGTGTTGTTGGTCTCTTTGGGCATTTCATTGACCATGCCACAGGCGGTGTAGAAAAAGGTAAAGAAGATATACACACGTTAATGTGATGATTTCCTTTACATTTATTACATAAAATGGCTGACATGAAGTTGAGGATTGTGTGAGTAAATTGGTTGCACTCCACACAAGGAACTGGAATTGGCTTTCGTGGAAACTAGGAAAGACAAGATAGTGACGACTTTTGTAGAAAAATCTGTCTGCCAGGAGAGAGATTCAAATACTTTTGTTTCCTTAATTATTCTCATCAACAGTGTTCGTTTTTCTGTGGCTCTAGAAGTGATGCGTTCACAGAACCTATGCTCTGTTCTCTGATTTTTGAGTTATATACTCTTCGTCTGTTATTTCGGTTTCGACATTGCTTATAACTAAAAAATATCTTGGGGTTGAGTTTTTTTGTGTGGTTGTATTAGAAGTTTTATCATTTTTCAAGGATTAAGGGATTTTAACATTTTTTTCCATCTGATTTAATTATGAATCCTTCTTTGTCTTCAATATATCTTTACTTCCTGCGAAATTATTCCTCTATACATCTGTCATCTGTGTTTTGGTATTATCTGATGTTGTTGATCAATGGAAACAATGTTGATATTTTCTGTTTATCTGCTGGAATATTTGTTGTGAGTGACTGCTTGTTTCTGTAGAGGATGTATTGGAAGCTGTATTATCAGTGATTTTATCGTGTAATGATTTTGTGTGAATTAACAGGTAGAGGTGGTGCATTAATTATAATTTCGGGCTATTTATTGTCTTTGAGCTTCTTTGTCTGTGAGTTAGATGGTTGGTTCCTTTTTTTGAGTTTCTTTACTATGTTGAATGGTTGCTCATCTTCCATGAATTTGGGTGCTGATATGCTGCTTGCTTGCTATTAGGAGTACAAATAAGTTTCCGCCGTACGGAACCCAATTTCCTTGTTTATGAATCATTCCTAATGATTTTAAACGATGTGAGACTGCTTGCTGAGTGACTTCTAATATTAGAGCAAGTTCTTTTTGTGTTTGAGATGAATCTTTCTCCAATAATTCCTCCAATTCTGCATCCTCGTAAATTTTTGGCCTTCCACTGCGATCTTTGTCTTCTACGTCGAAATCACCGTTTTTAAACTTTTGAAACCACTCTCGACACGTTCTCTCACTCAAAGCACCCTCACCATATGCTTCTACAAGCAATCGATGCGCCTCAGCAGCAGATTTCTTTAAATTAAAGAAGTAAACTAATATTTCCCGCAAATGACGCTTACTTGGCTCAAATTTTGACATTTTCAACTTATAAAAATTATATTTTACCAATATAAAATCAATGATATTAATAGGTTATGTTGTTCTTGAATATCCAAACTATTTTTTAAGCCGGTTATCATCTGCGAAAGCTAACCGAAACTCCGTGCCGCGCCATCTACAATAAAACGGCGGAAACTTATTTGTACTCCTAATACATTATATACAGATTTCCTGAAATTCATTCAAGGTTATTATTTTGAGATTCTTTCCTGCCGTTTTGTTTAGTAATTAGTTCGATCAATCCGTATTTTATATCCGGAGATGGTGGCTGATTACTGTCTCATTACCAATAGTTGAGTGAGCTGGCGATAACGTTTAATACGTCCAGATACGTTAAATACACATTGACGACTGTTTCAAAAATTATTAATTCAAATATTAAAAACGGTGTACCTATCTATAAAATTTGGACAAAACATGTCAGTACCATTGCAATAAAGTACAAACAGAAACATGTATTTCGTTAATAATGTCATTATAAATGATTCGTTCTAAACATGGACCAAATCAATCTTAAACAATAAACTAAAAAATTCTACAAATAATTACATATTATTTTAACAAAGTACTTTGAGCTTTAGACGACTCTTCTTGTTTGAGTTTCATGAAAGGCTACCATGCCATTAATACATCAAACAGTCACTTATTCACCATATTATTCTTTTCAGTTTCAAGTTTGGAACCTAATGATAGAACTCCATCACATTCTTCTCTGGATTCCCATGAAAACTTACAATCTGAATCATTGTTAGAGAAATTAGGAAGAAATATTTTCAGAGGTAATATTTATGGTTCTTTTCAATCTGTAAGTGACAACGTTGATACAGCAACAAACGAAGAGAGGGAGACAGTAAATTGTTGTTCCTCCAATGAAAGTTTTATCGATACTGAATTGTTACCTGATAGAAATAATGATGATTCAATTAAAAACGACCAGAGCAATAATTTCAAAGATTCCAAGTGCAATGCAATAAGTGTTGAAAATGACCAAAGAATTGTTAGCTCAAACAAGTGAGTTACTTAATTTATACCTGCCGATTCGCCTAATTTTGTAAATGTTATTCTTTCCATAGTTTCAGCTTCTCTTCTTGTATCAAACTGAATGATCCTTTAGGAGCCCTGGATGATGAGGATGAACAGTTCATTGTTAATTGTATACCACAGGCGGTACCTTCGCATGCACAAGAAATTTCAAGAACATCCAATACGAATGGCGATTTATATGAACCCACAACTATAAAAAAATCTGCTACATTTGAGAACAGTCCTACTAACAACAAACTAATAAGATCGGAAACGGTACCTGCTTCAACTGTTGCTTCTAGCCTGGCTAGTTTAAGTTCGAGTATAAAAATAGGTTTCAGGTAAGTGAATCCATTAAGGCACTATGGAAATTTGGTGAAGGCATATTCTACTTTGCTTAAGTTCTTTCATTAGTTATTATGGATATATAAGAGTCAATCTGTGCTTTCCGCCGCAAGTTTTCTTTTTTTTTTTAATTTTGCGATGTAACCAACTTTTAGATTGATTTTCTCAACATTTCTGCCATTTGTTGATTTATTAAATCAATATTTATTTTATTACAAAGTAGGGATAAAAACCGACATAATATACCTGTTCAAGAGATTACAAGAAGGCTAAATGTATTGCATATGACAATTGAAAATCATTTAAAACATAGATTCTACTAAAAAAACTACATCTTGGTCTAATATTTGGTAGAATAAGGCATAGTCGATAGAATATTCAATTTCAAGACAAAAATGTTCGCAAACCCTTCATACTCCATCTACAGGGTGGATTTTTTTGTTTTTTTTTTCTCAATATTTCTTATTGTTTTCGAGATATTTGGATCACGTGGATGATGAGGTGCTTTTTGTGGTAAGATGTAAAATTCCGATATGCGTAGGAAGAATTACCATACCATTTATACCCCAAGAAGGACGTCATCCTTTAATATTTAACTGAATCAGTCTTTATGTGATGAAATGAGGTTACTCTGATTTTCACAATTTTTATTATTATTAAAATACAACGATCGTTTTGCTAACACAGTACATTCTCCAGGTAGGTGGTATATCTTACATTTTTGAATAATTAAATTTGTTTTCGAAATCGGCTTCTATTTATATTACAGTAGAAAAAAATTCTATTGAGGACTGAAACCCAAAAAAAAAGAGTCTCTGGATACTCTGGAAATTTCAGTTCATCTGAACATATTTAACAGTGGAGAGTTATTTAGGTCTAATTGATCGTTGATCTTCTTGTCTGTCCTATGTAAAATAAAATATATAATAATATATATATATATATATATATATATATATATTATTATATATTTTATTTCATATATATTTCTATCAATTATATATATATATATATATATATATATATATATATATATATATATATATATATATATATATATATATTGTCATGGTATTTACAGTTAAAATAAATAATTACACAATATATTAAGGAAAAGACTCACCTTTGTATATAAGTTGACTCGTTAGAGTATAATCAGAGCAAAATTCATCAAATGATATCCATTCTGACAGAAATATTAATAACTCAATTCGTAAAAACACTCACAAGCTTAAATTATGAAGAAAAAGCATATTCAGAATACATAACGACTAGTCAAATTAAAATTCTTTGAACGGTAATAAAAAAACAGTAATCTTGTCGACAGTTAATAAATAGAATTCACAGGGAGATTTCAATTTACAATTATTCAATATAAAACCAGCCAAAGTTGCAATAAATAGAAGTAATTTGAATTTAGATATCCAATTTGAAATTGATGAAGAATTTATTGAAAAGATTTGTTATTAAAATGAATCACATATAAACTTTAGTGAAATTGTTGACAAAGAACAAGCTAAATTAAATATAACTCACCAGAATGATGTAAATAGGACAAATTTGATCAAAATTCACTTAATTCAATGAGAGATAGCATCTACGTCAGATATTTTCAAATGATTAATGTAAGAGATATCCTTGAAAATGTTTAGGCATCAATAGAATTGTAATAGCATCTAAGCTGAAGAAATTTAATCAATTTCATAAGTAATATTAAGTATTTTATAAGTTATAAGCTTTAGAAGTTAAAATTTGTTAAATTTTGACACTTGAAATACTTTACTAACGAAAAGCAAGACTTTTACTGTTCTGTTTAACATGAAACATACGTCAAAATGTAGTTAAAAAAATAAGCTAATTTTCAAAAGTAATTTCAAACCAGGAAATATTGTGAATTTTGTAAAATCATCAAAAGCATCATTTTTAAATAATTTTGACAGAAGCTAGTAAGCTTTGAAATTCAACTTTTCTTGAAAACTATAAATAGGGCAGACACAGAAAAAGTCGGCAGTCTCCAATTATATGCAGAGTAGAATCCTTGTCGGTCCATAATTAAAAAAGTGCCAAAAAAGTATCATCATCTGAAAAAAGAAGATTATTTGGTTATTGTGAATGGAAATTGAATCCAGAAAATACATTACCTGAATGTGAATGGAAAAATATTATATAGAAATCAAGTTTCAAACGAATTTGGATATATTGAAGAAAATCAACAAAGTAGCCTGTGAATTTCAGAACGTTCTAGAAGTGTTGTTTCCAACGAAACCAGTTTTATTCCTGAAACTTAGAAGTGACAGTAAAAAGGAACAATCATAAATTGAAGAACAAACTTACCAAAGGTATTCAAATTCAATCCTGTTAATATTTCCACAAAGAAATTTAGAAATAGCAATCATTGTTTACATCAGAATTACGTTAGGTTATTTAGATAAGGTTAGGTTAACATAGAATTAGATTTAGGTTATTGATCACTGATTATAATATTTCAAATTACTTTTATAAAATATAATTTAAAAATTCAATCTTTTTAGAAAATTCAAATTGAACCCTCCCTCAAATATCAAATCAGATTTAATAATATTTTAATTTCAATTATTCAAAATTATAATCTTAAGAGCTAACCGGAAACATAGAATACATCACATACATACAAGGGTGATCTAATTAGTATTCATACTAAAATTTCTTTAATATAATTCCATAACAATATATATATATATATATATATATATATATATAATTGATAGAAATATTTTTTATTTGGAAGTGTTAGGTTGTAATTAAAAGTGGGTTCAGTCTCTAGTTTAATGAACGTTTCGGAAAAACCCTCCTTCAGTAACAATTAACAATATGATTGTTTACAAATGATCAAATTTAAATACAGAAATACTCCTATCAAAATAGTGAAGGAAACGATAAAAGTAAATTGGCACCAACTAGAGTCACACACAGAAATAGATAAAAATGGAAAAAATTCAACTGTTCAAATTAACAATAGCTAATTTCAATACAGAAAAGAATAATATAAACAGGTGAAGGAGGTAGCCTAGGAACTCTAATTTTAAGTGTAATTGCACAGAGTGTAATGGAACGAACACATGATACAAAAAATAATGACAAAATACAACAACAAAGCATTCTTCAGAAAATATATTGATTGTCTTTTAATAACAACACCAACAATAACAATAACATTTTACAAGATTTCAACAATGCTCACACACTACTACACTTTACGATTGAAGAAGAAAAAGACCTAACATTAGATTTCCTAGGCATAATTATTATCAACGAAGTCAACAGAATACTTACAAAAAGAAAAAAACAAAACTCTGACCGAAACCTAGAATATAATTCTAACCATCACAGCAAACAAATACGAGGCACAATAATAGGATACATTGAGAGAGCCCTTAAACTCACTTCACCGGAGTTAAGACCAAAAGTAATGAAAAAATTGAAAGAACAACTAATCAAAAACAACTACCCCATAAAAATGACTGCGCCATTAATAAACCAAAGAATACACCGATTTTTCAACACAGGAATAACAAAAGAAAAGGAAGAAAATAAAACGCAAATACCAATACCGTACACAAAAAACTTATCCCATAAAATCACAAAAATATTGAAGCCTCATAATATAGAATTAGTCCACATACCTTAAAATCAAATAAAGGAGATTTTTAGCAGACTTCAAAGTCCAAGAACTGGTATAGATATGTAAAAGATAGACTATTGAAAAAATTCTCATTGTTTATCTACGAACTAAAACCTTCAATATTATTCGCCATGGAAACGGAGCATAATAACTATTACTTTTCTTGATATAACAGTTACCAGAATTAAAAATTCACATGAATTTTCAATATTTCATAAACCAACATATACAGATGCTATCATACATTACAAATCAAAGCATTAACCAATAATTATTAGCATTTAATTGTATGATCAACAGATTAGTTAACATACCCATGAATCGAGAAAATTATATTTTAGAGTTATAATAAGAGTCAATATAGAAAAACACACTTTTTTGTTGAATAGTAATCTATTGGCGATCGATTTCGGCACTAAGCCATCATCAGGCCAGCTGAAATAAACACACATAAAAATGAAAATAAAATGTACACTTTATAGTAAAAACACAGACAATCATTGTTAATAATATTTTGGGTGGTATTTTCTTGGAATTTAGTTATTGTTGTTATTTTGTCATTTATTATTAAACTAAAATTGTTTCATTCGGACTCACCGTCTGCAGTAAATTACAATATTGTCAAAAATATTAAAAATATACACATATCAGACAGGTGTATATAGAGGGGTAGTTTTTTTGTTGATGTAATATTTTATGTATAAACCCTCGCAAACAGTAAACAAAGGCGAAAACATACAAATAAGATATGAAAGAGCAGGGAACAGATAACAATATGCACATTATCTGTTCCCTGCTCTTTCATATCTTATTTGTATGTTTTCGACATTGTTTACTGTTTTCGAGGGTTATAAATAAAATATGATGTTGTATTACATCAACAAAAAAGCTACCCCTCTATATACACCTGTCTGATATGTGTATATTTTTCATATTTTTAACAATATCGTAATTTACTGCTGACGGTGAGTCCGAATGACACAATTTTTGTTTAATAATGAATGACAATATAACAACAATAAATAAATTCCAAAAAAATACCCCCCAAAATATTTTTAACAATGATTGTCTGTGTTTTTACTATAAAGTGTACTTTTTATTTTTTTATATGTGTTTATTTCCGCTGGCCTGATGATGGCTTAGTGCCGAAATCGATCGCCAATAGATTACTATTCAACAAAAAAGTGTGTTTTTCTATATTGACCCTTATAACTTTCACACACTTATGGGAGAATTTACAACCAAAAAATATATTTTAGAGCTCAACATCATTAAACAAATAGATAATAATGACTACGATCCTACACTGATATATAAGTTGTTGATGAATAGAAATAATAAAATAGCTTTGAATATGGTATATCCGAATACAACAGAAAATTTTAAATAAAGGGTCTTTCAATGGAAATGTCCAATTTTTAAATAGACATTACTCACTCATGGGAAATATTATTTATTTGTAACATTGACAAGTTGTATTTGTCGATGCCTACAATTTAATCATGGAAAGGTACACACTCCAACAAAAAGAATTGAAGAGATATTGCTGCCCTAAGTAAAAGTGCTCGTGAAGACTCAAAATTTATCGATTTCTCGACGTTCACAAGAACTAGGAACCTCCCAGGCGTCTTTGTGGCGAATTTTATGAAAAGACCTTGATTTACATTCATACAAAATTGTTTTAACCCAAGAACTCAAACCAACAGATCATTTAAAGCGTCGTGTATTCAGTAATTGATGCTTAGAAAAAATGGAAAAAATTCCAGAAATGGACCGATAAATTATCCGCCTCGTTCCTGCGATTTAATTTCATTGGACTTCTTTGGTAACATTAAGTCATTGGTTTATAGCAATCCTCCAGCAAATTTAAATGATTTACAGATCAATATTGAACGAGCAATCGCTAACATACGACCTGATTTGTGTGAGAGAATCATGGAAAATTGGGTTCAACGACTTCATTCCTGCCAACGTTTCGGTAAATGATATTTTGTTTCATAACTAATGGTATCCATTGTACTTTGTTATGAAATAAAAATTTCAATAATTTTCGAATAAATAATGTGTTTTATTTACAAAACAAAATGGGGCGCTGTTAATGAAAGACCCTTCACACTTCATGAAATTATAATAAAGGTATTTCTGAGAAAATTGCTACATACCTCAAAAATAAATATGATTCATGAACTTCATTCAAAACTCATCCAAACCTTAGTAAATTTGTTAAAAATAATAAGAACATTACACATAAAGATGATAAATCGGGAGTTTATAAGTTAGCCTGCGGTGATTGCCAAAAATTTTACATAGGACAGAGATGAAGAACTTTCCGACAGAGAATTGGAGAATATCTGAAGAGTTTCTTTCATAACAAAAGTAATTTCACATATTCGAATCATTGGTCAAAAACGGGACATACGTTCAACCATAATTTTGAAATTTTACATATAGAAAGTGAAAGTTATGCCTTAAACATGTTAGAATCACTAGAGATAAATAAATTCAACAAAATTGGTAATAGTACTCATCGAACAATTTAACCTAAATAATTCCACTGTTAAATATATTAAGATGAACTGGAATTTCCAGAGTATCCAGAGGCCCCCTTTTTTGGGTTTTAGCCCGCAAAAGAGTTTTGTACTTACTCTAATATAAATGGAAGGCGATTCCAAAAACAAATTTAGTTATTCAAAAATGTAAGATATACCACCTACCCGAAGAAACTACAGTGTTAGCGAAACGACGTTTTTATTATAATAATAATAAAATTTATGAAAATCAGAGTAACCTTATTTAATATTACCTCATCCTCCAAATTTTATCTGAATATCTGGGAAACTACAAGGGTTATTAAGAAAAATTGAAACTTGAACGCTGGGTTATGAAGCATTTGCGAACCTATGTTTACAGGACATTTTTGTGTTGAAATTGAATATTCTGTTCATATCATTCTACAAAAAATTGGACCGACCCGAATATTTAAATTTCTCTTAAACTGAAGGGAATTATTAAACTTGGCGCATTAATATCTGCACTTTGTATTTCAAACGAAATAGAATTTTTTTTAAATGAATATCACTGTTGATGAAAAATGGATAATCTATCATAATATCGAAAGCTGAAAGGCGCAATTTTTTAATGGATTTATTCCCAAAAAAATAAAGATCAAAGTTAAAGCTACTAAAAAGTCAAGGAATATCTATGGTGATGAAGCTCCATAAGCGTGGAATTTTGTTCTAATGATTTTTCATTTAAAGATGAACCAAAATCTGTTACGCCATATATATATATATATTTGGAGATAGATTGCAAAATGCTTAAATGCACACAGCAATTGGAAATCATTTAAAATAAATGGAATGAATACATTGGAAAACTGGATATTTGAGGAAATTTATTTTAAAGAAAATTCATCCAAATCAATAAATGTATAAACATATGCAATTTGCATCTCAAGTGTAATGGAAGCTATTTTGAAAATGAATATTCACTAGTGATGAAAAATGGACAATTTATTAGAGTATCGAATGAAATTGGTCAGGAAATTAACGAACTCAATGTAGAAAGTTGAAAAGGACCAGACTGTTAGTTTGGTGGTAGTAAAAAGGTATTATACCAATGAAAATTCCCCCCCCCCAGAACTCAGAAACGGAGAATTTTCGAAGATTTAAAAAAAGGTTAACTTCTGTTTTGAGGGGGACGAATTTCCATCATGAGTTTGTTCCGAAAAAACCACCCCCATGAAGGTGGTATCAACCACCAACATTTTTTTGTATAAGAAAGAGATGTCTAGTGTTGGTTAGTCGTAAAGTTATTTATGTTCTGTGCACAACCCATTTAAAATTTTCAAAATCGGTTCACTATTCTCGAAATAATGTAATTATTGAACTTACCGTGAAAAGGTGATGTGGAACAGACAGTTGAACCGTCCAAACTCAAAAGATTTGAAGAATCCAAAAATAATTTTCAAGTTCTGTAGTAGGGAGAAAGAATTCATATGATGAAAAGGTTCCGAAAAAACCATCTGAGGATGGCAACAAGAGACATTTTTTCTGTTCTCTAAATATCGCAGTTGAAATTTTCAAATTTGTTTATTAAATGGCAGAACAATTTGAGAGCTTGAATGTTTTTACTTTGAAAACAATCGATTTTCTTATCGTTCATGATGAAAAAATGTGTAAAACGCATGAAATTCATTACAATGTATACTATTTTTTTGAAGATTCTTTCTTAAATGTGGTTCAATCTTTCCTTTCTTCATCATAATCGGGTTTGAGACTAACTTGGGCTATGGAAGAAAGAATATAAATTCTCAAATTATACTATCGGAATGACGAAAATTATAGTTGCAAGGTATTTTAATAACAATAATCCAGAAAGAAATGTAAGTCACCAATATGTTAAGCATTTTATATATAAATTGGAAACTACTGGTTTCATTCTAATAAGAAACACGAAGTTGAGTGTCTAGTCCGAAATGAAGCTATTGAAATAGCAGTATTGGGACATTTGCAGATGGATAATCGGCAATCTATAAGAACTTTAGCACAAGCATCCAATCTTGCGAAATCTAGCGTTCATCGAATTGTGAAAGCTCATAAATTTTACTCTTACAAGATAAGGCTGGTGCAACAGTTAAATGAAGATGATCCTGACCGTCGAACTCAGTTTTGTGAACAATTTAGTCAGTTACTGAATAATAAATAACCCACACCGACTTTACAATACAATCTTTTCGGACGAGTATACCTTTATGTTGAATGGGGAAGTCAATAGATATAATTGTCGGTACTGGAGTGATAGTAATCCTCATTTATTCATGGAGATACATACACAAATTCTCCAAAAATTAAATTTTTGTGTAGGAATATTAGGAAACCATATTGTTGGACCAATTTTTATCCATGGGAATCTTGACGGAACAACTTATTTGAATTTATTAGACGACATTATTGATCCAGTGATTACTGACATTCTGGAAAAGGACGACAACCTATTAGAAAATGAACACACATTTCAGCAGGATGGTGCACTGCCATGTTTCGATATCCGTGTTCGGTAATTTTTGAACGAACGTTATCCAGGACGTTGGATTGACTGGGTCCTATAAAGTTGCCAGCAAGATCAACAATCTATCGCCATTAGATTTTTTTGTGAGAACATTTGAAGGTCAAAATCTATGCAACTCCACCTGAAAATCTTGCAGAACTGCGACAAAGAATCATCACGGAATGCCGATTATTGACACCATACATTTTCGAAAATATTAGAGAAGGATTTGAAAGTAGATTATATCATTGTATGGAGGTTGGTTCTTCAAAACTCTTAGGTTTTTGAGTTTGGGCGGTCCAACATCACCTTTTGATGGTAAGTTCAATAATTACATTATTTCGTGAATAGACAACCGATTTTGAAAATTTTAACTGAGTTGTGCACCGAACATAAATAACTTTCAAACTAATCAACACTCGACATCTCTTCCCTATTCAAAAAATGTTGTGGGTTGATGGCACCTTCATGGGGGTGGTTTTTTCGGAACAAACTCTTGAGAATTCAACCCCCTCAAAACAGAAGTTGACCGGTTTTTTTAAATCTTAGAAAATTCTTCTTTTCTGAGTTCTGAGGGGGGGTCAAATTTTCGTTGGAACAAGCTGTATATTCGAAATGCTCTGAGCCGGTTCATCTATTTCGCTTTGTGATCTCTTGCGTTTGACATTGTTATATAAAATCCATTTTTCGTCCCCAGTAATGGATGCGCTTCAAAAATGGATCATTTTCTTGACGTTTGAGAAGCGAATTACAGACGTCAACGCGACGACACAAATTTCTTTCCGTGAGAACACGGAGAACCCATATATCGAGCTTCGAAGTTAAACCCAGGTCTTTCAAGTGGTCATAAACAGTTGAATTCGATAAATTAAACCTCTCACCGATCTCACGTGTTGTTATTCGTTGATTTGCACCAGATAATGCCTTTATAATTTCTTTATCAGCTTCAACCGGCCTTCTGGAACGTGGTGGATATTTGCTATCAAAATTGCCGGATCGAAATTTTGAAAACCAGTTCTGGCACTGGCATACTGTCAAAATATCTTCTCCATACACATCTGGGTAATTTCTTTCTGGCTTGAAAAGCATTTTTACCGTTTCTCTAGTAAAAACGTAAAATATGAGGAAAATGCTGCTTATTGCTCTCCATATTTGAAAGGGCACCAACCAAAAAATACTGCGTAGAATTAATTAATTTAAATTAAACTGAATAATTAACACACAATTCTTGCTATATCAGCTCTCAAAACATATAATTATGTGGCTCAAGTTTTAAGTTGGGTTCAAAAAAATAAATTAAATGTCGGGAAAAACGAAATTTCTTTGCGAACAACTTTATATTTTGTGCTACTTCTTAGGAGCTAACCAATTAATTCAGCCTCTTCAACAGAAAAACGAAGTGTAAGTTTTTTTACATTACAATTCATTAGATATTTTATTGGTAAATGAAACACATGTCACAAAGAGATCCTATTTCAAAATACCGGACTATCTGGAATACAACACAAACTATCCCGATAATTCCGCCCATGCAAGTACAGCAATATTAGTAAGAAAAAATATAGCTTATATAGAACTTCCAAAGTACGAAAAAGATCATTTACAAGCTACAGTTATGAAAGTCCACCTTGCTTCATTTGAATTTAAGGTAACTTCAGTTTACTTCCCTCCACAGAACATTAAAAAGAAATACTTAGAAGGTTACCTGTCAACATTAGGTCCCAAATTCTTAGTAGGTTCAGATTTCAATTGCAAGCATACATTATTTGGCTCAATATCGATTACTACAATTGCTCGAAAAAGAAGAGCCAGATGACAACAGACAGATGCTCCAGCAAACAAGAGTTTTAAGCAAGGCGGCAAAGTGGCTGAAGACAAAAGTGAAAGAGACGACAATGTCACAAAACTCAATTGACACCACTATATAGAAACCACTAAAAAATGTGAAAAGACCAGTATCACATATTCCTGCTGTATGATGAAAAAACACCCAACAAACAATAGGAAGAGACCAAGAAATAGCACAATTAGTTGCCTAACACCTAAAAAAAGTATTTTCCTCTGGCGATTATGATATAAACAATAAAATAAAAAGGGAACTGCAAACAATGCCCCAGAATATAATACTATCATACCATCTATAGGTGCAATATCAAATTGGATAAAAGAACTTACAACATTTGGATAAAAGAACTTACTGGGAAGGAATATGTGATAAAAATAAAAAAGAAAGCAAGTACACCTCAAATTCAAAGAATTATATTGGCTCATTGGTAGAATATTCGTATCTAGTTTATCCTTAGAAAAGAAACACTTGATGTCCAAAAACATCATAAAACTCAATTGGAAATTCGTAATTAAGCTATGGGGATGCACTAGTAAGTCGATAACTCAAGGGAATCAATCAAAAATACTCCAAAAGCTAACAAATATACCATGCAGAGTGTCAAAATAAATATTGCAAGAAGATCTAAATTTACCATATGTTAAGAGATAGAAACTGCAACCATCACAAGAAATTTCAGGGTCTTTCAAATATATTGATCCAACCCTTGATAGAACCAGGAACGAATAGAAGAATGCAATGCAAATGGTCAGCAGAACTGGTTTGAAGGGGACTCTTCAATTGAGGAGACCTCATCCTGTCACTTAAGAGCTTCACAGATGTGTGTTTTCATTAATTGGACAAATTAAACTCGGAAATTTCAGAAAAAAAAACGATTAAAGTGGGTGAATCGTTAAAATTTTGTATACCATTTTACAATGCTGGCCACACATATCATTGATCACTCATAAAAAATGTTGGGATCTGACTTAGCGCCATCGGATTATCATTCGTTTAAAACGTTACATAATTCCTTAAATGGTAAGATCTTCAATTATAATAACACTGTGGGAATGGAAATTATATTATTGAAAATATTATAATCATAAATATATTTTTTGCTTTGTATAAGAAAATCTGTAGTTACTTTAATGTCAGTGAATTGTGTTGTATTATTTAATTAAGTTAACTTTCATGTCCTTCTAATATAAATCAACTTATAAGTAACTCTGAAGTCTGGTATGATATAGGACAGTTAGTTAACTGTTCACTAATGTTAACTGTCTTCAAGGATACTTTTGTTCAATACCCCTCTTGAATATGTTACGATTTTTTATATACTACTCTGTCAAGAAAGTACCGGGAATTTTCAATTAAAACAACATTTTTACATTTAATCGTCAAAATTTATTGGGTCGCCTTCAAAATAGGCTCCATTTGCTCCAATACATCTATGCCAACGGCACTTCCAATTATCGAAACATTTTTTATAGGCGCTTTCCGGGATGGACTTTAGCTCTCGCGCCGAATTTTGTTTTATGGCTTCAATCGACTCAAAACGGGTACCACGAAGGGGCAATTTTAGTTTTGGGAAGAGGAAAAAGTCGCAGGGAGCCAAATCCGGCGAATACGGTGGTTGCTGAAGCACGTTTGTTGAGTTTTTGGCGAGAAAGTCAGTCACAATCGTAGCTCGGTGAGAAGGCGCGTTATCGTCATGCAAAATCCATGAGTTGTTCGCCCACAAATTTGGCCGCTTCTTACGGATACGCTCACGCAAACGTTTCATAACGCCTAGGTAATACTCCTTGTTTACCGTCTAACCCTCTGGAACGAATTCGTAGTGCACCACGCCATGGATATCGAAGAAAACAATGAGCATCACCTTCATTTTCGAGCGGCTTTGGCGTGGTTTTTTCGGTTTCGGCTCATTTTTTTCCACCCATTCCGATGATTGCTGGCTTGTTTGCATATCGTACTCGTAGACCCAGGTCTCATCACCAGTTATAATGCGTTCCATGAATGTAGAATCGGAATTACAGCGATCCAGCATGTCTGAAGCAACCTGTTCGCGATGACGTTTTTGAAGAAAATTCAGGTCTTTCCGTACGAGTCGTGCGGCCACCTTTCTCATGCCCAAAATATCAATGAAAATCGTACGTGCGGACTCGTGGGATATCTTAAGATCATGTGCTATCTCTCTCAAGCTGGTACGACGGTTTTCCAGCACCCTTTCCTTAATTTTATCGACGTTATCTTCGATCGAAGCCGTCGATGGTCGACCACTTCACGACCGTCCTTGAAGGCTCTGTACCACTGATTTGCACGAGTTTTCGATAGAGCATTATCACCAAAGGCCTTTTGCAACATTTTCAATGCATCGGCACACGAAAATTCATTTGCAACACAAAACTTTAAACAAATTCTTTGCTCAACGTAATCACCCATAGTAAAAATCGGCACGCACTCTGACATCGACTGACTTAATCAGCTGTTGCAAACACACTAGTTGACAGATCCCGCTTAAGCTTGGCATAGTAATTAAGGACAGTGGTACCAACCTAGGAAAATAATTTTTTACCTGCCTCATTGCCCCGGCAGATTTAAATCGATAATTCCCGGTACTTTCTTGACAGAATGTATACCACTATTGTTAAATTATACAATTATGAAACTATGCCACCATTGTTTTTCATTTATTCAAATAATATGTGTCTTAATTTCAGTACCACTAGTCTTGCTAGTAAAAAATCAAACGAATTAATTCAGGGTGGACTTAGTTCAATTAAATCAGCCGCCAATTCTATGGTGAAAAAATTGGACGAAATTAAAGAAGCTATTTCGACGTCAGCTACTTCAACGCCAGTTAAACAAAATAGAAATGGTGAAAGTAGTTATTTTTCCAATGAAGATAGTGGAAATGAGAGAGTTCGGAAAATATCAACAGAATTTGATAGTATTAAAATTAATTGTATGCCAATGAAAGATATTGAGGACAAGTTGCCGACATCTTTATATCCGTGTCCTAGTGAGAAACATTCAGGTAAATAATCATATTAGTGGCTATTTACTAACTAGATTATATCATATTTCATCATTATTAAATTAATATTATACTAACTTAAATTTATTCAAATGCCTAAAAATTTATTTAGTTAAATCAATTATAATCTTCCAACAAAGATAATCTGTATTAAAAATCTATAAATGTTTGGTACAATTTTGCAAATTTATAGCAACAGATGGATTGTTTCTTAGAATACGGACTCGAAACCATTGAGTTTTGCAATGTCCAGAAAAATAGTACACATGTTGCACAAGAAGAAATTATCCAATTGGTCGCAGTACAGAAAAGCTCTGTTGGAGTCTAACTAATGCTACAAATCTAATCAGCTGATTTTTTTTTTTGATTACCTGTTTTTGGGACAGTTTATACAGGCTGTCTTCAAAGATGAGAGTTTTTTTTAATAGAAGGTAGAACTTTGTTTAAATTGTTCCGTTTGGCTTGACAGTTCCTAAAATATTAGGAGAATACTGAAAAAAGGAGAAATATGCGTAGTCCCTATTATGTTTATCATTCGAATTCTCAATATTCCGAAAGTAAACTGTTTTCAGATTTTGAAAATAGAAGAATGTGGGAATGCTGTATGGCTTTTGAATTTTTGATATTTCATCACAGTGTGTTCCAAATATTGTGTTGAAAATTGCGGGCAAAATTCGACCATAACTTTCTTTTTTCAAATCAGAACCCTATTTTTTTATGATTGTATTGAATTCTACAATGAAAAATAATGATAGTGTTCACACATGATTATGCCTCTAAATTCAATAATTAGTTATTCGGGATTTCGTTGATTTTTGTTATATGTAGAGACAATTTTCTTCAATCTGTTATCAAACTAAACAACAGAATAATATTCTGTGATCATAGAAAATAAATTATCTAATAACTGACAGGTTTTATTATTACAATTCGATTTCATGAAATGAGTTCTCTTCCTTCATTTATTTCAAAATCATGGAGAATGCAACAGAAATATTACTAGAACTTGTCGGGCTTTCAATGAGAAATATCCCATTATAAAATAAAACACTTGTTTACATTTTCTACTTTATTTTTGGTATTAACGTACGTTTCGTCTTTGCTTGAAAGACTTCATCAGAATACGAAGTAACAGTTGTTGTACAATGAATTTATAAGATTTTTTACAGAAGGTGTACATGTGTTTTTAAATTGTTCGTCGGGTTGGTTTTCTCAAAGAATATTCCCTTCAGAATCATGTTCACTTGATCCCTTGTAAATATTGAATAGAGGGGTGTAATAAAAATCTATTTGTTCATTTACTAGGTTATTGCTGTTTTTATGTTTATTTATTTCGTAAATTTCCCATAAGTTCAATTTTAGACCTCTATTTTCAACATGTAGAATTTCTATTTCTTTTGTGAAAGCATGGTTATTTTCAAGAAGGTGTTTAGCTTGAAAATAACCATGCTTTCACAAAAGAAATAGAAATTCTACATGTTGAAAATAGAGGAGAAAATTGAACTTATGGGAAATTTACGAAATAAATAAACATAAAAACAGCAATAACCTAGTAAATGAACAAATAGATTTTTATTACACCCCTCTATTCAATATTTACAAGGGATCGAGTGAACATGATTCTGAAGGGAATATTCTTTGAGATAACCAACCCGACGAACAATTTGAAAACACATGTACACCTTCTGTAAAAAAATCTTATAAATTCATTGTACAACAACTGTTACTTCGTATTCTGATGAAGTCTTTCAAGCAAAGACGAAACGTACGTCAATACCAAAAATAAAGTAGAAAATGTAAACAAGTGTTTTATTTTATAATGACAATTACAACTGATTTCTACCAAGCAACGGCCCAATCTATCATAAATCATAGAAATATCCCAATTTACCACCAATGACACAGAAGAGACGTTTCAAATTTTTTGTGTTGGTCGGCAATACAAAAAAAGTGTAGTTGATGAAGAGGAAAATGAAATAAGTGTATTGGCCTATTTTGAAGCGAATGAGAATTAATCTATTTTTGAGATGTACAGCGCATGAAATAAATTTATATCGTACTTTTGTACGATGAATTTGGAAAAATAATACAAAATAAGTGTTTTCAGGTGCAAATTAGTTAATATAATTAATCATATTTAGATTGCTTATGAATGAATGATAATTACAGACGTTTGGGCAAAACTATAACACGCTGTTCCCCAGAACAAGCGCGCAAAAATGTACAAAATTTGACAAATCAAATACAACATAAATGAAAAAAATATATTTCCTAATGAAAACAAAATATCAGTGAAGATTTTCAAAATGATGTTCATTTTTTTCCACATACTTACGCAAACGTTTTAAAACACCACAGTTTGTAGCTTTACTTATTTGATATCCATCTAATGATTCGAAGGCGTCTGCAACTCGACAAAACAAATCCTCTTTGCTGATAACAAGCGTTTCATACACTTTGTTCTGTATTGTACCACACAAATAAAAATCTAATGGTGTAAGATCGGGAGATCTTGGAGCCAAGTCAGTCAGTATACCGCGGCGCCCTATCCAGCGATCAGTAAATATTCTATTGAGTTTATCACACTGAAACTGAACTTTTTTTGGGAATTCGTTTGCCATAATTCGAGAGGATTATCGGTTCTCCAAGTGTGCAAATTCTTTCTGTTAAATAAACCCTCATTTGTAAATGTGACTTCGTCAGTCCAAACGATCTTTTTCAAGAAATTTCCATCATTCACAATCATGATAATGATATTTCTGCAAAAATTCACTCACCTTATATGGTCACCTGGTTCCAGAGCATGTACTTTTGCATACCTGAAGTTAGGCATTTTATTTTTTCTCAAAATTCAATGAACTGAAGCACTGCTCAAATTTGTTTCATGAGCTGCACATTTAATTGAAGTGCATTCGATTCAAAATAGGACAATACACTAATTACATTGTCGTGTTATCATCAACTGCACTTTGATTGTATTGCATAGAAGCTCTTACAGTACCAAAACTCAAAAAAATTGAAACGTATCTGTATCTTCTGAATATCTTCTATGTCATTGGGAGTAAATTGGAATATTTCTCATTGAAAGTCCGACAAGTTCTAGTAACATTTCTCTTGCATTTTCCGTAAATTTGAAATAAACCAAGAATAAGAGAACAACCCATTTCCTGAAATGGAATTGTTATAGTCAGTTATTAGTTAATTTATTTTCTATGATCACATAATCACAGTTGTTTCGTTTGATAACAGAATGAAGGAAATTGTCTCTACGTATAACAGAAATCAACGAAATATCAAATAACTCTCAGTTTGCGTTCAGGATATTGCGAATTCGAATGATAAACATAATAGTGACAATCCATATTTCTCTAGTTTTTTCAGTATTCTCTTAATATTTTAGGAACTATCAATCCAAACGGAACAATTCAAACAGAAAGTTAATCAGAATATTTGATGATATCTGAGGAGAAATGAAAAATTTTTTTTGGGAAAATATATTTTCATTTCCTGTACAACCGGAAGTGATACGGTTTCAAAAATATTCCCACTGGATAGAGAATATGGAACAATTTTATAATCCCAATTTTCAGATTTCAAATAAGCCCAGTTCTCCAGAAACTCCTATTAGTCCGTCGAACTTGAAACACCCTGTATATATATATATATATATATATATATATATATATATTCCCTAAAGGAGGAACACTAAGATTTACTGAATTCCTTGTATGATATATATTGAAAATTTCCTACCAAGAGTTTTTTTTTTAATATTACAGATCAATTCTCTGAAACCTCTACAAATTTAACCTGAAAAATCTGTTTTGATATTCAAAATTTGCAATTTACAAAATATCTGAAGCCAATTACAGTTCACTATGTAAATATATACACAAAATTAGCATATCATTTCAGCCTCTTCGAAAGTTCTGACAATAAGTGTCAAACAGTTTGGAGAATTATAAGTCGGGAGACTGGTAGGATCTCAAATAAAAACAGTAAAATTCTTTCAAACAACGATGGAGTTTATTGTTGTAAACCAATTGAAGTGGTGCTAATGCATTTGCTCGGTACTTTTCAAGTGTTGCTAAACGAACTCTCGAAGAAGCCTATGGAAATACGGAATTTAGATTGTGGATGGCTATGATGTTAGATGTGCAATAAATGCCTTGAAAAACAAAAAAGAACTGGCATTGATTTTATATCTGTCAGAATATCGAAATTAATTTCTGAGCATATAATGGATCATATTGCCCATCTCATAAATGATTCAGTCTGTTCTGGTATTTTTCCAAACGTACTAAAAAATGCCACTGTTCTTCCTGTCTTAAAGAAAAATGATCCAGAGCATATTTCTAACTATCGACCTATTTCGTTATTGAGTGTGTGTAATTTTCTTTGGATAGGAGATTGATTGTTGCGGATTCTTCGATCTCTCACGTGCTTTTGACACCATTTCATCAGAGTTTTTGTTGAGCAAGTTGTACAATCTTGGATTTCGTAGAGTATGCCTGGATTGGATTAAACACTTTGTGTCAGACAGAAGATTGCATGTAAGAATTGATGACGTTTTTTCTGATGAAAGTGAGGTTGATCTTGGTGTTCTTCAAGGGTCAGTTTTAGGACCCCTCTTATTCATACTTTTTATAAATGATCTTCCACACCAGATTAGAACAAAAGTTATTATATTTTTGGATGATACATCTTTTCTTGTAACAGCTGATAATCTAGAGGAACTCACAGAATTATGTCAATCACTCTTGGAGACCTTCGCCATTTGGTGTGAGACGAATGTACTTGTACTCAATTTAGATAAAACACAAGTCATCAAATTTGGATTGAAGAATGTTTATTATAGCTTGGTGCATAGTCACCTGGCATATGATATTTTGATCTGGGACTGTTCTGTGTATTTCATCAGAGTATTTATAGCTCAGAAATGCATCCTTCGAATGATATTCGGTCTTAGTCCACGAACATCCTGTAAATATTTATTTATAAAACATGGTATACTAACAGCTCCTTATATATATTTATACAAATGTCTTTTGTTGGTTAAGAAAAATGAAGGTTATACTCCTACACTTTCCAGTTTTCATAATTATATTACAAGAAATAATAGAACGTTTTTTTTTTACCTAAACATAGAACTACAAATATGAAACATCAGCTAGATATAAGAGCATTATTTTGTATAATCATCTACATGATTCAATTAAGTCACTTAATTTATCTGGCTTCTGTCAGAAAATAAAATCTTTACTTTTGAGTGAAGTTTATTATAGTGTAAATGAATATCTTAACGATGATTAGATTTGTTGTTTCCTTTTCTTTTTGTAGATGTATGCATTATTATGACTTGTCCTATACACTGTCAAGATCATTTGAAATACACTATTTTTGAAATTTTCAAATCCATACGAGGCGTTGTACACTATTTGTGTTCGTCCATTGGATTTTTTTTTTCTTAAAATATTCAGTAAAATAATATTAATGTTGCTGACTTCTGTAAAATCATATTATTAATTAATAACAATTATTCTAGGAAGTGAATTGGACATATGTCTCACATCCTGTTCACAATGTCATCATTGTATGAACATCCTCTATGATGAAGACATAATGGCGCATTGGTTCGCTGAGGACTCGAACCTAAACACCATATGTCAAAACTGCGACAAACCAACAGTTCCCCTCCTGACTATAACGATAATGGGAACAAATTTACCTGTCTGTGATCCATTCAGTGTGCCGTATCTTAATCCGCTCGTTTTACGTAAAGAACTTGAAAACATAATTTTTCAAGAAGGAGATTTATGTTTAACAGACGTTAAGTTCATAATGGATCATCCTATTATTTATTGGAACTTGGTGTGGTCCTTCGAAAGGATCAACCTTCAAACTTTTTTACCGAATTTATATTTGAAAACTAAAATTGGAAAACGGAAATCTGGAAATTGCGAAGAGATGGAATGTTTGGATGGTAGTTATATGCAACCCGTTGAAGCTGGCACTGATCCACTTTCTCAAGATTTAGTGGCACAAGGTGAGTTATCTCTTAAATATCTCTATTGGACCACTTAAAAATCACTATTTAACTTAGTAATTTGTATATCAGAAATGATTGATTTTTCACTGCATAATAAACAATTAAAATACTTTTTGAATCAAAAAATAATACATATAATTGTTTACCATTGCTATAATTCATTTGAAAAGTGATTGTTCTAAATGAAATACAATAATAATATCAGAAATGTATTGCTCATAGTAGGACATCCACCCATGTTCCTTAAGCCTATTTGTGATTACAGATTTCTTAACATTAAAAAAACTTTCACTATGATATATAAATATTAGGGCGTTTCAAAAAAAAAATTATTTTTCCTCGGAACCACGCTCAAAAGTTTCGTTTTAATGCCAAAATAGGCCTCTGAAAATATGAGCCCTTAATATTAATATTTAGGTTGTCCGCATCGCACTTTTCGATTTCCCATAAGAATAACACAGGAAAAAAGTTTTTTTTTTATTTTTACAACTAATGAACGATATATAGTATTGCAATACCGATTTATTATTTTTGTAGAGAATTTAACGCTTTACAAAAAAGGTCTGAAGTCAATTTTTGATAAATCAATTCAGTCAAAAGTTATTCAAGATCAAAGTTTAACTTACGCTCAATTCAGATGTTTTTTTTATAATACCCTCAAATTTATAAGTTTACGGGTTTCAAAACAAACGAAAAGTTTATTTCTAAGTTCTCAGAGTTAAAAAAAACTTCAAACTAATGTTAACTAATGTTGAAAAAAATTATCTCAATTGAACGATTGATGTTAATTTTCAACAACCAGAATTTTCAAATGTCGGGTTAACTGTCAATGATAATTCGTTTTAAGTACCCTGTCCACATTTACTATAATATAAAGCAGAAAATAAAGATTAACAGTTTTCAGAAGTCTAATTTATATTTTGTAAAATGTTTTGGTTTCAAGTTTTCTAAAAACATAATATTTTGCCAAATTAGTCAATAAAACAGCTGAATTGAGAGTAAGTTAAACTTTGATCTTCAATAACTTTTGACTGAATTGATTTATCAAAAATTGACTTCAGACCTTTTTTGTAGAGCGTTAAATTCTCTACAAAAATAATGAATGGGTATTGCAATTCTATATATCGTTCATTAGTTGTAAAAATCAAAAAAAAAAAAAAAAAACTTTTTTCCTGTGTTATTCTTATGGGAAATCGAAAAGTGCGATGCGGACAACCTAAATATTAATATAAACGGTTCATATTTTCAGAGGCCTATTTTGGCATTAAAACGAAACTTTTGAACGTGGTTCCAAGGAAAAATAATTTTTTTTTTGAAACGCCTTAATAAATATACAGGCTGTCCCAAATTGGATAATCCTGAAACACTGTACAGAAGATCTATTGGGCGCTCTGAAAAAAATACAAAACAAAATCTATCCCCGACAGAAATATCTTTTTTTTTTCAAAAGAATGATTTCTACTACACCACGTTGCGTTCCGTGTAACACGCTTACAAATAAATCAAATCCATCAGTTTCTTCATGGTAAAATATTCTTCATTGAAATACCAAAAGTTATGCAGAAAAATGTATGCATAACTGTTGTCATTTTTTGCAAAAAAAATATCCAACTTGAAATTTCATCATAAATGTGATGAATAATTTCATTATGTAATAGTTTGAACTTCATGGTGGAAAAACAATGTATGAAAGCCTAAGTGGTCACCTTAAAAAATAATATGCGCCTTTCATGCAGATTTCAAAATGGTACAATGCATCTTCATAACTCATGTAAATGCTAAGTTATTGCTACTAGTCTACAGAAGGAGCAAATTCGACTGAATAACAAAGTTTTGAAGATTCGATAATTTCTTCTCTCAATCTGTATCTGATTATAAGTAAGGGCTTCATAAAAAACAAAATGATGAAAACTCATTCATTCCGCTTACTCAGGGAATCGAAGTGAAATCAAATAGTTTTTTTTGCTCTTTTGAGTAGGTAGTTAGTAAGAATTCGTGAGGAAGAAGTAGTACTTTAATGAGATGTTTAGTATTTACAATGTCCACATTATTACAATGAAAGTTCCAACTGTCTGCCACCTACTGAGACATGCGTGACATCTACGAAGGAACGCTCTTTTCAGAAGTCGCGCATGACATTGATCGGAAATCTTTGAAGCAGCTTGGTGGACACGTTTACGTAACGCTTCAAGATTCCCGACCAGCGCGGAGTAGACCTCGTCTTTTAGAAAACCATACTAAACAAAAATCTAACGGATTCAGCTCCTGGAAAAATGGAGGCCATAAAATAGATCCTAGATGGCCAATACACATTTAATTGGGTGGTGGACACCCATTGTTTTGCAACCAATGAGATTCTCTCACTTCTTCGGGCACCCCTTCCAACAAAATTGGCAATTCATGTTGAAGGAATTCTAAATAGTTTTCACCTGTTAAGTTGCCGTTAGTTCGAAAGGGCCAATTATCTTTCTATTCAACACTCCAGTCCTATAATTTATTTTGAACTGGAACTGGGACCTGTCTTCTCTCATCAAATGAGGATTTGAAGTTTGCCAACTGTGTAGGTTGCGCATGTTGCAGTATCCATATTGCTTCAGTGTTGATTCATCACTCCACATAATGTTATCGAAGAATTAGGCTCTTCTTCCATTTGCGCGAGCATCTGTCTACAGAAAATTAATCTTACCGGGTAGTCTCTTGGCTGCAATGTTTGAATTTGTGTGATGGGAATGAAATGTATTTTTTTCTAATATTCGGTTTGCACTCGACTTTGATACGCCAGTGCGTCGTTTAATTGCTCTTGACGAGATAGATGAATCTCGCTCATTTTCCTCAAGAACTGTATTTTCCATAACGGTGTTAGCGATTGGTCCAGTACTTGAGCTACCAACATCATTGCCAGGAATTGGCCCTTCCATGTAACAATACCCATAGACTGTGATGAATACGCGGTAATCTGGGTGATGCATGTTAGGATATTTTTCCATATAAAAGACTGCACTGGCATTACTTCTGCACTCAACATAAATGGTCTAAGAGTAAATACCTGTAAAACCAAAATTCTTATAATATCAAAAAACCAAGAGCCAGCAATTGATATAAGAATATTCGGAAAACGAATAGAAGTGGTAGAAAAGTTTGAATACCTAGGGACCTGGATTAGTAACAACCTTGATCCGGAAGTAGAAATGAGATCGAGCATTGAACAGACAAGAGTCACGTTCAATTTAATGCGGACATTACTGTGTAATTCTACCCTGAGGCTGAATCTTAGATATCGATTTGTGAGGTGTTATATATACTCGGTGTTGTAGTATGGCTGTGCGGCATGGACTCTAGGGGTTAGCACCATTAAAATAATAGAAGCTCTTGAAATGTGGACACTTCGAAGACTTTTCAAGATACCCTGGACAGCGCATATCACGAACGAGAAGGTCTTGAGACGAGCCCAAAGAGAGAGACAACTAGTCGACACGATCAAAAGGCGAAAAACTGCCTATTTGGGAAATGTAATGCGTGGAAATAGATATGAACTCTTAAAACTGATAATGGAGGGTGAGATTGAAGGCAAGCGGATCATAGGTGGAAGGAAACATTCCTGGTTAAAAAACATAAAAAACTGGACAGATATGAATGTTCACTCCATATTTCGAGCTGTCCAGGATCGACAGACGTTCGCCGAGATTGTTGCCAACCTTCAATGAGATGAAGATAGCACTTGAAGAAGAAGAAGTAATTGAGTTCAGATACTGGTGTCCCAGAAATCAACGTCACGCCGGAATTGGGCAGGAAGCAAGTCGTACTGCTTATCAAATATTTTTTTTGTTATGTAACCCTGAATTATGCTTCTCTAAACTGTTATCAAAATTTAAAAACCAGCTGCTCCAGCTTGAATGAAAAAACATTTCCAAAATAAAAATTGTGCCCAGTGGTACTACGCGAGTTGGCAAGTGACGTCAAAATTTGGGGAATTCAGTAAGGATTACTAAATGGTATAACACTTGGTAAATTCTTGCTGAAATTGTAGACAATTTTTTTTTTGTAAATAATCCCCCAGCGGCTTCTGCAAGTCTTCGGCGTAGGTCGTCCAAATCTTGGATCGGTTTGAAATACTATTTCTCCTTTATTGTACCCCAGAAAAATAAAATCTATTTGGTTCAAATCAGGTGAACGGCCAGGCCACGAAATCGTACCACCCTGCCCAATCCACATATCGGGGTATTCTTGATCGAGGAATTCTCTTCCTGTAGAGCATAATGCGCTAGGCCGTAAATGTTCAGTGGAACTTCCTTGTAAATTTTAATTTAACTAAAAACTTGAGAAATCCACTGAATTTTATTTCAAACGCACCTTAAAATGGCACATTAGAATAATTTTTAACTAAGGGAGATAAATTTGTCAAAATTTGAATATCAAAACAAATTAAAATATGTTTATCTTCTACAATTTTAATTTCAAAAAATTTTTATTCAAAAAAACTTTTTGAATTAAATTAATTTCTAAAACAAGCATCGCTTACATTCAATAGACGTATATAATCAAAACTCAATATATAATGTCAAATTTAAACATTAATTTAATTTTAAAAGTTTTTTTGAACATTTGACATTATATATTGAGTTTTGATTATATACGTCTATTAAGTGTAAGCGGTGCTTGTTTTAGACATTAATTTAATTCTAAAAGTTTTTTTGAATAAAAATTTTTTGAAATTAAAATTGTAGAAGATAAACATATTTTAATTTGTTTCGATATTCAAATTTTGTTATATTTCTTCTATCAAGTAAAAGGCCTTTCTATTTTATTTTAAATTTGTCAAAAACAGAATTATTTCCAAAGAAAAAATTGTCTCCAATTTGAGCAAGAATTTACCAAGTGTTATACCATTTTGGAATAAATGCGCCAAATTTTGACCTCACTTGCCAAACTGCGTAGTACTTTTTTTCAGTAGTCAGTTTAAACCGGGCAAAATCTTTATTTAGAAATTTTTTTGGACAAAATGTCTCTATTTCATCCAAGCTGAAGCCGCTGGTTTTGAAATTTTGATAACAGTTCAGAGAAGCATTATTAAGGGTTACATAACAAAAAATATTTTGGAAAAGTGAAGATTGTGACAAGAGGAGTAAAAAGACCGTCACAGAGAGTAGAATTTTTAGATTTTTTTTAAATGCCTATCATTTTGAACGAATGCCACATAGATTTCTTTTATATTTTCTGATAACCAGCACGACTTGCCTCGTCACCCAGCTCCGGCTTGACGTTGATTTCTGGAACATCCTGTATACCCGATGATTGCAATTTATCCAATTTCGTTTTATTATTTTTATGAATTTGCTAATATTGTTGTTGATTCTGAAGGCGACTTTAATATTTTCTAGAGTATTATGCAAAACACCGTTTAGAAAATAATTTTTTTCAAATAATTTTGATATTTACATGTTAAAAACTTAGGTCCCAAATTCATTTTATGAGAAATATACGAAATAAATAAACATAAAGATAACATCCTTTTATATGGGCAAACCGATTTTTATGATACCCCTGTTTTTAAAATTTTTTAAGAATTAGTCTGAAACGTGATTCTTTCATAAACCAATAAAAATAACATGTATTTGATAGATTCGGTCTTCACTTGGTGGAAACTCATTTTAATTAAAAAAATGTATATATGACAGTAATTTATTTCCACAAAAATGTTTGTACTAATACAACAATTGTTTCACCACGATGTGGCTTCTTCAGGTATTACATTGTACTGTCTGATGGTATTGAGTGTAACCGAGTTTATATACATTTTTAGGTACGTGACTAAATAATAGTAGCACAAGTCATAAAAACTCTAGGTGTTTATTGGAGTTTGCCGCTAAAAATGCTATTAAGGAAAAATATTCAGTAATGGAGAATGATCGACATCTGCTTGTTCGTTCAAAAGAATTTTACGGGCATTATACCTGTTGATTTCAAGAAATTCTAAAAGTGTTAATCTAGAACTTTTGCTTTCAACGTGGATAATTTCATAATTATTGTTGAAATTATGCCTAAACTCCTTAAGATGATTAGCATATGTCGAATGTACAGAATTGTATATATAACCCCTTTGGTGTTCTTGGATACGTTTCTTGAATGGTCTGCCAGTCTGGCCAATTTATACTAAAGGGCAATCTTTGCAAGTTAACTTGTAGACTCCGGATTTATTTTCTTTATTTGTACGATCTTTATTGTTTTTTATGTAGGTACTAAGGTTATTATTGTCTTAAAAGCCGCGTTATAATTGAAACAACTTTTGAAATATTTAGCAATATTTTCAGATAATCCATTGACATAAGACAACGAAAAATATTTCTGTGTATTGTCCTCTTTTATGATTGGGTACACGAGATTTAATGCCATTTTCTTTTGTTTATTGGATACTATTTTGTCTATAAGAAAGGGATTGTAACCGTTGTTTGATGCTATTTGTTTAATAATATTTAATTCTTTCATAAAGTTTTCTGAATTTAAAGGGACATTCAATAATCTATGAATAAATCTATTATATGCTGACATCTTTTGGTTAGTGGGGTGGTTTGAAGTTTTATGTATTGTGATGTCTGTATGTGTTGGTTTGTGGAAAATGCTAAAATCATGTAAATTATTAAATCTTGTTATAGTGAGGTCAAGTGACCTCATCATCTTAAGGAGTTTAGGCATAATTTCAACAATAATTATGAAATTATCCACGTTGAAAGCAAAAGTTCTAGATTAACACTTTTAGAATTTCTTGAAATCAACAGGTATAATGCCCGTAAAATCCTTTTGAACGAACAAGCAGATGTCGATCATTCTCCATTACTGAATATTTTTCCTTAATAGCATTTTTAGCGGCAAACTCCAATAAACACCTAGAGTTTTTATGACTTGTGCTACTATTATTTGGTCACGTACCTAAAAATGTATATAAACTCGGTTACACTCAATACCATCAGACAGTACAATGTAATACCTGAAGAAGCCACATCGTGGTGAAACAATTGTTGTATTAGTACAAACATTTTTGTGGAAATAAATTACTGTCATATATACATTTTTTCAATTAAAATAACATGTGTTCACTTTTTTCAAAAACTGTAAATTCAAAATAAAAACTGTTTACCTTGTACTCTGATGAAGTCCTTTAAGATGGACGAAACGTTCGTTAGTACCATTAAAATAACATGAAAAATAATGAAACATGTGTTTCATTAATAAATTAATCATATTTATTGCTATTATATGTAGGTGTTACAGACTTCCTCATCAAATCACGCCCTAGACCAAAACTCAACAATACATCCAAATGATCTGACCCTATGTCTGGGGTTGAAGTCATTCTTCTGATATTGTTCTTTAGATTTTTTGAATATAGTATCAGGTGTACTATCAGAATAAAAGGTAGAAATCTATAATTTTTTTTGCTTACTAGTGTTCTGGTTGAAGTCTACTATGATTATTATATGCTGGTAAAATGACGTCTGTTATTTATTGAGGATGGATTTGCTAAATCTTTTTTAGTTTTGGATGACAAATAGCGATGCACCCCTAGTTTTCAGTTGATAGTTACCAACTTTCTCTAAGATATCCCAGTCATTTTAGGAAATGTTCATCTTTGATCTTTGCTTCTACAAACATAGCATAGTGCATATTGTTAATTTCAAAAAAATATTTATTTTGTGTTATTTTATCAAGTAACTTTTTGTGTTGTAAAAAATATTAATTTCTGAATTGAACTTGCTTGATATTATTACATGATGGTTCGGTATTAGATGTTTAATGTAGGCACTTTCAAAATGTAGACTCTTTTTCAAGAAAAGACAGCAGTTTTGTATGTTGTATTGGTTGATGAACCTTTTTTCAGTTTCTTCATTAACTCTTCTCTATTAATAAAGAGTATGAGCTATGGTAATAGAAAGTTCTAGAAATCGAGACAGATCAGCCGAATTAATTTATCTTCTCTATTAGTAGTTTGTACTTTATAGAGTTTGTGAATGTAAATATCTATTATGTCATCGTATATTGTAATAGATGTATGCCATTCCGTTTTTTACCCAGTTCTTCTATTTCTCATGTTTTTTGTTCAGAGGTCTTATCTCTGCATTCAGAGTTGCATTTGGGTGAAAACAGAGTTTTACATTGGTTGGTTTCATAAAGACAAAAACATTTGGTGTATTGTCACATTTCAAAGGTGAGCTCTAGAGGAAACCTGGAAAGTATAGAATGGTGCCTATTTTTAAATAAGAGACTCTCATTCGGAAGTTTTTCGAAGGTATTAACTTCTCCTGTAATAATTCTTATTATTAAATCCTTTCGGATTGTTTATAGCTTGTGAGTTCATCTTTTTACAGTATGTATGTTGGAGAATTATTGCTAATATGTTGATCTTTTATATAGTTCTCTACATTCAAGATAACTAGTGAATTGCTTCAGCCGTTACTATTTGGTAGTTGATCATAATTGAAACACAATAGATTGGAGTTACTATGTATTTACTACCAAGGTTTTTTATTATTTTTGGTTCACATGTTACCGCGGTTTCGAACGATGACCGTTCATCTTCAGACGTAACAGAGGACTAAAGCACTAGTTACAGATTCAGTTTTGAAGTAATGTTCCATTTGGTACAAAAACTGTATAACAGATGTTACAAATTATTCAGAATGAATATTTCCAGTGAAAAGCAATAACAAGGATTACAGAGGTGTTATGGGTTTTTATGATGGTACATGAACAATTCCTTTTTCAACAGGTAGCAAGTAAGAAATAGCAGAAAATAATTATGTGCAAATGTCGGTACCTTTTGAAGCTATTTCGGTTACTTAAAAACATTAAATATTTTTGATTTACACAGATCAGTCTGGTCGTTCATTATATCGATATCATCATTATGCAGCGCTTTGAATATTTCAATTGATTCTAGATAATTTAATTTTCTCCCTTTTGATGCAAGATGGAGGATTTTCAGATTTTCAATTGATGGGAATGAATGACCATTGTCAATACAATGTGTTGCAAATGTTGATGATTTTTTATTCTTTTTAAAGTCAGTTTGGTGTTCTCTGAATCTAGTTTTAAAAGACCGTCCAGTCTGACCTATGTAAATACTATTGCAATCTGAACAGGTTAACTCATAAACTCCCGATTTTTCTATTTTTGGGGTGGTGTCTTTCGCGTTGAATAAAATTGAGGATAATTTGCTAACAGATTTGTAGGCTACATTAAAATTCAATTTTGTGTAAATATTAGCGTTTTTTTCACTTACGTCTCCAAAATATGACAATGAAATAATTTTTTCTTTATTATATAATTTTGTATGGGGGTATATTTGATATGATACTACTTGGGAATATTTTTTGGCTGATAATTTATTTATTATATTTTCACTGAAACCGTTGTTCTTAGCTATTGTTTTTATGGTTTTTATTTCATTTTCGAAGTTAGATTTTGAGAGAGGTAAGGAATATGCTCTGTGTATCATGGATCTGTATCTACAGTATGTATCTACAGATCCATGATACACAGAGCATATTCCTTACCTCTCTCAAAATCTAACTTCGAAAATGAAATAAAAACCATAAAAACAATAGCTAAGAACAACGGTTTTAGTGAAAATATAATAAATAAATTATCAGCCAAAAAATATTCCCAAGTAGTATCTTATCAAATATACCCCCATACAAAATTATATAATAAAGAAAAAATTATTTCATTGTCATATTTTGGAGACGTAAGTGAAAAAATCGCTAATATTTACACAAAATTGAATTTTAATGTAGCCTACAAATCTGTTAGCAAATTATCCTCAATTTTATTCAACGCGAAAGACACCACCCCAAAAATAGAAAAATCGGGAGTTTATGAGTTAACCTGTTCAGATTGCAATAGTATTTACATAGGTCAGACTGGACGGTCTTTTAAAACTAGATTCAGAGAACACCAAACTGACTTTAAAAAGAATAAAAAATCATCAACATTTGCAACACACTGTATTGACAATGGTCATTCATTCCCATCAATTGAAAATCTGAAAATCCTCCATCTTGCATCAAAAGGGAGAAAATTAAATTATCTAGAATCAATTGAAATATTCAAAGCGCTGCATAATGATGATATCGATATAATGAACGACCAGACTGATCTGTGTAAATCAAAAATATTTAATGTTTTTAAGCAACCGAAATAGCTTCAAAAGGTACCGACATTTGCACATAATTATTTTCTGCTATTTCTTACTTGCTACCTGTTGAAAAAGGAATTGTTCATGTACCATCATAAAAACCCATAACACCTCTGTAATCCTTGTTATTGCTTTTCACTGGAAATATTCATTCTGAATAATTTGTAACATCTGTTATACAGTTTTTGTACCAAATGGAACATTACTTCAAAACTGAATCTGTAACTAGTGCTTTAGTCCTCTGTTACGTCTGAAGATGAACGGTCATCGTTCGAAACCGCGGTAACATGTGAACCAAAAATAATAAAAAACCTTGGTAGTAAATACATAGTAACTCCAATCTATTGTGTTTCAATTCAAGATAACTACCGAGTAAGTTTGTCGCCGCTCCGAATTTTTGCTTGTTCTGATTCAGGGCAACTGCTTTCTTAAACATAGTGATCTTATCGTCTGTTTTAAGTTCTTTCAATTTCTTTTGTCAAACATTTTTGTTGTTAGATTTCACCAAATATCTTAATTTTGTTTGGAAAATGGTATCTCTACTATTGGGAAATTTTGAGTTAAAAATCTGCCATTTGAATTCTACCTTTAGTGGAGTTCGCCAGGTTTATGTAGAATAAGTAATAAAATTGTATGTGTTTGATTTTATTTATTCTTGGTGAATAATTTATGTTGTGATTCGGAATTTAGAAACTATTTCGTTATTATTCTGTCTTGTGTGCGAGCATTGTATTTGCAGTAACAGTAGCTTGTTTTGTTTGTGCAACAGTTGTTTGACCTCTACGTTTCGAACGACATACGGTGTTGAATTCGTCGTTATCTTTATTGGGGACATTTGGATCCTACACGCACAATTTTTTTACTAATTCTTCGATATCATCATGAGATAAATGCCGAATCGTACCCAACAATTCACTTTAGACTTGAAACTAGGAACTAATCTCATTATTGTGCTATCAGTCTACACAACACCTGGAAATAGCAAGGAATTTTTAGAAAACTTTGAAGAGGTCCTCAATGCTGTATGTATGAAAGAAGAAAACAGTTATTATTGGAGGAGATTTCAACATAGACCTGTTAAACCTGGATAACCAAGACACATTACCCTTTCACGATTTACTAGACTCTCATGGTATTCATCCAACCACAATGGAATCCACAAGAACAACACCTACCACTAAAATATAGATAATATTCTAACCAATGAAGAACAGTATGCATCTAAAACTATATAAACAAGAATGTCAGACCATGAAACAGCATAAATTTTAACAATACCCATACAAAAAACAGAAACTACAAAATATCAATATAAAAGAATTATGTCAAAACAGAGAACTGACGACTTAGTAGAGCGACTGAAATGCGTAGACTGGAATGTTCTACAGAAAGTTCCAAAATGTCAGATAATAAATATGTGCTATTCATGTTCGAATTCGAGAAAACGTGCCCATTAAAGAGGATTTCTATCGTCAGATCAAAGCACATAAGGACAGAGAATGAAAATATAAAAAAGTACAAGGTGCAACTTGATGTCCTACATCTGTGCAAAACAAGAAACCCTATTTTCCATGAGGCATATAAGGAGACAAAAACAGAATATGGCGACCTGTTAAGAGAAGGGAAGCGTAAATTATTCCAAACACGAATTGTAGAGTCAGACAATAAAACTAAGAATTTGTGGAATATAGTTAAAACCATTAAAGGAGAAGGTAGCAGAACATCCTCCATTTTAGAAAACCTTGATGTGATGGCAGAGATATTCAATTCTTATTTTTCAACCGCGGCTTAAAACACAATAAAGCAGACAATACCTAAAGTGACCATTTTTTTTTTTAACTCAAAACGGGACAACAAATTTTAAGCTTCAGGTTAAACGTAAGGGTCTGGCGGGTATTTCAAATTTTAAACAGTTATTTTAAGAATGTATGTAAATATCGATTTAAAATTACGTAAATAAAATTTTTTATTATCGCGAAAGCAAAAATCCTCTATAAGTTTTGCCTAATTTGGCTACAATTCTAAAAAAACTGTTTAAAATTTAAATTTCCTGCCACACCTTTACATTTAGCCTTCAGGTAGAAATAAACACAACTTTTAATTTTCTTTATTTAGATTGAGTGTAACTTAATGGAATTAGTATTCACTATAATTATTTTCATATTAATTAAGTATAATTATGTTTATAATAAAAAGTAGTGAAAAATAAAAATCAATCACCAGCTTTATGAAATCAAGGAACTTTGATCTGTTAATAATTATTAAAATATTATGCAACGCATTTTTTTTTTAATTGTTTTTGTACTTTTCAGAGGAACAAATTTGCTTTAATAAAGTTTGTGATGACTTTAAATAAGAATAAAATTCTTGGCACGTTTTTTTCACATTAACCTTAGTTATCAACATCGCTTTCAAAACTGGAACCTGTAAATGATTTTTTTCGGATGTCCACAGTTTGTTCATGAGAGAAAAGACTCTTTCTACTGGGGCATTTGTTCCAGGTAGACATAAAATGTATTCAATTAAAATACAAAAATTTGCATGTTTAAGATTTTTGGTACGAAAGTGTTTGAATACTTCCACCCAACGAGTTTCTGTTGAGAATTTTAAATTATTCCATTCGGTAATTTTTTGGCAAGTGACGTAGCTAGAAATTAATGTAAATTCGTCAAATACTTCTGTATCTTTTTTACAGTGAATATATCCCTTTTCAATCAACACATCCACTGCGTTTTGAATATCTTCCCATGCAAGTACTTTTCTTAAATCTGCCCATTTAAATATCTCCATTTCTTTAGTGAGAAAGCAAGTCCACTGTTCCAAATATTCACGGCTAGTTTTATAAAATTCTGTTGCCGTATTTTTCACCAAGTCTTCATTAACATCAGTGCCATTATCTTTTAGTTTTACAATTAAACTACGAACAGTAAATGGAAGAAACTGGTTGATCTGTTTCTGTGCCAAATTGTCTTTGAGATGATTGATTACGTTTGCCGCATCAATTGCCGATACAGTCTGACCCTCGACCTCCAATACGGCTTGGTGAAAACTTGCTGACTGAGCGTGTAAAAAATTAAGCCATAATTCTGACGTGGGATCTTCAAAAAAGTTTTTTAACAATTTGGGACATTTTTCAATGCCCCCGCGGCCGGGCGGGGGAAATCACCGATCGACAGCGATGCGAATGGTCTGTGATTCCCCGCCTGCGCGTGTTTCGTGAGCTACATAATTTAAATTTTCGCGCTGTTTCACAAAACGGGACAATTTCGCGTCCCGGCGCTTTGTTTGGGGACAACGGGACAGGTGACCGAGAAAAGGGACTGTCCCGTTCAAAACGGGACGTATGGTCACTTTAACAATACCTCAATCTTCTTCCAATATTCTACAGAATACAAATACATTTGAAACAATTAACACCAAATAAGAGCAGAGACGACTATTTTACTTCCTCCTCCTGGCTTAACTCTCATTTCCATGTTTTCTTCCTCGTTTTATCAAGAGATTTGATGCGTAGATATTTGCTATGAAACGCAACAAAGGCTAACTTTTGTTGTTTAGGTGTGATCGCTGTAGATACCATCCATACACTGTGATATACAAATATTTGAGAAATATGAATAAACATCCATCCCAACACCCAAATCAATTCAGTTATGCTATGTATTTTCAGTAAATTGTCAATCATTTCAAAAAAAATTGTTATTCTTTTTTGTAATATACTACTCTGTCAAGAAAGTACCGGGAATTTTCAATTAAAACAACATTTTTACATTTATTCGTCAAAATTTATTGGGTGGCCTTCAAAATAGGCTCCATTTGCTCCAATACATCTATGCCAACGGCACTTCCAATTATCGAAACATTTTTTATAGGCGCTTTCCGGGATGGACTTTAGCTCTCGCGCCGAATTTTGTTTTATGGCTTCAATCGACTCAAAACGGGTGCCACGAAGGGGCAATTTTAGTTTTGGGAAGAGGAAAAAGTCGCAGGGAGCCAAATCCGGCGAATACGGTGGTTGCTGAAGCACGTTTGTTGAGTTTTGGCGAGAAAGTCAGTCACAATCGTAGCTCGGTGGGAAGGCGCGTTATCGTCATGCAAAATCCATGAGTTGTTCGCCCACAAATTTGGCCGCTTCTTACGGATACGCTCACGCAAACGTTTCATAACGCCTAGGTAATACTCCTTGTTTACCGTCTGACCCTCTGGAACGAATTCGTAGTGCACCACGCCACGGATATCGAAGAAAACAATGAGCATCACCTTCATTTTCGAGCGGCTTTGGCGTGGTTTTTTCGGTTTCGGCTCATTTTTTGCCACCCATTCCGATGATTGCTGGCTTGTTTGCATATCGTACTCGTAGACCCAGGTCTCATCACCAGTTATAATGCGTTCCATGAATGTAGAATCGGAATTACAGCGATCCAGCATGTCTGAAGCAACTTATTCGCGATGACGTTTTTGAAGAAAATTCAGGTCTTTCGGTACGAGTCGTGCGGCCACCTTTCTCATGCCCAAAATATCAATCAAAATCGTACGTGCGGACTAGTGGGATATCTTAAGATCATGTGCTATCCCTCTCAAGCTGGTACGACGGTTTTCCAGCACCCTTTCCTTAATTTTATCGACGTTATCTTCGATCGAAGCCGTCGATGGGCGACCACTTCACGACCGTCCTTGAAGGCTCTGTACCACTGATATGCACGAGTTTTCGATAGAGCATTATCACCAAAGGCCTTTTGCAACATTTTCAATGCATCGGCACACGAAAATTCATTTGCAACACAAAACTTTAAACAAATTCTTTGTTCAACGTAATCACCCATAGTAAAAATCGGCACGCACTCTGACGTCGACTGACTTAATCAGCTGTTGCAAACACTCTAGTTGACAGATCCCGCTCAAGCTTGGCATAGTAATTAAGGACAGTGGTACCAACCTAGGAAAAAAAAATTTTACCTGCCTCATTGCACCGCCAGATTTAAATCGATAATTCCCGGTACTTTCTTGACAGAATGTATGACGAAAGGTTTCAAATAAGTATAAATTTCTTTACATGCAGCAGTTAAGAGGAGACAGGGTGAGTATATACTTCAATCTGATATTTTTTGAAGAACTTCATCATTTACCACTTTTAAAAACCATTATTATATGTGGCATATTTATTCCTTTACAGAGCAATTATCTATACCTGTGAGTGTTACTTGCTTATGGGATCAGCCTAGACTCCATGGTGATGAACCCCCAATGTATGTCTTTTGGGACCATAGAGATTTGTCCTCGTCAACATCTAAAATGATGTCGAAAATGTAAGTTGTTGAGTAATGCTATTGAAGTTAAACTATTATTATTTTTTCTTGACAATAAGAGGTGAGCTGAGACTTAAGTGATTATTCTGAAGTACCCAAACTAAGAAAATAATTGTATTATTTTACATAGTCTCGTTAAAATTTATACACTCTAAGCTACAGCAGTTATACATAAAGTAGATTTGGCCGGAAGCACACGAGTTGCGATTTTGATGTCACAAAATTGTCAGAGACTTTAAATTTTATTGTTTAATTTTGTTATAGTTGAGTGAGAAGGCACTTGATGATGATGAAGTGCTGTACAAACTGTATTCATGAAATATTCACCGTTTTACTACTCTGTCAAGAAAGTACCGGGAATTTTCAATTAAAACAACATTTTTACATTTATTCGTCAAAATTTATTGGGTGGCCTTCAAAATAGGCTCCATTTGCTCCAATACATCTATGCCAACGGCACTTCCAATTATCGAAACATTTTTTATAGGCGCTTTCCGGGATGGACTTTAGCTCTCGCGCCGAATTTTGTTTTATGGCTTCAATCGACTCAAAACGGGTGCCACGAAGGGGCAATTTTAGTTTTGGGAAGAGGAAAAAGTCGCAGGGAGCCAAATCCGGCGAATACGGTGGTTGCTGAAGCACGTTTGTTGAGTTTTGGCGAGAAAGTCAGTCACAATCGTAGCTCGGTGGGAAGGCGCGTTATCGTCATGCAAAATCCATGAGTTGTTCGCCCACAAATTTGGCCGCTTCTTACGGATACGCTCACGCAAACGTTTCATAACGCCTAGGTAATACTCCTTGTTTACCGTCTGACTCTCTGGAACGAATTCGTAGTGCACCACGCCACGGATATCGAAGAAAACAATGAGCATCACCTTCATTTTCGAGCGGCTTTGGCGTGGTTTTTTCGGTTTCGGCTCATTTTTTGCCACCCATTCCGATGATTGCTGGCTTGTTTGCATATCGTACTCGTAGACCCAGGTCTCATCACCAGTTATAATACGTTCAATGAATGTAGAATCGGAATTACAGCGATCCAGCATGTCTGAAGCAACCTGTTCGCGATGACGTTTTTGAAGAAAATTCAGGTCTTTCGGTACGAATCGTGCGGCCACCTTTCTCATGCCCAAAATATCAATCAAAATCGTACGTGCGGACTCGTGGGATATCTTAAGATCATGTGCTATCTCTCTCAAGCTGGTACGACGGTTTTCCAGCACCCTTTCCTTAATTTTATCGACGTTATCTTCGATCGAAGCCGTCGATGGGCGACCACTTCACGACCGTCCTTGAAGGCTCTGTACCACTGATATGCACGAGTTTTCGATAGAGCATTATCACCAAAGGCCTTTTGCAACATTTTCAATGCATCGGCACACGAAAATTCATTTGCAACACAAAACTTTAAACAAATTCTTTGCTCAACATAATCACCCATAGTAAAAATCGGCACGCACTCTGACATCGACTGACTTAATCAGCTGTTGCAAACACACTAGTTGACAGATCTCGCTCAAGCTTGGCATAGTAATTAAGCACAGTGGTACCAACCTAGGAAAAAAAATTTTATCTGCCTCATTGCCCCGCCAGATTTAAATCGATAATTCCCGGTACTTTCTTGACAGAATGTATAGTGAATGTTCACTATTCCAATGCTTTGTGTGAGCGTAAAACGATACATTTTTCATCATCTCAGAATTTTTACTTGCCAAGGCATATCCCTGCCATTGTTTTATTGTTACGCTTCAAAAATTCAAGAATTAACTTCTTGTTGGAAAATCTAATAGCATTAGGATAAACAGAAAACCTTGATGAGCAAACTGAAAAAATTTTCAAACCTATGAAATTTTAAAGTCAAAAAGAATATAGGCCAAGGCGAATAAGGTGCCTTATAGAGTATTTCGAGCTTGCAGTCATAATTTTCAGCCTTTCAAATCAAAGTATTTTATTTCATAACTGAACGCCTGGATTCTACATACAGGTTAAGGTTTCACCTAAGGTTACAAATTCAAGCCATTGAAACGTTGAGAAAAACAGTGACCAAAACTTGCTTTCATGCTTTTGTCACTGTTTAAAAGGACAATAGGAATGTCCCAAGTTTGAAGTGGTGAGTGCACTTGATACATTTACTTTTACAAATTGCAAGCACCACTTTATACATTGGGGACTTAATTAATAACATTTCATTTAAGATGATGTAAAAAAAGTCGCTGAATAATCCGCCAGCTGCGACATGGAAACTGGACCACCAGATTTCAAATAAGTTCAACTTGATACGGCTTCCAAAAATCCTTTCCAAGACGTTTTGAACAAAAAATGATTCATTTTTCTGGTACCCGGAAAATCCAAACATTCCAACTTCTCAAAACGCTGCTATTAACACTTGCACAATGGCTACTGGAGTTCTTGTGATTGTGATCAACCAATCCTAACAATTTAATCGATCAAGTGCAGGAAGTCTACACTGCAAAAATCAATACCCGCTCAATCTTCATGGGCGCAGGAAAGATTGGCAATTGTCAAAATAGACGTACCAAGCGCATCCTCCAGTTTAAACTCTGGATATTCGTATCGTCCTTTTGAAACTCTGACATTTTCATTAATTGTAGATATCCTTTAACAATTCAATGTAATAATTGAATGTTTTTACCGTAAACCCAGGTTTCGTCTCCCATTTAAGAAATGTTTTGTACCCACCGGATTGTTTAAGGATTTTCAAACATCCACACGATGTGTTTTCTCTTCATCGGCCATCATACGATGAACAAAGTCATTTGTCGATGCACGCACCAGATCATTGATGTTTCGAGTGTGGAATTTATCAGATCAAGTCGAAGGCCTACCTATTTGACGATCGTCTTGATTTGACAACTCTTGTTTCAAAACGTTTTCGTGGCAGTTTTTCCAGTTTAACGCAAAATTTCGTGTAGCATCGTTCTTTTTCTCAAAAATCGACACTAACATTAAAACATGTTGCTCTCAAACATGAAATAGCACAGTAACTAATCGAGATATCAACAACATGTGCAGAGAGAGGCGGAACGGACCACATACAAACTACACTGGCGATCGACAGGCCAGAGGCAATAGTGATGGGAGGTTTAGGACTGCTGGACGAGCTTTTAACGAACAGCACCCTATCGATGCCCTCGGCTCTATTGTCAAAAGTCACGAACCAAGAACGGCATTTCAATGTAATTATCCCCAGCCGGGACGAATGGACCCAGTCTGCTGAGGTTCTATTGAGGACCGACCTTGGCTGGTCCACAGACGGCTCGCGAACGACGAACGGAACGAGACTCTATGGGAGCAAACCAAGATTCATTGAGTCTTGGTCAATATGCAACCATATTCCAGGCAGGACTATTTGCCATTGAGATCGGGCGGATCTGCTGATAAAACGGCAAATCAACCACAGAAATATCAAAATGTTTAGCAATAGTCTCCAGAAGCTCTAGAATCCAGCTGTTGTACATCGAAAACAGTCTGGAGTTGCCGCACGGCTCTAAACAGGCTCTATATGCTCAACAGAAATACTCTTGTTTGAATACCGAGCCACTCAAACTATTTGGGTAACGAAGAGGCAGATCGGCTGGCGTTTGCTGGAACCACGCTGCTTCTGATAGTCCCGAAACCATTACTGGGAATACTACTTGACGTGGTTAAGCTGATGATAACAGGCAGAACGAACTAAAGCCTACAGTCTTTCTGGCTGAGCCATCCTGGCCTGAAACATTTGAAGGCGTTCCTTAGAACGGCTTCGAACCAAAAGATGGCAGGCAAGGCCAAACTCAGAAAACTTGTCGGAATTATGACAGGTCACTGCAGGCTGAAAGCGAATTTGCACAAAATCGGTCTGGCTGTAGACGATGAATGCAGGCTGTGTCTTGAGGACACTGAAACGGCTTTGCACATCGTTTCAGAGTGCCCAGCGGTGAGTCGCATCAGATTCGAAGTCTTTGGTGAGCCTATTATAGCCCACTGCGATCTGAAAAAGTTACCGCCGCACAAGTTAATCGATTCAATCGAAAAACTGGATTTCGTCGGGAAATATAAATCAGAAGTAAACCACAATAATCCGCGTGGATGTAGTGGTAGGATAGACAGACGCCCGCTCACTACAAATAATAATAATATCAGATCAAATCGAAGGCCTACCTAATTGACGATAGTCCTTAATCGACTGATAAATCTTTTAAATCATTAAATTCATTTGCAAATTTCCGTATGACTCAAAGTATTATATATGAAAGCTTGGTTCGAAACGTTTTCGTGGGCGTTTTTCCTAGTTTAACGCAAAATTTCGTGTAGCACCGGCCATGTAGAAAAGCCTGTAGAAAAATCACCTTTTTTCTCAAAAATCGACACTAATATTGAAACATGTTGCTCTCAAATGTGACTAACACAGTAACTAATCGAGATATCGACAATCCATGAACATGTGGTGACAGATGAGGTTTTAATCAACACAGTGCTGTCAATGTAAATCTCTAAATATCCCTATTAATTCAAAAAGTTCAAATTGATATTTTAAATAAGGTTAATTGTTATTATAATATCCACATATTTATTATAAATATAACAATTGTTAGCTATCACGGTAGCATCGTCAGGTTTGTTACATTATGTTCGATTGTATCGGTCTCTACTTGTCGGAAATACATTTCGATGATTAAAGTAAAAAAACTTAATTTCCGCTAATTTATTTAATTTCACAACAATTGTTTCGTCATGACAACATGACTTCGTCAGGTGAGTATGGTACTTAGTACCATACTTGACTATGGTACTTAGTAGTACCATACTCAAAATGTAAAAATGACTAAAGGAAAACAACTTAATTTCCGCTAATTTATTTAATTTCACAACAATTGTTTCGTCATGACAACATGACTTCGTCAGGTGAGTATGGTACTTAGTAGTACCATACTCAAACTGTAACAACGATTAAAGTAAAACAACTTAATTTCCGCTAATTTATTTAATATCACAACAATTTTTTATATTAAATAAATTAGCGGAAATTAAGTTGTTTTACTTTAATCATTGTTACATTTTGATTGACTAAACTTATTTCGGAAATACATTCCTTTTAAATGTTTTATTGATTCAGTCTTTACTTGGTGGAAACTCATTTAAATTAAAAAATATATAAGAGACAATATTTTAATTTCCACAAAAATGTTTATAATACATTTTACTGTTACAGGTATATTATTCAAATAAGGTAATTATAAAATAAGGATTTACTAGAAATTGGATCCATCAGAAAATATTTGAAATTTGCGGTCTGTTAGCATCTGTTTCTTTATTGAGTAAAATTCTGATTTTATTATGTCTCTTCGTTTCTACTGTTTCTAACAAAGTGAAGGTAAAATTTTTATTTTCAACAAAGCAAAATGTTTTAATTCTGGCTAAAGTTATATCCCGCTTCTGATAAATGGTTTGAATAAGTGAAATTATTTTTCCATTGACGAACCTTTTTTCTTCAATCCTTTTTCAGATATTTCTGCCACTTTGTGCTATGTAAACTTTTAAGCAATCACCACAAACTTATAAACTCCTGATTTATCATCTTTGGATATAATTTCTTTCGTATTTTTCATGAATTTTTATTGGGCTTCAAATTTGTTAAGAATGAGGTTCTAACAAAATTTGAATATCAAAACAAATTGAAATATGTTTATCTTTTACAATTTCAATTTCCAAAAGAATTTTTTTATTCAAAAAACTTTTAGAATTAAATTAATGTCTAAAACAAGCACCGCTCACATTTAATAGACGTATATAATCAAAACTCAATATACAATGTCAAATGAAATAAATAACCCAACAGATATACGAAAGTAATTAAAATTAATAAATAAATATTCAAAGGAGACAAAATTTTGTTTCTGGTTTTATCTTAAGAAATACTACTTGCCTTATAAAAACATGAACACACTTGAAGGACTTCCCAAAGAATATAATTTATTCGAAATATTTAATATATTTAAATATTCGAACAAATTATTTCAAAAATCTCTAAAAAATGTGCACTGTATCTTCAAAAAACAAATATAATTCTAGATAATCCCTTCATCAGCCCTTTTTCAATATTCCAAATATCAAAATCAAAAACATAACCTACATCACTCACGTGTTAAAAGACTTAAGCTTCGAACTACAGATCAACTATATATTCAAGATTGATCTATGTTCTAACAAAATCAAAGAACAAAGTGAGTTATTTTAAGGTTTACTTAAATTCATTGACATTCTATAATGAGATTTATTGAAGCCAAAATATAATTATATATTATATATAAAATAAAATAGAAAGGCTTTTTACTTGATAGAAGAAATATAACAAAATTTGAATATCAAAACAAATTGAAATATGTTTATCTTCTACAATTTTAATTTCCAGAAGAATTTTTTTTTTTATTCAAAAAACTTTTAGAATTAAATTAATGTCTAAAACAAGCACCGCTCACATTTAATAGACGTATATAATCAAAACTCAATATACAATGTCAAATGAAATAAATAACCCAACAGATATACGAAAGTAATTAAAATTAATAAATAAATATTCAAAGGAGACAAAATTTTGTTTCTGGTTTTATCTTTAAGAAATACTACTTGCCTTATAAAAACATGAACACACTTAAATGACTTCCCAAAGAATATAATTTATTTGAAATATTTAATATATTTAAATATTCGAACAAATTATTTCAAAAATCTCTAAAAAATGTGCACTATATCTTCAAAAAACAAATATAATTCTAGATAATCCCGTCTTCAGCCCTTTTTCAATATTCCAAATATCAAAATCAAAAACATAACCTACATCACTCACGTGTTAAAAGACTTAAGCTTCGAACTACAGATCAACTATTCGAAGCTTAAGTCTTTTAACACGTGAGTGATGTAGGTTATGTTTTTGATTTTGATATTTGGAATATTGAAAAAGGGCTGATGAAGGGATTATCTAGAATTATATTTGTTTTTTGAAGATATAGTGCACATTTTTTAGAGATTTTTGAAATAATTTGTTCGAATATTTAAATATATTAAATATTTCGAATAAATTATATTCTTTGGGAAGTCCTTCAAGTGTGTTCATGTTTTTATAAGGCAAGTAGTATTTCTTAAGATAAAACCAGAAACAAAATTTTGTCTCCTTTGAATATTTATTTATTAATTTTAATTACTTTCGTATATCTGTTGGGTTATTTATTTCATTTGACATTGTATATTGAGTTTTGATTATATACGTCTATTAAATGTGAGCGGTGCTTGTTTTAGACATTAATTTAATTCTAAAAGTTTTTTGAATAAAAAAATTCTTTTGGAAATTAAAATTGTAGAAGATAAACATATTTCAATTTGTTTTGATATTCAAATTTTGTTATATTTCTTCTATCAAGTAAAAAGCCTTTCTATTTTAATGAGGTTCTAAGATTATATTTATTTTAAAGATATGTAGCAATCTCCTCAGAAATACCTTTTGTATATTTCAGTGCAATATACTTAAATTTCTCTTTTACGTTGGGCTACACCACCATATTTAGTGTTATTCCATGATTTTTATTCATCCATATTAGATTGTATTAATAATTAATTGTTATTTATTCAATAATATTTAGTTCAGAAATTTAATTTTCTGGATTCATTGGAATGTTAACTAGTCTGTGAATTGTTTTGTTGAAAGCTGATAATTTTTGGTTATTTAGGACGATTTGATATATTGTGTGTAATTTTATCCATATGTCTGGGATTGTGAAAAATTTAAAATTGATGTGAATTGTTAGATTTGTTGATGGCCAAGTTCAGAAAATTATTTCTATTGTCAGATTCAGTTTCCATCGTGAATAAAATTAACGGATGTAAATGAGTGCCTACAGCTCAGTGGTAGAGCATAGGACTCGTAACCGGAAGGTCGCGGGTTCGAATCCTGTTCAGGTGTGAAAGAAATTTTGGACAGATGTCGGGTACCATTTCACTGTTAGGTCAAAAATTAATAGTGCTGTGACCTAAAGTGGCGTAAGATCGCAGTAATAAAGCACCCGAACACAACTGAACTCGTAACTCGCACAAGCTGAAAAAGCTTCTGAGGGATCTTCACAGGAGATCTAGGAGTATCAGGATAATAATAATAGTTAGTAAACAGAATAAACTTATTTAGTTATCTATCTGAACCTATGGAGTAACATAAAATATCGACAACATATCTGTGCCAATATAAGAATAATGTAATTAAAGGGATGTTGGTGGATTTTCGATTCAATATTATTCATAAATGTTTCAGCTAACAAAGAGCTAATAGCTTATGATTAGACCGATTTATATGTTTTACTATTAAATTGTAAGTATAATAGTTTTGATCAATGTTAACTCTACGGCATTCTGAAATATCCTCCTCAAAAATTACATTACATTTATTTTCATTTAATAAGTTTTCTATCAGTTCTATTGTTTCATTAGGCAGAAAATTCGGAAATAGTTTTTTACGTCAAAAGAAATTAATTTTGAATTATGTGATATACATTCTGTCAAGAAAGTACCGGGAATTATCGATTTAAATCTGGCGGGGCAATGAGGCAGGTAAAATTTTTTTTTCCTAGGTTGGTACCACTGTCCTTAATTACTATGCCAAGCTTGAGCGGGATCTGTCAACTAGTGTGTTTGCAACAGCTGATTAAGTCAGTCGATGTCAGAGTGCGTGCCGATTTTTACTATGGGTGATTACGTTGAGCAAAGAATTTGTTTAAAGTTTTGTGTTGCAAATGAATTTTCGTGTGCCGATGCATTGAAAATGTTGCAAAAGGCCTTTGGTGATAATGCTCTATCGAAAACTCGTGCATATCAGTGGTACAGAGCCTTCAAGGACGGTCGTGATGTGGTCGCCCATCGACGGCTTCGATCGAAGATAACGTCGATAAAATTAAGGAAAGGGTGCTGGAAAACCGTCGTACCAGCTTGAGAGAGATAGCACATGATCTTAAGATTTCCCACGAGTCCGCACGTACGATTTTGATTGATATTTTGGGCATGAGAAAGGTGGCCGCACGACTCGTACCGAAAGACCTGAATTTTCTTCAAAAACGTCATCGCGAACAGGTTGCTTCAGACATGCTGGATCGCTGTAATTCCGATTCTACATTCATGGAACGCATTATAACTGGTGATGAGACCTGGGTCTACGAGTACGATATGCAAACAAGCCAGCAATCATCGGAATGGGTGACAAAAAATGAGCCGAAACCGAAAAAACCACGCCAAAGCCGCTCGAAAATGAAGGTGATGCTCATTGTTTTCTTCGATATCCGTGGCGTGGTGCACTACGAATTCGTTCCAGAGGGTCAGACGGTAAACAAGGAGTATTACCTAGGCGTTATGAAACGTTTGCGTGAGCGTATCCGTAAGAAGCGGCCAAATTTGTGGGCGAACAACTCATGGATTTTGCATGACGATAACGCGCCTTCTCACCGAGCTACGATTGTAACTGACTTTCTCGCCAAAAACTCAACAAACGTGCTTCAGCAACCACCGTATTCGCCGGATTTGGCTCCCTGCGACTTTTTCCTCTTCCCAAAACTAAAATTGCCCCTTCGTGGCACCCGTTTTGAGTCGATTGAAGCCATAAAACAAAATTCGGCGCGAGAGCTAAAGTCCATCCCGGAAAGCGCCTATAAAAAATGTTTCGATAATTGGAAGTGCCGTTGGCATAGATGTATTGGAGCACATGGAGCCTATTTTGAAGGCGACCCAATAAATTTTGGCGATTAAATTAAAAATGTTGTTTTAATTGAAAATTCCCGGTACTTTCTTGACAGAGTAGTATGCGAATATTTCTAATGTAGTTTTTTATCTGGAAATAATTTTCTATTGAGTATTTTACTTGAAATTTACTTTATTATTTTTTATTTGGACCTATCTACTGAAAAATTTTGATGAATAAACTGTTACAATGAATACTTTCTTATTTTTTATTTGGACCTATCTACTGGAAAATTTTGATGAATAAACATTTTTAATACTTGTAGACTGAACAAAACAGAATCCTTACTTTTCGATGTAATCGCCTTTGAAAAATGTATTTTTTTTTAATCTCTCAAAAAATCATCACATGATGCCCGCATAACGCACGAAGAGATTTTGATTTCGCTTGAGAGCAGTCTACAGCCCATCCACTAAATAGTATTTTTTTGCTCCAAAATGCCGAAATCCAGGTGGTTTAAGCCTGGAGAATATAGAGGCCTTGTCTTGATGAAATAAAGACTGGAACATTGTTTGGAAGCTATTCGAAGGCTTCAAGGAACCTTCCAACACTAACTGTCTATATATTGGAGCATTAACGTTTACTCCTTGTAGAGAACGTCCATTTTGTGTGATTACTGCCAAATCATCATGAAGCCGGCTTTTGCTTTTGATATCTTCACAAATGGTATTGAGAGAACGATCACTTGGATTAACACGATCGTTTCGCTTGTTTACAACTGGCTAAACTGTAAAAGTTTTCTTATTCCAAATTATCCAATGTGCGCAATCGCATCCAACTGTTTTACCTATTTGAGCCAAATTTTTTTTCTGTTCATTCATTTCTTGAAATTTTTGTATTTTGTAGGCCTCAACTTGAAGTTTGTTCTTCGATATGTGGCGAATGGGTCGTTGTGATATCCCAATATCTTTTGCTAATTAATTGCCACATCGATGTGGATTTCGTTCCTGTTGTTTGTTCACTTCACAAACGTTCTCAGGAGTAAAAGCCGCCGTTGGTCCAGCACTTCTATGCTTATTTTTTCATTCAAAAATAAAGCGATTATCGCAACCTTTTTTGCTTTTGAATCGATAAATTCGGTTAAAATAACATGAATAGAGGTTAATAATTGATAGAAGGTATATAAAATTATTTAAATATTTTAATATTAGCCTTCTACATATTTAATTTCAAAAAATTATATTTAATAATCATAACTTCAGCAATTAAATTAAAAGAATGTCATATAAGTACCACTTATAACAAACGACATATAAAATAAACATTCATTATAAGACGTCCAAATGATATAACAAAATCCAATGAATAAAAGTTGGTAACCAAAATTCTATAAATTAAATATTTTGTATAGACAAAATTTTGTTTCTGCTGATCAATCTTATGAAAACAAATATCTTTCAAAAATGTTTAACATAATCTTAAGAATTTCATCATAAAACTATCTTACTTAGAACATTCAATATTATTATTTCCTGAAGTTATAATTATTGAATATAATTTTTCGAAATTAAATATGTAGAAGGCTAATATTAAAATATTTAAATAATTAAATAGCTATTAATAATGACTACAATTCAGATAAGTTGGTGATGAATAAATAGTGAATTCTTTGAAAATAATAAATTTATTACATTCAAAGGTGATAATATCAGGAGCTAATAAGTTAGTTTGAGGTGAAGTTTACATAGGACATACTGGTAGTGCTTTCCAAGAAAGGATTCAGGGACATTTAAGAAGTTTCCTTAATGAAAAAGAATAATTCCACCTAATAATAATAATGTTCATTTCCATACATATTCAAACCATTTATCAGATATGACTTTAACCAGAATTTTAAAATGTTGCATGCTGAACATAAAAAAGTTTCACCCTCATTTTATTAGAAGCACTAGAAATAAATAGATGTACTAAAATCGGAATTTTACTCCATGAAGGAACATATGTTAACAGTTCGCCACATAGACCTTATTTGAATAATAGACTTGCAACAGTATGAAAAGAAATGATTTTAGTCATTTGTAATGTAAAAAAATCTGACGATTCTGCTGTGATATCGAAACAATCGTTATATATAATAAATATGTAGTAAACAGAATAATTTTGAATGGATTTACATCAAGCGAATACAGATTCAATTAAATATTTAAAGAGTGCAGTATTATTATAAACAGGCCTCAAATATAAATACTAACAATCCTTTCACACAAAAATTTTGATTACTTCTTATTCCATTCACAGATTTATGCAGAACATTATCAGTTACATTCGGCTGAATGACTTGACTGAACCAATCAAACTTCTGGTTGCTGAAAGAGAGAAACTGATTGAGGAAATTACTTGTAAAAATAAAATTCCTTATCCTTTGTACAGAGATATACTATTTTTAGCATGTAAAGCATTAGGCAGAGGCCAGGTTGATTTGAATATGTTTGATAAAGAATACTTCTCTGCATATACAAGGCTTCAGGAAAGACTCGAGAACAAATCTTTTAGCAAAAGTGTAAGAAAGCAAGATAAACCAATTTGTTTGAATTCATTGTATTGTAGGCAATATTTTAAGCCACTGACTCTACCCTAGATCATAGTAATTTAAATAGTGTAGTTTCTAGTGAAATACAATTTTGAAATTTATTGCCTTTTTAGAAATGAGATCTGACTCAAAAATATTTCTTCACAAGAAAGGCAGTATCAATCAATTAGGTCATCTTAAGAAGAATGAATTGCCTTTTATGTGCCACCTAACTACCTCTAACCACTATTCACATAAAATTACAGCAGTACTGTATAATCTATACGAATGACATAATTTATTTGATTTTTATTACTTTATCTAAACCAGCAGCTTTTAGCAGCTTAAATTACTCCGATGTGTGTATATGATTTAAATTATCCACACATGAGTTTCTTTTTATAAGTGAATCGATAAACATCAGGAGGTGAATAATTGTGTATATTATAAGCAAACAATTGATGCATCCACAGAATAGTAAAAAAAGGGGTCAATTATCTCTTTTCCGAATGTATTTTCTTTCCATTTCAACTTCTTTTGTGACCTCAGAATGTATGGTAGATATCAAAGAAATATTCTTCCAATTCTTTCACTTTGTCCCTCTGGTGTGCTATAATCTCACATTTTCTTAATTTTTAATTTTTTTATTATGTCTGATTGTTCGCAACATGTCATATACATCTATCTGCTACGAAATTAGTAGATTTGCAAGATTTGTCTTGGTTCATAATCCGACCCTCTCAGAGGTATGTACTGAATCGAATCTAAATGCGCTTTGTACAACAGACTTCAATCCAGTTTAACTTTTTTTCGGGAGGGGACAGATTTCAAACTTTTGTCACTAAATTGTCTTATACAGTAGGGTGGATCAAAAAAATCGATTATTTTTTTTTTACAAGTGACACGGAAAAATGGGTTGCTAGACACCTTAAAAAATTCTCACCAAACATAAGCTCTTAATTTTAATAGGAAGATCCTCCGCATCGCAGTTTTGTTTTTTTCTCAGTCCAATAGAAAAAAATTCATACCTCATCATTTATCGATTGAACAGAAAAATGTTCAAAGAGAATTTTTTGGGAAATTTAATGCTCTACAAAAAGGGTATCCTATATTTTTTCAGTAAACCTTACCATTTGAAAGATATTAAGGATTTAATTTTGATTATTTTAAAACAAATTTCATTTTTGTTTATGAATTTTATAACTCGACAATACATGGCTTTTACAAAATGCGCAATACAAATTTTTGTTGGAAATTAACTGCTCTATAAAAATGGTTTCTTATGTTTTGGCGATGAACTTAACCGTTCAAAAGATATTCATCATCAAACTTTCATGTGTACGGATTTTAAAAGTTTTTGATTAGATATTCGAAAAATTTCAATTTAATTTATAAATTTCATATGAATTTCATTTCTTTTCATTAATATAAGTATTATTTGAGTTTTATTTTCGAAATTATCAAAATTTTTCTTCAATTATTCTAAACATTTTATTTTTAATCATTAGAAATCACGAACCTAGGGAAAATTTCTCCTCTAGAGAATTTTTGTTTTGTATTTTATTTCATCTGTTTTAATTGTGAACTAGCGCCACCTACTTTTTCCTTTATCGTTATGTTGTCATTGGTTGTATAATTAAATGTTGTAAATACTTACGACTTTCATCTACTTCCATCATAGTCATAGTTCTATTTGATTTATTTGGGTTATTAGAAAGAATTTCTTTCCGGGTATCACTCTTTTGATTGGAATATATCTCTTGAATATCATTACCAAGCAGTTTTAATGATTTATTATCCACAATATCAAATAATGCTGTAAGTTCACTCTGAAATTTTATTTCATTTTTGTATCGTGCTGATGATTTTTGCAATTTCAACCATCGATTATGATAGCCAAGAATTTTTTTAATTCACGTAGTAACCCTAATATTTGTAAATAATTAATCGTTCGATCACATATACGAGATCATAAATTTTGGAAACACTAAAAATGCTGTAGAAATAAATGTATACAAACCAACGACAACATAACGATAAAGGAAAAAGTAGGTGGCGCTAGTTCACAATTAAAACAGATGAAATAAAATACAAAACAAAAATTCTCTAGAGGAGAAATTTTCCCTAGGATCTTGATTTCTAATGATTAAAAATAAAATATTTAGAATAATTGAAGAAAAATTTTGATAATTTTGAAAATAAAACACAAATACTACTTATATATAAATGACAAGAAATGAAATTCAGATGAAATTTATAAATTAAATTGAAAATTTTCGAATATCTAATCAAAAACTTTTAAAATCCGTACACATGAAAGTTTAATGATAAATATCTTTTGAACGGTTAATTTCATCGCCAAAACATAAGAAACCATTTTTATAGAGCAATTAACTTCCAACAAAAATTTGTATTGCGCATTTTGTAAAAGTCATTTATTATCGAGTTATAAAATTCATAAACAAAAATGAAATTTGTCTTAAAATAATCAAAATTAAATCCTTACTATCTTTGCAATGGTGAGGTTTCCGGAAAAATTTAAGATACCTTTTTTGTAGAGCATTAAATTTCCTAAAACATTCTCTCGGAACATTTTTCTGTTCAATCGATAAATGATGAGATATGAATTTTTTTCTATTGGACTGGGAAAAAAAATACAAAACTGCTATGCGGAAGATCTTCTCCTATCAAAATTAAGAGCTCATGCTTGGTGAGAATTTTTTTAAGGTGTCTAACAACCCATTTTTTCGTGTCACTTGTAAAAAAAAATAATCGATTTTTTTGACCCACCCTATTGTACAGGGTAAATTATGTTCAGTTTTTGAGCAGCATTATTTTTCTTTTTTGTTAAAATTTTATTGAGTTGATAAAAAAAATTCTGATCTTTTACCTGTCGCTTTCTGAACCACTTTTTGCTGATTTCTGCTGCCTTCACAACCGACCTCCTTTTGTGATGCACAAATTTGGCCTCTTCTGAATGAGTAGTTTCATTAAGTTCTTTAGTATTACAAAAGTAAAGGTATGGTTTTATAAGTAAACGCCGCTTTTTTAGGAGTGCACATATTTAAAATCTTTGCCACTGAATTGTCATGTACAGGCTAAATTTTGTATAGTTCTAGAGCACATATTTTTCAAAATTTTATCAAATTGATATAAACAAAAATCAGATCTTCTACTTCTACCGCATCCCTTATCTCTTTTTGCTGATTTCTGCTGCCTTGAAATTTTTTAGCCATACTGACTACCTCTTGTGGTACATAAATTTGGCTTCTTTTGGATCAGTAGTTTTTGAAAATTGTTGCATTCGCCCAATAATACCCCACTGCATTAATACGCTTTTTATGAGAATTATTCCTCTTTGATTTCAATCTTCGGAATAATTTGGGCACAAAGCGGGTTAACCTTTTGCTTGGAACATGCCATAGGAGTAATTACTTCTTGAAGTTTGTCCATGAACTTATAAAACACCTGTATTTGCTTTGAAATGTAGCTTTCAGCGTGAATGATATTCATTTCATAATAAAGACAAGGCAAGTGTTGTGAAACACTTATTTCTTGAAAGGAATTTCTGACTGATTTTGCTGAAATCTAGGAACCTTGCTGCTTTACGCAGGTCAGAATTAGTGATATGAAAAAAATTGTATTTCATTGGAATGTATAAGTTATTCCAGGTGTCTGTGATTTGGAGATGTGTTGACTATTCAACAGAAGTTTTATACATAGCGGAGGTATTTCGCTTCATAAAATTAAAATTCTTCTTCAAACTAATAATTTAAGCAGCATGCTGGTGTGAACCAAATTAAGTTTCTCTGGATTATTATTATTAATATTTGTAATAAAAGTATCAAGTAATTCAATAAATGATTAAAAAAAGTGATTTTATTGTTTTAATATAGTCAATCACAAACTAAAAGTGTTTCACAAGGACCGTACTCCAGGGGTTTTGTTTTTCTGTCGCAGAAATTATCTGGTAGTGCCACGTCTTGACCATCTACACACATGATACTCCTCTTACGCACTGGCTGCTTCTGAAATAATGAAAAGTTATTAGAAATTTTTCACTCCATTAATGAAGTGAGGTAATCAGCACTTGGTGACATTAGAAGTGCTACACCCAGAAAGAATAATTCAACTTTTTTTAATTAAGAAATAATAAAAAAATATTTATTTTAATGAAAAACAATTGTTTCGCGAAGACTGTGTCTTCGTAGGTTTACATTCATCTCGCTCTGAAAAGTAGCATCACATCTTAAAAGTTATGCTTTAGGCAAAAAGTTTAAAAAGGGGGTACAAATAACAGTCGGTTATCGGAAATACATAACAATAAAACTATTCAACAAAAAGGGTTAAAAATAGCAGTAAAGTAATATCATAGAAATTTTTCTTCATCATAGAAAAAATAAAAGGTTTGACTGAACATACATTTCTATTCCTTAAGTGAGTTGATCCGTTACATCTGCCGCGGTCGGCCGCGGGAAATCAATCACAAATTTGTTTATTCGAGAAGTAAAAATGGTTCATTTTAATTCAGAAACAATTGAAGCCAATTAAAAGTGATCCTGATAACGTCTATTTACTTCTATCCATTGACGTACCTCCAAATTATTTTTCAAGGATCAATTAACAACACAATTGTGTAACCAACCACAGAGTTCTAACATGTCAGAAATGGATTCCGACCAAATCCAAATAAACAATTCTTACTATGTGTGAATGGAATCAACAAGCTCAGAAGAATTTTTAGGATTCGCGATAAGCAAATCTAATGCAAATGCATGGCAATTAGTAAAATTGGCGCCAACAAAAAGGAGAAAAATAAACAACATCAACATAACATTCCAAAATAAATTCGACATTCTGAAAAACCTAGGGATGGCGCATCAAATGAAACTCTGAAACCACTTCCAATATTTATTTACGGGGTAGTTAATTACCCTGAAATGGCCAAAAAACTGAAAACTGGCAGAGGATGATCAGTACATTATCAAATACCTGCCTGACAATACTATCAAAGTTAATAGTATAACACCAGAAACTTACAGTAAATTTATAAATTTTAAGCGTGATAATAATGTTATTCATTATACTTACCAACCCAAAGATGAGAGAGCTTTCAAGACAGTGATAAAAAACATACAATTCATGACCAATGTAGATGAAAAACATACAATACATGACCGATGTAGGAAGATCTAGCAATTAGTGGTCATAATGTTACAAATATAATGAATAGTAGACACAGGACAACTGAAGAGCCAAATATTTTTTGTAGACTCGTAAACATCCCGAAACAATAAAGATGTGTATAAAATATTCTATTTAAGAAACAAAGCCATATAAATAGAACCCCCTAGAAAATCGAAAGGAATCCCTCAGTGCACAAGTTGTCAACAATATGGCCACACCAAGATATATTGCAATAGACCATTTCGCCGTGTAAAATGTGGGGGAAGACATAACACTACTAATTGCAAAAAAAGCAGAGACTCCCCAGCTCTATCTGGTGGAGCCCACCCTGCAAATTGTAAAGATTGTGAATTCTACAACAATCTGATGAAAACAAAAAAAATACAAATAACAGAATAAATCTCCAACAAAACAAGGAATTAATAACTAATAACAAAACAACCTCTAAACAACAATCAGAAACCCAAAACATCTACCAACATCTAAGAAACAAACAGCATCAACACGAACAAACAAGAACTTCTCTAAATGCTGTCAGCAATACCAACATGGAGCAATTGCGAAATATCAACGACACTTTGAATCACTTCAATTCAAAGTTATGTTAACAACGCTCATTAATAATATTTAATAACATTATAAAATTTGCAGAATGGAATGCCAATGGCCTTCTACAACATAAAAATGAAGTGAAAATTTCCTTCGTAATAAAACAATAGATGTCCTACTAGTAGTAAAACACATTTCACTGAGAAATCGTACATCAACATACCACAATACATAACTTACACCACCAATCATCCAGACAAAACTGCGCGCCCACGCAGGTACTGCAATCGTGATAAAGAACACCATAAAGTATGAGGAACTACCAAAGTATGAAACAGAACTTCTACAGACTACAGCAATATGATAAAAGGATGTTCATTCATCCTTTCAGACAAAGTACATTTGTATAGGATACGTTATAAAAAACCAGAATAGAATAAAAATAATTATGCTAGAAAATTAAAAAAACCAGACAATTTAATTCACCATATAAAATAAAATACAGGAAAGTTACAAATAGCAGAAAACATCTGCACGCTAACTCGCTACCCAATTGAAATATTCCTCCCTGCTGTAAAAGTACTTCTAGAGCAGCAAGGCCTTAATCTCACTCTTGAATCTTCTGTATTCCACTGAATGAGGAATTTCCCCAAAGAACAACGTCATAGTTAAGGTTAGTATGCACTAGTGAATAATAGGAATCTATCATAGATTTACAAGGCAACACCAGCTCAATGCGAAAAACGCATAACTTAACCTCTTACAAACAGAGTCAGCGTGTTCCCTTCAACTCAGATTTTTTTGCACTCGTAAGCCCAGAAACCTTACACAATCTGAAGATTTCAAATTACAGGATTGTAGATGCAGAGTCAGTCGTTGGCCAGAGTCGCGTAATTGAAAGTAGATGAGGTCAGTCTTATTCACATTTAGTATTAGAGAATTTCTGAAGCACCGTTCAGAGAAACACCGAACTAATACTTCACAACTTGCTTTAAGTTCACTAAAAGTGCGCAGAAATGATAAATGACGTATCATCGGCAAACATCACAATCTTTATATTCAACAAAAAAGGAAATGAACAAGCATATAGTCTGGTAAGTCATTAATAAATATAATAAATAAAAGGGGTCCAAGTACCGAGCCTTGAGAAACACCCATCTCAACAGGATACTTGGCCGAGCTGTGCTGACCGACTCGCACTATTAATGAACAATTTGTTATAAAACTCTTCATCCATTCCAGGAAAACCCCCCTTAAATCTAAATTGAACAATTTATCCAGAATAAAACTGAAGTTCAAGCAATCAAATGCCCGAGACTAGTCAAAAAACAATCCCGCCACGTGAATGCCATCATCCAAATAGCTGTACACAAAGCTCACCAAGTTACATGCCGCAGAATCCGTCGACGTACCCATACGGAGGCCGTGCTGACAGGTTGTGACAAGCGAATATTTGTCCAAGTACTTAGACATCCTGTCATAGACTAGTCTTTCTATAACTTTGGATAGAAAACTTAACAAAGAGATAGGGCGATAATTATTGATGAATAGAATCCTTCTTGTGGATAGGAATAACCACAGCCGTTTTGAGGAGAGAAGGAAACTTCCCTGAAGTGACTGAGAAGTTGATGAGATATGCCAGGTGTTTGCAGATGTAAGAAGCTAAAATCTTCAAAACCTTACCTGGTGTCCTATCAAGTCCACTACTGTTTTTATTTTTCGAATTTTTTTATAGCCGACTAAACTTCCTCAGCCTCGACTGCAAAGAAAAAGAAACTGCTCTCAGTCAGAGATCCAGTTGTACATAAGCTGGATCGGTTCAGGCCAAAATGTTTCCCAATGCTTGTTATGCCTATCGAAGGAAAATATCTACCAAATTCCTCAGCCACCTCTGATTGACTGGGAATCGTTCGTCCGTGAACCGTCAACACGATAGTCCTAGTAGATGTAGTGGAACCTGTTTCACTCCTTACTATGTTCCATATAGTTTAATTTTTATTATTTAAGCAATCTAGATTCTTGTGATAATTTAATTTAGTTGAATTCAGAAGGGCTTTATATTCGTTTTTAGCAGACAAATGAAGACTTCTACTTTCCTCCGATTTCAAGCTCCGGAACAGTCAATGTAGCCCCTTGAGGTAATTGCTAGCTTGTTTGACCTCATCAGAAATCCAATCAGTCCTATGATTCATCAGACAACGTTTTCGTCTGACCGGGCAAGCAGTGTCGAGCAGAGATTGCAAGATATTGTAGAAGACCTCAAACTATGTTCAACATCCGCATCGCCATAAATGGCGTCAAAGCAAGCAGAAGCGGACAAAAAGGACAGGTTCTGTAAATTCCCTTCAGATAGACAACGGAATGTACGATAAATAGTTCTTTCAAGAACTTATAGAGCAGAAAAATCACAGGTGAGATTAATCATTCTGTGTTTCCCGATATGAGTATCAACCACCTTGACAGACAAACCATCACAGCAATCATTGGTCAGAATATAATCCAACTTTGAGGAAGTAGTTATACCGTGTCTACTCGTGAAAACTCTAGTAGGATCTGTAGATGTTATATTTAAATCACAGCAGACAAAAACACACCCTGATCCCGTGAGACAGTAATCCAAAACTTGAGACATTGTATCGCCAAATACTTCTAAACTACCGTGTGGAGGCCTGTACACACTCACAATGTAAATATAATTTGTCATATGTTTTAGTTTTATAGCACAAAATTTACATTCGGTTTCCAATGAAAATTTGTTAATATTAGAAATAGACTGAAATTTATAGTCAGATTTAATATATATGGCTGTTCCTCCATGCAGTCTGCTGGGGCGACAGTATGAAGCACCTATTATATAACCTTTTAAGTTCATAAACGATATTTCATCAGGAGCACACCAATGTTCAGCGGCACTTAAGATGTCTGGATTTTCGACAGTAACAAAAACTTCAAGATTATTAATTAATATGTATATGTGACAGTTGTATTTAAGAGACAGCTTGTAGATCATTTATTTTTGAGGTTCCTACAATCAGGTTTTGCCTCTTACCAGGTTGACCAGTATTTTTCAAAGTTGTGGGCACTCGTGATTTTTCGGTATCTGAAGATTTTTGTTTGATCTTATTTCCTCTTTACGAAGAAACAACAGTCCATTTTGACGAATTATCCTTCAAGTCTTGTTGTAATTTCCCGTTATTAAAATTAGTCATTTCATAATTTCAATGTGATTCTTTCAGCTCTGATGATTCAGCGACGGAATCTCGACAGGTTGGAATGTCGGCGCTATCAGTTGACTTAAAAAAAAAAACTCAGCGGAACTCTTCCGGTCTCGAATTTCGATGATATCAGCGTCAGCTGCTAGTATGTTAGATTTTGTACACATCTTGAGGATATTGATTTCTTTAGTAAGATCGCTGATTAGTTCACTTTGCGATGATATCAATGTTTTCAAATTGTTGATTTCTTCAATAAATACAGAAGATATCTCTCTCACGATTTCATTCTTTATGTGGAGTAAATCATTCCTTGTGATACTGACCTCATTAGAAGGAAATTCAATGGTATCAGCTTCATCAGTATGTTGACAATTATCACAAAACCATTTAATTGATACATCTGCACGTATTTTATTAAAGTTTTCCAAAGTTACTTGCACACACATTATATGGTAACTATTTTCACACTTTTTAATACACTTGGAACAACTAATACCACGTCCGCGCGACATTATGTCTAAGGTTAATCATAACATAACATGTTGTAATTCCCAAAAAATATTGTCTTTGGCGACTGAGGACACTCCTCTATACTTCTAAATATCGACAAAATGTGATGTCTGTTTGTGGGACATGTTCCTAGCAGTTTTTAGTTGATTAATCGTGTCAGAGTTTGTGGAGGATGATGCAAAGTGGACAATTTCCTACCCCTAATATCTCAAAAGTGGGGAATTAAATCCGTTGGACGAGGTGGCCACAGCAAAACATTCACGTCAGCTTTTGAGATAGTTCAGGGTACAAAATTGCGGTCTTGCGTTGTTTTGCTCAAAAAGGATGTATGGACTGCCGTTTGGATAAAGTAGTAAAATAGGACATAATCAAGATAATACACAGCTATTTTACTGTCTCGAGTAACTAGAAGTCGAGACCATAGGTAATAGGAGGTAATAGCCCTCCAAACTATTACTTCAGTAGTAATGTGTACATGCCTCTGTACGGCAAACTCAATATCATGTCGCTCTTCACGGCGTCGTCTTATTTCTATGGCCATGGTCGGTGAGGACAATATTGTGCCAGTCTGCCTCTCAATGATACTACCGATCTTTGCATTTCAAACGTTGACGAGAGTGGTCCGTAATTAAAAGAAGTACTGATTGTGGATAGTACAAAACAAGTCCAAAGTTTCAAATCAGCTTCTTATTTAAATCATTAGTCAATAATTTGACACGTAATAGCAAAACGGTTTTGTAAAGCTAGTTATCTGAAGAGCAGACGTTTACGGTCTGTGGTACGCTCCGTTTGATGATGGCACTGATGGTAAGACATGTATCTAACCCTTATGGCAGCCAATTTCGTGATAAGGCAACATCTTGAAGTTCCGTTAGCCATCTGACTACCAGAGCAATTGCAATTTGTTGGTTTCATTTGCAGGTATCAAACATCTATTTTTGAATATTTGGAAGCTGAGAACGTTCTCGTAATTTATCTTCACGAAATTATGCATGAGATTTCATGTCCTCACTTCAAATTAAATACCAAATTTGAACTCGATCGGATTCTTCTTTTCGAAAATATTTGAAAAATAAAACTTCAAATGAGAATAATTTCGGACTCATTGATTCTATACATTTTTAAATACAAGTGATATATTCAGACGCCAAACCTATAGTCCGTCTAGAAAGTATCCGAAATTCATTATTTTTCATAATTTTAATATACTTCTTTTTTGTAACATTCTAAGACAAAAGTAATGTAAAATAGATTGTGCAGACTATGGCCAAAGTTGCATGGCAACACTATTTGTTAAATATTGTTGATTATCAACGGGTATACAAGTTATAAAATAATGTAACTAGAAAAAAGAAAACAGGTAGAATATTTGTATAGAAAAGGTATTCGAAACGTTAAAAAATTAATGCACTTGATTGAACTAGAAAAAAGTGCTTTATATGAGACAATAAAGAGGATAAAAAAGGCATAGATAGACCAGTTTCAGGAAGACCGCGTAAGATTAAAGGAAACAATTTAAACGCTTTATTGGCCTTAGAACGACATAATCCGAGTGGAGGGGTTTCGCAAATTGGCTAACAGATTTGGAAATCAACAAAATATAAAAGTATGTCCAGAAACCGTCCGTATGTCACTAAAAAGACAAGGCTACATATCAGAAAACCAAAAAAATCACTGTAGTGAAACCTTTACAAAAGGAACGAAGAATAAAGTTTTTTCAAGAAGCTAATTTTAATAATGTCTTTATATCTGATGAAAGTTGTTTCCAACTTGGTGAAAACCACTTAAAAATCCTATCAAAACAACCTGTTACGGTTCAAATTTCCCACCAAAATAATGCTTTGGGGAGCAATACGTCAGCGTGCGATGGTACCATTAATAGTGAAAAGTATTGTGTCATTCAAACGATTTTCTCCTTGAAACGGCACATGCTTTATATCCAGAGAGGTGACGTTTTCAGCAGGATAATCAAAGATGCCAACCTTCGGCCTATACACAAGTTTGGATGCAAGAACACCAAGTGACAACAATTTCATGGCCAGCAGCTTCACCAGATCTTAGTTCCATTGAAAACATATGGTGTCTAATGAAGATTGCAGTTGAACGAGCAGCCCATCAAATAAATTTAATTCAGTCAGTTTTACAGTCCTGGACTACCATCACCGAAAATTATGAAGGTGATCTAGTTTCGGGTGAACCTCAACGTTTAGTCAAGTGTTTACAGTTAAATGGTTGTATAAGTATTATAAATAAAATGAATATTTTGTCATAATATTCTAATTCAAGAACTAAAAATATATACTACATAATTACAATCAAGCTTTGTTTTTTCCGGACACTTTGAAGACGGGCTATACCTTGAAAATTTCAAGTCTTCTGATTCACCCGGACGGCCGATCCTCAGGAAATTTGACACTGTCATTGTTATACACCTAAACATAAAATTTGACCTCGATCGAAATTATTGGGAAATATAATAAGAAATTTCATTTTAAGAATTAATGGATTTATTTTTTCCCAATTAGTTAACTATTACTCACTTTGTCCATACAAGTTACTGGACACGATTGCCATGGTCCAACCCACCAGTGTGTTTGACATAACCATTCGTTACAAGTTCTGGTCATTTTCTTAGGCTTGTCGTTTGGTTCACAGTAAAATTCATCTACACTGGTAGCTATACCATCTAGTACATATTGATCTGATGACGCAATATATTCTTTACAGACGGGTTCTCTTTCTTGAATTCCACCCCCGCAGGTTTCAGAGCACTGAGACCATTCTGTGTATGACCAATTATACTGCACATCTCTGACTAGTTCTGGTTTGAACAGAGAATATTGGTAGTAGATACCAGGGTTGAATGCCTTTCCCACGAATACTCCCTGTAATAATTTCTACTTATCAGCTATGGATTCAGAAACATCCTTATCTATTCCATAAGATTGAGGTTGTTACAAGAATAATGCCATTTTTGATTATATACATTTAGAGAGAAAAAGATCAATCAATTATATTTAACAAGGACTATGAGCTATGGCAATAGAAAGTTCTTCAAATCGAGACATTTCAACATACATGTGTATAACAATTCTAAACTCAAACAAGTCCGATTAGGTTTTGTTGATTACTGGGAAATAACTATTAGACATGTGCATGTTTGGAAATAAATAAAGCCAGAATGGGTTTCTGGACTTGCAGGTGGATCTGTGGTAAAACCTGGGGCCTAAAGCCCAGGCAGATGAACTGGCTATACACTATGGTAATTAGACCACGGATAGTGTATGGCGCTGTGGCGTGGTGGAAGAAAGGCCAACAAACGGTTGGCGAACAAAAGCTCATCCGACTACAGAGACAGGCTTGCCTTGTAATTACAAGTGCGTTTCGCACCACACCCACGGCAGCCATGGAGGTCCTACTAAATCTACCACCCCTGCACTCGTGCAGAGGGAGGCGGACGGACCACATACAAACTATATCAACTGGCGATTGACAGGCCAGAGGCAATAGTGATGGGAGGCTTAGGACTGCTGGAAGAGCTTTTAACGAACAGTATCCCATCGATGCCCTTGGATCTAATGTCAAAAGTCACGAGCCAAGAACGGAATGTCAATGTAATCGTCCCCAGCCGGGACGAATGGACCCAGCATGCTGAGGTTCTATTGAGAACCGAACTTGGCTTGTTCACAGACGGCTCGCAAACGACGAACGGAACAGGAGAATTAACATCTCATTAAGTCTCGGTTAAAACGCAACCATATTCCAGGCAGAACTATTTGCCATTGAGACCGCGGCAGAACTGCTGATAAAACGGCAAATCCACCACGGTAAAATCAAAATATTTACTGATAGTCAGTCAGTACTAAAAGCTTTGGAATGCAGCTCTTTTACCTCAAGAACAGTCTGGAGTTGCCGCACGGCTTTAAACATGCTCGGTATGTATAATGGAGTCACTCTGGTTTGGATACCGAGCCACTCAAACTATTTGGGTAACGAGGAGGCAGATCGGCTGGCGTTTGCTGGAGCTGCGCTGCCTCTGGTAGGACCGGAACCATTCCTGGGAATACCACATGACGTGGCTAACGAGGCGATAACAGGCAGAATGAACTCAAGGCTAGAGTCTTTCTGGCGAAGCATTTGTAAAGTTAGAAAAAAACGGGAATGCAGTTCTTTGATTGAATTGGTTCGATAGGGTATGTTGTGTATGTATATTTGCGTGCACCATATGACGCTAGTGTATGATAAATACATTGGTGTTCCTATGATAAGCAAATATAGGTGCGTGGCAGATTTTCAGTCGTTGGACATTAAGGACACTGACGATTGAAATCAACAAGTTTTGAAACATACGTATGTCTGACACTTATGCCCCAGTGATCAACAAAACCTAATCGGTCTTGTTTGACTTTAGAATTGTTAAACAGATATATGTTGCACTCTTTCGATTTAAAAACTTTTTATTACCATAGCTCATACTCCTTATTAATGATACAGATCATCAGCCGAATTATTTTATTTGAAGATCAAACAATTGAACCATTTCAGCCATTACTAGTTGGTAGTTGATCATAATAAAAAAAAAATTTAGGAATCATTTATCGAAAAAATAACCGTTAAATTGAAATTAAAACTATAAAAACAATAGCTGCAAATCATTAAGAGTTTCAATCATAATATACAATTTAGTCAGATCTGCTATTTTGGATAATAAAAACTGGGGTAGTATATAGAATAGGTTTGAAAATCAAAACAGATTTAATCTGTTGTCTTCTACAATTTTAATTTCAAAAAATTCTTTGAAGAAACTTTAAGAATTAAATTAATGTCTTTATAAGCACTGCTCATATTTAAAAGACGTCAAAATTCATCATACAATATCAAACGGAATTAAGAAAAACCAACGAATATAAACTGTCAATTGAAATTAAAATATAAATAAGCAAACATTTTTTGTTTCGTTCCAGGCATGCGTAATGAACTCTTCAGACAAACTTACGAAGCCCTGTTTGTTACAAAATGTATTGTTTTCTGATCCCATATTAATGAAAAATAACTCTTTCTCAAAAATATAAAACATAATTTCAAGAACTAATTTATTTGAAATATTCAATATATTTAAATAAATTACTTCAAAAAATCTCAAAAACATGTAGCACATCCTCAAGAAATAATTAAAGTTACGATAAGATCAGTTCAACTTTATATATAAAAAATAATAAAATCAATTAAACAATGTATAGACTTACTCAGTGACATTTTAGGAATACACGGTCCTCAACAGACATATAGGTAAACATCTTTATATCCAAGGTACTTATGTTCCATGTTCACAGAAAATCATACAAAGCTTATAAGGCACTTGGCCTCAGTTAAAACCATTCAACACTGTATAATGAATTTCTTTATTTAAAAAACCTAATATAATTATATATTATATATAAAATAAAATAAGAAGGAACGGTTTTTTACTTGATAGAAGGATTATTACAAAATTTGAAAATCAAAACAGATTTAATCTGTTGTCTTCTACAATTTTAATTTCAAAAAATTCTTTGAAGAAACTTTAAGAATTAAATTAATGTCTTTATAAGCACTGCTCATATTTAATAGACGTCAAAATTCATCATACAATATCAAACGGAATTAAGAAAAACCAACGAATATAAACTGTCAATTGAAATTAAAATATAAATAAGCAAACATTTTTTGTTTCGTTCCAGGCATGCGTAATGAACTCTTCAGACAAACTTACGAAGCCCTGTTTGTTATAAAATGTATTGTAACAAATGTGTATTAAATGTTTGTATTGTAACAATGTATATTAAAAAAACATTATACAGTGTTGAATGGTTTTAACTGAGGCCAAGTGCCTGATAAGCTTTGTATGATTTTCTGTGAACATGGAACATAAGTACCTTGGATATAAAGATGTTTATCTATATGTCTGTTGAGGACCGTGTATTCCTAAAATGTCACTGAGTAAGTCTATACATTGTTTAATTGATTTTATTATTTTTTATATGTAAAGTTGAACTGATCTTATCGTAACTTTAATTATTTCTTGAGGATGTGCTACATGTTTTTGAGATTTTTTGAAGTAATTTATATAAATATATTGAATATTTCAAATAAATTAGTGTTTGAGAAGTTCTTGAAATTATGTTTTATATTTTTGAGAAAGAGTTATTTTTCATAAATATGGGATCAGAAAACAATACATTTTGTAATAAACAGGGCTTCGTAAGTTTGTCTGAAGAGTTCATTACGCATGCCTGGAACGAAACAAAAAATGTTTGCTTATTTATATTTTAATTTCAATTGACAGTTTATATTCGTTGGTTTTTCTTAATTCCGTTTGATATTTTATGATGAATTTTGACGTCTATTAAATATGAGCAGTGCTTATAAAGACATTAATATAATTCTTAAAGTTTCTTCAAAGAATTTTTTGAAATTAAAATTGTAGAAGACAACAGATTAAATCTGTTTTGATTTTCAAATTTTGTAATAATCCTTCTATCAAGTAAAAAACCGTTCCTTCTTATTTTATATAGAATAGGACCAGAGAATACAGTCCTGCCAAACGATAAATTTCATCTGTTTGTCACAGTTGGATCCAAAGTAATAAATAAAATATTTGGATATCATTTACTTTTGTGTGGTTTTAAAATGGTCGTTGTCGTAGAAAAAGTATAATAAGTAACTCGCACAAAATAGCAATTTTGCACTGGTGTGCATCATTTGTGTTCGTTAGATTCGTTCATATACCATTTCGTCCCAAAGTATTCCTGGCTTGAGATGGCACCGCGTCCATCTCAGGAGGACTATTTCATGCCAAAATCCTAACGCTCTATCCCTACTATCGCTGGGAAGAAGCGTGTGGTGATATTCCATCTCCTTGTCCAGAATTCTACTTTGCTTTGCTGCAGATTCCTGGCGTATCATATTGAAAAAGCGTCGTTTTTCGATAATAATTAGTTCACCTTCCTCGCCATCTTCAAGTAGAACAAAGTGCAAGCGTTCGACAATCGACGTTCCGACGTAGAACAAGGTCACAGGCGTCATTGGCAGACTTGCACGCCATTGCCAATTTGAAGAGTTCAGGGGTTACAAGTTGGAACGAAACACCTTACCCCCGAAACTAAGAGGTTAGGAGCTCCCTCATAAAATCGCATCCTAAAGAGCTTAATTTCAACCGAAAACATAAAATATTCCTGAAATGAATGCAAATTACGAGATTACCATAATTTTATGCTTGGCAGTGTACATTTAAACCGCTATCGCAAAAATGTTTGAATACTTTCTTGTGGTAAAACATAGTGAAAACTTGTTTTAAATGTTTATGAAATTTAAATTCATTTCGAATATTCATATAATTCATACTTACCAGAACAACTATCATTTCTTCAATAGGACCGGGTATTGTTATCTTTTCTGCTGGAGTTTTTTCATATAAGGATGTAGCTCCAGCAATGGTGTATTCTCCAGGTAAGGATATATGACTAAAAATTCAAAAAAATATTACGTCAGTTGATAAGTCTTGGATCTGACACAGCTGTTACCACAAATAGAAAAATTAATACTTCTTTTTAAAAAATAGCAACCTTCATCAGATAGCTGCAAACATTTTCTAATGAGCTTACGTTTGGTTTAAGAGTTACAACAGTTTTTAGTGAAACAACTTGAAACGGTGGAAGAAAGGAATTTCCTCTGTTGAAAAAAAGATTTCTTTTTGATGGGAAAAAACACCGTTGAAACGAAAGTTTGGTTTGATAAGTATTATTCTGACTCTGCACCAGGATATACCTTCTGACTAGTCTGCTGAAAAAACGTGGCTGTACGAACACGTACAACGATACTGCACCACGCTCTGGTACCCAAAATATTCCACTATATCGTTTTAGCAAATTTGTTAAGTGAAGATGCGAGTAGCTGACAAATTAAATATATGAAAGGAATGTGTAGGCTTCATTTTGCATGAACGTTTGTGAGAAAGCTGATTTCAAAGTGTGTGCCGCGTTTGTTAACATTGGACCAAAAATAACGAGCCGATGAGTCCGGACGCTATTTGGAGCTGTTTAAATAAACAAAAATAAACTTAGCTGAGTTAATAAGAGCCGTTGCACCTTCAATATAAGAAAAACAAATGTTAACTTCCGCTATTTTATTGATTTACACGACAATTGTTTCATCATACCATGACTTCATCAGGTGAGTATTAAAACTGAGGTATACAATGCAAAACATGACATTAAATACACATTGAAACACAATAGATTGGAGTTACTATGTATTTACTACAAAGGTTTTTTATTATTTTTGGTTCACATGTTACCGCGGTTTCGAACGATGACCGTTCATCTTCAGACGTAACAGGGTCCTCTGTTACGTCTGAAGATGAACGGTCATCGTTCGAAACCGCGGTAACATGTGAACCAAAAATAAAAAAAAACCTTGGTAGTAAATACATAGTAACTCCAATCTATTGTGTTTCAATTATGATCAACTACCAAATAGTAACGGCTAAAGCAATTCACTATTTGATTAAATACACAGCTCTGGGACAAAAAATAGAGGGGTGGAAAGAGATCTGTTTGAATATATTTGGTCATTCAATAAAATTTGTCTTTTATTATATCTATTGTTCTACAATGTTTCTAACAGATTTAGTTTTTGATTTTTGTTTTCGATATTCAATATTTCGTATAAAATAGAAAGGCCTTTTACTTGATAGAAGAAATTTGAATATTAAAACAAATTGAAATATGTTTATCTTCTACAATTTTAATTTCAAAAAAATTTTTATTCAAAAAACTTTTAGAAATAAATTTAGGTCTAACAAGCACCGCTTACATTTAATAGACGTATATAATCAAAACTCAATATATAATGTCAAATGGAATAAATAACCCAACAGATATACGAAAGTAATTAAAATTAATAAATAAATATTCAAAGGAGACAAAATTTTGTTTCTGGTCTTACCTTTAAGAACACCAATTGCCTTTTAAAAACATGAACACACTTAAAGGACTTCTCAAAGAATATAATTTATTTGAAATATTTAATGTATTTAAATATTCGAATAAATTATTTCAAAAATCTCTAAAAAAAAATTTATTTCTAAAAGTTTTTTGAATAAACATTTTTTTGAAATTAAAATTGTAGAAGATAAACATATTTCAATTTGTTTTAATATTGAAATTTTTTAATATTTCGTAGTTCATATTAAAATTATGACCAGTCTCTAACAAATGGTTGGCATAAGTTGAATTTGGTTTATTATTAATATAAAATTTTTCATGTTCTCGTATCCTTGTTTGGAATGAACGGCCTGTCTGCCCACATATACACATGGGCAATCACTACATGTTAACTTGTAAAATCCTGATTTTTTGTTTTTAGGAATGACGTCTTTATTATTTTTCATTAAGCTGCCTAAGAATTAATGGTTTTACAAGAGATATTATAATTTTCTTTTTTCTTTAAATATCTAGCAATCTTTTCAGATTTTTGGCCTATGTAATTTAAATATATTTAAACAGATCCCCCTTACTTAATATTTTTTATTGATTGTAAACCATCTCTTTCCACCCCTATATTTTTTGTACCAGAGATGTGTACTTAAGGTCATGTTTTGCATTGTATACCTCAGTTTTAATACTCACCTGATAAAGTCATGGTATGATGAATTGAACGAGCAAATTTTAAATAAAGTGCTCCACATGTGAAGAAAAATGTGATTTTTCACCAAGACATGACATCGTGTCACAACTTGTTGCTTGCGATAGAAAAATTGCACGAATTACTACACATCGAATTGCTTCTTGCTCCCACCCTATTCCTTAGATTTGATCCCCAGTGAATCTAATCTGTTAGCATTCATACACCTGAAAAATGCTCGCCGGAAAGGAATTTGTCTCGAATGAGGACATGATCGCAGGAATAAACGCCTACTTTGAGACCGAAGGTAAATCGATCTGCAAGAAAGGTATCGAAACTTCAGAGAAGCGCTAGAATGATTGTAGCGCTTGATGATAAAAAATGTTGTGTTTTCTTCATTCATCCGCGAGTTTATAAGCCCATGTGTTAAATATCTACTCATTTTAATATTGGTGAACTCACTTTTTGCCATTTAAGTAGAATTTCTTGCGGAGAGCGCTCCCTATGCTGATGAAATTATCTGAATAGTTCTTCTCCATTATTTTGATATTCGTTGCTCCCGGAGGAATAACAACTACTTCCCTGTACCCAGGAGAAAAACTCTGTTTTGTGTATATGCCTCTGAAAATATTGCATTTTGAATTATCTCCTTCGCATATTCCACATTCGTCTTCTGATGAATTTGATCCGACAACCCAATCACATCCCACCTTCTGAAAAATACTGCATATTTTACAAACAGTTCCTTATGCTAAATGTGACTTTCCACTTTGACTCAAAAATATGAATAAAAACAATATTCTAATTTCCGCTAATATTTTATTAACACTACGATCGTTACGTCATACCATGACTTCTTCAGGTGAGTATTACAAGATACTGACTATACCATGAACAAGAAATTCATTTTATAGTACATGGATATAACAAAAATAGAGGGGGTGAAGAGAGTTTTACAATTCTTTTGGAAATCTGAAAAATGATTCAAAAAAGATTCAACAAAGGGGAGCTACTTAATTCTGTTTGGTTATTCTCTATTTTTGTTATATCCATGTACTATATAATGAAATTCTTGTTCATTGTATACACAGTATCTTGTAATACTCACCTGAAGAAGTCATGGTATGTCGCAGTGTTAATAAAATATTAGCGGAAATTAGAATATTGTTTTTATTCATATTTTCAAGATGAATTTTCGTCAAGTAAAGACCGAAACAATCATACACTTTGACTTAACTAGCACGCAAACACATCTACAAGGTTTTTCAATTTAAGGGCGGGCAGATATTGAAATGGAATAAAACAAATAGTGTATGAGATATTTACGAGGTCTTTTTATATTTGCAAATTATGTGTATGCTACGTATAACAATAAAAATAAGATAGTTTATTCAAGAATAAAAAATTATAATCGTTGAGACTTAGTCAGTGTTCGATTTTTTAATGCAATTTCGATACATCAAATAGACCAATGAATTCTTAATTAAAAGTGCAAAAATCATAATATATTTAATTTCTTCACTTCATAATTTCTCGGAAAACGTCTCTGCCACTATTCAATATCCAATATTTGAATTTACGTTTTAATATCGTCTCAGTCTTACAGTTCCTTAAGTTGAGAGGTAATAAAGTATAGGTTCTTGGTGCTAGATAAACCTATTTTCTTTTCCGCTCTTCGGTTTTATCTGCTGTCCAAATTCTCGTGTCATAATAATAATAATAATAATAATAAGAGAGTTAATTCAGTAAAAATATACAAAAAATAAACTCTTCAATAGGTACTGTAGGATATCCTACGATATTAACTGTGCAGAGTCCATATAATTGAAAATTAAATTCTAGAAAATAACACAGAAATATTCAATCCCTCAAATAGTTACTCTTAACGTGCTCCATCGCAGACATGCTCAGTTGATGTAGAATTCATGCTGTAAGTATAAAATTTCCATTTATTCATTTAATGAATCTATTTAATCATCTTCACTATTATTACTATTTATTTATATTTTGATATTCAAATTTTTAATAATCCTTCTACAAAGTAAAAAACCTCTTTCTTATTATTTTATATTCTATATAATATATAATTATATTAGGTTTTTAAATAAAGAAATTTATTATGCAGTGTTGAATGTTTTAACTAAGACCATTAAAGTTCCTTATAAACTTTGTGTGATTTTGTTGTGAGCATAGAACATAGAGTACCTTGGATATTAGATATACCTAGTTAGAATGTTCAACAAACACATATTCCTAGAGATCGTATTGGGTAAGTTTATTTATTGTTAATTGATTTCATCTCTTAAATGTGAAGTTGAACTGGTCTTATCTGAATTCGTATTATTTTTTGAGGATGTGCTACATGTGTTGAGAGTTTTGAAGTAATTTATTTAAATATATTAAATATTTCGAATAAATTATTATAGTTTTTGGGGAGTTCTTAAAATTATGTTGTATATTTTTGAGAAAGATTTAGTTTTCATAAATATAAGACCAGAAAACAAAACATTTTATCACAAGCAGGGCTGTGTACGCTTGTCTGATGAGTTTAGTACGCATGCTTGGAACGAAACAAAAAAACATTTATTTATTTATTCATTTTAATTGACAATTTATGTTCGTTGTTGTTTTCTTAATTCCATTTTATATTGTATAATGAGTTTTAATTTTATACGTCTATTAAATATAAGCAGTGCTCATAAGACATTAATTTAATTCTTGAAGTTTCTTGAATAAAATTTTATGAAATTAAAATTGTAGAAGACTAACAGATTACGTCTGTTTTGATATTCAAATTTTGTAATAATAGTTCTATCAAGTAAAAAACTGCTTTTTATTATTTTATTTTATACTAGCTTAGTCGGCTGATCTACCTGTTCGATTGATGATATTTTTCTGGTAGTTCAAAGGAGCCGGTAGTTCTATTGATTCGTTATGACATTTACGAGCGTGTTCTCCGTAAATTGAGCAAAATTGAGAAAAGTCAACATTGCTTTTGTTCGCAAATAAACGAAAAATCATATGGAAATGAAAATGCTTTTACCATTTATATCATTCTTCTGACATTAGATTCATATCCGCACTTTTTTGCAGGACCCGCCGGTAAAAACCTTTCGACCTACACAAAACATTTTCGCCATGAAATTCTTTATTTTAATTATTAGACGAGGAGCCTTCAAGACTTTTGAAAGTTACTGTTGATAGGCTTTGGTCATATTAGGATATTAAGACAAATTAATATTTGGATAAACTTTTTCAGCTTCGGTAGTGTCATATACGATATGTCGATATCTCAATACGTTTGAATGACCTCAACTAAAGTTTTCTCGATCAGATTTTGGACTCGGACAAAATTGGTCACATTTAAAAAGATTCCGTCAGAAGTAAGGTGTAATTATATACCATTTACCCTCTCCAGTAACAAAAAATGCGCAAATTTGACAACATGGAATAATAATTCATTCGTCTTTCTCGAGTATTGTGGATATCGACAATTTTCTAATATTGATTTCATTTCTTCGACCTTTGTGTTGGATAATTTGGAAAATTGTTGGTAATATTGGATTTTACTGATTGTTTTTTGGATATAATTATCACGGTTGAGAATCAAGTAAAATCTTCGTCTTGTACGGGATATATTTCTATACTCTGGTAGAAAATTAGAAAAGCCGCCTTCCATCTTAGGTAAGGTTAATATGCTGTTCATTTTTTCATAAGTGTTTATTGCAGGCTTCTTTTATAATTCTAAATTTCGAATTGGCGTGTTGGTTTATGAAAAATCCTTTCCTGGGATCTGAGACTTAAGCACCTATATTGCCTTAAACTGGGTGTTGAAGCAACTTTTCCTGACTGGGAGCGAACGGAGGGCAACCTCACCATCTATAGACTTCATTCTCTGGATGAGTACAACCTTTCTATTTCCTTTATTGAAATTTTTGATAATAATTATTATTTAACTATGATTTGGACATATTTGAATAACTATATTGGATCATATATTGACTCGAAGATCTGCGTTATATCGTAAAGTTTGTTACTTCTTCAGATAGCTTAATTTTTGAGCACCTCTTTAATATTTAGTTGATTTTGAAATTCTCTGTAAATGAAATCCGGCATTCATACATATCATATTTGTTGAAACTTTAGTGCCCTCTATTGAAAATCATTCATTACATTACTTTCATTTATTTGGTCAAAATTATAACACTTTTCTTTATAAGTTTATATAAATTTCATAAATTTGGGAATATCGTAGAAACGTAGGAAATGTAAAATTGTATATAATTCATTTTATTAAAACTGTCTGGCGCCCTTCTATTTATTGGTTTGTTCATTTCTGATTTCAGAGTGAACAATAAAATAAATAACCCACCCCCTTCTCCACTGGAACTTAGCCGCCAGCTTTGTTCACTCATAATTTATGTTACATCTAGATAACTTTAAAAAAAAAATCAATTGTTGAAAAAAAACGTAACAGCATAGGCATAATTATTTCGACTTGAACAATCCATTGAGTCCGTATTTAAACCAATTTAAATGAATCTATAGTTGAAACTTATTAAAAAAATGATTTAATTCAGTGTAATTTTTCCATTGACTGAAACAGGACTAAACTGATCTACTTTTATACGCTTTGACTAAAATAGGTAAATTTGTGAAGCACAACAAAAGTACGTCAAGCTAGTTAAGATCGTATAATTAGGAAAATTTTTTCAGTTTAACACTTTTTCATTAATTGAATTGAAACTTATTCAAACTTATTCAAAATGTGATCTTGCCTGATGATGCTACTGTGATAGCGAAACAATTGTTGTGAATTTAACAATAAAATTTGTGGAAATCAGAATAACCTTATTTCAATATTATATATATTATCATCACATGTGATGGAAATTAACTAATGAAGAATCAAAAGAAATATAAAATAATGATAAAATTATTTAGATATCACCTTATTCATATATATATATTTATTTTGTATGTCCATAAAGTGATACAGTGTATTTAATATGTTGTTAGAATTGAATTCTAAATGTTTTCATGAGACTTATTAAGATTAAAATTTGTATAGGTTCTGGTGAATTAATTCCAGCTATTATTCTGTAATTTAATACAGTTCAATCAAAATAGGTTGACTAGTTGAAGAAAAAAAACTAGTTAAGATGGTATAATAAGGATAAACTTGGAAACCTTTTTCAGTTTAACACAGACAAAATTTTCCCCAAAATTAATTCAGTTCGATTTCAGATCAGATTGAATATGCCTATAGTTCTATTGAATTCTATTGAAATTTTTCCGTTGACCAAAAAATAATGACATAATATAACCTAATACGGTTTGTCTAGTTAAGCATACTGAAATTTGGCCAAAGTACTTGGGATGGTATAATCAGCTGTGAAAAACTAGTTTAGTGTGAAGTGTCATTTATAAGTGTTCCAAAAATATTGATTAATTAGTAATTTACCTGACAGACACCACTTATACAAATATCTCTAGTTCCTATTTTGCAGGGAGTTCCATCTTGAGCAAAATCTCCAAGGGGCATTATTATCGTGTTGTTCTTATCGATACAATTTAATTTACATGGTTCCGCTGAAAAAAATATATCAGTCATCTATAGTTATCATAATGCCTATGAAATGATTGAAAGAATATTATTAGTTTGTCAGATGGAAAAGTCATAAATAGCTAATTAATCAACTAGAATATTAATGAGCGATATATATGTGAGATGATTAATCGCATTTAAATATACGAATTTCTGATTAAACGAATTAATTAAAGGAATTCCTGTTTTCATATTTCAACAAAATAAAGTGCAGAAATTTCATAAATACTGAAAGATTTCATATTGTTCTATGTTCCTAACTCCAATATTCTTTAATCTCCAATTAAAGAATGAAAGATTGATTATGAACAATTTATTGAATTTGCTTACATTATATTTGAAGCCAACAATTGATTTGAGCAATGAATAATTTGGCGGCCATAAAGAAGCAAAGCGGTTTTTCTCTAATGTTCATGAAAAATGCTAGGAGCACAGATTCCGAATAGCGCGCTATTTCTTTCTCATTGTGCAACGAAATAAATTCAGAGTAAATTTTTTCATACTGGTTCCCGCCTCTTTCAGTAACAAGCTCAAAAATGCCACCTTGACATTTATTCTGACACCGTGGAGATATAAATGTGAAATTATCGTCTTTTCAATTTCATATAGAAACATATTTTGGAGTTGAAAATATTTCAGTTTGACAATCCGCAAATGTTAAAAAATGGCTAATACGTTGGTATACTGAAACTTTAATTCTCAAATTATAGTTGCCGCCCATGCTGTTTACATTAAAGGTTGGTATAGAAACATAAAATTCCACTCGACGAGGATGGGATTCGAACCCACGCGGGCAGAGCCCATTGGATTAGCAGTCCAACGCCTTAACCACTCGGCCACCTCGTCATACTATACGTGATTACATAATAATCTACTTCACTTGTCATGTTTGAAAAAATTAAGGGTTCATAAATTTAGATAATAAAGTTTGATCTGAATATTTGTAACGAAATTCACATAATAATTTTTTATCAAAACAGTTATAAGGATAATTTTCATGTTCACTTACTCATTTCGAAATATGGCAACCAGTCATATTTCTTCCCCTCATAGGTATGATTATTGTATAGCGAGCACTGGGTAGACCTAAATGAAGGCGCGTGTTTCTGACAAGATTCGGTATTGCACATTTTGTATCTCCTCCTTAATCCTAAGCAGAAATCCCCGCCACCAGAAGGAACTGGATGGTCGCATTTCCTTTCAGATATTGATACACCTGCTCCACATGTCCTAGAACATCCACTCCACGGGCCCCATTCTCCCCATCCTCCATATACAGGAGCTGGAGGATCCATAATATCTACACATTTTTGATTTTGGCACCACTGAAAAGGAGGATACAATTGCTTGAACGAATCAACGTCGAATAGAAATATCGGCGGATATGTTATCCAAAGGAGTATGTGCTGTGGTAATAGGAAGTTGAAGTTCTTCGAATCAGGGCAGTGCAACTTACGTCTGTGTACTAGTTTACAACTTGAATAGACTTGAACAGGTGACGTCAATCGTCAGGATATAAGCATCAGACATGCATATTTCGGAGCTTGTTGGCTTCTGATCAGTACAATGCTCTTATGTTCAATGAATGCAATGTGACCCCGCACCTATATTCATCCCGGATAGGAACGTCAAAATTTTTACCAAACACTAGCGATATATATGCACGAGAATACATATACATAGCCTTCAACCTCACAAAGCTTATTCAAGTAGTGAACGATACTCCCGATTATTTCTACAATTATCAATTGAAGAAACCTTCCCATGCTCAAGTCATATCCCATGATATTGAAAAACGCTAAATATTTAGCTTATACAGGCTGAGTCATAGTAGTCATCGAAAAAATATTAAAAAAAAATCTGAGTTGTGTATATTCCAAATTATATTGCGTTTTTTATTATTCGAGGAAATGCACACCTTGTGGTGATTTTTGACTCCTGTTGCTACAATTTTTTACTTTCTTCAAATTTTATTTTTGCTATGTTATCCCGAATAGTGCTTCTGTAACCTGTGATCTTCAATTCTAAGCCAATTACTCCAGTTTGGAATATAATTTCACGTTTGCCGAACCAAGTATTCAAAAGTTTTTTTAAAGAAACATAGTTTCGAACAATTTCTACGAACTTTCTAAAATTCAATCTGGTTTGAATGAGATGGGTTGAGTCTTTCCATAAAGTGTGAATGAGACAAATAGTGACGCTACTATTTGGTATTGGCACACGTAAACGCAATACAGATCACTACGCTACGTCTCTTGGTCTACTACGCATCTTTCCATATTTGATCGTGTTATTTGTGTACTTAGGACTTTTGGCTTCGTTTATTAGATTTGTTTGCTTGTGATTTGGATAGTTTTGATCTCTTTACGACGAACTTTGATTTTACCTGGACTAACCTGTGATTGTGTATTACCATCATGTCTGTGTATACCACACAGGAATATGCCAACATGCATTTCATTTATAAGGAATGCAGAATAACGCTAATGCTGATCGTTATCCAGACCATTGAGTTTTTACGAATGTGCACCGTCTACTCTCACAGCGGGCCGACTTCCGAACAAAGTGCACGGTGAAGAAAGAATCTCCTTACCTTACGACGATATTGTGCTTCAAACAGTTGAGAAAGATCTAAGTACTTCGCTACGTGAAATTCAGCGAAGCACAGGAGTGCCCAAAAGAACAGCTCACCGACTATTGATAAAACATAAGCTCCACCCATATCATGTACAGCGAGTACAAGCTCTGTAACCTCGGGATTATGAACCTCGGGTTGCGTTTTGCTAAACCATACTACAAAGAATTATAATAATATAACAATATGAATTTAAAAATATATGACTTGGATTTTTTTTTAATATTTTTCTATTACTTTTATTACTATTATGACTATTATGACTTAACCTGTCACCTGATTCCGGCTTTACTGCGACTTCTGGGACACCCTCTATACAAATGAATTGAAGTATCGGAGGATATTTTCTCCAAACATCTGATCAGTATGCGCTATGATAACAGAAAGTTCTTCGAATCAGGACAGTGCACGTACATCGGTGTAATAGTAAAATCAAAACGAATCGAAAAGCTATCGTCAATCATCTGGACCTAATTGTCAGATATGTATGTTTCGAAACTGGACTTCTCTGTGCCTTACTCTAATGCCCAACGAATGCAACATAGTCGCACATCATATTCACACCAATAGGAACGCCAAACTTTTTACCAAATACTAGTGCCATCTATGCACTTGAATACACATACATATCATACACGACCAAGCTAATTTATGTTCACTCTTTATTGCTTGGCGATGTATGCTGTGTACTCCTTAATAGATGGCCCCAGTGTTTTGAAAAGCTCTTGTGTTTATATGCGGGGTAAATATAATAACGCTACTACGTTACATTCGTTTGACATTAGAGCGTTGCACTGTAATAAAGGGCCTATGTTTCACTTAGAAATAGGGAAATAAATTTTGATCCAAACAATTCTATTATAATAAAGCTCGAGGACCGAGGACCGACAAGCGATGTTAATTATTTGAGATAAAAATGTAGCCTAAACAACGGGCGTTAATTCTAAAGCAACAATGTATTAATCAATAGATCGATTCATTTAAATTTCAACGAGGAGGTCTTGGGAACGGAAGTTAGCGATTATAATTTTAGTGCAGACGATATAAAGGACTTCAAGGCTAAGATTGGGAATTCTCAGTAAAGTCGAGATAAGAAATCGACAAGTCAAAAGATCTGGATGGTCTAGACGTGTGTAGGCGTTGAAACGATGGGAACTTAGAAAAAGCCGACTCAGAAAAACTTCGGTAGGAGAATAGAAGCCAACGTTTTGGAAGTTCGAAAAAAGAAAAGAGAGTCGTCGTCAGGCATTGGTGACAGACAGTCACTAATCGGTTCGTGGTCGGGATAGTTTAGTTTAATTCAGGTTGAAAAATAAAGGGCTAAATTATAGTGTTTGTTCTTGAAGGGGTGTTGTGCCTTTAGGTTGAGGCCAACACCCCCGTGTAGAGGGTTCAGCTATTGAACATTGGGTTTTGGTGGATCGGTGTCCCGTAAAAGGTAGGTTTTTTGTAACTTCACTAAAATCTTTTCATTAGTTGAATATTGATTGTTCATAAGCGGGAACGAGAGTATGACTCATTAAAATAGACAGTCCAGGGTCCTGAAGTCTTCTAAAAAAATTGATTTAAACAATTACTAGGATCTGATTTTAGAATATCATTTCACATCAATTGCTTTTCAAAAGACTGAAAAATTGTAACTATTGAAATTTCTTTTAATTGACACCATAATAGTTCATTATATGTGATATCTCATTTAAATGTGTTATTTTTGCTCTATCCATCTCCTCAGAAAATACTTTTAAAACAAAAGACTTGTCCTTCGTGCGACGAGCACGAACCCAAATTCTTTCCAAAAATAAAGTTCAGTAAAGTAAGTATATTTTGATATATTTTCGAGTTGGGAACTAGATTCAGGAATTATGAGTAGAATGTAGATAGTAAATGGTGACAGTGGTAAGGGTTAATAGTCAGAAAAAGGTTTATATTAGGTATTATTTCGTTTTTTTGCTTGATTCATTATTCAAAAATTGGAATTAAATTTTTTTTTATTGAAAGTAGGAAATAAAAAAGTTTCAAAAAGTTACCCTTTTTATAATGAGATAAACACACTTATATATTAAGGGAAACGACTCTGAACGAGTTAAAGATAAAGTGGTGTATTACAGCACTAATGAGAAGCCAACAAGGTCCGAAACATGCATGTCTGATACTTATATTCTGATGATAGACGTTACCTCTTCGATTCAAGTTATGAACTGTTAGACAGACGTAAATTGCACTTTTCCGATTCGAAGAACTTTCTGTTACATCATACTAAACAAATGACAAAAAGACAAAAAACACACCAATTTTTTTCTTCTACTAAAAAATCAGTTTTTATACTGACTGACAAAAAAGGTGAACATTCACATACGCATGTTCAGTATCTCTTATTTGGTAAATGATTAGAATTTAGGCTTCATTAGACACCTTACTAGAAGAACTGGTTCAGTAGTATATTGACCAGCCACTATTCATTATGTCACTGATACGCCTAGGCTCGGCTCGGATAAGGAGGTCGATGTCCTCTTGGAATATCTCATTACAGACTACCCTTACTTCATGAGAAAGAATTGCTAATCTAAGAAGAGGGTTTTTTTTTGATTGTCTCGGTCTTTACTTGACGGAAATTCATCTTCAATATGAGAAAAACAAATGTTAACTTCCGCTTTTTTATTGATTTACACGACAATTGTTTCGTCATACCATGACTTCATCAGGTGAGTATTTAAACTGAGGTATACAATGCAAAACATGACCTTAAATACACAGCTCTGGTACAAAAAATAGAGGGGTGGAAAAAGATGGTATACAATTAATGAAAATATTAAGTAGGAGGGATCTGTTTAAATCTATTTGATCATTCAATAAAATTTGTCTTTTATTATAACTATTGATCTCTAAAGTTTCTAACAGATTTAGTTTCTGACTTTTGTTTTCGATATGTAATATTTCATAGTTCATATTAAAATTATGGCCAGTCTCTAACAAATGGTTGGCATAAGTTGAATTCGGTTTATTATTAATGTAACATTTTTCATGTTCTCGTATCCTTGTTTGGAATGACAGACAGGTCGTTCATTCAGTCTCTAACAAATGGTTGGCATAAGTTGAATTCGGTTTATTATCAATGTAACATTTTTCATGTTCTCGTATCCTTGTTTGGAATGACATAAAGGTCGTTCATTCAGTCTCTGACAAATGGTTGGCATAAGTTGAATTCGGTTTATTATTAATGTAACATTTTTCATGTTCTCGTATCCTTGTTTGGAATGAACGGCCTGTCTGTCATTCCAAACAAGTATACGAGAACATGAAAAATGTTACATTAATAATAAACCGAATTCAACTTATGCCAACCATTTGTTAGAGACTGGCCATAATTTTAATATGAACTATGAAATATTACATATCGAAAACAAAAGTCAGAAACTAAATCTGTTAGAAACTTTAGAGATCAATAGATATAATAAACGACAAATTTTATTAAATGATCAAATAGATCTAAACAGATCCCCCCCACTTAATATTTTTCATTAATTGTATACCATATCTTTCCACCCCTCTATTTTTTGTACCAGAGCTGTGTATTTAAGGTCATGTTTTGCATTGTATACCTCAGTTTAAATACTCACCTGATGAAGTCATGTTAAGACGAAACAATTGTCGTGTAAATCAATAAATTAGCGGAAGTTAACATTTGTTTTTCTTATATTTAAGGAGAGGGTGTTGCAAAATTACCAGCCTCCGAGTCATGCCTAAGACATGCTTGAAGAGAAATATAGTGATCATGAGAGTCAAAGTAAACGGTTGATGCGATCTAGATCATTGAAGGCTATCATTTCTCTGACATTATATTGTTGAAACTTAGCGTTTTAGTTGATGTGAAAGTATGGAATAATAATGAGTGCGGACAGCTCAGTGGTACAGCATAGGGCTCGTGACCGAAAGATCCTGGTTCGAATCCTGTTCAAGTAGAGAAGAAATTTTCTAGTTGGATGGGTGTTGGGTCAAAATTAACAGTGCTGTGACCTAAAGTGGAGCAACAACACACCCAGAACACAACTGAACTCCTAACTCGCACAAGCTGAAAAAGCTTCTTAGGGATCCTCACAGAAGATCTAGAAGTATTAGGATAATAATAACAACAATATAATAATATGATGGTTCGATAATTTCCGGCTGTCATAGTGCCGGTGAAAACTAGTGGTGATCTGCTATCATATAAATAATGGCATGTGGGCACGGCTCTTTCACTAGGTGATCACTAATGTTTTCAACAATGCAGTGGCGAATCTATAAGACAAACTGGGAGATCCTTCCAAAAAGAATCAGAGAACGTCAATCTTCATTTGAAAACTGGAAACCTAACTCTAATTTAGCGAAACATTTTTCCGAAACCAATTATATCTTCCCAGAATTGGACAATCTTGAAATATTGCATCTGGAATCGGAAGGAAAAACACTAGACATCCTGGAATCCATAGAAATATTCAAGCACAAACACGTTTTAGAAATAAAACTGTTAAATGAGCAGATGGACCTTTGGTACACCCCACTTCTCGAAGTTTTGCACAAACCGAGGCCTTCAACGAATATACAGGTTTGGAAAATCACGTTTCACGGTTAGGATATTCAATGCATAAGAAAGAGAAGTCCATGTCGAAAATTGGAATAATCGAAATATATGCGCGTTATGACAATGACAATCCAGTGTATACCTCGAAAAGCTTTTCTGTCTCACACAGATGTAGCCTATGTTGGACTACATCTGTGACACGTTATGTCGTTTCGGATGAAAAATCGAACTCAGAAGAGCTGATGTGCAAGTCCATAACAGTTGAAAATCAAATAAAAAACGATACGATATTCCTATTTGCCCTATTTGTAAAGATGAAGCTATAACTGTTAGATATTTGGCAAAAATCAAATCGGGAGCAGGGGGTACTGATGATATTACTCCGAATCTTTTGAGATTACGCTATCCATTCATTTTAAAATACATTTTGCACATTGTGAATATTTTTATGTTTATTTTTCCTGGACCAATATCCTACCACTGATGGGTTATATTTTCTGTTCAAGAAAAACGATGACTAATCAATGAATAAGATATTGTTTAAAAATGAACTATATTCATTTTCTTTTTCCATCATTGTTCAATCTGTTTCATTTTATACTCCGGAAAATTTATTGGCTAGTCTGTTTCTCATAACAATGCTAACCATTTCTCTTCAAAATATTCCGAACAGTTTCACCACTTATATTTACTTGTTCAGCAATTTGTCTACTCGAACAAGGTGCCCTGGTTTCAACAGCAGCACGCACAACTATCTCTCTATTCAGGCGATTTTCATTAATGGATATTGGTGGTTCAGCAATGTTGCAATTTTCACATATTTGTAAACAACCACATTTCTGAAACTCTTCAATATAATAAGAAATACTGGAACTTGAGGGAATTGACCCATCTTTAAATGCAACAATAAATGAATGTACATTCTGTCAAGAAAGTACCGGGAATTATCGATTTAAATCTGGCGGGGCAATGAGGCAGGTAAAAATTTTTTTTTCTGAGTTGGTACCACTGTCCTTAATTACTATGCCAAGCTTGAGCGGGATCTGTCAACTAGTGTGTTTGCAACAGCTGAATAAGTTAGTCGATGTCAGAGTGCGTGCCGATTTTTACTATGGGTGATTACGTTGAGCAAAGAATTTGTTTAAAGTTTTGTGTTGCAAATGAATTTTCGTGTGCCGATGCATTGAAAATGTTGCAAAAGGCCTTTGGTGATAATGCTCTATCGAAAACTCGTGCATATCAGTGGTACAGAGCCTTCAAGGCCGGTAGTGAAGTGGTCGCCCATCGACGGCTTCGATCGAAGATAACGTCGATAAAATTAAGGAAAGGGTGCTGGAAAACCGTCGTACCAGCTTGAGAGAGATAGCACATGATCTTAAGATATCCCACGAGTCCGCACGTACGATTTTGATTGATATTTTGGGCATGAGAAAGGTGGCCGCACGACTCGTACCGAAAGACCTGAATTTTCTTCAAAAACGTCATCGCGAACAGGTTGCTTCAGACATGCTGGATCGCTGTAATTCCGATTCTACATTCATGGAACGCATTATAACTGGTGATGAGACCTGGGTCTACGAGTACGATATGCAAACAAGCCAGCAATCATCGGAATGGGTGGCAAAAAATGAGCCGAAACCGAAAAAACCACGCCAAAGCCGCTCGAAAATGAAGGTGATGCTCATTGTTTTCTTCGATATCCGTGGCGTGGTGCACTACGAATTCGTTCCAGAGGGTCAGACGGTAAACAAGGAGTATTACCTAGGCGTTATGAAACGTTTGCGTGAGCGTATCCGTCAGAAGCGGCCAAATTTGTGGGCGAACAACTCATGGATTTTGCATGACGATAACGCGCCTTCTCACCGAGCTACGATTGTGACTGACTTTTTCGCCAAAAACTCAACAAACGTGCTTCAGCAACCACCGTATTCGCCGGATTTGGCTCCCTGCGACTTTTTCCTCTTTCCAAAACTAAAATTGCCCCTTCGTGGCACCCGTTTTGAGTCGATTGAAGCCATAAAACAAAATTCGGCGCGAGAGCTAAAGTCCATCCCGGAAAGCGCCTATAAAAAATGTTTCGATAATTGGAAGTGCCGTTGGCATAGATGTATTGGAGCAAATGGAGCCTATTTTGAAGGCGACCCAATAAATTTTGACGATTAAATGTAAAAATGTTGTTTTAATTGAAAATTCCCGGTACTTTATTGACAGAGTATAATTGTTTCTTCAATTGACCACCAAAGTATCATTTTATAAGTTGAATTTTTCATTCTACAGTAAACATTTCAATTTACGAAGATTCTATTATTTTTCAAACGTTATGGACTTACACACTGGCACTTCTTAGTTCTATGTGCCAACTGAACTTATATCATCAGAAACGAAATGAGGTGTCCAACTCCCCACTCCCCAATATATATTTGTGTGAGAAAGAAGAGCATTCTTTTCAAGTTATACATTACATTATTCATTATTACAAAGCAAGGCTCCATTGGCACTACGAAAATATCTTCTTCTATTGATTTGCATTTGTAGGCTGAAAGCGCTATTTTGCTTTTGGCTTGATGAACTGTTTATAACTTCGATCTATCCTTTTGTCGTTTTTTTGACGTGACAACGTCTTATAAATTGGTTTGCCGGGTGACACTTCAAGAAACTGCGTTACGCTCCGCTCACGTTATGCGCTCACAATGAGAGCGAGTGAGAGGCACCCGTCCCTTCCACTCGGGCATGGTTAGCCCGCCTAAGAGCGAGAGAGACAGACATAAAAAGTGAAAGGCACGCGTCCCTTCCACTCGAGCACAGTTAGCCCGCCTAAGAGCAAGAGAGACAGAGCGAGAGAGAGAGAGAGAGTGAGAGAGATAGGCATACACACCGGTTCATGTCTTGCGCTTCTATTTCGCTTAGGCGCCTGCATACAAGTTTACACGTTGCCAGTTAATTGTAAAACGATTGTGTAGTGATAATGTGAAGGTAGTTTCGTCCATCGCAACAATTCAAACAGCAAAGGTAAATAATTTCAGACTGATAATATAACATGATGAAATAAATGACTAAGACATAAGTGAATAGGTTATGTTGTAGTAATCACAATGTTGTGGTAGTTTTCAATCAAAAAAGTAGTAGAAATCGTTTCTCAACCAATAATAATTTGTTTAACTTGAAAAAATGAGCGCGACTTGCTATGTAAAAAATTGAAATAACAATGTTTAACCTCCAACCTGTCAAATCGAAACTTTCAAACATTCAAACCGAGACGACTAATCACTGCGCAAGGTCGTAAGCGCGCGATTTACAAATTCAAAGATCAAATGTGAATTAGTTTTCTCCTTTTAGAAAATACACTTTGAATTAAAATCGATTGATATTAACAATTAATGTGATTTAAATAAATGTTCTAACTTTTAAATTTAGTTTTTATATTTATAACAATGTAAAACAAGTTAAATTTATTAATAACTTATAACAACTGATTGATAAATAAAATTTTGTTAATATGAAATTCAGTGCGAGATTCTTTGTATAAATTAATGTTTTAAATATAATTCTTTGTATAAATAAATGTTTTAAATTGTTACTATTATTTCATCCTTCTTCCTACTATACGAATGAATATTCACATTAAAATTATTTTACCACTCAAAGTCGTTGTCACGTAAAACTTTCGCCCGTATACCGACTTTACAGGCAACAAATTTTTTTCTACTACCTTTCAATGATTAAATTGTTAATCTGTTTTTACTCTAGTGTGATTTCAAGATCACGTTTTCTTGTCAGAAATTAAAGATCTGGGAAATAAATATCATGTGCTTTTGTCAGAAAGTGTAGAAGGGGTAGATCATTTTCTGGACTAATTTTTTGCTGTTTCTATTTTTTGTACCGTATCGAGGCAGAATATTGTTAGGATTTCATTACATATCTACTTGAAAATCGAGGATGTATTAGCAATCGATAACATAATTAAGCCCAAAGTTTGATCACCTAAGCTTCCATCTACGAGGGTGCCCAGAAAAGAGAATCACCAACGAGTACTCTTGAATTTTATGGATTCAGTTTGTCGTATTAGAGTTATACCGGGTGTTTTTTTAGAGTGATAGAACTTTCGAAAGGGATAACTATGATTTGACAGAAGGTAGAAGCCATGTTGTTTTGACATTTTTGTTCAGAAAGCATTGACAAATTATTATGGAAGACTCACGCCGCAACAACGTTCACAAATTGTTGAAATTTATTTTCAAAATCAGTATTCTATTCGCCAAACTTATAGAGCACTTCGTGAAATTTATGGTTTACATAATCGTCCATCAGAGCAGATTATTCGTCGCACCATCGATAGATTTCGGACAATATTTTCTTTACTCCATGTAACAACAACAACAAGACAAAGAACTGTATGTACAGAAGAAAATATCGCTGCTGTAAGTCATAGTATTAATGATGATCCAGATTTGTCTATTCGTCGACGTTCACAACAAGTTGGACTCTGTGCATCCACCACATGGAAAATTTTGCGTAAAGATCTTGGTCTAAACCCATACAAGATCCAACTGGTTCAAGAACTAATCCACTTGACCATAATAAGCGTCGTTTGTTTGCTGATTGGGCTCTACAACAGCTTGAAGTTGATCCATTTTTTTAACGTAAAATTGCGTCTAGTGATGAATCTCATTTTTGGTTGAACGGCAATGTAAACAAGGAAAATTGCCGTATATGGAGTGAAAACAATCCTCAAGAAGTTCTGCAGGTTCCATTGCATTCTGAAAAATGCACTGTATGGTGTGCTTTAAACGCTGAAGGTATCATCGGTCCATATTCTTTTAAAAACGATGATGTAGCTAATGTTACAGTGAATGGTGCTCGATAAAGATCGATCAATGATTATTTGTTTCAAAATTTGAATGGTATCGACCCAGAATGCTGATTAACCAGATACAACAGACGCTTTGGAAGCTAACAAGTCGTGTTGTTGATGAAATAAAGCCTGAATTACTCGAAAAAGTGGTCCAAAATTGTCGTGGTGGACATATTCCGGGAATTATTTAAAAAAAAAATATCAGAAAATTATCTTTAGAATTTGGTTTAAATCTTAATTTAAATGTATTTTATTTCAATTTAAAGTTCTTACACTCTAAGAAAAACACCCGATAGTTTTATACCTATTTTCCATCTTTTGTAGATAATAAAATAGAAAGGCTTTTTACTTGATAGAAGAAATATAACAACATTTGAATATCAAAACAAATTGAGGTTATGTTTTTGATTTTGATATTTGTAATATTGAATAAGGGCTGAAGACGGGATTATCTAGAATTATATTTGTTTTTTGAAGATATAGTGCACATTTTTTAGAGATTTTTGAAATAATTTGTTCGAATATTTAAATATATTAAATATTTCAAATAAATTATATTCTTTGGGAAGTCCTTTAAGTGTGTTCATGTTTTTATAAGGCAAGTAGTATTTTTTAAAGATAAAACCAGAAACAAAATTTTGTCTCCTTTGAATATTTATTTATTAATTTTAATTACTTTCGTATATCTGTTGGGTTATTTATTTCATTTGACATTGTATATTGAGTTTTGATTATAAACGTCTATTGAATGTGAGCGGTGCTTGTTTTAGACATTAATTCAATTCTAAAAGTTTTTTGAATAAAAAAATTCTTTTGGAAATTAAAATTGTAGAAGATAAACATATTTCAATTTGTTTTGATATTCAAATGTTTTTGTAGATAAATATTTTTAAACATAATTTTAAAATTTGAAAGAAGTTTTTGTTAGCCGAACAAACCTAAGATATTTATAAAATGAATGTAGTATGCAGTTGGCTCTGGGTGAATTATAACATTATTATATATTAATTAGAATCTGTGTGAATTTTTTTAAATAAAATTATGATTTTCGTTTTGGTAAGAGTTTTTAAGTAGTGATTATGTGGTCTGAATAAGAACGGGATGTACTTAGACTAGATTAGGAAAAGCGGGCTCCTTAATTCAGTTCAAACGTTTGTGGATTACTACTGAGTGTGACTCGACTATGTATTTGTGTGTGTCTGTATCAACTTCGTAGAGATTCTCGATTATTTTAATCTTGCCGATGTCGTAGGCGAGCTATGTTTCCTTATTTTCATCCTGCAGGTTCTAAGTGGATGACAAATATGTTATGCAGACCTCATTTATATGGCCAATTTTTCCACAGGAAGTACATTTCAGAGATTCACGAATTGTTGAAGTGACGACTGTTAAAACAGAATCTCTCGATTTCTAAAGATTTGTAATCGACGATTCCTTTGCATTAAAATAAATTGTAGAAATAACTATGTTTAACTATCAATAAAAAGATATATAATATTACACATTTTCTTGTGAGCGAAATGAACTATCCCATCATCAGACAACTGAAGACCTAACAGTGGTACAGTGGTATTTAAACAAAAGTGCTAAATATTTTGAATATTTCAATAGATTCTAGGTAACACCTAATAGTGGTACAGAGGTTTACAATCGGAATGTGATGAAAAACCGGGTTAAAAAAGAGGGGCCTTCTAACAGATATCGGAATGTCGGCAATCGACAAAGAAGGTTGTTAAACAGATGATACGCATTTAAATATCTCAAATAATTTTTATTGTGAACGAATTTGAAAATTTCAATAATCAAGTTTCTTTTCTTTTGAATCTATATGTAAAATGTTCTTAAGATTTTCTTTCGTCGAAAGGAATAACCGTTTTCTAAAGAATTAGTGGCAATAGTTGAAGTTTTGTTAACTTTTCATTAAATTCATTTTATGTTCGTTGAAAAAGGTTTTAAACAGATGTTACTTTTTAAATATCTCAAATATTTTCGATTTACATAGCTCCGTACAGTCATTCATTATTTTTACATTATTGTTATTGTGAACTAATTTGAAAATTTCAATAGATTCTAGATAATCGAGTTTCTTTCCTTTTGATTCTACATGTAAAATTTTAAGATTATCTATTGTGGGAAAGGAATGACCGTTTTCTAGACAACGAGTGGCAAAAGTAGAATTTTCTAGAAAACGGTCATTCCTTTCCCACAATAGATAATCTTAAAATTTTCTCGATTATCTAGAATCTGTTGAAATTTTCAAATTAGTTCACAATAACAATAATGTGAAAATAATGAATGACTGTACGGAGCTATGTAAATCGAAAATATTTGAGATATTTAAAAAGTAACATTTGTTTAAAACCTTTTTCAACGAACATAAAATGAATTTAATGAAAGGTAAACAAAAATCAACTTTTGCCACTCATTCTTTAGGAAACAGTTATTACTTTCGACAAAAGAAAATCTTAAGAAAATTTTACATGTAGATTCAGAAGAAAAGAAACTTGATTGTTCAAATCTTCAAATTCGTTCACAATAAAAATAATGTAAAAAATTATGAATGAATGTATGGAGCTTTGTAAATCCAAATATTTGAAATATACAACAAAATAATGTAAAAATAATGAATGACTGTACGGAGCTATGTAACCCCAAAAATTATTTGAGATATTTAAATGGGTACCATCTGATTAACAATCTTCTTTGTCGATTGCCGACATTGCCGATATCTGTTAGAAGGCCCCTCTTTTTTAACCCGGTTTTTTATCACGTTCCGATTATAAACCTCTGTAGCACTGTCAGGTGTTACCTAGAATCTATTGAAATATTCAAAATATTTATCACTTTTGTTTAAATACCACTGAAGCACTGTTAGGTCTTCAGTTGTCTGATGATGGAATAGTTCATTTCCCGAAACTCGAGTCACAAGAAAATGTGTAATATATATTTTTTGGTAGTAAAACATAGTAATTTCAACAATTTGTTTTAATTATGATCAACTACTGAAACAATTCAGTATCTGATTCCTCTGCAGTTACGTGTCTGAAAACTGAGACTCGGATGAGGACTGGACTGACGACTGTAGTTTCTGGACTATGACTTGTTACTGCGGTGTTTTCGTGCTTAGGTCTGGAACGTTTAACTACTGTATGTGTATAAGATCCATTTGGTAGCTTTACAGGCGCTTAACTAAGCTGACTCATAGCTCGATGCTCCTAAGGTGCTTGCTTTCTTGAGGAGCTCATCGAAATTCTTATCGTTGATTGAGGAGTCTTGAAGGAGCTGTTCACGAATCCAGTTGTCTTTCAGGCCTTTGATGATTTCTTTACGAAGGAAGGCGTCGTCTATGTAAATTTTCTTCTTGCAGGATGACGAAGAGCGTTTGACATTTATTCGAATTCATCTTTAGGTATACGAAGAAAACTGAGATTGACTGCTGTGACTATTGGATGGCACCGAAGTAGTACTGCAGGACATCTTCTCGGTATATTAAACTAATTCTGACAACTTGATATCCTTGATTGTCTTATCCAGACCTGGCAGTGTGAACAGGTTATTATGGTCTATGCCGATCAAAGAACACAAAAACTGGGCCTCTTTTTTTTGGTCACTGACATTTTTGAGGTCATGAACACATCGCTCCAGATAAAAAAGGATTTCTCATTGTTAATATCAAAATTTTTAAATGGTGTAATCGGAGGACAGGGGACGGTCGAACAGCAAGAGCAGAGGTTATTATCTACATAAAAGCTTCAAATTGTAGTGGATCCATTGTAATGATGATAAAAAAAGTGAGTCAAGATTTGTCTTAAAAAAATTAAAATGCGCTAAGATGCCGTTTTTTCTTCTTTTACTAGAAACATGAACAATGAACTACTTCGGAATGCACAGGTGACAAATTTCTTCCTTTCTGTAACAATAAGAGTTGGTTTTCAACTGGTTTAATTTTCCATGTTACCCAACCATGTTTATTGTGACATTGTTTGTTAAAGTAAGTCATTTTTTGTCCGATGTATCAAAATAATGATAATTTTTTTATAAGAATTTTGCAGCCGCTGCAGTTGACCAGCAAATAACTGGGTAAGTGGTTAGCATTTTCATACAACACAATCTATTTTTCCACTCGGTATTCAGTTAGTTCATTCATGTTCATTGGCGTCAACTTGATATGGCTATAATTAATTTAATAAATACACAAACATTCACTGTGTTCATTCGATTGTAATATTTTATAATTCTGAGTAATATTATACATGTGACATAAACAAGAACCTGATTGTACACGAGATTTGTTAAGTAACGTTTTAAAAGGCGCGCATGGAACATAGAAATGACCACCACAAGGCCCCACAACCATAGAATTCACAATAGAGATAAAAAAAACTATCCGGTGATATACTGTACGCGTACCAACTTTCTTTGCTCAAATGATTTGCGATGGCCCCCGTGTACTTAATCTGTATCTAAGAGTCATAAGTCTCAATCGGCGATCTCGTGGTTTATCTAGGACGTCAAAGCCTCACGCTCTGTGTCCTCGGCTTTTTGTTTCATAAATTATATCTGTATTTCCTCGTGATTCGACAATATCAAAACAATTGAAGTATAATATGGTCATTGGATTTTACAGAAAATCACAATCACTTGTATGATGAACTGAGTACAAATTAACTTAGCTCTTGAGAAACTAACGACATTCACAGGCTCGGGGAACTTCGGTGTGCAGTTCGCATAAAAATGGTGTAATTTTCTGTGGCAGGTGTCTGATACCAGAAACCTCACTTCTGGATCCAAAAAAACTCTCACACGACGAATTCGTCCAGGTCAAAAGGTCAGGCTAAAGCAAAAAGGTGAATCCAGGTAAAAATTATAGAAGAAGAACTTGCTCCAGGAGAAATAGCTCCAGGTGAAAAAATCTCACATTTTCTGATTAAAACGATTCCACAATTCGAAAATACTATAAAACTTTCTTTATCACTATGTCAACTCCAAGAGATCTGAAAACCAAAAGATTCATTTCATCTTCCTTCTATCACACAGTATTTCGCCGCATTGATGAAGTAATTAAAAGTTACACATGTAATGAAACAACATTATTTGTTCAGAAACTCGACCATTTAATGCACTTCACCCATCACTTCCGAATAATTACCATTAGAGATTTTTGAGGTGATCGTACAGCCAAGAATTTGCAATGAAAAGATGTCCCCCTCTAACTAAAAATTAACCTGTCCCGGAATTTTCCAGAAAAACTTGCGGAAATATCTGGCTGGATTGCTTTATGTAGGCCATTCTTTATAGCTGAACCCTAGTTTGTAGGTATTTGCTGAATGAATTGAAGTAAATGAAAGTTACAAAGATAAAATCCAAAAGACAAGTTAATACTTAAACATATTCTTTACCTTGTGCTTACCACAACTTGTCCCTGGTGCAGCTGGCAAGAGCTTAGTTGTACATGTGTTATTTACTTGGCACCATAAACGGGAACAGATTTCATCCTTCGGAGAACATTCAATTGCATCCACTGAAAACTGGAGTCTGCACTGGTAATTGGCATCGTATAATGCTCCTGGAGGAAGCTCAGGATGCCCAAGTGCCACAACTTCTTCTGGTTTGTCGTAGAGGCAATGACCCCTACCTTTACTGGAAAATAATTGAAAAAATATTGAAAAAGATTCGTTAGAACTTCGCAGAAAATCAATTTATTAATTCACATGAATTTTCATTAGTAAATTTGTAGAATTAATTACATGAATCTTGAAAAGCCAACTTCAACTTATTGACTTAGGTTTTTCAAGCATACAGAGGTTCATTTTGGATCTCTAAGAATCAGAGTAAGGCACTATTTGATCACCTGTTTGAAGGGCTAAAGGACATATTGTAAATTAATGAAACATTCATGTTTATATATAATATCTACTCACTCAAGAAAGTTTGTTAAGTCTCTTCTACTGCAATATGACCAAGCTGTTCCGACCATTTCTGCTTGAAAACTTGGGGTCATGATATGTTGTATATCTTGCCTAGCTCGACAGCCAATTCTCTCACTGTCATGATACATACCTAGACTAAAAGAAATTATTTCACTGAGGCTAATTTGCAACATAATGTATCAGTAATAGTTTACTATCACCACATAATCTCAAAGTCCTTTACAAGATGACAAGAAAAACCTCGGACACACTTTTTCATTTACCTTTATTGAACAAAACAACAAGGAATAATAATAACAAAAACAGTTGGTAATAATATATTTAAGCGGTTTCGAAGTGGCTTCCTTTGATGGCGATACATAGCTTCAGACGCTTCTTGAAATTTTCGGCCGCAGCTCTTCGGGTGTTAATCGGTCCCATTCCCGGCGCAGGGATTGCTTCAGCCGCAGCTCTTCGGGTGTTAATCGGTCCCATTCCCGGCGCAGGGATTGCTTCAGCGACTCCAATTTTTTGTGCTGTTTAGCACACGACCTGAGCTCCAAAATCGACCACACGCTGTAGTCCATTGGGTGGATCCGGCGAGTAGGGCGGCCATTCTGTAGATGTGATGAAACCCGGAAAATGGGTCTTACACAATTCTTGCGTCATTTTCGCTTTGTGACCTGGAGCGGAGTCCTGTTGAAAGGTCCAATGCGTGTCGCCGAAGTGCTGCTGGGCCCACGGAAATACATCTGCCTCGAGAGTGTCGCAGCGGTAGACTTCTTGTTTGATTTTGACCAAGGGTGTTTTGCCGCAGGCGCAAATTCCGCCGCAGACCAGGACGGATTGCGGATTTTGACGATGTTCGACGATGGCCGACATACCGGGAGTATCTGCTGACCACACTCTGTCCTTTTTGGAGGTTGTGAGATTGTTCTACGGTGAGAAGCTTCTCGTCTGTGAAGAGAATGCGCTCCCAGTGACCAGCCGCGAGACGAAGGAGTTTGCGGCACTTTCGAAGTCGTACGCGCTTGATTTCATCCGTGAGGAGTTGAACTTTTTAGAGTTGTATGGCTTGAGGTTGAGCTCCTTTTTGGACATTTTACGAAGGGATTCACGGGTAATACCGGTCTCACGGGCTATTTTCCCCATGGAGACCCTCGGATTTCGATTGACTCGCTTCTTGACGATGTTGCGTTTGCTAGGCGTATTGACAGTGCCTTTTCTCCCAGTTCCTGGACGAAGACCCTCATGGCCAAGCTCCTTGAAACGTCACATTGCATCGGACACGGTTAGTCGGGACACATTGAGCAAACGAACAATTTCGCATTGACGCTTACCTTGACGAAACATCTCCAAAATTGCACTACGTTTGTTTGACATTAACATTCTAACCACTCTGCAAAATAAAGTAATATCAAACTGAAAATTTACACATTAGTAAAAAAAAGTGTAGAGAATCTATTTCAATAAAAATTATTTGGTTGCGCTAAAATACTTTTGTTCCAGAAGGCAGTAAAATTTGTCCGAAGTTTTTCTTGTCAGCCTGTAATATGATGATTTAGTCAGTAGAATTATATGAAAAATCAAGCATTGAATAGAAAAGAAGAATAAGCACTTCTCACCTCAATAGATTAACTATAAATGATTTATTAACTACTGTTTGATACAAAATTAAGAGAGAAATGAAAAGGCTTTATGGAGAATTCTAAGAAACGAGAAGACGGAATTAAGTATTAGAATAATTTTAAACCAAGGAAATGATGAAATTTACTGCATTTCGAGCGAAAAATAAGATAAATAATGTAGATATAGGCGTTAGAGATAAACGAAAGAGAATATTCATTGCTTATAAAATGATGGAACTTTTAATAATTAATAAGCAGTATTAGCTATGATAGGACACACAAGGTTTTGTTGATCAACAAAACCTTATCGAGTTTGTTTGAGTATAGAATTGTTATACAGATGTATGTTACACTGTCTCGATTTCTAGAACTTTATATTATCATAGCTCATACTCCTTATTAATGATTATGGTACAGATCAGCTGAATTAATTTATTTGATGGAAATTTTGACATATACAGAGTCATTTCATAAAATATTCAGGTATTAGCATAATAACGACACGATTCTCTACAAGATAAGGGATCTACTCTCCTGAGAGCAAGGCAGTACCCGCTCTAAATATGACATCAATAGTAATCTCCTATGTTCAAAATTGATAATGGTAAAGAAGCAGAATATATTGATGAATCTATAGTTCTAATATTAGAGTATTATTGTTTCGACGCAGTTGAATAAAACAATAGATGCTCAGAATGATACCACATATAAATGAAAATATGACTGTCAAACTTCATATACCATCAGCAGGAAATAAACATATGTAAAAGATGAACTAGTCAAATTTTCCGATCATCTTAGAGTATATGTTCAAAAAATATTTAGAGAAAATCTGATTCATGAACGTTTCAAGGATGATATAGAAGATCTCGGTGAATGCCGAAGGAACTTTAGGCGACTCATGACAAGAAAATAGTAATGAAATTTCTAAAACCTTGTCCCCGGCAAAGTATTCAGAATTTGCAGTTAGATTTAGAGCTATTGGGCAAATAAACGTATATTTCGGAACACAATATGAAGATTACGAATTGAAAATAACAATAACTGTAGGTTTCGGTGGTATGTGAGAGAATGAGGGTCATACTGAAAGACAGCATAAAACTTACAGTGAAGGGAGATTCTTCAGCTCAGTAATTCATACGTAATTACATATGGCTCACAGAGCCTGAGCACTCATAAAATTCAAGCAATAAAGCTGTATTTTGAATAATGCAGATTACTCGTTATAAAACAATCTGGTGAAAAACGAAGAGCTAAGCAGAAGAACACAATTTGTTAGTATCTAGCTCAAACGAAAGGGTTCAGGTCTAGATGTGTCAGCTGGACGAGAAACACCTTGAAGAGAGAACTAGATCTATAGATATATGTATAAGAGAAAGAGAGAAAAACTATCGAACCAATGAACGAAAAATTTAGAAAAAACTATAGCAAACTGGGCTGACAGTGGTTAATTAGGATTACTTAACGTCATCTGAATGTGGACGTAAGAGTGATGCAGATGTTTGATAATAGATTAAGAAGTTAGAAAGTAGGTAAATACCCAGAAAGGTGGCAGGCACTTGGTGCATTGTCCCACCACCCATACTTATGGGAATACCGCAAGGAAGACTAAGATATTGGGGATACAATAAAGTTAATTCTACGATGCAGTCATATCATGCTGTGAATGTTGTGACCATGCCTATAAAGACAGTTATGATACCAGTAACTGTTATACAATACAAGTTATAACTCACTTATGACCGATTTCATGGGCGATAGTATGTGCTAGTATGATACCATTGTCTTCATTGACGTTGCAGTTGTCTTCACTGCTACATATACTCCCAACTTGGGCAACGCCTAACGTATTACATCCACTAGTAGCCGAAGAGCACATGTCTTTTCTTGTCACAAGAACAGCAACATCGTGATGGTGGGGATGCGAATCATTTTGCGGATTTATCTTTTTTTGCCACTGGCAGAAACTCCTCAGTGTTTTGTCGCTATTTGGCACAATTTTCAGGTCTGGTTCGGCGAGAGAATCTTCAATAATGATAATTTTTACCACTACGATGTGAATCATATTTCCTATCGAAGGATCCACATACAAGGAAGAAACCTGTAAAAAACGAGGTCAAATTTGATGAAGCAGTATGCGCAAACGGTAGATTTTTGATTTCGATTTCGAAGAAAGGCATCCTGTGTTCTTGCATTTGAGGGGTGGACTATCTAAAGTTTGCTTTTTGAAGTAGTGGTTATTCCGCAACCCTTCTGTCATTCGTGTTTTGGCACAAAGTTAGTTCAACATTCAACATTAACGAAAAGAGTCAGTCGATGAACGTTTGAACAAAACTGGGAAATTCAAAAACTTATTTCCATAATGATGAACCTTCTATCCAAACTGTTGGAAATTTACGTTTCAATAAAAATGAAATCCCTCAAGGCAATTTGTAAATCAATTCATGAAGCAATTTCGTGAAACTGTATCGTTATTTGATGAAACAACCCGTTCACGTTTTTGCTGTAGCCCAGAATGTGGATGAACATCCATCAACATCAACGCGTCATTGTGCTCATCAACTGATCATTTCTTGCACTTCTATGAGAAGAATTTTGCATAAAGGTCTCGGTATGAAGGCTTACAAAGTTCAACTGGTACAAGAAGTAAAGCCTCGTGACCACCCGATTCGTTTTTTCCAGAAAAATCATCTTTAGCGGTGAAGCTCATTTTCACCCCAGAGGATTATTCTTTGAAGAGATCCATTAAGGATAAGTAATAGCTTATAGCTAAATAAAGTTTCATTTCATTAAGTGTTACGTTGACCACCCAGAAACGATAGATGACTTGAAACACGAAATCAAAGCTGCCATTCATGAGATCGACAAAGTAATGAAAAATTCAGCTAATCGAATGGGATACGGTATGGCCAGTCGTGGCGGTAATTTAAATGACATTGTTTCTCATTCGTAAATTTTTTCAACCTTTCCAAAAAATTGAAACTCCGAAAAATTATTCCTTAGTTTTCTATTTATAACTGGTCAAAAATAGAAATTTTAAATGGTCCACCTTTATTTATTAAACAGCGTGGCTATTAATATTATGATTTTGATTATTATTTATTGTACATGACACAGTAAAAGTGAGTTCATACACAAATTTTGTCCATCAAAATGTACATAGCTTGTCAAACAAATATCACGATATTATAAACTACAATAAAAATATACATATTCAAAAAAGTGGGTACACACAAATATAGGTTATACAAATATGAGTTATATAGGTTGCATTCTTATCATCGCGTTTCAATCAGCAAATTCCCGATTTGCTATTTGAGAATTACTTTCTTTATTGTCCACCAACATATAAATTTAATTATTTGTATCTGTACTTAAAGAATTAGTTTCCATTTTATGAAGACTTTTAGTGATCTTCTACTGATAATATTCATATAATTCATGGAAAACAATTTCTTTTTAAATTCGTACTGGTGTAGACTCTGTTATTGTGATAAATTTTCTTTAAATTTATAATAAGTTTTTCCAGATGTAATACGATCTTATGAATGAAAAATATTTTCGTCTTCTGCCACACCCGATTAAATTACGGCAATAATTAATTCTTTAAAACCACCAAAAAGCCGTGTTGGTGAGCTAGTATCATTTATAATAGATTCATCTTCAAATTTTCCATTTACAAGTCCAATGATGTGCTAAGAAGGAGTTGAATGATGACAATATTTTGCATGAAATGGAAACTTGGTCTGCAATGAGAGCTCTTGCCTCAATATTTTAATAGGTTCATCTGTACTAGACATATCTACAAATCGGAAATCTGATGGAACCCCTTAGTTTTAGCGGTCGCGGGCGATAAAGACATATTAATTCCAGATGAGAATCAATAAACAATAACGGAATCAAAAACAATTCGAATGAATTTTCAATCTCTTGCAGTTTGAAAGAAACACTTCGTTTAAACACCCACCAGTGAAGCATCCAGGATATTTCCTCACGCAAAATTTAAATTTAATTGTATTGAATTTTGTAAATAATAAAGAACTTCTCTGCACACAACTGTATGGTACGGCGACGAATAAAATGAAAATATAACTGTAGCATTTCCTTTATCTGCCGTAAGAAAAGTAAAATCAGGATTATTGGGGAGATTTATGAGGCATACTCTTTCAGAAAGTGTGATATTGGGAGGGGAAAGTTTCACTCTTCTCAAGGTGGTTGCGATATCTTGACGTGTTTCTTCGACTTGGTTTTGGGAAGAAGGGATATAGAAGTTTCTTCTTGAGTTATGATAGACTCAGTGGGTATTCTGCGCCACGAGACCCCACTACCTACCTAGTAAAGAGAACAAAAAACCTCATTAACTCCTCAAACCTCCCTCCTGATGTCAAAAAGTCCATAATTCCTAGAGAAAAATCACCTCGTATTCTAGAATATACGGTCTATCCAAAACACACCTACTTGATATATCTCTTCGCCCCATTGTCAGTGCCTTCGGGTCACCTACACACCGTCTTACCAAATATTTAGCATCCACACTCCAACCTCTATCAGAAGAATTCTCATCCCATGTGAGTAATTCTTTCCATTTTATTGAAATCCTAAAAACCTTTCAAATTAAAGAAACTGACATCCTTGTGAGCTTCGACGTCGAATCCCTTTTCATGAACATCCCACTCAACGAAACCCTAGCAATCCTTAAATCGAAACATAACATACCTCAAGAGACTTTGACTCTTATCAACTACTGTATGAAAAATACATATTTCATTTTCCAAGGCAGCTTGTTAAAACAAGTCTTAGGTGCTGCTATTTCCCCATTTCTCCAGTTTTCGCTGATATATTCATGGAAGACTTTGAAACCAGGGCCATTGAAACATTTCACCTCAAACCTACTTAGTGGAAAAGATACGTGGATGATTTGTTCGTCATATGGCATCGAAAGTCTGCATTAATTTCTTGACAATCTCAACTGTTGCCATCCGAACATCAAGTTCACGAAATGATTTCCTCTGTTGAATTTCAAATTCTCAATAAAATTGATTTTTTTTAGATGCGAACTATTGATGAATTTATCATTTCTGAATTTATTTCGTGTTTGCGCGCTTTGTTTTTCTGTGTGACTGGACAACATAAGCAATTTGATTATTTACCAAAACAATTTGATTATTTAATGATTGAGTTGCATTGTGGTGAACATAGAATTCTCCAATAAAATTGGATAAACTCATTGATATTTTTCTACCCAAATAATCAATCCCTGATTTCAATGAATACTATAAAATCCAGAGAAAATTTGTATTTATGACAATTTTCTCGATTCTAGTTCTCTCTTCAGGATATAATTCTGCATTATTCTCCTATAGTTATTCATGGTAGATAACTTCTACAATTTGACCATTACTGGGAATTTTTCTACTGATTACAATATTTTCAATAAGATCAAAGAAGACTTCATTAAAGTGTTCCAACATTTTTGAATAATTAAATTATCAATTTCGAAAATGTCAGAAAAATTTAATTTCAAATGAATTTTTTTTAAACTATGTTTGAAAACTAGTTTGAAATTTTGAAATACAACCCGTTAAGCTTTCTGAATTATTAGAATTTGTTGGTTTCTGTACAGATATATTTTCAGGTTGCAGATGTCCATCTTCAAAGATTTGAATTGATGGTGCATAAAAATTCAAATTCAAATTTATTAGTTACCCTCAAAATTTTACAGGGAATGTTAAAGAAATATATGATAATCTACATCATAAAATGAAAAATTGTAAATATGTCATACTAAAATATCTCAACTTAAAAATTCACAACAATCAATAAGAAACAAACTCTTACACTAAGATACGAACTGAACCACAGAAAGTAAATGACTAGAATTGGTACTTCATAATCCCATCCATTGTAAAATGTACATTCAGTTAGAATCGCTTTAACTTTTCGCTTGAATGTTGTAGAATGCAGTATTGTTAAGGATGGTGGAAGTCTGTTATAGATTTTCATACCATTAAATATATGGGTGTTCTGTGTCCTCTGCAGTCTATATCCTGGGGCAATAAAGTTGTTCGTATACCTGGTGGCACGACTGTGAATCGTTGAGTGTATCTGGAAATTATTCCGATTTTTGTGTACATACATTCTAGGATATAACAGCATGTTAAAGTAAGTATTCCATATTGCTTAAAGAGGGGTCTACAGTTAGTGACCTGGTTTATTCCGCTACTAATCTAAAGCATTCTTCTGTTTCAGGAACATTCTTTCTGCCTCTGAAGATGCACTCCATAAAATGATGCTGTAGTTCATCCTGCTGTGTAAATGTGCGTGATATGTAAATAACGCTTTTTTTCTGTGAGCAAGTTTTTTATTCTTCTTATTGAAAATAATGCTGTTGAGAGTCTTTGGCACAATTCATTTATGTGCTTCAGCCAAGTTAAATTTCTGCTGATTAAAACCCCAAGCAGAGAAATACTTTTTGGTTCTTCACGCTTTGTGCTCACAATCAACTCCTGAGTTTTCTCTCCGTTCACTTTTATGTTACCTGAACTAAACCATCTTATTGCATCTTTGACTGTTCCATGAGATTTATTTAGTAGTAGATTTCTGCCCTAGGCTCTGTTCAAAAATGTTGTATCGTCAGCGAAGAGGGTCTCATCATCTGCACCAACGTTATATATCAGGTCATCAATATATAGGAGGAAAAGAATAGACCCGAGCACAGATCCCTGGGGAAGTCTGCTGTAATTATCATCTTGGAAGAATTTTTACCTTCCAAATCAACAATTTGGTACCTATCCTTAAGGAACGACTCCAACAAATTAAAAACTGGCCCTCTTATGTCAATGTACTCCAACTTATGCAGAAGCTTTTCATGGTTGACACAATAAAACTCTCGACTTAGATCCATGCAGGTTAGCATCACATCCTCTGCATCATCCAATGCCTTTATGATGTATTCAACAATGTGGACCAAAGCTGTGGTAATAGATTTTTCCTCTCTGAAACCATGCTGGAAACTGCCAAGCAACGAATTTTTTTCTAGAAATGTGACCATTCTAGTTTTTAGGAGATTCTTATAGATTTCTGAGACAACTGACAGGATAGATATTGGCCTATAACTCTTGATTTCCTTTTTTGTGGACCGGTATCACCCTCGCAATCTTCAGTTCTTCTGTAAAGTAGCCCTGCTGGAAGCAATCGTTTATGAGGTGAGAGATAGGATCAGCTAGACAATCGATGACCACTTTAAACATTTTCAGGGAGAAGCCATATACATCTTGGGAAGCTTTATTTTTCATTTCTGATACAACCCTCAAAACTTCCTCTGGTGTTGTGAGGGTCAGAAAAAGTTTTACCATTATTTTTATTTTTCACTCGATTCTGGATTGGTGTTAGCTCCAGTTAACTTTTCCGCAATCGTTGAAAAATACCGGTTGAATGTTTCTTCTGACAGTGATGAGGGGTATACTTTTCCTGTCTCTGGTTTAAATTTTGAATTTATTACCTGCCATATCGCACGACTCTTATTTTCTGCTTCATTAACGAATTTTGAATTTTTATGTTTGACGGTATCATTTAAAAGCTGTTTATATTCATTTTTCAATCTCATGTATAATTTCCTTGAACCATCATCTCTTTTTACCTCACCTCATATACATATACATGTATATTGTATGCTGCATGTAATTTGTTTTTAATGTTATTGTTTTTGGTGATTCTAAGCATTTTTTCTCAAAGGAATCAAAAACTTTCTTTTTTCTTCGGGAAAGCACTGATTGAAATGGTGCATTATTGTTTGATGAAAGATCCTGAGAGAATTTTGGGCTGAAAGATTGTCATAGTTTACCTTTTTGAAACTATGCATGGGCCTCCGTGTCGTTATTTCATATCTAAATACTTAATTTAAACTCGATCGGATTTGTGTATTCAGAAGTATTTGAGAGATAAAATTTTAAATGCGATTATCTTTGGAACTATTGACCGCATTCTGTCCTTTTTCCAACATAAAAAAATACGAAAAATTTTACATTCTTCACGAAGAATGTAAAATGCAGTCACGACTGCATTTTCAAAGTATTTGGTACAATAGCGTATTCTGTTCATATTTGAATTTAAGCCGAGCAAACTTTTTCTTAATACGACGTGATTCTTTCATATTTTTGACACTTCTTTGTCTTTCCTTCAAAAACAAAAATTTGTATTTGGCTAGTTTTTGCATAAATTATCTTTGTTCTATGTTGACTCTAGGTATAGTGATACTTCAACTATGTTTCCGTGTTATTGGATATATTTGGATTTATATCGGGCTGAGGAAAATCTGAAATTGTAATTCATTTATATAACTAGATATCATTTGCCCCAAACTATGTGATCAGAACACTTAATTCCACAGAATTCAAGGTATTGTTCCTAAAATATTAGGAAAAGGGTTTGCTAGTTGATATTTTCATTCAAAATAATTAACATTTAAATCACTTCATCTGGAATATGCTCGTTCAATACACCTTCTCTCAGATATCGGGGGCGAAGTGTTCATGAAATATTTATTATATCTATATTAAAATCAGACTATACGACTCATATAGAAAGTACAGATAAATTCCTTGGAAACTATCTTTCTTAAAACTTCGGTTTTTTTTAGTTAAATGTAAATAAGTTGAATTAATGGACTTACTTCACACAGAAAAGAATTATTTGTAGGAATCCAGTTAGCTTGTCTTGTTCTTATTGCCATTCATTTCATCTGGCACGATTTATTGGAAAACATTTCATAATGAAATCTTTCACTAACGAATTAGAACATTCAACAGCTACACAACCAGATATTTTGAAATATGGACTTCTTTGTATTTTTACCTATTTTGAAATGTATTTAGATAATCGAAGTCGTTAATTTTCATAAACTTAACACCTATTTAACCGAAAATTGCATTGATATAATTACAAATGTTTTGACTAAGACAAAAGAAGGTTATTTTGATGTTGGACAAAACATGGCGGATTTGTAACAGGTGACCGTGATCAACCAATAGAAAATCAAAACGCCTATGTCAACATTGTGGCAATATAGTCACTTTAGTGAAACATTTATATACCTATGCAGGGGGAATATAGGTGCGTTTCTGTTGCATTGTCTCGATTCGAAAACCTTTCTGTTTTCCATAGCTTGTACTATTTAGCAAACCTTACTAATACAGATTTACCTTATATATATATATATATATATATATATATATATATATATATATATATATATATAATTACATAATCTCAACCCTTACTAATTAAATGTATCTTTTCCTATACGCCGTAAGACCTGTATATTGCAATGTATTATTTTGCCAATTCTGCATTTTTCTATTGCATCATATTTGTTATTCCCATTCTTGAATTATATTACTGTCAGCATTTATTCCGATAAGGAAACCCATAAAGGGAATTGAATCTGTTTGTTTCAACAGCGATAGACTAGAGTTAGACTTGTTCAGACGTACCATTGTATTCTTGTTTTTCGAAAATAAATAGTTTTTTTTAAAAAACTTGGTTTTCTACCCTAAAAACTTAACTGGCGACGAGTACGGGATTGTGCCGGTCTTATTGAGAAGAATTAGTGCAACCTCGACAGCAGAAAAATCTTCCCAGACCTTCAGTTTCAACTGTTCAGCACAACCGAAACTTCAGAAAACCAGAAGCCTGATCACCCGAGTAGCGCCCTGTGACGACTTCACATCGAAAACATACAACATTTGGTGAGCATTTCTACTCTTTCTATCCTCCCAGTTTCCCTAATCTGGCCCAAAATTAGTCAACCTTTTTCCCAAGTTTTGTGCGTAAAACTTGTATCATAGTTTTTCCTAGGTTTCTATCAAAAAACCGACATTACAGTTTTTCCTAGGTTTCTATTAAAAAACCGACATTAGAGTTTTTTCTAGGTTTCTTATTATAAAAAACCGATTTAATTTTATAATATCGTAGTAGTAAATAATTATTCAATAATACTTCAGTAAAGCATTTTTCTGGTCGTAGAAATAAAAATAAAAATAATAAAATGGCATTCGAAAGAATAGATTTGACAATACCCGAAAAATTCGGTTCACTTTTACCTACATTTTCAGGAATTGAAAATGAAATGCATTCATTCATACGTAGTGCGGAACAATTTTTATTTATGTTCAATAATGAACCACAGCTTGTTAAAGATTATTGTTTTGCGGTAGTTAAATCAAAACTTACCGACAGAGCTCTAGCAGAAGTATCTACTTCTGATATTCCGAACAATTGGGATGTTCTTAAGCGTTTCTTATACACTAAATTTGGCGATCAAATCAATTTAGATGTTTTGATACATCAATTACAATTTTTAGCCAAAAAACCAAATGAAGACATGTTATTTTTCATTGATAAAATTATTGCTTTGAAAATTAGAATTAATTATAGGATAGATGCAGATCCTATGCCTGATCCCGAAAAACTTATTTATAAATCTAATATTTTAAAAATTTGTAAAACCGTGTTAATTTCAAATTCACCAATTGAACTTAGAACGTATTTAATCACAAATAACACTTTCAACTTTGATGATACTGTAAATGCTGTTAAAGACTATATTATGAATTTAGCACAATATGAAATGTTAGACAAAAGTCGTAAAAACGCATCATTTAAAAATAATCCTAGAAATAACTATCCCGATTATCATCACAATCAAACTAAATCTAATTATTATAATCAAAATAATTATCGAAATAATTTTAATAATTTTTCAAATCGTGAAACTCCACGAAATAATCATTTTAATAATTTTTCAAATCGTGAAACTCCACGAAATAATCATTTTAATAATTTTTCAAATCGTGAAACTCCACGAAATAATCATTTTAATAATTTTTCGAATCGTGAAACTCAACAGAGATTTCCATCACAATCAATTCAATTTAATCAACGTCCCGTGAATACTCATTATCCCACACATCGTGAAGTGTTTGGAGAACCGAGTACATCCAGAAATACAAATGTATTTAAACCGAATCCTAATCAAAGAATTACGATACCCCCCGAAAGAATGTAAATACAAACACGTAATTATCCCCAGAAAAGAAATAATTATTCGACGCAATATAATCCTCAGAGAAAATATTTTAATAATAGAGGAAACCCAGATTTTATTGTAGAGGAATTAACCCATATTGAATCAAATTCTCCTAATCATACGAATGATAAAATAAAAAATGATAGAAAAAATATTGCTGAAAATTTTTCGAATTCTAGCCTCAGAAAACGCATTGACTTGAATCAAACGCTAGATACACGAATCAATTACCTTATATTGAATTCGCTAATCCGAAATGTAAATTATTAATAGATAGCGGTTGTTCAGTTTGCCTTATTGATCCTAAATTTGCGTATAATAATTACCCTCAAAATATTTTTTGTGAAAGTACCACATTAACTGCTTGTATGAGACAACAAACTTCGAACGAAAAAGTCTCTTTACCATTATTTTCCGAATTTCAAATAAATGATTTTCATCCTTTCATATTATATAAATTTCATAAAAATTATGATGGACTCATAGGAGCCGACTTTTTTAATAAATATGGATTAAATCTAGATTTTAAAAATCAACTATTGAAAAATGATTTTTGTGAAATACCTTTTAAATATCAACAAGTATGTCAAAACCCTACAAAAATTCCTATTGACCTTAGTCACTTAAAACCCGAAATTAGTAGCCAACTATCGAAAATTATTCAAATGAATGAAAAAGTTCTTCAATTACCGGGTCAACCACTTAATTGTTCAGCTAAAATTAAACATACAATTCGAACAAGCGACGAAGTTCCTGTTCACGCTAAAATTTATAGATTTCCAGAAATTCATAGAGAGGAAGTTCAAACTCAAATTAAAGAAATGTTAGATAAAAAGATTATTCGACCTAGTATTTCCCCTTGGTCATTTCCCGTGGTTATTGTACCTAAAAAGCATGATTTATCCGGAAAAACAAAATGGCGAATGGCCATAGATTACAGAAAATTAAACGATAAAACTATTGATGATAAATACCCTTTACCCCAAATCGAAAGTATTCTAGATAAACTTGGAAATAAAAAATATTTTACTACGCTCGATTTAGCGTCTGGATTCCATCAGATTGAATTAGATGAGAAATCCATCGAAAAAACTGCTTTCACTGTAGAAAATGGACATTATGAATTTCTTAGAATGCCCTTTGGTCTTAAAAATGCACCTGCTACTTTTCAACGTTTAATGAATAATGTTTTGAAAAATTTTATTGGTAGAATATGTTATATCTACATGGATGATATTATAATATTCTCAGAAACTTTAGAGCAACATTTAGCAGATATTCATACTATTCTAGAAGCTTTACAATTAGAAAATTTAAAAATACAAATAGACAAATGTCATTTCTTTAAAACTGAAATTGAATTCTTAGGACACATTATTACGTCGGAAGGTATAAAACCTAATCCCAATAAATTAAAAGCGGTAACTCAATTTCCGATACCCGATACACAGAAAAAGATTAAATCTTTCCTCGGTTTAGTAGGATACTATAGAAAATTTATCCCTAATTTTGCGAAAATTACCAAGCCTTTAACAAATTGTCTCAAGAAAGACAGTAAATTGAATATTAATGATCCTAAATACGTAGAAGCTTTTGAAATTTGTAAACGAAGTTTATTGAATCACCCTATATTGAAATATCCTGACTTCGATAAACCATTCGTATTAACTACTGACGCATCTGGTTATGCAATCGGTTCAGTATTATCACAAGGTGTACCTAATAATGATCTTCCCATCGCTTACGCGAGTAGAACCTTGAACCCCACTGAAATTAGATACAGCACTATGGAAAAGGAATTATTAGCTATCGTTTGGTCATGTAAGCATTTCAGACCTTATCTATACGGAAGAAAATTCACTATCTATACCGATCATAAACCATTGACTTGGCTTTTTTCATTAAAAGATCCAAATTCTCGACTTATGCGCTGGAGAATTAAATTAGAGGAATATGATTACGAAATCAAATATAAAAAAGGATCAACCAATAATGCAGATGCCTTAAGCAGAATTATTCTAGAACCTAATAATAATGTAGAAATAAATGGAATCGAAGACGATTTAGTCTCGTTAATTAATCAAGTCACAGAAGATGAACTTGATGAATGCTTAAATCTATTAAATCAAAATAATAAAAATGATGATGATAATGATAATGAAAATGATGACTCAGAAACAGAAAATTTCACTGTTCATAGTAAAAGACAAGCTAAAGATAAACACCCCTTAAATAAAAATCCTACTTATATCAAAAAACCTATCACGTGTAAATTAGATCCAGTGTACAAACAAATAGATGCTCGTGAAATTGATTCACATCGCATTCGCGATAATAAAAATAAACATATCTATCATAAAAAAAAAAAATATTAAAGCAACGTAAACACTAATTTAAAATTTTGTTTTAGATTTTAAAAATGAAGCCCTTCGTTATTTTCCTAGCATTATTGAAGCTAGTTATAATCACAATTTCGCTGGAAGTTATTCCATTAGAAAATAATGTATTACCTGTCCTATTAGGAAAAGCCTATATAACCAATAGAAATTTGCAATTAATTTATCATATTGATCTGAATAAAATAGAGGAAATAATTCTCAAATATCAAAGAGAAATCGAAAATCTTAAAAACCAAAAATTAGGTTTTGCTCAGACAGCGAATTATAGATATCTACAGCATTCAAATGACATAAACTTCAAAGCCCTTGAAGAAATTCTTAATGGAAATATTAGAACTAAAAGAGGATTAGTTAATCTTGGTGGTAAGATTTCAAAAATATTATTCGGAACGTTAGATTCAGATGATGAAGAATTGTATAGAAATTATTTTAATAGTATTGAGAAAAATGAGAATACGCTCATGAGAAATCAGAAACAGATAGCAACTATTGTAAATGATCTTAAAAACAAGTATATTACTAAATTTCAGAAAATGAATGAAAACTTCAAATTACTACAAATTGTTCCAGAATTACGAGATGTCCAACAGATGCATCTCATGCTATTTGAAATTAAAGATATTAAGAATATAATTGACGAAATTCAAACAGCAATAAGTTTTGCTAGATTACATCTTTTACATGAATCTATTCTGCCCTATATTAAATTTACTGAATTGATCAGAAATGTCAGTATAATACCCGTTCATCATATTAAAGATTATTATCAATTATGTCATACAAAGATTATTTTTCGAAATAAGATATTATTATTTTTGATATCAATTCCTACTATTTATCAAAAAGGCTATGACCTATACAAGTTTTACTTCCTTAATCAAAATAATGTAACCCTTTCCTATACCGATCCCTATATGCTCTCACAAGAAGAAATACTGGAATGGTCAACAAATCAATGCCATCCTATTGAAGATGACTTTTTATGCGATCAAGAATCGTTAAATAAATCACCATCAATGAAGAAAAATATATCATTTTACCCAAGGAAACCCATTTATTCAAGAATGAATCAACTGAAGAAACCAAAAAAGAAGATGTTCCAGATATTGTGTTAGAAGACTTAGACCAATGGAATACTCAACCCTTAGAAATTACCTTCTTATTCATTTTAATATTACTCATTTTATTGATAATTATTGTTTTTGCTTATAGACATTTCAAGAAAAATGTATTTAATAAAGCTACACCTTCAGGTGATACCTTTCTCCAAGGAGGGGAGGAATTACATAATCTCAACCCTTACTAATTAAATGTATCTTTTCCTATACGCCGTAAGACCTGTATATTGCAATGTATTATTTTGCCAATTCTGCATTTTTCTATTGCATCATATTTGTTATTCCCATTCTTGAATTATATTACTGTCAGCATTTATTCCGATAAGGAAACCCATAAAGGGAATTGAATCTGTTTGTTTCAACAGCGATAGACTAGAGTTAGACTTGTTCAGACGTACCATTGTATTCTTGTTTTTCGAAAATAAATAGTTTTTTTTAAAAAACTTGGTTTTCTACCCTAAAAACTTAACTATATATATGAAAAAACTGCCATGAATGTTCAACACGAGTCATCGCTATTGGAAAGCATGTTACCAAAGGTAAATAAAAAGTTCTTACTAACTCCACAAATAAGGCAATTTAAGTTTAAATACTCACCATATTCATGATGGTTAACAGGTATGTGGTAAGATCCCATTCTTCGTGAAATGCAACCATACTCGTATCTGCAACTAGAAGCACTTCTACATAGTGTGGCTTACTGATAGATTTCCGTATTCTTCTATGGATCATTCTACTTCTATTCAGAATTTCTCTATATGTTTTGAATGACATTTTTTCCCGAGTTAGTGTTGTATTATCGATTTCCCAATGCAACCTTTAAAATGGATTCACTTATGAATAATGATTATAATTCCACAGTATACTTCTCACTTCTTTGACGGAATGGTCAAAAAGTTCATTGTTTATATATTTTTTCATTTTTTCATTTATTCACGTGAAGAGTCAGGATTTAAAACAGATCCCTCCACTTAACTTCTACTGGTTAACAGGAAATTATAAACATGAATTTGAGAAAAAAGAATGATGCAATATTATCCCAACAAAATATGGCCTTATATTTACAGCCAGCAAATTATCAATGTAATAAGGACAAATACGTACAGATGCACATGCGTTTTGTCAAAGGTGAAACCCGTTTAAACAGGACATAGAACTTATCAAAATGAACCATTTCAACTCAAATTGCTTAGAGAAAATATTCAAGGGAAAATATTCCATGCAATTCAAGTCCGAATATGTCAGTAATGGCAACGTCAGTGTAATAGAAGCCAACAACCTCGATTGACAACACGTGTGGATTTAAAGACTGAACCGAGATTACAATTTCAACCTAAACATTTTACGGACTTATGAGTTTTTTGTCATCCATTAAATTGTCGACAGATATCTCCTATTTATTTAAATTTAGGTAATAAGATCCTATAACTGAGTCTACGTAAAATTACTTCATCTCGCGGTAAATTAACCCTCTATAATTTCGTTAAGAATATTGGTTAGTTCGATTTTTGACTGTTTCGTACCACAGTTAGTTTACCGCAATATTTTGTGTATTATTTCAGTATTTTAATATAACAGACAATAGTAAAATTTATTAATCTGGATAATTAAGTTCGACTGGTTAAGTGGGCTGCATTTAACGTAGTGTAGTAATTTAGTTTCAAGATAACTTGCATGTAGTTGTCTCGAGGATGAACTAGCTTTGTTTATCTAATAAGAAAGACCAATGAAAATAATAAGGAATTAATGTTGAACACTCGAATTCTTATAATGACAACAACTATATTTATTTTTTTAGTGTATATAAACTAAGTTTGACTTCTATGAATGATAATGATTTCACAGTTTGTTCAAAGACTGAATGTTAGAGGTGCTGGATGCATCCCTTCTAACAAAAAGAGGAAAATTAACGAAATTGATTGGAAAGACTGTTTCTGGGTGGAACGAATTAATGATATAAACCATCTTATTGGTTATAGAAAAATTATGTGATCCAATGCTAGCAGATGAGGACATTCCGAATGCTTTGTCACGCAAAATTAAGAGGCATAAATATATCAAAAATTCTCTAAAGGACTTTCCATGTTTTCTAAGACCATATATAATTATGATAAAGCTGAAGTGTCAAATAACACTTCGTCTGGCAGAGCTAACTGCTAGATCGAAATATCAACATGAAAGACCTAAGTGTCGATAACAGAATAATGAATTATGTCGAACGTATATAGGGCCGTCTTCAAAGAGACGAAACAGACTAAAAAATATAACTACTGCCAAATTTGATTATCCAAATCATTCTAAGTTTCTAACTCTTATAAGGTGATTTATTTTGAAATATATTATTCTGATCAGTTATACTCCCTGATATGACATATCATTATTCTACATCTGGATGCGCAAACTCAGAACGAAACGCCGTCTGCTAAATTAGGAGGTTGAAGCTTATTCGTAAGAATCCGCATTCATAAAGAGCTTCATTGGTAACCCCGACGAACCTATTCATTCATTTGGGGACCCTAATTGGCCCCATCCATCATTTCGAGGCAGCATTTTTCTTTCGTTCCACAGATCCCCGCTGGAGATGGCACCGCGACCAGACCAGCGGTGGACTTTTTCCTTGCCTGATTCCCAACGCCCTATTCCGTGACCTTACCGACGCTCACTGGGAGGGTAGTATGTAGCGTGGACGTTCAGTACGTGGCGTGCCAGCTCCTCTCGAAGAATTCTAATCTGCTCTGCTACAGCTTCCGATGTAGCGTATGAAGGGGCGTGAAAGGTAGCAAACAATACCTCAAAGATCCGCCCTCACCAGGGTTGAGTAGGAAAGAGTACCAGCATTCAATGACTAACGTTCCCTTGAGGAACAGGGTCACAGGTAAAGCTGCGCACCACGCCTGTCTTAAGAGTTTCAGGTGCGCAGACTCAGAACGAAACGCCGTCTCCCAAAATAAGAGGTTTGAGCTCCCTCGTATGAACCCGCATTCATAAAGAGCTTCATAGGTGAAAGAATTGTCTCTTTCCTCAATGAAAAGTTGGATTCCTTATACGTATGCGGAATATCTAATAAAAGAGAAACACGATTTTGATTGGCGCAAGAAAATAAAGGCATGAAGCTGAATCTGTTAGAAAGTTTAAAGAAAAACCGATTAAAAAATTCGAGGAATTTGAATTGAAATGGAAATAAAAAAATTATTTCACTTGTTTTGGATCTCTCCACACAGGGACCTGGTGGTTTCACCAAAAGTAACAAAACACTTCATTGTACCCTTATCTCAAAACAGAAACAATTTAAATTAAGTAAATTACCAAATTATAAACCAGTTGTTTATAAGTATTTGAAGAAGTTACTATGTAAACGAAATGCGTCATGTGAGCAACTCATTATAATAAATGGAAATCAATATACATAGTTTTATTTAAATAAAGCGCCAACATGCTGTTCCCTGAAACAAGGGCACAAAACAGACTCATCTTTGTACACACCTTATATATCTCATCGATAAATTTCAGATGATAACACAACAAAACCTCACATTCGGTGTCAACAAAAATTATCTTCATTTTGAACTTGAAAGAGTTCAAGAACAACTTCGGAAATGTCATATTAGTATAGATATCGTAAAATGTTTTGAGTATTTCTTCTAAAGAATCTTTTAATGGTAACGCCTCATTTTTAAATTGACATTACTCACGAAAGACAGCTATTATTCATTTGTGACATTGACAGTTGTATTTGTCAATGTCTACCATTTGATCATGGAAAGGTACACACTCCAACAACGTTCACAAATAATCTAAATTTATTATGAAAAATTGCGATCTGTTACTCTAACTTTACGTGCTTTAACTCCAATTTTTGATCGTTATAATCGTTCGGATAAAAGAACAGTTGAACGTTTAGTGAAGAAGTTTGAAACGAATTTCATACTTCATGATGTTACAGTGCCAGTGAGATAAAGAAATGCAAGAAGTGAAGAGAATATTGCTGCCGTACGTGAAAGTGTTCGTGAAGACCAAATTTGATCGATTTCTCGACGTTCACAAGAACTAGGCATTTCCCAAATGTATTTTTGGTGAATTATACGAAAAGACCTTGGTTTGCATTCATACAAAATTGTTTTAACCCAAGAACTCAAACCAACAGATCATTTAAGGCGTCGTGTATTCAGTAATTGGAGCTTAGAAAAAATCGGAAATGGTGCAGATTTTCCTAAGAAAATCATTGTCAGCGATGAGGCTTATTTCTGGTTAAACGCTTATATTAACAAGCAGAATTGCCGAGTAGATGCATCGAGCACCTGTAACGTCCAATCTTTGAAAAAACTCTGATATTATTATCGTTCAGGTAGTCAAACTTGTCGTATGTAGCTTCTGCTACATTATGCATTATCGTTCGAGTAATCAAACTTGTCTTACGTAGCTGGTTACATTTCGGTCGAAGCTATCGCAGTTATTATTCCTAATATAGTAATCCACTCGATTGCAAAAAGATTGGCAAATTCATTACATTTGTTTTTAATGTAATCACACCTTTTGGCTTGGTTTATATACAGTAAACCAAGAATTATATTTCGTTGTTATCATAGTGTATTACGAGTGTTTTACTTTAATTGCTTACAATCTTCGTAGTTGTATATTATTAGATAAACAAAGCTAGTTCATCATAGAGATAACTAGATACAAGTATCCTTAAAGTAAAATTCTATGCTACTCAATAAAAATACAGTCCACTTAATCCTTTGTAAGTAATCATGGAGATTAATTAATTTACAAATGCCTGTTACTTAAAAATACTGAAATTAATAGGCAAAATACTACGGTAAACTAACCGTGGTACTAACCACGTGTTCTATTTAAAAACAAAATGGGGCGCTGTTAATGAAAGACTCTTTACATACCGGGGTGTTTCATTGACACTTTTTGTTTTGACATATTTCACGTTTCTGGTGCTGAAATTTTATTGAAGCAGAAATTTTCGAAAACTCAAATGAACAGTGAAATTTCAAATGAAATTACTCATAACTCTTCTTCTTCCTTCTTCTAAATAGGCACATTGACTGTTCTACATCGAAGGTTTGCCATTTTTATTTCATCATCTATCTGGGCAAGTTATCACTTCTTCCTAACGGTGATTTTTCTCTCGAAATTCTCACTAATCGACCATAGTTCATTCGACCTATATGTTTATTCCATTCCATCTTCCTTCCCAAAACCCACTCCTTTATGTTGTCTATTTTACACGTTCGTCTAATGTCTTCGCTTCTCTCTCTGCCCTACAATGATTTCCCTGCTATCCTTCGAACTATTTGAATGAAGTCACATAACACAAGCTTAGCTTAGGTGTCTCATTCAGAAAAAATATGTACGTTATTGCCTGAATAAATTTGTTTTGATTTGATTTTCATCTCGGTTGTTTCCATTATTTGCCGTGTTTTTGAATTCTCACGCTTAGTTTCCATCACATAAGTGAGAAGTGACCTTATTGCAGTTTTATAAATTCTGGCTTTTGTTTCTGTTCTAAAATGTTTATTTCGTAAAATGCTATCATTTAATTGAGCGCCGTTCTTGTTGCTTTTATTGCCTGTTCTAGCACTTCCGATTCCACGTCACCATAGCTTGATATTTTTGTGCCCAGGTAGGTAAATTTCATTTTCTGATGTCGTTATAATGATATAATGTCGTCTACCATCAGTTTACATCTTGAAGATGTTTTAGATGTAGGCATATATTTAGTTTTGGCTGCGGATATTGTCATACCTAGAGTTTTGAAAACTCTATTGAACGGGAATAGAAGAAGGAGACCATCTTCATTTTATGCTATTAGTACAGCGTCCTCTGCATAGCACGAAATGTTATTTCTCTATTTTTCATTTTGTATCCCCGTAGCTTTAGAACTGGTCTGATTATTTCGTCCAATATTATGTTGAACAGCGAAGGACTCGGAGTCTCCTTGTCATATGTCTTTTTCTTCTGTTATTGGTGTAGTGACTTCTCACATATCACTTGGTAAAACATTTTTTAATAGATAAAGTAAATAAAAGCAACTTGGCTAAGTTTAATTATTTATTTCATGTCTGTTGACATATATGTTTCGGGTTTTTAGCCCAATTCAAAACTGCAGAGAACAGAACTTAAAATCCTAATTATAAATAGGATTTTAAATTCTGTTCTCTACCCTAATATTATAATATTAGGGTAGATAACAGGTAGAATTTTGAAGAATGTAAAAATAAGATGTTGGTTCGGTCTTAATGTTTTACAGATAACAGCACTGACGATTAATTAAATTCAAGTTATTCATTTGTGACTGGTAGCTTCCTTCCATATGCTTCACAAATTTCCAATTTTTCTGAAAGATACATTCCTCTGCTTTTATTACCTTCGTGTAAAATCTCAGTTCTACTGAAATCTATAAAATGGTTGTTATTTATACAATGCTCCGAAAAACCAGAGGTTATTTTATCGTGCTATATACTATTTTTGTGTTCTTCTAACCTTATATTTATAGATCGTCCCGTCTGACCTATGTAAAAATGCAGGGCATTAATTACAATATAATTTGTGTATACCGCTTTTTTCACACGTTTCACGACATATTGACTATTGACCTAAGTTTTTCTCATTTGTACAAATAGTGTTAATATTATTTTGTTTTAGTCTATTGAAAATTTTGTTACTAATTTGTGGTATGATGTTTATGCTAAGTAATTTTTCTTTTTCTGTGTCCTGAAGGGTTGAACTTTTTCATGCTGTTTCTTAAAAATTAATTTCTCTATTACGTTCGTATTGTAACCATTGTTCAACGTTAATGACTTCAAAAATTTCAATTTCTTTTTTAAAGTTTTCTATTGAGAGAGGGTTGATAGTAATCTATGTGTAAAGGCGTGAAAAGGAGACATCATTATTTTATTAGAGTGGGAACTGTTATATCTATTAATGAATCTTTGTACTTGGATTTTCTGAATATGTTTAATTCAAGGGAATTAACATTTCTTGTGATCTGAATTTCTAGGAAATCTATTGATTTGTGGGGATTTTCGATTTGTTTGGTGAATTTGACAGACTGGAAAAAAGAATTTAACAAATTCCAAGACATTTCTATTGTCTAATAGAACCTAACAAAATGCAAAATACAGCATCAACATATATTTTCCAATAAAAACTTCTTTATCAAACTATCTTGTGAAAAAAAGAAGAGAAAACCCATATGAAAGGCAGTTTAATCGTTGCTGAATTTTATGGTTGAAGTTAGAATAAATTTATTCAAGGCATATTTGAAGTAGAATTATTTTTTTGTAGAATAATTTCGGAGGTGAGTGACTGATTTTGGTGTAATAAATATTTGACTATATTTTTTATTTCTCAATTAGGTATTCGATGTTGTGAATTTATTACCTTCCATACCTAATTTAGAAATTAAAAATATAGTCAAAAATTTATTGCACCAAAATCAATCACTCACCTCCGAAATTATACGAGAAGCAATGATTCTATTTGAAATATGCCTCAAACAAAGTTATTTTAAACTCAACCATAAAATTTATCAACAATCAGCATATGGATTCTCCCTTATCAACTTTTTTGAGCGAAATTTTTATGAACAATCATGAAAATAAAATCTTTTCTTCACAAGATAATTTGATAAAGAAAGCTCTTTATTGGAAAAGATATGTTGACGATGTGGTAAACCAAGAAGGTTTAGAATTCATGAAAGAGCTGTAATGATACAGGGATTCATTCATTGGACAAAAGTGAATTCAACGCGAGGTTCACTTCCCCAGAATTAATTTGTTTATTCTAATCTCCAGACCACTTAATGGTAAACTTAGAAATTTGCTGTCGAGGCACGCCCGAACGACGTTTTCTAAAGGAAATTTTTTACTCTGACCTATATATTATAATGAAAAACTACACATTAAAAAGTTCATAAGAGCTAATCGTACGAAACGTAAACATATTCCTTCAGATGAGTGTAGGAACGGAATTTCCAAAGAAACACGCTACGTCGAAATTAACACATGTGGCACAACAAAGAGCTGAAATTTTGAGAAGTGCTTAGTTGCAATTTTGAGCGGGTGAACGGATCAAGAAAATTTTGGAAGGAGAAAACCGACGCGTACGAGGTATTAAGAGGGCCGAATCGGAGTTTGTTAGGGGGTCCTGACACATCGGAAAAACTAGTAAGATCGTCGAGAAAAGATCATGATGCGAGGCAAAAATTGGCCTCAGAATTTAGCATTATTATAATTGTATTGAGTGATATTAGTAATTTTTGGAAATCTAAGGTTTGAGTCAGAAGAATAAGAGAAATTGAATATAGTGCTAAGTTCCGGACCAAGGAATTAAAGAGTACCGTTAGTTGTTTTTCGTCGTTTATTATTCGTGTTAAATAGGTCGTTTTTTGTAAAAAATCGCGTGTGCCCAGTTGTGTTTTGAATCTATGGTCTTAGAGGCTAGGGGTAAGAAGTATCTGAAAATTTTGGTATATTATTCAGGTTGAAATTATTTAATTGAAGTAGAGTCAGAAATTAAGAAGTAGGTTGACATATCTTTTAGTAATTATTATGTTTGAGGAGTTTAAACAGAATTAAGAATTATATAAATGCTTAAGTGATCCGCATCGCCCTTTCCGTGATTATTCAGTGTGTCATCTTTATTTAAATTTTATTGAGTTTAGGATTGTTAAAACTACTGATGTGATAAAACACTTTATCATTATAGTTCTTGAAATCCATAATTGAGTTTCATTACCATTTTCATTAACAGAGAGAAAATTTATTAACATCAAAGACCTTCCATTTTCGCGAAGGCCGTACCCTTCCTAGGACCGCTCGACTAGGATTGGTTCGCACCCCATTCGTAATTAAGTCAATCTAGTAATATTTTCCATCTAACCGCCTCCCACAAAGGGGTGGCTTATTACAACGAAGTATTTTGCTTTTAGTTCTATTAGATAATTAGAAATGTTTTTGAATTTGTTAAATTCATTTTTCAATTCTGTAAAATCAACTATTGAAATCACCAAATTATTTAGACATCATGATGTTTAAATAATTTGGTCATTATTTTATATTTCTTTTGATTCCCTATTAGTTAATTTCCACCACATGTGATGATAATTTATATGTCTATAATGTGATACAGTGATATTATTATTATTATCCTGATACTCCTAGATCTGTGAAGATCCCTCAGAAGCTTTTTCAGCTTGTGCGAGTTAGGAGTTCAGCTGTATTCTGGATAGGCTTTGTTAGTTGCGCCACTTTAGGTCACAGCACTGTTAATTTTTGACCCAACAGTGGAAAGGTGGCCGACACCCGTCCAACTAGAAAATTTCTTTTCAAACTGAACAGGATTCGAACCCAGATCTTCCGGTCACGACTGAGCTGCCCGCACTCATACACAGTGGTATTTGGGAAATGTTTTGTTCAAATTTAATTCTGAATGTTTTCATAAGATTTATTTAAATTTAAAGCAGTAGAGGGTCCGAAGAATCAATTCCAGCTACTATCTGTAAACAATATTTTTACAAATAAGAAAAACTCTTAATCCATAGCAAGCACTATCGTGAAACGTGTGAAAAAAGCGCTATATACACATTTATTGTAATGAATGAACTGCATTTTACATAGGTCAGACAGGACGATCTATAAAAATAAGGGTAGATGAACACTAAAAAAGTATATTGCATAATAAAATGATATCTGGTTTTTCGGAACATTGTATAAATAACAACCATTTTATAGATCTCAGTAGAACTGAGATGGAAGGTGATAAAAACAGAAGAATGAACCTTTCAGAAAGTTTGGAAATTTATTTAGCACATGGAAGGAAGATACCATTCACAAATGAACAACTTGAATTTAATTTATCACCATCTGTAAAAGATTAGGACCGAACTAACATCTTAAACTCACATTCTTGAAAATTCTACTTGTTATCTACCCTACTATTATAAATAGGATTTGAAGTTCTCTTTAGTTTTGAAAATGGGCCAAAAATCCGAAAAATATATGAAAACAGACATGAAATGAACAGTGAAACTTAAGCAAAGATGTTTTTATTTAACTTATCAAGTTATTGAATTGAAAATTGGACGATTTCTACAGTTAATGATTTCGGAAATAATCGGTAGCACTTGAATTAGCGGTGAGAATACTGTGATATTCATTTATATGCATATATGGCTTTAATATTTGCTGAAAACCCTGGCCTTCCTATATGAGTTGTTTGCTTATTGGGATTTAAGTGTTCTTCCTAACCTAAGGTCTACGGCTACTGCCGCCATAAGCGCGGAAATCGGATATGAGCAAAAGCAATTTGCTCCTTTTAATCTTGGATCCTTTCGAACTTATGCAAGACTGGTTGCTTCAAGCACTATCCTACCTCTACTGGCTCTACAGTGCCCGTGTCGAAGTAGTGCAGAATGCAACTCAAATGCTTTTCCACAATCTAGCCGCGGTTCGAGGCCACGAAAATAAATGGAATACCCCTCTAGCCTAGCATGCAGGTTTTCAAACACTGCTGTACGAGTGGAATCTCAAATGGGTTGCCAGGAATACGAAAACTCCTTAGGGCATCCACTCTGCCCATATTACCGTTGCACTTGTTGGGCATTACATTTGGAACTGATAAGAAGCCAACAAACTTCAAAACATGCTAATCAACGTTAATATTTTACATATGTAAGTTACACTATTCCGATTAAAAGATCTCTCTCACTCTCTCTCTGAGCCATAGCTCGATATCCTTGAGATTCACTAGAAACTCTCACAAAATGATTCATACTAGAATTTAATACTTATAAAAATGTCATCAGCATATCTCCACCAAGATTTACAAGGAAGTTCCACTGAACATTTACAGCGGCATGTGGTACTAACATAATGACTGCCCAGCGCATTATGCTGCCACAATAAGAGAACTCCTCAATCAAGAATACCACATTAGGTGGATTGGGCGGGGTGGTATAATTTCGTGGCCTGCCCGTGCATCCGATTTAGACTTATTTTACTGGGGTACGATAAAGAAGAAAATGTATTCCAAACCAATCCAAGATTTGGTTGAGCTGCGCCGAAGACTTGCAGAAGCCGCTGAAGACATCACATCAAGTCTTATTACGAGATCATTTTTAAGCAGATGTAGATATTGCATTGCAGCTGATGGTAAACATTTCGAACATTTGCTGTGAGAATCCCTTGCTGTGGCAGCATAATGCCACAGTAAAAGAAGTATATTGGGATTAAATTGAGTGAACGGGCACGCCACGAAATTTTACCACCCCGCCCAATCCACTTATAGGGATATTCTTGATTCAGGAGTCCTCTCACTGTGGCAGCATAAAGCTTCAAAAAAGTTTGAACCAACAAGGGCAACATGAGGTCGAGCATTATCTTGCTGAAATATTGGATTCTCGAGCCGGTTAAGGTTGGGCGAACATATGGCTCCACTATTTCTTGAAGGTAATGCAGAGCTGTCATGTTACTTCGAATAAATTCTAAATACGACCCTCTTGCATGTGCAATAGCGCCCCATATCATAACGCCTACTGTCCGGTGTACATGACGCTCCATATCAAACTGAGTTTCACGTCTTTCTCCCCGACGTCGTCTAACCCTTCTTCGGCCATCATGTGCACCCAAGGAGAATCGAGATTCATCAGAAAAGACGACCATTTCACATTCCCATGTTGACGTTCTCTGCACCACTGTAATCGTTGCCGGCAATGCTCAACCGTCAGAAGTAACACAATATGGGGTCCATAATGATGCAGTCCAAAAGACCTTATCCGGAGGTAAACCGTTCGGACAGTTACAGGATGGCCTTGTTCTCCTAACCACTTATCAGCCAAAGATCGAGTATCGCAAATCGGTCTCAATAGCCATAAGTCTTAGACGTCGATCTTGAACTTCATTCAATGCCGTCTCCCGTAGACCAATAATTCGACCTCTTTGAAATTCACTTGGCTGGCGATAAATTCCGCGTACACGTGCTCTAGGCATTTTATTAACAACTAAACATCGATTTTGGATCTCCTCGAACAACTGGTTGTAAAATTTAAAAAATTTGCGAAAAACATATTTAAGTAACAAAAAATGTGTACATGGAAAGACCTTCACGATTTTTACCTCCAAATTTTAATCATTTACTCCTTGCTATACTATCTATGTTTTACCAAAAAAAATTTAAAATTTAAACAAATCCTTCTGGGTGTTGCAGTTTCTTTGTTAGTTGCGTAGCGACAATGATCATCAGTATTCACTTGGAAACGGTCATAGACCTAACTGACAGAAATATCATCCAGTACACAATAAATGTTTATTTTGACGGTTCCTATTACAGAACTTACATCAATAA